>CM028232.1:28582641-29824829 GCA_016432845.1 Psidium guajava | reverse complement strand
GTATCAATCTAGTCTCAAATATTTTAATTGGACTAATTTAGTCCGAAATATTTTATATTTATGTCAATTCAATTCATCTGGTCAATTTTAGCTAAAAATTGCCAATAAGGATGATGACCGACTTACATGACATGACCGGCGCTAACATGGATAAATTTTACAAGATTTTTATTATTTGTTCTGTTTTTTGTTGTTTTGGTGACAAGGTTGTCGGTGACTTGCGTACGCCCTTTGGTGGATCTTGTGAGGGTTTGGTGGCCCTCGCCCGCGCTTGGTGAAGGACCTGGGTGATGGATGCGACTCGTCAAAACGAAAAATAGAAAAGAAAAAAGAAACTAAAAATTTCAGGAAAAGAATATTGAAAGATTGTAAAACTTGTCCACGTAGCCGATCATGCCATATAGGACGGCTGATATCTATATCAGAGATTTGTGGCCAAAATTGATACGAAATTGACATAAATGCAGAAGATTTAAGATTAAATTGGTTCAATTGAAATGTTTAGGGCTGAGTTGACACAAATACAATAGATTTAATGCCTGCAAACATGTTAATTCATGTCAGAAATTGCTGGCCCTCTACCATCACCTTTCAAAAGATGGTTAAATTGCTTATCCCTCTTTCAAGCTTCACCAATTAATACTAATTGGAGAAGGGACCCCGACTGACTTTCGTACTTGCAATTTCAAATGCCAACATGAGCATTTTGCAGTTTGTAACCTGATGTTCATAAGTCAACAAGCCGAGAAGAATGTTGGCTCAAATTTTCTCAATATGAATTGCTTTTTCTTTTCCTTTTTATTTCCTGAGATTAGAGGAAAAGTAGATGTCATTATTCAAACACAAGGGAAATTGTCCAATCATTGCTAAATCTATTTTACATATGCTAATCTAATCCAAAATTTTTGCGCTAAATTTCAATATAGTCATTCTGATCAATTTTCATTGAAAATCACCGACGTAGTGATCTAGTCATCGCTGACTATCTTATGTCGCATATTGCTGGATTAACGATTTTTCGAAGAAAATTGATCGAAAAGATTATATTGAAATTTCGTGCAATAATTCATGACTAATTGATAAAATTAGAAAAATTCAAGAATGTATTGTCATCCGTAAAATTTTAAGAGTGATTGGATAATTTTTCTCAAACCAGACCAAACAAGTCCTTCCTGGAAAAAAAGGTAAACTAGTGATGCAACTCCGAATGACAGTTATGCGTTGGAGTACCGTTCAGCAGAAGCCAAAACAGAGCAAGGAGAGGGATAACTTGACAAGAAGGAATTCTGGTTCCAATCCATGGATCAACTGGCAAGATGAGGCCTTGGGTGCTTCGTCGCTCGGGGTCAGCGCCGGCGGAGAAGCCTCAGACGAGGTTCAAGATCTTCGAGCTTCGCGGCCCGGAAAAAGAGAGACAAACAGAGTCGGAGCCAGGCGGCGCGGCGTCGTCACCGGTGGAATCAAAGAGACCAGCGAGTGAACTTCCTCTGCACACTCTCTGTGTTGGGGAAAATCGGGCAGCACTTCGCCTCTAACTAGACCAATCCAGGATAAAAAATATTCCCCTAATTTCACAGATTTAATCCAGCAACAACCAGCATTATATCCAGACAAATATTCTAATGCGGAATGATAAAACAACACACCAAGATTTACGTGGAAAACCCAAAACGGGAAAAACCACGGACCACCCAAAACCTTCCACTAATCACCAAGAAATAGCAGGTATACAAAGGGTCTTCACTCTAGTCACACACTAGAGGCTATACATCAACAATACAACAATACTTCATCACCACAAAGGTGAAATACTACACAAGGGGGCAAGAAACCCTAACCGCAATTGGAGAATCGGAGGAGAGTCTCAACGAACGAGAACCATCACCACGTAGGTCTCGGCCTCACGAACAACATATCCAAATTTGAGCCAATTCCGTCAACGTTTGGCCTTTAAATCTGGACTACAAAGATTTTCCTTCTTTTTCTTTCTCCTTCGCAGCTCTCGGTGTGTACTCTCTGTAAGTCCCTCTCTCTCTCTTCTTGCTAATCCCTTTCTTCCGAAGACCACACTAACACACGTACACACTCTCCTTTTTTTTTTTTTATTCTCTTGTCTCCCACCATTCATTTTCTTTTACTTAAATAAATAGAAAGAAAAGTTGGTGGGTCCCCCCCACATGAGGGAGACCCAACCGACAAATCTCCCCCTCTACCTCATGTGGGGAGTTTCATCATGCCCGCTTTGCTTCGACAGGAGTCAAGTTTCATCGCCGGCAAGGCCTTAGTCATCATATCAGATCCGTTGTCGTCGGTATGAACTTTCTCAAGTAGAAAGAGCTTTTCTTCTAACTTTTCTCGGACCCAATGATACTTCACATCAATATGTTTCGATCTTGAATGCAACACTGGATTCTTGCTAAGATAAATAGCACTCATGCTATCACAATATAAAACAAACTTCTGTTGCTTCAAGCCTAACTCTCGTAGGAATTTCTGCATCCACAAGAGTTCCTTGCCTCCCTCGGTAATAGCAATATACTCCGCTTCAGTTGTAGACAGAGTAATACATTTTTGCAATCTTGATTGCCATGAAACTGCTCCCCCTGCAAAGATCATCATATAACCTGATGTAGACTTTCGGGAATCACTATCACCGGCATAATCAGAGTCTGAATAACCATTCAACTCAAGCTTTCCATTTCCATAACATAAGCATAATCTGGAAGTACCTCTGAGATACCTCAAAATCCATTTTACACCGTTCCAATGTTCTTTACCTGGATTTGAGAGAAATCTACTCACAACACCAACTGCATGAGCAATATCCGGTCTTGTACAAACCATGGCATACATCAAACTACCCACGGCAGATGCATAAGGAATTTTCATCATCTCTTCCTTATCTTTCTTACTCGTAGGACACTCATTACTACTCAACTTGAAGTGACCAGCAAGTGGAGTACTTACCGGTTTACATGTGCTCATGTTGAATCTTTCAAGCACCTTCTCAATATACTTCTCCTGAGATAGCCAGAGTTTCTTGTTCTTCCTATCACGAGTAATTTGCATACCAAGGATTTGTTTAGCCGATCCAAGATCCTTCATCGCAAAAGCTTTACTCAACTCATTTTTCAAGCTCTTGATTTTATTAGCATCATGCCCAACTATCAACATATCATCCACATAGAGTAGGAGGATAATAAAATCATCATCTGAGAATCTTTTCACAAAGACACAAGAGTCAGAGTTGGTCTTACCATATCCATGATCTTCCATGAATGAATCAAACTTCAAGTACCACTGTCTTGGCGCTTGCTTGAGACCGTATAAACTCTTTTTCAACCTGCATACAAAATGCTCTTTGCCTTCAACTTTAAAACCCTCCGGTTGCTCCATGTATATCTCTTCTTCTAAGTCTCCATGAAGAAAAGCTGTTTTTACATCAAGCTGTTCAATTTCTAAATCCAAACTCGCGGCTAACCCAAGAACAACTCGAATAGAAGGCATTTTTACAACTGGTGAAAAGATCTCTTCAAAATCAATTCCTTTCTTCTGACGAAAGCCTTTCACAACAAGCCTAGCCTTGTATCGTGGTTGTGAACTATTTTCTTCCGTCTTCAACTTGTACACCCATTTGTTTGTGAGTGTTCTCTTACCCTTAGGCAACTTCACCAATTCAAATGTGTGGTTCTCATGCAAAGATTTGAGCTCATCTTGCATAGCTTCATGCCACTTGTTCTTTTTATCACACGAGACAGCCTCTTCATAAGTTTCTGGCTCTCCTGCATCGGTGAGTAATACATACTCATGTGGTTGATATCTTTGTGATGGTCTACGCTCTCTTTCGGATCTTCTAACTTGAGGTAGGACCGGTTCTTCTTGCTCAACTGGTTCAACTGGTTGCTCTTGCTCAATTGATTCATCTGGCTCCACTGAAGAATCAACATTCTGTGAGGATTCATCATCTTCATGATTTCCATGCATTTCTCCCCCTTGATTTTCACCCAGTATGGTCGGAGGATTTGGGCTGAAATTAACCCTGTGTTGAGCTACATTCTTTGGCTTCTCTGGCTTGTCGATGTCTTCAATGGTTTGATGCTCAAAGAATACCACATCTCGGCTTCTGATGACTTTCTTTGTAGCTGGATCCCACAATCTGTAACCAAATTCTTCATGTCCATAACCCAAGAAGATACACTGTTTAGACCTGTCATCAAGCTTGGATCTCTCATCTTTTGGAATATGTACAAATGCCCGGCAGCCGAACACTTTCAGATAATTGTAGGAAACATCTTTCCCACTCCAAACTCTCTGTGGAACATCCCCTTTAAGAGGAACTGATGGAGAAAGATTTATCAAATCTACAGCCGTTCTCATTGCTTCACCCCAGAATGACTTAGGCAACTTCGCATGAGATAGCATACACCGAATCCGATCATTAATCGTCCGGTTCATTCTCTCTGCCACTCCATTCTGCTGTGGTGTTTTCGGAACAGTCTTCTCAAGCTTGATACCATAATCCCTGCAATAATACTCAAACGGGCCTCTATATTCTCCACCGTTGTCGGCTCGAACACATTTCAACTTCTTCCCGGTTTCTCTTTCCACGTTGACATGAAATTGTTTGAAAGCCGCAAGTACCTGGTCTTTAGATTTCAAAGCAAAAGCCCACACTTTTCTAGAGCAATCATCGATAAATGTCACAAAATATAATGCACCGCCAAGTGTTCTAGCATCCATGCAACAAACATCAGTGTGAACTAGATCAAGTACATTAGATTTTGTGTGTGGAGAGGAATTCTGAAATGAGAATCGATGTTGCTTACCCATTATACAATGAGTACATTTTGTCAGATTTTTCTCCTTCAATGGTAGAAAATTCTTTCTAGCAAGAGTCTCAAGCCCTTTCTCGCTAAGATGACCAAGTCTCATGTGCCATAAATCAACTGAGGAATCTTCCACTGCATTTACCTCTTCTTTGATCAACTTTGCTTCCATGGTGTAGAGAGTGCATGTCTTCTTGCCTTTTGCCACTACCATAGAGCCTTTAGTCAATTTCCATTTACCATCATAAAAGAAACTGCCATAGCCATCATCATCTAAGGCACCTGTAGAGATCAATTGCAGTCGAATATCCGGAACATGTCTCACATTTTTCAGAAGTAAATTGCATCCCACATCAGTCTCCAAATGAACATCTCCCATGCCAACAACCTTAGAAACACCACTGTTTCCCATCCTAACACAACCGAAATCACCGGCGCGATAAGATGTAAAATAATCACGCCGTGAAGTGACATGAAAAGAAGCTGCAGAATCAACAACCCAGCTAGAGTCTTGACATGTAAGGTTTACATAACCATCATCATAAATGAAGACAATATCACCATCGGATGCAGCTGTTATTATAGCCTGATTTTCTTCTTTCTTTTTATCTCCATTTCTATCATGGGATTTATCTCTCTTTGGTTGCCAACACTCTTTAGCATAATGTCCCATCTTGCCACAGTTGTAACATTTCACATTTCTCCTCGGTCTGGACTTCGATCTTCCTCTTGACTTACCCCTATCATTACTTTGAAACTTTCTCAATTGACTTCTTGACCTGTTTTCTATAACAAGTGCCGCCGATCTAAAAGCATAATTCAAGCCTTTTTCTTCTTGTTTCTTAATTGAACAAGCTTTCTTTAACCATGCTCATAGAAAGCACATCACAAGGAGCTAAATTATTTAACGCCACAACCAGTGTATACCAACTATCAGGAAGAGTACCAAGCAACAAACATGATTGCAATTCATCACCTAAGTCAATCTCAAGATTTGTCAATTGATTTACAACATCTTGGAACTCACTCAAGTGTTCTGACATACTACTTCCCTCCTTATATCTCAAGTTCACAAGTCGCTTGACTAGAAAAGCTTTATTTTGCGGGGTTCTCCTCTCATAGAGATCTTGTAGTTTCTTCCACAAGGCATCCGCTTTGGTTTCTTGCGCAACATGATGAAATACACTATCATCAATCCATTGCCGAATAAACCCAACCGTCTTCCGATTCATTCGCTCCCAGTCTTTGTCTTCCTTGTCTCCTTGAGCTTCGTCACCGTCGATGGGATCAAACAAATCTTTGCAATATAACATGTCTTCCATCCGAGGCTTCCATATAGAATAATTAGAGGCATTCAACTTAAACATGGTGCTACTTGATTGATCCATCTAATACTGAAATATCAACACAAGCTCTGATACCACTCTGTTGGGGAAAATCGGGCAGCACTTCGCCTCTAACTAGACCAATCCAGGATAAAAAATATTCCCCTAATTTCACAGATTTAATCCAGCAACAACCAGCATTATATCCAGACAAATATTCTAATGCGGAATGATAAAACAACACACCAAGATTTACGTGGAAAACCCAAAACGGGAAAAACCACGGACCACCCAAAACCTTCCACTAATCACCAAGAAATAGCAGGTATACAAAGGGTCTTCACTCTAGTCACACACTAGAGGCTATACATCAACAATACAACAATACTTCATCACCACAAAGGTGAAATACTACACAAGGGGGCAAGAAACCCTAACCGCAATTAGAGAATCAGAGGAGAATCTCAACGAACGAGAACCATCACCACGTAGGTCTCGGCCTCACGAACAACATATCCAAATTTGAGCCAATTCCGTCAATGTTTGGCCTTCAAATCTGGACTACAAAGATTTTCCCTCTTTCTCCTTCTCCTCCGCAGCTCTCGGTGTGTACTCTCTGTAAGTCCCTCTCTCTCTCTTCTTGCTAATCCCTTTCTTCCGAAGACCACACTAACACACGTACACACTCTCCCTTTTTTTTTTTTATTCTCTTGTCTCCCACCATTCATTTTCTTTTACTTAAATAAATAGAAAGAAAAGTTGGTGGGTCCCCCCCACATGAGGGAGACCCAACCGACACTCTGCAACTTCTCATACTAAGTCTCTGCTTTTTGATTCTGGTCGACGCTTGGAGACGAGCAGGGAACGCCTTCCTCTGCACGCTCTGCAACTTCTCAAGCTAACCTTTTTGGCCAGATTTTGTCGTCGGAGGCACTTGAACGACGGTTTTTTCCTTCGAACCCGCGCTAAAGTGATCCGGCCCAAAATTTTGACATTAAAGCGAACTTTTTTCGAACTTTTTTTGATCGGATGTAATGTATGAAGAACCTTTCGCTTTCCCCCATTTTTGCCTCGTCGACGACGACGAAGCCTTTGCTTTTTGGGCTTCCACGGAATCACAATAATTTGGAACTTTTCAGAAAAGAAAGAGAAACATCACTCAGCACTTTCCACTAGTTGAACAAAATTTGTTTGGGAAGCTTGGTTACCAACTCTTATACCAAATTATCAATTCCTTCTTCAATTTAAAGAATGGTTTCATGGCTCCATCCTGTCTTTTTCAAGCATTATAACCATTCTCTCCTTTTCTTGAGGCAACCCTCCACACACAAACGTGAACCTGTCTAGCAGAAGCTGAAACAGTTGCTCTGTGGCCTGCTCAGTGATGAAGCTTTGGTGCTTCAAAACGACCATAAGAGAGACTCGCACAGAGGCATGCCCGCTACCGAGCGAAAGAGAAAAATCTGTTTGCTTTTTCCAGGAACTTGTGAGTGATTCCTCAACTTTTGGTGTTTTAAGGACACTTGAGCGTGTGGACTGGCCTTGCCACTTAACGTTTGAGAGGAGAGCAGGTTGCAAGTAAAGTGGTCAGTTGGCCGATGACTGTGGTGTGCTATGGGGTCACCCTTCTGTGTAGTTAGGGGGGGAATGCGGTTTCGATGCTGCGGCAGAACGAATGCTCTAAGCATGCCTCGTTTTTTTCCATTACCGGTTGATTCTTGGAGGAAAATTGACACAACCGCCCAAGATCAACTGAGGCATTAGAACATGGGATGACCAATCGTGGTTGCCTGGGATTAAGCGCTTCTCACTGGATTTAGAACTTGCTTGCTTGTTGTCTCAGTTTTATTTTCAGTCGTTTTTGCTTGTCATGGAATGGAACTACATGGCGATATTACTTCTCAATGTCTTTCGCAAATTTATGAATTGACAGCTTGTGCTGATGTTCTTTTTCCCTTTCTGCAGGGGGGGCAAGTTCTTTTTTTTTTTTTCCCTTCTTTTTCCTTAAAAGGAACGGACATCTGGCCACTGTTTCGGATATAGGACTTTGCTGGAGCAATCAGTATTCTCAGTGCATGTCAGAGAATTAGGAGAGTTATGCCAGAGAATTAGAGAAAACTGTTTTCTCACTATATATTGATTGTAAGTACAACCCTATTTATAATACAAGAGGTCTGGAAAAAAAAAAGAAACAAATACACAAAAGAAGGAAAGAAAAGATACAAAACTCTAATTGATCAATTAAGATCAATTAGACCAGACATGATATTTGACAGAATCAATTAGCGGCAACGGTATCTTCAACACTCCCCCTCAAGCTGGCGGTCTATACACATCAAGAATGCCAAGCTTGCTAAGTAGATACGTATGTTGCCTATGACATAATGCTTTAGTGAAAATGTCCGCTGGTTGTTCTGTTGTTCTTATTCCTTTAGTTTTAATCACTCCATTCTGAATTTTTTCTCTGATGAAGTGACAATCAACTTCTATGTGTTTCGTTCTTTCATGGAAAACTGGATTCATGGCAAACTTGAGTGCGGCATCATTGTCGCAAAATAGGGTGGTTGGTTCCTTTACCCACGCACCGAGATCTTGAAGTAGGCCTCTTATCCAAACTATTTCACAAGTGGACTTTGCCATTGCTCGATATTCTGCTTCGGCGGACGATAAAGAAACAGTCGTTTGTTTCTTGGTCTTCCATGAAAGTAGCGAGTCTCCCAGTTTGACACAAAATCCAGTAATAGATTTTCTGCTCATAGGGCAAGTAGCATAATCTGTGTCGCAGTATGCCGTCATCTTCTTGTTGTTATTCTGAGAAAGCAGTATTCCCAATCCGGGACATCCCTTCAAGTACTTCACCACTTTTAACGCTGCATTCATGTGTGATTGTTTTGGGGCGTGCATAAATTGGCTGAGAATCTGCACAGCATAACATATATCAGGTCTAGTCATGGTCAAATAAATCAGCTTCCCAACAAGTCTTTGGTAGATAAAAGGATCTTTAAGCAAAGGATCCTTATTCATGGGTGACAGTTCCTTGTCGTACTCAGCTGTTGTTAACTTGACATTCTGCTCAATTGGAATAATGGCTGGTTTGGACCCTGATAATCCTGCTTCTGATATGATCTCTAGCACGAATTTGCGCTGGCTAAGACAAATCCCTTTATCTGATCGCGCAATTTCTATTCCGAGAAAATATTTCGGGGCTCCCAAATTCTTGATGTGAAAAGCAGAGTGCAAGTACTTCTTAAACTTATCAATAGCCGAAGCATCATTCCCCATAATGAGTATGTCATCAACATATATGAGCAAGTATATTGACGAATTACCTTGTCTCCATGTAAACAAAGCATAGTCATGCTTGGATTGCTGGAAATTTGCAGCTAGAAGTGCATGAGTGAACTTAGCATACCATTGCCGAGAAGCCTGTTTGAGCCCATATAGGGACTTTCGGAGACGACATACACGATTCTCCCCCTGTCTGCGAAGTCCTGGTGGAAGTTCCATGTAAATTTCCTCTTCGAGGTCTCCATGGAGGAATGCATTGTTTACATCCATTTGGTGGAGTTCCCAATCACGGAAAGCAGCTACAGAAAAGAAAGACCGAATAGTGACTTCTTTTGCCACTGGTGAGAAAGTCTCTGTATAATCAAATCCTTCTCGTTGTGTAAATCCCTTTGCTACCAGTCTTGCCTTATATCGCTCAATCGAACCATCCGCCCTATATTTGATCTTATATACCCATTTGCAGCCAATAGGTTTTCGACCAGGAGGAAGAGGAGCAAGGTCCCATGTATTGTTCTCTATTAAGGCTCCTAATTCATCCTTCATCGCTTGTTGCCAACGTGGATCTTTGGTGGCTTCGTCATAAGTCGCAGGTTCATGTCCCTCAGAGATTCTACTAATGCAGCACTTATGTTCGTGTGACAAGCGATTGAAGCTAACATAAGAAGAGATAGGATAATGTGTACCAGAGGATTCCAATGTCGGGCAAATGTAATCTGCTGTCCATGTAGGTGGTCGTATGGTACGTCCTGACCGTCGAGACTGTCGAGGAAGAGCCGTTGCAGAGGGGACATCATTTGAAGCATTTGGTGAAGTCGAAGTGATATGATTTTCTGATATATATCCCTGTGAATCATCAAGGGTTGTTTCGTTCGCATTAGGAGAACATTCTTGAGGATCAGCGGTTGCATGAGATGTCATGGGTGATTCATCTCGAGTAGTCAATACTGGCTGTGGAGCTGGAAAATCTTCTTCACATAAGAAGGGTCGCCGATTAGCAATTGGATGTGAAGATAGCTCATCCTGAAAGGGAAATATATCCTCATGGAAAATAACATCTCTGCTGACGAAAAATTTTTCAGTGGATGGATCATAAACGAAATATCCTTTTTGCAGAGGAGGATAGCCCATAAAGATGCACTTGAGAGCACGAGGACTTAATTTGTCCCGAGGGCCTACAGTGGAAACGTAGCACAAGCACCCAAAAACACGGAGATGGCGAATATCTGGACGTTTCCCAAATAGTAATTCGTAAGGAGTCTTACCATTGAGAATTCGAGATGGCATCCGATTGATCAAGTATGCTGCCGTGACCACACAATCTCCCCAGAACGTTTCTGGAATAGAAGCTTGATATTTAAGGGCACGAGCAACTTCAAGAAGATGACGATGTTTTCGCTCAACGATTCCGTTTTGTTGAGGTGTGTAAGTACATGAGCTTTCATGAAGGATCCCTTTCGAAATAAATAATGAAGAGCATTCATGATTAAAGAATTCTCGGGCATTATCTGTTCGAACTCGCTGCACAGTTTTATGGAACTGGGTTTTAATCAAAGCAAGGAAATTCCGAATATGAGAAAGAACTTGGGCCTTGGATTGCATTAGGAAAATCCAAGTTGCACGTGTGTGGTCGTCCACAATTGTCAAGAAAAATCGAGATCCATCACGATGCGGTGTGTGATATGGTCCCCAGATGTCCATGTGTAGGAGAGAAAAAGCTTTATTAGCACGTGAGGTGCTTTGTGGAAAAGGCAATCGTGATTGTTTAGCGAGAGGACATATATGACATTTTGGATGAGGAAATGAGGCGCTATGGCCTAAACGTTGATGGAACAAAGACATTTTATTATTGATGTTGGCATTACAGAAAATGCCCTTATTTAAGGGAAAAAATGAAGCATTGAAATCTTTGGGAAGAGCTGCCCAAAAATAGAGTCCCTCTCGAATTTTACCCAAGCCCATCAGTTTCCCAGTCGAAAGGTCCTGAAAGAAGCATATGTCAGAGTCGAAGACGACTTGACAGAGATTGTCTTCACAAAGTTTGGAAACCGAAATGAGATTGAATTGGAAATCAGGAATAAGCAAGACATTTTTTAAGGTGATGGATGGACTGAGTGAGACATTTCCAATTTTTGTGACAAAAATATCATTGCCATTTGGAAGACGTACTGAAGTATGAGGCGATGATTTGTAAATATCACAAAAGAAACGTTCATCGCAGATTATGTGGTCGCTAGCACCTGAATCAATAATCCATGCCTTAGTAGAAATGGAGTTCAAACAATGAGAAATACCTGCATAACTTCCCATCTTATCCTGTGTTCCCAATTGATTGAGAGCTCTCATGATTTGTTGGAATTGATCATTGTTAATGGGCTGATGAGCTTTGGCATGTGCTGCAACCGAAATATCCCATTCCCTTTTGTCCCTATCTGCGGGTTTGCCATGCAATTTCCAACAAGTTTCCCGAGTATGATATGGACGTTTGCAGTGATCACAGTATTTTCCTTTACCTTTGTTGGAATTTTGAGAATGGGTCTTATTTGATCCAGAATTTTGGCCGTTGGATCCTCTCCATGCGGGTGTAGCCGTCGCATGTTGTGGACCATCCAATCTAGGGGCTGCAAGAATGAGCCCTGGACCCTCCGATCGTTGGAATATATCTCGGCCGTTTGATCCTGTGATTAAATCACGGCTATTCATTTGAAAAGAAAAGGGGTCGTCTGCTTCTTCCTGCAACCCTAGTGACGTAAGTGAAAATCTGGTGTCTCTATGACCAGACTTTGCTGCGGCTAATTTCTGCTCCGCCGTTGCCTTTGCCGCGAGAACTACCCTGTCTCCAACCCTCAGGTACTCCAAGGAAGCCAGGCGCTGCGATTCCTCCTGAACCGCGAGCTGATAAATTCGGCCGAGTGGAGGGACCGGCTCCATAGCAAGGATTTGGCTGCGAAAAGGTGAGTAAGTCTCATTCAGAATTAATAAGAACCGAGTTACCTTCTCCCTCTCCTTTATCGCACGATATTGTGCTAGGGTTGATTCGGGACCCTCCAATTTTTCCTCTGTTGCCTCGAGTTCATTCCATAATGCAGATAATTTGTTGTAGACTGTGGAAATCGAAAGATTTCCTTGTTTTAATTCTGTCAAAGCTTGTGTTAGACTGAAAATTTTCGCCCGATCAAGCTTTCCATACATCTCCCGTATGCTATCCCAAAAAATTTTCGCGTCTTCGGTCGGAGGTAATCCGGCGGCGACTTCCGGGGCAAGACAGTTCCCGATCCACATCCGCACGAGTTGATTACATTTCCTCCAGTGGCGGCCGAGTCGTTCGTCGGATGGGATCGGAATGGTGCCGTCGATAAAACCCTCCTTATCCTTTGTGACAAGCGCCCGCCGGAGCTCGCGTGACCACAGTGAGTAATTTTCTGGCCCCGAAAGCTGCTGGGAAATGAGGCGAAGCTCAGGTCCGTCGGCGGCGGTCGTGTACAGTGAGTCTCCCGGCTCGGGTCGTCCTCCGGCGATTCCTCCGAAGGGAAAGTATCCGGGTCCATATCTTGGGTATGGGTTTTCCCCAAAATTGGGTGAACCCGAACCAGTCTGGTTGGGATCCATCATATTCTGAACCGGAAACGCTTGATTCGACTGACCCGGCATCACTTGGACGGGAACCCATTGCACATATGGACTCGGATGGAGATGCCTTGGACTAGACTGAGCGTGCCCTTGTTGCCCCGCAATGGACTGTGCTTGTCTTTCTGCTTCTGTCTGGTCTTCCAGATTCGGTTGTTGCTCGGAAGGTAAACTTTGATTGTCGAAATTTTCTGGACCTTGGGATTCTCCAGATTTTGATGCTTGATCCTTTGGCATAACTACTCTTTAAAAATTCCACAGGTCTAGCGATAATGATGTTGCTAACCCAGGAAAAAAAACTGATACAGGAAAGCGAAAAAAAGGAAGAAAAGTAGCGGAAGTTGGAAGCTATTCGAAGGATAGAGGCTCTGATACCATGTCAGAGAATTAGGAGAGTTATGCCAGAGAATTAGAGAAAACTGTTTTCTCACTATATATTGATTGTAAGTACAGCCCTATTTATAATACAAGAGGTCTGGAAAAAAAAAGAAACAAATACACAAAAGAAGGAAAGAAAAGATACAAAACTCTAATTGATCAATTAAGATCAATTAGACCAGACATGATATTTGACAGAATCAATTAGCGGCAACGGTATCTTCAACAGTGCATTTGTGTTTTTCGTGGCATTTCCCATTGTAAGGCTTACAACCTTTTGTTGATGGAGCATATTACCCCAAATGGCATTTCAGGAACTTACGAAGAAGGCCGTCTCATTCGGAGGCGTTTGGTAACACGTTTGTCAACTCAAACCACCGGTCGTACAGTACACTTTTAAAATGGATGCTGGATACGCTCCAAATGCCTGAACCAGAACTTCTTGACCAAATCTGGAAAGAGTTCCATCGAAAATTTGGAAAGCAATCATTCTATAATCGACGGGTTCACCTGATCTGTAACCTTGGACGGTTCCTTTTGCAGAGGTTCATCCAGTCAACATATGATAAATCGTGCTACGGACACTGACATTTACATTATTGGAATGTTATGAGACCGTCATTTAACATTTTTTTTTTCCTTTCTGACCAATTATTTTGATAGTCATGATTTCTGGACTAGTGTTGGAAATTGTTAGCAGTACCTTATGTACTTTATTGGAACATGGTGGTCTTAAATTGGAGTATATTCATCATGATAGTCATGATTTCTGACTTCACTTGAACCCAAATACAAATCTGACCTTTTTCCATGTTCGTCAGAAATACAGATCAGCTAGCTGTCCTGGGTAGAGATAAATCTTACATTGCTTGGTTGGTACTGGATTTATTATGCAGAAAGTCATTGCCATCTAGATCACTGAGGAAATCAAATCAGGAGATCCAAACTTACCTTCAATAAACTTGAGTGAAAAAAAAAAATGTTATCTTCATTTGTATGCGTACCATCAATTCACTGTTTACTAAACTCTGGTCATATTTTGGTATTGGCTTATTATCAACCTGTTCTTTTTTATGCATCATGTGGCAGGTTTTGGGCTCGTATTATAATTGCTTATGTCTTCACCTTTTGGACATGCTATGTGTTGCTTAAGGAGTATGGGAGAGTTTCTTCAATGCGGCTGTGGTTTCTTGCGTCAGAACAGCGACGCCCCGATCAAGTTTCGGTAGGGCGGACTGCTTATGTATTGTTGGTGCCAATTAAACTAGATAAATGATTGTTTATTAACCTCGACTTGGTTGTAATCTTTAACTATGGAACTTGGAGGCTAGGAATTGGAAGGGTTTCTCCATAACAAGCTATGTTTTTCTGTGGAACCGAATTTCAACAGGTACTTGTCAGAAATGTTCCCCAGGATCCAGATGAGTCTGTCAGTGAACTTGTGGAGCACTTTTCTTGGTTAATCACCCGGATCAATATCTGAACCATCAGGTTTGCTTGATGAAACTGAGTGTCTTTTCTAGAGTAAATATTGGTTGATACTTCCTATGGGAACGGTCACTTTGTGGCTTCATGTTTCTTGTTCAAGATTCAGACATTACCCTACGGAAACCCATTTGCTCATTGTGCTGCTTACTAGGATCTGCGATAGCTTCTCTCTGTGTGACCATTCCCTTTTGGTATGATTGAATCTTGCTCTGCGTTTTATTCACCATTCATTGCTGCAGAAGTTTGCTTTTTTTTTTTTTTTACACCAGAGGCTAGGTAATAACATGTCCACTATCCATGCCGGCGTTGTACACAAACCAGAAAGCATTCCCTTCTCCCCACCCTTTTCGACCTTTTGCTGCCTCATCCTGTCCATTAGGAAATGTACCAGCTGGTGCTGTTGGCCACTTCCTGGATAGCATCAGGGCCGGTCATTCGTGCTCTTGTTCTTACTATTGGCCTTCTGTTAACCTGCGAGAAAGTTTTGGCCCGTTCTGCAATTTAAATTACTTCAGTTGTCGATTGTTGGCTATTATTATCATCTTCTAATGTATGAAGTTCATCTCCATCCATGGAATCGTCAGTGCATGGGTTTTTCCGGATATAATACTATGTCTTGAATTCTTTACTTTTGAATTTTCTGCAGGTGGTGGATAACGCAAACAAGCTTGCTCTGTTGCTCAAGAAGAGGAAGAAAATGCAGAACTGGCTAGACTATTACCAGCTTATGTATACTAGAAATAGTTCAAAAAGACCCTTTACGAAGGTACTTAAAGAGTATCAGAAATTTCTATGAGACTTCATGTTCAGCTGAAAGTTTCAATGGTTCTTTTTCCTTGATACGTTGGGTCACTTACTACCCCATTTCGTGACTATCCTCCTTTTACCAGACTGGTTTTCTTGGGTTCTGTGGGGGTAAGGTTGATGCTCTTGATTATTGTACTTCAGAAATTGATAAACTATCAAAAGAAGTAAAGCGACTGATACCCACATTCGTCTCTGTGAAAACTAGACAATTAATAGACGATCTAACTAATGTAGTGAATCATCTTCTGTTCAGATAGTTGCAGAAAGGGAGAGAGTTGTAAGCTATCCAAAGACTATAATGCCTGCCGCATTTGTTTTCTGCAAAACAAGATGGGGTGCCGCTGTCCGTGCAGAGACTCAACAGAGCAGAGATCCCACTCCATGGCTCACCACCGATTGGGCTCCAGAGCCACGTGATGTGTTTTGGCAAAACCTTACCATCCCATATGCTTCTCTCAATAATAGAAAACTGACTATGGCCGTTGCGTTCTTTTTCCTCATCTTCTTTCCCATGATACCCATTGCTTTTGTGCAATCTCTGGCGACCGTTGACGGAATGGAGAGAGCAGCTCCTTTTCTCAAGCCCATTTGCTCAAATATAAGTCGGGTTCTTCTCTTCTAATCTCTCAACTTATAAGTTTCTAATGCATCGAATTGATTTGGCGATACCTGTCAGACAGAAATTAACTTCATTTTGATGGTTTAACTTGCGGTGGTTTCGCTAAGTTCGTTCATCCAGGGTTGTCTGCCTGGGATTGTGCTGAAGCTTTTTCTCCTTTTCCTTGCCTACAATACTGATGATCATGTCTAAATTTGAAGGCTCCATGTCTCTATCATCTCTCTTGAAAGGAGATCAGCCAGCAGGTATAATCTTTTCAATCTCGTCAATGGATTCCTCGGGAGCGCAATTGCTGGTTCTGCCTTTGAGCAACTGAACTCGTTCATTAAGTCTCACCGTTTCATTAAGTCGGCGGCCATCTACCGGAGCTTGGACCAACTACCACCGGTCGTTCCTTGATTAGTCCAGCCAACTAGAGCACTCGGACGCTCTTTCCATGCCTACCCATCACTCACTATTCAAGCGTGTCGCTCGCAGTTTCCGAAACATTGGTCTGTCCAAAGAAATCGGAACACGTACATTCGGATGAAGGTGAAAAACGAATGTTCCGTTGGGATAAAGACGCCAACTCATGGCTGAAGCATTTCTATCAAGATGCTGCCTTAAAAGCTACAACGCCTGCCACGATTTTTGTTCCAGCAAATACATATTTTTTCCTCTCGATCATTGATTATACTGCCACTCTTATTGAATTTTTATTGAATCTCTCTCTTGAAACGACTTGATATATATTAAAGTAGTTCGCGCCGAAGAACGAAGGTGGGTTTAATTTTGTCTTAGTAGACCAGCTTCCCTTTAGTTGGTAGTGCTCCGTCTGAGGAGAACGAACCTAATGTTGTTTTCTGTCATGGACTCGAAGATAGAAGACTCTTCGCACTTCCGGGCAAGCGAGTTGAAGAGCTCATCTAACATCTCGTCCCCAAATTGCATTTGCTCCTTCAAGAGTCCTGCCAGAGCTGCTCTCCAGTGAGAAAAGCTCTCATTTTCCGTCATTAGAGGATGGCCTTCAGCTGATTCTTCAACTAGCTCCGCTATCTCCTTGATGCTGAAGCGCCCATTCCTTTCTACTGCTTCTTACATTTCTTGGGGGAACGCATAATACATCGGCAGGTTAACCCGTCCATTCTCTCTTCACTTATATTTCCCTGCGCTAGAATATTGAAGAAGGATACAGTGAAGGCTCATTCGTTTCGCTGAAGTCTAATTCCTAGTATTCTAACTGAGACGGTTTTGTTATTCGAATATGGGGAATCTTGGAAAATGAACAAGTAGTTTGCAGTAGTAAAGAGAATGGCAAGTCGGACTTGGCTAACATCATTTGCTTCATCTTCTTGACCACCATGTCCGCAAGGCAAGAATCCAACAAAATCAAGGACCTATAGACAAAAACTTGAGAATGGGGAGCTCCATCTGGACGGGTGACAATGATAAGTGCCGTCAGTCCTCTGGGAACAACTTCTTCTGCTCTAGCACAAAGGAAAACCTCCAGGTCCTAGTCGAACTGCACTGCATACACTTCAATGACTTCGTTGTTCACATTGGGGTAGATTATCCTGACTTTCTGCTAGGCATGGAGAGCCCGTCCTGAACTTCCTTTGGAACTCCGGAAAGCCAATGGAGAGTGAAGGAAGACCAAACAAAGTGGAGACAGCTTTTCGGGTATGAGCAGCCGTAGAATGAACACGGCATGCTGGCTGCATGATATTGCCTTCTTGGGGAAGTGATTTGAAGAGGGTGTCGAAATCTTTCCTCCCCACATGATTAGTGAAGAACGCTTGGAATTCCAGTATGTGAGAGTTGAGTCCTAGGGATTGGCACTTCGGCTCCACTGCTTGAAGGAGGTTGCCTATAGCCTAGAATGAGTTAGGCCTGGCTGAACAACCGAGATGGGCGACGAGAAAAGCTTTGGAGGAAGGGAATGCTTGTGTGTCAAGATGTTCAGCTACTGCTATGAGTTTACGGGCACTGTCCATGAACATTCTCTACGGGCAAAACATTGCATGGAAGTTGGTATGTGTCATTTGCACGGCCTTTGGCTCAAGGCGAATTCTAAATGAAAGAATATACTAAAGTAATGCTGCACAATGTTACACATTTAGGAAGCATGAGAGAAAGAGGGAAAGAAAAGAACATGAAACTTTCGCGATAGACGTTCAAAAACATCCTGGTTTGAGGTATTCTCAAATTTCTTGGGTTGGTTTCGCAAATCAGTTAAAGACACAAGAAAATAACTGAATCCACATATCGACGTGGCGCCGCCTAACCTACCTAGCCAGAGGAGTTTCTGGAGTAGCTGTGAAGCCCTTCTCCACCATTCATCGGATATTCTTTAGAGGGTCCGCCCATCGTTGTTGTCATCTCTCTCTCTCTCTCTCTCTCTGCGAACGTGCACCTAGGCGACATAGATCGGCTGGTCAATCTAATATTGTATTGGGTACTCAGACCTAAGCTTCAAATCAAGCTCAAGCTTATCAAGTACTTTGTTTGAGTCAAACATGGGCACGGAGTTAATGAATCGCACCATGATAAAAACAATTTAACGTGCTTACTCAATACACCCCAGGCAACGTCCTAGACAAAGTTGGAAAAGTTTTTTTGGTGACCACTGCTGTTGTTCCTCACAATATGTACGTAAATAGAAGATCAAAAAGTAATAATACCGGAACATTGTGATCAATGTGAAAACTCTTGCAGTTAGTAATCTCAAGCATCATCAGCATCTTTCGGTCATTTCATCAATTCGCATGCACAATTGGGTGTGGGATACTCCCATGAGGGATCCAATTCATGGTCCCTTGACTCAAGAGGAGGATAACATGACCGTGGCCGAATGTGTGGATGCAGGTGGTCATTGGAATTTCGACAAGTCATTTGTTGTCCTACCAAGTGACACTAAGATGTTCATACTGGGAAAACATCTGGCAATGATGCTCCAAAGGGGAGGCTTTCTAGTGCTGGAGATTTCTTCACAAAAGGCGGCTTATGACTTGGCTATGGCAGGGACCTCAGCGGAGAAATCCCAAACTGGTCTTTTTATACCAACAGGAACTTAAATCCTTCTACTAGGATTGTTGATTCAAACGTATGCTGGAAATTGCTCAGAGAAGGTTGGTTCAGGCTCGACATGGATGGATCGGTGAGAGGCAATTGAGGTCTAGAGAGAGGCAGCGGCTTGCTACACAACCAATCCAGAAATTCGATGGTTGACAATTGATTCTTGAAGTAATTTAGAGTCGAATGACATTTCTCAAAATCAAAACGTGTGGTGGTTTCAGTTGAAATATAGTCCTAACCGAACCACAAGCATGCCTAATACAGGTTGATCATGAGGGTGACCCTTTTTAAGGATTGACAGCTGATTCTTCTAGTTTAGAGCGGAACAAAATTTCTCTAAATTAAAACGTGTGGTTAGATTTGACATATAGTCAAGAGCTAAACGCACACAGACCTAACGCAATTGACCAAAAGGTTGACCTTTTTAACTGGGACGGCAGTCAAAACAACAGAGATGAAGACAGAATAATAATCCATTGCGATTTTTTTTTTCTCGATTTCATTTTTACCGTCCCAATCATTATGTTATTCAAGTAATTACACAGCCGCACCGCCCCCGGCGTGAGCCACCCAACAAGAGCAAGCTATTATAGCCGGGGACCGGAGCAGTAGGGAGCTAAGGAGCAAGGGACTTCACCCTCCATCACTTCTTAGGAAACAAAGAGCCCATGACTATGCATATGCACATATGATCAAATTAGGTTTTCCTTCTCGGGGTTTTGATCGGTTTTGATTTGGGCTACTAAATGCAGAGTGCTTCCAAGTGCAAAATGTAAAGAGAACAAAACTTTGCCTAATCCAAAGAAAAATTCAAAATATGAAAAATGGATATGCATTCTAAAGCTTGCGAGAAGTAGGAAATGCAGATGATAGCCACCTCACTTGTTCTGCTTGTCATGTTGTCAGAGCGGATATTTATAAGATGACTTCTTCTAAATCCATATGTCTCTTTCCACTCTTCTGCAAGCAGAACCAATTTGTCCTACAAGTAAAATGTGATGGCAACCAAGCGATCTCTAAAGCGACACGAGGCTCTCTACCACAGTGACCAAATCGCATGGTGTCGATACTGGAAGATTTGCGTATTGGCCGGTGATTGGATTCCAAGAAACTCGTTCTGCATAATCTATTTGCATCACAAGCTCGCCATTCCTAGTGAAGCCATCAATTTGTGTTACTTCTCCCCAAGCCTCAAAAGAATACAGCTTGGTCCAAGACTCAGGCACGCCGTATTCCCTCATAACCCAAACCCGAATAGAACAAACGAAATGTGGTTCAGGATCCTCGACTGTGCCGCTGACACTAATGATCACAGCCAGCAAGTCATTTAGTAATGCCGCAGACATGATTAAATTATCGACAGCGTCTTGGTGAGGCGTCTCTTCCGGCAGAGCCATTTCATCAAACACCTCACCTGCAACATCAAACAAGACTATAGAGGATCCGTATCCAGCCTCATTCCCCAGATCATCGAACTTGTAAGCAAACCAGTGCAGATTCCCATTCAAGAAGACCGCTCCGTCGCCTCGGCGGACTGTAGGAACCTCACGCTCCAAACTTCTCCAGGAATCTGTACTAAGTGAATAAATCTCGATTTGAGGCGTTATCTCTTTTCTTCTTTTTTTTGGTCGAAATCCACCATTTAGAACATAGAAAATCCTCACAATCTTATAATCATTCAACCTAGCGTCGAAGCCAAACCCCGCGGAAACGGGAAGAGATCGATGCTCCAGACCGGATCGCGGAACAGCCTTGTGCTTTCTGGTGAATAAATTCCACAAATACGTTGTCTTAATCTCACCATAGCCGTGCCTGAAAATTTCTGTGATGCAGATCAAACCATTACACGAACCATCAACAATGTAACCGTCGGGAGGGGTAACAAACGGGATTTCGATTTGTGATTTGGAAGGCAGGGTAAGAGACTCGTTGGAAAACAGAGAGCACAACCTCTGGACAGGATGCCACAAATACATACACAGGAGATACCAATTGGAGGCGTCGAGAGCGGAGTGGTTCAAGTGGAGAGCCACGAAACGAGGGTCGTCGATGGCGGAACGCCACGATCGGGAAACGCACCTGCATCGGAGGAGAGATTCCACCGGCAAACGCTTCAGGATCTCGATGACGACGTCCCGAGGGAGCTTCGGTTCGTCGGAGGAACTCATGGTTAGGGTTTGAGAAAGAAAGTTGGGAAGCAATTGCTGCAGCACCCTACCGGCTGTCGCAATTCCCTTTTAAACTCTCTGTTTGCCACGTGACAATCACACGATGTGTTACTGCAACTCATATTTAATGGCCTGCTGCACGAGGTCGCAATGAATTGTTATTAGGAAGTTGAATATGAATGGTTGGGCCAATGATTCGAGTCGAGTACAAGCTTGTTCCTAAATTTGCTCGACTTTCTGTTAGATAATTCCGTTGAATGTTCACTAGAAAAGCACAAAAACCACATGAAAAAGATTTTTCGAGTTGATAAGGCATGTCCTTTGAAATCGAGATTTGCTTGTTCATATGGGCGAGACAATGGAAAATGCAATCGCATGAGTTTTTCTCTTCGCGAAAATGTATTTTAATGCAATCTTCTCTACAATTGAGATTTTTCATTGAGACAAATGAATCACTTGAATTCGGCGGAACGAATAAAACCGACCATAGAGGGGGCTTTACCATGGGGGAAGCCTACCCATATACCAAAAGAGTTGATAGTTGTAGACTTTCTTGTCTGTCTTATAGGTCAAGTTTCCTTCTAGCACCTAAATGCATAATTCACATCTTTCATACATACAAGGTTCCTTTTCCTTCCTTTATTTCCTCGATTCCTGCATAGTTGTCTAGCTCATTCCTGCTGTGAAGCAAATGAGCCCGACCAAACTCGATAGGTCACCATGTCCATGATGACCTCGAATTTGAACTTGCTATATGGTTGGTTAGCGAAAAAGAAACGTGAAGGGGCAATAATGAGTGATTCGTAAGGAGTGCGCAGCAGAAATTCAATAACTTTACGTAGGGAGAGGAAGCCCACATGCAACTCCATTTGTAGTTGGATTCATCTTCACTGAAAAGTTTAAATAGTGGATCAATTTGCATTTATTAACTGTTACATACTATATTAATTCTCCGACGTGGGATTTCTCCAACACAACTCACATGCACATCTCAATAGTTTGCTTGCCCTAGATTTTATGTGGAGCTTTATCTCTTTCATTCTCCAAATGCTTAATTGCAATATTAGGCAAGGCGATCCCCTTTCCGCTTGTCTTTTCATCCTTTGCCTTGAAACTTGGAAGGGCCGGCATGAATTCGGTCACATTTTTGCTTTGCAGTTAATTTGTTCCCGCTTCTGCAAAGTCGACACGGATGTTCGCAGA
Source organism: Psidium guajava (assembly GCA_016432845.1). Lineage (NCBI taxonomy): Eukaryota > Viridiplantae > Streptophyta > Magnoliopsida > Myrtales > Myrtaceae > Psidium > Psidium guajava. The sequence goes on along the minus strand of CM028232.1, from coordinate 29,802,049 downwards.
TCCATAGAAGAGACCCTCTAAACTTACAGAGAGCTTTCTGGGCAGAAAGTTAACCCCCGCAAGCCTAAGCTTCTCCTTTCGAATGATGCCATCGAGAAGTTGCAGTGAATTGGATAGCATCGAGAACTTCCTTGGTGGTCAGACTACTGATTAGGAAATTGAAGTTGCATTACTGTGCCAGTGATTTGAGTCGAGTTCGAGCTTGTTGCTCAATTTGCTTGACTTTCTGTTAGATAATCTAATCGAAAGTTCACTAGAAAAGCATAAAAAGTGTGCGAAAAAAGATTCTTCGAGTGGAGAAGAGCATGTTCTTTATTTGAGCCAAGGTCAAAGTGCACGTTCTTCTGTTCGGATGAAGCTAACTGCCAACTCCTGAACAGCAAACTAATGGCGGGATCAAATCCCATGGACTATGAATGAAGCTCATTGGAATCAGGATTCTCTAATGCCAGACGATTCAAAATGCAATCTTACTAGTTTTTCTCTCCGAAAAAGATTTTCTGATGCAATCATATTTGCCGGTAAGATTTTTCCTTGAAAAGATCAAATCCCTTGAATTCAATGGACAGATAAAATCGACCATAGAGGCAGATTTGCCAGGGGGAAGCCTGCTCATGTACCAAAAGAGTTGATAGCTGTGGATTTTCTTGACTGTCTTATAGGTCAGGTTCCTTTCTTTTTTTTTTCCCCCTCTTCTGGCAGCCAAGGTGTAATTCACATACTTCAGCTAGAGGTATAGGACTTCATGTCATGCATGTTTGTGGCTACCGCAGAGTTAATTTCCCACCAAGTGAAGTAACTTTTCTTGATGACAATGTTTGCTTCTCCTTTTTTTAGTTCCCGTGTTTTGGCTTTGTCTTTCTCGGCATGCAAGAGACCTGAATTAATAAATTTTTTCTTTTTTCAAATTTCTAATCCTACCTCACTTACTACTCATAATTCCACATTCACCCCTTTCTAGCGTAAAAACCCTTATATCTGTTGTCTCTCTCTTCCCTCGCCTCCCTTTGCTTGCGTGCTTGTCTAAAGAAATGCAGCTCCTTGCCTCACGAACTCAGCTCAGCTGGTGACATTGCTCGGCTGATCACCCAGTCGATGGCCGTTGCCTATGTATGGTAGACGGTCGCATCGTAGTCGCTCTAGATCTATTGTCGCGAGGTTCGCTGAGGTTGCGCGACCCTGGCATCGCCACACCTGGGGTCTAGAGACCTCGAAGCCCTCGCCTTGGCTCCAAAGTAATCTCTAGAAATCTTCTTCACCACGACTACAACGACCATGGAAGCTCCGAAGCAATGGAATGCCACCTTCACGAAGCACCTGAAGTTGGAGCTGAAGTGCAAGGTCATTATGTCTAACAATTGGGTGACATAATTTAAACAAATTATACGGGCCACCTTCCAAAATCAGGGAGGCTCAAAGATTAAAAAAAAAAAAATTAAGGTCTCGACAAATTGAACTCATTTTAGTCTTTAATCTCAATTTGATGTATTTTCAAGTTGAACATGTACCATCTCCTTTTCGTTTCCTATATTTTTGTCGCATTAAGATATTTACTTAATTTCTTTTGCATTTCAATTAGAATCATTGGTTTGGACCAAACCATATGTAATTCTTTCATATGAACTTTTCAAGGCTCCTTTTGACGAAAAGATGGTATTCATCGGTTAAATGTGTCTTAAAAACTTTTATTATTATTATTATTATTATTATTGAGGTCGACAGCTGATTCTTCAAGTAGTTTGGAGCCGAATGAAATTTCTCTAAATTAAAATGTGTGATTTGAGTTGAAATATAGTTGAGACCGAATGACAAGTAAGCCTAGTATAATTGACCCCGAAGGTGTCCCTTTTCAATAGGACAACAGTCAAAACAACTAGGTGAAGAAAGAATAGTCCATTGCGATATTTATTTTTCATCTTGATTTCATGTTTACTTAGTCTTTATTTACGAGTATGCAGGCATTTATTTAGCTTTGTCGGAACATGTCGAATGCTTTGTTTGTCCAATTTCCTCCTCGTCTCATCCTTCCTATTAAAATCACCATCACTCCCTGCTCATAACCACGCTTACCTTTCACAGAAAATGAAGATAAGATCCAAAACCCCGTTGATTTTCCAATGGCTGTTGATGCTAGCTCCGGTCATCTCAATCCCCTTCGCTCTCCATTCTTAGGAAACGAAGAGCTCATGACTACGCATATGCACATGTGATTCGGGGGGATTGTCGGCAAAACATGTGATGCAAGTCATTTGTGCTCTTGTTCTTACCATTGGCCTACTGCTAACCTGTGAGAAAGTTTTGGCCCGTTCTTCAATTTAAATTACTTCGGTTGTCGATTGTTGGCTATTATTACCATCTTCTAATGTATCAAGATCATTTCCATCCATGGAATCGTCAGTGCATGGCTTTTTTCCGGATATTTTCGGATATAATACTATGTTTTCAATTCCTTACTACTAAATTTTCTGCAGGTGGTGGACAACGCAGACAAGCTCGCTCTGTTGCTCAAGAAGAGGAAGAAAATGCAGAACTGGCTAGACTACTACCAGCTTTAAGTGTACTACAGATGGTTCAAAAAGACCCTCCACGGAGGTACTCGAGAGTATCGGAAATTTCTATGGTACATTGGGTCAGTTGCCCCATTTCGTGACTATCGTCCTTTCACCAGACTGGTTTTCTTGGGCTCTGTGAGGATAAGGTTGATGCTCTTGATTATCATACTTCAGAAATTGATAAACTATCGAAGAAGCAAGCAAACGATACCCACGTTCGTCTCTGTGAAAACTAGACAATTAATAGAGGATGGAACTGACGTAATGAATCATCTTCTCTTCAGATAGTTGCGGAAAGAGAGAGAGAGAGAGAGAGAGAGAGAGAGAGAGAGAGAGAGAGAGAGAGAGAGAGCTGTAAGCTATCCAAAGGCTATAATGCCTGCTGCATTTGTTTCCTTCAAAACTAGATGGGGTGCCGCTTAGAGCAGAGATCCCACTCCATGGCTCACTGATTGGGTTCCAGAGCCTCGTGATGTGTTTTGGCAAAACCTTGCCATCCCATTCCTTTCGTGCAATCTCTGCCCGGGATTGTGTTGGAGCTTTTTCTCCTTTTCCTGCCTGCAATACTGACGATCATGTCTAAATTTGGAGGCTTCATGTCTCTATCATCTCTCTTGAAAGGAGATCAGCAAGTGGGTATAACCTGTTCAATCTCGTGAATGGATTCCGCGCGAGCGTAATTGCTGGTTCTGCCTTTGGGCGAACTGAACTCGTTCATTAAGTCCTTACCGTTTCATTAAGTCGGCGGCTATGTACCGGAGATTGGACCAACTACCACCGGTCGTTCCTTGATTAGTCCAGCCAACTAGACCATTCACTTCAGCGGATCCAGCACTCGGATGCTCTTTTCATGCCCTCCCATCACTCGCTATTCAAGTATGTCGCTGGCAGTTTCCGAAACATTCGTCCGTCCAAAGAAATCGGAACACGTACGTTCGGATGAAGGTGAAAAAACGAATGTTCCATCGGGGATAAAGATGCCAACTCATGGCTGAAGCATTTCTATCAAGATGCCGCCTTGAAAAGCTACGACGCCTGCCACCATTTGTTCCGGCATATGTAAAATTTTTTTTTTCCCTATTGATCCAGCGGGGTTAATTTGGACCAATTCGATTTTCGATTAGGGTCTTTCGAAACTGAGAGCCACGAGATCGGTCCAGGTTCCAAGTCCGAAACAAACCTACCCCGAACCGATCTACCCCGTGCACACGCATCAACAAGGCTGGAATCCATAAGTCGGGGAAATGCAAAATCAAGGCACTCTGAAAAAAAAAAAAAAAAAAAAAAAACCTCGACGTCCGATGTTCTCCTAGCATCCGGCCACGGCCCGAGACCTCATGTCGGGTCCCGACACGTGAAAAACATTGGAGGCCATTAAAAAAAAAGGAATAAATAAAAGGAATCCGACGTGGACCGCAAACGCGGCACGTGCGATTCGAAATCTGCAACACGGTAGATAACAACAACCCCGGGGGGCGCTCGATAACGAGAAGATTCACCTGATATTTTATTTCCTTTCTCAGCTTCTTCCTCCTCCGTTTAAGCTCACCTGCTCGACCCGCTTCGTCCCAGAATCCCTTTTCGATCGCGATCGCATTCCCGATTCGATCTGCATGCGCTTCCGCGATCGGTTGTTGATCCGCCCGGCGACGATACCAAGCGTTTTTGGCGGGAACCGGGCGTCGTCACCGCCTCCGGTCGCCGCCTCCGGTCTCGTCCCTCCGATCGATTCAGGGTGAGTACATTGACCGCGCGGGTCCTCCTCTCGCGCAATTGGGCTCGGAGGATCGGTTGGCGCCCCCGTCGCCCGCTCTCTTCGTCCTCTTCTGTGATTGGTTTTTGATGGTTTTCCCCCTGGGGTTGGTTGGGGGGGGGTGTTTGGATTGAATTTCTCTGGTTTCGTCCGCGGTCTCGCGGCGATTGTTTTGAGTTATTGGATGCGCGTGCGCTCTTTCGTTTGTCTGGAAGCTGTGTTTTTCTTTCCCCCCAGGATTGGTTTCCGACGTTATCGATCCGTCTTGACATTCGAGTTGACTCGAGTCAACATGGCTGTGTTTTTTCCTTTTTTCCCCGTGGGTACGAATTGGTGTTTTTGGGTTTTATTGTGTTCGCGATCGTCGTCTCCCGTTTGTGCGACGCGGAACTTTTGAGTTCAACGATCGCGAGCACTTGAGGTCTCCGTTCTGGTATTTCTGGTATTTTTATGGTTTTCTTTTCTTGGCCCCTGCTATTGTTGTATTGACTTACCAGTTCCATGCTTACTGTTTCTGAAGTTTTTTTTTGGGTAAGATCTTGTTATCAGTCGTGTTCCGTAATACCAGTCAACCACAAGCATTTTTATTGTTTCTGGTGTTTAGTGCTCGGTTTGGGCAAAAAACAGAAGCTTTGTATGTCTCCATGGCCTGTCCTTATTACACATGCAATGTAGTGTTCTTGCAGCTCCTCGATGATTGCCAGATTTGAATAGACATGAAATGGTTTTCTTTTTCATTTTTGCGTTATGATTTTGCTACTTATTCTTATTTGACTTGGCTTGTCTTTGTGTTCTTTGAAGGTTCTGCCTATTAGTCGCCGTGTCTTTTAAGCTTTGGAATTATAAATCATCTGTACTTGTTATATTTCATATCCTCCACGAGCTACCCATTCCTTACTCTTTCTCGCACTCCTCTTTATGCGTAAGTTTTTTTTGTTGCAAGCGTGTTGTTTTGTGAAGATCATGAATGGTGGTGCAATCACAAAGTCGTCGATTTAAAGTGAATATGTTAATATGATCGACTGTTCTGAATCCGTAAATTGAAGGATGCCTTAATTCCTGCAGTGAGAATGGCAGCTGTCATGTTCCCAAAGCATCGGCAGCTCAGTCATTATGCTGATAGTGCAGACGTGAACATCCCAAGATCATCAAAGGTCGAAAAGCTTGTAACAAGGAGAAAATTCCCGAGGAGCTCACCAGGTGGAATTGATAGTAGGACATTGCAAGATGAGGGGAAGCCTAATATGGTGGTGACACATGCAAAGAAAACTGAAGTTGTGTCAAAGAATATAGTAGTGAAGAAGAGAAAGTTAGCAGATAGAATTGATGAGTGTTTGGATAGTAAAAGTATCGTAAAGAAGCGTAGGAGTGCGACCAGAAAGAGAAGTTCAGTGGTAGGGTTGTCCCGGACTAAATGGGAAAGCATTGACAAAGCAAATTCATCGTTCAAGATGGAGATGACAAACAGCAGAACCAAAAGGTTCCGAACTGACAGGCCACGAAATGACTGTAGCAATGGACTTTCTGATGTCGAGTACATGGATGATGGATCCAGTGAAGATGCAGAAGAAGTATGTCTAGTCAAGATGAGAAGCCGCAGAAGAAGAGAAAGCAATTTTGTTCTGATGAATGATTCACTGCATACTTCATCCCTGGCATCGCCATCCACCTCTGGCTCCTTTCATTCAACTCTGAAAAGTGATAATACTAGTGATACTGGCTGCTCGAAGGGGAAGTATGAGGTAACCTATTTGCTTTCTATTTCAAGATAAAGGTTTCTGGGCTTCTTATTCACTTCTAACTGTCACTTGCTTTGAGCAGGCTAAAGCTAAAGAGCCTGTGAGGTGTCATCAATGCATGAAGAAAGAAAGGAGAATTGTTGTCCCATGTACCAAATGTAAGCAGAAGATGTATTGTATCCAATGCATCAAGCAATGGTATGCTTTTAATTGCTAAATTCAATACTTTTACCTTACTACTAATTGAACACTACATATTTACTGAGGCAGTCTGTGTTTTGCTTTAAAAAGGTACCCTCAAATGTCAGAAGTAGACATTGCAGAACTTTGCCCATTTTGCCGTGAAAATTGCAATTGCAGCTGTTGCTTGCACACTGGAGGCATCATAAAGGTGTGTCATCTTATTTCACATGAGTGAAGAAAAATTTACTGAAATGCACAGTGTATAGTATTTAAGAGGGAAACAGAACCTATGACCTAACAGTGGGGTTCTCAGATGACTGTCTATGTTTCTTCTCAGTACTAATCCTCCACTTATTCATCTCTCATCAATTAGGAATAAGGCCTTGGTCAAGTGACAGATGGTGTCAAAAAGGTCTTGAGCTAGATGTTTTATCTTCCTTTCCCCTTGGCAACTGCCTAAGAACAAAAGCAAAAACAGTCTGACAATATATTAGTCTAATGAGCTCACAATTTACAGGGGAGTTTCCATGGTCTTCCCTCATGGTTTTGTTACTGGTTAGGTTCTATGGCTTCCTGCTGTGATGCTAAAAACTGAACTTGAACCACCAGCATTTTATTTGTTGAAGTGCATAGTGGGTTGGAGCAAACTATCGAAACTCTGGGATGCTTAATACCATTACTAATGCGCCTTCAGAACTTTTGAACTTCTTTGCCGATTAATTCATGGTTTTTTGCAATTTCAGGCATCAAAAGTGAGCATGTCTGATGACAAAATGGTTGAGCATCTGAAGTACATAATGAGAGCACTGCTTCCCTTTTTAAGGCAAATTTGCGAAGAACAAATTCTGGAGACACAAATTGAAGCTAACATACAAGGTATAGATGTTAAAACTTGCTTAGCCTTTTATATTATGTTAGTACGTGACTTATATGACTAGTATATTCAGGAATACCAGCTGATGAGGTTGAAGTACCAATGTCTCTTTGTCACAACTGGGAGCGTGTCTACTGGTAAGAGGTTCAGCACGCGTATGACATACTTCTCCATGCTTTCATTCTTATGTGACCAACAATGTCTTTTTTTTCTTTTTGGGAGCAGCGACAATTGTGCTACTTCGATTGTAGACTTTCATAGAAGGTGTCCAGGATGCTCCTTTGAACTTTGTCTCAATTGCTGCCAAGAAATTCGTGAGGGGAAAGTTCCTTCCCGAGCTGAGGTGAAGCTTCAGTATGAGGACAGAGGCATCGATTATGCTCATGGTGGAGCGCATGTGGCAATTCATGACATAGATCTTGTGCCACATGCAGAAACTTCTCGAAGTCATGTTGCTCAAACCGTTGAATGGAAAGCTAATGCTGATGGGAGCATCAACTGTGCTCCAAGTGAGATGGGTGGATGTGGTAATTGTAAATTAGAGCTTAAGCGCATACATGATAAAGATTGGATAAGCAGGCTTGAGTTGCGAGCAAGATTGTTGCTGGAAATTGGCAAAACTGAAGATACCACTCAGAAGCATAATTGCTCTGAAACTGGGGATAAGATGCTACGGAAAGCTGCATCCAGAGAAGGCTCCGATGACAATTACTTGTATTGTCCAGCATCAAGTGCAATTTTGGATGAAGAGGAGCTTCTATGCTTCCGAAGTCACTGGATTAAAGGTGAACCTGTCATTGTTCGAAATGTTCTAGAGCGGACCCCTGGTTTGAGCTGGGAACCCATGGTAATGTGGCGTGCACTATGTGAAAATATGGATTCAGCGTCTGGTTCAAAATTTTCCGAAGTCAGAGCCATTGACTGCCTAGCTGGTTGCGAAGTAAATACCATTATCTCACATTTAATTTTTTGTAAATAACATGTAGAGACATAATACTGTTTGTCAATGTACTCAGGGTACTTATAATTTTAAGAGATATTTGGAGACATTGTTTTAGGAGAATCTAGTAAGTACACACAATATATGAGCAAACTGAAACTACTGAATCATATCATTCTTTTCTACTCTCATTTTTGTTTACAATCTATTTGGAACCTTCAAGCTCAAGTGGATCTCATTTTCTTTTTCGTGCATTTAAGATCATCTTTTATCATATCTCGATTGTTTTGTATACGACACTCGATTGAACTTTCAGGTGGCCATTAGCACACGCCAATTTTTCAAAGGCTACTCGGAGGGGCGAAGATATGCCAACTTTTGGCCTGAGATGCTAAAGCTGAAGGACTGGCCTCCTTCAGACAAGTTTGAGGATCTTTTACCACGCCACTGTGATGAATTCATAGCTGCAGTGCCATTTCATGCCTATACTGACCCTCGGTCTGGCTTCCTCAACCTGGCTGTGAAGTTACCGCCAAGTGTCATGAAGCCAGACATGGGACCGAAGACCTATATTGCTTATGGTTTTGCAGAAGAGCTAGGAAGAGGCGACTCTGTGACCAAGCTTCACTGCGATATGTCAGATGCGGTGCGCCTTCTTCAAAAAATGTTGCATGAATCACTGGATTATTCATTATCATTATGATTACATACATGCAACATTTTAAAGAAAAGCTGGAAAGGAAGTGTTTGACAAATCGGTAGAGAAAATGTATCCATAACAAGCACGATTTAGAGGTGAAAGTTGCTGATATTGTCCAGTACAGTAATTGCTTCTTTCCATATGACTGAAAATTCCAGCCAATGTCCACTCGGTTAGGCAGTAGATGGCACAGCTCAGTTTTGAAGATGCATTGCATTCATACACTCGCATGCATTGTGTTGACATGCGGCCACCTGACAGGTGAATATCCTGACACACACAGTAGAGGTGTCCTTAAGTGAAGAGCAGCAATCTGCAGTGAGAACCTTGAAAGAGAAGCACAAAGCACAGGATGTGAAGGAACTACGATGTCAAGCACATGAAGAGCTTAATCTAGATGCAACAGAATGCCAGGATGGGAATCTTGAAAGCCTCGATGGCCAGGAAAAAGAAAAAGAGAAATGCAGAAACAATCTCTGTTCTGACCAAGAAATCAAGCAAAGAGGCGGTGCATTGTGGGACATTTTCCGGAGAGAGGACGTCCCCAAGTTGGAGGCATATCTTAGCAAGCACCATAACGAGTTCAGGCATACATTTTGTGCTCCAGTTAAAGAGGTGAATTTCCCAGCACAATTATGCTGCCCTTGTTGTTTGCATATGCATAAGTAAGCTTTGTTCTTGTATCTGATACTCCCTCTATTATCAGGTCATTCATCCTATCCATGACCAGTCGTTCTATCTTACTTTCGAGCACAAGAGGAACTTGAAGGAGGAATTTGGTTAGTATATGCTGATACTGATGAATTTTTTCTCCAATACTGTATCCGATGGTGAACGTTAACTTTCAAAACTTTGTAGGAATTGAACCATGGACATTCGAACAACACTTAGGTGAAGCAGTTTTTATTCCCGCCGGATGCCCCCACCAAGTTAGAAATCTGAAGGTAAATAGACTGCTTCTTTAAGTCTTTTACCTGGACCGTTACTTTTTAATTTAAGTCCTCTAACTTCCGGGCACTATCATCATTCTTCATGTAGTCATGCACAAAAGTTGCCGCCGACTTTGTCTCTCCTGAGAATATCGATCAATGCCTCCGTCTGACTAAGGAGTTCAGACAACTTCCAAGGAATCATAGAGCCAGAGAGGACAAACTTGAGGTAACACATAATATCACCTTATATGTTTGGCCGTGGCATCTTTTGCTTTTTCGTGATTCAGCTATTCTTACCCTTCTCTGATATGTCTGTGAAACAGATTAAAAAGATGATAGTTTATGCAGTCGATCAAGCAACTAAAGATTTAGAGGACTTGTTACAGATGAGAAGAGATCTACAGTAGTATGATAATTTAATCAACATCCGATCGGATCAAAGCAGGGAAGAGGATACTAACACCACAAGTAGCATCTCCGGCAACAGCAACCTTTTTCAGTTCTTTGGTCTTGTTATAGCATTTCTTTGTACATAGTCATCCTTGTCTCCATTTAATTGTTGAGAAATTGGCAACAACTTTTGCTAACTCTCTCGACAGTGAGTCAATTTTGCCTGCAACATATTGTGTCGATTATTGATTTTGAAATTAAATTTGCATAAACCTACCCACCAGGGAAAGTGCCAATTGGCAATAATTATGTATAGTTACAAACTCTCTCGACAGTGAGTCAATTTTGGCCTGCAACATATTGTGTCGATTATTGATTTTGAAATTAAATTTGCATAAACCTACCCACCAGGGAAAGTGCCAATTAGCAATAATTATGTATAGTTAAGCATACAGATGGTGCCAAGGACTTTTTCGCGTGTGTTCTCGAAGATGGTGCCAAGGATTAACACACTTAACATATAATGGGAATACCATCATAAAATACAATTACCTTAAACCAAAAAAAAAAATCATCATAAAATTCAATATGTTTGCAATATATAGGTGTGGAGATTATATATGAAAATTTGCTTGATAAATAGAAAGAGGAAGGCAAGAGAATTAAGCGATACTAAATTGTCCAATTTTTCATGATTATTGTAAACCTTCACCTACATAATGGTTATCGGATTGACCGAGGAGGAGGGTTAGGGGGGGTTTGAAGGATGGATTGTAGATCAGTTATTTGCCTAGAGGAGGAAAACCAGGGCTAAGGGTTAGGGCTTTAGATTAGTGGGAGCAATTATAAAAAAAAGAGAGAAATCAAAATTCAACATATAGAGCTTTGATTCTTTAAACTGATAATTATTTCAAGATAATCTTTAAAATCGAAAACTTGGCCCTTAAATTTATATTAGATTTCGGTTAATTATCCCGTTTAAGTCGAACATGGATCACAATTCTTGCACCTACTTTAGCTAAGTTAGTAAGTATGTGTATATTTGTACTCTTAGACCTGAAAAATGGTGGGTGGGTTGAGTAAAAAATGGCTCGACCGATATAGACTCTTTTACCTTGTTTTGACCCAATTTCACGTAATATAAATTTAATGATTCATATCTGATCTGACTAATATTAATTAAATATTTTTATATTTAATCCAATTTTTTAAAAAAACTATTTGGTATAAATCACTTGGTTTTCTTCTTCCTCCGATAGCAACACCACGTTCTCGGGGTAGGTCCTGATTTTGTAGAAGAAAAATAAAGAAAATAAAAAATTCTAAAAAACCAAGAAATGAAAAAAATTATAAAACTTATTTGTGACTCACTTAAATAATTAGAGAACCATATATGATTAAGTTGCTACGTAATTCATTTATGATGCACTTAAGCTTGTTTTTAAAACGAAATGTAACTAATTTATGACTCATAATATTAAATAAGAGTTAAAATGTGGCTCTTAGACCCGGTTTGCCACCTCTATTGTAATTCCAAAATCAACTCAAGAAACGGATTAAGATTATACATATGTCGAAATAACGATCCAAATTATAATGAACTAAGTATCATCAAGCGAAAATAGCAGAACAATATACGTCATGAATTGTGTACATGATAGAGCTAAGTCACAAAGAGATTTCATTATCTATATATCCAAAGTTCATATACTTGAAAGTAGCTGTAAAATTAGGTAGAAAGAAAGTGCCTCAAAAGCAATGTAAATGAAATAAATGATTTGAATAGTATTTTCTAAAAAAATATTCACTTATAAGCATCATATAAATTAGTCAATAAAAATATTTTATTATTATAATAATTTATGTCTAAATATTTTCGCATTTTTGCAAGCAATACAAACGAATATTTTTAGAAAAGTATTTTTTCAAATCACTCATTTCTTGAGAAATATCCAAGAATGAGGTCTTATTCCCTCTTATTCTACTCTGCTTTCTCTCTTTCTATCATAATTGCTATGTAGACTTTATATAAATTAGTCAATGAAAAATATTTCGTTATTATAATAATTTATATCTAAATATTTTCGCATTTTGTAAGTAATACAAGTGCTTTTTTTAGAAAAAAATATTTTTCAAATAACTCATTTCTAGGGAAATAGCTAAGGATGAAGTCTTATTCCATCTTATTCATGAAGTCTTATTCCACTATACTTTTTCTCTTTCTATTAGAATTGCTATGTGAAAAAATTAGTTATGGGAGTAAAATTAACATATTTAATTAATGGAAAAAGATTACAAAAAAAGTTTATGGACATTGTGACGCATGTACTCCAATTTATTCATGACACCGAAAACTTAAAATTTCTCAAACTTGTATTTGTACATATGTGACATGTTTACTTCTATTAGTGAGGCCGGGTTAAGACGTGGTTGCCTAAGTGGACAAATGAAGACAAACATAGTAATGTGGTACTCACATGGCAAAAATGTTCCAAACTCATTGTATGTTTTTCTTTTCCCTTTTTATTTTTTTAATCATTCCTCCTTTATCTTCCTTGATCCATTGCAATTCAAGCTTACCATTTCTTGACTCAACTTACCAATTCAAGCTTACCAACTCCCCATTCGCCATAGTGGGGATGATCTGTTCCCAATTGAGAATTGAAATGAAGGTGTTTGAAATTGATTGTACATATTCATATTTTAAGAGTGCAAAAGTACTAATAATTAAGAGTTTATATTTATTTAAAGGTTTTTAATAAATACATAAATAAATAGCCCGTGGGCGGTTCCACCACTAGAATAATTGGACTGACAATTATTGATTTCAATTTTATGAAATCAGAAATTGGAGAATTGTGTGGGCGGTTCCACCACTAAAATAATTGGACTAACAATTATTGATTTCAATTTTATAAAATCAGAAATCGAAGAATTGCCGTGGTACAACTAAGAAAGAAGAGGAAGAAAAAAGGAAAAATAAAAAGCAAATAATAATATATCTTAAGGCCACACAAATATGCCCTATTTCAACAAAGACTTATTAAATCATGAGTTCTCAAAATAAGTAAAAATAAATATTTAAAATTTAACAAGCATAAAAAACAATTGAGGAGTTGTGTCAATCTCTCATTCTCTCCTTTTTCAATGGAAGGAGTCTCTAGAAAGGGTTTCCAAAATTTAATCTTTTGAGTCTCTTGCTTCTTTCAAAAAAAAAATTGAAACTTAAGAACAAAGCCATATAGGATCATTAAGAACTCCACACCCCTTACCTCAAAATGTTCCAAATTTTGACACAAGAGGGCTCTTTTTCATCTTCCTCAATCCACCATCTCTCATGATTATGGAGCATGACTGGCTGATTTCTTCTTCATCATCTCCTCCTCCTCCTCCTCCTCCCTTTTCTGCCATGGATAAGCTTTATTAAGAGGTTTCTGATGAGGGGCTCTTTGATTTTCTTGGATCTGAGATGATTGCAAGTCTGTCAAGCAACCTCTCCTCTTGGGCCCTTCTTATATAGACTTTAGAGAGGTTTCATTGGCCAGCTGAAATGACCATCTTGCCCTTACTCTCCTATTTTAGCTGCTTGACAGCTAAGGAGATCAGGAAATCTTCCATGCTTATCGGGATTTGTCTGGTTTCACTTTCCACGCGGTTCGTCCCTTCCAAATTCAGAACTGTGGCAGAGCGATAATTATCCTTATCCACGCGAATGCGCTTCCCATGTGAAAAGAATCCAGCAAGTTCGAAAAGAGACACGGTGAGTGACGTACCCATTGTCGTTTCTTCCGACCACCGCCAATCGTCATCGCCTCCGACCACTCTGCCAGTCGTCATCACCACCCATCCGATAGTACTCCGACAACTGAGGATGTGAAGGAATGTTATATGTCACGTGACCATCACCATCGGAAAACCTCGAATCTCGTCCTTCGCGTCAGCATCCACAACAAAGGCATGTCTGCCCTCATTACTCGCTCCCCTAGGATCTCCCACCTCCTCTCCACCTCTCGCTGCCAATCTCCCACCTCCTCTGGGATGAGGTCGTCAGACTCAACATCAAGCGGCCCCTGAGCTTTGGGCGCGGCGTTAGTTATCCTTATATCGACTAGGTCGTCGCGGCCGCTACCTTCTCTGGTTGCTCAGCAACACTCTCGACGACTCGAGGTTCATCTTGGTCGGTGTCCGAATCGCCTGTGATGTAGTGAAACTGCGCAAGGACTTGGACTACCGTTTGGACGTGGAGATGCAAAACTAGCGGCGAAGGAGACGAACCAGAGGGAGTTGGAAAGAACAGGTTTGAGACGCTGATAGAGAGCCCAAGCGTGTGATGCAGGGGACTCCGATGGACAATTGTAATTTCAAAATATTTTCAAAGTTCTTTTTTTTTTTTTTATCTTATCTTGGATGGCATAACGGGAAAATTTGGAGGATTTTTAATCCTAAGTTATCCTATTTAATCATAATTTCAATTCCAATGACGCTTAAAAGCTTATTTATTATAAAAAAATATCTGAGATAAGGGTTATGCTTTTTTTTTCCCTCGATTGCTTGACTATCATTTTGAGTGTTATAATTTTTAATTAATGAATGTTTACGAAACATTCACCCAAATTTCACAAATTCGACATGATATGATAGTTTTTGTGAACATTTTTAAAAAATCATGCACTTAGATAATCGATTGAAAAGTTATATAACACTCAACTCAACTGATAAGAAACAAAAGTTGTAGTACTCAAATGAATGCCAAACATAAGTAATGAAAATTGAAAAAAATTATGTCACTCAGGTGAGTATCGTACAAATGACACTTGTAATCTCCTTATCCCAAAGGTATATCCTTTGGATGAGAGAATAACTACTAAAAAAAAAATCTTGAATATATTGTGAGGATGCCAATTTAGTCCTAAACTTTTTAATTTGTCAAATTTAGACAAAATTTTGACAATTTATCAATATAGCCATCTCGATCAATTTTAATTGAAAATCATTGACGTGGACACTGTCCGTCCTACGAGAGATGTCCATTAATCTATGTGACACAATCGGTACATATATGAATAATTTGTGTGATTTTACTAAAATTTTATAAGTTTAGCAATGTTTTTCTTTGACCTTGGCTAGGCTGAGCAGGAAGGAAAAAAAAAAAGATAGATTGAAAAATAAAAAATAATAAAAATTCAAAAAAGAAATTATAAAAACTATTAATGTCAGCATTAACTGTACCATGTAGAATTATGAGCGATTGCCAACCAAATTGGGTCAAAAGGAGTACATTGGGAAATCATCCAAATGTTTACGCGTATCTTTCATTTAAAGGGAAAATTACAAGCAGAGTCATAAACCTATTGTATAATGTTAATTCAGTCCTAAAAATTTCAATTTGCCTAATTTTGTTGTTTGGACAATTTTTCAATATATTCCTTTCAGTCAATTTTAGCTAGCAATCATTGATGTGGATGTCTACCGTCTCATATGGCACGACAAATGTTAATGTGAATATTTTTTGATATTTTTTTTCCTTTCCTTTTTCCTTCCATTTCGTTTTTTGTCAACAGCTGGTGAGGTTAGTCTCGCCTGAGCAAGTGCGAGCGCTTGCGAGGCCCTCCTTGCTACATCTAGCAAGGTTTACCCTTGCCAGGCCAGGACAGCCTCATCGAGCGTTGCCTAGGTGAGGGTTGACCTTGCCATGACTGTCGTTGCCCAAGTGAATCTTAGTGAGGCTCCCCTGGTTTGTGCGAGGGGGCCCCACCGGCCATGGCATTTTTACACAAGTCCATTAAATGATCAAGGCGTGTCATATTTGGGCCTAAATGTGAGAAAATTTGAAAGTCTTTCTCCCTTTGTCTCTCTCCTCTCTTCTTTCCATTTGGCTATGATTGGTGAGGGTGTTGTGGCATTCATTGGCCACAAGCAAGGGTCGCTTTTGCTGGATTCGATGAGAGTGGCTTTGTTAAATTCGGAAGCTATGGAGGGAGACGACTATATTGGAGCTGCAGATGTTGGGGGTGTGATTCATACTCTTCTACGATAGAGAAGCACGCGAATCTCATTCCATGTTGAGCAGGCTAGGATCCAGAGGAACCACAACGACAAAGGTCTCAAGGGGTAGTGTCTTTTGGACATTAGAGGGCTTTTATGATTGAAGTCATATTTTTCTTTTAGCAATTTGGTTTGAACTCATTAATAGTTGCTACTATATATACTTTTTTTCCTTTGTAATTGAGGGATGCAATAAGAGGTGTGAGGTGCAAATTATAGTGGAATCTTTTGCTAGACGTAATCCTAATTTAAGGATGAACCGGAATAAAATTTCGTATCTCGATTTCTCTTTTTCGCTTTACATTCTACTTCGATTTGATTGTGTCTTGAATTTTAAAAAGGATACCAAGGATGCAAGGAATGAGGGAGGGCAAGGGGTCGCGAGTGATGACAGCAGGGGTTTGGGCTTGGGCCGAGTGGGGTAGGGAGAACAGGGGGCAGCGAATGACCTGTGGAGGGAGGCAATGACATTGGAGCTGCAAGGTACCTCGAGGATGCAAGGGCTAAGGGAGGGATAGCAATTGATGATGACAGGGGACTTGGGTTTGTTCTTGGAGCAAGGGGGTGGCGAATGACTTCAATGGTGAAGTGGTTGTTGGATGGGGTTTAGGCCGGCAAAGCAATGGCGGAGGCAACGGATGAGGTGGTAGAAGGGTTTGCGTGAGCGGGAGAGAGAGAGAGGGATCCGGATCACTTAACATGGGAATTCCCTAACATTCCCTAACATTGAGAGAAAAATATTGGGTTGGAACTTTTTTGGGGTTTGAAAAATTTTGAATCCCTTCCCGCTCAAATTTTTCCCCTCAATAGTAGGGAATGTTAGAAATTTCCCATGTCAGGGGATCCATGTCCGAGAGCTAGAGAGCAGAGCGAAGTCGTGAAGAGAGAGAGAGGCTTTCAAAATTTACATTGGCCCAAATATGACAAGTGTCGCTCACTTAATGGACTTGTGTAAAAATTACGCGACACCACTTTTGTGAACAATATTTCATCGGACAAGAAACCCAGCAACTTGATCAGAAACTCATGTCAGAAGATCTGGAATCGAATCAAATTATTTCTTCCCTATTTTGTTCAAGTAGCCAGAGGAACGGATGGTCGACCAAGATAGCCGGCTCTGTTTAGGGGGTCCTCACCGTGGCTACGACTATTAGACCGTATAGGCGTCCAGATTTTCGGCGATTGTGTCTATCAACTCCAAGCCTAATCGATCCTGGCGAAAATTCTCCAGCGATTGATTTTGGAGATCGACGAGAGATTCAAAACGGTAAGAAAGATTAGGTGAAAATAGTAAGAAAGCTACTCTTTTAAAGTTGTAGCTCCCTGTGTCTTTTTTGCAGACTTGCCCTTTCTTGCTTATGTTTCATTCTATTGATACCTCTTTTTTGCTGATTGAATCTGTGAATTGAGAAGTGTACAATGGTAACAACAATGCTTGTTTATTGATGTTGGGATCATCAGCTTTGGATGGAAACAACACTTGCCAAGTATAACGTCTCTCGACTCAAATTGAATCCGTGGATTGTAATGTTTAGTATGAAAGAGTGAACGTAAACTGAAAGGGTTCCTTTCTTTTTCCCCCAATTGAGCCGCCAGCCCCCTCCTGTGAAGTCACGTTTTTCGAGGGGGAGGGAGAGGTCCTTCCCCCTCTCTCTCTCTCTCTCCCTCCCACTCCCTCACCCTCTCCTTATCTCTTCATCCTCACGTTGATTTCGTCTTTGTGAGTTCGGAGGATAGAAGCATGTGTACTTTGGAAGAATTTGCTTTCTCCTAATCTGTTTGTTCTCTTTAGTTCTAAATGCTTGCTCCTGAAAGTTGAGTGCTTTGCTAGTCTCCGGAACTCCTCTCCTCTATTAAAAATAGATTTGGGAGCTCATCTATCCCATCTAGAAATATAGCTGGTATTCACAAGGCCTTATTTATATTTTTTCAACCTAATTGTGTTGTTGTTATCTCTATATGGTAATGGTGATGGGACGTTGAACTCAATCACGCATTGTCTTTTAGCAAAACCGTAGCTATAAGAGAAGAAAACCTTGGCATGTGCTCATCATTGATGATGCGAGTTTCGGTGATTGGCCGACGGTTGTATTATGATGTTATGACAAATCCATTCTTTGGAATGAGTGAGTCTTTGTGAATTGTACTAAATTGATTTATATTTTAGATTTGCAATGGACCGTAACTCATTGGGATTGGTCTAGTTTTGAAGTTATGTATCCCCTTTTCATGTGAAATGAAGATACAAAAAAAGAAGGGAGAAGTTCAACATAAGTGGTAAAAGTTGTGTACCACACTTACCTTTGTGTCAAAAGTTTTTGCTAGTGACTTAAGTTTCATTTTTTTTTTTATAAAAAGGATCACTTAAGTATCAATTTTGACCTGCTTAGTCGAATATCCGATGTGGAAATTTTTTTATTAATATTTAAAACTGACATGGCTCGATAGAGGTCCAGTCAGCAATAAAATTCCAAAAACAATAAAAATACAAGATAAAAAGTAACGAAAATTTTCAAATTAGCTATATAAAAAAAATGAACACAACAGGTGAAGAGGGGCGAGGGCAACCCTCGCCACTGCCCTACCATTGCCAACAATGGCCGGCGAGGGTGGGGGGATAGCTAGCTACCACGCCAGTGGTAGCCCTTGGTTAGACCTAGGCGACCCTTGCTGGCTATTCTCTCACCCTTGCCGCTTATGCTACTGTTTGTTATCTTTTTTTTTTTTCAAATTTAAATAAAACTTTTAGATTTTTAACTTGTTATTTAATTTTAAAAATCCATGTGAACTGTATTTTTAAAAAAATTTGCCACGTCAGATAAAAAAAATTAATTATAAATGTCACGTAATCACTTTGGTTGGAACTTCTCATTGAAGGTACTTAAGTTATCGTCTTTTCAAAGATTTGGCACTTAAATGATTTGGCGAAAACTTTTTGCACTTTTAGTGTACTTCTCTCGAATGTAAATTTGATATAAGTCGAACCACTATAAAATCTGCTTGCAATATCTTATTCTCTCTACCGATTTCAATATATACCTGATAGAACTATTTGCATTAGATATTGTCGAGATTTTCTAGTGCATATCAAGGTTTAACCTGAACAATTCAGGAAAAAAATCGTCAACCTCTTCATGCCCAGCCATATCCATTGACCAAATCCTTTTATGATACTTTGTAAATGGCAAAACAAGAGAAAGCTAATCATCTGTGCATCTGAATGTGTAAAATGAATGACTTCTATATACACAAGACATGCAGATAATGTTAACAGCGGAACATCTAAATTAAGCACACGAAGCTTTTGCCCCCGCGGGAGGAGGAGGAGGAGCTATGGAACTGGAAGTCTGTCTAAGTTTAGAAGGACGTTCATGGAAGGTAGAGCAAGTTGTGGATCATGATTCTACACGAGTGTAGACGTTGTTAAGCTTAAGTGTGATAGTATCGAGTTAAATTTTTGATGAGACAAACGTGGATAATGCAAAAATGGTTTGATTACACTTCTTGTTTTTTTTTTTTTACTCTACTTATTCGATTTGGATTGGTTTGACGGTCATATACCCACCCCTAACTGCCGCCACCGCCCCCACGAGCATCACCACCACTACCATCAAACTAGGCCAGCAGGAACGCCAACTCCACCACACATGGCCGCCGCCGCCGCCGCCCCCAGAAATCTGCCATCATCGATTCCAACCCCACCGCCAACCCAAACTCAAATTCCAACTCTTTTCGCAGATTTACGGAGGTCGCCTTAGATCATGACTCATGAGGTTGCGGCCTCTACATTTGAGGTTGGCAACCTCCGATCCGAAGGTTCAAGGTCGCATTTTTTTTTTCTTCAGAGAGAGAGAGAGAGAGAGAGAGAGAGAGAGGATTGGGTTCGTTGCGTCGGTGGCAAGGCGCGATGGTTCCGTTCACAACGGTCGTGCTGTCAAACGGCGGAGGGAAGGAAAAAGAAAGGAGAAAAAAGCCGTTTCAATACTGAGTCAGAGAGGAAACAATGAAGTGGCGTCCAAGTCATTCATTATCTCAATCGCTGCTGACTTAAAACGAGAATAATGATAACCATTTTTGTTTCTTTATTTCTATTCCGACAAAAATTCGTTTAGTAACGCAATTCATTTGGTAACACAATTTCAATTTGTCTATTTCTGAAACAAAAATTTGTTGCAAAAATAAGTTTAAAATACAAACAAGAAGTTAAAATTTTCAGCTTTTCTGTTTCTGAAACAAAAATGAGAAATAAGAATTCTTTTCATCACTCACTCCCTCTCTCGCCTCCTTGTCGTTGATCGCTGGTCCGCCGGTCGCTAGCAACCCTAAAAATCCTATACTGTTATTAAACAAATTCTTATTCTGAAAACAGAAATCGTGTCGTTATCAAACGCATCTATTTGCTCATAAACTCGTTTAGAAGCTAAAATCTATTTCTGGTTGGAAATTGATTTGAAAAACAATTCATGACCTTACCTATTCATGTCAAAGAAAAACACGTGACAACACCTTGAAAAATAAGAAACAACAGCATCTTTTTATCAAAATACATTCAGTAGATTGAATAAGAGAAAATATTTTGTGACTATCCTTAATCTAGTGAGATTAACATTAATCTACCATAATTTGGACCACAAAAAAAACACAAATAATACAAAATTACTGTGGATCCACTCTTTCAAGAATTTGTGAACCGCACGCAATGTTTTACTTTCATAGTCGCCCAAAGATTGTTATGCTAGCAAAGCCCATTGAATAATTAAGTAGAGGGTAATCAAATTTGAGCAAAACATTTAAGCAAACATGTTCAGGACCCAGATTCGCAGCAGCAAGTGTAGGACAAGCAATAGGGCTTTCAGCTACATCTGCTCTGCGTGGAACTTAAGGAGTGTAACAAAAGGTACATGAATGAATGAATGAATTAATCCAATACACAATCTTAATGTAACAGTGTAACCCCTAAACAGAAAATTCTTAAGGATCAGATCTGCAGAATGGTTCTTTAGCTTGACTTACATATTTGTAAAAATCTGATCTGAGAAGAAAACCTATTGGAACCCTTCTTGCCATCCTCTCTGACGAGCCCTGAGTTCCCACATAGCAGTTACTCTTCTCTGTTCTTCTAATATTCCTTCAGCTCTTTCCCTTGCTTCTTCACAGGTCTCCATCCCGGAACTGCACTTGTCTGCCTCCTTTTGGTATTGAGATGCCATTTTCTTGGCCTCTAACAGCATTATATCGGCACGCTGCTGGTTCTCCAGGGATTGAGCTTCCCTCAGCCTCAGTTCCTCCGTTAGCAAGTTCGTGAAGCTCTTTTCCATTTCTTCGCTCACCTCTGGGTCATGCTTTACACAATCTACAACCATTGCATGGAACCAAGGAGTAAAATGGCCTTAGCCAATGTCATGCTTTGATTAGCTTAGCATGTAGCTCTTGTTATGTGAAGGCAGGTCCTAATCAGCATTGTTTTGACAGAACATAATCAAATTCATACGACTGATACATGTCAGGTACTTTTGGCTATGTGATTGCCACATCTAAATCATTCTGTTACAGTGCCATATAGCGAATTGCGAGACATGTCAAAGTTCACAGATCAGAAAGTATAGTGGCCAAAAAGACAATTATTTAATAATTGTAGGCAATGGTAACTTCTGCCACTGCTCTCCCAAAAGAACAGCTTCTCAGTGACCCTTCAGCCAATGAGAACTATATAAATGATGCATAGCAAAGATGCACTTGCTTCGCCTGATCGGTTATATAATCTCCTGCATTATGCAGCATTCAAAGTATGAGTCTATGCTTCATGAGTCACCTAAACTGAGTGAGTCAACGTTTTTAGGCCATGTAAAAGATTATCCTAATGTCGTGCTCAAGCTTTTCAAGTGTTTTCAGTTCAAATCTGTTACAGATAAAATTTAAGACTTACATGTAAGTCAGTTATCCTGTCCGCACTTATCCCATTGTCTTTCTTTTTATAACTTGCTGCGTTTGGGAAGATAATGCGCGGTGAAAAGGTGAGGTAGAGAAATTCACATTTAATCATGTTCCATACCATCTCACATTCCGCGTCGTCCCAAACATAGCATGAAAAAATAGCTCAGTGGTACCGTGTAAAGCTATACAGCTGTGTCATACGACAATATGTCTAAGAATAGCTCGAAAAAAACATTTGGAATGTGTAAGCAGCATCCACAGATTCTCGGTGCTTAAAGGCCTCTATCCTAAAACCTTGATGGTCCAGTCATATCTTCAGCATGGCATGCCTGAACCTTTATATCGTCACAAAATAAGGAAGACCAATTTTCTAAACAAATGGCAGACCTTACGTGTCAGTGGTCAACGCGATGTTTTTTTTTTGGTAAGGGTGGTCAATGCGATGTTGAGGACCATTATCTTAAAAAAAAAATAGTTACAAAGCAATAGCGAATAAGAATTACTCAAAATCATATTGAACAAAGAACCTAGTTTTTTTGGGTAAAATATAGACAACAAGCAAGCAAGGAGAGACAACCCCATAAAACCCAACATGCCACAACTCTTGACGGGGTAGTAGGCGGGTTATAAGCTCCCTCTATAAAAGGAACTCCAACCAAGGAATACTGCTAATTCATGTGTCGGCTTGAAGCATACACAACCCTACAGTTAGTCATTCCACGAATGACAGACCAGCCAAAAAATTAAGTCAGCAAACTACTTCCAAGACAGCTAGAATTATCTGGGTGATGAATACTAACCTGTGAAGGTGTTGTTGATCAATTCTGCAACACAGAACAGATAAACATACCACAGGAAGGTCAGATAACATTGTCCAAACAGCTCAAAAGAAAAAAAACTGTCCAACCAATTCGACAATAGACATAAGAATGCAATGAAACTTTCAAAAGTACAAAAATGAAATTTGTTTTACTCGCTCTGGGCGAGACGAGAAAGCTCCAGATCACTGGTGTCACGACTTACAGAAAATCCCAATCAGAAAATATAACCAGCGCTGTTTGGACCAAGCTATCCTTTCAGCAACTCCATGACTTCACGTAGAGGCTAAAAGGTCCCACCTTTATAAAGTTTCGAGCCAATATTGTCACTTGAGTATCACATATACCATCCCTTTCCACTTTTAATTAGACCTCCACCAGCTATAGAAATCTAAGCTCGATGCACAAAAATCACATGAAAAGCTTGCAAAGGCGTAACCAATCTCCTTTATCCTTCAGTTTCCTTGATAAAAATACACAACTTGCGGACATGGTAGGCAAAGCTAAACAGAATCACGTTCAATCCATTGTAAAGGTAAAATCTTCTCGAATCTCGAAAATGTATGACGCAACCAACAGGGTAAATTGCTAGATCACTGGTAACACCACCACATCAGCTCCATCCATTACGCGGAACATCAATCATGTCAACCGAGGTGAGCCATGGATCCACATCGCACCAAAGAAAAAGCCAGCCAGTGATCAAAAGGCAACAGGAGGGAACCAACGGAAACGAGGAAGCGAAAAATACCGTCGCCTATAGAGAGGAGCGGCTGAGAAGAGCAATCGCAGCGGCAGGGAGGGCAGGAGACGGAGGAGCCGCGGCGGCGGCGGACGGAGGCCAGGGCCTCGGTCACGTGCCAGTGCAGGGGTGGCCCGACTATGTAACACAATATGCACACCGCCATCACCGCGATGGCCCACTTCGTCGCTCTCTGCTGTCGCCGATTCATCTCTCTCTCTCTCTCTCTCTCTCTCTCTCTCTTGCGAAATGTATGTGGGTATGATGTGAGTTGGGGCGGCGGCGGCGGCGACGACGACGGCGAGTGATGAGTGATCGATTGTTGTCTGGAACCGCGAAGAAGAAGAAGAAAGAGAGAGAGAGGGAGGCGCGTGACGGTGGTTGTTTCCCTCCTAAATGCAAGGACGGTTCCGAAGAGCGAGTCTGCAGAAAAGAGTAAAAAAAAAAAAGGTCAAATTTTTTAATAAGAATTTAGTGAATTTAAATAAATGAATATTAAGTTTTAAGTTGCGATGTAAGGTTGATTTTGGAAAAACAAAGAGTCGGGTAAATGAAATAATTAATATAACGAGACAACTCGTTTTAGTAGTTAATCATTGATTTGGAGTAAATAAATTGGCGATCAAGTTGATTCCAAATACGAAGAGAGCTATTTTCGATTCAAATAGTTTTTGAGTTGATGTTGTTTTAGGTTCTACTTTCTACCTCTTTCATGGCCCCGGTAATTCCCAATGAGACTTTGTTAACACAATAATTTTTGGGTGATCGTAAGAATAAATTCTTAAAAGGGTGGATTTTACAATAATTTTTAATTATTTTTTTTGCTCAAAATAGACTGTTGTATAATCATTTTCCTTTAAAATATAAAGAAGAATTTTGATAACAAAGATGAGATTTTGAAATTGGGAGATGATCTAATTACAAAATGCTTTCTCTAATTTATCTCTTTTTTTCAAGTTTAAAACCAATAAGAGATAATATCTCTCTATAATTTTTCTTTATGGGCATTTCGAAATTTAAATCAAATAAGAAATAAAAACCGACGGGTGAAAGCGACTTGCCCGAGAAACTCTGCAATAATAAGACGAATCAATTAGTCTATTTTCTATGCTCCCTCTCTCTTCTATGTTACTTGTCGTCATGGATCGGCCTCTCTCGTGTAAAAAAGGAATGGCTGCTTTGAAGGATGGTATGCATTAGCTAGTAGTATAGAAGTGACCTAACTTCCAAAAGTCAGTCTTGACGATTTTGCTCGGACTGGGCTTTAGTCTTTTGTTGTCATCTTGAGACCAATGATTAGAAGGGCCAACTATGTATCACATCCGCAACACATATAGTATCAAAATTAATATAAAAGGTCACTTTAGTATTTTTCGTTAATCAAATTAGAGAAAGCTAATGGAAGGACCCGATCACACTAGTCCGATCCATTTTAAATCTTGATTGTACGGGTCAAAAGTATTAGGACTAAGTTCGAGTTGTACTTCTGTAATGATTTCATAAACTTTCGATACACTTATCCTCGTGTTATTTTTATCAAGAAATGAAGTAAACGCAGTGGAAAATATCGAAAAACGCAAGGGAGCTTCACTTGAACTTTGTTAACTATGATTACATGTTAAGATGGAAGATGTACTGTGCCAATGGATAACTAGCTTAATCCGAGAATATACATCGCCGTGTCCTTAGTCTTCCAAAGTACTGTCGAATCACTAAGTTATTTATCCGAAACGACCAATCAACAAACATTCTTTCAGACGTGCAACCACAAAATCCATCCATATGCCAAAGTATCACAGTTCACCAAAGTCAAAAATCCCTAAAAAAATTATAGTATATGTAAACACAATCTTTTGTTTGCGTGCGGAAAAAATTGTCCCAAAAAATCTTAAACCTGTCGTACGGCGGTCAATTTAGTCGTGTCAATTTAGTCTCAAATTTTTTTTTAAAGTTTTGTCAATTTGATCCTAAACTTTTCTGAAGTTTCGCCAATTTAGTCCTAAACATGTATTGGCATAAATGACTGCATTGTCGAATTATTAAAAGATTTAAGACTAAATCGTCAAAATATTCAAGACTAAATTGGCACGGCTGAACGGTTCGAGATAAAATTGGCCAATCGTCAGAAGATTTAGGACTATATTAGCATAATTAAAAGGGTTTATGATTGAATTGATTACGGTAGAATAAGTTTACGACTCTTTGGACGGTGATTAGGTGAATTCTTGAATTTTGCGAGTCAAGAATCCCGTAGCTCGTGCAACCACGTTCATGTCAAGAGCCCCAAATTCCAAATAATCTGCTTCACCAGTCAACTTCCCACCCCCAAAAAAGCCTGGAGCCTCTCCAACGTGTGAACCACCTATATTTCTAATCTCCAATAACTATAAGAACTCCCATTTCTCTTGGTCATCTTTAGGTTTCGTTCCCTCACACCATAATCCAAATGGCCTACCTATCTCCATTCGTAGTCCTCTCATGTCTCCTAACACTCCCTCTCCCAACTATACAATTACAAGCCTCCTACTCAAGCGCTCCGTATTACCCCAGCAAGAAGCAGATGAACGTAGTCGACTCGTGCCGGCAGTCGAACCCTAATTGGGTGGCGAACAGGCGGGCCCTCGCCAATTGCGCTGTCGGGTTTGGTCGCGACGCGATCGGTGGGAAGTATGGGTCCATCTACGTGGTCACCAGCCCGCTGGACGACCCCGTGAATCCGAAGCCGGGGACGCTCCGGTACGGCGTGATCCAAGATAAGCCGCTTTGGATCACCTTTGCCAAGGACATGAGCATCGCTCTCAAGAACGAGCTAATGGTGAACAGTTACAAGACCATCGACGGGAGGGGGGCCAACGTGGAGATAGCGAACGGGCCGTGCATCACGGTGCAGTACGTGAGCCATGTGATTATACATGGGATTAGCATCCACGATTGCAAGCCCGGGAAACGGGGCCTCGTGAGGGACTCGCCAGTGCACGTCGGCCGCCGGCAAGGCTCCGACGGCGATGCCATCAGTATCTTTGCATCCTCGCACATCTGGGTCGATCACTGCTTTCTAGCTCGTAGCACCGACGGCCTCATCGACGTGATCCATGCTTCCACGGCGGTCACCATCTCGAACAACTATTTCCAGCAGCACGATAAGGTATCGGCATCAATTCCAGCACAGTAGGCAACACACTTCTAAATCTTCATCAAGCAACAAACAGGATCAGCACTCGGCTAAATTTGCGATCATATACATGATAACCGCAGGTGATGTTGCTCGGACACAACGACAAGTACACGGCCGATAAGGTTATGAGGGTGACGGTGGTCTTTAACCGCTTCGGTCCAGGTCTAATCGAGAGGATGCCGAGGTAGGAGGCAACTTCATATGGTTTATTAACATAAATTTGTAGATATAGATAGTAATGTAGATATACGTACACATTATGAACAAGATTTTTGACATGATTATGAAAAACATTTGACGTTGCAGGGTTAGATTCGGGTATGCTCATGTAGCCAACAACCAATACGATGAGTGGCGGATGTATGCTATCGGTGGCAGCGCCAATCCGACCATTTTCAGCGAGGGCAACTACTTCCTGGCCTCCAAGAATACTGTTTCCAAGCAGGTGGGTCTAGGACGACATCTCATTCATCATTTTTCCATTCAATCAGGACAAGTTCATTCAAATTTCCCATTTGCTTGTTTGCAAAATTGAAGGAAAAATTATAAGTTAAAAAAAAGCTCCACACGTTATTACAACCGCGCCGATTCAATGCCAGCAGCGCCATGTCAGCACTAGCTGGCATTCACGTCAGCGCCGGCCGACCAAAGTTAGCCAGATGGACTGAATTGGCACAAATGCAAAATTTCACAATTCGATTGCCAAAAAAAAAAATTCATAATTGAATTGGCACAATTTTAGTAGATTTAAGGCTTTTTTTTTTTGGGTAATTTTTCTCGAAATTGAGTATCTCCTTCTTAAACATTGATCATACAAGATGATGGGAACTCTCTCCTAATTTCATAGGATTTAACATATGATAAACACAGGTCACCAAGAGAGAGACCAAGAGCGGCAACTGGAAGAGTTGGAAATGGAGGTCGTCGAGAGACGTGTTCAAGAACGGTGCGTACTTCGTGCAATCCGGCTACGGGTCTTGTGCCCCGCTTTACTCCAGAGCCCAGTCCTTCCCGGTGGCCGATGGTTCTCAAGTTCCTGCGCTGACTTCTAATGCTGGCCCTCTCTCGTGCACCGTAGGCAAAGCATGTTAGGAGTCCTTTTGACCTAATTCGTCTCCCGTGCTACGATCCATTAACGTGTGTTTTGGTCCTTGGCTTTGTGTCCCTTTTGGATCCCCAAGTGCTGTCTAAAAAGGCTTCTTGGGAGAGATCGATT
Organism: Psidium guajava; assembly: GCA_016432845.1. Lineage (NCBI taxonomy): Eukaryota > Viridiplantae > Streptophyta > Magnoliopsida > Myrtales > Myrtaceae > Psidium > Psidium guajava. The sequence goes on along the minus strand of CM028232.1, from coordinate 29,774,056 downwards.
GTCTAATCAACACTTGATTTTATATGCATTGGTGGTACTAAATTGTGATGTGCATTTTCTGGCGACAGGCCATGCTGATTGTAGAGAGAAGGAAATGTCCCGAAAGGACTTCCCATGATCAACTTAGGGTGGGACTTCCATGTTCTGATGATGCTTTATTCGTTGCGAAATGACAGAGAAAGACGACGGGAAGTAGCCGGGTGCTTCCAAAGTCCGGCCCAACCCGACTTTCGTGAACGGGTTGTTCATATCGAAACGGACACTTTATAGCCCCGTTTCGCGGTTCCTAAGGTTGGCCCTTTTGGAACCGGCGTGCTGGGCTCTATAGATCCTCGGCTCGTCTTGTGGAAATTGAGTTATACCTTCCTAGTGTTGAGGACTAAAATGGTATTATTATACATCGGTCGGGCGCTCCGGTTAGAGAATACCTCTCGAACCACCGTGAGCCGACCATCTAAAAACACGAAAAACGAGCGCGGTGAACCCCTTGGGCTGTCCCCGGGCATTAGCCGACTCTCGAATCAAGCGTACCATTAACGATAACGAGCTTGTCACATAGGTTCTTAATAACGATGAGGACAATAACAATAAGCTCGACTCTTTTAGCACGAGCCCGTCCCTATTTTCCGATACCAAGTCTTATATTTGATGTCTGAAAACTCTAGTTTGCTTCTGGTTATGGGACACAAGATGGGTGTCTGCCTATCCCCGGAGTTCATTCGATTCCAAATGAGTTTTGTGTCCTGACTAATGGGTAAATCCAAAGAAAAGAAAACTTCAGCGGGTTCGCAAGTCTTCTTCTTTGATTGGGCCATAATCTTGGGTTGCGGCCCATTGGACAATGGGCTCAAACTAAGTATAATTCAATAAACGAATTTTGGGCTCCGTTGGTTTCGTGAAAAATAAAGTGCTTAAAAAATTTTCTAAAAAATTACCATAATTAGTCAATAAAAAATATTTTCAACATCGATTATAATTTGTGTCTAACCATTTTTCTAAAATTAATATACTTTTCGTTTGTAAGTGATATAAGTGATCGTCTTTATGAAAATATTTTTTTGAATCATTCAACATCCGTGAAACAAATGCACTCCTTAGTCTAGGTTTTTTTTTTTTTTTTTTGCATACGGCGATTGGAGAAGGTTCGAGATGGGAGACCAAACAAACGCTCTTCACACAAAAATAACAAGAATAATCCGAACATTAACCTTCATGGAAAATCCCTTCTTTTTTTTTTCATTTTCATTTTCCATAGATGTTTATGTATCAATATATCACATATCAAACCCTTCTAAGACCCTATGTTTCAACTTCGATAGATTAGCCGAGTTAATTAAGAGAAGACTAAAGGCTAACCCACATCTGTAGAAGCACGGTCGTCATTTTCGAGATTCCTGGCAGAAGACTTTCACGAGGCCATCTTTAGAGCTCTCTTGACTCAATAACTTCATTACAATGGCGGCTAGTGGGAAGAGATTGCCGCGATATGGAGTGCCCTTCCCAACAACAAATCTAGGCTGGCTTCTATTAGATTTGGAGTTGGCTAAGGTATTGCAGCGGGCCAAGTCATTTGGGTGTTCCTATCCGTTTTTCTTTTTAGTTTATTTCCTAATTAGGAAACCCTCGCTCATGTAAATCCTTATGCTAATTGCGAGTAACGCGAAGCTTTTGACTAAACCAATTAGAGATTACGTTCCTAATCTGGCGAGCACGTAAACTACAAAAAGGAAATAGGAGGAGCAAACCGCGAAAAGGCACAGGACACGGAGGACCAGGACTTCAAAACGCAAATCGGACGCCTTTTGTCGCCGAGGATTCGTCGCAAAACGACATGGTTTTGGACCCCGATGTATGACGTGTCGCGAGCAAAACGACGTTGATAGGTTGCGGGTCCATGTCGACACGACAGGAGGGAGCGAGTGTCGCGTGACGAGGTGACCAGAGTGTCGCGATCGGAGAGGAATGAAGTGCACGCCTTGAATGCTTTGCTGACACGGGGAGTTCCCCCGTTACCAGCTGCAAGAGCCAACCAAATACGACAGGAGTTTTTGTGTCGTTTTCCTGCACGGGAGGTCGTGGAAGGTACCGGGACTCCTTCACCCAAACGGAAGGACAGATTCGCCGGACATAAATCGAATGATTCTGTTAATTATGTCGCCACAATTATCCTAATGTACGGCCCAAGCTTAGATTAGATGAACAAGCAACACATAAGACATGTATCCTGAGATTAGGGTTTAGGCATTCAATTTGTAACTTCACGTCACGTCATGTCACTTTATTGTATCAAACTTGAGTTTAATTTAAAACATATTTGTAAATCGTGCGGTCGCTCAAATACCACATCTCTATTGAAAAAGTTACATGTTAACATAATCCATTTACAGCTTCTAAGGTAAGAACAACCCTATTATGTAAGCAAGTGACGATGGAATCGCGTAAGAGTTTTCCTAACGTAAGCTTACAGTAAACGAAATTGATATTTACTATTTAACAGGATTGGTCTATTAAAGTTAGATATATGGATTCTTAATCAGTTTAATATAGAGCTGGCTAGTGTGGAGCAAGTTAGGCCCGACCTGTAATGAAAGGGGCATATGGCTAAAAACTCTATAGATAAAACTTAAGTCCATCCTCTACCCTCTAGCACACAAATCATCTCACATAGAGGAAGAACGCACCCATTCATGATTGGCGCTCTCATTGGACATAAATCGCATGATTTTGTTAATTATGTCGCCATAATTACCCTAATGTACGACCTAAGCTTATATTTGATGAATAAGGGACATATAAGACATGTATCTTGAGATTAGGGATTCGGCATTCGATTTGTATTTTCCATGCATGTCATATCCTCGTGTTGCGTAGGACCTAATTCTAATTTAAGACATATTGGTAAATCGCGTGATAACACGGCTATGACACCTGAAATCAAGTCTCCATCCTTTCAATTTATATACTTTTTTTTTTGTTAGAGTAATGTTTCATTCATTTCCACATAAATATAAAAGAGAAACAACAATCCCAATTGCAAACCAAAACAAATCCTAAACAATTTCAGCAGAAAAAAAAACGCTCCAGATAATAAGATGGACCATCAAAACAAGATTAAGGATCACACGCTCAAAGACCAGGTATGTGACTTTTTCAAGCAAAAATCCATGATCAATTACCGAATCCGTTTTTAGTATTGAGCACATGGAAAAAAAAAAAAAGGTGACCCCATAATATCAGCATGAAAAGATGGTAATTAGTAAATAACAGGACAGTTATATGGCCAGTGGAAATTTTACAAAGCTCCATTAAATTCCTGCAGAAATAGTGGGGGTAGAAAGATGCTTTTGCATGCCTGCTAGGTTCTCTTTTTTTCCAACTCCTTGCTGTTCTGAATCACGAAAACAGGCAGGGAAGAGAGAGAGCCATGCCGGATCCGACGGTCAAAGCCGTGCCGGTCACCTGATCGCGCGGCCAATATCAGAAGATAAAGGTAGGGCCTCCGATCAACGGCCGAGATCAAACCAAGTCCATCTCGTCCTGGAATAACGGAGCGAAAGAGGGGGTGGGTCGGTCTTGGCAGGACTAGCACTCGAGGGGGGAGAGCCAAAAGCAAAGCACTTCCCCCATCGTTCACGCCATGAATGCACCCCGCAAAAAGTTCATGCGCATTGCAATGCAAAAAAGAAAGGGGAAAAAAAAAATCTTTTGCAAGTATGATCTTTTAACTTCAAAAGATTTGACGGAGAAAATTATTAAAAGAAAAAGTCTTAAATCTATTATAATTGTGCCAATTTAGCTTTATTTTTTATTTTTTTTTGCCAATTGAATGCTAAATTTTTTTTGCAATTTTGCTAATTCAGTTCATTTGGCTAGGCAGTATTGATATGGAAAATTTTTAATAATATTTCAATATTTTCTAAATGCCCTAACCCAAAAAATTTAAAAAAAAATTAGAATATCATAAAAAAGTTTGCTACGTGGCCGATTAAATGGACTAAATTGACACATTTGCAAAATTTTTACGACTCAGCCGACATAAAGAAAAAAAAAATAAGATCGAATTGCCACAATTACAATAAATTTAAGACTTTTTTTTGGTGATTTTTTTTCCGCTTGAAGCGTTTATTAGCCGTTATCGTTCCTCTTCCAATACGTTTTCACTGGAACTTTCGACTTCCACGTACTTTTGGGGGAAACGAAATTCATACTTTCCGGGACGGTATAGACATGTCATAACACAAGAAATCTCTCCAGATGATATAGCTAATGCCGAGCCTGCGAGCTGGCAACAGATTTGCCAATGACATGATGTGGATTGGAGACCTCATAGAAGACATGCACGAGATATGTCAAAATTGAAAAAAAAAAATAACTAGTTTTGCTATGTGATATCATTATAATTTTGCTTAATGTTAGTAGGCAAATTGAATGGAGATCTATACGTTTATGTTTGTTGTTGTTAAGCCTATGATACGTTCCTTATTCATTTCGATCTATTATTTTATCCTACTCTTTACACAATTAAATGCCGCCTTTTGTCATTTATCTTTTCGCAAAGGGTCGAGCCCTCGGCGAGGGCTCGTCCTTCACAGCATGGGTGAGGGCGACGATCCTCCTTAGCCAAAATGAAAAAGAAGATTATATATATATATATATAGAGAGAGAGAGAGAATTAGATAGATATTTAAGAATTATAAAATCTGTCTACGTCAATGCTGGTCATACCACGTAGGTTGGCCGACCGACATTATGTTAGCAATTTCCGACCAGAATTAGTTGGACGAACTACATTGAGAAGTTGCCAAAAAAAAATTTAGGACTTAGCTGGTATTAAAACTGAATTAGTACAAGTGTGGTATGTTTAGAGCTTTTTCGGGGTGTTTTTTCCTTTAATAACTTTTATATTTATAGGGGGAAAATGGCTACACATTAAGTTTTAGATGATCTACCAAAATGAAAATCAAGTCTCCTTCCTTTCAATTTAGGGCAATGCAAAATAAATTTTCTGACCCCATGAATATCATCATGAAAAGATATGTAAGAAAGATAGTTAGGGCGCGTATGACAACATTTTTGGAGTAGAATTTCTGTTCTAAAAGTGTTTTTAGAGCAGAAATTTGTTTGGTAATGCAATTTTTAAAGCAGAAATCCATTTGGTTATACAATTTCGTTTTTCTACTTCCGGAGCAATTTTTTTTTTTTTGCCCCAGAAGTAAGTTTGGAGCTACTTAAAAAAGCAAAAAAAGAAAAATTTCTTATTCCTCTTCGAAAGTTGATTTTTGAAGCAGAAGTATTGCCATGCGCGCCTTTAGTAATCGGTAAATAACAGGATATCTATATGGTCGGTGGAAAATTTATGTATAGTCACTTATCATGAAGTAAAGCTCCATAAAATTTCTGCAGAAATAATGGGGGCATCAAAGATGCTTCTTTTGCATGCCTACTAGCTTCTTCCCGACTTCCTTTCTGAGTCACGAAAACGGGCAGGGGAGAGCTATCCCGGATCGGACGGTTAAAGCCGCGCCCGTTACCCGATAGCGCGGCGGATATCGAAAGGTAAAAAGGTTACGCCTCCGTTCAGCGACGGAGATCGAATTGCGGCCGAGTGCTTTTCATCCTCGGATAAAAGCAGCAAAATAAGGGATCGGCAAGGACTAGGAGAGTGCGACAAGCAAAGCGCTCTCATCGTCCGCACCACCGAAAGATCATGCCCATCGCAATGCAAAAGAAAAGGGTCGACATGCATGGCATGCTACTTTGACTGCTCTTTTATCTTTTTAACTTCGGGAGATCAAGGTTTTGTTGACGAGTGTCTTGAAATATTTATTAACGAGAAAAGTTAAAAAGGAAAGTCATAAACTCATTGCACTTGTGTCGATCCGATCACGAACCTTTCGAAGGAAGTCATATCTAATTTGGTTTTGTATATCGCGCACGCAATATAAAAACATACCTCGAACGATGAAATGTAATATTTTTGTAAGTAAATTGTTTTTCATATATGGATAAATAGTTTTAACTGTCAAATCGACATATTAAAAATACTAAGAGTACAAATTGTATGTGATTGATTTATTTTCACTTTCTTGTGATCAAGATAAAATGTCGAAAGACATTAAGATGAATTTGATTTTCTAACCTGAAATCGGAGTTACGTACGTTTAGAGCATTCCGTGGCGACATTCCGGTATCAAAGTTAAGAAAAGTGCCTGAGCTGGGCCCGGGGGGCTGGAGATCTTGACAGGTAGTCTCTCTCTCTCTCTCTCTCCCTCACCTTAAAAATCCCTCCTTTCTTCGTTCTCGTGCCACCCTTCTCCTCCCTCTCTGTGTCGCACTGATCAGTTTTGCAATTCTGGTGAGTGATGCTTCGTCTCTGTCGATAACCCTCTGCATTCCTTCTGACGTTTGCGCATGATCGTGGGCTCCACATTGGCTGTTTTTGTCGTCTCGGATGCTCACGATGAGCTGTCTAATAACCGCTGTTTCTTTTTTCTCTCCTCGGCGTTTCAGGGTGATTGAGCTGTTTAGGCTTTGTTTATGCAGCTCATGTTGTTTTCCTCCTTGTGGGAATTTGCGTTTTAGCTGTAGCCTCCTTGTGCTGTTGTTCCTGGAGGAGTGATTTGATCATCTCGTTGTTCGTTTTACCAAAAAGGCTTCGACTTTGGTAAGTTGATCGCACCGCTTGATTATCTTCACCACGTGCATGTCTTTTGTTGAAGAGAAACTCCTTCTTGGTTTTATGTTGATCACGACGTTATTTGCGTTCACTTTCTTCCGCTTTAGGTGTAATCTTCTTGTTTTCGAATGATACTATGGGTGAAGGCTTGAGAGAATCACGAGACCAATGTCATTCTCGGTATCAATGTAAATTTTGTGTTTGATCATGTTTGAGTGAAGAGCATGCTTTACAGGCATAGTGCACATATTTCTGCAAGAGATCATGCTCATTTGCAGTTTCACTGTTGACATGAATCGTTGTTTTCTGTATTACTGATGATTTTTCCAACAACGTGTTGAATAACCCTTCATTGCATTCTGCTAGGTCGACATGAGAACCGATTTCAAGGCAATTGTATCCTTTCTGGTCGTTTCATCGCTATTGTCCTCCTTGGTTTCCTCTGCATCAGAGGATGGGCTACTCAGGATGGGACTTAAGAAGTTCAAACGAGAACTGAACAACAGGGTGGCTGCGAGACTTGAATCCCAGGGTGGTGGGTCTCTTAGGTCATCAATTAGGCCATATCATCTGAATGGTCGGCAAGGAGATGCTCAGCAACCGGATATAGTTGCTTTGAAGAATTACTTGGATGCTCAATACTATGGAGAGATTGGTATTGGCACTCCCCCTCAGAAGTTCACCGTGATATTTGACACAGGCAGTGCCAACTTGTGGGTGCCTTCATCGAAATGCTATTTATCGGTGAGGATCTTACCATTAGCCGGAAATTCTTGGCCCACCGGACAAACAACGCCTGATTGTCACGGTGTTTTTGCCGCAGGTGGCTTGCTTTTTCCATTCCAAGTACCAATCCAGCCAGTCAAGCACATACAAGGGGAATGGTCTGTTTACATTGCTCATACGCGGCAATTCTCTTGTCATGCAATTAAACTTTTTCCTTTGAACATATAGTTATTGATATCAGCTTTACATAAGCGTCACACCTTTTCTTTTTTCTGGTCAAGCAAATGACGTTCCTCCTCAAAATTTCTTTTGTTGGCCCTTTTTGTCTCCTTATTCAGGTAAACCTGCTTCTATTCAATATGGTACTGGAGCTATTTCTGGTTTCTTCAGCAATGACAATGTCCAGGTCGGTGACTTGGATGTTAAGGATCAGGTACATTAATGTATGTTTAGAACTCTTTTGAAGCAATTAATGCTTGTTATGACTTGTTTGAATTGACAGCACAATTGAAGTATCTTTTGCTCAAGAATTTTGATTTTCTAGGAATTTATTGAAGCCACCAGTGAGCCTAGTCTCACATTCATGGCGGCTAAGTTTGATGGAATAGTTGGTCTGGGATTTGAAGAGATCTCAGTTGGAGATGCTGTTCCTCTGTGGTATGGCTAACCCTCTGTAAATTTGTCCTGCTCTGAAGCTAGTAGTACATCATACGTGGTTAAGATCGGAGGCTTGCAAATTTGCAGGTACAACATGATGAAACAAGGGCTTGTCAAGGAACCAGTATTTTCATTTTGGCTCAACAGCAATCCTGAAGAGGAAGAAGGAGGCGAACTCGTGTTTGGTGGGGTGGATCCGAAACACTTCAAGGGCAAGCACATTTACGTTCCTGTGACAAAGAAGGGATATTGGCAGGTTGGTTCCCAAAAGTTGCCCTTCAGTGTGCCTCATCACGCATAATCTTTAGTTGTTTTTCTCATTTAATCCTTGCTATTTTCGTTTACAGTTTGCTATGGGAGATGTTCTTATTGGTGACAAACCAACTGGTATATCCTCTTGAATCTTAATTTGAGTTAGAATGAGGCAGAAGTGTACAATTTAAGATAACTTGTTCTTGCTATTCTTGTTCTTGAAAATGACATGGAACTGCATGCAATGGGAAAATTCCAACAATGGTTCTCACATTCATTCCATTACTACTTATTCTTTTTTACTTTTGAAAACACATTGTTGTATTATGTCTGTGACCTATGTTAGGTCCGTAAGATACCACAGTCTATGATTCACATGGAAAGATTAGACCTAGCTCATCAGGATAGGTTACTCAACCATTCTGACGGATCGAAACAACGTAACGAAGTCTACTGTACTGGTTGTTCAAATTTGAACCATTGGAATGTTCTGTTTTGCAGCCTCTAACTTGACAACAGTGAGATCTGTAATAATCTTTATTTGCAATACTTCCATGTCCTCCTTCGAGAATGCCCCCATCAAAATCTTAAATCAATAACTTGCTGAAAATCCCCAAAACCTGCTGACAAGTAACAACCCCAACCCTAAGTTTAGCTGCCTCTGCTGGCTGACGCCAAAGCCTCCAGCACCTAATGTCGCCAAACTTGGCATACGCCTACCACCAGCCTCGGCGTAACCACCTCAGCCGTCCCCTCTCTCTCTCTCTCTCTCTCTCTCTCTCTCTCTCTCTCTCTCTCTCTCTCTCTCTCTCTCTCTCTCTCTCTCTCTCTCTCTCTCTCTCTCTCTCTCTCTCTCGGTGGCGCAGGCTTCCTTCATGCCATTTGGGCAGCCCGCTATCACGGTTAAGTTCACGGGTGTTGTCATGCCATGGACGATCATCAAGGTCGTCCATGGAGGTTGCCGACCAGTCATATGAGAGAGAGAGAGAGAGAGAGGAGAGTGTGAACATGAGAGGAATGAGGGAGAGCCGAGCATTAAGACAGGGGGAGGTAGGTCGATGGTGGCAGGAAACGGTGGTTCGCAGTCCAGGTGGTGATGGGAAGGTGGGTCGATGGCGGCCATGGTGGCGGCATATGCTGGTGGGTGGTGGGGAGGTTTGTGGGTGATGGAGCCTGCAGGCTAGGATTTGTGGGGACTTGGAGGCTTGGGATTTCTAAAGAGGGGCGACTTGGTCTTTTGGGCTATGCGGTTTTGTCTTAGGATGGAAGTGATATCATGAAAAGGGGTGTTGGGAAAGTAGTAATGGGGCCGGGCGAAATGTGAGGATGTTTTTTGCTATTTTGTCGCATTTGTTTGATGGTGCTTTTTATTTGACTCAAGCATACTGCTGCAGGATACTGTGCTGGTGGATGTGCTGCAATTGCTGATTCTGGGACGTCTTTGCTGGCTGGTCCTTCGGTATGTGCCAATGATCATTTCATACTATGTCAGATGATTATCGATACATATATAAGACAATGTTCCTGCATGAATGTTTCATATCTAGCTTTACTTGTTTGGTACTATATTGGGATCTCTAGGAGTTCGATTCTTTTCTTTTTTTTTTTTATGTCAAACACTGGCACATATCGATACATGACATCTCTCTCTCTCTCTCTCTCTCTCTCTCAGACTGTGATTTCTATGATAAACCATGCTATTGGAGCCTCTGGTGTTGCTAGTCAAGAGTGCAAGGCGGTTGTTGCAAAGTATGGGCAGACAATTATGGATTTGCTCTTGGCAGAGGTAATTATTTGTTCTTAACAATTTAAATAGTAATATTAGGAAGAAATGACATGTTTTGCGATTTAGCTTTACAATGCCACAATATTGTGGAAGATATTCTGCAGTCAATCTTTTTTGTAGCAATTGTTTGGCTTTCTAGAATGTTCTAATGTTAAGGCCTTTGTATTGCATGCAACAGGCTTCACCAAAGAAGATCTGCTCTCAGGTTGGGCTGTGCACTTTTGACGGGAATCGCAGAGTAAGGTCAGGCTCCAACTCTCAAGCCTTTTCTGGCGTTTTCGATTTTCAAAAATGTTGTTGTTAAGACCTCTAATACTTTTCCCATACCATGTTGCTAGTCTCATTGGTTTTACTTTCAAAATGTTACTTGCAGCATGGGTATCGAGAGTGTGGTGGATGAAAGCGAGGGCAGGTCCTCTGGCGTTATGCGTGATGCAATGTGCTCAGCATGCGAGATGGCAGTTGTTTGGATGCAAAGTCAGTTGCAGCAGAATCGGACACGGGAGCATGTCCTGAACTACGCCAATGAGGTATTTTTGTCGTTTGGTGTCATCCTGTTTTAGTCATTTAATATTTGTCTCGCCAAAATTTGTTATGCTTTTCAGCTCTGTGATCGGGTTCCTAGCCCAAATGGAGAATCTGCTGTGGACTGTGAAAAGCTTTCATCCATGCCCATTGTTTCATTCACCATCGGTGACAATGTTTTCAACCTCAGCCCAAACGAGGTGTGACTTCAATCTCCCTACGTCTTAAGAATTGGCAATGCACCCCTTTGAGTGAAAACTTGTTGAATGAGATTTCTTTATGTTCCATTGGCTGCTGAGCAAAATCAATTGGATAATGGAAGTTTGTTTTCATTTATAATCTCTTGAAAAAGGCAGCCTGAATCTGAAGATTTCGCTTGTGTAGTTCTCTGAGGTTAACAGATAAGGTTGTTTTAAATCACATGTTGTTTACTGCATGCGGATGGCTTGGGGTGTCGGTCAATAACCTGTCCTCCATCTGTTTTATCTCTACAACCAGTACATACTTAAAGTCGGAAAGGGATCTCAAGCTCAGTGCATCAGTGGCTTCACTGGTCTCGATGTTCCCCCACCTCATGGACCTCTCTGGTATTACTCTTTAACACTTTCGGGTTTCACTTTGTTGGTGGAAGCTGCATTTTTTGCCATAAAATTTGATTTTCGACTCGCTTGTGATGACGGTTTTTCTACATCCTTCTCATTTTCGTATCCTTGTGATATAGGATTCTGGGGGATATCTTCATGCGCCGTTATCACACCGTGTTCGACTATGGCAATCTCAGAGTTGGATTTGCCGAGGCGGCATAGAGGATAGTTCCTTTGTGGTTCCTCCTTATTGTCAATATATATGTTCAACTACTTGGTTCTGTGTATGTTGAAAAAGACAGGTGGGGTTTGGTGGTGAAATTAAAAGTCCTTTACTCACCTGTTATGATATGATGGACTACCGTTGTAAATGTTTCTGGGGGTTGGTTTCTCTTGTATAATGTATTGCTCTTGCTCTCTAGCCCTCTTTGATGAGACATCATGAATCATTGCATGCCATCTTAATCTGGTGCAGTCCCACAAGACTTAGTAGAGACAGACTTGACAAATTCGAGGGCTTATATGGAGCCTAGGTCAGTGCATAAGTACGGCGAGTGCAAATATATACATATTTCTCTTCCTTCTCTATGGTTGATCTAACAGTTAGTGGCTCGTTTACGTCAAAATCGATTGATCAAACCATAATATATAGGAGACATGAAGTGCCACCGCAAGTGGTGGTTCACTGGTTTGAACACAGAATGAGAGATTCCGAGCTGAGGAAGATGGCTTTGTTACCTCTCAAATCGACTCCTTCGTGAAATTGAACCTTAAATGGTCAAAATAGCTTGCTTGCAAATTCTTCAAGGGCCTCCCCATCACATGACAAGGATTTTCCCAATTTCTCAAGTTCTGAGAAATTCCTTCCTAGCTGGACAGCCACCTTCAATCTCAATATGTCCCCATTCTCTCTTTTCTCAGCATTTCTTTCGCTAAGATTGGACTCTATGTTCTCTTCCATTAGCTTAAAGAAACCAGCATTGTTCCTATACATCTCAAACACCATCCCAACTTGCCCTCCATGTCCTATTGTGTTCACAATGCATGCCAATGCTCCACACACCATCCCCATCACGCTTGCCCAAGAACGGTGAGGAAATCCCACCATTAGAGACCCAAAAGCAGCAAGTATTGTCAACAGAGGACCTGAAATTGCCAATACCTTGTTCATTTTCAAGGCCTTTTTGCTCAATCTTAAATAATCTGCCGAGTCCTTCCTCCTCAGCACTCCGACGACATCTCTCATTCCATCTTCCAAGTTTTCGCTCCATCCATTCCCAGTCTTTTTGCCTTCTCGCCCAAGCCCCTCAGCCCGTTGCTGCTTCTTTGTGGCCACCAAACCGCAGGTTCAATCATCTTTGGGAACTTCTCGCGCATTTTTCCTAATAGAGGGAGCGGGTATGCCTTGTCCAATGCCAAGACTTTCTCCATCACATCGTCCACGTCCATGATGCTTGGAGTGCCAATGGAGAGCTTTGTGCAGACCTGATCCCGGAGTTGCTTGAATAGCCTAGCGGCGTTTCTCTGTTCTTCAGCCAGTTGGGATGGTTGGATCACGTTCACCACCACCAGCATCACTGTAGCTGCTAAATATAGTACTGTTGAGGTGGCTTTGAGCGCCAGGGGTCGTGCTTGATCATTTGATACAGCACTAACGGTGGCCATGCCCACAACAATAGCGGCGGCGAGCATCATCATGTTGACGGAGATCAGGAAGAGTGGGTTCCAGTTATCTCTTTGCTTTCCAATGTTCTTGTGCATCTCCACTCTGTCACCAAGAGCCTCTACTATTGTATAAAGCTTGGCAAGGACAAGAGGGTCACAAGTATTCGTTGCTGCCTCGCATTCACTTACATTGACCGGTTCCTTGGCAGAGCCCATGCTCGAGAGACTGGGACCCGAGAGAAGTGTGGCCTCGACTGCAGCTCGGGAAATGTTTCGCCTGCATAACTGCGACGGCGAAGCCAATGGATCATATGACGCTTGAAGGCTCAACATGTTTTATTTATTCGAGCAGGATCTGAATGGGGGTTACTTGCGAGAAGGTTAGTGACTTAGGATCAGTGTCCCATTCAAGAGGTCAGCTCTATGCATTTGTAGACAAGTGGAGACGTTGAGAGGGACTAAACGGCTTGTGGCGTGGTGGTTGGAACTTGGGAATGACTGCTGCTCTATGTCTTCAAGTCCATCGGGTTCCTTTCTCTGACTTCCAACAGCCAGTAAGGACAAAACCTGGAAAGAGAAAGAGAGAGACCTTGGGACAAATGCTTCCTTTTCATGAGATCTCACATTGGCACTTTGATTATTGTGGAAGTCTTGTCTTTACATACATAGTTTATGAATAACCCACCAGCAAAGAACACATACGTCAAGGTCAATCTTGGGAACATTAACAATATATAATGATAGCAGAACATGGTCGTATTTAATAGATGCATTCATGAAAAACGCACAGCAAAGTGACCTAAATACTCATATTAAACCTCAAGAAAGATTTGTTGTATGTTACTACACAACCGCCTGATCCAACTCTTCAGGCACAGTACACGGCGTCATCTTATTGTGATTGGTTAACACATCAAAGAGTACTGACATATTGACGTGATATTACCATCAAGCGTCGTACTTACATTTCCCAAACATGGTGTCATTAATGTTATGCTATTTCATGGAGGATCACATATGATTGGTAAGTAACAACCCAATCCTTGTTCGTAACAATTTTGGCATATTGGCAAGCATGAGCAAATGCTGATACACGTCCTTGGACCTGGACATTTATTTAACAAGAACCCGTTCCTTGATATACATATTTCACTTATTTGCTGTCTGCCTGCCACTATCACATGCATGACAAACATAACATAACGACCAGTAGCAGGGTATGGAGATACACTACCTGGACAAACAGAAGATCTATGGATTTATGAAATCTCACTGCCCAGCTCACATGCGTGCAGATTTAAAAGATTTATTACTAACATTACATGACTGAAAACATATGGTCAAACCAGTTATCCCTAACTAAATTTCGGATATCGTTCACGAAACATGGATCCCACATAAAAATAGCAGAGATATAGACGCCATCGGTTTGCAATGGTTTGAAGCGGTGCTGATCAGGGTACATCTAAACATTTTCCGATGCCAGTCTTCACTATCTGAACATTGACAGGCGTCTCCCTTTATGAGCCTTTGGTCAGTGCCATAGACCTTGCCCTTAGATTCAAGAATATACCCCTGAAAACAAGAAGGAAGATGATCTACTTACTTGAAGTTATTCAAAAGCTTTTGATTAGATAGATTGGAGATACAAACTGAGAGAATGCCAACAATTGAACGGAAGATTAGAAAGCACATACCAGCCACATGCAATAACACTGGCAAAGATGACGCGGAACTGCAGAGGAACATACTGATGGTTCACCCACCCCACAACTGGCCAGAACTGCAGTTGACCAAAAGTGAAAAGATTAGCAAGTAACCCCTCAATGATGCAATATTCTTTTAGTTATTCACTTCGGAGTGAAGTGCATACCGTCCAAGCTGCGTACTGCACAGAGGGATAATCCTTCTTGATCTTACTTTTCACGTGCATCCACGGTCTTCCTGCATTTCAAATTTGCGGTCAAGAAAGAGCAGCAGATAAATCTGATGTCTAAGAATATTCAGGCAGAGATAATTGATGTGATTTACCCATTGTAAGGAGTGGGGAGATGAGGTCATTGCTTTGGACAATGGTTTCAAATTGTAACTAATTCTGTTTCTTCTTCTTTTCAATCCATTCTAAATTAAGGTGAAAGAATTAACTCAGCAGTGTAAGGGTTAAGGAAACAGTCAAGGAAGATGTGGTACAAGGTGGGAAAATCATACATTCTGATCATACACTATGTTTCAAGCTTTTGAAATTTCTAATCACTTCAAATTGCAAAAATTTAATTAAGAAGGCATTGCTCTTGGCTGCAACTTTGATATGATAGCATTACAATACTCCAAAGGTTTACGCCTTGGAAGGAAGGTTGTAGATAACCTCCCTAGGCCGGAGCTCCATAAAAAGTGGATGCTATACAAGCAGAGACCTGGCCCACTTACCTTCAATTACTAATCCATAGTAAAGCATGAACATCAAATTGTTCCAAGGAGAAGATGTCAACTGTTCCAACACCACCTGTATAATCCAAACAAAACTTTAGCATGCTCTAAGAATTCACTCTAATTTCGTAATAGAGATTTAGTGATGAATTGAAACAAGGAAGCTGGGATACAATAGATTTGAGGGCCGTATTGGTGAACTTCTAGCAATAGGCATCACTGTCCTGCAAACTTAACTATATATAGGTGCTGTTCATGTTTGTAAGCCACCAATTAGAAGACTGGTTGGAGGAAACGAGCATTGAAAGAAACATGGCCCTAAACATCAAGCAACTCCTCAAATGAAAATGATCACTAATTTTCCCTAGGACATTAAAAATCGCACATCATCTAATACCAAAAGAAAACATGAAAATAATTCAAAAGCAGAAGTGAATTCAACAACTCGAAAAAGCAGCAGATTCGAGTGCCAGTGATTTGACTCTACTGTGCACAAAGAAAGAGAATGAGAAGTATACCTTCTTGGCCACTGTTTTTGTATCCTTCCTCCCCTTGAAAATCTTATCAAGTGCTATATGCAGGAAATGCCCAAAGGGACCAAGATAAGCAAACCCAAAAAGCTGCAATTGACAGAACATTAATCTTGCAAAGTTTCATATTAAGAGAAACCATTACATGTATAGAAACTGTGAGCATTCAACAAAAACAGCTCATCAAGTAATCCCAGTTTTTGCCCCATGGGACGTCTCTTGCAAGAAATTACAATCACATGACACATCCTGTGCAGTGAGGAATCAACTTAATTGACAGAAATTCCAGCTAAATTTCCAAGAGACTTGTACTGCATATGGTGTTTTGGTAATCTGAACCATTATAAGAATTATTATTGTGCTGGAAAAATCAACTTCTAAAAGGTTAAGTGATGGCACTATTTTCTCAGACTAGCGAGAATCAATCTAGAGGTCAACGTTTCCTGGAAGAAGAATACTTTATGCTGTTTCTGCCACTAGGATCTTTTGAAGCATCACAGATGGCCCTGTCAAAACAGAAGTTTATACTATTTTTCAAATCAATCCGGCAAATTCTTTTTTCTGAGTCAGAAAAAGACATGGTCTGATGCTTACTTGGTTAAAATCCTTTTACAAAAGGTGAAACTCTTAATATTTTCTCACATCAAAGCCACATTAACCAAAAAGTAGCAACATTTTGCCTCCCATGCGATCACCATAACTATTAGAACCAGGTTAAGAGGAAAGGCATAAAACCCACCACTACTATCTTCCAACTTCTCCTATAAGACTATCACATCTTAAACTTTATACCATCAACAATGACTTTTGCTACAAATGAAAGTCTGGGGCTTTAACATTAGAACATAATTCGGGTGATTATAAAGAACAAACATAATTCACTTCCCCTCTGAGTAAATTTTTTGGTTGGATGTCACATGCGCCAGCCTTTCAATTGATCAGAGAGAATAATAATGTCAATCTCAAATTACTGCTCTATTATTCAAGGTAACGCAATTTTATGTAAATTATCAACAAAAAAGGAAAGAGTATTTTTGCCTTTAGAGATCTAAGAACCCTTTTTTTTTATGTCAATTGTGGACTGTATGAGATACTAACAGTTCATTGTCGTCCATGTACTAAAGCTAAATGCCCTCCACTGTCATAACATACCAAGAGCTGAAACATATATCTTTAGCCCTAGTAAGCAATTTACAAAAATACATTCATAGAGACAATGTGTACACGCATATATTGATTCACATTATAAACATAAGTGGTATGTCTATTCATGTTAGCCTAACAAAATGCTGCAACATTACTGCATGAACTAAGCGAATTGTAGCTGATACATTTCATGTGAGTATGATCCCACACAAAGGGTGGTTAACCAGCTTAGCCAGTCTTTGATCACAAGTATTTCTGAGTCAATGGCTGCTGCCCCCATTCAATTCAGTTTAGGACATTCTCCAAACTACATTCACAGAAGAGATGCAGTGGCAGCATAATTTTACTAGGCAAGAGGGACACCTAATCTTGGCTTTGCTCACTTAACGTTGGAAAAACTACTAATACAGTACATAATGGGTAGGGGGAGAAATTGACTACATGACAGATTCGAGAACATAAATAATTAAGCCATCTCCTTTAACCTTCCACTGACAATACATGAAGATGTTTCCCATCGATTTCAAGGATGAATATGAATCCTGATTTGTAAATTCGTAGAAATCGGATGCATAACTGTTTGCCATTGTGCAGGCGAACAACAGTACCATTTTTATGATAAGAGAAGATTAACGAGGTTTACCACTTTGAGAAGAAGCCTTTTAAGCTGAAGCTTCTGTATGCCAGTCAGCTTCTGGGCTGTTATGTCGCTAATTGCTGACAGCACTCCTGCAGTGATTGCCTGCACACAGCAATTAGATAGCACCATATCTTAAACATTCGTTGCACAAACGAATCATCAAAACTTCGACTTTATCCTCAATAGTCTGAAGTTCCATAGAGCCCCATTTCATCACCACTAACAGCTCAGCCAAATCACAAGTGACTCATTAATTTCAAAGAAAAAGGTCTGAACTTTCCACTGCAATGGATCTCAACTGAGTTGGTAACAAGACCATAACCTTGTGAAGGCAGTTCAACAAATAAATCAAACTCAAATAACATGCGTTCCAACTTGAAAGATCAACGAGAACAGTGGCAAGAGAGAGAGGAGGGATGGGTGTTTGACCTTAGTTCTCAAAGGGTGTTGTTGAAGCTGCAACAGGTACTGCTGCAATCCCTTCTTTGCGAGAGAGCCCATGATTTATTTGCACTGATTTCTTCAAATTCCTCCGAAATTCGAGGACTTCAGCGACTGGGAGAGTCTCTGTGCCTGCTCTGTTCTTTGAGCTCTCTCTCTCTTCCCCTCCCTCCTCAAAATTTCTGGCTATATAAAGAACACGAACGCTTTATGTCACGGTCTGTGGACCCAACACGGAACCAGTACGAGGCTTTGCCTTGATCCTAGTTTTACCAATCTGGCGCATTACCCAAAAATTGGAGCGATTGAGACCAAATGGCATATACTCGTCCGGGCAAAAATTGATTTGCTCTGGAACGACCTGTCTTTTTCTGCACTCTGTTCGTCTGCTTGTTTGTGAATGTTTCTCTCGTATGTGGTGCGGTGAAAATACTCGACCCGAGTTGGAGTCCTCGCCTGCCGACCTCGAAAGGTTATCCTACGCGTTAATGACCGGCCCGTAACTTTTTTAGCGTTCATGCCATCCTTTCATTTTGGAAAGATTTTTAAGTATTCATTTTCATCATGACATTGTAAAAAATTATGACAAAAATTTCTAGAGTTGTTTTTAACGCTTCAGCAAAATGCAATTCTCAACTATCTTCGTTTGATTTAGTAAAACGTTCATTGGTGAGGCTCGGCCAGTACCTATTATATGTACCGTCGAATCTATAATGAGCGTTTGTTGACCCCCACTTGAGGACGTAGACCTAATCTGTGATTTCTATGTGCATGTTTTGTTCTTTTCTTTTCTTTTATTTCGATTTGTCGATGAGGCATTGCATCAATAGTGTACCAACTCTCCTCGCATGGTCCTAAGTCTTCACTCCAATATAAAGATGAAAATCAAGCAAAATAAGTAAATTTGAAATATAAATCAATTTAATCTAATCTATAGAGACTCGTTCATTCTACAAATCATAAAAACAAATATGTCATAACATTAAAACACAACCAGAGATCGATTATCAAATCTCGTGTCATCATTAGTGACGAGCACACATCGAGATTTTCCTTCTTTGGTAATTATGGCTTTAGCAAAAAGCGGTGCAAGTCTAGGTTCGACGTCCCTAGCACCATTACCGTATAGAGACGATAACAACATTAATAGGTTAAAATAGCACATATAAGGCTTTGTAAATCTCAAACCTATTTCTAGATCGGAATAGAAGAGCATTCAAATCTAAGTCTACCTCTCGATTGGGAAACAAGTCCTCGGATCACCTTTAGAGAAGCCGACTATTGAAGTAGCGAGGAAGCCATGCTCGATTATAGGAGTAAGGACCGAAGCCGAAGAGAGCAAAACATATCCATAATAGCATATTCTTCCAATATGCTCAAGCTTCGAACTATGAGCTCACTAAACAAAACCCCTCACGGGGAAGAAGTCAATGGATCATCCTCGAAATCAACAAAGAAGTCTTCAAGAAAAAGTTGAGGATATAGGGAAATAAGAAAGCAAAAAAGAAATGCGAGTGGAGATCAGAAAAGTTGCTGCAGAGAGGAGGGGCTTGGGCGACGGTTTGGGGGAGGGAAAGAAAACCCTAGGAGGGATTCCAATAGCACAATTGAAAACGTGTATCGTGCGATAAAAAAAAATAAAAAAAATAAAAGACTCGTGATCGTGAATTGATAGAGTAAGAAATGAAAGATGATGAAGTCGATTTAATTGTGCATGTCTAGTAAATTAATTTATAAGCAGAGCATGGAAGACCAAATTACAGATTAGATGATCAAAAATTAAAGTTACAAAAACAAACTCGTATAGGAAAATGTCTTGAGTAATTTCTACAATGTAAACAGTGCCTCCAGTTTTCTATTACAAGTGGTAGTGGAGCGGACCCCCTTAGGGCTGAGGATGGAGGCACCTTTGGCGGGATTTTCATTTTTTGGGTCTAATCTTTGGTGGTTGGACCTGCCGTCTTTTAGCCATTAAGAGATTCGAGTCGGTCGGTACACTTTCTATACAATAATTTTGTCTCAAAATGACGGGAACGAGCTATCGACTTTAACCCAACGTATAATATATTCATAAATTTTAGCTCGGCGTAAAATGTCATCTCTAAATTTGTAAATTATTTAATGTGATCTATGGACTTTTGGTATTTAATCCTTGAATTATATGAAAATGTTTAATGTTGTCCCTAAACTTAAATTAATGGAAGGATAATATCGAACATCTTCATATTGTCTGAATACTAAATTAAACATGTACCAAAAGTTCAGAGCCCACAATGAATGAATTAACAGTTGATGGATCAAACTACACATTAAGGTAAAATTCAAGAACCACATTGTACATTGAGTCGAAATTCAAGGACCGTTTATGTCACTATCTCTTTTTACTAATCGACTTTGTGTACATAGTTCCATGTCCACATATGATATCACTAAAGTTCTTGGCATCGTAATAAATAAATGAATATAGAAATACATGGGGTTGCTACGGGCATAGAATTGACGTAAAATCTCATTTTGGCTTTATACTTTAAGGGCGCGAGCGCAAAATCTGCAAAGTTCACGAATTGGCTAACCTCAGATCTTTGACCTGTGTAGGTAGTCTTAACCCAGAGCATTTTGCACGCAATTGATGAGACTTGAACATGTAAATGCGAGTTCTTTGAGCTGGAAATCACTTGACGCCTCGATATGGAGTTGGAAAATGCCCTTTTGTTTCCCACGTGTAGCTTTCTCCTTATCTCACTTAGGGCGCGCATGACAACCATTCTGTTCCAGAAATTATTTCTGGAACAGAAATAGAATTTTCTATTTCTGTTTCTGGTTTTGGGCCAAAATCTATTTCTGGAACAGTTTTTTGTTCCAGAAATAGAAAAACAGATTTACATTGCCAAACGAGTTTCTGTTCCAAACCTATTTCTGGAATAGGTTTGAAACAGAAATAGCGAAACAGAAACGTTTTCATGCGTGCCCTTAGATTTCCTAAATTTCCGTAGCACGCCCGTATCGGGTTTTCATGTCCGAGGCCTCTTGTTGATTTCTAACCTTCACGAGTGATGAAATTTCGACCAATGTTACAAAATTTGGACCGCGGTATTTCTTAATAGTTTAAAGTCTTAGAACTGGTGATTGCACACTCAATCTTGACATACCATTCCACCTAAGAAAAGACTGTGTACACACTACATAGTACACATACATAGGGTTAAGGAGCAAAAGACATGGTCATAGGACGGTGCCATGTGTAGGCGGTCTCATGTGGTTACTTCTCTTTTGGTTTTAATGGACTGAAAGATAGATCAGGAGTTGCCTTTGACTGCCGATCTTTCCACGAGAACGAGCAACGCCTTTGGCTATGACAATAACGTACGAAACTGGTTCTTGAACGAATCCTCCATTCAAGCTGCCGACTGGGTTACCAAAACCCATCGCCGAAACATCTTACCCTCCAGTTGGTTCCCTTTTTTTGGGAGATTTTGTGTTCAAACCCTAGGGAGCGCAAAGTTTGATCTACGCAAAGCAACGCGGGGAAGATGCTGTCCGAAACAACGATAACATACATTATCTGACTTTAGTTAAACTTCGATTAGGGTATAACATGCGTATGTATGTACGTACGATAATGTTTTGATAGATTGACTCCAGCATGATGCTTGAACCTAAATGAAACTCATAATCAAGAAGTGACGGAATTCCTCTGCCGTAGACATGTTCGTAAGTCCTAGGTTGAACCGCAATAGCTGAACAAATGCCGTATTGAAAACTTGAAAGTGTAATTAAGTTATTAACCAGATGAACTGGTCAAAGCCCCTAGGGCGGAGTCAACTCCATTCATAATAATTTCAAACCTTGACCTCTTCTCCTCTTTCTCTCCCTCTCCACCTACTTTTCTTTTTCACTATATGCTTCATCTGATCCGCCTTTGCGCTCCTATATAATCCAGTCTAAGTAATCACAGAGTCCATCAAACACATCAAGCAAAGTACAGCAGAAGAAAAAAAAGCAAGAGAAGGAGAAAGCTCCCCTCAAATGGCTTCTCTATCTTCAACTCTCTCCCTCCCTTCTTCTAATCCTCGTTGTTTGAAGCGAATAGATGCTGCCATTCGATTCTCAAGGCCTCAAAAACTACGTTCGTCCGCTCCAGACCCAATAAAAATAACCATCAAAACAGCCGACCGACCGGAAATGATTGATGCAACGCCGGTTGAGGCAAACCCCGCCGGTTGCAAAATGGTGTTTAATGAAGCACTGCATGGGCCATGCAAAAGTAGCGCCTCAGCGTATGCTGGTCATACTTCTTTTGCAAGGGTTCAACTTCACGCGCTCTTGGCCTCCATATCCGACAGGATAGAGATGCACGACAACATTTGCGAGCAGCGAAACAACTGGAACCACCTCCTCCTCAGCTCCATCAACATGATGACCTTAACCGCCACGACAATCTCCGCGCTTGCTGTGATCCTCTCCGCCTCGGGAGGACCGACGACTTCCTCCTCGAGTTCGGCGCTCTTGGCTTTGAAATTTTGTTCTGCCTTGTTGTTCTCTGCGGCGACGGGGATGTCGCTCGTGGTGAACAAGATCCAGCCCTCACAGCTAGCCGAAGAGCAGCGCAACTCTGTGAGATTGTTCAAGCAACTGTACAGCGAGGCCAAGTCGAGGCTCGATGTTCTTGGTGACTCAGTGACAGAGGCTGACGTGCAGGAAATAATGGAGAAGATCTTGGCTCTCGATAAAGCTTACCCTCTTCCGTTACTCGGATCGATGCTTGACAAATTTCCCGGGAAATTCGAGCCGGCCATTTGGTGGCCTAACTCAAGTGACGGTGATGATAATCAAGCAAAAGAGAGGGACATTTCCCGCGAGGAAGGAGAAAAGAGAGATGATCTTCTGAAAAATGCGGAACAGACAAATAACGGGTGGACTGAGGAACTGGAATTGGAGATGAGAGCTGTTCTTCAAGTGTTGAAAAGAAAAGACACCGAGGACTACATGAGGCTAGGGAATCTGGCATTGAAGATAAACAGGGCCTTGGCAATCTCGGGGCCTTTACTAACTGGGATCGCGGCCCTCGGCTCCGCGCTTGTGGGACCCATGGGGGGGCCGTGGGCGGCAGTGGCGGCTGTCGCCGGTGGCGCCCTGGCCGGGGCGGTCAACAGTTTCGAGCACGGTGGTCAGGTGGGGATGGTGGTGGAGATGTACAGGAACTGCGCAGGGTTCTTCAGGCTTCTGGAGGAATCAATTGAATCCACGCTAGTGGAGAGAGAGGTGCAAAGAAGAGAAAATGGGGAGATGTTCAGATTGAAGGTGGCTCTCAAGTTGGGAAGAAGCCTCTCACAGCTCAGAGATTTGGCAAGAAAATCAAATTCCTCCAGAGATTATGGGGCCAATGTGGACGAATTTGCGAGCAAGCTTTTCTGAATATCATTCTTCAGTTCTTTGATTTTTTTTTCCCCGTACCTCAGACATATACATGAGAACTTTTCATGTTGTGTAGCGACTAATCTCGTATCATGTTACTTACTGCTAATTGTTGTAATAAGAGCTGAATTACAAATTTAAATTCGATCTTCCATTGTTTCAGTTATCTTATACCTAGACCTATCAAAATGGGTCCAAAACCTATTTAATAACCCACAAGCATTTAAATGAATTATAAATAGATCACAACAACCTCAGTAGATCGGTATAAAATAAATAGCCCAACATGAGTGATTTATAAATGGATCCATTGTGAACCCATTTATAACCCACTTAAGATAACCCATATAAAGGAATCTAGCATTTTACTGTCAAGTGGATTTAACCCATTTTATTTCTCTTTCTTCTTTTTCTTTCTTTCTTTTTTCTCTTTTTTCCCAATAAGGATCAGGTCGGGATGCATATGGGTTTAGCAGTATAATTTTTTGCATTGCATGGAAGTGTTTTAAGAATATATTTTTAAAAAAATTATAAGAAACAATTTTTCTTAAATTGTGGTAATTTTGAAAGAGTATTAGCAATATGAGTCGGATTGAGTACTGATTCGATATGGGCCGAGTCTAGTATGGGTCAAGAAAGTTAAATTGTGAATAAACGAGTCATAAACGAGCTAATGGGCCAGTTTGGGTCGAACCATTAATGACCCGAGCCACCCGTATGATATGTCTACTTATATCCTCTATGATGCGAGAAATGTCTATTAACCGAGTTAAAGAAAAATCACCTATGTACTTATCTGACAAAAATGGGATGCTTACATTAGTAGTCCATGAATTTTGGCCAACACAATAATTTTTGAATTCATTCAATTACATCCCTAACTATTTGAATTAACCATATTACTTGGCGTTAGTAAAATTTGCGGAGATGAACACCAATTAGGTGAAATTAATGTTGGATGGAGAAGTTTAAAATACATACCTGGATTCGGACACGTTGTATGTTCACTTGAAACTACGAAACGAAAAAAGAATGCGATGTCCTTTCATGCACGTAAGATTCATTCTAAACAGACTATTTTTTCTTTGCTCAGTCATTTCAAATGTACACTTTGCTCTGCTGAAGCCTCTTTTTACATATCAATTTTAGCGATATTAACCTTTCTGAATTTTAAAAAAAAAGAAGCAATTTTCGGCGTATCTATATAGTTAATACTGTCATTAGCATAACTTCTCACGTTAAAAAATGAATTTCAATGTTCAAGTCGCAATTCGACAAGCAAGAGAGACGATAGTGAACTATCTAAAGAGAAACAACACAGTAACCAACTATCATGGCTCCCTATTTATATATAAAGACAAATTAAAATAAATAATTCTGAACTTTAACTCAATATATAATATAATTTTTAAATTTTTAATTTAATCAATATAATCTTTAAATTTTAACCTAATTTATATCTTAACTTTTTAATTTGACTAATATAATCTCTAAATTTTTGAAATATATACAACTCAATTTCTAAACTGTAAAAAGATTATCAAAATTCAAAAATTATTTATGTGATTGATGAATTCACCGGAACAAGAACCGAACGCACGATCATCGATTCCCGAGCCCAATGCACCAGAACGCGCTTTTCACTCCGGAGTTCTGACAAGGGTCGTTCAAAAATGTTGAAAATCGGGTGACATGACCGGCAATATCGTATCCCATTCGATGGCTTGAACCAAAAGGGCATATTTGACTGTTGTCGCATAGTACGGAAGTCAACGGCCCATATCTTCTGTCGCTTGTACCAAGGACGAGGAACAAATTTCAGTAGCAGAACCAAGAGTTGGTCATCCATTTCTGGTTGACTCATGCGACCAATTCAAGTTGAAGAAGTCATTATAGTTGCAGCTCATCTGTCAATTTTTCCTGCTCTGATAGAATTTGATTAGGTAAAACCAAATCGTTCAGAGTGTTCGGCGAACCCCAAATTACAGCATTTTCCAGATTATTATAGAAAGGAAAAATAAAAGGTATTAACTCCGGTTCTATCTTAATACAGATAAATTCATTCTATGTTCGGTCATCTTGATCAACTTCGAAGGCATTGCCCCAGCTTACAACCACCGATGACTTACTTGAGGAAGAGGTAAGAGACTCACGATCATTTCTTCGTGCCGAGCACCAAGTTCCCGCATTCTCAGGTTGACTCACCCAGCGCCAATGGTGACCTCGAGCTATCTGTATCGCTCCCTCTTAACCCCCTCCATGCACCAAAACTGAGCAGACTGAAAATTAAACTCGCACGGGGGAACCAGGGAAACCTCATACAGAAACAATTTTTTTTCCCCCTTTTGCTGTATGCCGCCAGAGACAAATGAAAGAGGCAACGTCTTGTAGACAAGTAAGTAACTTTAGCCAAGCAACAAAATCGCATTAGAACTGGGGTCAAAATTGCATTTACAACGTTGCACCTACTATCAAATAATAGATGTAATAATTAATTTAGAGTACAATCATAAGCGCGGAAGGTTAGCGATAGTCGAAGCATCTTTTAGTATCTTACGGGCACGCCAGTACACAGCTGTTGCAGATTCTGCTGTTCCCATCTGCAAACGAGGGATGTCATTGTAAGCACACGACTATCCAAACACATCTGGGATAAATAAAAGTGTCCTTTCATTACATACAACCCCCCACCCACAAGGTGTCGGATATTTTCCTTTCTGTTGGGCACCAAGAGAATAGAACAAATTAACTTACCTGGAGGACTGAAGGCCAAGTAGTAAATCACTTGTTCAGAATTATTTAAAGCAAGCAAACAAATGAGTATTCACTCAACGGGGAAATTGCACCTATGCTATCTAACCAATATTAAGTTAAACTCGTTCTAGGACAGTATGGACAGGATAATCATAAAATTTAGCTGGTCCGATAAATTAATTTCATGCAGGTTGGAGGAAACTCCTTTTGACAATACCTCTGATTGGTCGGTTACACTTAACCAAAATTAAATGCGGATGATGTCCCTGCTCGTAACCAACCGACAGGAGGTATGGCTGGTGGCACTTTCCTCAAACTAGCGTCGGAGGAAAACATGACTCTCAATTAGCTGCGGATTAATTTCAATGTACTTTTGGCATGCCTACTAATTCTGACTTCATAGATTAAGTTAATCACCAAATGCATATGATAAGGGTAACTAACTGAAGATTGCAGTCACATTGTACTTCGGATCGAAGATTCGTAGCATGCAAGAAAAGCAGGGCAAAGCAAACTTCACCTTGTTCTCCAGAGTATAGTAAGCTCTCCACAAATCTTCACTTTGGTCATAAGTTGTAAGAGCAGCTTCATATAACTTCCGAACTCTAGAAAGACAATCTTTAGAACCCGCAAAAGCAAGATTCATCTCCAGCTCGATGCAAGTCTTGTATAATGCAGCCTCTGGGTGAGGAAGAGCAAGAAATCTGCAATCCACCAAAAACCCAAAAGATTAGGGACTTCTAAATGAGGGTCGAAACCACGACACAGGCTGCGTTGTGGATTTATTTTATAACAGCACATATGTAAGAGTAACGTAAGAGTAACATAAGAATAACATACGTACATACCGTCTGTACATCTCTCTAGCACGTTCAACCCCATCTTTCTGAAGAACAAAATTAACAATCACTGAAGAGAGGGAAAATTCAGATTCATTGGCACCACTTTTAGCTAGAGCAACAAAAGCGATCTCCACAAGCTTCTCAAAGTATTGGTTTTGATTAAGGAAAACCTTGAGAGCCTGTCATTTAAAGAGTCAAAGAAATTAGGCCAGCTTTTTCAAATAAATACATATTGCAGCACAGAAGATAGGAATTATAATGAGAACAAGCATTTGATGGTTCCCAAGTATTAAAGAGAAAATTCACAGGCTTGCAAGCAGCCAGTCCGCAACTGCAAAAAGAGTCTTTAGACAAGTAACATAAACTACTATCTCACTTTAGGACATGCCCCAACTTTCGGGGAAGACAAAGTTCTATATCCACGGAAAAGAGCAGAACAAGTCAATTATCCAAAAAGACCTGAGGTTAAGAAAGACTGAGAAACATGAACAAATATTGAAGGGCAATATCATCTGCGGAAGGACAAAACTGTTTTTTTAAGGTTTAGTGATACTATTAGGTGAGCAACCATCTAATTGAAACACGTTTCGATATTACATCAATGAAATATGATCAATACGCCGGGCTCACAGTTTTCAACTTATTCATCAAAACTTACGAGGTCCAGCAGCATCAACAGATAAAACTAACTATTACTCAAGTGCAACAGAAATTTGAAGCATCCAATATGAAAATGTTTTGGAAGTTATGACTTACCACTAACCACAGTTGCTCAGTTTCTGAAACAGAGGCTTTTGTCAAAACATTTCTCAGAAGATCAAAAACGAAAACCAGATCAGCCTTATCCAAGGATGCATAATTCTTTGTAAGACATCTAAGTTCTACCGAGACCCTTAAGAGCAACAACTGCATAGAATCAGACAGTTTTCCGCTGCAAAGCTTTCCTGCCATATCACGGGCTTCATTCAGTCTTCCTAATTGTAAATACAATGAGACGTGTTTGCAAGCAAGATCCTCATCCAGGCACCCCATTGTTTCAGCCTTTTCACATACCATTAGAAGTTGTGATATATAGCTATGCATATGTCCAGATGACTGAGATCTCTCGATATTTCCTTCTTTCAGAGCAATGACATCCATAAAGAATTTCGCATGCAGATTAAACATCTCAGGGGAAGGCAGAATCTCTAACGCCTCTTCATAGATCTGCACAAACAACAAAGGTAATGCTTAAGCAGTCACAAGCACATCCACTATTTAGTATCTGTAGGTGCACATGGATCTCAAGCAATCAGTCAAATAACCGCAACAAGATTTTTGCTAATTCAGGACATTAACAAGGTCACAAATAATGTACCTTGATTGCCTTTTGCACCTCAGAATGCAGTCTCTCCTCATCTATATCTTGTAAACTCTCAAAATCAGTAATTTGATGTTTTGCAAGCCAGTCCCAATATTTGGGGTCAGTGGAAAAATCTCTCTTCATGTCATATAGTACCTTCTCTCGCAGTTCTTCTGAATCTGACAAGTTTATTGAATCCAATATCTCGAACAGTCGTTTTCTAAGACTCAAACTTGAGGGAAGCATTTCTACGGCACCACTGTAAATAGTTTGAAGAATAACCAACCCTTGCTTTTGAAACAAATCTACCTTCTTTTCAGCTTCCCCATTTTGACCATCTGATCCATCACTGATATCTCTAACTTCATTAAGAGACATATATAGATCTTGGTTCTCATTTCTCCACTGTTTCTCATTATTATCTTCACGGCTGTGAATCAAAGTCCCATTATCCTCTCCAAGAGCAATTCTTCGGGCCTTTAACTTATTAAGGTATGTGAGCTCCATTCTCAGATATTCCACCCATAGATCTTCTGAAGTAGGACACAATCTTAAACCACTCTGCATAAGCGCACGAGCAGCTGCAACATTTAGATTATGGTCAAATTCCCAGGCCGCAGCATAAATCCAAACTCCAGGAACCTTTGGGTGGAATCTTATCACCTGAGCAAGGGCCTGCAGAGAAGCTGAGGCTAAATAAAGGACTTCTCTATGCGAAAAATCAATTGACCAGATACAGCCAGACATCATGTAAATGCTTCAGGTCCATACAGCCTCGCAAATAAAGCATACAGTGCACAGTACTATCTTCTTGAAACACTACAGAAGACAATAAACTTGAAACAGACTATAAGGGCTTATTGTTTCAAATAGGCCTTCATAGCCTTTTCTGCCCATATGCAGCAGCTCTGGCTCTCCCAGAAAGCTATTACTATAGATACCCAGAATGGATGAATATTTCTTTAAAATACAAAGGAAAGAGTATTCTAATAATGGAAGGCATTTTAACATGTCTTTGCTATCAAAAGAACAGTCGTCTGAGCTGTTGCATGTTTACAAGCACTAAAAGCATGGGCATTGCTAAGCTTCCCTGTGATTGAAGAGTAAGCTAAGGGATTATAAGCACCTCCAATCATTCAGAGTTTCTAAGAAAGATTCTTCTCCATGTTGGATAAGTTTGATCGACTTCCAGATCCCAATCCCAATCCCACAGCATTCCATTTAAACTAGTGTTTGTCTCGCCTTTAGTTTTAAATATGAAAGGCAGACACAATACATTTCTCTACAACTGAAAAGCATCCTCTTTTTCCAAAACTAGGCTTCTAGCATCTACAATTGCTATAGTAGATTATCCAAGGTCTACAAAATGGGCAATACCCAAAGTTGTCTCCTCTTCTACAGCATGAATTATTTTCCACCATGTAAGCCAATGGGAACAAAAAAATAAAAGAAAAGCACTTCTTTGTCCATTCGTCTGTGAGCAACTAAACACCCAAAGGCACCTCGTCCTCTAATGCGTAGTCAGAAGACTGCACCATATAAAAGTACCAACAAACTCTCTCTCTCTCTCTCTCTCTCTCTCTCTCATTTAGTTTGCGAAAAGACGAGAGTTCTCATTACACTTTCTCAGGTGTTGGATTCAGCTAATTAAGCACTATTAACAACCAGTGCATGCCCCCCCAGCCCACAGATTTCCACTTCAACGGAGGCTCACTTTTTAGCAGCATTCACAACATATTTGGCTTAATTCTCTAAGTCTCTACCCTAGTCAAATTCTTCAAATTCTTTGCCCCACATTTGTATCAACTGAATAACTGTCTCTTTTGACCAAAAAAAAAAAAATAAATGTCTCTTAACTAGAAAAATTCATTCTTCATTCTCCTCATTCATCAACAAGCCCAAACATAAAACATATGAGGTATCCAATAAAATACTGTGTCTGACAAGCCAACTACCTGAAAAAAAAACTACCAATTTCAAAACTGAAGCTTGAACCATAGTCGCCTTCCCTTAACTTTCAACTCGAAATGGAGACAAGTTATATGAGACATAATGAACAATGCAGACAATATGGAGACGAGACTTCAAACCAAAATCCGTACCTTCTTCATCCGACCGTTCTTTCTCACCCTACAAAACTCCAAGTACCGAAACCACAAATCAATATCTCCCTTATACCTCATCACCGCCATCCTATAAATCTCAATGATCCTCGCAACCCCGGCGAAATCGGAAACCGACTTCTTCATCTTCTTCCTCGCCTCCCGCGCGAGCGTGTTCTTCCTGAGCCTCCGGAGCGCGTCCAGCTGGGTCTCGTACTCGATGTAGGCGAGAAAGTCCTCCTTGAGCGGACTCGGCCTCTTGAGCCTGTACTCGAACTTCCGGCGCTGCTTCACGACCTCCGCGATCTCGCGGCGCGTGAAGAGGCCCCGCCTCTCGAGGTCGTCGAGCTCGCCCACCATGCGCTCGAGCCGGTACTGCACCACGTCCGCCATTGCCCCTGCTTGCCGAGAGCCGAACTGTTCCGGTGAGAGATTGAAGTTAAATTAGGATTTCCCCGCGGTACGAGTGAGCGCAGGGAAGCACCGTGGACGGTAGTTGCGTCTAGGGTTTTAGGTTTTGCTCCCTGCAACTGTGCAAGGCGCGCAAGGAGAAGCACGTTTCATTTTCAATTTTGCAATTTTTTTTTCCATTCTTTTTTACTTTTGGGTTTACCAAAAACATCATTGTGGGCTTGTAAGGTAGCCCACTAACTAATTTGTTAATGGGCTCGATGGGCTTCCCTAAAGATCCTTTGCTTTAGCTTTATTAGATGGTAACTATTGTTATCGAAATATCGAGGTTTGGATCGAATTGGTATCCGTTTATTTCAAGAACAATAGATGATTTAAAAAATATTTTCTGAAAAATGATCGCTTGTACCGTTTGAAATAATCAACTAATGAAAAATATTTTTATTATCAATGATAATTTATATCTAAACATTTTCATAGGTAATAAAAAAATATTCCTTCATTTGTTTTGAAAGTTGATCATTTTATATATATATATATATATATATATATATATTACACATCATTCATTTTATGCCAAAATAATGGAGCCTTCCGATCAGATCGAACAAAAAAGTATGAAAACATTGAAAAGCACCACATAGTAACCTAGAAGAATTGGGCCTACGAGTGGGGCTTTTCCAAAAAACGTTGGTCAATCGTGGTTATTGCTGAAAATTGGGAAAAAGAAGCTTTTCGATCAAATCCACCAATTGAAAGTTTGGATTTCTTGGATTAGCTTGGCATGGGCAGATTTTGTCTTTTTTCTTGGTAAACAGCTTAAACCGGACACAATATTGTTCATTTAGTAATGTTTACATATTTACTATTGTTGCTTACATGGGATACTTTCCAATGGGATCATAGGTGGAGCATCTAAATATATGAATGAATCAAACAACATTTGATTTGATGTTCTAGAAAAATACCCAATTGGCGAAATATCCATGTAGTTATTAGCTACATAAGAATTTATTTATTCATAATAAAAGATTTTACCATCCTTGTCCAATGAATTATTTCTTTAATTTGGATCCATAACTCCTTAGAAGCATATTATATAATAACGAAGCTATAAAGATGTTTGACGGAGATATATTTAATGAATTTGAGAAGCTTGATCAATGCTTATTGTTGGCCAAACTATTTCATAATGGAGATTGTGGAAGATCAACGACAGAAGCACACATAAATTGTTAAACCAGGTGAACTTTTCAATTAGAGCGAAACCGAGACTTTATTGAGTAGGAAGAAGCCAAGTTGATGGATGTCTAAGTTTCCAATGAATTTGTGAAGCAATTTCAAGGCAGTCCACCCCAAATTCCTCCTCCTGCACCTCCACCATATCCACCTCCTAAACCGCTGCCTCCGCCGCCACCGCCGAACCCTCCTCCACCACCGCCTCCAACCCCGGATCCGAACCCACCTCCAGCTCCGGCTCCATAACCGTATCCCGCGCCTCCGCCCAGTTCGCTCCCGCTGCCGCCGCCACCAAAGCCGCCCCCGCCTCCTCCAATGCCTACCCCACCAATGCCGCCGTAATCGAAGAACGTTTTCTCTTCATTGAGCGACGAACCCTCTTGGCCATTCCTCACGAGCAGCTTCCTACTGGCATTGGTGGTGCATATGAGGGCACCAAATAGGACCACCAAGAGAATGTTTTTAGCAGCAAC
This sequence comes from Psidium guajava, assembly GCA_016432845.1. NCBI lineage: Eukaryota > Viridiplantae > Streptophyta > Magnoliopsida > Myrtales > Myrtaceae > Psidium > Psidium guajava. The sequence continues at coordinate 29,741,423 of CM028232.1, read as the reverse complement.
AAGAGTCATTGTTCTTTGAACCAAACAGGGAATTCTTTTCCTTCTTTTTCTCTGTTTTGTATGTCAAGGTGCTCACGTTGGAGGAATTTATAAAGAGGAAATTGAGAAGGCGACAGTTGAGAAGGGCTTTAAAGCCATTCACATTCCTCCATGGATCACTCCTTGTCCGTGCCTAAGTATACAGGACACAGCTGAAGTATGGATAGAGACCCAGCTGCTTCCAGAGAAAAAGGTAAACTTTCCATTGTTCACCGTCCCGTGACCAGGACCATACATTTAGCCTAGAGACATATGACCATCGATCTAGAAATCATATGCCGGGAATTGGTCGAGTTTTAGGGTTTTCGTCAACTGTTTGGCATCTAATTTTAAGACCGAGTTCGAAGCCAAAATCTTCCTTTTTCGCTAGAAGTATATTGGTTTTTGATTGGTGAACCGGATACGTTACGAAGAGAATGGTAAGTTAGGATTTAGGCTTACTTTTCGATGTAGTTCCAGAAATTGAATTCGCAAAAGGAGATGTAAGCCTCTAGCCAAACGCTAGTAACATATCGATGGAATTTGAAGGCCCTTTTTGAGTCCTTTTCGAATCTCACGTGTCAATGCTCCCGGACCGAAGATAGCTACTCATTTTCCGGGGTTGCTAGCCTTAAAGCCCATTGATGACTGTTTATCGTACGTACAGCGAACTTTTGCTGAAGTTCCTGATTGAGCACCTAAACCATAAATTGCATTTCTTCGAGAGAAACGAGTACTTTTTCTAAGTTTCTTCTTGACCAGAGGATAGCAACGTTGTTTTTGGGAATTGTATATCCATTTTGGGTGTTGTAGTATCGATTCGTCATCACATAGGAGCCTATTAACAGAGATTAAGCTAATCAACTCTTGTTTTTTAGTGCAATTTGAGAATGCATCAGCAGGCGATTGAGGTGCTATGGAGTATGAACATCTCTTTTATTTGTCATTCATGTGAATATATTGTCACCCACATGAACTTAAGGGAAGTCCAGGTCAGAAAATGGTGATGCTTAAACTATATGCCCCACATAACAAAGTTCTAACATAAGCAAAGCAACTTCAGTCAGCTATACGACTTAGATTAGATCAAAGAGTTAGATCCAAAGACACTTCCTCAACTGCAGAGTTCAGTGCTAGAGTGATCATTGATGTGCAATCAACCATCCTCTTCTTAGCTGGATTTTCTTCTCCACCATGATTGCTCTTGCATGCATTCTCAGCCTCAGCATGTTCCAGTGCTCCTTCCTTTCCCTCCCTCTCCTGAGAAATCAGATAAAACCCTCTTCAGAGCCTGCCCACCACACAGAGAGAGAGAGAGAGAGAGAGAGAGAGAGAGAGAGAGAGAGAGAGAGAGAGAGATTTTTTACTTGGGATTTGCAGCTTTGGAACAGATCCTTGAAGATGATGTAAGAACTTGGACATCCTTTGCCTGCTGATGTTTCAATATTCCATCCTTGCTGGTTCTCATAGCTGAAAATATACAGAAGATGCCAAAAGGTTTAGAAAGTGTGCCCAAGAAAATTCTCTCTAGTCATATGTTGCTGCGCACTTGAAAAGTCGGGTGTGTCTGGTCATGTTCATGGTTGATTCTTATTCTCTGTGTATCTGTGTAAATTGCGGATCTCCTGGTTGAAAGTAAGTGATATTCGGAATCAACTATGACACTTCATGACTACATTCTGGCAATAACGTTGTGGTAATCTATATTTTAGTAGTTAGGCTTCTCTCGCATTTTAATAAATTCAACTATGACACTTCATGATTACAGTCTGGCAATAATGTTGTGGTAATCTATATTTTAGTAGTTAGCTTTCTCACATATTTTAGTAGTCAGGTTATATCGTTCTTATATTACAGTTCGCATTCTCATATAGCTCATTGAGTTTATCATGAGATCACTACTTTGAGGTCTAATACGATTGAAAGTTACGATCCACGAGCCACGTGTGAGATAAATCAGAAAATAAGTTAACGAACCCCTTCATGAGCATGCTGATGTTCTGGAGGATGAGCCCGCCGGAGTTATCATATCCCTGATTCTGATAGCTGGTTATGTAGTTATTCATTGTCAGATCGACCTTGTGGCTTTGGTGCCGGTAATGTTGATGGTGGCAGATTGCACCCCAGTGAGGAAGATGATCCGAACATGTCGTACTCCGGCCCCCCTCATTCATGGTTCCCGCCACTTCTGCTTCTGCAAGGAGAGAGCTTCCAAAATCACACAAACAAGTCCTATTCCATCGCATTCTCGGCTTTTTCACAGGTTATAGCGTGGGCATAAACAAATGAGCTATTATAAACAAGTCACTTTAAGATTCTAACGTTTTCAAACTAGATTGGAATTGGAAAAGTAAGATATTTCAATGCGTAGAAATTAAAACGCTTGGACATTAAAACGCTTTCTTTGACCAATTTCTTCTGAGATGGGTCATGAGAAGCGGGCAGATCTACTCTGGCAAAGAACTTAGCCGGTCAACCCATGAAACTCGGCATGCGACACATCCAGGAGTCAAATCCAAAGGCATTAAAGTGATTTGAGGAAATAAATTACGAGAGGAATAATAAGTTGAACTTGAAATTGTGGGGCTACAACGTTTTTGCCAATTTTAAATAATCACCTAAAAAATGCCAATTCTGGAGTTAGCCAATTATTACTTCAGTATACTGTGGTGTTTTTTTTTTTTTGGGGGGGTAAGGCAGTATACTGTGGTGTTGCTTCTCGTTGAAACTAATAAAGACGAACACGAGTAAAATTCTACGATGGGTAATCCGGTGAGAGAACACAATGTGTCTTTAGGGCAAACCTACTTTTGTCTGCAAGAACATGCATAAAAAAGTTGCAGAGTGGTAGAGATAACCTTGCATAGTCTGCTCATGCTTCACGCTTCTGTACATCTGCTCCCAGAAATAGCACCATTAGTACTCAAATCACCATGAACATCTTAAAAATGGATTAGAAGTTTCATTTTTCTGGCACAGCAATAAGAGAAAAACAGTGCAGGTTAAGTGAAAACGCAAACCTGAAGATGGCTCTTCACATGAGTTATAGTAAGTCCCTTCACACGCATCATCTCCAGAACCATCTTCGGCGTCGCTACTGCAAGAACAGGTCGCAGCGGCAACTTTTAATTCATTCCCGCATCATAAAAAAATAAAAAAAAATTATATGGCCAATTGGCGATGTTAAGTTAGATGGCCTTACTATCCTCTCCGCCTAGCTGTTCGACCGCATGCATGAAGCACTGGTGAAGATCCGGGGTCCAACGAAGGCGGGGCCTCCTGGATCGAACATAAGGCCTGACCCCAGACAGCCGCTGGCTCACCATCCCCGGGGGCAGTACAGCCGATGTCCCGTGGTCTCCCTTCCCGTCACCCCTCGAATAGGGGGATCCTGAGGATGGGCCATCGACATTGACGACAGAAGAGGATGGAGAATTAGACCTCTTGAGGGAGCTTCCTCCTCCACCCACCATCTTCCTCCTCTCACTCAACACTCCTGATGATACTGAAGACTACTATACTGCAGCAAGAAGAGAGAATAAATACTCGATAAGGCTCTGTTGAACCCAGTTGTCTTCTTGTGCAGCTTTTGCTCAGTCCTGGGGGAGTTCAGTTTCAATTCCTTTGGGGTCTTGATTAGGAAAAGGAAAAAAAAAGCTCCAACCCTCTTCAGAACCTTTCAAGAATGCCTTCATGATTCAATGAAAAAAAACACAGACTTTACCTGAAATGTATCAGAAAAAAAAACTTAGAAAAGGACAATAGCAGGTCCATATAATATGAATTCTTTCTGAAGACATTCTTCTGGTCACATTTTGTAGACATTCTGTCTCCAAACTTATCAAGAACACTCAGCACCTGCTTGACTTATAGCAGCAACATCTCACTCAGTAACAAATCTTATGTTCAACTGCAGTTAAGAACTCAGATTAACATACGAAAATACTTCCGGTTGGCCGAAAAAGGGTTTCGTGATATCACAATATTCTTCACGTCCTTTTTGTTCCTCTCCAACAGGACAAAGAACTGTACCGGAATTCCGCTTAAAAGGAGGAGAAAATGTCAAATTTCACAGCAGGAAGTAAGCCCCGGTAATAAACCAAGCGTTACAACCGAGCAGAAGGAAAACAAGAACAACGTTCTCCGTGTAAGAGGCAAAAAAAAAAAAATGCAAACGGAAGGCACGGAGTTTTAAAAGTTGGTGGAAGTTGGAAAATAAAAATTAATTCAAGATGACGTCAGCAGTGCGTATCCCCGGGGAAACATACGTCTAGTAATATGAAAAACCTACTACAAAACAACGGCTGTCGTCATATATTCCAGAGTTCCCTTTATTCCGGCACGAGAATTAGACTTTTCGCACTTCCGCTCGATTAAAAAAAGGACTTTGTACACATTGCACACGTCATGATTAGTCTATACGAACTACTTTCTTCTTTTCGGTCGAAATATGCAAACTATTTTTGCACTAACATATTTTCCTCAAAGTTCACACATGGGGTTTGTTAAAATATGTCCCGAACTTGAGCCCGAAGCGAAAATTTGAATTTCGAAAATAAATATATCTTGATCTTGAAAATAAAGATAAGATTTGTTTTGAATATCACGGAAATCTATCTTGATGAAAATAGTGTGATATATTCTATTTGATATATTTCAAATCAAGATCAAGAACAATATTTATATTGGAGTTGAACTTTCCACGTGAGATAAAGACAAAATTAAAAAGTTAATCTTGATTTTCATTGATTGAAATTCCCTATTTTATTTCTCCAATATGTGTGTGGCTTATTTGTCTATATACAAGTATACCGTTGTTGAGAAGAAGAAGATCAAGGAAGCGCTGTTTCGTCGAGTGCTTGACAAGGGTCTATCTTCGCAGAATTACATCAAGAATTCAAGTATTTAAGCAGATTAAATCTTGTTGTAAGATTTGCATATTAATTTCCTTTGTGAGATTGAGAGATTATTTCATTAGGAATTATGGGGCTAAATATTGCGTGCGTTCTTGAATGTAATAGGGGCTGGGAAATACTAAGAGTGTTTGAGTGACTCGAGTGTGTTTGTAATCTCCGTGTATCGCTTGATCTATAGTGGAATTCGTTGCTGCTCTCCCCATGGACGTAGGTCTCTACGACCGAACCACGTATATCTAGTATCCGATTTATTTTCTTGTTCTATCTATTTATTGTTCGATCGCTTGTTCCGCGTAACAGGGTTGGCCGAGCGGTCTAATTTTTGGTTCGAATGTGATTTTCTCGTACTTAGAATCACAGTGCATCTTGCAATTGGAGAAGCCTTTAAGGTCGCCCTACAGGTGGCGCCTTATCAGATAAATTAATTAAAAAGATTATGACGTCTCGTGTTATTAGATAAGTCTCGAAAGTTTAAGGGAAAATTTCAAAAAAAGGCCTGAAATGCCATCCTTTTCTCAAATAAGGACTTGAAGTGAATTTTGTTTCAAATAAAACCTAAAGTGCTTAAATTATTTTAAAAAAGAGCCTGACAGAAGGGCATTTTTATCTTTTGCTTTTTTCAATTTTTTTCTTTCTTTCTTTTTTCATTTTTCCTTTTTTCTCCCTTCTCCTCCCTTCAGCTTCCTTGCCCATGCCTTCGTTGGCCTTGGCTGCCCTTGCCCGAGCCGATGTCGGACTACACTTTCTCAACATCGGCCTAGGCAAAACCGACATCAAGTGGGCAAGTGCAACCCTCACTAGCGCCCTCGCCTAGGCTAGGGATGCCAGGTGTCAAGTGGCCTCGCCGGCCCAAGCGAGGGCTTCCCTCGACCAATGCCAACGCGGGTTGCCCTCACTAGCCCAGGTGAGGGCTGTCACTACTAGCCTCATGCCGCCTTCGCCTAGGCGGCATTGGCTGAGGGAAGCCCTCACTTGCCTAAGTGAGGTTGCCCTGCCATCGCCGGATCTGGTGAGGCTAATGCCGAATCGAGCCTCACCAGATCCAGCAAGGACAGCTAACACCGGTTTAGGCAAGGGCAGCTAAGGCCGACGATAGCCTGGGAATAGAAAGGGAGAAAAAAAAAGAAAAGGTGAAAAGAAAAAACAAATGACAAAAAAAAAGAAGTAAAAAGATGAAAATGCCCTTCGATCGGCCCTTTTTCGAAACAAGATCCACTTCAAACCTTTATTTTAAAAAAAAAAAGGCATTTCGAGTCCTTTTTTGAAATTTTCCCAAAGTTTAAAGTATGAAAAATTATACTTATATCCTTCAGGGATGCACAGTTCGTCTCCATGGATTACCCTCGTGTCATGTCGGTATTCTGGAGTAGGTGAATCAGAACACGACACGATTAGTTAGTTTTATCAACCTACAAAGCACGAGCACGACGGTTTGCATGACACGACTCGTGTAGCACGATTAAGTAACATGTTGACAAACCCGTCATGACATGAAATTAACTTGCCAACTTGAACGCAGACACAATATATCCTCTATCTCTTGTAAAAAACTAATAATGATCTATCAACATGTTGTTATCAAATCAAATTAAACAACTTGTTCATAGCCAACGGGTCCTCTTGACATCAAGCCGTTAATTCAAACGGGTTACATGGGTCAAATTTTGTGTCGAGTGTGTCCGGCACGAGCACGGCACAATTATTAATCACGTCTCGCTTGTAGACACGCGAAATCAACTCGAACGTGATTAGTCTCAACCCAAACCCCCAACTCCTCTTTGTGCTCGATTTGTGTTCCATATCACATCAAAAATTATATCTCCTAATTGTTATGAAGTGATGTACAATCACAATGAAATAAAGAGTAGCGAGAAAGAAAAATCTCGAAACTAAGATTTATTCTGATTCACCCTCAAATTAGGGTTACATTCAGCAGAAAATTTAACTATAATTAACACATCTCATCTCTTTATTGTAATTCCTAATTACAAAAGAACGAGACTATATATAAATCCAGTAATTATTCATAAGTTCAAATCATTACGGTCTTTTGGTGTTCAGAGGATGCTACCCATACTACCTCGCCGGGAGGCTCTCCCGAACCCCTTACTTTCATATCTATAAAAAAAAAAAAAAAAAAAGTATGAACCACGCTTCAAAGCTAACACCGTGTGCATATGCATATTCCTACATTCTCCCTCGCAAGCTTTAACCGGGCGTCGCATGCGAGATCACATCACAAAAAATGCAGATAAAAAAAATCTGAAGAAACCTTTCTATTTCGAAAGCAGAAACCATCAGAAAAAAGGTTATAACAACCACGTTTCGTAAGCGCAAATTAACCTCGTGAGCCTAGCTCATCGACACCACGAAACGACAATCCAGGTGTCGCGTAGGCCTGGCGGTTCTTCTCCTCTCGCGTCGACGCGTCGACGAAATCCATGCAAGAAAACAAATTAAATAACAAGTGCCGCTGACGGGGGGGGAAGGAGGTGAAAGAGCGCATGGAAGCTTCCTGGGTTTAGCCTCTGTTCCTCGCAAGGAGCCAAAAATGGCTGAGGCTATCCCTCATGTCTGCATGCGATAGAGACATCTCTACACAGAGAGAGAGAGAGAGAGAGAGAGAACGGAAAGAGCGGGTTTAGGGGTAGCAGGGGAATATTCTCTGAGAGGGATGTCTGAAGCTTGGACATGTGGAATGTGATACTACAGTGATAGCTCGTAAGAGAGAGAGGAAGAAGAAGATGGCGAAGTTGACTATATGTGAGAACTCAAAGCAGGGTCTTGGCTGAATCATTAAACGCGAAGACCCTTCCGTTCCCTTTGTTTTTCTCGATTCAATATTCTATAGTACCAATTTTTACATAACAGGAGGAGAAATTTTTCTGTGCTCTTGCACCGCAAGTACAAGAAAAGGCTTTTGATCGTGGTCACTGCCTCAATGATCAATCCCCAGCTGATTAATTACTAAAAGACCTTAAAGGTTTGGTAACTAAATTGAAATATACTAAGGATACATGATTAAAACATTCGGAGTGATGACGTTATTATCGAGGCCGATCCAGATACTTATATGGTGCACATGAACCTCGACCATTTCCAAACTTATAGAGGCTCTCCCGCATGAAAAATTTATCATTCGCTCCCGATCTGATTCGACGGTGGATGTATGGCATTCATTCTCTTGGTAAGAAAACGGCAGTAAAACCCATAACGATCTCGTTTCTGGTTCGTCGCCAGTGTTATGTATACCACACAAGCGGCGTGACTGTTAATGCATTGTCCTGATTCGCATGCGGCCAAATGATCCCAGGATGATCCATATGGTTTCTTTCGGGATTGAAGTGTTAATATATGAACACCTCGCGAGCGTCCGATTACCATGCATGCATTGTTCCGATTTTGCATGAGGACAAATGATATTACCCATCGAATCAGTGGGCCCACACGTGAAAAGGTCAGTATGCACAGTTCTAATGTGCGCCGAGGGCAGGTACGTTCGCATTAGAGAGAAAAAGCGTTACCTATCTAGAAAAAGGAAAAATTGTCCAAAAAAATTCTTAAATCTATTGCACTTTTTCCGATACATTTCTATGTCTTTTAATTTTATCAATTGATTTTTAAAAAATTTTGATTTTTTCAATTAAATCTATCCGGTCAATTTTTAATAAGAAATCTCTGACATGAACAACAATCGTCTTACGAAGCACAGCCGGTATTAACGTGAATAATTTTTAATTATATTTAAATAATTTGTATTTATATTTTTACTTTTCTTTTTATTTTCCTTCTTTTTTTCCTTTATTTTTTTCTTTTTTTTATTTTTCCCTCTACCGGCCATCGATGAGGCCTAGCAATGGCCGGCGGAGCAAAAATGGAAAAATGGGGAAAAAAAGGGAAAGGAAAAGGAAAAAAATGAAAAAAAAATAAAGAAGGAAAACAAAAAAAAACATGAAAAAAAAAATTATTAAAACTTATCCATGTCATTGAGTTGTGGCATGATTCGCGTCCATGTCAGTGATTTCTTGTCAAAATTGGTCGATGGACTTAATGGGCAAAACGTTAAATGATTTAGGACTGAATTAACAAAGTACAATAAGTTCGAGAATTTTTTAACGAATCTTCCCATAAAAAAGGAGAGATTATGAGATGCTCTATAGTTGGTTTGTCTTGCTTAAATAGCTTATGATTTCCTCCTCCTCCTTCTTCTTTTTTGTATAATTTCTAAATATTAAGAACGTAAAGCGCACACCGGGCCCGGCATAAAGAAAATTTCTATAAGTGATCTTAGCACCTTTGATTTGAGATTTATATTGATAGCATTTTCTACAATTACTGGTACATATGGGGCTCTCCATTGTTCTACTTGCGGGAGACGTGGTGATTGCTCAGTGGCTTAGGGCCTATTGCAGAGACGATGAGTATGCAAAGGCGACACCAAAACTCAACACAGGACGAAACTTTTCGTCCCTGATCATTGCCCAACCCAAGCCGATTAGCTTAAGGCCCTTCTTCAAGAAAATCTAACGTCACATAATTACTAAAAAGTCCTTAAAGGTTTGGCAAATTAAATAACTAATCTAGTGATGTATAACTAGAATATGTCTGTATTGTCCAGTCACAATCTAAGATAGGGGTGAGCATGGTCCAGTTCCCTCAAGAACCGAGGACTAGACCGATAATCCCGATTCCTAATTTCAAGGACCGAGGACGGGATTAGATGTGCTTGGAACTAGAGACTGGATCTTCGGTACAATCTTGGCCGTCCAATGGGAACGATTGAAGACTAAAATAAGCTTCCTGCGATCGATGGCCACGTGATCATGAGGCTCTGGCATGAGCAAGGACTTCATGGCAGGGATGGAAGAGAAAGCCGGAATTGAACCCATTCAACCATTGGTCCGGTCTGGATGGGTGGTTTCACACATAAAACTAGGAATCGGACCGAAAATCACTGGAACAAGTTAATAGGATCCCCCTTTTTACGTCCCCATGCCCCTCCCTTTTTCAATTTTTTTGAATCAGGAGCCAAACCAGTGCTCTCAAGAATCACCCAAAACCCCGTTGGTTCAATCCGATCCAAGCGGTTCTCAACGTAGACAGTTCCTTTTGCTCACCCTCTAATCTGAGGTACTTGTAAGATAAACATTAGAGGTGATCGGTTCACAGGATGGATGGTTCCACCCGAGAACCGCGAACCATCCGCGAGGAACCGGTTTCGCAAAATGCGAACCGTGAACCATCCGCTTATTCCATGGATCCACCCGAGAACCGAACCGTCGGTCCGGTTCGGTTTTGGTTGGATCCCGGTTACGGTCCTAATTAATACTTGACATTTTTTTATTAGTTACTTTCACTATCATTGACCCTACTTTTAGACCAATTCTATCTATTCGGAACTTGGTCTTAGGAAATTCTATTAGAGATATGATCAATTGTCTCCGAGAGTGTTATATTCACTAAATCATTAACCCATTGATACAATTTCACTAAATCCTCATTCACAAAGTCATAAAGCTCTGTAGCAAACTCCACACCTGTCGGACCACTGCTAACAAGAAGAAAATGAATAATTCTTTTTCTCTCTTAATCACTTAAGTTTGGTAGGCTTGCTCTTCCAAAACAGTCAATGACAATTCTTCCAATTTGCTAAGCATCCTCTACTTCCTAAAAGATCCGCATGCAAAAAAAGAAAAAGAAAAAAAATCATAAACTCCATCCATGGTGTAGTACCGAATTTTCTATTAAGAATTTCATGAAGTGTTCAAAACCAAAAGATTCGTGAACATGTCCATAATAAACTCACAATATATCTGAAAATGATGATGCACTCAACTAGTCTTGAGATGGTTTCATTGAAAAAAAAAATTAGCATATTTATATTATATAAAAACCGATTTGGTTGGGCCAGTTGGATGGTTCGCACCCGAAACCGGGAACCGAACCGGTACCCGTCGGTTTTAGAAAATTGAAACCGAAAACCAAACCGTACCCGCCGGTTATGATCCAAAATCGGCCGGTTGGGTACGGTCCGGTCCGGTTTAGTTGGATCGTGGATTTTTTGCTCACCCCTAATAAACATGAACCTGAATCGATTTTCAAACTACTCTTTAAGAGGAATTTACTGAGTCACTTTAATTTGACCACAGATTCATAACGGTTTCTTTTCTGATTCATGCGCATAAGATCCGGAACGGATTCTTTTCGGGGTTTATATATGATTCGAAAGGGTGTGCATAAGTTTATTAACATATTGTCTCTATTCACATGAGGCATATAATGTTATTCACTGAATCAAGTTGGCCTCACATGATTCACTGGTTAATATGCAAAAGCATGTTAGTATATGATCTCCACACACACACACATAGAGTTGTCCACGTCAGCACCAACTTTCCTACATGGCACTACCGACATCCATGTTAGCAATTTCAAGGTGAAATTGGACAGATGAACTCAATTGGCAAAGCATGAAAAGGATTAGAACTCATTTGAAAAAATTAAAAATAAAATTAGAACAAAATTAGCCAAAATACAATAGATTCAAGACTTTTTAGAAACTATTCGCGAAATATGATTCTCAATTCTCATTTTTTTCCCCATACTTACTTGCACCTAAGAGTTTTGGTTGGGGCCTTGCCAACCTTAGCGGGTGGACCGTGGGCTGACGTTCTGCTTTTGCTTACTGAGTCCACCAGGCCCGACTAAAGGACATTGGAAGGTAGTAGGGTGATCTACTTTTTATGCTTGATCCGCCCAAGCTCGATTTTTTTTCCTCCCCAAATTCTCATTGCGATCTTCTTCATTTTTTAAGAAAGGGTCTTTTATTTATTTTCACCAAAATTTGGGCTCATATTTGGGTCACTCGAGGCTGTATTCAAAAGGACGTGAATCCGACGTTATAAAATTCTTAGTTAAGAGTTTACGTGGAATTTCGTTTAAAGTACATCAGAATCCCAATCATTTAAGATATGTCCTCCGATTAAAAGAGAATATGAAATATATAGTTGCTTATTAAATTGTAATAGACGTGCATGCGATATTTCGAATCCGTAAAATAATATGAATCAACAGGAACATGAAAGTATAAAATAAGATTGGAAATTCTCCTCTCTTGATATCTTTCCTCCACTTGTTGGAAGCTCCACCTTGTTACCATTGACATAGCCTCGCATGAGCTATACCTACTTAGACATGTGTTACTTATTGAGACAGGTCAAAAGGTGAAAGTTCTTTTAGGCTCACGCTATTTTCATCCTCTAAAAATTTATAAGGCTTCCTATTAAGTTGCAGCAAAACAACCTCAAGAGAACTAATTATGCAAAATATCAAAGGGAAATCGAGGGTTGGTTCTTATTGAAAAGGGAAATTTTCAAATAAAAGTTCGAAGTGTGCTCATTTTCTCAAATATATCTTCTGTTCTTTCTCTCTTCTACTTATTAATGTGCTTAGGCCGCTTTCTATGAAGTACTCTTTTCTTTTTCTTTTGTGTGTGTTAATGAATATGAACCTTGTCGGTAGTCTTCATGAGTTAACATATCTTAAACAAAGAGTTCCCGATAAAGAATGGGAACTTCAGATTAAAAAAATAAAAAAGAAAAAAAGAACGGGAACTAAAGAATTGAATATTACAAAGAGTTATTAGAAATTGAATTTTAGAGACATTGTAAATAAATGTAATTGAGCAATTTTTTTATGATTAAGAATCTAATCATTAAATTTATTAAAATACTTAAATCTTAGATAATTCTCGTAATGTAAACTTCTTTGATTTGAACACAAAAGTAAAATAATAATGATGATGATGATGATGATGATTAGCAAAGATTGATAAAAATCATAAGATTTATTGATCTACATTGAATATATATTTTTCCTTTTCATCAATCCTACCAATAATGAAATCCAAAATTGAAATAGTATGAACAAAAAAATAAACCCTAGTGAAACCTCACTTATTAAGAACACCGCATGTGTACACATCCAAGGAGCAGAGTACAAAATAAAGAAATTACCAAAAAAAAAATTCAAAACATATTGCAATTGTGGTAATTCAATCCTAAACATTTTGCATTTATACAAATTTAGTCCATCCACATAATTTTGGCCAAAAATTGCTATCATAGCACGGCTAACATGGATTTTTTTTAATAATATTATAATTTTTCTCAAAATTTTTATTTATTGTCTAATTTTTTTAATTTTTTAATTTCTTTTTTTTTCGGTTAGAGCCAATAAGAGGCTTCGCCAATGCATAAGCTTTTTTTCTTATGCTACTCTTATGATATAGTATCATTCAATGCATTTTTTTTTTGTTTTTTCTTATGATACTCTTACGGTATAGTATCGTTCAATGCATGCTTTTGTTTTTGACGCTTATGTTGGAATGTGCTTCATACTCCATTAAGAGATGTAACGAAAGATGCCAAGTGCCAATTATAGTGAAATCCTCTGTTGGATGTAACTTTAATTTAAGGACGAGTCAAGATAAATCTTGTGTCGATTTCTCTTCCATACTTTAACGCTTTATCTCTCGTTGTGATGGTACGAATCCTAACACTTTACACCTAGTTATGCACCTAGCTAAAACAAGATTTTGCAACTTTTAATGAAACAAAAACTGATGTCTATCATGCAACGCTTTGATCTTAACTACTTGCGTCACAAAGGCCGGGCACGCACGCGCAGCATGTAACAATTTGCCCCGCGAGAGATGGGTTAATGACAAAGACAAGATCTTCCATGTTCTCTAAGATGTGGTAAAAGGGGACAGGGGGAAGATTGTCATTGACAAACCAAGAATGCCTTCAGAAATTATCAATAGACTTGAGAATGCATTCCAATGCAATCCCTAGGTAGCAAAAGATTGTCAAAGAGCATGGACGTGAAAGGAAAACCTCAAAGCTCGAGTAGAGCTCTCAGAACGGATTTCGGCTCCCTCTAAAAGAATTAGTTGCGTCACCCCCTCGTGACGATCCGTGTCAAAGGTAGGCTCAGAGAGGTCTCGTGCGATGGCCCCTCGCCCGGCCACAGAGAAGGGCATTCTTAGGGATAGGAAGCTCGTCCCTGTACGAATGCGAATTAGTATAGACCCTCATGTAGAATTGCTGTCCTAAGTATTGCCGTGCCCAGTCCTCGGATCTGATGTTCCACATCCCCACATTGTCTAGAGCCATGTAGATTGCGGTCCATGATCTTGGATATACCTGAAACGATTCAGCCACAGAGAAAGAAGCAAAGCTAGCATGAGAGACGGTCGCCAGCACTTCTCATGCCGTGGTGGCGTGACATTTGTACATAATGAGGACAATTTCATCTTGTTACCTGAATCGTGCAACGAGCTACCGTATCTCTCAAATTGTAGCGCGATCTACTCGCAGGCGTCCATTGTCCTCCATCCATTCTGAATCGAGTCGAAGATAATGTTAGTCATTTTGAAAAGAGGTGTGATCTATGGGGTTTCCAGCAGGCTTTAGTCTTACCCCATGACGAAGAAGGAATATCCATTAATGTGCCAAGACTGGACGGTATTCTCCCAATTCTGGAAAACGATCTCGACGTACTCTCGGAAATTCGTGGACAGAACGGAGGTCTGGAGGTAGCCGTTCCCCCAATTGGGGCTTGTGGGCATGCTTCCCAGATTGAAGACCCCAGGAATGTTGAAGTGATCCGCGAGCTTTAACGGAGTGTCTGCTGGAACAAACGAGGCCCCGTTGACGGCGTACCTCTGCTTGCCATTGATTATCGGGGCTGAGTTCGCGAACATGATGGTGCGGCTGGTCTTGATCATCCCGTAGTGATATGAACCTTGGGGGTTGGGTCGAGGCCCGCTTGCCGTAAGATTCCAACTGGTTTGAATTACACAGAGTAACACCATCAAGGGTCCGTTCAAATAGGAATGCAAGGAACAAGAAGAAATGACAACTACACAGTAGTCAATGTTTAGTACCGTATAGATCTGGCTTGGTTCAAGGACCAAGCAATTTGAGTCGTAGGACCACGAGGAAGAGGACCAGAGACTCCCCTGCGGGAGTTGCTGTAGTGAAGAACGGCGGTTGTCGTTAGAACCCGGGTGGTGAAACGGGAAGAGACAACTACATAGTAATCTTGCGGTTGCTGGTTGGCCGTGACCAAGACCGAGTAGGATTGACCGAGGTGGATGTCAAGAGAGTCATAAGTGTTCTGAAGAGTGTGAGAGCCTTCGACCTCAACCAACTTCATCAGATGCCCTTGAATTCTGAAGTTAATGGATGTCGTAAGGCCAACATTCGATATCCTAAACCTGTATGTCTTGCCTGCACAGAAAGCAAAAGCTCAACATCGTGGTACTTGATTCTGATAGAATAGGTGTTCTCTCAGTTATTCAAAGGTATATGCTCAGTGCCACTGGATTAAGTAAATTGACTGGATAGCAAGTATGACCTGGATCGACTGTGAATGTGTATCCGTTCCAACCACGGCCATTGATGAGAAGCCCATCAGGAAATGGAAGATTGTGACCGACATCCAGAATGAGTCTCAATCGCTGGATGCACAAATAGACAATGGAGAGAAGGCATAAGACTAAGATCCGAACTTTCCATACATGCACAAATTAGGGGTTCAATGGCATGCTAATTACATTGTGATCCGTTTTGAACCAGTCACCAGCGAGGACAGTGAAATCGCCGGCGGGAGGAGGGAAAGGGACAGGGATAGCGGGGCGGCTCCAAATTCTGATGCCACCAAAGCCTCCGGCGGCCTTCTGAAGCCCAACAGACGGGAAGTAAAAGTAACTACCAATCTGATCCTTCATTTGCAGAATGTAAGTGAAGTTCCTTCCAGGTAGGATGGGACAATTCGTGCCATAGACTCCGTCCTGCCATGAATTCCTCCGTTGTTGTATACCATTCCTTCAAAAGCAGTGCACAAGAGTATTAGCACTTTGATTTGAAGCAAACTGCTTTTGTCAAAAAATGAGTAAGCCGAGCATTCTCTGTTATAAAGCGAAACGGCATTTGTCAGGGGATGTTGTTACATATTCAAATTCTCGTTTTCCCCGATAGTTATTAAACCTCTGCAGAATTCAGATAATTTTGAGATACACCAGTTATATGGGGAATCTGCAGTGAAGCAATGGATCGAACACTAGGCAGGCATCTTCTCTATGAAGCACCGTTTTTAGCTGCAAAAGCTGTGCCATGTTCACCATTCAAGTACTTCACAGAATCATAGGCATCTTTACATTATATCTTAATCCCACCCACTAAATGACCTTCACTCCCAACTGTAGATGTCTCGCATTTGACAGCTGAATATCCGATTAAATATGTGTATGTGGGTGTGGTGTGGGTGTGGTTGTGGGCGTAAGTAGATGCACAGCTTACATGTCCGGATCCAGACATCCCACGTGGGGTTAGTCATATTCACTAAAATAAGCCAGTTGCACAGACAGAAAAATTCATGCATTTAATTGCTTCTCAGACTTTGCTAACAGTCAACGAATCCTAGCTCAACTAAACTACGCTCTTGGAGATCGACAAGAACAATCATCAAGAGTTAAATAATCACTCCTCTAATTCAAACCCAGAGATTCGCGTGCCAACACGCGCAAATGTAAATATTCAAGATCTGGGCAGTTCCAACCTGGAACAGGGAACCAGACCGCCTGTCACGAATTCTAATGTTTTGGAACCTGGAATCGGACCGATTCCCCTTCGGTCCGGTTCGGGGGGTTCCGATTCTTTTGCACCTCCCTGATACTCGGTGAGACAAATGAAGAAAGAAAGAGGCAAAGCATTAACTTTTGGGCCTCATATAATGAGAAGAGGTGGACTTTCTTTCTAAGAGCATGGCATCAACATGACGAGGATATTCGAATATCAAGCTCTATCCACAAGTGCCTTGATGACTGATGGAGATCTTACTAATGCCAGCTTGCATTCTAGATGTAACCAGTTGAAAAGGAAAAGAAGAAGAAGAAGAAGAGAGAAACAAGGAAAGAAAAATATCAAAATGTGAGAATATTAGAAAATGAAAGATGTGTTAATTTGAGAAATTGATGAACAGGGTAAAATTCACAGATCGAGTTCCTGATGTATCTAAAACAGAGTAGTTCCCATAGTGCAGTTGTGCGCAGAGAAAGAAGCTTGATCTTCTAGTAATAACCAAGGGAAGGGAAAGGAAAAGCCGATCTTAAGCTCATCATGGTACTTTCTAAGATTAATCTAGCAAAAGGAAAGCAAAATCTTAGCCATTCTTGAAGTTGCTGGTCTCTCTCCGGGAGCAAAAAAGAAACCAGAAGAAGGAAATCATACTGTTTCACACTCTTTCTCTTGCATGCTCAGATTAAGCTAAGAAAACAGAGCAACGACCAGAAAAATCACAGAAAGGGGACCCAAAAGAAGTCAGAGAGAGAGAGAGAGAGAGAGAGAGAGAGAGAGAGAGAGAGATCTCCACAGAAGCAACAGATTTATTACCAAGAAATCAGGAATGGCTCCTTCAAGTAGTTGTAGACACTGATGATCAAGTTGTCATTAGTGACTGCATCGATTTGAGGCCCTGGAAACTGCCCATTGATCAAAATGCCCTGCGCCAATCCAAAATCTAAGTCTAGCTCTTCAACAAATGCAAGCATAATACAAAAGAACAAGTAAAATTTTTCTTGCTTTCAGCAGAACGGACCGAGGGAGGAAATTAACAGAAGGAAAACAATTTCTTTGTCTCAAAAGCTACAAGAATCCCAAACGTCGTCCAGTCTGTCTACAAATTTAAGTGCATAGTGATTCAGCATGTCGTGAAAAAAAAAAAAGAAGCAAACTTACTTTCTTGCTAAGACCACAAAGAGAAGGAAAGAAATGAAGAAAAGAATAACCTTTTCGTCTCAAAAACTGCAAACAGCACATCCCATGAGAAAACGTTGCCCCAAGTGATGTTCAAAATCAGTACCTGCTGCTTAACTCCGAGAGGGTAAATGTCGCCATAAGTGACCTTCCACGTCAAGAACCTGTATGGGTTATCACCATTTGCTCCTTGAAGAAGAAACAGTGCACAGATGATGAGAGATCTGAGAACCCAGCAAGTGCAATCTCCCATCCTCTCTCGTTCCCCCTCCTTATTCTCTGACTCTGAGTGAATGCTTTTGGATTTCAAAAGATGGGACCCTGTGCGTGACTTCTCCAACAATGTCTGCAAGTCCTTTGAGGTCAAATGTTTATAGCTATGGCATTGTTCTAGTCGAGTGAACCAGGGGAAGAAAATTAGCTGGGTTTCTCTCTCTATCTCTCTCCCTCCATTCCCTGTCTATTTATTTGTGTACTTTTTATCTGTGGATCCCAGACTAGAGTAGATGCTTGTTTGTACGTGAGCCCGAGAGGCAGACAGAGATGCAGCATGACATGAGCTGTCACACGCAGACTCAGAGACAGAGAACTGAGAAGATGGGAGATGCATCATGCATGACCATCAATCATGGACCATGCACATGGAAAGCGCACAATCCTCTGTTCTTTTATCATTGACAATGGATCAATGGAAGTATATTTCTGGGAAACATTAGGTAGGCTCATGCCGTGATGCACTGTGTTAATTTTGACTACCCTACAGAGAAAGAAAAAAGTCAAATCATGGTGTTTGACTTCGAGAATCTTGGTTCACGGGTGGTTCTTGTAACTTATACGGTCTTTGAGATCTCTGCATGCATGTGGTGACATTGCTATCAATCATGCTCATTTCCTTTCTTTTACGGCCTTTTTCTCTGCTCACCACTTTATCAATTAAGACAGCGGTTACTACTCTCAATCAATAGAAAGATACGGAACCCGACACTCTTACCGGCGGTAGTCGCAAGAGGCGGAAGGTTTTTATAGTTTGGGTACATATTATGTTTTTAGCTTGAACTCGGGCCTATAAATAACTATTGTATTCTATATATATAATATATTTCGTTTGTAATTAAGACTTATGGATGTAACTCCAATTTAAGAACAAATCTAATTAAATTTTTGTATCTCGATTTCTCTTTATCGCATTTACTCTTCATCTCTTCGTGTTTATGCGTCTAATCCTAACAAAAATAAAACTGCTCGGCTCAAGCCAGCTTCTTCACCTTGTTCCATTGATAAGATCTTCCTACCGTTTCTTCTGGGGAGTCCAAGGAGAAAACGTTACGACGTGCTTGCCCATTCTTTTCGGAGTCGGCTTATCAGTACATATGCATGTGCAAGGACTACGATATGATGAAAATAATAAGTACTGAACAGCAAATTCTTTTTTTTTTTTTTTTGTGTGGCTGAAAAGAAAAAATAATAATAATCGCTTCACCTCCTTTCACGTGAAAGAGCGAAAAAAAATGAAGACATTAAGGATGCAATATTTTTCGTAGATTCTTTGTGCTGGGGTTATTATATATTTAAAAGGAAGTGCGATCACGGGGGCATGGGAGATCCATGTGGTTTGGGGTCTTATAATAATTTGGATTAATACCACAAAAAATTCAAAATTGATACATCTGTAATAAATTTATTCTAAGTTATTCTTTCGACTCCAACAAACTCTAAGCCAGTACACATTTGATAAATTTACCCAAAACTGGTATACTCACGATAAATTTACCCTCTGTTAGTTT
Source organism: Psidium guajava (assembly GCA_016432845.1). Classification (NCBI taxonomy): domain Eukaryota; kingdom Viridiplantae; phylum Streptophyta; class Magnoliopsida; order Myrtales; family Myrtaceae; genus Psidium; species Psidium guajava. The sequence continues at coordinate 29,721,884 of CM028232.1, read as the reverse complement.
TCATTAAACTTTATCATTAAATTGCTGAGTTGGATAACACGTGATAATCGACGGATCTACACGGCTAGGATTTTTACCATATATTGTATCAATTTGAGATTTTTCGTGGCATTAATCTAATTTAACGGAAATTGATGAAGGATAAATTTGTCATATGTGTACTGATTTGGAGTTCTTGATGGTCAAAATATTTAGTTTGGATAAAATTATCGCGGATGTACTAATTTGAAATTTTTAGTGGTCGAAAAAATAGTTTGAGGAAAATTTATCATAGGTATACCGATTGGAGATTTTTTGTGGTCAAAAAATAATTTGGGGTAAAATTATCACAGATGTACCGGTTTAAGGTTTTTCGTAGTATTAACCCTAATAATTTACAATGGTAGACATTTATCTCTAAACTTTGAATCGTTACACGTTACTCCCAAATTTTTATTCAGTTGCTGTAGTTAATCCTTAGCTGTATGTTCCGTTAGCATGTGTAATGCACATAACTTTTAAGGGTGAACATGGTATTTTTATCTTATCTCTTGAAAGAATCTCTCTTTGAATTATAAAAGAAAAAATAGAAATACTAAAGATAACGGAGAAAAAGTAATTAACTGAAATTTTCCCCTCAGAGAAAATCGATCTCAATAATAATATTACAAAAAACAATGGCGAAATTTTAATGGTAATAAAAAGGAGACCTCAATGGCAATAATGTTAATAACAACAATTGGAAACTTATCGTGAATTTTTAAATGGTTAATTAATGAAAAAAATCCATTTGTTACTTAAAAAATATCTTTAAAAAATACCTTATTGGCAATTATTAATTCATAAATATTTAGATTTCTATTAATTAAAAAAATTTACATTAATTAGCCCTTTTATGAGTAACCAATTTTTGCTGTTTGTCCTTTTTGTTGTTGAGGCATTTTCCCTTTTTTATTTGACTTGTGTTTATTCTCCTTTTCTAAAAATATGTTCAGTTCTATTGAAGGAGTTAATTTCTCAATTCAGCATTATTACAACTGATTTTTAATTTTTTTTCCATTATTACATTTGTTGTGGATAATGAAAATACTTTTCATTGACTAATATTTACAAGCTGTATAATCAATATTTCATAAATAGAGCCGTCACAATCACCGCAAACCCCTTTGGTCTCGACCCTATCAAACCTGACCGATTTCCGACCTATCTATTTAACGGGCCCGGTCCCCTGCCGGACCTTGTAACGTTGCCCTTTTGACACAACACCTTCCATAACAAAAACCCGATCAGCCGATATCAATGTCCGGAGACCCCGTCGATCGGCTACACAGCACATGTCGATCAACTTTGTGTTTGCTGTGAAGTGAGATCTCTGCAGATGCGAAAAAAAAAATGCTATTCCTGCACTACCACATGACTTTGTCCGTGCATGCCGGTCCCTGGGTACGAGAGCTTAGATCACAGGGTCATCTGTCACGAACGCAACAAAAATTCGTTTTCGTCGCCGCCCGAACTCTTCCTGTGTAGTTCCTTTGTTGGTACCTCGTGACTTGACCTGACCCATCTGTTCCCAGTTGGATCTTTCCTCCCCGTGAGAAGAGTAAATCCCCTGCCGTCCCGGTCATGAGCTCGCGCTTGCTTGCCCGTTTTCCTTCGAATCTTCGCCGTGCCGGAGTGAGCCTGCCAACACAAACCACTGCCCAACTCGACCAAGCCACCACCTCGGCAGCCACGTCCAAGCCAATCGAGCCACCACGGGTCTTGTTATAACTGTTGCTTCAAGAGAACATTGTAATAGGCAGACACTCTTGTTTTATAACAGTAATATTTCATGGTTGGTTGTCGAAAGAAAAGACCGAGAAGACTTTATATCTCCCTCAATTCGAAAATCCAAGATTTGAGTACTTATATCATATATATTTGTATAATTAATCTAATGAGTTTATTAGGATATCTCATATATGGCTGAGGCGGGAACAGAAGAAGGAACTCGTAACAGACCGTAGCTTAATAATCACCAGTGTGACCAAGCGTATGGCAGATATATACTTGTTAAATAAATAATAATAAAAAAGTTAACGCGCCGAGCGGGGATAGCTCAGTTGGGAGAGCGTCAGACTGAAGATCTGAAGGTCGCGTGTTCGATCCACGCTCACCGCATTTTGGCTTTTTCCCTTCCCCTTAATTTTTTTTTTGGATCAATTTTCTATTTTCTTTTCCAAATCTGCGCAAACCCAGTTGAATTCACTGAGCTGCATCTGCATCAGAAATTATCCCGCATTGTGCCAAAACTGCAAGCAAAACCACAGCAGAACAGGTGTAGTTAACTAGGAGTGCTTTGTTTACGTCGAAAGAAGCATCCGCAGTGTGATCCGGAACTACAAAGCTCTTTGGCGTCGCGAAACTTAAGTCCATAGTAACCAACGACCAGCTGTGTTCATCATGAACCGGTTGATCCATTTGAGATAAAGCATAGGACATCGCGGCGCGACTGTACTTTTCTGGATAGAGAACCCCCGGGCATAAGCTCACCGATCCAGTCATGGCGAAGAAAAAAGCAAGCTTGACCACGAAAGGGAATTATGTAAGTTACCCGCGAAAGTTCTGTCTCTGTTGTCGCCCGATCGTGCGCTTTAAGGCAATGTGACTGTGGTTTCCGGTGCAGGTCATAATGGATAATGGGCTGGTGAAACTCACCATTTTGAAGCCTCAAGGTTACTTAACCGGCGTAAAGTATGGAGGGATGGACAACCTCTTGGACATCAAGTCGAACGAATCAGGCAGAGGGTAACTGCAAAAAAAATCGCAGAGACTTGCATTGTTTGAAAAGTTTATGCAACTTCAAGCATCAGAGTTACTGTTTCGCCATGTATGCATCTCTCTAAATTTGCAGATATTGGGACGCCAATTGGAGTTTGCCAGGGGGCCGCGACAGATACCAACTGTATTGCTTCTTTACACAAAAATTCTGATGATAGTGACCTCCATTAGTAATTTCAAGAATCAGAGAAGGATGATGATCATCAGTTTCGATAATCTGACATTCGCTCTGATTTATTAAACAGGAGCAAAGGGGCAGAGTATAGGGTTATTCATCAGAGCAATGACCTGGTGGAGGTCTCCTTCAGGAGCACTTACAATCCATCGACTCCGGGCATAACGCTGCCTCTGAGTGTTGACACAAGGTTGAGGTCTATTCTCTATTATCGGTTTGACTTAATTCTGCTGATGATCTCAACGTTCGGATCTGTTCTCTTGCACTTCTGTTTTCTTCTTTTCAGGTACATTATCAGAACTGGGGTTTCTGGCTTTTACTGCTATGCGGTATATGAGCGCCCGCAAGGATGCCGTGCCTTTGACCTTGCTCAGACGAGGATGGTGTTTAAATTGCGACAGGAGAAGTAAAATTTCTGTCTAAGCTATCTAAGGAGAATTCATTTAAAGGCCCGATGAACGGCATCCTAACGGTATACCCCTTGTGAAATCCAAACAGGTTTCACTACATGGCAATTACAGACGAAAAGCAAAGGATAATGCCAGTGCCGGAGGACCTACTTCCCGGCAGAGGCAAACAACTGATCGTGCCCGAATCTGTTTTGCTAGTAAATCCTGTTAATCCGGACCTCAAAGGCGAAGTATGAAGATAAGCTCAGAGTTATTTATGCTGTCGTCTCAGACTCTCAGTGCATCAATCTTTATCAGATGATGGCGGAAACTAAGCTATACTGTGTGCAAAGAGTGCAGGTGGATGACAAGTATCAGTACTCGATGGACAACAAGGATGGTGGACTTCACGGATGGATAAGTTCAGGTCCTATCATCGGGTTTTGGGTCATTATCCCAAGTTACGAGTTCCGCAATGGTGGCCCGACAAAGCAAAATCTCACTGTTCACACCGGTCCATTCTGCCTAGCAGTAAAGTTCACTTTCCTTTCCAGTCACTATGCATAATAAAACCTTTTGCTCTTGAACTAATATGAACTCTCCTGTCACTTCATTGCCAATATAGACAATAGAACTTCGAAGTATCAACACATTAGTAGTTGCTGAAATGGAAATTTCATTGCCGTTCTTGATTTTTGACAGATGTGTCATGGAACCCATTATATAGGAGATGATATCCTAGCTCATTTTGGAGAGGGAGAGACATGGAGAAAGGTCTTTGGCCCGTTCTTCGTGTACCTGAATTCAACCAATAAAGCATCAAGTGCACACAACTTGTGGTCGGATGCAAAAAAACAGGTATTTGTTCGTTTACTGCACTCAACCTAGGAGTTAATTCAAAGAACAGCTCCAGTATGTACATATATGAAATTAACCATTTCACACTCTTTGCCTTTGCTTACACTATCTGATCTTAATATTGCTCATCCTAGAGGGAAATCGAGGTAGCATCATGGCCATATGATTTTGTCTCGTCACCCTATTATCTAACTGCTATCAAGCGCGGTTCAGCATCGGGAAGACTCTTTGTCCAGGACAGGTACCGTACTTATCCGTGTAAGGGCAGTTTTAACTCTGCTTCAAGGCCAAGTAGCTTCATTAAGCACTATTAGCACACAAACAGCAAATTGCCCATATACTTTCTAATATTATCTTTACAAAGTTAATAAAGACTACTCTTCTAACCAAAGAATTCTATAGTCACTTCCCGCGTATTCACATCTCAAGTTATCCTCTGCAGGTATATATCCAGTGCTCTAATTCCTGCTAAAAATGCATATATTGGTCTATCAGCGGCAAGGACTGAAGGAGCGTGGCAAACTGAGAGCAAAGTAAGTAACCTGGCAGTTTTTTCCCTTCTATTTTTGCCAAAAACCCCAACTGCGGATCAGATCTAAATCAGTGTTTGACTAAATTTTGTGATTTGCTTGCGAGCAGTCTTATCAGTTCTGGGTTCAAACAGACTCCAGTGGAAGTTTCACCATAAGGAACGCAATTCCAGGAGTCTATGGAATCCATGGATGGGTTCCTGGTATCATCGGCGACTACCTCGAGAAAACACTGGTTACCATTACCGCAGGTACTCTCATACTGTTTCCAACCGCTGGAGATGTGAATGCAGGTGGTTCGACTTCATTAATTCTTCATCCTAACCTAGATTAATTCAGGCTCAGAGACACAGCTTGGGAATTTGACCTTTGCTCCGCTTAGAGATGGTCCGACCTTGTGGGAGATCGGGTATCCTGATCGAGCAGCAATTGACTATTTTGTCCCCGATGTTAATCCGATGTATGTCAATAAGTTATTTCTGAACAGTCCCGAAAAGTGAGTAACATCCTCCAAGATCTGAATCTCTGCGCAATTCCTACATTTTCTTAGGAAGGTGCCACTCATCTATGATGCTCTGTTTGTTTCCTCAAATTGGCTTCGTATTCTAACCTCTCCCGGGTGTGGCTTCATAAAACTTTCTCATGTGGACTCTCAGCTATACCGAAATGCAGGTTCAGACAGTACGGCTTGTGGGACAGGTATACAGACATACATCCCGAATCCGATCAAGTTTTCACAGTAGGAATCAGCGATCCAAAGAAAGACTGGTTTTTTGCCCATGTTGACAGGTAAGTCTTTCCTAACTTACGTGCAACCCTGGAGGCAAATGAAGAAAAAAAACCCAAAATTACTTGAGTTCAGAAACTAAACGCAACTTGCATACCATGAGTCAACATTGTGCAGGAGAGGACCAGATAAGTATCTTCCCACAACATGGAATATCAATTTCAATCTCAACTCAGTGGCAGGAGGAACCTACAAGCTCAAGCTGGCCATTGCATCAGCCACTCGCTCTGATCTTCAGGTAATCACATAGAAACGATATGGTATATTACAGTCCAGTCACATATAACTCATGTCGGCCCGAATACAACAGACTATTTCAATGACCATGCTTCAGGTTCATATCAACTCTATGGATCAAGAACATTTGGTGTTCCAAGTGATGAATTTGGGAACAGATAACGCAGTTTGCCGACATGGTATCCATGGATTATACCGGCTTTTCAACTTTGACATTGCTTCGTCATTGTTGCTAAAGGGAGATAATTCCATGTATCTGACGCAAGCCAGAGGAGGCGATGCGCTTTGCGGAATCCTCTATGACTACATACGCCTTGAAGCGCCAGCCACTGATTAGAGTGAGTTCAACTTGCTACTGACTGACGTCTCAATCACTATGTCTGACAACCTATTGCGGAGAAGAGATGAAGAACGTTTTGCTGGGCAAAGAAAACCATGAAAATTCTCTGATAAAAATAGTTTCCCACCATTAGCAAATAATTTATTGCAAATTTCCTGCTTTATTATTTCATTTTGAGCAGCATATTTGGCTGCTTTTCCGGAGTATTGTACAGGACTTGGTCGTCGCTCGTCTATCACCCTCAATTTCTCTTATGTTTTGACTAGAACATGAGCTGTTGGTCTTTCTTTATTTAGGGAGATTTTTCTTGAAACGATCTTCCCCACCATCTGATAAGAATATGCAGACAAATTTCGGTGAAAAGAGCAGAAGGTAGAATTTACAAGACTGCTAGTTTTTATCGGCAAATACCATCTGAAATGATCAATAGTTACATTTTGGGCAAAAAAAACACAGATATGAGATCAACATTGTTACCGCTTAAGCATAAGTAGTTACAGTCTCCTTAGATCAACTAGTGTTCCACAGCAAAATATTCAACAACACCCTTCAAAATGGCCAGCCATGGCTTTTGCAAAATGAGAATGATGGTTCTCTGCAGGATTTTCAGTTAGATCTTGTTTACGGGATTTCATTTACCGATGAACGCATGAGAAGCACATAAAGATACTTTTGGACATAAGCATCAATTCAACAACTTCAGCACCTGGGACATTACTTGCTGCCAATGGTTAGAAGCAAACCGAAATGATCGCTTGGCAGAACTGGAAGCACCATATTTTTTACCTCTTTCCTAACCTTTTTCTCCTTGCAGTAAGTCAGACCAGGAATTGCCTCCCTCCCAATCATGTCAATATTTGTTATCTTGAAATCATGCAGATTACAAAGAAATCGATCCAGACGCTTCTGCAATGTGCGGTTAGCAGACAACATAGAGTTGGACTTTGTATCGTATGTCCATCCATTTTCATTGGGTCTTAACTCCTCCCAGGCATCAACCCATTCATCATGAAATGGAAAACGGCCGTCCAATTTGTCATCCCAGTTCATATCACCACCTAAAATCACATTTGGATGCTTGCCGAGCTGATCAATGGCTTCTTTTGCCTGATCTACTCGTTCCTTGCTGTACATTTGATCCCATTTTGGAGGAGCTGGGCAGGGACTCTCGAGATGACTTGTGGCAATGGTTAGCGGCTTCTTCCCTTCAACTTCAACCTCAACTATACAGAGTTCTCTCCCCATCACAGAGTTCCCAAAAGGTTTGCAGATGAAAGATCTCACAGGCAGTTTACTTAACTGCACAACAATTTTTTTTTATTAGTGTTTTCAACTGGCAGGCAAGAATGAAGTGCCGTCCTTAGTTGTGATCCAGATCAGAGCTTGTGGAGGTCATATCAAGCAACTACACTATGACTTACGATAGGTTATAAAACAAGCTAATTGAAGCAGACTAGGGTCCAGGATTAAACAGGATATCTTGCTCTTACCAGCATGCAGAAGTAGGGTCTTAGATTGGCTGCATCACTTGAAACAGAGCAATTGTATAACTTCCACCAACTCGACAGACGAAAAATGTCATATATGTTTGGAGTAACCTCCTGCAGGTGGAAGCAGTCGTCTTTGAAATAAAAGGAACAAACAAGAAGTGGCATAAATATATAGGGAATACATTCACAAATGGGGACCTGGAAACAAATGATATGTGGAGAGTGCATTTGAACAAGCTCGCCAATTGCTTTCATCCTCTTGTGCATTTCCAGATCCTCCCGAAACCAAACATTATAGCTAAGTATTTTCCATGAATTCGAAGCTGGGCATGATGTGCCATCCTCTGCAGTACATTAAACTTACCGTCAAACGATGCCCATACAAAAAGAAAAAAAACGCTTTTCAATCCAAAAAGTACTCACCTCAATCAATTCAATTATCATCGATAAATCACGTCTCATGACTGTTAATGTGGGTGATGATGAGCAATGTAGATAAGCAAACTATCCATCAAACAAAAGAAATTTAACAATCATTGCTATCTGAACAGAATGATCAGGCATCAAAACCATCGAAAGTTGGACCATGAAAAGCAAACAACTCCATATTGAGTGTTTTCTTTTCCACTCCATGCTGTCCTGAAATCATATGCAACGGTGAACGCTAAAAAAAATACTCCAATTAAGTTAAAATATTCAAACTTCAATGCCCAAACACACATTAGTAAATCAAACCCGAGAAAACAAAGTCATCCACTAAAGCTCCCATGCAATTAGCACGCATATTGCCTACTAAATAGACGGACCAAACAATAAATCCAAACCAAAGCGCAGCACAAGCCATCCCACCTTTCGCATCAACTTTCGCACTCCCATCCTTAGCTCCGCCTATCCTACCCACTTCCACACAATCCTCGCCAACACCAGCAACTTGATCACCCCTCTTCCTCTTGCAGCGCTGCAACGGGAAGAACACGGACCCCACCGAAGAGTCCAGGCCGCCGCCGCCGCCGCCGCCGTCGCTCGTGTCTCTCAGATCCTCGAAGCTCGACATCGTCGACAACGAAGCCCTCGTGTCGCAGATCTCGCAGTTCGCGTTCTTGTAAGAGTTCAGAAAGGTGCAAGCTTTGCACGACCATTTCGGGACCGACGACGACGACGACGGGGACGGCGATGATGCTGCTGACGGGGGCGGCGAAAATGGCGATGAGCAAATCTGGCAAGTGGGTTTTTGTGAAGGAGGGTTGAGGAAGGTGCATTTCTTGCAGGACCAGGACATTGTTGCTGCTGGAATGAGATTGCAGAAACGAGAATTGGGGGTTCTTCTAGGGTTTATGGCGATTTTTGGAAGAGCTATGCAGAGTAATTTCGAAGTAATATAAAGTGCCATTTTAAAAAGTGTTTCCCGCTTCCGGGGTTCCTTTCCATCAGTGCGGGCCTGAGGCTTGGACAAAAGTTATGGGGAAAATTTCAAATAAAGAGTCAATGTTAATCGAGTTCTACAAAAGGTGGTTCGAAGATCACGTTGAAAAAATTAGATTAAATTTATGTCTTGACAAAAATGTCCTTGATCGGCCGGTGAGATCAAGCCCTTAATTGAAATAACCATAGACACTCCATAACCTTTTTTGAGATAAAAATGACATTTCATATTTTTATTTGAAACAAAATCTACATCGAGGCTTTTATTTGAAAAAAATGAAGACATTTAAGCTCTTTTTTGGAAGTTTACCAAAGTTATAATAATTCAAAGTTTAATAAAATAATTTAAAATATAATCTCGAGAGTCATGTCATATATCGTTAGAAACATTTGATATTTTCATATAATTTAGGGATTGAATTGAAAATGCCCTAAAAGTTTAAAGATCACATTAAACAAGTTCAAAGTTTAGGCACGATATTTCATATTTGTTCAAAGTTCAATAACTATTCATGTCATTGTCCTTAGAATTTTATTTTTAACGAGTGGAAAATTATCCTCAAATGTGCACGAATGTACAAAAAGAGTGATGTTACATCCACTATAAACAGTTTCATAAGGTTCAGATTTACAAATGGCAACGGAATATATCTCAATTTGTTCAAAAACGGATGTGAAATTTGTCGCTTCACAATAAAGTAGCTTGTATTAGTGTATGCACTCGAGAGAATTCAATCTCAAAAATGCGACATCGCAATATTAATATGGTAACTCGTGTTAAGCATTATCGATTAGGGCTTATTTCCCATGTAAAGGCACCAAGACTACTTACCAATTCGTGCGGATTTGGGTAGGCCGTCAAAACATCTTAACTTTTATTTTGCCAGCAGTCAAATGGTTACTGTATAACAAATCATTCAATTAAGGGTTAATATCATAAAAACTCTAAATTAATATTCATATGATAAATTTATCCTAAACTAATCTGGTACGCTTTTGACAAATTATCTCAAACCAATACACATGTCCTCCATTTAATGTCGAATTATTGAATTGGATGATACGCAACAATTATCGGATGTACACGTTTTGGGTTTTTACCATTTATTCTATCAATTTGAAGTTTTTTTGTAAAATTAATGAATTGTATATTTATCATATGTGTATTGATTTGAAATTTTTTGTGGTCAAAATAATTAATTTTTGGTAAATTTATCATAGATATATTAGTTTGGGGTTTTTATTGAAAAAATAATTTGGGATAAATTTATCATAGATATATTAGTTTGAGATTTTTTATGATAAAAATTAATTTAGGATAAGTTTGTGACGAGTGTATCAACTTAATGTTTTTCATGGTGTTAACATATCAATTAAACATAACTTGGACTTTTTGCATTACGTGTTTTACCTCAATTTTGCCACCATTTTCGTTCTTGCCAAAACCCTAGCGCGGGTCGCAGAGCACTTCGCGGCTCGTTCACAGCTCTCAGAGTTCTGCCCACCAGCGACCCACCGACCATGAAACTCTCCAGCTCCATCTCCACGCCTTCCCACAGGGCCCTCCGCCCTCACAACCAGCTCCTCCACTTAGGTGGCCGCCGCCGCCGCCACGCCGCCTTCGTCGTCTGCTCCGTCCGGCCGCCCTCCGCCTCCTCGTCGGCCACCCTCGCCCCCGGGCCGTTGAAAATCGAGGCGCCTGGCCGGATCGGGGGGCTGAGCCAGGTCTCGGGGGTGTTGGGCTGCCAGTGGGGCGACGAAGGCAAAGGGAAGCTCGTCGACATCTTGGCTCAGCATTTCGACGTCGTTGCTCGTTGCCAGGTAAACATTTGAAGCGTGACTTTAACGGAACATGACGGAGCATAGGTTTGAGTCGGTTCTTCGTCGAAAAGAATGGAGTGTACGGCTGAGTGTTTTTCGTCGAAGGATCTTTGTCTGATATGTTCCGTTCGGATTTTGGTGATGATCTGTGTGTTGTCTTTGAGTCCCCGTTGTGGCAAGTTCGCATTTTAATTTTTGTTTCCCCTACTGTTTCTCATATGTTTGCTTAGCGCGGTTCAAGGACGTCTGATGTTATCATTTCTGTCAAGATAACTGCTAGACTGTTGCATGTTTTAGCCGAACGTTCTCTGATTAGGGGGGAAGGAACCTGAGCTGTAGACGAGCTCAATTAGGTTATATAGAGTGACCATTTCGGCAATCTTTTGCCTGAGAGAAGTTGGAATTTCAATTCTTTGAGATTTACCCTTCCGAAGCAGATGGTGATATTACAGCAAAAGGAATCGTTTAGCTAACCTGAAACATCATCCTCATGAGTTGTTTTGGGTGTGTAGAATTGGGAGCTTTCTTGATATTGATTTTTGGCACGGCAATGATCAAATGCTTGGGTTGGTTGAATCTAAGAGGCTTGCTAAAATGTGTATATGCCGAGCTCTTACTATTCCTCCAGATGAGACCTAGAAGAGCGCCAATTTGAAAGGGTTAATGTCGAGAAGGTTGTCACTTGCAAGTTGCAGGTGATGCTAGTCTTTTGTGCTATATTATGCAATTTCAAAATTTTGATTTATTTCTTTGTGATGGTCTTTCTTTTCAGTCCCAACCCCTGAAAATGGTTATCTTTTCTGTTACGTCCTCGGAAAGAGTGAATATCATGATATGATATCCTTCACCTATTATAGATTACAGAAAGGTTTTTCATAATTGTTTGAGGAAGAAGGGATGACAAACACTTTTTTTGTTTTGATTTCTCCCGGCAATAGCAAATAGGCAAGTGTTGAATATCGCGTGAGCTTGTGTATATAACTTGTTTTACTCATTTAGTCTAATTGTGCCAGCATGTATGTTACCTTGTTTGGACATAATCATATTAGCAACTAACTTCTTATGTGTAATTGCCTCTTATTGGATCTTTGAATATCTTTTTGACACCAGGGTGGGGCTAATGCTGGGCATACTATCTATAATGCAGAGGGAAAGAAGTTCGCTCTTCACCTTGTTCCATCAGGTATTCTTAATGAGGACACTCTATGTGTTATTGGGAATGGTGTCGTAGTTCATCTGCCCAGTTTGTTCAAAGAAATTGATGGATTAGAGGCCAATGGAGTCTCTTGCAAGGGAAGGATTTTGGTATCTGATCGTGCTCATCTGTTATTTGATTTCCATCAAGAGGTGGATGGTCTTCGGGAAGCTGAGCTTGCTAATTCTTTTATTGGAACGACCAAAAGAGGAATCGGACCATGTTACTCCAACAAAGTTATTCGAAATGGAATGAGGCTGGGTGATTTGAGGCACATGGACACTTTTCCTGAAAAGCTTGATCTTTTATTGTCAGATGCAGCGTCAAGATTCCCAGGTTTTAAATATGGCTCTGGCATGCTTGAGGTAGAAGTAGAAAGATACAAGAGATTTTCCGAAAGGTTGGAGCCTTTCATAGATGATACTGTGCATGTCTTGAATGAGTCAATATTACAGAAGAAAAAGATATTAGTTGAAGGTGGTCAAGCTACCATGCTGGATATTGACTTTGGAACTTATCCATTCGTAACATCGTCTAGCCCATCGGCTGGTGGAATCTGCACTGGTCTTGGCATTGCACCAAGAGTCTTGGGTGATCTTATTGGTGTTGTGAGTATCGACTTGTATTTCTGGCAATTTGCTTTATCTGCACATTCTCCTTTAAGCTGTGCACTATTGCTTCTGTCTCTTATTTAGAGGTGATGGATGTTATTTCAATTAAGATAAGCTGTTTTCAATTGTTCCTTTATATCAAAGGGTAAGTGCACACTGCTGTAATGGATAACTGGGAGGTGGAAGTGCACGCAACTTTGTCAGCAGAAGGAAATTGATAGTCGTCAAACAACTTTCTTCTATGCTTTCTTAAGAGTTTGCCTTGATCTTTGCCGGGAGTTGTTGCATAAAATAACTCTCTGAATGAGATCATGTTGAGTAAGTTGAAAGGATACTGCAATTTAATTACTCTGAACTTTCTTTTATAGGTTAAAGCCTACACTTCAAGGGTCGGTTCTGGTCCTTTCCCAACAGAACTATTGGGGAATGGGTGTGATACACTTAGATCTGCTGGGCATGAGTTCGGAACGACTACTGGCCGTCCTCGTCGTTGCGGATGGCTTGATATAGTAGCTTTGAAATACTGCTGCCAAATCAATGGCTTTTCTTCTCTAAATCTCACCAAGCTTGATGTTCTCTCTTATCTTCCTGAAATCCATTTGGGAGTGGCTTATACATTAACTGATGGCACACCAATCAAATCATTTCCAGCAGATCTGGATCTCCTCGAGCAATTGAAGGCAAGCATTTCTCCTGTCTACTTAAGTTTGTTATGTCGCACTACTCTTGTGCTAAAGAATTCATTAGTAGCTGAAGTAAAGAATATGCCTGATAAGGGTGTAAGATGGTCAAGTGTAGTTTAGGCTTTTGGTATATCTTTTGGGACGTGGGGAAAGATTTTAACAGTTTGTTTGATATACTTTTTTTTCTAATGGATGTTTGTTTGTTATACTTGTTTTGTGTGTTCAGGTGGAATACGAGGTTTTACCTGGTTGGAAGTGTGACATTTCTTCTATCAGAAACTACTCCGACCTTCCAAAGGCTGCACGGCAATACGTGGAAAGGGTTGAAGAGCTTGTTGGTGTACCGATACATTATATCGGTGTTGGACCTGGACGGGATGCCCTCATTTTCAAGTGATAGTGATAATTTCCCTTCCTAACATGCTGGGTTAGTCTATACAGTAGGAGAGGAGCCTTTTTTTCTTTTTGTCGCTTAGAAAAAACATTTCTACCATTTATCTGAGCTTGACGGAGGAATCATTTATACTCAGTTGTTGCTTCTGTCATGGTTGTAGTGGTCTTCGTTACTGAAGATCAGCTGCTCCATCTATAAGACATAGGGACATAAGAGAGATCTCCTCTTAGGTCATAGTAGCCTTGCAGTTCCCGGACCAATGATGTTAAACATGTATCTTTGTTGGTTTTTGGTCTTTTTTTTCCATTGTGATGACAAAATGCCATCGAAAGCTTCTTAGGACTTGCATTATGCCTGTTTCAGTTATATATGGAGTCGATTGCCCGGCGAGCTACTAAGGCAAGAATGTTCTCTTTTCAAAAGCTTCATGAACGAAGTGAAAGCGGCAGTTGAAAATTCAAATAAAGGGTCGATGATAACAAGCTGTTATGTTGAACTTGAAAATAAATCTATGCATATTCTATTTTTCGGACATCATAGGCTAAGCATAAACCAAATCAGTCTTGGCCTGTTCTTGATGAATCGGACCGGTTGGCTTTCAAGCTGAAAATTCTCTTAACTTGGAAACTTGTCGGCAGAAATTCAGGCGAAAGCTTAGCCTATGAACAGTTCTACCAGATATGGCAGGAGCTCTCCAAGACACCTGACTTATTCGGCATCGGATTCATAACAAGGTGTCGAATAGTAACTAGGATCGAGGATTGAACATCACAAACGAACGAGCGCTGTTATGAGGGCATTTGTCAAGCACTTAGATATGAAAACTACAGGTTTTAGATTCCCACATTTGTATTATGTTGTCGGGTGTAACTGTTATTCTGAAAATGAAAACATTTCTTGTTAAGTATATTCAGTAAATGTCCTTAAACATGTACTCATTTGGGGAAAACATGTGGTTTCCGCGTTGCACTGTCATGGTTAAAAGAGAACATCCCCAAGCATCCGATCAGCAATGTCAATTGTACACATTGAGGGGCCACCAGCGTAAAGTCAAAGCAGAAGATGATTGAAAGAACCCATCTTTAAAATGTCAAATCTCCCAGTGGCCCCAGAAAAATTCTCAGCAATATAAATCAACTATTGCCTAAGAAACATAGCTTTGACATCAATCAATATTCTAACATTTTACTTTGGGCAAAGGTTGATAGAAAAAGGATGATACACACTCAAAAACTCCTTTTTGCTTTAGTTGAGAAGCGAAAGGAATTTTTCTGATGTTGACCGCTAAAGGGAAAAGGCACTCCATTTAAGGTGCTAATTACACCAAAAAATAATTGATTGATCAAGAAACATTATACCAATACAGACAGAAAAAACATTATTATGTTCGTGACTTCAGCTTGGCGTCCAGAGAGCAATTGCTAGCAAGAACGAGAAAAGTACTGAGACGACAGACTCTACAGCCCTGTCAATTGCTCTTCTCCTGTTGCTGCTGAAGATGAAAAATCTGGAGCTTTCAGCTGCACCACTGGAGACTGTTGAGTTCACAACCTGCCTTGTCTTGTTGCTCACCTTCTTGCTGCAAAACAATTCCAAGTTTTTAACTTCACTCGGAATTCAAAGAAGAATTTCAAAATAAGTAAAGAGACCACGACAAGGCGATGGAGTGCAAGGTAAGCAACAAGAAGAACCGGTGGAAAGTAGCAGGATTCTTTCTCACCTTCCAGGAAAGATACAACTCCCGTGACCTGCAGGTGTTTCCCCCAGAAGAAAAGAGTTAAAAAATGTCAGAGAGTGTACATACATGCACATAATGGTCTTGCATAGTGGATCAACCACGAGGAAAAAAAAAAAAAACACAAGTATGGACCCCATTTGGCGTATAGCCTAGGTCTTCTGAAGCTCAAAATCATCAAGCAACCAAACAGAGAAATCTACAAGCAAAATCTTCGTCATAGTTGATGGATACCTTGACAACTTCCCTGGCTTAAAGGGTACCAAACAGCAACTGGTGTCCCAACATTGTTAAAAAAACTACAGTGCAATACATTCCGACACTCTTTTCAACTTTCACACCCCCAACCACAGGATGCCATGTGCATGTCTGTCACTTTACTGTACTATCAGAATTCCATAACTCGGGGAATCCATTTAGAATCCAATGAGAAAAGGAAGCGCACTCTGTTCCAATTGCTTCGACATTAGGGGTATAAGTTTTGGGGAATTAGCATTTGGCTCATTTTAAATTGACCCTGCAATTCTTTCCCTCATTAATTCCATTCTGAACTTAGCCAAATGAGGCATAGTCACTGGATGAGTTTATTCTTCCCATGTCAAATCATTACACTTTGTTTTTAGGCCAAAAGGAAAATCCATGTCATTTGTTAGTTTACTATTTTTTCCCCCTTCCTTCATGTTTTTGTGCAGAGCAAAATGCTTATGAACAACTTGGCCTAATATACAGCACATCGAAATGCATACCAATTGCTTTTCAGATTCTTTTTACTGTCTAAACTCATAAATCAATGCAGAATCAATCCACTTCTTTAGGGCTTTTAAGTGTGTTGAGGATGATCATACTTACTTGGGTCCGTGGTGGTGATCATGGCCACACCTTTGAAGTCACAAGACCCAGCAGCCTTCCCTTCCTTCTGATAGTAACTATCAAATGCATAAGAGGCATGATTCTTCACATTGTTGGGCTGATAACAATCCTCCCCGGGCTGTATTTCCGAGCAATTCGCCTGCCCCGGACCGCATGCCCAATCTAACGCAGCTTGTAGAGTTTTGGAATCGAAGCTGTCCATGGCAATGCAGTATGTCTGATTAGTAGTATCATTTGCCAAAAATCCCCCACTTCCCGACACGTGAAGCAAGTACACCGCCGTGGAATTCCCATAAAACAGACCCCAGTTCGCCTCCGATATCGGTGGAGACCTCAAGTCCTCATTGAACAACTCGTATATATACACACTAGAAGTAAGCTCTGGGTGCAAAGGAGTTCCACTCCTATCGAGAACATGCTTAATCAAATTGGAATTATATGTATCGGCATTATCGACCGTGGCATAAGGCTCCTTCGAGTCGCCCTTTGAAGGCCACCCGGTTTCAGACACGAGCACCGTGACATTAGTGACATTCAAATTCTTCATTGAAACATATGCGGCATCGATCATGGCATCAAGCACATTAGTGTAGTGAAGCAGAGTGTTCGGATCAACCATTTCTTTGGATGGCGTCAAGGGCTTGAAGAGCGCATTATCAAGAGGAACAACACCCTTGTTCTGCATAAACACGTAGTAAGGGTACAGATTCATCATCAGAGGTGACCCAGTTCTTGACAAGAACTGCAACAACGGAAGCATTACAGAGACCATGCTCTGGTTAAAAAAGGCCTGGCTCGGCGGGAAGGAATCCAGAATGACCGACGCCGCGTGTGGCGTGGAAACCTTGATCTGGGTATGGAGATTCGCAGCTACCAAAGCACTGTAGAGAGAACCAATTGCAGGCACAAGCAGAGGAGCTGAAGAGGGCACTGTGGTCAAGACCTCATCGCCGACCGCGATGCCAATGATCGACGTTTCGGGGTAATAAGCAACAATATTTCGGTCGACCCACGAAGCAGCGGTGGCATTCGACGACCCAATGGCGAGCAGCTGGTTGTTGGGCACGCCGATGATGACCCGAATCTTGGTCTTGGCCAGCGCCTTGAGGAGGTCAGGGTCTGCATCGTAGAGACGGACCTGGGTGATCTTCTGGACCTGAAGGAACGAGACGAGGCCCTGCGGGGAGAGGAGATGCGAGACGTCTGTGCCTATATTCACACCCACGTACGGCTCCTTATCTGGGTCTTGGCCTTGCTTGATGTCTGCGAATAGCGATGGCTCGCCTGCAAGAATTAGGAGGGTAAGAACGCGGCGAAATGTTGAAACCTTATTGCTGATCGAGCAATAATCTCAAATGGGCTTCTCTCTTTCTTGTTTTTTTTTCCCTTGTTTTTCGCTGTACCTGGTTCGGCAATGGAAAGGAAGACAAGAGCGAAGAAAAGAGGAGTGAGCTTAGAGATTGCCATTGAAGAGAGAGTCGAGCTTCACTGCTCCATCTTCAAGCTCAGAATCAGCTGCAGATCCTTGCATTATCCTCTGGACGGTGAAGTTTAAAGGTTCAGCAAAGAGTCTTCTCTGCTCTGAGTGTTCATGGAGAAAGACGACAGCAAAGAAGAGAGAGAGAGAGAGAGAGAGAGGGAAAAATGTGGTCTTTACTGAAAAATGCCATTTTTTTTTTTTTATAGCTGGAGATGGAAGTTGAAATCATGGCGAATCCTCCTCCAAAAAATTTAGCCGTGTGGACGGGCCGACAGGAATTTTGGAAGTGCGGTTGAGCTTTCTCTGATGTGCTTTCTCGATGAGGTTTGGCGCGACGGTAGCAAGAAAATGTTCTGTACGAAAGTAGCACATGGCTTTGTTTCTTTTTTTTTTCTCTTTTTTTTTCAGGTTCGTTTTGGCTAACTAAAATTAGAAATACATGGTAACAAGCACTCAAGGGCATTTCTTAAGATACTATTAGATGGACTATTTCTATGTTTACAGCGATAATTATATATATTATATCACGAAAGTGCATAGAAAATGTAAAATTCTCTCTATTCAGCTGAGTGTTTAACAAGGATTTCTGAAATATTTATAAAGAAATCATGAATTTATGCAACGTGGTCCCATATAGATATCGTCCGCTAATACAAGGTCAATTAATGTTTGGATATTTATCACGCACTTCTTGACTCTGAGATCGAATGTAACTCGGATAAATGCCCTATTATTATTTATGGTGTAGATTTTTAAATCAATTGTATGTATCTGCGAGAGTATCTCTACGCTCGATCCTAACGAGACATTATTTGTCGTATGTCGGAATTTGTAAAAACGAATTTGGTGTAGATTTAAGGAAGTTTTGAGAGGCTTGTCTCCTGATTGTCAACGTCTACTAGAATTTGCAAATTCCCATGATTGAGCTACTTCATGAATCTTTGCCGTGTCTTATTTGATCATTAATTTGGGAGTTTAAAGACTTCGGAATTTACCTAATGGGGTGAATTTTGTCATTGCTCTAAAGAAAGACAGCAAAAGTATCATACCAAAAAATAAAAGCGCATTGAATTTAGGGTTAATACCATGAATAATAATAAATTGATACATTTGTGATAAATTTACTCTACCACAAAAAAGCTAAACTAATTTACCTATGATAAATTTACCGTCAAACTAATTTTTTCGACCACCAAAAACTTCAAACCGATACATTTGTGACAAATTTACCCCAAACTAATTACTTTGATCACCAAAAATCCTAAACTAGTACATATGTTACAGATTTAATCTTTATTAGTTTTCGTTAAATTGAATTAATATCACGAAAAATCTCAAATTGATAATGAATGGTAAAACCCCAAACGTGTACATCTTGCTTCGTGTCATCCAATTCAGCAATTTGACGATAAAATTTAAAGAAAACTAACGGATGACAAATTTATTACATGAGTACTAGTTTGGGTAAAATTGTCAAAAGTGAATTAGTTTAAAGTTTTTAGTGGTAAAAAAAATAATTTGAGGTAAATTTATCACGATTATATTGATTTATAATTTTTCGTGATATTAATCCTTGAATTTATTGAGCCACAAAATTAGCTCACGAAATCTAACATTAGATTTTTTTTTTTACCAAAAATAGAAAATCTAACATTAGATTCCGTTTTGGGGAACATGTTCCCTTCGTACTTTGTGGCCGCAGAGGTACTTTGAATTACAGCCTGGCATTTCGAAAGAGCAGTTTTCCGGCTTCACATTTTTAATTTCTCTCATCATTTTCGGATTCCGGTAAATTGAAGTCAACGGCTATCCATAAATCTGAACAATGAAGTAACTGACTAGTAAAATGACAGCAACGAAAAGAATAATAATAATTTCACAATTATACCAATTAAATTTAAAAATAATAAATTCCCATTTCGTGGTTAGATATCAATAGCATTTTTATGTCTTGCCTTTATGTTTGAGTTTTTTTTTCCCCCCGAAAGGGGCGAGTCATTTATGTGGAGAGTTTTTCGACCAAAAAAAAAATTTTATGTGGAAAGTAAAGTGCGCGGGGAATAATGTCATTCATAAAAAGGCTAGCTCCAAGGTATAATAAAGAATAGGATAAGAATGATAAAGTGGGAGAGAGGAATCTGAAATTTGTATATTATTTAAAGCACATCGGTTTGTTTTATAGTTTTTGTGAGATTACTTTCTAAGACAACATTCGTGAATAGAGATATGCATGATCAAAGGGAGATTACACGCAATATTGAGAGATACAAGAACAACATAAGTATCAAAACATCAATGGCGAGTGGTTTCATGTTCCCTACGGGCTCATCAATATTTGAAATTTAGAACCTACTTTACGTACCATGAGACCTGAAATTACCATGTTACTTGTTTTGGGGTTGGTTTGCTCAGGTTCCACCTCTATTATTGATTGAATGATCATAATAATCTTCATATTTAATGACCACTACTTATTGCGGCAATCCGCTAAAAACAAACTCATATTCACACACACACACACACGCAAAAAGATATAAAATATCAACAAAGTAAATGTCAGAGTTATAATATAGCCAGAAAATGGAAGCTCAAACTAGTAATCCCAAATTACGCATTTGTCATTGGACGTCATTGATTACAGAAGGATCGCACAGAGACAAACCAGCTCGTCACAACCGGTTCCTCAATTTTAGAAACCTAGAATTTACGCTACATATTATGGAACCTGAGACTGAAACTGTTCTCATGTTATCAGGTTCTCGATTCTATCGTGAAATCATGTTTACCCCTATAAAATAACTCAAACGTAGAAAACTATTTTAAAGAAGCCCTCATTATCTCTAATAGAATATCAAAGATTGACTATTTTTTTTTTAATAAATGAAAAACGCGGGGAGGGTCAAGTCAGACTACCTGCCCTAATGACCTTCTCTGAACCTTACCACAAGAGTATGACATGGCATATGAATCAAAATTAAATTATAAATGACGTGGGTTATATACAAAATCTCATGCTTTTTTCATATCAAATTTCTCGATGGATTAACTATTTAGATAGCTTTAGAATTGTGAGCACAATGATTAGAATTCAAAATGTTGAATTTCCATCATAAAGAACTCGTACAAGTAGCCCCAAAAGTGATTATCATTATCATTGTTAAGCATACTCGAAGCTCCTCGGCTTCTTTTGTGTTATGGGGTTCAGCTGGAGTCCATCTTGTACCCTCGGCCATTATTTCATTCCAGAGGTTGCAAAATTTTCAAATTTTCAAATTTTGGAAGATGCGATGGGAAAAGGAAGAGTTTTTTAAAGTACATGGAGATTGGTAGCAGCCAAAACAGAGGCCCAAAAGGCACAGAGCAAAGCTAGTTGCTCTGCAGAACCAAACAAGAGCAGAGCAGGCATTATTAGAAAATTACGCTGCATTTTTTCTTAATTGAACCATTTTCTTTCTTTCTTTTTTCTTCATATAATCGCATTTTTTTTTTATTTTCTCATTGTCGCCTTAACGAGGTAATGTTTGTTGGGGGTATGATTCATACTCTCTTGTGATAGAAAAGTACATAGGTCTCGTTCCACTCTGAAGAGGTATGGGTCTCAAGGGGGGTAGCGCTCGCTATACATCAAAAGGCTTTTTTCATTAGTAGTTTGAGTTCGGATTCATGAACAGCTAATGTCATTTATACTATTTTTCATTTGTAATTAAATGATGTAACGAGATGTGCTAACTATAGTGGAATCCTTTGCTGGTTATAGTCCTAGTTTAAGAGTGAACTAGGATAAAATCTCGTGCTTCGATTTCTTTTTCTTACTTTACGTTTTATTCAATTTGATTGTGCGCCGAATCCTAATAATGTTAAGTGCAGTTGAACTACTAATCTACCTCGGAATTAAGGTAGTTGAATAGAAATTCTTGGTTCATTAAAATGTTAGGTCGTCCAATCAGCGACCCTGAGTTTGACCAAATTCGTATTTATTAGTGTTGCTGACTTCCCCTTCGAATCCTTATTAAATGCTAGGCCCCGTTTATTGAATATGTCATCTAACTCGCCCGCCCACTACCGATTCCGGGGATGATGGCTTGAGACCTCAGCATAGTCGGGTTTTAAGATGGGTCCAATGGACCCGTTTTTCGACCCATATTTGACGGATCGGGTTATAAAACGGGCTGTCTGACTTCGGTTTTTCTGAGTAGGTTGAAAGGAGTCCGTAAGAAATAAATTCCAACTAAAAATAGGTCCACATGTTTCGACTCGGACCCATTTTCAGTTGAATTTTGACATGCTTTGCGTTCCATGAGAAGTTGTGTAATAAAATTTGGGCCCAAATTCGTAAAATGTCATGGACTTCGGGGTTATACATGATAATCATTCTATTTCTCTTTTTTTTTTTTTCGAGAATGAGTTTAGAATAAAAATTCGTTTAGTAAGCTGTTTCATTTTTCAATTTTCGGGATAAATTTTTAGCTCAAAAATAGGTTTGCAACATAAATAAGAAGTAGAATTTTTTTTTTTACTTTTTTATTTCTGGAACAGAAACGGAAATAAAGACTCTTCCCATTGTCGGTTCCCGTCGGCAGGCGAAGGGAGAAGGAAATCCAAGGACCATTAAGGCTCTATTTGTTTCGCAAAAAATAAGTGACTTGAAAATATTTACTTAAAAACGATCGCCTGTTTCGCATATAAAAATGAACAAACGAAAAACATTTTAAACGTCCAAGAAAATTCCAAGACATAAACTGTTGTTGATTATGAATATATTTTTCATAGACTAATAATTTCAACCTATACAAGTGATTGATTTTAGAAAAATATTTTCCAAACCATTCATTTTCTCAGAAACAAATAGATAAAAAAAAAGAAAGGAAAAGATTAAAAATTCATAAGATGTAAGTTTTTTTTTAAATTGGATTAAATACATAAGTGTTTTAACAATATGAATCGAGATCGGATATGGGTCATTGTATTTGTATATCATTGAAATGCATCAAAACAGGTTAAATCAGTGAATATAAGTCGGATCATTTCCAACTCAATCCATCCATTTGATACCTCAACTCGCCAGCATTGTCGAACTTTTTTCGCTGCAACCGTAGTTTCACTTCTCGTCCCAGTCCTAACCCCCATCACAATCGTTGAAATTTTATATTTTTATCAAATAAATTTTTGTTCTAGAAATACAAATTCAGTATCGTTACCAAACGCGTTTTTCTACTTAAAAACTCGCCTAGGAAATGGCCAGAAATTATTTTCGAAGCAGAATGATTATCACTCGCGTTGAATCTGAATTCTATTTCGAATCTTTTATTATTTAAAATAAATCTACAACTCTCATCCCTTCTTTTGTTTTTTTTTTTCCTGTCAAGTGAGTGGGCCGGTATCCACGGTACCGAGACGCCCTTGCGAGAAGGCTCTCGTGTTTCCAATAACCAATTTTCTTCTGAAGAAGCAAAAAGATCGAATCAAGATATGTACAAAGCATTACCTTGCTCTAGGATTGACGGATACAGAATGAGATCCATTCCAATACATGACTTGGCTATGGGACTACTATGCTTCTGGCCCCCTTAGAACTAGCTCATTCGCTCTGCGTGATTCAGCCATTTGTCTATTAGAACGCGCTGTCAAGCTAAAAGCTTATGAAATGACGTATAAACTCTTATAGAGCTGATAGTAATTTGAATAGGGTGCGACCCTAAGTGGTTAAATTTGCCCTATTTTTTTTTTTTACTTGGATTTAGATCAGGCTGTATAGAGCAAATGGAGTAAGAAAACAGCACACACGGAGCAATCATGAAATCCAGAGAAGTCCAACCAGCTCCTCCGATGATGCTTCAATGAAGCACAAGAAGAAGAAGAAGAAGAAGAAGAACCCGGGTCTTTCGTGTGGTAAAATTAGTTGCCGAGAACTTCTTCTTCGACGATTCTTGTTCGAAAGGACTTTTGGAGGATGGGTTACACAAGTACTTAAATTTGGTGAAGCCCCTCCCCTGTACATGGGTGTCTCCAAGATACAGCGACGACGCGAAGTTCCCCTCTGTTGATCCGCTGCCGGCATCGTCTCAGGGGACGGCTGTCTCTTACGTTGAGGATGGGGTAGGGGTCTCGAGCTGTCTCCATCTCGCCCCCACACTCTCACAATCAACATCCTTTTATCTCTTGTAATCTAGCGATTTTAGGTTTATGACCTCAGATAGAGGACGAGATGCAGCGTGAACATTCAAGGACCTCACACCGTTGAGTAGCTCATTGTGGTTTGCGGTGAATCTACGGCCATCACAACGGCGGTGTGACAGAGGCGTAATGTTGGCGATGAAATTCACGTTGGTGGAGTTCATGTAACTACGGAACTGCGTGAGAGAGAAAGAGAAACGTAGATGTTGATGGATTACGAGAGGTGTTGCCTGCGAGAGCAACGGGACAGTGACGGGGCTCTTAGGCTAGCGTAGATTCAAAAAGAGGAGGCGGTAAGAGTGAGAGTTGACTAGAGAAGAGAGGAGAGTGGTGGAGACGCCACGAGGAAGGAAGAAGAACCCAAGTCAGGGCGGGGCCCACTATTTGGGTAAATTCCGTCCTTTTCAAATTTTGGATGAGCCATTTTGGGAGTGGAAATAACACTCCATTTCCAATCTGCTTTCAGCTTTTATTAGAACAGCCATTCCCTCGGTAGCTTCTGATTTGAACATGTAGCGAAGTTGGCCTACCTCAAAGAGAACGAACGTGATTCAAAAGTTTGCAAAACCCCAGGCACTGAAGCAGAATATCGCGACGAAGGGTTTGTGCTGTTCAGGTTTTCAAGAGGAACCGACACGGTTGGGACAGTTTTGCACCGAACAAGGACCTCAATTTTGCCACAGGAGATCAGTCCGCAAATAGTACACAGCATTTCCTTCTACATAGACACCCCTCTAAAAGAGCGAGAGCCCAAGACCACAAGGCGGAAATAATGACTATACCACCACTTATGCAGAAAATATACAGCTACACGAAAGTCCGAGGTCGAGCTTTGCGAGTCCGACCGGCCCCCGCCCACAAAACTCTAGCTTGCTAGCCAAGCCATCATGCCAAAACGAATTGGAGTAATTCGACTTCCGTCCTCCAATGAATCCCATGTCAACCTACCGAAAAGAAGAGTCGGGCGGCTTTTCGAGTTCCATCACCGGAGAGCATTCACAAAGGCCATCAAGGAATCGACGTCCCTCTTCTCTGAGGGGTACTTGATGGGCTTGGAGGAGTGCTTAGGGAAGAAAAGTACTGTGGGGAAGCTCTCCAGCTGCAAGTGTTGCTTTGCAAACTCTTTCTGGTCACCGTCCGCCCTGAACTTCCCCACCTTCACCCCACTCCCCGCCAGCTTCTCCGCCAGGTCGACATACGAAGCTTCCATTGCCTATCATCAAATCGAAGAATTAAGTCAAGACCCGTGTCAGAAAGGAATTGCTAATTAGTCGTAAAAGACCTTTTTCACCAGAATTATCTACCTGGCAGAAGCGGCACCACGGGGCATAGCAGACGACGAGCCACGGCTCTTTTCGGTTCTCTAGCTTCAGCAGGTTCTCTATTCCAGGCCGGCTCAAGGTGACCAAATCCTGACTGTCAAAAAGATCGGCACTTCCATTCGCGTGGGCCAATCCGTTGCCATTGACGCCAGCTCCTTCCTGTTTCAGGTTTCCTTTGTGGAGCCCGCACTCCTTTGCCTTGGAGTCCTCCCACCACCACCTTCCTTCCCTCTCGTGCTGACCTGGAAGTACTGGCCTCGTGCAGGGTTCGCACCCGATTGAGACGTATCCCTTAGTATGCAATGAATTCACAGGCACATTCATGGACCTAAGAAAGCTCCACACATCCTTGCCCTCGACATTAGCCAATGGATTCCACTTCACAAGGCTACCTACTCCGCCATCCATGCCCTCAAAAACAGGGTCCACTTGAACCACCGGAATCTCAGACCTTGTACCCGGAGACTGATCCTTCCTCTGCCCAGTGATCCAGGCTTGGAGTCCCTTGAGCGCCCTTCTGAGGGGTCTCACCTTCCTCACGCGGCAGCACTCCTGATGTCCGTCCTCGTAGAATGAAAATAGCCCCTTATTGCGGACTAGTGCCTGAACTTCAACGGCATCGGGAAACATGTACTCAATGTGAATGTCGTAATGCTTCTCGACGGCATCGAAAAACTGATATGTCTCGGGGTTCAGCCTCCCCGTGTCGAGGCTGAATACCCTAAAAGGTCTTCCCGTCAATTTTGCGTATTCAATCAAGGCAACATCTTCAGCACCGCTGCAAAAGGATAAATCGAAAGTGTCAATCATGTCTGAGGACCATCCACAGGAAACATAAAACCAGAGCAAGCGACAATGTAAACACATTCTTCAGTTTTCTTAACACAAAATTCAGCTGCACATTTTGACTAAATGGCACAAGAGCTTATAAAGTAGCGTTAACATGTAGTTCTGCCATAAGGTTAGCTCAGAAACGAAGCTTGATGATCTCGTTTAATTCGACAAGCTCCAATACACAAATCATCTTCAATTCAACCACATCACCATGTCAATCAATCTACTTTTCCAACGAATAATCTCAACCAGATTCTCAAATCAATTGACCTCTTTTTTCATGGTTTTACCTGAAAGCAATCGCTATATCATCCCCAAATTTCTCAAGGGCCTTGTCCATGATCTGAAGAGGAGATGCACCATTGAGGTCCTTTGCCAACTGATCGTAATCTTCCACTTTCACATCCACCTTCTCTACCACTTCTGCTGAATTCAAAGACGTTACCACAAGAAAAATGTCATTAATGCATCCAAGAAGGCAAGAATCTTCAATTGCGGATCATTCACTAAATCTTAACAATAACTTAAGTCAAAATCATTCAAGCTATATACCAGGAGCATCAATTGTTGCTGCAGAAGGGACAATCAAGTCATTTCGTTTCAGCTCTGCATTGATGGGCTTCACAGAGGATCGCCTTTGAGAAACATTCAAAGCTATGGATGCAGCTTGCGGTCTATCTAACAGGCGGAACGAACCAATCTGTGGAGCTGCAATCCCAGTTCATCCACATTAGGAACGAAAATCGCAACCCAAAATTAACCAATTTATGGACAATCTATTAATCCACAGGGAATTTTATCTTCATAAGCAACGACGTTGCAACCCAAAAGCAGCAAACACGCAATGACCCATTAAATCCTCATGAACTACGAATGGGTTCAATTGCAGAAACCCCAAGTGATAATTGAATTTCTTCGCAAGTTGGGCGCCAATCCACGAGAACATAACCACAACCAAAGGTGCGAGCAGCGAATTCACGCATAATTCGAAGTAAACGCAATGCGTTGACAAATTGACACTACTTGATTCGCCAAAACCCCCAGTCAGGAGCGATACTATGCAATAACCAATGAAACTGGAGCCACGATGTAGTACAGATCGTCTCCATGCCGACGAAAACCAAATTAATCCCCCGAAAACACGATTAAACAGCACAGCCTCATCCGCAGAAATCACCGCCCCCGACGCGATCCGAAACAGACTATCAGATAATAATAATAAAAAATGCGGCATTTTCTCGCTGCACGAGCAACCGAAATTTGAATTTCTGCCCAAAACGATACCTCGGAGCTCGTTGTGATTGCTGCCCGCGCGGGAGAAGCCCGACCCAGAAATGGCGGAAGTAGAAGACGTGCTCACAGCCAACGCCATGGAAAGCACCACGGAATCTTCTTCCCCTCTTCTCCAACAATCGAATCAGAAATCTCGTCTCTGCGTTTCCGGCGTGCCTGTCGAAGCTCTGTGATTTTCGGTTCGTGTGTGGGGAGAGAGAAGAGGAAAGAGGGGGACTTTAAATAAGAAGCGGATATCCGAGGACCACAACGAACCTGGACGCGATGACGGGACAATGCAGCGTCCCTTGCATGGTCGACGACGTGGCGGGAGGCTATTGGAGGGACGACGCGGGTGAGTCACCGCTGGCGTCACGTGGCGGGCCTGCCCGGAGGCGGGGAGAGAGTCCGAACCCGAAACGTGTGTCGATTTCCCGCTCTGTGGTCAACATTTTTTGCCGATATTTCCAGGCAATTTCGCAGCCAGGGCTTTTTTTCTTTTTTTCATTTTTAGTAATAATATCTTCAAAAACCTCAAAAAGATACTCACGATTATCATTAAATAAAATTTTCGTCTTGCCTGTTGATATTTATTGGGGCAGTTACGAAAGTTTCAGAAGTTTCGTTTTGTGGAAGTCATTACCTGGCGATGTCTATTATTCACTAAAATTGACAAGTGTCGATAAAAGCGAATATGACATTTCTTCATATTGGATCTATCTTGTGGTATTTGCTAGCCACGAGTATTGAGACGTTACTAAAGATGCTCGATTTGGATCGAGGGCACCAATTTGAAAGATGGAGATTAGTTTTATATAATCATTACCTTGACGATATCCATCATTCGCCAAAATCAATACATATCAATAAAGGCGGATATTTAGTAATGGGATATATCGTCTTTGCATTAGATTTATCTTGCAGTATTTGCCAACCACGTGTATTGATACATTACTAACGATGGTTGATTTGGATTGAGGGCAAAAATTTGAGATTTTTTGGAAGATGGTTATTCGTTTTGGATAATTGTGTTATTGAATACCAGCTGGTGATTTTTGTGATATAAAGATTAATTTGAAATAAATATGTCACGGGATAGAAATTTGTGCTTTAGTAAGTATTGCCCTATTTTTTACAATGGTGCAACGATTTCCTTAATTTGGGCTAACTTTAATTGTCAAATTGATCGGTTAATGCTTTAAGCGAATCAAGTACGGCTCCAAGAAAAATAGAAAAATCTTGTTTTTTTAGAGTGATCGAGTGACTGTCCGATGTGGACCGCTAGTTTTCCTCTCGAATTTGTATTTTTGGTTTTGGGGTGCAATCATTTTTTTTTTTTGCGAAATCTATCTATAATTTTTTATCAGATTCATTTTCCCACATTTTCCTTATGTCTTTTGGTGCATTTTCGTGGTGATGATTGGAAGGAGAATTCCATTTTTTTTTTGTTTCCAGGGGCTTAATTGTAAATCCGTCGAAACCCACCAGCAATATCCACGGCTGAGATTTCATTTGGATCCAGACCACAATCTCTGGCCCCACGGAGGATTTGTGGCCATCAAATAGGAATGCGACCATACCACATGGTAATTGAGACCTCTATTGTCCTAATTTATGATCAACGACAAATCCCATGAACACTTGTATTTTCATTGGTCAAAACCCAAAACCAAAGTGCAGGTGTGGACACGGAATTTGCAAAGTCCACAACTCATAGACTTCGATAAAGCTCCAAGATACGGTAAGAGGTAATGCGATAATGACAATTTGTCGAGTCTCTATCTTTCTGATGTAGCCGCTTTCCCCTCTAATTAATTTTTGTGGATATCTCGTCGACGTGCGTTGGGTAACTTTCCACCCTTAAGGCAGCGGTCTCGAGATTATTCCAAATGAAAGTGATCGTCGTTATGTCATCTTATAACCAAACGAATTCCACTCAAATAACTCCATAAAGGATATGTATTCCGATTTAGTGGGATGACGAAAGGAGTAATTTTTCATTTCCCCTTGCCATGCATTGACTCCTCAAAATCACGGCGACATGACCCCAAAGTCGAAAAGAAAATACCAAACAGGAATTATCGACAGCGATTTGCATCTCGATGATCTATTTCTCTTAAATCGGGAAAATTATTTTCTTCGACAACAATGGACATTTGTAAAATTGGGTTTGCCAAGTTGATGGGCTGGATAAACACTTATTAATCTATGATTAGTACCTATGGATTTCTTGCCCGCCAAATCTTTACGCTTGCTTGGTTCAATGGATGCGGCAAAAAGTAACAAGAAGCCAAGCAGAGAAAGTTAAGTGGGATTGGAAGACCACTTAATCAAGACAAGACATAGGAAGTTCTAATTAAATACGTAAATTAATGTGCCAAGGAAGGATTGGTGCTCTTGAGGTTAGAAAAAGGGGTACCACTATACAAACTTTGTGCTAGCTGGCTGCAAGAATGGACATGGCATGCAATGAAGACCAAGTACATGAGTCAATGCCTTTGTAAAGTTTGGAAAGTTAATGATGTTGATAATAAAAATAATATAATAATAATTGTTCTTAACCACCCACTATATTATGTTATTATATTCGATTTAGGGTTTGGAATCTTTTTCTTCCCCAAACATGCGGCCAGTGGCTCTTGTACCGTATTTGAACAAAATAAATAATTAAATAATGCGTTCCTTGGACCATTAGTGATATATATAGATGGAGAATTTGAGGGTTTGATTATGACGCAACCCAATAAAATATCACTTTCACCAAATGGAGGCTTTTTCTCTCTCTCATGCTTAGAGATTTCTATCCATATCCAGTTTAAATTTGACATTTTCTACGTGTATATTTTCGATGTTTCATTTTCCTCGATTTTCGCCGGTGAATAGGTCCAATTTCAAAGGGGATCAGAGGAGCTCGCTCGTGTCAAATTTATACTTATTCAACTTTGTTACTCCGCTTGATGATGGTGTTGGGTATGCTAAACTAAGGTGCACACCGCCGAAAAGCAAAGTCATGACAACAGATGGAGTATTCGATGCGTGCTCATTAGATGGATTAGCTGATTGGCCATCGATTATAGGGTGAAGTTATAGCTATTCTATTTGACTATGGAACTTAAATTTTGCTTGTTATCTAAAGCTTTTTTTGTTGTGAAGTTGTTTGGGATGTATTTTGGTTTGCAGTCGAATTGCGATATTTCTCGCTTGTATCTTAAGAAAGTGAATGAAATGAAATGTTACTTTTGACCCAAAAAATTACGTGGACGTTAAAATGTTCATGGATATATAAAAAAAAAAGTAAATATGAATGTTAGATGATGGGAAACGGCATCCGGGAAATCCACCAGTGCATAACCTGACTTAATACCGTATTCGAATGTCCCATCCAAAAACTTGAGGTAACAGGTGGAGAGAGACCGCGTATTTATTATGCAAAGAGTATGTAAATCCTATATACATGTGAGATATTTTTATAGTTAATAATCAAGATGTGATACAATCCTTGAATCGCTATCAAAACTATCGTCTTTATACATCAAGAAGGTGTCTGGTATAATTGAGGGGCATCATCCATCGATTTTAAAGGTGTTTTAATGTTTGTTGTTGTTGGAGAATTCTTGAGAGGAGGATACACATCACAATTCATAGAACCTTAAAGCTATAAGCTTTCAGCAGCCATAGAAAATCACAAGTAACTTAGTCTCTGTTTGTTTTGTGAAAAATAGTTTCCTGAAAAATGTTTTTCGAATTTTTCAATTTTTGGAAGCCGAAAAATAAGCTAATTTTTGGAAATTTTTAGAAAATTTTGGAATTATTCTTTTTTTTTCCTTACCTTACAAAAAAAAACTAATTTTGGAAAATATCTTCTTCCTATGAAAAAAATATTTTTGAAAAATGTGGAAAATATTTTCCTCATTTTGAAAAAAGGAAAACATTTTCCACATCTTTTCTTCCTTTTTTTTTCACACTTTTTTCTTTTTTCGTTCTTCCTCTGCTTGTGGCCATCGGTCGCCGCCCGCCGATCGTCGCCCTGCTGTCGGTCGCTGGTTGCCGAAAATCGATTTTTCGACAAATGACGAAAATTATTTTTCGATTTATTTTTAAGTATTAATCAAATATCAAAGAATATTATTATTTTTCTAAAAAATAACTTTTCGAAAAATATCATATTTTTTGTGAAATAAACGGAGCCCTCAGTAAATGTAAAAAAGGACACTTTGTGTATCGCATTCGGAGCAACACCAAATAGAAATCAGGAAGGAAAACAGGATCATTTCCCCTTTTTGCTTTGTCAGAAAATTATTGTCCTGTTGAATCACTTCTTGACGCAAGCGTCGTGGTGGGCCACATTTTAACCACAGGAGTGAAAGAATTGACGATTCTTCGGGACAACCAGTTTGACGAGTGTGGATCCCGTCTAAAGTGTCCGCACCGCCGCGTTCAGGCCGTACATATAAACCTTTCAATTTTATCAAAATTTTCTTTTTCTTTTTTTAAGAAACTTGCGTTATCATATAAAAACTCTCAAAGGAGTCGCGGCAGGAAAGAGACCAAACGGGCCGAAATCCGATCAGAGTGGTACATCTTGGCAGCCCAATCAGCAGCCTGATTTACCGTTCTCTCACAATGGGCCACAGAGACATTTTGGAGGCGGGCTAGAATCGTTTGGGCCTGGAGGACGAGACCTTCTGCTCCCCAGTTGGCTTCCAATTTTTTTGGTTGACTACAAGTACGAGATCTATGGGGAGTCTGACTTCACTTTAACTCGTGTAATCTTCTTCTCCCTTGTCACTTTGCTGTGTTCGAGAACCCTCGGACTCGTGAAGAGAGCTCGTGCCTCGGCGACTAGAGCTGAGGAAGGGAAGATCTTTCTGGTGAATCCGTCCAGTAGAGAGCCATTGGAGTCTTGTAGAACGCCGACGACTACACCATGACGCCGTCCAGGTCGACACCACCCACGAAGGCATCAACGTTCATCTTTAGATTAGGGCTTTTTGGAGGCACCCACGCGAGAAGTAAGTCTGAATCTATCCTCCCAAAGCTTCAATCTTTGTTGTTCCACTTGCTATAGCTTGTGAGGGTCGACTCTACTTCTTCAACTCGACTATGCGCGGTAGGATTTTTACCCCGGAACGCTGAGTTGTTTCTTGATTTCCGGATGCACCAGAGAGTGACCATGATTAATTCAAGCGTAGCTGGGTTGTTGGTGTCTTCTAAGATGGCCCGGATCCACGCGTCCGTCCGATGGATATGAGGATAGCGCTGCAATATGGTGAGATTCCTCCAGATTTGTTTGGTCCACGGGCAAGAGATGCAAAATGTGTTCTATTGTTTCTGCTTGCTGGGTACATATAGGGCGTAGTGGGTAGGGGATTAGGTTACGCCGAAAAAGATTGTCTCTGGTTGGCAGGGCATTTTGAGCTATTTACCATAGAAAGATTCGAACTGTGCTTTTCCAAAATCCATTCCAGAGCTTTCTTGATGGTTGGTCTGAGGTAGAAGCTGCATCTGTCCCCTTATGTTTAGACTCTCTTTCTCTTAAAGAGTTATTGGAGCTTTTAGTAGAAAAGTTCCCTTTTGCATTTCCAATCCATTTCAGTTTTGTCCTCGCGAGGTAAATGACTTGATGGAATGGCTAGGATCTCGTTAGCAGTGTCTTCATCAAATGGGAGTTTGATTTTATCGATGTCCCACACTGTTGCCTCATTTAGGATTAGCCCCGAAACATTCAACGATTCCGATTAATTTTCTGGGTCACTAATAATTCCTCTCCTAAGCCAGTGATTCTCCCTGATGTTGACATCCTTCCCTTTCCCAATAGACCAATGCACTGACTCTGCAAAAGTTTCTTTGCCGTGCAGAATACTTAGCCATCCCCACTTGTGCCTTTTCCAGCTTGTAAGAAACTCCTATTTGGAAAGTACATCCCTTTGAAAATCCTCCTCCATATGTAGTTTTGATTCTGAGTAAGTCTCCAAGCTTGTTTTCCTGGTAAGACTTTGTTGAACGTAGTTATATCTCTAAAACCTAACCCTCCATTGTCTTTTCTTGACTTTATAATATCCCACCTACGACAATGCAGACCAGTTTTCTTTTCGCTTTTCTTCACCAAAACTAGGCGATTTCCGTACACGGCAACGCGAGGGGCGCGAGTGACAAGCTCCTTCGTGGTTTGGTGCGTGAAGATTTCCAACGCGAGGTACGAGCTCCTCCGTGGTCTGGTACGTGAGGACTTCCGTGGACGGCAACGCGAGGGACACTAGGGACGAGCGACGAGCTCCGTGGTCTGGTGCGTGAAGATTCCGTCGACGGCAACGCGAGGGCCGGTAGGGACGAGCGACGAGCTCCTCCGTGGTTTATGCATGAAGATTTCCGTCGACGGCAACGCGAGGGACGAGCTCCTCGGTGGTTAGTGCGTGAAGATTTCCGTCGACGGCAACGCGAGGACGAGTTCATCCGTTCCACTGCTCAAGTATCTGCTGCATTTGAAGGAGCTCGACCCTAATGAAAGAGAAACAAATTTGAAAGGGGTTGGCAATTAATTTTTGAGTGTTGCAGGAAACTTGCAGAGTAGCAGAGGAGAGAGGAAATAGCTTTGCCGGTTAAAATTTTCTTTTTATTTTTATTTTTTTGAGACTCTATCTCTCCTTCTTCTGCCACGTGTCGGGTTTTTAGTGGACCACATTTGCTCTTCTGTGCCACGTATGCAGTTGACGTGGAACTCGATGACCACTGAATATTTCCTCCAATTCGCATGCTTCATGATGTTCGTATCCATGGCATGTCGCGCTGTAGCTATGAAGCGTGGTGACTCATGCGTTTGATGATGAAAATCACCCTTTGCACTATTCATAACAATGTGTGTACCTTTCTATCCACTCCTTTTTCCCTACCCTCCGACATCATCAAAGAGGACCCACCTTTGCTTTTTTGACAAAAGGAAAATGTCGTGAAATTCGAATTTCTAGGCAGTAAGTAATCTGTCCAAAATCCCCGCTTAAATTCACAACCTAAATTCCACAATTAGCTTATTCCTATGTCGCTTTCGTTTTTCCGAAAGATAAATCTCGTGTCCTTACGTTTTTCCTCTCTAACGAGTCCAGAAACAGAAATTAGTGTCACCACAGAATTTTTCATTTTTCGTGTCTTTAAGGGGAAAAAAAAAAATAGTCTTCGATGTCGCGACCGCATGATGCCACGTTTTGCACGAGCTTGAAACCAAGCGATGCAGAATTGCCGATGCCTGACTTTCAGACTGGACCCAGCCGAAGGTCAAGTCTTACTTTCCTTGATGCCCTCGTGTCAAGAGGCGCCGACCGTCAGTTCCTCTAAACGACAGCCTCACCCCATTGGCCGATCAAGTGACCGTTGTAGCTCGAGATCGTTCATTTGGGGTCTCTCCGGCTCCTCACTTGCGTCGTTCACCGCGAAACCGAGTGACCGCCTGTCATCTTCGCCATCCTCGATCGAGAGGTGATTTTACTTTCTATATAATGTCGCTCTCACGGAGACCCTCCTTCTAGGTCGCTCGGTACTCTTCTCCCACTCTTCATTCTCTGGTATGCTCTCTCTCTCTCTCTCTCTCTCTCTCTCTCTGATTTTGAACTTTGAAGGTCGATCCTTTAGCATCGCATCCTTGCTTCGTTTACTTTTGTGGGTTTCGTTTTGATTCTCGTAATTCGTTTGGATTTTAGCGCAAACTCTCGAGCCTTGGGAGTACTGATGATCGCGTCTTCCTGATTTTTCCGTTGAAGCAGAGTGTTCTGAGACTTGCGAAAAATGGCCGAGGCTGCACCTTCAAATGCTGAGCTCTTGGAGTGGCCGAAGAAGGACAAGCGCCGCTTACTCCACGCCGTTTACCGGGTCGGCGATCTCGAGCGCACGATCAAGTATGCACTGATTGTGTTTCTTTGTTATGGCGGTCTTTTCCTTGCGCTTCTGTCTGTTGAGATTGAATCTGGGAAAAACAGTTTCTGAGGACGAAAAATGGCAATCAGGACCTGTAACCCGTTGACTCTGTTTTCATTTGTTTACCCAAGAGAACATAGGTGGATGTACATCGTTTGGTTGTCATGAGAAACGGGTTACTTTTCCGGATAGAGCAACTGAGGAATGGTTTTGAAAAGCACGTTCGTGCTGTTCAGTTATGAGGCTTTCTAAGATGTTGTCAACCGGTTCTCTGGAATTGGAAGATGATCGTCTCTTTTGGTTTTTAATTATTTGGTGCCAGATTTTATACGGAATGTTTTGGCATGAAGTTGCTGAGGAAAAGGGACATTCCTGAGGAGAAATACTCCAATGCCTTCCTCGGATTTGGCCCTGAAGAATCTCACTTCGTAGTGGAGTTGACATACAGTATGTTTTCCGTTCTTTGTCCTTTCCTTTTTTTTTTTCTGGTCTTTCGTGTGGCATGAACGTCCAGTGGAGAAGCTTTCGTGTGGCATGAACCTTCAGTGGAAAAGCTCCCTCCTCGTTCAGTTTCCAGGAAAACATTCATTTCAATGTCAAGATAGACAGGAAAAGGCATTAAAACCGGCCCTATTTGTCCCTTCTTTGTTTCCATGTGTACCGAAAGGGGAAAATGTTAAAACATGCCAACATTGACTGAAACTTCTAATTTTTCATATGAGCAGTGTTTGTGGAGAATAGTAGAAGAGACTATAATAAATTTCTACAAAGGCATAGGTATAAACTGGTGCTCATTCACTCATTTGAGTAAGTTCATGAACTTTTGCTCTTCTTCTGTTCAGATTATGGAGTGAGTTCTTATGATATTGGAACTGGCTTTGGACATTTTGCCATTGCGACTCAAGATGTGAGTGTCTCTGCTCTGTTTAAAATATTTCAAAGTACAATTCCTGCTTTATTGGTTATCCACTTTGGATTTCTTTTGACTTTGCAGGTGTACAAGATGGTTGAAGACATCAAGGCCAAGGGAGGCACAGTCACAAGGGAGCCTGGTCCAGTGAAAGGCGGATCGACTGTCATTGCTTTTGTGAAGGATCCGGATGGTTATATCTTCGAGCTAATCCAACGAGGTCCAACTCCAGAACCACTTTGCCAAGTGATGCTTCGAGTTGGTGATTTGGAGCGCTCTATTAAGTTTTATGAGAAGGTATGTTTTCTTGTTTTTTCATCTCGATGAGATTCTTCTCCTAATGCAAGATCCAAGGATATGAATTCCAGTTAAGATGCAGCTACTTTGTCAGTGTGAGGTTCACATGTGAGAACTGACTTTATGATTTAGAAATGAGTTAAATGGGTCTGATGGCTATATAATTAGGGGGCAAAGACTACGCATGGTGTCATTTGTTCCAAAGAGTTTTCCTGTGATTTTGCTACATCTTTAGTTAGATGGATTTACCTTATGCTTGTGCAGGCATTGGGCATGAAACTGTTGAGGAAAATAGATAATCCCGGGTACAAGGTTGGTCATCCCTGCTCTACATAAGCATATGGAATCATTAGTGAAGGCCGTGTTGGCCCGCCGTTGGTTCCCTAGCTGTTAAAAATTATTCCACTCATAATGCTGCATAAAATTGACAGTACACCCTGGCCATGATGGGTTATGCTGATGAGTATGAGACAACTGTGCTGGAGCTCACCTATAACTATGGAGTTACTGAGTATACCAAGGGCAATGCATACGCACAAGTTAGTGCGCTTACTTTTGCTTGCTGTGTATACATTGTAGTTTATATCTCTTGCTTTCAATCGCTAAAGAATGCTTGGCTCTCAATTCTAGGTTGCCATCAGCACTGATGACGTCTACAAGAGTGGTGAGGTAGTTAAGCTGGTTACCGAAGAGCTTGGTGGGAAAATAACTAGACAGCCAGGACCAATTCCTGGTATTAACACCAAAATTACCGCTTTCCTAGATCCAGATGGTTGGAAAACTGTGAGTTTCTGCTTTATGAATTTCGAACCTCTCGTTATTCACGGGAATGGGCAGGAATGCAGCATTTTATCTCTGCTAATATGCTGATGAAGTTAATGGCCTTTGTGCTATGGAGTAATATCTATAGACTTGGCAATGCATGTATTTGCATTAGTTTCACTACAAGAGAACTTCTTTGTTTCAACTTTGGGTCGGAAGATGAGGGCCCTGGGAAGCGCTCATGATCATAGTGTGCACGCAAATGAAAGGCAATTATAAAGCACACAACGCGGGGATATCATTACCAGAGAAGGCCAGCTTTTTGTCTTGAACAATAATGGATATCATTAGCCAAAACCCTTCTCACATGTGGTTGCAAATAGACATAATGGGACAGCATCATTTCTTTCAGCTACTACGTGTTGTGTTTACATTCTTATTCCCTTTCATGGGACTTCGTAGTGATGTTTTGACTTTTTTCCTTGTAGGTCCTGGTTGACAATGAAGACTTCCTGAAGGAACTGCAGTAGAAAGCTTGTGATGGTGTGAGTGCCCAATGCGATGAGCAGATGCATAATCTTTTCAATATGAAATAAATAAGTGTAAGCTTGTATTGGGCATCAACTCCTAACTACCTCTGCCTGCTTAGTACTTGTGTTTGGCCATGAGGTGTTGGACTCGTGTTCTCTACTTGTATCTTGGTGCACATGTCTGATGGGTATTTTAGAATGAGTTGATTTCACGCATCGCGATTATAAGATGTGACCACATTAAAACTCCCGCCTTATCCTAGCTGGAATTATAAGATGTGACCACATTAGAACTGTGCGGAAACATCCATCGATTATTCCCAGGTCGGTAGGGTCTGCTTGTCGATAATCACTTGGCCTTCAACGTTTTTAAACGGTAAAGCACGCTTGTCTTTCGACTTATTTCCATATATATATTTCAGGTCTGAGATGTTTCCCCTTTGCAAACACTTGCTTGTGCAGCATGTGGGCTGTATTTGACTCTGTCCAAGCTCATAGGCAAACCTCAAAACTATGTTTGACCTGCGTTCGCTTGTTGGATGTTCTACTACTTAGCCCTGGTAAATGTTTGCATGATTGACTTGAGCTTCACGAGTAGTGTGAGAGCTGTTGGCTCTTCAAAAGTTATGCCTCTGGATCGGAGCGGGTAGACTTATGTGTGGAAACAACCGGACTGGATCATCTAGTTTGATCGGATGCTAGTCCGTTCTCCAGTCGATTTTGGCCATCTTAACCTGGTTCGATGGTGTGGCACTTAAGGACCTGGTTTGATCTTCAGTATTAGTTTGGAAGTACTTTCAAATCGGAGAAGTTGTTTGTTCATAGTTCATTCGTCACATCTCAATCTTGGATCTTCAGCAAGCTTACTCTTATCAACGGGCTAGAGTCATTGCAGCCGCGATCTTGCAAACGTGTTGAAGATCGTCATGCAAAATGACGGAAGCGCAGGCAAAACCGAATCCAAATATCCAAGTGACAAAGAGATGCAGAACTAAACTTGACTCGAAAGATTTACATGATTTAAACAGTACCCATTCATACGAAGAGATCGACACAAGATGTCGCATGAGGCGAAGAGATTACAGCCGTTTGATAACGCTCGGTTAACAAGTATTGCCCAGGAGAAGTATAATTTTTTTAAAAAAATTTATTGCATTGCTATCAATTTAATTATAAACCATTTGAATGGACTAATTTAATTCGAAATTTTTTTTTGTATCTGTGTTAATTTAGTTTGTTTGGCCAATTTTAGTCGGAAATAGTTGAGATGGACGTTGGCCGTCTTATGAGACGCAATTAATATTGACATGGACATTTTTTTATTATATTTTTCTTTCAATAGGCAGCACAACCAACTATGGGCCATGCGGTGCTCACTGGCCAAAGTGAGAAGAAAAAAAATTAAAAAATGCCTGCATTGGTATC
The DNA here is from genome assembly GCA_016432845.1 of Psidium guajava. NCBI lineage: Eukaryota > Viridiplantae > Streptophyta > Magnoliopsida > Myrtales > Myrtaceae > Psidium > Psidium guajava. The sequence continues at coordinate 29,682,637 of CM028232.1, read as the reverse complement.
GGCCGTGCCACGTAGGCTACTTGTCAGTGATTTTCGACTTAAATTGGCTGGATTGACTGAATTGATACAAATATAAAAGGTTTTAAAACTTCACTCGTCCGATTGAAAAGTTTAGGATTGACTTAATACTTTAGTGCAATAGGTTTAAAATTTTTTTTTTGGTATTTTTCCAAAATTGCTCGGTCCTAGATAACATCGAAACTGACGGGAGAGGAAATTTTCTCATTCTCTCGAGTCTCTTGTGGATGACGACTTGTAAAAGCTCTATAGGATTTTTGCAAGTTGTCATCTCCAAAATAGGTTTTAGAACAAGCATGGATTAGGTCTCTGTCGGGGTGCCAGAGTTCAATCAAAGTAAGTCTTACCTCCGTCATATCATATGAAATGAAAGAAAAAAGGTTAACTACATTACCTCAGTGACGGTGCGGTCGTCAAAGTTAACCAAATGTATCAAGGAAAGGGAAAGAAGAGCTCAGGCAATCCAGGTACCCACGCCCGCGAGCCCCCGCAAATGCTCCGGACTTCCGGATAATCGATAACTTGTGCCCATTCCAAATCAAAGGAAAAAATTGAAGCCATAATCAACAGATCTTTTCATTTTTGTCGTTGTTGGAGTGAGACAATGTGGTTCATAGACAATACTATCTAATAATTAACCCAAAAAAAAAAAAAAAATACTGAGGACGGTCTATTGAAATGAAGGGGGGAACAAGATGGGGATTCCTTGTGCTAGGACAGGCCATCCCTCCACCGTCGATGCGCGCTGTACCGGCCCAGGCACCGTGTCGGCCCATCGCAACATGACCCCAAACCGGGAAACAAGAGAGAGATTCGAGCACCAACAGACAGAAGATAACCGAACGAAATGCATCTTTGGAAAGAAACCAATCAACCGGCCCTAGTTCTTCAAATCCTGTCCAGTCTCCGAATCCCCCACGCCACGGTCAATTTCCTCCTTGGGAGGGCCACGATTCGGGAAAAGAAAGAAAAGAAAGTTGCTAAAAACGTCACAGAGAAAAAGAAGAAGAAGAAGAGGAGGCGACCGGGCTCGTTTCGGCAGCCACAGAATGTGCCCAGGCAAGCTCCTTTTGACCATTTGCTGGTTGGGAGGGGGGGGGGGGGAGCTTTTTTGCATGAAAAAATCGAAAAGACCTTCGTTCCCCCGTTCAAAAAAGCAAAGCGCAGCAGGATCGGACGCGGCAGACACCGAGACGTGACTAAAGCATTCGCCCACCCAAAAAGCGGCAGCAAAATTTCAATTATTAGCTGTTAAATTGCCTGCGTTTAAGACGAACGAGAGAGAGAGAGAGAGATCCTACGTTTGGATTCGGTCCGGAACAGTGCAGACAAGTTCCCCTGTCGTTCGTTCGTTCGTTCGTTCCTCGTTGTCCCGTGGTCACGACAAAGGAACGCCGACCACCTCCCTGATTCTTCGTTGGTCGAATTTAATCCCGGTTCGAATCCCCGGCTTACCCACCATTCGTCGGCCTCCCCCGTCCATAATCTCAAATTTCGCCGCGTGGGCTCGCCGTGCGTGGATTTTACGTTTTCAGTGTTTAATCCCGGTTCGAATCCCCGGCATTTCCCGGCCTCTCATCCATAATCTCGTGAGATGCGCATGTGGCAACACATCGTGTATTTCCCATGAAAGATATGTTGGGAGTTTCGTTTGTATATGGATTGTCATTTTCAAACTCAATCCTCGTTCAAATCTCTGGATGACCCACGCCATTCGTCGGCATCCCGTCCATAATCCCGTGAAATGCGCACGCGGCAACACGTCGCGTGTTTTCCCCCATCGGATCTGTCGGCAGTTCGTTTGCCACGTGCGTCGACTGCGTATGATTTTTAATAGAAAGAATATAAATGGAGGGTAAGTTTGACTGGGGAGCATCGATTTAGAATCTTTGACGAAAAAGTTTGATTTTGGTAGGAATGCATTATAAAATATTAATCTTAAATTTGATGGTATCAATTCAGTTTTAGCGTAGTAAGAAGATTAATGTTATTTTCCACGAAAGATTTGTTGGGCGATTCGTTTGTGTATGGATTGTCATTTTTGAACTTAATCCCCGTTCAAATCTTCGGATGACCCGTACCATTTATGGCATCCCGTCCATAATTTCGTGAAATGCGCATGTGGCAACACGTCGTGTGTTTTTCACATTAGATCTGTCGACGGTTCATTTATAACCCGTGTTGAGTGCGTATGATTTCTAATGGAGGGTAAATTTAAGCGGGGAGTATGATTTTAGAATTTATGACCCAAAAAATTGATTTTAGTTACGAATGTATTATGGAATATTGATCTCAAATTTAATGGTATTAATTCAGTTTTAGTGCAGTAAGAAGATTAAGTTCTACCTTTGTGTTTTTTTTTTTTTTTTGCTCTTCCATTTTTAAAGAGAAGCAGACAAAAGAAGTGAAGGTAAAAAAGCGAACTGTCTTCTCCACTCACCCACCTCTCTCTCTCTCTCTCTCTCTCTCTAAAGTCGTGCCAGATTGGCGTCCCCTCTGTTTCCCCTAACGGGCAGCGAACGAAAAGACGAAACTACCCTCCTTCTCTTCCTCCAATAACATTCCCTTCTCTCTCTCTCTCTCTCTCTCGCTCTCGCCACTTCAATTTCGCGAATTCACCGTCTTTCGTCTTCACTCCGCAATGTCGAAGACGCCGTCGTCTTCTTCGGCGGCGTCGCCGTCCCCTTCCGTCAAGCCCCAGGAGTACGCCCACAGCCCCTTCCACTACGCCGTCGCCCTCGGCGACCACAAGACCCTCTCCCGCCTCCTCTCCTCCCTCCCCCGCCTCTCCGACCCCGGCCTCGTCCACTCCGAGTCCGACTCCCGCGCCCAGGAGCTCCTCGCCGACCGCATCTCCTCCGCCGTCGACCGCCGCGACGTCCCCTTCCGCGAGACCCCGCTCCACCTCGCCGTCCGCCTCTCCGACGCCTCCGCCGCCCGCTCCCTCGCCTCCGCCGGCGCCGACGCCTCCCTCCAGAACTCTGCGGGGTGGAACCCGCTCCAGGAGGCGCTCTGCCGGAGGAACGCCGAGATCGCGTCCATCCTCCTCGAGCACCACCATCGCTCCGCCTGGTGCAAGTGGCGCCGCCGCCTCCCGCGGGTGATCGCCGTGCTCCGCCGCATGCGCGACTTCTACATGGAGATCTCGTTCCATTTCGAGAGCTCCGTCATCCCGTTCGTCGGGAAGATCGCCCCCTCCGACACGTACCGGATCTGGAAGCGCGACGGGAATCTCCGGGCCGACACCTCCCTCGCCGGCTTCGACGGCCTGAAGATCCAGCGCGCCGATCAGAGCTTCCTTTTCCTCGGGGAGGCAGACCACAGCCACGGCGTCCCCGAGGGCTCGCTCCTGGTCCTCAACCACGACGACCGGAAGATCTTCAACGCCTTCGAGAATGCCGGAGCTCCAATGAGCGACTCGGACATCGCCGGGTTCTGTTCCCAAACGAGCGTGTACCGTCCAGGCATGGACGTCACGAAAGCTGAGCTCGTGAGCAGAACTAATTGGAGGCGACAAGATAAGACCGAGTCCGTCGGGGAATGGAAGGCCAGGGTTTACGAAGTCCACAATGTAGTGTTCAGCTTCCGATCACGGAAGGTCACCTCATCGGAGAACGACGTCGCAGGGAGCGAGCAGGTTGTTGGAGCGTCTCTCATGTTTTTGACTTCAGATTTCAACTTTGACTCCTACTTAACCAGACACTCTATTGACGCCTTTGGCGCAGGTATTGCCACTTGAGCTCGACGAGGACGACGATGGCTTCCTAGTCGCCGAGAACCCCCAGTTCACGTTCTCGAACACCAGCAATAGCAACATCGAAAGACGGAGGCACAGTAGTTTCGTGAGGGAGGAGAGAGAATGGGTGCACGTGGGGAGGAAGAGCGTGGACGTGGTGCCCTTCGCGGCCGCGGCTGCTCCGCCACACAGGAGGGCCGCGATCGCGGTGGCACCGGCCCCGCAGACGAAGGAGAAGGAGTACGTGAAGAGCCTGAGGCCGTCAGTCTGGTTGACCGAGCAGTTTCCGCTGAAGACGGAGGAGCTGCTGCCCCTTCTCGACATATTGGCGAACAAAGTGAAGGCCGTCCGGAGGATGAGGGAGCTGCTCACGACGAAGTTCCCGCCGGGAACTTTTCCGGTGAAGGTAAGGAATGTTTCTTTTCGGCACATTTTGGCATTGTTAATGAAATTGAAATCGTTTGGCAAGCCCCTAAATCAGCTAAATTCCTGCTTTTTTTTTTTGTGAATAAAGAAAGATTAAGTGGAGCTCCTAAATCGAACCGAATTGAACCGAAAGATTTGAATTACATGTAAAAAAAAAATGAAGTGAATCAAACCGTTGACAGCCCGCGAAATTACTCTGTTTAAAAACCTGGGTTTGATTCGTGGGTCTTTCTTCTTGAAAGTTTTGAGAAGGTACTAAGAAGACTAGATTGGCCTATTCTACATTATTATACTACAGATTCTTTGCTGAGATCAGAAGATGCATCGATTAAAGTATTAGGGATCATACTCTTTCATATCGCATCAATAGGCGCTTTGCCCTTTTTTGAAATGATATGCGTGGGGTCTACTTGGGGGGCATGTCTTCTGAGGGGTCATGGTCTAAGGGTTTTTTTTTTTTGCCCTTTTCCGTTTGTTCTTGCTGTTCTTGAACTTTGGCTTTGTCCTGGCCCTTTTCCTTGGAGTATATAACTCTGCAATGGAATTCCTTGAGTGGCGTGACAAAGACCGGCTTTCGGAAGCTTTTGTGGGTCCTCGTCGGTCGGGTAGCGTGAGGTGGGAGTTTACCTGTTGGAACTCCACCGCAGGAACCAAATGGCAAGAATCTCAGGCCCGTACTGCTGTCCTTCTTCTGTGAAAGTCTTTTCCCCTGTTCCAATGGGAATGAGCGGGTTTACACGGTCTGTTACTGTGAACCGCTGAGCTCATCCATGATCTACCACTGGGTTTCGGATAAATTAACATAAAACATTGTCCATCGAATTCTGGAGCCAACTTAGGACTCGGCGTGGAACATGGGAGAGGGTTTGGAGAATGATGTTTCCCCCTCCTTTGACGGTAGTTTATTCTGGGCAAGCAACTGGTCAATGCCGTGTCCAGCAATAAATGTTCAATTAGGCCCAGTATTCGGGCCGTACTGCTGTTGCGCTACTCTCAAATAGTTTCGTTAGGGACCTGATACTAGGGTTCATCTCCCTCCAACCTTCTGTTAATTAGTGACCTGACACAACAATGTGGGTACCTGTCTTGCTGCAATTTTGGCTTCAAACTTAAGGTAAAACCGACAGGCGTAGTCAATGACTTTTCAAGCTAATGAAGCGAGAAGAGTGTGCTGAGAAAACCAAGGAAGCTTTCTCAGTCTGGACTCCACTTCTAGGTTGGAGTTAGACATTATTAGCCATGAGAGCTGTCCTGCCCTGTTAGGCACGCTGCGTTGGGCCTCCTATCGATTGCTTCTCGTCAACTTTGTTGTGCAGTGCAACTTTTTAGGTGCATCATTGAAACGCTAGTGGTCCTCTGCTTGATGGGTGCAGGTAGCAATTCCGGTGGTCCCGACGGTGAGGGTGGTGATTACATTCACAAAGTTCATCGAGCTCCAACCGACCGAGCGGTTCTACACGCCGCTTTCGAGTCCTAGGCATCTGCTCAATGCCGGATCAAGAAGTGGGTCCGAGGAGGACCAGAAATCGGACGGCCACTTCTTTTCCTGGCCGTCGTCCTCGTCGTCGTCGACTACGTCATCGTCATCGTCATCGTGGCTCCGGCGGAGTAGTAGCCGGTCGGTGGGATCGAGCAAGGAACAGTCCCGGTGTCCTGCTCAGCAGTCCGATCCTTTTGTAATACCTAGCGGATATACATGGAGTAGAATCGACGATAAATCGCATAAGATGAAGAAATCCAAGTCGGTCAGAAAATCTAAGTCGTAGTAGATCTGATGGATTTCTTTTTCTTTTCCTTTTTTTTTTTTACTTTTTTGGGTTTTAGCTTAAAAGGGAAAGGAAACAGGACGGGCAGGCAAGAAAATTGAAGAAAGTGGAGCCTTTGTACTCTTTTTAAAGCTGGAAAAGGAGGAAAAAGAAAGCAAAAAACAGAGCCAAAATCATAAATTGGGGTTCAAACATGCCCTCTCGTGAGCTTTCAGATATAACGCTGTAGACAAATGAACCGAAATTTTTCACGGGACACCGGTTCCGTTCTGACGAGCAAATGCTGCCTTCTTAATTGCTTAAGGCGCCATCATGACCGCTCTCGACGTCATGGCCAAACGCTTGGCACAAATCGGTCGAGAGCCGAGAACCCAGAAAGTGATCCGCCCTTCTCAGTTCGGCCGATGAAGGGTCATTCATGAGAGAAGGAAGGTTGTGAGAAATGCGTTTCTGCGACATGATCTCAAGAGGTTGCATTAGAGCTAGCTCATTCACGTAACACGATCTCAAGAGGGCTGAAGCATCAAGATTACGCGGAACCGTTGCCGATTCCCACTAGAAGTTGCATTCACAAATGGGCTTGCGCATTCTGCTTTGTTCCATTTATCGACTCGCTGTAAAAATAAGCGTTTGATGCATTCGTTTCTCATCACAATTCCGAGCATAAAAACAGGTGTTTGGATTCCCCAAGATAATATTAGGGGTGACATTATTCAATCCGAGTCGTCTAATTCAAAATGGACGGTTCAGATTGATCCACGTCAACTTTTTAAAGGGGAGAAAAATTTTCGGCGGGAATTTTAAAATTTGAATTGACCAATCTGGGTTGTCCATTTTTGAATTAGATGGCATAGATCCCTTATATCATCCTTCACTATGTCAGGGGATCCGGATCCAACAAACAGTTCCGATTGCCGAAGAGTTATTGCTTTGCACATGAAATTTCTGCCTTCGTGAAGTAAGGAAGAAAAAATGTCAAGCTTTCGCGTCCTCGCTCACTTGAATTATGACCTTTCCCGCGTTCGAGCTCGTGAACAAAGATCGAACGCTCTCTAAGAAGCTTTCCGTGCCGCGGTAGATCTCATGCTTGGAAACGATCTTTCTCTGCTTGATGTATCCCGCCATTTCCTCCGTAAACTCTCCGAACCGCCTCCAATCCAGCATGAACCCCTCCATCCTCGCTTCCTTCCCCACCATATTCAAGAGATTTCGCACCCCGAATCTCTCCGTCCAAGCCTTATTGCAGCAAATGAAAAACAAGGATGTCTCACTTCTGAGGTAATAACTATGACCAACTTCTTAGAAGCCGAAAGTAGCGACTTTCACCGGCACGACACCTTCGGATGCTTTTTTTTTCCCCCCTTACCTGGTTGTATTGGGAGATCATCCCGCAGAGAGGGATGCGTGCGCGGGTGTTCAGGTGGTTAAGGACGGCCTCGAGCATTCGACCTCCGACATTGTCGAGGTAGATGTCGATACCATCGGGGAAATACCTACACAAATTGATAGTGAGCATTAGTTGGATTTGAATCGCCGTGTTCAATCAAACATGCGTGACTTGGTTGTCATTTACGGTGGACGAAAAGCGCCAGCTTACTTGCTTAGGGTGGCATCGTAATCAGTCTCGACATTGTAGTTGAACGCGTCGTCGTATCCTATCTCCTCTTTCAGGAGCCTCACCTGCACAAGATAACGCGTACATATATCTATCCAAGAGCTGAAGAAGGAAATTAGGGCTACCTCTGATGTAACATGCAGTTTTAGGCATGGATGAGATTAGTACAAACCTCTATCATGGTATCACCTACCTTTGCATCGGAACCGACACTGCCGACGACTCTGCAACATTTCAACTTGGCCAACTGCCCGGCCACAATGCCGACTCCTCCAGCTGCAGCCGAGATGAACACGTTCTCTCCTGGCTTCGGGTCCCCGATCACCGTTATTCCTATCCATGCTGCAAATCCTGGGATTCCTACACTTAATTCCAGAGACGGGCTTGCTTAGACACATACATGATCAAAAGGACGTGCGGAGGAGCAATGTTCGGTCGCTCCAACTCGAAGGAAAGCGAAAATCTCTGATTGAGATTGAATAAACCCGAAGAATATGGGCAACATACAATTCGATATTCGTTTTTTTTTTGGTAAGGTGCAATTCGATATTCGTTTCTTTCTACTCTTGAGCCAAATTCGAGACGGATACGGCACGACAAATTCTTAACAATCTCCCACCTGATATACTAGAGAGTAAAATGAAGTTTTAATTGTTACCAAGAGCGCTAAGATAGTCCAGAGCAGAGACTCCAGAGTCAGGTTCAAGTTCGATCTTCCTAAGCGCATGAGCAGCAGCAGTGCAGTACTCTGACACCGGCGCAACCGTGTTCAGCACCATCTCTCCGACGCTGAAGCTCGAGTGCTTTGTCTCCAACACCTCTCCTATCCCAAACGTTGTCACAGGCTACACAAAGCAAAAGGGAAACCCTAAAAAGTCAAACCCTTAAAAGGGTCAACGCAAAAGAAGAGAAAAATCCGAGCCTAAACTGCGCAAAAACTGTTCTGAATCCTCCTAAAGGATTCGGTATATGATTGTATGTCGCAATCCATGCCGTGGATATCAGACAGAAGCACCAAATCGCCCTTAATTTCTGCTTTGCGACTGACGATATATTCAAGGGGGGGGGGGGGGGGGGGGGGGAGAGAGAGAGAGAGAGAGAGAGAGAATCTGATATGACCTTATGGAGCTCGAACGGAGGGAAATAGAGACCATCTCTTTGGCTGCCCATTCGGGCTCTGAGGTAAGGGTCGACAGAGAGCCAGTGAAGGCGGAGGAGGACGTGGCCATCTGGGACGTCGTCTTCGGAAACTCCCATGCTCGATGTACGGAGCTTCAGATGTCTGGATGTTGGCATGCCTCCATGGACGTACTCCTCCAGTGTCCATTCCTTCCTCTCAACCTGCATCTCTCTCTCTCTCTCTCTCTCTCTCTCTCTCTCTCTCTCTCTCGTTTCCAACATATAATGTGTTGTGCACCATTTTCATGGGAAGTTTGGATTTCGTCAGATCTTCGTCCTTATATGTATAGTAAGCTCATTTGATCTCAAATCTAACTCTGTTAATAATATAAGCATAGATTCCCCTCTCGTTTCCAACATATAATGTGCTGTGCACCATTTTTATGGGAAGTTTGGATTTCGTCAGATCCTTGTCCTGATATATATAGTATGCTTATTTGATCTCAAATCTAACTCTGCTAATAATATAAGCATGGATTCGCCTATAAAACAATGCATTTTGCACGCGTTGTGCCAAGCTTTCTTCGACCAAAAGAAAAAAAGAAAAAAAAGCCAAGCTTTCAAATTAAAATTCAACATACGGATAAAAGAATTTGAAATGCATTTTCTGATAAATAGAGTCATTGAATTTGGAGATTGTTCGATATTATATATACCATATTCAAACTTTTTTTTTATTAATATTTTTGTTATCATCAAGTGAGTTTTCTCTTAAAAGTAAAAAATTGGCTTAGTTGAAAGATTACAACGAAACTATACCATAAAAAAGGAAGGGTTAATATCATGAAAAACTCCAAATGGTTATACGTGACAAATTTACTCTAAACTATTTTTTCACCATAAAAAATCCATACCGATACATTTATGATAAATTTACCCCAAACTATTATATTAACCATAAAAAAATTCTAAATTAGTACACCTTTGACAAATTTATTCCCAAACTAATTTTTTTACCACAAAAAATCCTAAACTAGTATACTTGTGACAGATTTGCCCTTTGTTAGTTTCCATTAAATTGAGTTAATACTACAAAAATTCTCAAACTGATATACCTGTGAAAAACAAAGAATAAAAATCCCAAATAGGTGCATCCGTCAATTGCCACGTGTCATGTAACTTAGCAATTTAACGATAAAAATTAATAGAAACTAATTGAGGGTAAATTTAGCGCAAGTATACCAATTTGGGGTAAATTTGCTACAGATTGATCGGTTTTAAATTTTTTTGCAACAAAAAAATAATTTAGGGTAAATCTGTCACATGTGGACTAATTGAGAGTTTTTTGCAGTCAAAAAAATAATTTGGGGTAAATTTTCATAAGTATACCAATTTGAGATTTTTCATGATATTAACCCAAAAAAAAGAAAAAAGAAAATTTTACCGTTTATTAAGGATTAAGAACCTATGGTATATCGAATTAAATATTTGAAAAATGGCAGCACATAATAAAAGAGAACTTTTTGAAAAAGAATATTGAGATAACATAGCATAATTTAAGTATATTGACATAAGTTAAAACAAAGACATCTATCTTATTTTACTCTTGCCATTCACTTTTACAATATGCATCAATTTGTTTATCTATTCCAAACCGAGACACATGAGACATAAGATGAGGGTGTGCAACTGTGCATTGAGTCAGTTCAAACCCGAGAGGTGGACTAACCGGACTAGACCAGATCTAGCTGACCGATTCAACCACTGTTGTAGGGAGAATCAGTTCGGTTTTGGCACCACAAACTTAGAATCAGCTTGGGATCGGTTTAGTTCCTGACCGCCGGTTCAATAAGGTTCTCGGGTCGAGTCCTTTCTATAACATACAAACACAAAAGTGCATTGTCTCTCTTGTGGATCCTCAACCGAATACCCATATAAATTACCATCTTTAATTCGTCTAATTCCCACAAAAACTAAAATCAGCCTTCACTTTCCATCTACCCACTATTGAGGGGAAAATTTGTCAAAAAAGCCCTAAACTTATTGTCCTTTTGCCAATTCAGTCCTAAACCTTTTAATTTTACCAATTCAGTCATAAGCCTTTTGTATTTGCGCCAATTCAGTTTTAAACTTGTTTTTCCTGCCAATTCAGTCCTAAATGTTTTGTAGCTATGTCAATTTAGTCCATCCGGTGAATTTTCGTTGGCCGGCACTAACGTGGGCTCTGGCCGGCCGGCGACTAAATATTTTAATATTTTTTTTGAAATTTTAATATTTTTTAAATTATTTTTTCTTATTTTATTTTAGTTTATTTTTTCTTCGTCCCATGTTCTTCCTCTGTCTATGTTATTTGCCTCTGCTTTGGTAATCTTCTTCCTCAGCACATTTCACGTACAAAGTTAGGACTAACTCAGAATTGACGCAAGGGTTGGGGATATCAAAGAAACTCGGGTAATCTCACAGAATGTGGAGACAACCGATGTGCTACAGTGGAATATTTGGAAGTCGGGACGTACGACCGTTGCTTGCGTTCAGAGTTGAGGCTCTAGAAATGCCGCGTGTACACCAACCCACCCCAGTTAGAACTCAGTCCTAAAGGATGGCTAGCGAGGCCGAGCCTCACGACGGTTGGGTGAGGCTTGCCTTGCCAACCCAAAAAGGTTTAGGATTGAATTAGCAAAATTAAAATGTTTATGACTAAATTGACAAAATTAAAAGGTTTAGGACTGAATTGGCAAAAGTGTAATAAGTTTAGGACTTTTTTGACAATTTTCCCCACTATCGAGAGACTCCAATTTAGCAAGCCAAGCCCAAATGCAAACCGATTCTTTCCATAACACAAACCCATTCCGGTCTCGGCATCACCCAAAACCAACCAGGTCGTGTTGTCCAATCCGTGCTCAATAGATGGTCTAGTAGTATGGGTTAGGATTCTACTTGCCTTGAGTTTCTTGCCGAAGCGGGGTCGAGGCCGAAAGGTCACGAACAAGCTCGTTTCCTTTCTCTTCTCCTGCCGTCGCACGCGGAACCGAGCAAGTTATCGGGGAGGCGAGCTGGTTGCGCGAATGGCGCAGAAGCTGGGTCGAGGAGTCGTCACCAAGAGCTTGAAGACGCGAGGTGGCACCGGCGTGGAGTCGAGGGGCCGCCAGTGCAAGAGGGAGAGGAGTTGGGCGAGAGGTGAGGGGTGACGGTTCGAAAGAGAGAGAATGAGAGAGAGAAGAGTTGGCGATGCATGGGGGAACACATGGGATGCATTGGGGGGGGGGGGGCGGCTTGTGGATAATTAGAAATGCCTTTGCGTCCAAACCGCGAGCCAAGTTTTGCGTCGGGACCAATTTCGCGTACTAAAGTTCGCATAAAATTCCAATATTGGCCCAGTAAAATTATCACGCCCAAAAAATTTATCCTCAGGTCAATAGCCCGCCGTACCATAGTCCATTAATCGCATGTATTGAGTAGTACAGTACGAGGAGACCAGACTTCACCTCTTCTAGGTAAATTCTTCAGGTTACGAAAGATGTTTCATCCCTCGTTTGCCATCATTGTCATGACACTTCAGTTAAGCTTTTGCGTCTTCGTTCACTTGAAGCATGACTTTTCCCACGTTCGAGCTAGTGAACAACGATCCGAAGCTTTCTAAGAAGCTCTCGATTCCATGGTAGATCTTGTGCTTGGAAACAATCTTTCGCTGCTTGACGTAGCCCATCATTTCCTCCAGAAACTCTCCGAACCGGTTCAAGTACGAAGCCAACATGAAGCCTTCCATCCTCACCTCCTTCCCCACCATGTTCAATAGATTCCGCACGCCTTCTCTCTCGGTCCAAACCTAGAGCGCGCAAATGAGGAAATAATTATCGGCTTGCAGTCCGAACCGGTTCTGTCGCAGATCCATTATCCAAGAAACTTGGATTCTAGATACTTCACTTACCTTGTTGTATTGCGAGATCATGCCACAGAGAGGGATCCGTGCATGGGAGTTCACGTGGTTAAGGACGGCCTCGAGCATCCTGCCTCCGACGTTGTCGAAGTAAATGTCGATACCCTTAGGGAAGTACCTACAGCAATCTTTGTATCAGTACGTGAAATCAGTATCCTTACTAATATATCAGAAGATGAACAGGGCAGGAGGCAGAGAGTACTCATTCAATGTGTCCATATGGATCGCATGATCAAAGATCCATTCACTCGTTATAGCAAACAAACAAAACGGCGGGGTGTTCTTCGTGTTGAGATGAAAGTAGTACAGACTTACTTGCTCAAAGCGGCATCATAATCTGTCTCGACATTGTAGTTGAATGCTTCATCATATCCAATCTCCTCTTTCAGAAACTTGACCTGCGCAAGATTGGAACAGGTCCTTCTTAATTCAAAAACTCACGGTATGAGCGGTGTAACGACTTCTCTGCACCATCAAACCCAATGAAACGCAGATCACGATGCAGAGATCTTTTAAACTGTAAAATGGTGGGTTTTCTTTCTGTCAGCACCAGTTGGTGGTTATGCTTCGGCACCTCGGATAACGAAGCATGTAAAGCTTCAAGTTGCTGTCAAATATCATCGTAGTATCGGCCGACAATGGGGTGATTATTTTGCTATAAAAGATCCATGAATACGAAAATTCCATTAACCAGACAAATGTGTTTGGCTATGTTGAATTAAAGGAAACACTGGTGGAGCCGGTCCTAGTCTCAGCTGTAAGAAGCTGTCGACAAGGAAAAACAGGAGTCGAAAGGGTCAACACCAATTGAAAAAAGAACGTTATGGAGGTCAATCTACCTTTTCAATTCAACAGTAAAGATTTCAATCGTGTTTATTGCATACAGAGCACCTCAATCGTATCGAAATAGTTTTATATCAAATAGGAATTTGCTCTAGAAAATTTTGAAAATTCAACTACTTTGGGACTTTCTTACAGCTAATTTTGTTTCAGTTGAAACAAAAGATTACTTGAAAAGCCCAATCAATATGGAAAAAGCAACAATGTCAACCAATTGCACTTTTACCTTGACATCAGAACCAACGCTGCCCACAACTCTGCATCCTTTTAATTTAGCCAACTGCCCGGCGAGAGCACCTACTCCTCCAGCTGCGGCGGAGATGAAGACATTCTCCCCCGGCTTGGGATCTCCGAGCACCACTATTCCCACCCACGCCGCAAATCCCGGAATCCCTGCATTATTCACTCCAAAGCTAACTTTTGTCTAACAACGATTCCTGCATTATTCACTCCAAAGCTAACTTTTGTCTAACAACATACGTTAACGTCGGAATATTTTGAATATGTGAATTACAAAAAGGCGAGTAGTCGAATTTGGATTAGAGATTGGAGCTTCGGATTGGAATCCGGCGAAACTTAAGTCTGTCAGACATTCCCAAAGCTGCTCGTGGAAAAACCCGAAAACCATTTTCGACACAGAGCATGCTTTTCAAGATACTTAGTTCGACCATTGACCCAAAAAACAATCACAACAGGATCGATCAAGCAATTTTCATTTCCACACTCACAAAGAAGGACTCTCTTGTTTGCTCCCCACTAGCCGTTCAAGCTTCAGTTTTTCCTGTGGCTGACGACAACAAATTACAAGAACACCAAGAGAAAAATTCGCTTCTTTTATCTAAACTTACCAAGAGCGCTGAGATAATCAAGAACTGAGACCCCAGAATGAGGGTCAATCTTCCTGAGAAGAGAAGCAGGTGCAACGCAGTACTCAGCCATAGGAGCAAACGGGTGCATCACAATCTCTCCAAAACTCAAACCTGAGCGGTTGGACTCTACCACTTCAGCCTAACACACACAAAAGGAACTAAAAAGGGTCATGATAAAAAGAAAAAAAGAATGCAAAAATAGGAAAAAAGAAGAAGAAAATATTCAAAGTGGTTGAAGACCTGATTGAGGTGAAACTGGGAGAGGTAGAGACCATCTTGTTGGGAGCTCATTTTGGCTCGGAGGTAAGGATCCACAGAGAGCCAATGGAGGCGTAGCATCACATGGTCGTCTGGCCCGACATCTTTGGGGATTTTGAGGTTTGATGTTCGGAGTGTCAGATGTTCAGATGTCGGCACACCTTCACTCACGTACTGTGCTAGTATCCATTCCTTGCTCTCCACTTCCATCTCTCTCTCTCTCTCTCTCTCTCTCTCTCTCTCTCTCTCTCTCTCTGTGATTATTTGGTTCTGCGAGTTTCTGAGACGCTGATTTAAACAGAGGTTTGTTTCAAGTATAGTCGGATGAAAAAGACAAGCGGAAATTTTCTTTTTCCGGGGGGGTTAGTGCTTTTGGGATCTAGATCTTCCTTGAATTTCTCAGAATCAAAGTAACACTACTAAACAGGATCCGGATCCCCTGACATAGTGAAATTATGTTAGGAGTGACATAACGGATTTAGGCTAAACGCACCAAATATACGAATTTCAGCCTCTGCATAGCCAAATTGGAGCTTACCAAACTACATGGACGTTAAAATGTCCATGGATATATATATAAAAAAAGAACTAAGCAAATATGAATTTTAGATGATGGGAAATGGCATCTCGAAAATCAACTAGTGCATAAACCTGACTAAAATATCATATTCGAATGTCCTATCCAAAAATTTGAGATAATAGGTGGAGAGAGACTGCATCCATACAAAGGAGATGTAAATTCTATATCCAAACAATGTGATATACTTTTACGGTTAATAGTCAAGATGCGATAAAAACATTGAATCACTATCAAAACTGTCGTTTATATAAAGGTGTCGAATATAATCGAGGGGCATCATCCACTGATTTTAAAAGGCGTTTTGATTTTTTTTTTCTTTTCGTTGTTGTTGAAGAATTCTTGACGAGTATGCACATCACAAATCTTTGGACCGTAAAGCTCTAAGCTTCTCGCGGCCACGGAAAACCACAAGCAATGGATCCCCCAAACAAGTGTGGAAAAGGACATTTTGTGCCTCATTTGGAGCAACACCACATAGAAATCAGGAAGGAATGTCTTCAGTCAAGCGTCATTGTTGACCCCACCATGAAATTGGGAAAATAGAATCATTATCCCTTTTTTTTTTTTTGGCCTTTGCCAGAAATTATTATCCTGTTGAATCACTTCTTGATGCAAGCGTCGTGGTGGATCACATTTCAACCACCGGACAACCAGTTTGAAGAGCGCGGATCCCGTCTACGGTGGCCGAGCAACCGTCGTACATATATCAATTTTCGCCGATTATAGACTTTTTTTTTTCAATTTTACCAATTGAGTCCAAAACACCGACATAAATATTGGTCGTCATACATGGCGTGGCCAATTTTGACGTGAACAGTTTTTGTTTGCGCGGAAGTGAGCGATCGAACAATAAATAGATAGGATAAGAAAATAAATCGGACACCGGACATACGTGGTTCGTTTGTATAGGCCTACGTTCACGTGGAGAGCAGCGTCGAATTTCACTATGAAACAAGTGATGCATGGAAATTATAAATCGCACTCAAGTTACTTAAATACTCTCGGTGTTTTACGATCTCAACTATATCTAGTGATTCATATAGTATTTAGCTAATAATTCCTTACGAAATAGTCTTTCAATTTTATTAAGAAATTACACAAATCAAATCTTATCACAAGATTTAATCGGCTTTAGCACTTGATTGCTTAATGCCAAGCACTCGCTTGAAAACGGCACTTCAAGGACTATCCGAAAACGAGAGACCAAGAGCAACATGTACATATATCCAAGAAAGGACGTTCAGTGGCCAACTTTAGCGTGAACAGCAAACGAAATCCATGTACATCGAGAATCAATTCGGTCTGGGACTTTTCCTTTTCTTGATTTGAAAGCAACGTGAACAGCAAAGTGAATATCTGAGTTTTTGTTTCCTCTGTCTTCCTTTGACCCAGACTTTCCTATTCTTTTACAGCTTGGTCATCTCCCATCTTTCTTAAATAATATTTTATTTCAGGTTGGTTTTCGTTCGCAAGCTTAAATTCGAAATATATTCGGAAAGTTTTTTGAAAAAAAAAATCGAAGGGATAACTTTCAGGCTAAAATAAAGAAATGCAATGAAAAACCATCAAAACCAAACAAAACAAAACGTCGAAATAGAAAAAAAAAAAAAAAGAGGCTGTAATGATCCTCACTGGCAAAGTACCACACTTTGGCATACAATTTCAAAGACCGCAACTGCATGCAATCAGCCCAAATTCCACTTGATAAAGTGGAACAATCTTTAGAGCCTTATCAAGCTCCACAAAGTGGCAATAATATGGGATGCGCTCCTGACATAACCTCACCAATTAGTGGCATCTTATCGATTTATGGATTAAAAACAAGTGCGATAAGGACATAAAATAGATCTTTTGCTTTTTGAAGCGTAAATCACAGAGAAGTAAGGATTTAGACTGTTTTGGCATAAGCTCCATAGGAATATTCTGATCTTTGGTTTGAGGGGGGGGGGGGGGGTGTGGTTGTTGTGGGCCTTTCAAAATCCTGTTCGAGAGTAAGCGTGATGGTTGGAATGAAGTAGATGCCACATTTGCGGGTTGCTTTGCTTCCGGTGCTCTAATAGAGTTGTAGGCACTTTTGATGGTGTAATTCCCAGAATTTTGTGTTGTCCACACCAATCTATCCTTATTGAGGGAAGGACTCGGGTGTGTTGTCCACACCAATCTGTCCTTATGGCGCACATGACAACGTTTTTATTTCTCTATTTCTGTTCCAAACCTATTTCAGAAATAGGTTTGGAACATAAACTTGTTTGGCAACGCAAATCTGTTTTTCTATTTCTGGAACAAAAATCTGTTTCAGAAATAGAGTTTGGCCCAAAATCAGAAACAAAAACTTTTTGTTTCTGATAGAAATAGAAAAATTTATTTCTGTTCCAAAAATTATTTCTAAAACAGAATGGTTAACATGCGCGCCCCAAGTGTATGTTCATCCCACCGTTTTTCTTCTTTGGAAATCAAATCTACTACATTCGAGGGATTTGATCTGAGTGCTGGGCCACCTATTGGACCCTTTTTGAGCCAACAATCCAATCTAATGTTGACTGATACTCCAGAGCCAATTGACCATCTAATAGATTCCACGATAGTTTTCTTGCCATATAAAAGACTTTGCCAGCCTCAAGATGGTATGATTCCTCTTTTTGCCTAGAAAAACTTACAGTTCTGGAAATAACAGCCTTTGAGAACTCTATTGCATAATGAGTTGTCATTCTGAGCAAGCCTCCAAGCTTGCTTTTCGAGCATGGCTTTGTTGAAAGCAATCAAGTCTTTAAAGCCAAAGCCCTCGTTATCCTTTCTCAGTTTTAAGATCTCCCGTTTTCGTGAGTATAGCCGTGTATTGGACTAAATTTTTATTCTTCTAAAATGTATGATCTCATCCTTTTTTCTTTACCATTTGAAACATAATCAAATCTAATTATTCTCAAATTATTTAGCATCACTCCTTATCTTTCGAAAATCATTCCTTTTATAACTTCCTGGCATATCTAATTTGATATTGTTATCCAAACACGAATATAGTCTTTTTTTTTATTGAATTGTTTTAGATAAAAATATTTTGGAACACCATTCTTCTAGAACAGTTTAATATGTCGTCAAGATCTAAACATAAGTAGGCACGAAACATAAGTGCGGGTCAAGCAGTTGTACTGAGAACCCAGATTCACTTCCGGTCTCGGACCCCGTTCTTCTTCCCGAATTATAAAAAGTCCTCCCTCTCCCTCACACTGCCACTTCCTCGCCGCAGCCTCTCCACGGCCACCACAGCAGTGCCTCGCCTTGCCGTCGCTCGGCCACAGCGTCGGATCGCCAACTTCTTGTCGTCCTTACATTTCTCTATGTCTTTGTGGATCTTCTCCGGTCTCTCTCTGGTAAGATTCATCTCCGCCTCAAACGTTGATTGGATCAGTTCTTTCTTTCAAAAGATCGTACTTTTTTTCTGATCGTCTTTGTGTTGTGTGGTTACATATCCAAAAAACCAAAAAGAACACGTGAAAAAAGAAAGGAACAGTTGTGTTCGTCCGCCTTAAATTTGTAATTTATTTCTTTTGCAAATTTTGCCCTGTACCCAGTATGCCTCGGCTGCCTGAGGAGATATGCGGTGGGCCTTAGGTTCGGTTGATTAGTGTCACTTGCCGGGTGGATCTCTCCTCCGATACCGGCGAAACGGGTGATTGTTTTCGCTAATATTTGCTCTGTTTCCAATCATAGATATGGAGGTTTGTCTATGCGTCACCTGGCTCTCACATCTTTGGAGTCTCATCGGCTCTTCAAACAGTCAAGATATGGTCAGTCTGAAAAGCCTACCGGATAATGTCATGACTGATGTTCTCATTAGGCTACCTGCTGATCAGGTTGTCGATTTGCGGAGGGTGTGTAAAAGAGGGTGCTCTTTGACTGCTACCCATTACTTTGTTCAACTGCATCTTGAAAGGCCTACTCCAGTAATGATTTTCCAAACCTGTTCGCACGAACATATTTGTCCTCCGTTGACTGGAGCTCTAAGAAGAAGAAGCGGCTGATTAGGGAAACCCGGTCGCAGAAAATTGAATCAGTGCCGTCCAAAAGTTTGTTTCGATTTTCAGGTTGTTGCGGTTGTTGCAATGGGCTCTTCATCTTCAGAATAAATGGGAGGTATCCAATTACTTATGACATTTTCAACCCTATCAGAAAAGAGCGAATCACCATCACCTCGCGTTTGATTGTTGGCGTCCTTTTCAAAGCAAACAAGTACCAGTTGGTTACGTATGATAATGTCATGGATGACTTCAGATTTTACATTGGTACTTTAGGTCCAATTATTACATGGAGGGCAGTTGGGTCCATTCATCATCGTCCTATAAGACCATCTGCCCCACCTGTTGTAAATGGGTGTGTCTATTGGATGGCGATTGGGAAGCGAGGGAAGAAAGACATGGCGCCCCCGTGTACACTTTCTATCATGGTCTTTAGCATAGAAGATTGCGAATTTCCTTTCCGGCCTCATCCAGGAAAGCTGAATGAATCATGTCATGGTCATGAAAAGATGCACTTTTTGACAACCAAGGGCCAACTGTATGCGTATGGTATGGATGCCAAAATCATGGACATATGGGTTTTGGAGGACTGCAAATTGCTATTGGGTTAAAAAGTTCAGTATCCATCTCGAACGAGACTTGAAGCAGCATTCAATTGACGATATTCACAGAATGAGCTATCAGACATGTATCCAAATGAAGCTTATCGACATATGGAAGGACGAAGTGCTTTTGGTAGTCCCTGAGAAGGGCTTCTTTAGGTACCACATGCGGCTAAAAACAATAACGGAAGTTCAATTCGCACATCTACATGTTGCAGATCATAGTTGTACGAGTAAGCTTTGTGAGGCAATTGCTATTGAAAGTACGATGAGCCTCATGTCGTTGAGAGATTTTTTTTTATTTGTTTCAAGTTGCAAAATAAAGTTTATGTAGACGCGTACCTAAGAAAGGGCAGTGATTATCTTTAAAGGAGGTCGAAAATGTTGACCCAGTGAGAACTGGTGGTATTGGGTCTTTTGATTGATATTTTTATAAAATGCCCATAAACATCGAGAAAATCTTCTTCCCATATGCAATTTATCTATGTAATTTTGATTAGTTGAAAGAATGTCAAAAGATCATATTATCCACGCAGCTTGCAGTGCAAATGGAATGAAGACGCAATTGATGCAACATCAATCCACTAATTAGATGTCTAGTTGAAGCCAAGCACGCATTCAATTGAACTAAAGTAAGACTAAAAACTCCTCACTTGCAGACTAAAGTGAAACAACTAATTTCAGTCACACGAAATAGTACAGCATCAACCGCCACTTACCCTATCACATCTGCCCCAAGCCTCAGGTTGCTTTTAGCAGAATACCCCAAGACTTGCACTGCCGCATTTTATCTGGATCCATGCCACCGCCATTTTCTGCAATTAAAGGACGATAGAAAGTCATCGTTTGAGAAGGGTCACACAATCAAATCTTAGTCAAAGAGTTAAAAAGGTTGCCACTGAATACACTTCTAAACAGATAAACTATATATGAAGCATATTAGATACAAGAATGCTACAGAAACAAAATCAACTTATGATGATAAACTGAAGAAAATGACAAAAAAACTCAAAGGACCCCACAGCCCTTTCAACAGCTGACTAATAAGCAATTCCCAAAGCTACAAAATGAAGAATTTGGGATCTACGATATAGATTATACAGTAGTCATTTATATTATGCACTATACACTCCAGTGGTAATGAAGCCATCATCCTGCCTCAAAATAGAAGAGAAGGAAGGAAAAGAATGTGGAAAAAGAAACCCAGTCGCTTCTAAAGAAAGCAGATCCAGCAGCAACTGCGTTAAACTGAATAGATCCATGATCACTGCCATCTCCACAGTCATTCCTGTTTGTGCCACAATTAGCAACCACATTATTGTCCAACTTGCCACTTCCCCAGCATCCTATGTAGAGATGGCCACGGGCCGGTTCCGACCCGGAACCGGCCCGGAACCGGCCCGGGTCAAACCCGAAACCGGCCCGGTCAACGGGCCGGTTCAATGCGAACCGGAACCGGCCCGTGTGGCACGGGTCGGTTCCGGGTTGTAATTTTCCCAAACCGGCGGTTCCGCGCCGGTTCGGAACCGGCGGTTCCGCGCGGTTCGGAACCGGCCCCCAAACGGCTATATTATAGCCGTTTGCAAACGGCTATAATATAGCCGTTTGCTTGGTCAACCAAATGGCAAAATGGCCATTTGGTTGACCAACGGCTATATAGCCGTTCAACAGAACGGCTATATAGCCGTTTGTTTTTTTTTTTTAATAATTATAAAATATTTTTTTTAATTTAAAAAATAACCATAACCATTATAAATATCCATCTTCACCTTTCATTTTTCCTCACAACTTCTCTCAAATTCTCTCATTTCTCTCATTTCTCAAATTCTCTCAAATTCTCTCAACTTCGCTCAAATTCTCTCAAATTCGCTCAATTTCTTCCGCTCAATTCTCTCAAAAAATGGCTAATGGAAGAGGAAAGAGCCCGATGATTCCAGAAGAATCCAATTATTCTCATGATCCTCGTGAGTATGCACATTGGGGATACGATGACGAAGATGATATCAACGTTATTCCTAATGTCGAGCACATCCCGACGCAAGAAAGTCTACAACCAACTACCAATACCGAAGAAGCATCAACAACAAAAGAAATGAGTCGAGGGAGTGCATCCATCATATGGCAACACTTCACCAAGCAACATTTAGAAGGTAACGACTACAATCTCATTTGTAACCATTGCAAAAAAGTATACAGGTTTACAACTGGAAGCGGCTATGGAACATATCGTCGACATTTGGCGTCAAAACATCCAACGGAATTCGGGATCGACATGAGGCAACAACAAATTCCCAAGTTTGTCGATTCTAACACTTCTAATTTATTTCGTTACGATAGAAATAAGTATGAGGAAGAACTTGCTAAATTTACTGCCGTTGAACATTTAGCGTTTAATTTTGGTGAAAATTTTGGTTTTAATACTTTTGTACAAAATGCATGTACTCCACAAGCAAAACCCGTTTCGAGAAATACGGTTAAACGCCAAATGATTAAACTTTATAAAAAAGGAAAAGATGATTTGAGAAATTTTTTTGCATTTTTCAATGGACGTGTGCATATAGGTAGCGACATTTGGAGTGATCCTTGGCAAACTCATTATTATATGGGTATTACATGTCATTGGATAGACGATGAATGGAACATTCAAAAAAGAATTATTGCATTTCGAGTTTTTGATGAATCGCATACGGCACATAATATTTATAGAATAATTAAGCAAGTTTTAGAAGAATATTTATTGGTTAATAAAATTTTTTCAATTGGTTTTGATAATGCCGCATCAAATACTGCTTCTGTTCGCGAGTTAGAAACAATTTGTAAACCCGCTTTTGGTGGAAATTTTTTTCACATTAGATGTGCTTGCCATGTTTTAAATTTATGCGTACAAGATGGTTTACGAACTCTTGAAGATGCTCTTCGTCCAATAAAAAAAGCAATTACATATTTATGGAAACATTCCCAAGTTATGAGAGAATGGGGTAGATTTTGTAAACAAAATGGAAAAAAACCAAAAAAATTTCCAAGAGATGTTCCACATCGTTGGAATTCTACATACGAGTTGCTTAATCAATCTTTTTCATATAAAGAATTATTATGTACATTTTTTGCGAATTATGTTCCTCAAAGTAATTTATACCCACAAGAGTGGGATATTTGCAAAAGAATTTTAGATTTGTTAAAAGTTTTTAATAATGCAACTTATACTTTATCCGGTGTTTATTATCCTACTACACATTTATTTTTAACAGAGTGTCTAAATATTGTTGATATTTTTCAAGAAAATGAAGGCGATAATCAATTAGGTCCAACTATTATAGCAATGCGAACGAAATGGATGCAATATTATACAAAAATTCCTATTATCTATTTGGTTGCTTGTGTTTTGGATCCACGTACGAAAATGGAGGGCTTACTTGATGATTTGAATTCATACTATGAGTGTTTACATTTGATTGAAACCGTAAATATTAGAGATATAGAAAAAGAAGTTAAAGATATAATAGTAGAATTGTATAATGATTTTTGTAATAGATATAATATAGTTGGTGATAGTGGAACTTCTTCCCAAGTTAGTGGCATGCAAGGTAAGCACCTAGGTAGAGGGTCTAGAAATCTAATAAATAGACAAAAAAGACAAAAGGGAATAATGGGAAATATTTCTGAAATAGAAATTTATTTAACTACTGAATTTGAGTTTCCTCAATCAGATGGCATTGATTTTCAAATTCTAAAGTGGTGGAATAATCATTCAACTCAATTTCCAGTATTAGCTCACATTGCAAAAGAGATTTTAGCAACCCCTTGCTCAACCGTTGCGGTTGAACAAGCATTTAGTATTGGAGGTAATATTTTGGATGATCGACGTTCGAGATTATCTCCGGATTCAGTTGAAGTTCAAATTTGTGTCGATGATTGGACAAAGGCGGCATATCGACAACAAGAAATGGATCGCAACATCGAATCCGAATTCTTCAATGACGAAGATATCACCGGCACGGGTACCACCGCCACGGGTAGCGACGATTGATGATGAGGTAAGTATGGGGTTATCAAAGGTAAACGAACTACATGGGCTTTGATTCTTTTATCCCCAAGAAGATATGTAGGCGCTTAATGATAATTCATTAAGTTCAAGCCCTTTCTTCCCTCCCTTTTTTTTTCCCCCGATCCATAAATTTGATTACAATTTGTATTTGAAAATTTATTATTTCATAATTTTATCTTTTTTATTTCATAATTCATTATTTAAATTTTTTTTATTTCTTAAAGTTTTATTTGAAAATCGGTTTGAACCGGACGTAACCGCCGGTTCTGAACCGCCAGTTCGGTTCTGGTTCGGAACCGAACCGGCGGTTCCGTCCGGTTCAAACCGGAACCGGAACCGGCCCTTGAACCGGCCCGAACCGCCGGTTCATGAACCAGAACCGGAACCGCCTTCAAGGTTCCGGTTCCGGTTCATGATAGTCCGGAACCGGAACCGGCGGTTCCGAACCGTGGCCACCTCTAATCCTATGATTATACATAGTTGCTTAGGATACTGCATTTGGACCGTTATAACCTCCCCATATTGATGGACATAAAAGTTTCTGTGTAACATTGACGCACAGAACTCTTTACATGCTATTCCAATTGCTTCTCATTTGATAAATTTCAAATAGTCCAGCCTCTATCCACTTTTAAATACCACTTAGTCAAGATTAGCAATCTAATATGATAATGTAAAAGTCAACTGTTTCTGATGCCACCTTTTTTATTTTATTTATTTAATTTTAAGTTTTGACATTGCAGAAGTTGGTTTACAATTGTAGATGTTACAACAGATTGCCAATTTGCCACCATATTTCCCAAATACCATCAACAATGGGTACAACTCTCCTGAAGGTGCATGACCGAGCTTAAAATATGATGTGAGCAAAAGCATATATTTCAGAAGGGAAAAGGAGGATGCAATAAAACAGAGAGAAACCAACAAAGCCAAACACCTTATATCAGCAACATTATATTCCCATCTTTCTAGTTGTACAGCCTATCTATTTCAACATACGCTAAACCGTTAGAAACCTGAATCAGGACAGAGGAAGTAAAGACAATAAATAGCAACTACATGATTGAAAACAGATATAGGAACTACACGTACCTCATCCAACGTGTTATCCAAAAGTTCTGCAAAAGATGCACAAGCTGCTTGGATAAGCTGAAAGACATGTAACTTCGAGATACAGAGATGATCAAAGTTGGGAAGATAGGCAAGTTTGCCTCCAAGAGCCCACTTATGACTCATTGGATCGGAATGTAGAAACTTGGGATGAACGGGGACATGATCAATGCCCCCTGGATCATCCAACAGACATAAGAATATGTACAGGCAACACAAACACTTGGAACTCAAAGAAAGGCCACAACTGCAAACAAGACACCAATGCTCTAACATGGAACTGACAAGCGATATGCATTTGGAAAAGGGGGCAATACCTCAAAATATTTCCAAGCATGCATTTCAATAAACTAAAACAAGGATGAAACAGAAGCAACGATGCAATGTAACCACCCCCACCCCCCCGGGCGGATGCCAAAACCAACAATAACCTAAATCAAATGTCACCAGGACAGCCCTTGCAATCCCCAGCCTCCCAGAACTGCTTACTTAGCAGAGGCGAAAGCAAGAGGCGGCGGCGGCAGCAACTGCCCCGACAGAGGACCCTCAGGGATAATGACGCCCAGCTTCCCCTTCTCGGAAGGGCCTTGGTCTGCTATCGTACCAATGAGTTCGACGGAGTAGATAAGCTATTTGTCCACTACAATGTCTTTCCAAGAGGACAACGACACAACGGCCTCTTGCGTGTCATGGGCGTCCATGGCTTGCGAAAAAGCAAACACCGGTTACCAACAAAACTATCATAACTTTCTCAGATGATCGATAATCAACAGAACCCGGAAGAAGGGAAGAAGGTTGACGGATTTGATGGGAGGGCAGGGGCAAGGCGTGACTCTCGAGAATGCTTGGAAGTGAAGGATAGGAAGATTGAATATGAAATCTTTAAGGAGTCGAGTCGAATGGAATTGGAATACAGAATCTAAGGTGACTATGCTTGGGGATCACGCTTTGAGCTGATGTCTGGAGGGGAGAAATTCAGATAGCTTGTACCAGCAATGGACGGCTTCTACACGTCTCCACAGCTCCATTCACATTTCCGTGCAGAACTACTGATAAGAGCAATGTCAGATCCTCCTAGACCACAACATCATCATCAAGAAAATCTACCTTTTCCAGCCCAGGATAGATTTCTAGAATATGGGATCTAAGGTGAAAAGAAGTAAAATTTACTTTGGGTTCTGCAGTCTGTGCTCATCTTTTTGTATCTTGAGGATTACTGAAACAGTAGGCCTGAGAATCCACATCAGAAATATGTCTCAGTAAAAGAGCATATCCAGAACTCAGCCACGAAACTCATTGAAGTTGTGCACGATAATGGTGGAACCTTTGAAGTCGTTATTAAGGAACCATGCTTGGATTACTCCATAATTGATCCCATTTGTGACAATGTGGAAGACAAACTGCTTTGGATGGTTGGAGCTAGAGACAGTGGAGTTGACAACTATAAAGGTAGCAAGGACATCATCCGAAAATATGCAAAAATGATGAGGATTGTTGTCGATTGTTTGAGAATAATATCTCGTGTT
The DNA here is from genome assembly GCA_016432845.1 of Psidium guajava. Classification (NCBI taxonomy): domain Eukaryota; kingdom Viridiplantae; phylum Streptophyta; class Magnoliopsida; order Myrtales; family Myrtaceae; genus Psidium; species Psidium guajava. The sequence goes on along the minus strand of CM028232.1, from coordinate 29,656,177 downwards.
ATCAGCAAAATCTTTGTGGAGAAAGTTTCTTAAGCCAATTAAGAGATAGCTTGATGCTTAGGCAGGAGGCTTTTGGTTAGTGCTTCACCTGCCAATTGTCCAAACACAGTGCTCGGAACTAGAGATGGACTGGCATGCTCTTCTAGGGCTTCGATATGGAATCTCATGGTCATTATGGTGGTAGCAATGTCATAGAACATGTCCTATGCCTTAGAGATCAGAGACGATGGGCTTGTAAATATTGGCTCTGCTTCTTCTAATGCAACGAGCTCTCCTCTCAGTGCAGCCTATGACAGTGCTGACCAGGTGAAGATTGTCATGTTCTTTCGCTACAACAAGATAAGCCATTGCAAGGATCATTTGCTCAGCCAAGCGCCTAGATAATGACATGGCGCCAACTACTTGCTTTGTAAAATTCGAATTCCTACGGCTCTCCATGGATAAACCTCCACTTTGATTGATCCTGGGGAAGCAAAAGCAAGAAAACAAAGTTCTAAGTCGAAGCCTAAACCCAGGAATAGATAGCGAGCCAAATGATAGAACGGTCGAGTCAAATCACATCAAAAGGGCAAATAAATTACTGAGGATTGGCTACACAGGCTTGAAAGGAAATTGGGTCATTTCAAATTTGTAACCTTTGCGCCGACTACTTCTCTTTTGATAAGCTAAAGATGCAATCAAACGAGTTCGCATTTCGATCAGAAAAAGAAAGTGATTCCTGTCAAACTCAATCAGAAACAGAGTATAAAATGCGTCGAAAGCCGTTACCGTCACTGTCCGTCGTGATTATGACGAAATGCGAACGAAGCCAAAGGGGCCAAGAAGAAGAAAAGCGAACCTACTCCGCCGCCGCCGCCGCCTTCTCGCCTTGCCCCGCCGTCAACGGCCCAATCGAGGATCTCATGCTTCGGATTCCCAAGCTAAAGACAAAAAAACAAAAAATAAAAATGGATGGACGAAACGCATCGGCACGAGCAGCGAGAGAGTCGGGGATGGGACTCGCGCGACTCGGTCTTGAGCTCTCTCCTTGCTTTAGGAGTCGGAGTGGGTAAAATCACGGGTCGGGTCTAGACAGGCCTGTAATGTGATGGGTTCAAACCCGACTTTTCTGTAGGATTGGTCAGTCTCAGTGGTTGGGGGACTTGAAAAATCTCGTTCAAAATTCCTAAACTTTTTAATTGACCAATTTAGTCACGTACCTTTTAACAATTTGCCAATGAGTTTAAAAAAGACTTTGTCGTTTTTGGGCTATCATATCGCACAATTGAAAGTAATTACGTCAACATTATACCTACTAAATCCTCATCCGTATTGATAAACCATTTGTGGTCATGAGGTTCTCTATCTGTTTTTGTCCTGCTTTGTCCCCATAATTAAAGTATATAGCTGAATTATCCAGCTTTGATTTCCCATTAAACAAGAATAACATAAATTTTTTTTGTTTCTTTTATTAAAACACTTCCCTAGAGTGGTCAATTAAATTTGGTAGTCGATTTGAAAGAAAATTTCCATTTTCTAACATCTCTAGATTCTATTAACTCTAGCCATTCTACTTTCTCTTTTCTACATGGCCTTTGTCCACGAACCGAATAAATCCCTCGTGTTTTTTTTTTTTTTGGATCGAAAATCTTTCCTTTCATACGTGTGCCGATCACACTAGGCAAGAAAAAGAAGAAAAAAGGGTTTTTATGGCATTCTCCACAAAATAGAATGCCACCTAGACGGCTCCTAAGCAAATCTAGACTATGGATTAGCAAAATGAGATGAATGATTCAAAAGTGCAATCAAATCCTAAAAATTGACAAATTTGCACAATTAAGTCTTTTGATAACTCCATCAAATTTGGTTAATAGAATATGTAGATAGGAATTTTAATATTATTTCATTTTCTATGTGGCATTTGCCGTTACTAAACATGAAGCATAAGACTAAATGAATCTTCATGTCCTTATTTCCACCATTTAATTCGGCACAAGGAAAAATCCAGTCCAACCTTATAAAATTTGAAAAGCTTGAAATCCCATATTGTAAGGGCTAGAACTTGGACGGCAGGTCCAACACATTTAAACAATTAGGAAGTACAAGAACACCTCGGTTCTAATACCAATCTTAAAGACCATAGATTCTTCAGATATTATACCTCCCATTGTCTCTGCTCATATTCATTGCCTGTATTTTTAAAATCCAAATGCTGATTGTCATTTGATGCCAAGTGAAAAATAAACAAAAGATCTTCGGAGTCTTTCAAGACAAAAAAAAGGAAAATTCACCTACCCTACGCTGGTCAATCAACAAAGTTTTTTCCTAGCGCAACTAACGAGCATCATTTTTACATGCAGCTGGTTTGAGCACATCATCAGACCATGGTTTAGTGGCACATCCTGTCCAAAATAGACTTTTTCCTACACTAAATGGCTCTAAAATCAGAGGGTTAGCAGAATCTCACCATAATTGCAGAACAATGAAGTAGATCAGAGTTTACAATCTTCTAAAAATGAAGCAGTTAGACAACCGTGTCCGATGCCTAATATTTTGATTTTCCATTGAGAGATTTCATCTTTTCCAGTGGCTTTACCTTGTCCAGCAAATCTAGGATGGTAGTAAAAGCTTCCTACAAAAATGTAGATGAACAAGGAAAAACGAGATGTTCAGTAACGAAAGCCCCAATTCTTGCGCCAACATGTGAAGGCAATGATCTCCGGTGTGTGATTGATATCATGAAGATCCAAAGCATAAGGTTATATATGGCTCAATAAAGAGTGAAAAAACAGAGAGATTATTCATGAAGACATTGTGCATTTTATGTGAAAAGGGGCACCAAGGTAAAAGATTGAAGTGGATACGGTGCAAGGGTATTTTTTACATTGAAATTTGCATGATGTGGGTCTACTTCTTGTGGAAGGCACTCGGCACTTGAGAAATAGTAGCAAAAGGTTGCAAGTGTGTGGAAATTATGGAAGATATTACGGCACTCAAGAATCCTCATTACATTCAACAAAGGAAATAACGAGAAACCATATTCCACTGCCAAACTAATGAAAAAGGACAACATAAACAGAAGAGAGGTATTGCTACAGTGCAAAGAGTCAAGGAGTCAACATACAAGAGAGGGAAGATCACAGTCCAGAAGAGCCAAGCAACTAGGTTCAATCTTGCTATTTTTGGATTCTTGGATAAGAAAATTTTATTCTGCAAAAACTGAGATTCCAACAATGATGCTTAAGGAAGGCCATGATCGGGCAAGAAATTCAAGAACCACAAACCTTGGAAGAAGTTCAAACGTCCAAACAACATGCACAAAGTAAAAGGACCACAGAAAGAAATGATCGACCACTTATAAGACAAAGAACACTATGAACAGGGACGTCAAGGAGCCATTCAGTCAAACTATTGGCGACTGCCATCTAGAGAGTAAAGTGGCAAAAAAACTCTTAAAATTAGCATTATCAACACAGAATTTCAAGCAGTGCCATAATTGTTCCTCCCAGAAGAACCTGAACTTTAATCAAGCAATTCTTGTGATATGTATTGTGTTCTTGGATGTCAATATGATGCTTTGCATCCTTCACAAGCCCAATTGTAATGACATGAGTCATCAAACAACATTATTTGCACATAAGTAGGCACACATACCAAGAAGAATATCTGCAAAAAACAAAAGAACATTGATGCAAACCATTACAGTGTCTTCATAAACTAATCCGCACCAGGCTGCGGTTGATAAGTGGTTTCTTGAGATAGCAGCATATCCTTTACAACATTATGACGCCCGACATCTTTCCCTAGAAGAATCATCCGGAACATGCGGGGAATCCTCAGATAGAGGATAGAAACATAACTCTTCAAGTGACAAACGAAACTTTCTTCTTTTTAGTATGCATACAAATACATAGCATAAAACAGAGTCTACCTTTTAGATCTCTTTGGCTCCATGGCGCACTGTCACATACTGCGGGTGTTATAGGAGAACACATCACAGATGCTATAGGAGACATGTTTCGACGTCTTATCTATTCAAACAAATTACACTATTACTAGTTGAATAGTAAGTAAAACAAACCAACAAAAATAGATTATCGTACCACAACATAGATAACCACCAATAATGATCGCAGCGAAAACAACGAGCAAGGCTAGCAATGGTATACTTAGCTGCACTAAGGAAGCATAGTAAAAACTTAATAGGCTCTTCTCCAACTCAGCTGGCATCGCAAGAACCTCCACTCTTGTCTTTAATTGTTCCATTTTACTTGTTGGTCGAGCATTGTTCTGAGAGTCCCCCGGATTACTCGGTGGAGATGACGGACTAAGCGGGAGCTGCCCAACCTCAGTAAGCTCAGCGATAGCCCCCGCAGCCTCAGCATCCCGCTCAACATCCTCATGCTCATTAACACGGTGGACCAACCTCTCAGCCTCACTAATAGAGCGGACCAACCTATCAGCGTCTTGCCGTGTTGCTTGCAACCTTCTTAGTAAGCTTTCACATACCCTCTCGATACTCTTTATCTTGAAAAGGGAAATAATAAATTTTGCAACCAATCCTAGTGCAAATACCATCCCAAATACCAAGCATATCCAAACAGAGTAGTCACAGGAAATGTGGGCTTGTAGTAACTGCATGGCCACGTTGCAAAGCAACGAATAGATGCCTAGGTGAGTAACATAAACGTACATCACATTGTTTGCTTGGTCTTCCATTTCAACTTGTTTTGTTTGTAAAAGATCTATTTTTCTTTTAATGGATTCAGCAGCGAGATGAAATCTGTCCTCTGTCTCAGCATCCATATCCTTCTTCAAATCCTTGAAAGGAAAAGAAATTTTATGTTGGGATCTTAGTAACTAAAACAAATATTGAGAAATCATGTTTAAGAAAAAATGTAGATGATAAATGTTTTGGTGGATTATGTCGAGTTACGATGGAAACCGACGGTAATAGGTGTTCAAGTGTTTAAGGCATAATGTCAAACAGCTTGTAGGCATTGACTGCACTGAGTTGAATCATGGAATCAAATCAACTCGTGTCTAAAATGAATGCGAGATCAAGCATGTAACTACAAGTCATCAAGAACATCTCTTATCTTTTAATACAGACGATCATCATTAATGTAGTTGTGGATTTGTACTACACTAGAACAAAACAGAACATCTGTTGCCTTTAAATACAACGATCATCATCAATGAAGTTCATGATTTGTACTACACTAAGACATAACAAAATAGGTAAGGAGATTACTTGACAACGATTCACCTTTGTCAATCACAAGATTATGCCATAACGAATTGTGATTACGTGCGTGTGACTAAGGAATAAGTTGTGACTATTTCAAACAACATCATCTTCAGAATCGTACGCACAATCTCACCTATGACAAACGAAGTAAAACGACACCTAATCGAAGTGAAGATAAATGAAAGCTATCGAAATCTGAGATTACATGGCTACTGAAGTGAAGACAAACGGTGATGAGAGATCTAGTGACCGCCGGCGGCTTAATCGAAGACCGTCGGCGACGAAAGCTCGCGGCTGAGTACCGAGATGATGAGCGGTGAAATCCCGACGAGAGGAAGAAGACGAAGTAGGAGAGAGAGCTGAGTGTGAAACCGGGCGCCAAAATGAAACTTCATCGCACATTGAAGTTAGAAACTTCTTACCCCCAAAAAAACAAGAATAAAAAAAAAGGAGAGAATTTAGAAACTGCATTTAAGATAATTGCCATTCCGCTTGATTAACGCGAGAAGGTTTTTTTTTTTTTCCGGTCAAATAACGCTAGAAGTTTTGGAATAATAAAATATATCGACATCCACAAAATGTGTATAAAATAGGTATTATTGTACCAAAATGAAGTTAACCATGACGTCATTCTGCTAGTGTCTTTATTTTATATAAGCTCCGCAATTAAAGTCATTTTTTTTTCTATAAACTCATGGACTCCGTTGGGAAAAAATAGGTAAAACGAAGAAAGAAATATAAAATAATAAGAATTATAAAAGAATTCAGGAAATTAAAAAAATTGATTAAAAGGAAGACATCTCACAAATGGATTGACTCAACTAATAACATTTATATGCTAAATGGGTTATCGATGGGGTTTAAAGACAAATCCATTCACAATCCACATGTAAGAAACGCGTACAACTCAAACCCATTAATAAACACATTTATTGAAACTTATTAACCCATATATGACCTCATCTTATTGAATATGGGTTTAAAATGGGTTTCTCAGCCCATTTTGTTACATCCCACCATGTGTGAGATGTGTATGTGTGCTTGTTTGCTTATTCTGTAAACAAGCGCTCCAAATACACTCGTTAAGCATGCACATAGTAAGGTTAATTCTAATTTTGCACATGACCTTACTTTTAGTAAAACAAAATCAAACAACTTTTTTAACTCAAACTTTTGCAACTCAAACTTTTGCAAGGAAAATGAAAGGCCATACTCTCGTAAAATGAATAACAATTGTATATAATCGAGTCATAGAAAAGATAGTGGTTCTATAGGACTACAAAAACATACATTTTTCTTCTCTATTATTTAGCTTCAAATTTATTCCCGTATCTTGGAGTACACACAACCTTACATTATGTAAAACAAATCAAGTAACTTTTCAAATTCAAACTTTTACAAGGAATTTTGTATTGAAAGGTCAAAACTTGCTCGTAAAATGGATAACAATTGCATATGATCTAGTCATGGGAAATATCTTAGTTTTATAGGACTACATGAACATACATTGTTGGCATTTTACTTTTTGGGTCAGGCTCTTATCATTTGACTTCAAATTTGTTCCCCCATCTTGGAACTATCTGAGTAAATCAAATCCTCATATTACTTTTTGTTTTTTAACAAATAAGTTGTCATTTCCCCCCCCCCCCCCTTCTTTTCCTTCGTGTATACTCATTTTACTATCCACAAGAAAAAGAAAATCACTATTTTTGAAGTAGAAAATTTCTTGCTTGCGCAGATTCCTACTCTCATGTTGTAATTTTTTTTTTTGGGTCAGGCTCATGCTGTAAGTGCACTAGAAGGTTATTTATTATTAAAATGCTTATGTATCACCAGGAAAACTATCCAAAAAGTCGTAAACCGTTTGACGATTTGTCAATTTAGTCATAAACCTTTTAATTATGTCAATGTAGCCCTAAACTTGTTGAAGATTTACCGATTTGGTCCTATTCAATCTAGATAGGGAGCACGGTGGCAGGCGCATGGTCGGTGGCGATCAATGAGCTGCTCACAGAGTCTGTATTGGAAAGACGATAGGAGGAGAGAGAGGTGGTGTTTTCTTGGGTTTGTGTGCGAAAATTGACTTCATTTACCGGAAAAGAGGAATATAAAGTATGGATGAGCAGTTTATTAGTCCCATTTACTAAATCTAAAGTGATCTCAGACCAAAATCGTCTTAGGCATCTTCATACTATAGAAACTGGCAAACAAAATTCTTCCCAATCATCCCTCTGGATTCCTCCAGCTATGTTCTTCAATGTCCAGATTATGAAATAATCAAAGTCGGCTTGATTTTTATCTGAGCGCAAGTCGATGCTAAAAAAACTTGAGATGGAAATGCAGCTTGAGCTTGATCTCAGGATTTACTTTGTACATACTCTTCCCAAATGCAAGAACATAAATAACATATCACTCTTCATTCCTAGGATAGCTTGACATGTTGTGACGTTGAGAGGCTAGGATTAGACTTTAAAACAGTATGTTGGAGGATAAAAGAAGTGGGTCCTTTCCTTTATTTCTTTTTTTTTTATCAAGAATGTGCTCTGCTTTTCTATCTTGTTTGTTGTTGTATTGTTTCTTACTAGTAAAAATCCCAAAATAAACTTGGATCAACGAAAACAACCTTTAGTAACATTTGGACGAGCAGCTCGTGCCCTTCGTCGAACTCAGCGGTACGACAGCAGACCAAGGCCCTTCCGAGAAGGGGAAGCCCTGCGTCGTTATCCCTGAGGGTCCCCCGTCGGGGGCAGTTGCTGCCGCCACCTCTTGCAGTCGCCTCTGCTAAGTAAGCAGTTCTGGGAGGCAGGGGATTACGAGGGCTGTCCTGGTGACGTTTGGTTTAGGTTATTGTTGGTGGGGAGGGTACATTGCATTGTTGCTTCTGTTTCGTCCTTGTTTTAGTTTCTTGAAATGCATGCTTGGAAAATATTTTGAGATATTGCTCCCTTTTTCAAATGCCTATCGCTTGTCAGTTCCAGGTTAGAGCATCGGTGTCTTGTTTGCGGTTGTGGCCTTTCTTTGAGTTCCGACTGTTTGTGTTACCTGTACATATTCTTATATATGTCTATTGGATGATCCAGGGGACATTGATCATGTCCCGGTTCATCCCAAGTTTCTACATTCCAATGCAACCAGTCATAAGTGGGCTCTTGGAAGCAAACTTGCCAATCTTTCCCACTTTGATAATCTCTGTATCTCGAAGTTACATGTCTTTAAGCTTATCCAAGCAGCTTGTGCATCTTTTGCAGAACATTTGGATAACGCGTTGGATGAAGTACGTGTAGTTCCTATATCTGTTTTCAATCATGTAGTTGCTATTTATTGTCTTTACTTAGTCTGTCCTGGTTCAGGTTTCTAGCGGGTCAGCTTATGTTGAAATAGATAGGCTATACAACTAGAAAGATGGGAACAGAAGGTTGCTGATATAAGGTGTTTTGCTTTGTTGGTTTCTCTCTGTTTTATTGCATCCTCCTTTTCCTTTCTGAAAAATATGCTTTTGCACGCATCGTAATTTAAGCTAGGTGACGCACCTTTAGGAGAGTTGTACCCATTGTTGATGGTATTTGGGAAGTATGGTGGCATATTGGCAATCAGTAACATTTACAATTGTAAACCAACTTCTGCAACGTCAAAACTCAAAAAAAAAAAAAGCATCAGAAATGGTTGACTTTTACTATGTTAGATCGCTAATCTTGACTAAGTGGTATCTACAAGTAGATCGAGCCTGGACTATTTGGAATTTGTCGAATGAGAAGCAATTAGAATAGCATGTAAACAGCTCTGTGCGTCAATGATACGCAGAAACTTTTGTGTCCATGGTTATGGGGAGGTTATGACAGTCCACATGCAGTAGCCTAGGCAACTATCTATAATCAGAGTATGCTGGGGAAGTGGTGAGTCGGACAATATGAGGTTGCTAATTGTGGTGCAAACAGGAATGATTGTGGAGATGGAAGTGACATCATGAATCTATTCAGTTTATTGCAGTTGCGGCTGAAGCTTCTTTCTTTTGAAGTGACTGGGTTTCTTTTTCCACGTTCTTTTCCTTCCTTCTCTGCTATTTTGAACCGGGATGATGGTTTCATTACCACTGAAGTGTATAGTGCATAATATAAATGACTACTGTATAATCTATATCATAGATCTCAAATTCTTCATTTTGTAGCTTTGGGAATTGCTTATTACTCAGCTGTTGGAAGGGCTGTGGGGTCCTTTGAATTTTTGTGTCATTTTCTTCGGATTTTTCCTGGTGCCGAGTTAAAGCTCTAGCCATTATACATTTAGTCTTATATTTCATGTTTAGTAACAACGACAACTGATCCGTTTCACCAGTATTGGAGGCGTGATTCACCTGGCAAAAAACACTAATCGGCCGAACCCGCCTTAACATTAGCAGCGAAAACACTAGAAAGGAGTCTATCTACACCAATAAAGATACACCGCATATCTCCTCAGGCAGTAGAGGAACACTACGTACAGGGCTGAATTTGCAAAAGAGAAGAATTACAAATTTGACAACCTCAAGTGTTCCTTTCTTTTTCACCTTTTATTTTTGGTTTTTTGGACATGAAAATGCCATCCTACCACAGAGAGACTAGAGAACATCCACAAAGACATAGCGAAACATAAGGACAACGAGAAGATTTATTACTCAGGATAAAGGCAAACAAAGAGAAGAAATATCATACGGTGTTTAGACGTATTTGGTTAGCTGCAGCTTCGACATCATACATTTCCTTGCCATTTTTGAAAAACTATTTAACAAATATCACGTTGGGCATGCCAAAAAGAGGTGTTCGATCCAAGTCAATCTATAGTGGAATTTGACAAACGAGCAACAGGATAAACAAACCTAAATGCTTGTTCTCTGACTAAGTAAACTTTAATTATTGAGTACACAAATTTGATTTTACCATTATATAATCAGAAGCATCAACAAAAGTCATATCACATTCCCAACTGTGGTTAAAATAAGAATGAGGAAGATAGAATGGAGCCCCAGTACACTTACACAATCAAAATGCCCACTGAGTCACTGACTGCATTCTTTAAAGATAATCACTACCTTCCTTATGTACGAGTCCACGTAAACTTTATTATAACTTGAAATGAATCAAAAAAAATCTCTCAATGGCGTGAGACTCATTGTACTTTCAATAGCAATCACTTCACAAAGCTTACACGTACAACCAGGATCATCAACATGTAGATGTGCAAATCGAGCTTCCGTTATTGTTTTTAGCCGCATGTGGTACCTAAAGAAGCCCTTCTCAGGGACTACCAAAAGCACTTCGTCTTTCCATATGTCAATAAGCTTCATTTGGAAATCTGTCTCATAGCTCATTATGCGAATATCGTCAATTGAATACTGCTTCAAGTCCCGTTCAAGATGGATACTGTACTTTTTAACCCAATACCAATTTGCAGAGTCCTCCAAAACCCATATGTCCAACATTTTGGCATACATACCATATGCATAGAGGTGGCCCTTGGTTGCCAACAAGTGCATCTTTTCATGACCATGACATGATTCATTCAGCTTTCCTGGATGAGGCAGAAAACGAAATTCCCAATCTTCTATGCTAAAGACCATTATAGAACGTGCACACAGGGGCAATACGTCTTGCTTCCCTCGCTTCCCAATCACCATCCAATAAAGACACCCATTTACAACAGGTGGGGCAAATAGTTCTATAGGACGATAACGAAAGGTCCCAACTTCCATCCATGTAATAATTGGACCTAAAGTACCTATGTAAAATCTGAAGTCATCCACGACATTATCATATGTAACCAGCTGGTACTCGCTTGTGAGCGAGTTGAAAAAGAAGCCAACAATCAAACGCGAGGTGATGGTGATTCGCTCTTGTCTGATAGGGTTGAAAATGTCGTACCTCCCATTTCTTCTGAAGATGAAGAGCCCATTGCAACAACCTGAAAATCGAAACAAACTCTTTGACGGCACTGATTCAATTTTCTGCGACCGTATTTGCCTAATCAGCTGCTTCTTCTTCTTAGAGCTCCAGTCAACGGAGTACAGACTGCACTTGTTATAAACACTATGTTCGCGAGCACAGGTTTGGAAAATCATTACTGGAGCAGGTCTTTCAAGTTGCAGTTGAACAAAGTAATGGGTAGCAGTCAAAGAGCACCATCTTTTACATACCCTCCGCAAATCAACAACCTGAGCAGGAGTTAGCCTACTGAGAACATCAGTCATGACATTATCCGGTAGGCTTTCCAGACTGGCCATGTCTTGACTGTTTGAAGAGCCGATGAAGTGATTCCAAAAATGTGAGAGCCAGGGGAAGCAAAGACAAATCTCCATATCTATGATTAGAAACAGAGCAAATATTAGCGAAACCAATCACCCGTTTTGCCGGTATTGGAGGGGAAATTCACGCGACAAATGACACTAATCAACCGAACCTAAGGCCCACCGCATATCTCCTCAGGCAGCCGAGGAATAATGGGTACAGGGCAAAATTTGCAAAAGAAATAAATTACAAATTTAAGGCAGCCAACGACAACTGTTACTTTCTTTTTTCGCCTGCTCTTTTTGGTTTTTTGGATATGTAACCACACAACACAAAGACGATCAGAAAAAAGGTACGATCTTTTGAAAGAAAGAACTGATCCAATCAACGTTTGAGGCGGAGATGAATCTTACCAGAGAGAGACCGGAGAAGATCCACAAAGACATAGAGAAACATAAGGACGACGAGAAGATGGCTATCCGACGCTGCGGCCGAGCGACGGCAAGGCAAGGCGCTGCTGTGGTGGCCGTTGAGAGGCTGCGGCGAGGAAGTGGCAGCGTGGGGAAGAGGGAGGGCTGTTTATAATTCGGGAAGAAGACGGGGGCCCGAGTAGTGAGTACGACAGTGAATCACCTGCTTGACCCGCACGTATGTTTCGTGTCTACTTACGTTTAGATCTCGAAGATGATATCAAGTTTAAACTGTTCTAGAAGAATCGTGTTCCAATTTATTTTTATCTAAAACAATCTCTATTTTTTGTTCGGATAGCAAAATTAAATCACATATGCTGGGAAGTTCTAAAAAGAATGATTCTCAAAAGATAAGGGGTGACAGTTAAATACTTTGAGAATAATTAGATTTGATTTTGTTTGGAATGGTAAAGAAAAGAGGATGAGATCATAAATTCTAGAAGAATGACGATTTAGTCCAAAATAGAATTGCACTTGCGAAAATGGGAGATCTTAAAACAGAGAAAGGATTATGAGGACCTTAGCTTATCTAAAACAATCTCTAATTGTGTTCGGATAGCAAAATCAAATCACGTATTTTAGGAAGTTATAAAAGAAAAGATTCTCGAAAGATAAGGAGTGACGTTGAATAATTTGAGAATGATTAGATTTGATTATATTTGGAATGGTAAAGAAAAGAGGATGAGATCACAAATTTTAGAAGAATGACAATTTAGTCCAAAATAGGATTGCACTAGCAAAAATAGAGATCTTCATACAGAGAAAGGATAATGAGAGCCTTGGCTTTAAAGACTTGATTGCTTTCAGCAAAGCCTCGCTCCGTAAGCAAGCTTGGAGGCTTGCTCAGAATGACAACTCACTATGCAACTAAGATCTAAAAGGCTGTTATTTCGAAAACTATTTGAAGTTCGATTAAAATCATTTTGGTTCATTGGCTGCTTGTATAGAAAAATATAATTTGTTTTATTTAACACTCTTGTTGACATCAACTGTCTTTATTGAGCTATCTTCTCGAAAATTGTATAATTATTTACTAACCACCTGGGGAAATTTTTCTTTAGGCATTGAAATTTTCACTCTCTTAAGATTCACTGCTCATTCGTGTAAACGAACATTTGTTAATTAACTCTAGCAAAAAAATAATAATAATGATGATATATATTTTTGGTTTTAACACAAAAGTTATTAAAAGGTTATTTTCGTTGGTTATTTTGGGATTTTTCAAAACAAGACACAATAAAACCACAAACGAGATAGAAAAGGAGAGACCCATATTGCAATAAAAAAAAATGGGTTGAGAACCCATTTTAAACCCATATTCAATAAGATGAGGTCATATATGGGTTAATAAGTTTTAATGAATGGTCTGTTAATGGGTTTGAGTTGTATATATTTATTATATGTGGGTTGTGAATGGATTTACCTTTAAACCCATTGGTAACCTTACTATGTGTATGATTAACAATTGCATTTGCATCACTTGTTTACGTAATAAGCAAACAAACACACAGACACATCTCACACACGGCGAGAAGTATCAAAATGGATTGAGAACCCATTTTAAACCCATATTCAATAAGATGAGATCATGTATGGGTTAATAAGTTTTAATGAATAGTTTGTTAATGGGTTTGAATTGTACGCATTTCTTATATGTGGGTTGTAAGTGGGTTTGTCTTTAAAATCGTCAATAACCTATTTAGCTTATAAATGTCAGTCAACCCATTCATGAAATGTCATCCTTTTGAACAATTTTTTTAAATTTCTTTTTAAATTTGCTGATTTTTTTAATATAATTCTCATTATATGTTATATTTCTTTCTTCTTTTTACCTTCTTTTTTCAAAGGGAGTCCAACAAGAGCTAGCCGACCCTTGTTGGTTGCAGGTAAGGACCTCGAAATCCTCGCTAGCCATGAGCAAGGTTCCTAGCGCCCACCCAAAAAGCAAGCCACGTTCGATCGGCCCTAGCGCATGACTAGCAAGGGCCTCACGACCTTTGTCCAGTGGCCAACGAGGTTCAATTGGCCCTTGCCTGTGTTTGGCAAGAGTCCACCTATGAACCTCACTAGATTTCGATGGAAGAAAAAAATACAAGAAAGTAATTGTAATTTGGGAAAATTTTATTTAAGGGCCCGAAGTCCTCTCAAATTCTTAAATAAGGGCTCGAAGTAAACCACGTTTCAAATAAGGGCCTGAAGTGCTATTTTTATTTCAAAAAAGAGTCTGACCAATGATATTTTTGTCATTTCTTTTTTTGATTTTTCTTTTCTTTTTTTTGTTCAAAAGAGGCACTGTTCATCATCTTCGATCTCAACCCAAGGGCACTGTTTATCATCCCCTCCACCGTTGGCCTCTCCCCGACGAGTCAAGGGCTGGCCTTGATGGACCTTGCCTCGACAAGCAACCAGAGAGATCAGTTAACAGAGAGAGAGATGGAGAGCAAGAAGCTCTTGGAGGCTTATCTCTCTCCTATCTCCTCTGCAGAAGAAACCACCAGGAAAAAAAAAAAACAAACGAAGAAGAAGAAAAAACCATGGGACTCCGAGAGAAAAGGCCAGCGCCGCCATCTCAAACCCTAACGGCCTCAAGGAAATCCGCTACCGCGGCGTCCGAAAGAGGCCTTGGGACTGCTACGTCGCCGATATCCGAGACCTCGGGAAGAAGATTAGGTGTGGCTCGCACCTTAGACACCGTCAAGGAGGTAGTGCGCGCCCAGGACGTTGCCACCCGCGATTTCCTCGGGCTCCAAGGCCAAGACCAACTTCCCCACCCTCGATGAGCCCTCCCCCCCTGCCGCCAACCATCGCGACCCTCGCCTCGCCCCTTGACCTCAGCCTCGGGGTGGCCGCTGGGCCCGGAGCTTATTTCCCCAGCATGGCCACCACGCCGCCATCCCCACCACCCACGTCCACCTCCCCCTCAACCAGACCTTGACCCTTGCTCTGCCTCGTTGTCTCCGCCGCCGTCGACCTCGTCCGGGAGCTGCTGAGCCTCACCCCCGGGCTCGCCTCCTAGCTGGACTCCAGGGGCAACTTATCGCTTCACCTGGCCGCCACCATGGGCCACGATGAGATCGTGGGCGAGCTCTTGTCCGCGGACTCAGTGGCAACGTCGGTGAGGAACCTCGACGGGAGGGCGCTGATCCTTGCCCAGATCGAGGAGAGGGCCCGAACCTCTCCCGATTTTGGCGAGGGCCAAACACCCTTGCCTCTGGTCGGTGAGGTCGCCGGCCCTTGCCGAGGTGCCGACGACCCCACCGGCCTTCGCCATCCCCGTCGACCCCCCACCAACGGTGGACCGACGGCCACAGGCAGGAGGGCTACCTCTTTCGCTTGTGTTTGCTGGTTTTTATTATTTTTTTATTATTTTTTCTGATTTTTGAGAAACAGAAAAAAGCAAAAAAAACATAAAAAATCAAAACGAAAAACGACGAAAATGTCTTTTAGATCAGACCCTTTTTAAAACTTTATGACTAATTTAGGCCCTTCTTTGAAACATACTATGCCACTTCAAGCCCTTCTTTGAAACAAAGTTCACTTTGGGCTCTTATTTGAGAATTTGAAAGGACTTCAGGCCCTTTTTTGGAATTTTCCCTTGTAATTTTTTTAAAAACAAAAAACATGTATTAAATTTGTATTACATGAAAATGTTTTAGCAATATATTTTTTTTGAAAAATTATAACAAACTAATTTTGTGTTTGGCAAGAGTCAACCTATGAACCTCACTAGATTTCGATGGAAGAAAAAAATACAAGAAAGTAATTGTAATTTTTTTTAAAACAAAAAACATGTATTAAATTTGTATTACATGAAAATATTTTAGCAATATATTTTTTTTGAAAAATTATAACAAACTAATTTTCTTTAAAAAAAAAAGGGCAGCCCGATGCACGAAGCATCCCTACGAGGCGGGGGTCCGGGGAAGGGCCCCACCACAAGGGTGAAAGGAGGCAAGCCTTACCCTGCATTTGCAAGAGGCCGCGTCCAAGGCTCGAATCCGTGACCTCCAGATCACACGGCAACACCTTAACTAGATGCGCCAAGGCTCCCCTTCAAACTAATTTTCTTAAATTGAATTAAATATGGAAGTGTTTAAAAAAAAAGTAATGTGGATCGGGTGGATGTGGATCGTTACATTAGAATTCAATGGAAATGTGTCAATTTGGGTCGAACCATTTTCGACTCGATCTACCCGTTTGACGGATTCACAATGCATACTTGAATGACAAGTTTCGCCACTGGAGTTGATTGCACCAATTTAAACATCAGAAGCTCAAGAATTTGCACGGCTTTAAACTATGACTGCGGTAAAATCTTGCAAACTCAAAATATGGGCAATGTAAACAAACATAGCATAAAATAACTTGATTTTTTAGTTTAAACAAAAAAATGTGGGTCGAGTGGAAAACAGTAGTTTCATTTTGGCGCCCGGTCTAAAGCTGAGCTCTCGCTCCCACTTCGTCTTCTTCCTCTCGTTCACAGCTCATCATCTCGGTACTCAGCCGTGAGCTTTCGTTGCCGGCGGCCTTCGATTAAGCCGTCGACGATCGCTAGATCTCTCAGCACCGTTTGGCTTCACTTCAGTAGCAAGGTAATCTTAGATTGTGGTAACTTTTGTTTATCTTCACTTCGATTAGGTGTCGTTTTACTTAGTTTAGATTGTGCCTTCGATTCTGAAGGTGATGTACTGATTATGCTTGATCTCACATCCATGAGTTTGTTTTTATTTGATGATTGATTCCATGATTCATCTCAGTGTACTCAATGCCTACAAGCTGTTCGACATTAGGCCTCAAACACATGAACGCATATTACTATCTGTTTCCACTGTATCTCGACTTAATCTGCCAAAGAATATATTGTGTACACTTGCTGATTTCTCAATATTTGTTTTAGTTACTGAGATGCGAACGTAAAATTTGTTTTCCCTTCCATAATTGATTGAAGATGATGGAGAGTGCAGAGGACAGATTTCGTCTCACGGCTGAAGCTATTGAAAAGAAGATCGATGTTTTACAGAAAGATCAAATTGACATGGAGGATAAAGCAAACAATGTGATGTACGTTTATGTTACTCACCTAGGCATCTATTCGTTGCTTTGCAACGTAGCCATGCTGTTACTACAAGCCCACATTTCCTGCTACTATTCTATTTGGATATGCTTGGTGTTTGGGGTGGTATTTGCTCTAGGATTGGTTGCAAAATTTATTATTTCCCTTTTCAAGATAAAGAGTATCGAGAGGGCATCTAAAAGTTTACTGAGAAGGTTGCGGGCAACACGGCAACAGGCTAACAGGTTGGTCCAATCTATTAGTGACCATCAGGATGCTGCACAGGCTGAGGCTGAGGCTGCGCGGGCTGAGACTTCGGGGGTTAGTTCCTCATTGCCACCGAGTGTGCCCGGGAACTCAACAAATAAAATTGAATAATTGAATATAAGGGTAGAGGTTCTTGCATTGTCAGCTGAGTTGGAAAAGAGCCTATTAAGATTTTACCGTGCTTCCATTTGGCAACTGAGTATACCATTGCTAGCCTTGTTCGTCGTTTTCGCTGCGATCATTATTAGTGGTTATCTATGTTGCGGTACAATAATCTATTTTTTTTTTTTTTTGGTAAGGAACGATAATCTGTTTTTGTTGCTTTGTTTTTTCCTTACTTACTTTTCAACTAGTAATAGCGTAATTTTTTTGAATAGATAAGATGTCGAAACATGTCTCCTATAACACCCGCGATATGTGACAATGGGCGATGAAGCCAAAGAGATTTTAAAGGTAGACTCTGTTTCATGCTATGTATTTGTATGCACCCTAAAAAGAAGATAGTTTCAATTGTCACTCTCATAAATCACTGTGTCTTTTATTGCAGCCATATATGCAGCCTCTCCAGAAAAGTTGCCGATAGCAGATAATTGAGCAGAATGAAGTCAAAAAAAATTCTGACAGAATGTGGAAATACTCGTACTCCTTTTCTTTTAGCGGATCCTTTTTTTTTTCGTTTGTCGTGTTTTAGAACTCCAATTCGCAATTAGATGACTTAGAGTGTTTGCCTGAGCCTAGGATTCATGCATAATGTTACCTTTGAGGTGGCATACTTTTTCATCTATTGCTAAAACTCGTAGAAACAGGTTGTGCGGGGTTGAGATGATAGTAGGTTTAGAACAATGGATGAGATGAGAAGTAATTCCTAAATATATTGTTCTTTTTCAAGATGAGAAAAGTTTGCACCACGTACAAGTCTCTCTTATAGAAAGTTGCGAAGTGGATGTGTTCAAAAGAACAATGCTTCAACTTTTTAGTGAATTTGACGATTCAGGCGTGCAACATATAGACAAGATGAAGCATGCCGACTGCGAGCATATACACTTGGTCAAATGAAAAAAGAAAAAGAAGAGAACACAAAAAAAAAAATAGTGAGCAAATCAAAGAAGAAAAGAGGAGACGCAGGAGGAAAATGAAATCGAACAAAGAAGAAGAAAGGCAAGATGGTAAGTCTTATTTTGCCTTGAAGCTTATAGATTTAATTGATCTCATCTAAGATTTAATTGCATTATATGCATTCATTTCGCCCATCCGAGTCAAAATCATGACATCTCATCTTGGAAGCACTCTTTGTGGAACAATAAGGGAAAGTGTCAGGAACAAGTGAACAACCCATGCACGAGCTACAGATCCTTTGATAATAGGTTGAACCAATGTAAGAAGAACAGAAATTGCTGTCTACAGAAAAACGATGCTGACTTGACTCCCCACTGGCCTTGGGTTATTCAAATTCTATTCAAAGAAAAGAAGTGGGCAGAACAAACGCCGGTGTATCTGAATTCAAGCTGGTTGCTCGCATGACTTTGAGTTCCTTCGCTGCCTGGCATCGCAAAGTCTATGGCTATTGAATTTTGTAAGTAAGCTTTCTAGAGTGGTGTAGAATGGGGTGCCTTTCAACAATCAAGCACCAACACGGCCTCCCAATGAGATCACTGGTTTGGAGAAGAGAGAGGCCATGTAGGTAAGAAGCAACTTGACATCACGCATGGATCCGAATGCAACCCTACCATTTTTCAAAATCGAAACTTCAATGGAACTTTTTTGCATTACCATTTTCCTGGAAAAAGGTGGACAAGGTGGCTCTGCCATTGGGCAAGCTGCTGGAGCTAATGGAGATTGTAGTAGCCCGATACGAGGTGCATGGTCAACACTTTCCTAATCACGTCTCTTGATTCTCCGGAAAGACGGAGGGGGATTAGGCGAGTCCTGTTTCAGTGGGACAACAATAAAAGGAGCTGAAATTGGAGTATTGGCTCAGGAAGTCGGTGCTGTGAGAAGCGCAGGGGCAGTGCAAGATGGAAAGGGACGACTTGTGATGCATCTTTTCACATCCCAAGAATGAATGGTTGCAGGAGTGAAGAGCAATATGCTGCAAGAATGAATTGTATAGGAGGGATTAAAAATGGGGGGACTCATTCACATTCGGGAAATAGATCTCCTCAGTGGTTGTTAGCTGGAGATTACAGCACGTCTCTGGAGCATAATGTTGAAGGAAGAAATTAGAAACAACTTTACCAATCCAATCTTTGTCGATACTAAGTGACATTAAGGGCAGTAAACGCCTCCTCATCCATTGAAGCATGGCCTTTTTACCCATTTGAATCATTTGTCTCATTTGCTAATCCATAGTCTGGATTTGCTTAGGAGCCGTCGAGGTGGCAGTCTCTTTTGACTCATTTGTCTCCGTTGCTCCGTTGTTCTGAAGAGCACCATAGAAACATGACTAAATGTGTTTAACTTCAATCAGACTACCACATACTAATGAGAGAGAGACTCTCACAAATGATGCGGAGATCGAGGTGGTCCTTTCAATCCCAATGTTGAATTTATAATGTTTAATCGCTTGTCAATTAAATATTCCAGCTTCATGCGACCAGGAGAAGATTCTCGAGTCCATCCGCGCGCAAAAGAATTTTCCTTTTAATATTATGCACCTTAGAATTACAATCAACGTAATTTTTTTTTTATTTTGCCTTACTAACACGTTAATATGGTATCCGACTTGGAGGCTTTTATTTTACCAGGATCAATCAAAGTGGAGGTTTATCCATGGAGAGCCGTAGGAATTCTAATTTTACAGAGCTAGGCATTTGGCTGAGCAAATGATCCTTGCGAAGGCTTATCTTGCTGTAGCAAAAGAACATGACAATCCTCACTTGGTTAGCACTCTCAAAGGCTGCACTGAAAGGAGAGCTCACCGCTTTAGAAGAAGCAGAGCCAATATTTACAAGCCCATCGTCTCTGATCTCTAAGGCATAGGACATGTTCTATGACATTGCTACCACCATAATGACCATGAGATTCCATATCGAAGCCCTAGAAGAGCATGCCAGTCCATCTCTAGTTCCGAGCACTGTGTTTGGACAATTGGCAGGTGAAGCACTAACCAAAAGCCTCCTGCCTAAGCATCAAGCTATCTCTTAATTGGCTTAAGAAACTTTCCCCGCAGAGACTTTGCCGACAACACGAGATGTTATTCGCAACTAGTCGACAACAATCCTCATCATTTCTGCATATTCTCGGACGATGTCCTTGCTACCTTTATAGTTGTCAACTCCACTGTCTCTAGCTCCAACCATCCAAAGCAGTTTGTCTTCCACATTGTCACAAATGGGATCAATTATGGAGTAATCCAAGCATGGTTCCTTAATAACGACTTCAGAGGTTCCACCATTACCGTGCAAAATTTCAATGAGTTTCGTAGCTGAATTCTTCATATGCTCTTTTACCGAGACGGATTTCAGATTCTCAGGCCTACTATTTCGGTAGTCCTCAAGATACAAAAAGATGAGCACAGACTGCAGAACCCAAAGTAAATTTTACTTCTTTTCACCTTAGATCCCATATTCTAGAAATCTATCCTGGGCTGGAAAAGGTAGATTTTCTTGATGATGATGTTGTGGTCTAGGAGGATCTGACATTGCTCTTATCAGTAGTTCTGCACGGAAATGTGAATGGAGCTGTGGAGACGTGTAGAAGCCGTCCATTGCTGGTACAAGCTATCTGAATTTCTCCACTCCGGACATCAGCTCAAAGCGTGATCCCCAAGCATGGTCACCTTAGATTCTGTATTCCAATTCCATTCGACTCGACTCTTTAAAGATTTCAGATTCAATCTTCCTATCCTTCACTTCCAAGCATTCTCGAGAGTCGCACCTCAACCCCCCTCTCTTGCATGGAAACCGTCAACCTTCTTCCCTTCTTCCGGGTTCTGTTGATTATCGATCATCCGATAAATCTATTGTTGGAGTTGGCGAATACTTCGGGATCCCTTGTTTCTCACACCGGGTACGCCCACGTGAGCTTAGGGAAACTAAAGTGTTATCCAACGACATGTGATCCCTACGTGCGGGATGCGGGGGTTCGGGGGCAGCGCCCCCGACACGGGTGCCCCGCTGCCCGGTCAGCGGGCGGGGGTTCGGGGGCAGCGCCTCCCGACGGGGGTTCCGCTGCCCGGTCAGCGGACGGCTGCCCCGCTCGCCGGTGAGCGGGCGGGGGCTCGGGGGCAGCGCCCCCGAAACCTCAACGGGTTTGGGCTTTTATTTAAGCTGGCCCGTTTAGTGCGAGATTAAGAGATTAATTCTAGGTTTAGGTTTTGGGCCCGTTTTGGGGATATATATATTTTTTCTCGTTTTCTGATTATTGTAACGAGTTGAACGGCTGTAAACCGAAATCATAGTGAAATCTCTTTGCAGGACGTAGCCCTAATTTTGGGGTGAACCTGGGTAATCTCCTGTGTGCATCGTTCTTCTTCTTCTTTATCGTGATTGTTCTGATACTCTGTCGTGAACAAAAACCCATCAATTGGTATCAGAGCCTTGTGTTCGAGGGATTAGGGTTTATTCGAGATGTCAGGAGGATCGCGAATTGAGATAGAAAAGTTCGATGGGAAGCGGTTCGATCTGTGGAAGATGAAGATGGAGGATCTTCTTTGTGATCGGGATCTCTGGACGGCAATCGTGAATGAGAGGCCTGTTGCTGCGGCGGTTGGTGTCGTGATCGGCAGGAAACCGGGCGAGGAAACAGATGGAACTTCGAAACAGGCAGATCCAAAGGCGATTGAGGAATGGGATCGGATCGATCGGAAAGCAAAGGGTTTGATCCGGCTTTGTCTCGCAGATAACATTCTGACGAACGTGATGAGCGAACCAACAGCGAGGGATTTGTGGCAGAAATTGGAGTCGCTATATCAAAGTAAGTCGTTGGTTAATAAGCTGTTTTTAAGAAAAAAGCTGTATAATCTTCGGATGCACGAGGGCGACTCGTTTTCTGCACACCTGCATGAGTTTAACACGCTGATAAGTCAACTCATATCGATCGGTGTTAAGTTTGAAGATGATGATAAGGCAATAACATTGCTCTGTTCACTGCCGGATTCATGGGATAACCTGATTGTGGTAATTGGTGGTGGCGACAAGGAATTGTCATATGAGACTGTGTGTGCTGCCTTGTTATCAGAGGAGACACGAAGAAGAGGATCAGGAAGTTCTGGTAAAGAGGCTTTAGCGGCTAGGGGTAGGCCAGCAGAGAAGACTCTATATAGAAAAGGGTCCAGATCCAAATCTCGTGGGCGATCGAAGAGTAAGGATAGGAGGGTACAGTGTTGGAGATGTGAAGAGTGGGGGCATGTGAAGCGAGATTGTAAAAACAAGCCCGTTTATAAAAAGGAAGCGGAATCATCCTCGGGGAAGAAGGAAGTCGAGACAGGAGATATGTATGTGGCTGCTGTATGTATGGCGCAGTCAGATAAGGATATCTGGTATATCGACACCGGTGCTTCATACCACATGACGCCTCATAGACACTGGTTTTGTGAATATGAGCAATTTAATGGTGGAGATGTCATGCTCGGAGATGATACTGCAGTTCAGATTGTCGGGCGTGGCAGGGTGAAGCTGAGAATGAGCAATGGCACAGTGAAGACTCTTCCGGATGTAATGCACATACCCTTGATGAGTAGAAACCTGTTATCTGTTGGTACGATGGCTGATTCAGGAGTTACTTTCTCTTGTGATAAAAATTCGTGCAAGATGACTCGAGGTTCTATTGTGATTGCACGAGGAGTTCGTTATGGGACGCTGTACAAGTTGCTCGGGGAAACGGTGATTGCTGGTCGTGGTTTAGTCTCTGAAAAGGCAAAGGAAGATGGATGTGATATGTCCATGTTATGGCATCAGAGGCTAGGACACATCGGTGAAAAGGGACTGTCTACCTTAGCTTCAAGTCAAATGGTAGAGGGAGTACCAGATTGCTCTATGGGTTTTGGGTTCTGTGAACACTGTCTTCATGGGAAACAGAACCGTGTTAGCTTCCAACACACCGGTGCAAGAGCAACAGAGGTTCTGGAGCTGATTCACAGCGACGTTTTCGGGCCTACTCCGGTTTCATCTATTGGAGGATCCAGGTACTATGTATCGTTCATAGATGATTTCTCGAGATATAGTTGGATTTATTTTATTAAAAGTAAATCGGATGTATTTGCAAAATTTCGAGAATTTAAGGCTTTGGTTGAAAACCAATTGGGCAGGAAAATCAAGACACTTCGTACGGATAACGGAGGTGAATTCTGTTCGGATAAGTTTGAGCAATTTTGTGTGGACAACGGTATCGCGAGGCAGAAGACGACTCCATATACGCCTCAGCAGAATGGGGTGGCCGAAAGATTAAACCGGTCGCTCCTAGAAAGGGCGAGATGCATGCTGAGTTGGGCAGGTTTAGAACCTGAATTCTGGGCAGAAGCTGTAGCCACGGCCTGTTACTTGAAGAACCGATCACCGACCTCATCAGTGAAGGACCGAACTCCATATGAGGCAGTGTTTGGGAAGAAGCCGAATTTGTCACATGTTCGGGTATTCGGGTGCGACGCATATGTTCACGTGCCCAAGGAGAAGAGGGGTAAGCTTGACAGTAAGTCTGAAAAGAACATATTCGTTGGATATAAGGAAGGGGTCAAAGGTTATAAGCTGTGGAATCCAGAGTCAAAAAACATCGTATATAGCAGAGATGTTGTCTTTCGTGAAACGCAGTCCCAGAAAGGTATACAGGAAGATGAAGAGCCCAAGAAAGTGATAATGTTTGAAGAAAGCCCGATTGCTGAATCTGTGGAGGTGGTTCCACAAAGCACACCAGTGGATTCTGATTCTGATCCAGAGCAAGAGGACTTGGTTAATGAAGTTGAGGATGCAGATTCAGATGAGGACCCGGACACAGATAGCATGCCTGCTCTCAGGAGATCAACTCGGGAAAGAAAGGTACCACTTCGATACTCACTTAGTGCATTGAGTACATTTCATGCTTTGAGTATTACTGGAGATGATCCTAGTTCTGTAAAAGAGGCGAGATCCATGGATGATGCGAATCAGTGGGAGCTCGCAATGACAGAAGAGATGCAGTCGCTTGATCATAACGACACATGGAGCTTGTGTAAATTGCCTAAGGATAGAAAGGCAATTGGATGTAAATGGGTGTTCAAGCGAAAATTGAAACCAGATGGGACTGTGGAGAAGTACAAGGCTAGGCTCGTAGCCAAGGGGTATTCTCAGGTCGAGGGGGTTGACTACGACGAGATATTTTCACCTGTAGCGAAATTAACCTCAATACGATTTGTTCTGTCTGTAGCAGCTGCATATGATCTTGAGGTGGAACAGATGGATGTAAAGACGGCTTTCCTTCATGGGGACTTGGAGGAGGAGATTTATATGAGGCAACCAGAAGGCTTTGAAGCAAAAGGAAAAGAAAATCTGGTATGTAAGTTAAAAAAGTCTTTATATGGGCTGAAGCAGTCACCGAGGATGTGGTATCAGAAATTTGACACGTACATGCTCCAGCTTGATTTTGTGCGGTCAAATTCTGACCACTGTGTTTATGTGAAAAGAGCGGGCGATCAGTTTGTTATTCTTACATTATACGTTGACGATATGCTGTTAATTGGGAATAACATGAAAATGGTGAAATCTGTGAAGAATTTGTTGGCCAAGAAGTTTGATATGAAAGACTTGGGGCCTGCAAATTTTATTTTGGGCATGCAGATTACAAGGGACCGTGAGAAACGGAAGCTATGGCTAGGGCAGGAGAAATACATAAAAGAGATATTGAAAAAATTCAACATGATGGACTGCAAGCCTGTTGGTACCCCTATGTCTTCAGGGACCAAGTTATCTGCGGAACAGTGCCCTAAAACAGATGAGGAGATTGAGGAGATGGCCCGAATTCCATGCGCAAGTGTAGTGGGTAGCTTGATGTATGCCATGGTGTGCACGCGTTCGAATATAGCCCAAGCAATAGGAGTCTTAAGCTAATATATGTCTAACCCGGGTAGAGAACATTGGAATGCGATAAAAAGAGTTTTCAAGTATCTTCGTGGAACTTATAACCTCTCTCTATGTTTTGAAGGTACAGGGAATGGAAATATGCTTGATATCGTAGGCCATGTAGATGCTGATTGGGGTGGAGATATTGATAGTAGACGATCCACTAGCGGGTATGTTTTCACATTATTTGGTGCTGCGTTGAGTTGGATGAGTAGGAGGCAAAGCGTGGTAGCGCTCTCTTCTACGGAGGCTGAGTACATGGCTCTTACACATGCTGGAAAAGAGGCCATATGGTTACGGCGGTTGTGCTTGGAGCTCGGTTTTGAGCAAGGTGCCATAGAGGTGAGATGTGATAATCAAGGGGCCATTTGTTTAGCTAAGAATCCTGCATTTCACTCACGCACAAAGCACATTGATATACAATATCATTTCATCCGAGAAAAGGTAGAGAAGAAAGAGGTTCGGCTTGTAAAGGTCGATACAGTAGAGAATAGTTCTGACTTCCTTACTAAAGCAGTCACAGGTGCGAAGTTTGACTGGTGCTCTACTGCGATGGGATTGAAGAAGGATGATATTGTCAAGGCTCTCATTTGCGCGAAGTATCCACCAAGTGGGAGAATGTTGGAGTTGGCGAATACTTCGGGATCCCTTGTTTCTCACACCGGGTACGCCCACGTGAGCTTAGGGAAACTAAAGTGTTATCCAACGACATGTGATCCCTACGTGCGGGATGCGGGGGTTCGGGGGCAGCGCCCCCGACACGGGTGCCCCGCTGCCCGGTCAGCGGGCGGGGGTTCGGGGGCAGCGCCTCCCGACGGGGGTTCCGCTGCCCGGTCAGCGGACGGCTGCCCCGCTCGCCGGTGAGCGGGCGGGGGCTCGGGGGCAGCGCCCCCGAAACCTCAACGGGTTTGGGCTTTTATTTAAGCTGGCCCGTTTAGTGCGAGATTAAGAGATTAATTCTAGGTTTAGGTTTTGGGCCCGTTTTGGGGATATATATATTTTTTCTCGTTTTCTGATTATTGTAACGAGTTGAACGGCTGTAAACCGAAATCATAGTGAAATCTCTTTGCAGGACGTAGCCCTAATTTTGGGGTGAACCTGGGTAATCTCCTGTGTGCATCGTTCTTCTTCTTCTTTATCGTGATTGTTCTGATACTCTGTCGTGAACAAAAACCCATCATCTATGACTGTTGTGTTGGTAACCGGTGTTCCCTTTTTTGCAAGCCATGGGTGCCTGTGTGAAGCAAGACGCCATTGCATCGTTGTCCTCACGGAAAGAGATTGTCGTGGACAAACAGCTCATGTCCTTCGTCGAACCCAGCAGTACGAAAGCAATTGGATTTAGCGTTATGTATTTGATTTGATAGAATCTAGGTGAGTTTTTTGGTTTTCCTATTAATTTTTTGGTTTAGTTTGAGAGCACATTTTCCTTCTTAATGGGATACCACACGACTAGAAGTGTTAAAACTTGTTACGAAAGTGTCGTTAAGGGCTAAAAGTTTCAAAAGTGCAATCAAACACTGCAAATTGATAAATTTGTACCGTTAACTCTTCTGTTAACTCCATCAAGTTTGGTTAAAGCATAGGAAGGAACAATCTTCTCGAGACATTTAGAATGTATAATTGTTTTCATTTTAAGCAATCCAGTTTAAAGCCTTTTCTCTTATATGAACTAATCATACCCCCCGCGTTTAAAGCCACATCAGCTTTCCTCAGTGCAGCTGAATCCATGGAGCGTGCAATGGTTCCGGGGAGAACAATTGAAGAAGTAGAAAATATAATGGGCATCGCTCCACAGCTATTTACCTGTGACAGGAATCGAGAACCATACAAATATAGCTCTAATTGGCTCAACTTTTAAAGCAAGTGACCATGCTACAATTCCAACCAAAATGTGGATAACAATCGCCTTTCTGCAAGCAATAGGTACAACTTTGTACACTGTGCGACCTGCACCACACATGAATGTTAACATCAAAATGTAGTTTCCTTGGTGGCAGACAGTTAATGAACTATAGACACTAGAGTTATTCTCTGCAGATCATAGACTGAGTAAATAGCTTTTGGCTAATTCAGCATATTAAACTCGTGGAGAGAAGTGCGGACATAATCAGCCCGAATAGACAGACGAAATTAGTTAGTCAAATGCATTTGGATCGTCCTCCCAGCTGCTAAGCTCATAACAAGTGACTTGCAAAGACAGGATAATTCTAAATTGAGAAATCATCTTCAACAGCAGCACTTAACGTAACTGATGAGAAGAGGCAACTACAGGAACATGGATAAAGATTACCGAAAGCAAGCAGACCTACTTGAATATGTTCATCCATGGTCTACTGGCACGCGTAAGATTTTGCATATGATCCAACCATTTCATTGAGGTTAAGCAATTCAGTACCAGAAAAGGAAAAAGAGAAAACTGAGAACTACATGGACTAAATAGACAGAATAGACAAACTTCACATAAAGTTGGGTGCCAAACAGAAGAAAATAGAGTAACAAGGAGCTCTGGCAGATCACAACTAGCTCTCGTATGACCCGTCCATAAATTAACTAAGACCGACTGTGAAGCCTCATGGAGAAGGGTAGTTAGCGACCATGTTTAAAAGAACTTTATTACTCCAGTCCACTGCAGCTAATAAACAACTGGAAATGAATAGCATCCCCAATTACTTACCTCGAAGGGTAAGTAAGCAGGTTTTTGAAGCCCACCGCTTCTGCTGGTGTATCTTGAGGCATAGTTAAGCGGAATTTTCCTTTCTGCTTCCTCAAAACCTTTGTCATGGAGCATGTTAGGTACATTTCTTTCTCTTAATCCTTTCATAATAAGCTAGTATCTTCGAGAGTATAACGATCAATTGCGAAGGACGAAGAGGATGAAAGATAAAATGATGGTGGCAAGTCCAACATAGTTGCCATCCTGATAAGCTTGTGCAACTTTTCGACCCAAAGATGCTTGTAAGTAGGAGATTATGCTTGTAAATATTGACAGGGATGTGCCATTTCCAAGTTTCAGGTCAGAGATCCTTTCTCCGAGGTATGTTGTAAACACTGGGCCGAGTGTCAAAAATGAAACAGAAGAAAGAGCTCACTCAGTGCTGAAGTCCTTAACATGGGGACGAAGACAGAGTACTCGGCCTATAGACTGCAATATAGATAAGAACCTGTCATAATAAATAGATCATAATCTACCCATGAAAAAAAAAAGGGCCTCTCCGCAAGAAAGCTAGTTCAGTTGAATTGACAAAGAAAAGTCCACCAACCATTTCATGGCACCCTTCTACAAACATCTCCAAAAAACCAGCGTGAGCCAATCAGCATTCTCTACCCATGAGTCATACGGCATAACGTCAGATTTTGCCACTGTTTGAATCTGAGATAGCTAACACATACTTCTTTGCTGCTGTATCCACCACATACCTGTAAATCTTTACGAATCCAACACCTACGAAAATTTCAAGAGCAATAACACAATATTTGAGTAGATAGCATAAAAAAGGCAATTGATGTCAACAAGAATGTTAAAAAAAAAAACAAAAACAAATTATGAAGCAACCAATAAATCAAAATGATCTCAATGGAACTTCAAATGCTTATCTTTATGCTGCGCACTCATGAGTGTCGTATTTATCATCATTCTCCTTTGGAATGCATTACTTTTCACTCTCGCCTCGTCAGCCTTTTGGTTGTAGATAATGCATCAAATTCAAAACGAAAGGCTTAGTACAAGGAAGATACAATTAAATTCATCAAGAAAAGAAAATTCCCCCTTAGCAACCTTGTGAAAGACTCAGTTTCGTTCATTCCAACCCACACATTAAATGGTAGAAAATTACCAAAAAAGTCTCAAACCTCTTTCGCTCGTGCCATTTTAGTCATAAACTTTTTTATTTGGCCAAATTAGTCACAATCTTATTATGCCGTGCCATTTCAGTCCCAAATCTTTTAATTGTGCCAGTTTAATCATAAATCTTTTGATAATTTGTCAAATTAAGTTTAAATCTATCGCACTTGTGTTTGTTTCGATGTTTATCTTTGATCTTTGCAGAGTTTGTAATTATCGTTCACTTTTCATTGGAAATGAAGTTTGTCCTAGTTTTCGTATTTCACATGCTTTCTTTTTAGTGTCCTTTGAATTCCGTGCTCTTAGTTTAAATTTCCTTTATCCTCTGCGTTGCCATTTGGAATATTTTTCGGTTCATTTCTGTTGACACCTGATTTTTAATTATTTTTTCCTTTTTAAATTAATAGAAAATCCATAAAAATTCATAAAATTAAAAAATCAACTTTGGAGACCTTGGCCAAGCCTAGGGAACCAATTTTGACCAAAAAAATGATTTTTCATATTTTCAGTATTTTTCAGTATTTTTATTTTCGAAAATTAATAGAAAATCCATAAAAATTCATAAAATTGAAAAATCAACTTTGGGTACCTTGGCCAAGCTTAGGGAACCAATTTTGACTAAAAAAAGAATTTTCATGTTTTTTGCATTTTTTAATATTTTTCAGAATTTAGGAAAATATTTAATAAATAAATAGCGTTTGAGTCCACAAAAATATGCAAAAAAAAAAGGACAGTATTCTTACTCTTGATTCAATGGAACTCTTGAGTAATTTGTTGGAAGTGATCCTGGGTTTTTCGTTGACGACTGAAATGGTTTTTGCATATATCCATTGGCCTCTTCTGGTTTGGCGGTGGGGTTTGAGCTAGGGTGCATAGATCAATAGCTGTTAAATCAGCAAATGGCTAGACAATGGTGAAATGGATCCACAGAAAAGGGAGCGTCATTGGAGAATATAATGGAAAAAACATTCAATCGGGTGGAAATAAAGCCTAAAATGATTGCTCCTTGCCTGGTCGAATCCTCCATCTCTTACAAGCCTATTAAGCATGGTAGACATGGTATCAACGCCACCCATTCATCGAGATTCCTTCCTCTGAAGTGGGTCCATGGGGGGCAAACACGAAGGATTATCATGAGAAGATGTCGGGGCTTATAGCAGGATGAGTTGACTAGTTTTATAATGGAATGCTTTCGGTCGAGCACCCAAAAGGAGAAAAGCATAGAAAATGGGGAACATTTGGTAATGGGGGCACTTTTCATGATGAGCAAAGAAAGATGGTGGACTTTGACTAAAGAAACGGGGGGTTTCCTCCATCAACGAGGATAAAGATTCGGGGGAGCGGTGATAATTAAAAAATGATCACATGGCCAACATGTTTCAGTGGAGGACCAAAAGAAGAAGAGAGGCGCGTGCATGCTCATGGGATCCAGTAAACTTGATTAAAATAATCAAGCAAAGACAAAAAGGGTGAAGCCAAGTTTCATCTGGGGGGGTTCTGGTTAACTTCGAGTAGGGAGATCACGAGGGGAGGGGGAAGCTATCAAGAAAGTCCTCGCAGCCGCTGTCCAACAAACATGGCAAGTACTTCATTTTTCAGTAATAGCGTGGGCTGAAGTATCTCCACTTGGTCAACGTTCTTAACCGCGATCTTAAGCCTGGAAACCTCCTGGTGAATGCCAACTGCAACCTGAAGATATGCGACTTCGGATTGGCGCGGACCAGCCAAGGCGATGAACAGTTCATGACCGAGTACACGGTCACATGCTGGTACCGTGCCCCTGAGTTGCTGCTCTCGTGCGACAACTACGGGACCTCAATCGACGTCTGGTTCGTGGGCTGCATCTTCATCGAGATCCTCGGGCGCCTGTTGCTTTGGGGCTTATTGCAAACATAACTATGGGAAGTCAGCCGGTGGCCGGTCAAAGATATTGTAGCATGTCTTATACATACCATCTGCCAAGGTGCGTCCTCAAAACACATCAGCTTCAAGGAGGAGTTGACTGGAGGTTACACCGGGAGATAAGGAGAACGCCAAGTTCGAGACGGTGGAGGCCCTTCGGAAGGGGAGGAGACCTTGGAGAAAAGAAGTCCCGCGGGCGTCGAAGAGCGGGGAGCGAAAAAGCCAGAACCTTTGCGAGCGTTTGGACAAGTTCCTCCCCGCTCACCATAATGATATTATGACCTTCCTATCAAGGGTTAAAGCCAGGTGCAAATGCGCTGCTGCTGCCCGGAAGCAAGCTGGTGCTTGTGTAATCGTGACTCAGGTCGATTCAATCCATACTCTCCAAGCTCTCATGGAAAACCCCCAGGTATTATAGTCCCGCAGTGTTCAACGTGCATGGCATTGTTTATCGTGTTAAGTACCGGATTGATACGTCGGAGAACACATCGGGCTGCCTTGACGAATCTATTTTCCTCGAGGTTGCGGCGCGGCGTTCGCGTATGAAGCACACGTAACATAAGCTGGTGCAGGAGTTGTTCTGTGTGCTGAAGTTGGAAGTGTGGTTTGACGGTTACGTGAGGGTGGAGGCTTGCCTTCGTCTTCTCTCCTGGTGAAAAATGGCCACCGGAGAACAGACGGCCGAGAGAGAATCGTAGGATTGTGATTCCTGCGGCTTCCATGCAACAGGGGATACCTTCTTTTGGCTCAAGATCTTTGTGTACAAGCGTCTGGGAACGTTCGCGAATGGCTGGTCCAGGAATACCTCTTCAGCTTGAAGTATTCGGAGCTGGGGATCTCAAACTGGGATCCCTCGGATCCCTCGGATTCAGAGCTCGTTTAAGGTTTCTTGTCGTTCCGCTTGATGTCAAAGATGATGGACTTCAGCAGCGTACAGAAAGAGTTGTGCAATCGGGTCCACGGTGGGGTGCTCTTGAACGATAATAAGCTGAAGTTCTGGATTGGTGAAGATCTCGAAAAGAATTGCCTCCTGCTGCTTGCTAAAGGGTTATCATCGTTGGGGTCGACGAGACGGAGTACTGGGGGTTGGACAAACGAGAAAGAAAAATGCTTTAGCAACCGAGAGGCAGTCGACGCACAGCCATGGTTCGTGTCAGTTTCTACCGGAACTATGGAAAAACCGAGGGAGAGGAGCAGCAACAACTTGGGGGCACGGATGCACTCGTTGCTCAACGAGCTCGACTTCGACAAAGGCGGCTTTTTCGACCTCGGCCAACCTCTGCTCAACCGCATCGCCAAGAGCTTCATTAAAGTCGCAGGGACTGGAGTGATTCAGGTCGTGCTGCGGGAAGCTTACTCCACTTTGGTTGAAGGCGCAGAATTAGATTCTGACAATGGCGTACCAGAAAATTTCGAGGTGCTGATCTCGACGTTCTTGGGTAGTAAGGTTTTCAAGACTTGCTTTATTGTGCATGCTTGTTGGTGCCCAGAGCTGCCAAAATTGAGTTTGATTCTGTTGGGGAGCGGTAATCTATTCTTGTTCGATCTCGGAGGTTGGTCTTTTTGAAGGATGTTCACATGAACCTCAAGGCTGGCAAGGTCGAGCGAAAGACGAGAAGGAGCACCCCCCACGTCAGCAACCTCTGCAAGAGCGCCAGTTTTATGCAGGCCCTTGCGCTCGGATTCGACGTCGTCGTGCTACAGAGGCCGAACGATCTTTAAGTGGAGTCCTTTGAGATCAAGGATGCGAAGACCCTACGGGACTAAAACCAGTCGCACGCTATCCGCAACCAGAAGGAGGGCAGAGTTTACAAATGGAGGGGAACCATGGTGTACATTCCCAAGGGCACGGTGGACGACCTACTGGCCATGCAAGCTTACAATTTGATGTGCTTGCTTGAGAATTACCAGGTACTTTCGGGGCTCAGCTGGCGAAGGCATTCTATAATTTGATCCTAAACAACAGCAGTCCACCATGCAACAAGTTATGCAGAATCCTCAGTTCATGGCTATGACTGAGAGGCCTGGGAGTGCCCTAATGCAAGACCCAGTTATGTCTAGCATGCTTGAGAGTTTGGCAAATCCAT
The DNA here is from genome assembly GCA_016432845.1 of Psidium guajava. Classification (NCBI taxonomy): domain Eukaryota; kingdom Viridiplantae; phylum Streptophyta; class Magnoliopsida; order Myrtales; family Myrtaceae; genus Psidium; species Psidium guajava. Next base: position 29,623,037 of record CM028232.1, on the reverse strand, counting down.
TAAGCCAAGAACAAGTGGAGTGCAATGATGGCAGCTTACTCTCGAGTCAGGGACTTCAAGGAGGTTCTCTCTTTATTCAGGCAGATCCAAGAAGTGGGTTTTGGCACCGAATGAATCTATTCTCGTTATTGTACTCACTACTTGTACTCGTCTAGGTGCTGTCACTCAAAGGTTTATTATGGGTGCATTCGTACGCCAAGCGGGTAAATTTCATTTCGAGCCGCATCTTAGCCACGGCACCGTTTGATATGTACTCAAGATGTGGTCTTGTGGATATGGCTTTGTCGGTTTTCGATGGTATATCTGCTAAGGATACTAAAGCATGGAATGCTATGATCGCCGAGGTCGCACTGAATGGAGATGCGGAGAAGTCTCTTGAGTTTTTTCTTGCTTGCACATGGGACTCAACCCATAGAGACCATGTTTGTTGCTCTCCTCACGGTATGTACTCATACCAAGATGACTAAAGAAGGCCTTGGGCTTTTCGAAGAGACGGGTAATGTCCACAGTATTAGGCCTAAGTCGGAGCATTTTGCTTGTGTCATCGACCTTTTGTCCAAGTCAGGCATAGTAGAGGAAGCGGAAAAGTACATGGAGGATAAGAGGAGTAAAAAGAAAAGAGAGAGAGGAAAACAAGGCAAGGAAGAGAATGCAAGCTGAAAATGAGTAACATAGAGCTAGGAGTCAGGAGCTTGTGAAGCTATAAGAGGAACCATCAATTAGGCAGGAGCAAGGTCGACGAACAATAGAAGAGCAAATTCAGGCAAAACGACGCCAAACAGAGAGGGAAGAGGCTGAAATGAAGAGGGAAACAATCAAAATGAGGGCCATGGCTGAAGCAAAAGGAGTGATTTTCGCTATTGAAGAAGATCACCATCGATTCTAAAGAAGTTGTGTATGTCATCGATACGGGTGATGTATGCAAAACCGGCTGATGAAGAAAAAGAGCGTAATCTTGGAATCTCTTTCAAGGCTCACTCAGCAGGATTCTTTCAACATTTTAGCTTTTAATAATGAGGCTCGTTTATTCTCCCCGTTAATGGAGCCGGCAACACCAGAGGCGAAAGCCCGCCACTCAATGAAGACGACGATGACGACGAATCGCAATGCCAAACGATTCGGAGAACCCAGGAAATCACCGAGTCAAGCGAGTGGTCGCACCGAGTCGCTCAAAACTCGGACGAGTCGGCAGCCCAAGTCAATCTCCGCCCGGGAAATGGCGAGTCCCGGAAATCAGCTTCACCCCCGATGCCTTGGACCCCGCACCATGGTTGCTTGGGAAGTTCCTGAGACGAGACGATGTTGTTCTTCAGAATACGGGGGTTGAAGCTTATCGGCCGAATGATTCGGCTTTTCACGGTCGATTCGGCATTATAGCGAGGACGGCGCCAATTTTTGGACCAGGAGGACATGCTCGTGTATATCTCTGCTATGGTCTCCATAAAATGCTTAATGTAGTAGCAGACAAGGAAGGAATTGGAGCGGCTGTCCTGATTCGGTCTTGTGCTCCCGTTAGTAGGCTAGAGACCATCCAGAACGTAGGCGTCTGGAAACTGAGAAGCCTGTGTTTCTTATTGGGCCTGGCAAAGTTAAGCACTAGGACTTTCATCTGACTGGTCAAGCCATCTCCTTTTATACTCCTGGTGGTTTAGAAGTCCTAGATGCGCCAAAGCCGAAAAACATACTGATCGATCCAAGAGTGGGCATCGAATATGCTTTGCCCGATGATGTCAATGCATTATGGAGATTCGCTGTCGCAGGTTCGGCTTGAGGCCGAGGCTTGATCAATTCTCGGTACGAACCAAAAATCAAAACGCAATTTCAGGTATTTCCTAATTCGAAACTTGGGAATATTCACTTGCTTATTTTGAAGATTGCATCGTCATTTAAAGAGGATATTATATCTTAAAACATTTAGACTTAGGGTCAAAGAGTTCTTAGATAATTTTAGGATTTGATTCGAATCATTGCCTAGACATTTAGGATAATCTTTATTTATGATAGTTTTAATTTCATTAAATATAAATTCCGAAATTTATTAAACAAAATATCAAAAATATCTTGTGCATATGCGTTCATATAACTTAGAATATTCCATGTCATGTATATAGATAATGTATTTTATTTTATGCACATGTCGTATAGCTTAGAATGCATACCTTGATGTGTCATATAATTAATTGCATTTATCTCGCCATGTCAACATGTCTTCATGTCATTTTTTCCAACTCATATAGTTAATCACGTAATTTTACCATGTCATATTTTTCATCATTATGCCACGTCATTCACATAATTAGAGCACGTAATTTTGCTTGTTATATTATAATCGCATTAATATCATTCTGCATACTCTAATTGGCTAGTTAAATTTTGCATTAACTACATATCGTCTTTTCATTTAGGTATAATTTATTGCTATACGTTCATGCATTGCATTCATAAAATAATATATATATATATATATATATATAAATGCAATAAAAAATTAATTAAAAAATGAATAAAAAATGAAAAAAATGAAAAATTCATAAAAATCACGAAAAAATTCAGAAAAATTCTTAAAAATTCTTAAAAATTAGGAAACGGGTCGTTTTAACCGACCAATCATATTTTTGGCATTTTTACCCTTCCAATCTTCTAAAATGACGATTTTTCCCCTCATGGGTAAATCATCTCGAAAAGTTCAAAAAAAATCTCAGAAATTGTGGAAAATAAGGAATGGCCGTATTCAACTGGTTTGACCTGTTTTCACTTCCCGGTCTTTGAAAAATGACCATTTTATCTTTCTGGTCAGTTTGACCCAAATCTTTTCAAATCATCCCAAATGAATTTTCGTGAAATTGGTACCGAAAAGGCGTTAGAGTAATCTAACGTAACCAAGTCCCCGAGCTCAGAATCTCTGGTTCGTAGAAATAAATTAGTTCTCCCGCTAATTTATTTAGGTTTCTAATCGACCTACTAAGAACGATTAGTGGCAACTCCAAAATTAAAAATCATTTAAATAAAAAATCAAAGTTGCGATTCGGTAGGGCTTGGGAGGGTTCGCGTTAGGTTAGTTAATCTAATTAACATGATAATCCGTTCACCCGAAACATGAATTTTAGGTCGCGACAATCTCTCTCAGTTTCAGTCCATTTTGTCTTTTCCTCGTTATTTAAGGCTTTGCTTTTAGCACTTCTATATTTCCTTGTGAGCATTTCAAATCACATTTTACTCATAAGCTCCCACATTAAGTTGCCGACGCGTTACCATTGTGAATTATGTACGACTCTCCACATATTACTGTCAATGCATCTTGATGTGAGAGTTAGAACTGGAAATTGTTACACGCAGCAGGAATGCCTCAACTTAGGTTTTCAGTCAGACATATCATTATGTGGGAGATATGAGTTACCCTATGGGTTCCATGGTCAGATGATGCCACACGCCTAGTAGAGGACTGCAAGCTTGTCTAGTAATGTCCCTAGATTTTTAGCGGAAGATACTGATTGTCAATTTCACTTCTTAGTAGTTTCTTGGTGTCCCATTTCGAAGGATTAGGCTTTACCGCTGGATAGTGGATTATTTGAGGTTCAATTCACAAAAACTAGAATCTCTCTTTAGTAGGAAGATACATTTCTGATGTTACCGCTGGTGGCCATAGTACTACAGCTTCGTTGTGACCAAAGCTAACAGAAATTCCAAATTAAGAACTATCTGTTTTGTAAAAGGAAACATACTTTCTACTTTGACATGTATTGAATGTTGACAAGGACAGATAACTCAATGGAACTGGGTCAGTCGAGATTAGTAAAATGCTTGGGCAGCAGGAATAAATAGTCATCTTCCTACACGTCACTGCTGAAAAATGGCACAATTTCATTTTGACTGACCGACGATTCTATTATTATTATTTTCTTTGTTAAGGGGGCACCTGACCGATCAATAGTGTTGGATTGGGGTTTTTCTGATTAGGTTTTAGCTCATTATTTTAAGCTCTATCTTCTTGTCACAGACTGAAGAAACGACGCGTATGAAGGCTGAAACAAAGGAATGAACTTTCTAGAGGTTTTTGGCATCACAAAGCTCATAATCTAGACTGAGCACCTTAATGTGAAAGTAGGAGACAATGACAGTGTGTCATAACCTTGCTAGCATAGCCTTGCATGGAAATTCAAAAATTTGTTCAAATGTTCATTCAACCATTGGACCCATCGGAATGGGCAATTGCTGGTACAGAGAAGGGTACCTGCAGAACATGGTCCTCATGTGAAAAATCGGGGAGCGTTAAAGGTGCAATGGTTTGAATTGTGGGAGCCTTTACAGCTTCTTATAGAATTATAAGAACTCGGTGCTCACTTCCAACTGCCGAACCAACACTCTCAGGAGTATTGAGCCTGTTTCATTATTTTTAAATATATTAGTGTCGCGACCTTAAACATTTTTTGATCGATGGAAAATTCCCAGGTTAACAGATTATCAGGTTAATTAGATTAACTAACCTAACGCGGACCCTCTCAAGCTCTACCGAATCGCAACTTTGATTTTTGTTTAAATGATTTTAGAATTTGGAGTTGCCATTAATCATTTTTGGTAGGCCGACTAGAAACCTAAGTAAATTAGCGGGAGAACTAAATTACTTCTACGAACCAGAGATTATGAGTTCGGGGACTTGGTTACACTTGTTAGTTAAAACTAATGCCCTTTCGGTACCTTAATTTCATGGATATCTTAATTTGGCAACTTAAACTTGGTTTACTTCTAAGGCTCTAGCGGGATGTTCTTTTTTTTGTATTTTCACTATTTAGATGGAATGCACACGAGTGATATTTTTTGGTATTTTTGAATTATTAAAAATTTTCTGAAGCCGAAAAAGGGAGTGAGTTAACGACTTCTATGCAATGTTGCGACCTCCAGCAGGTGACTCGGCCTACTCATTCTGGGGTCTGATGGTCCAGGAATTAAATTACAGGAAGTAAATGACAGTAAAAAAAACCTCTAGTGGATGGCTCAGCCTTAGCTTGGCCCTCCGTTTTGGGGTTTAATGGTGCAGAAATTAAATTACAGGAAGTAAATGACAGTAAATAAAGACCTCCAATGGATGGCTCAGCCTTAACTTGGCCCTCCCTTTTGGAGTTTAATGGTACACAAATTAAATTGCAAGAAATTAAATTGCGATAAATAAAAGACCTCCAGTGAGGGACTCGGCCTTGACTCGGCCTACCCATCTTGGGGGTTTGATGGTACAGAAATTAAATTGCAGAAAATTAAATTGTGATAAATAAAAGACCTCCAGTGAGGGACTCGATCTTGGCTCGGCCTACTCATCCTGGGGTTTGATGGTACAGGAATTAAATTGCAGGAAATTAAATTGCGAAAAATTAAAGAACCTCCGGTGAGGGATTCGATCTTGGCTCGGTCTACCCATCCTGGGTTTGATGGTACAGGAATTAAATTGCAGGAAATTAAATTGCGATAAATTAAAGAACCTCCAGCGAGGGATTCGTCCTTGACTCGGTCTACCCATTCTGGAGTTTGATGGTACAGAAATTAAATTGCAAGAAATTAAAGAACCTCCAATGAGGGATTCAGTCTTGACTCGGCCTACCCATTCTAAGGTTTGATGGTACAGAAATTAAACTGCAGGAAATTAAATTGCAGTAAAAAAAAGGACCTCCAGTGGGTGGGTCGGCCTTCCCATTCTGGGGTTTGATGGTGCAAGAATTAAATCGCAGAAAATTATAGTACGAATACGACATATGGATATGGAGACATATGAGTATGACATGATATAATCGAGATTTAAATCAATCCATTTGGGCAACGAAATTCTTGAAGATTTTAATGGCTATGATCGTTACCTGATTTGATGGATTTGATGGCCGAATTCGGACCCCATATCACTTTATGGATTAAGATTGCGGCTCGAACGACGGGGATGAACTCTTGATTTATGTTGATCGATGAAGGAATTGGTGATAATAACTTCCTAACTTTAAACTCCCATCATCTTAAAAATTCTCTATCGCTTTTTGGTATTTTCTTTCTTTCAAATTTTTCTTTAATCTCCCAAAACCCTCTCAAATATCCAAAATTTTCTCTCCAAAAAATCCCCCTCCTAAGCTCACTTCTTCCTCCTTTTATAGCATACTCATCTATCTCTCATTCTAATTTTTCCACTAACTCTCCTTTCTCTCATCTTCTCTTCTCTATTCTCATCTTATTTTCTTCATCACCCCTTCTCCATTTTCTCTTCTCCATCTTCCCTTCTCTATTCTAATTTCTCCACTAACTCTTCTTTTTGTTATTTACAAAATAATCCCTCAAGTGTTAGGCATTTGCACTCTAGTCCCTGAGATTTTAAGTATTTGCAATTCAATCCCTGGAGAAATATTTTCTTAAGTCCAAATTTCCTCACAAATTTCGACACACCTTCCCTATACTTGGTCAAAACTCATCGCATGTCTAGTTCAATCGCTTTTCAAATTTAAGCTCATTTCTTGCCGCCGAAAATGAAAAATTCAATTAAAAGCCTTTTGTAAAATTGAGTCATTCTGGGTATAATCGAGCTAAGATGAAAATTTAGACTATTAGAGAACAATGTCACAATTCTTAAAAGTTAAAAAATGAAAATAAATTGACTCAAATTGGATTTTTTTAGGCCCGATTCGAGATTATGCTCATGAAGAAATACATGACTCCGAATTGGATTTTTCAAATTTACGATGGCCAACATGAAAAGGGATTTAAAAAGAAAAATATTTACTATTTTTTATGTATTTCTGTGGCTTCAAATGTTATTTTCCTGAATTTTTAAGTATTTTGTATTTTTCAAAAAATATTAAAAAATATAAAAAATATGAAAATTTATTTTTTATTCAAAATTGGTTCCCTAGGCTTGGCGAAGGTCCAAAAGTTGATTTTTTTAATTTTATGAATTTTTATGGATTTTCTATTAATTTTTGAAAATAAAAATATCGAAAAATACTGAAAATATGAAAAATCATTTTTTGGTCAAAATTGGTTCACTAGGCTTGGTCAAGGTTGCCAAAGTTGATTTTTTAATTTTATAAAGTTTTATGAATTTTTTTTATTAATTTTAAAAGAGAAAAGATGATTAAAAATCAGGTGTCAACAATTAGATTTTATTACTTAACTTGTTGGATAAAGCCGAAAGAGAAACAATGAAATATGATATGGTACATGGACCGTTCAGATATTATTTTAGCACTTCATGATTGCAAGATTCTCATCTTTTGAAATGGAGAATTTTTCAACAATTACCCATATGCTGCTTAACGAAAACGTTCTTGACATACACGAAACACTCTAGCCAGTGAGAGTTAAAAACGCTGCTACATGCAAGTCAATTATGTTGAGTTGTTTTGCATTGAAAAGTTGGTTGGATGCTTACAAGATGGACTTTGTGTTCTCTAGGAGAAAAGATGGAGGGACTTTCGACAACCAAAATGGGATGACTAACACATACTTGTGTTTGGAGGATTAATAAGGGAGCCCACCAATGCATAGTAGACATTGCAGTTGAAATGGTCCCAATTTCAAAGGTGATGTCTTTGTTGTGGGACGTCATTGTCTGCGTAATTCAAAAGCCTTCTATATCAAGACTCTCTTTTCTTGACTGTTACTTTGTTTTACCACGGGTTACTCCCGGAACTAACTGGTCTAACTCCACTTAGTTAGACATGAATCAGTGGTTTTTGTTGTTAGCATTTGGCCTGTGCTTGGGGTATGATAATAATTTGGGTACTTAGTTTCACTGCAATCAGAGTAGTAATGGACATGATTTTATGTTTATGTATATGAGATCATTCTCATGAAGAAATTATTACGACTTGAAGAAGGTTTTGACTCACTGTGCTGTTTATCTGTCCTGCACTGGGGGTGAATATTCATAGAAAAAGGAAAATTCCAGCCCCTTGGTCTCTTATGAGTGATAAGAAAGAAAGAAAGAAAAAAGAGAAATATGATTTATTCTCTTTTTGGTGTAGGTAACATTGTACAAGAGAAGCCTTTATATAGGCTTGGAAGAGGTGAAGAGTCTAGTACTCTTCTGTCGCGACCCTCCCGAGATTTTCTGGGATCCCGAGGGGAGTTAATGGATTGCTAAGCCCATTGAATATCTGAGCTTAGCTCGGGCCCTCCCAGGGCCATACCAAATCGCGTCAGGAAAATTTAAATCGAAGTCGACCTTAGTGTGGTCGGGCGACATGTGAATACTGTACATGCCAACGGAGTCGCCACCAGTCATTATTGGAGGGTATGACTGGAAACCCCATCGGACAATTGGGAGAGATCGTCCGATCCTACGAAAACTAGAGATCTAGATTCGGGGACTTAGTTACGTCAACCCGCAAGTCGACGCCCTTTCGGTACTTAAGTTGAATGTTTTCCTAATCTAAAGAGTTCATGCAGGCGAGATTGGGTAAGGTAGGCTCTGAAAATCTAATGGGTTCACGCGAATGGGAGCTTTTATCCTATCGATCGCAATCATAAATTTGCAACCAGGAAAATCACGTCGAAATCAGTCAATACAAATAAAATGGAGTCTTAAAAGTCTAGGAAAACATATCAATTTGATTCTAGGATGGTTCGGGATGATTTGGAATGGTTTGGATCAGATTGATCACATGGGTAAAATGGTCATTTTAGAAGGCTTGGGAATTTAAAATTGTGAAATTAGGTCAAACCAATTGAATGTGATTTTTCCCTAATTTTCGCGATTTCTGAAATTTTTTCTGAATTTTCTAGGTTTTTTTTGTAGAATTTTTCTAGATTTTTAAAGAGTTTTCCTATTTTTTGGAACATTTTTTTATGTTTTCTAGGATTTTTTTTTTGATTTTCTGCATTTTCCTATTTTCCAAAACATTTTAATTTTTCTGGGTTTTTCTTTGATATTTTTTTAGAATTTTCTAAGACTTCCTAAGAATTTTCATATTTTTCCAATTATTTTATATATTTTTATTTTTATTTTTATTTTCCAATTTTTCTTTAAAAAAATCTTTCTATATTTTCTAACAAATTTTCATTTTTGTTTTTCTAAAAATTTTTATTTTCCCAAACATTATTTATATTTTTTCGACAAATTTTCCTAAATTTTTCTAAAATTTCTATGATTTTTTATTACATTTTTCTATTTATTTATGATTCCCTAATTTTCTTAATTATTTAAGCTTTTTCTGAAATTTTTATGTCTTTTATATTTTTTAGTTTTTTTATTTTATTTATTATTTCTTGAATTTATTTATTTATTTTATTATTTATTACTATTTATTATTCTATTTATTTTTACTATCATTTTTATTTTCGGATTTTATTTTCGTTCATGATTATTATGTTTTCTTGTTTACATTTCTATTTCGTTTTATTTTACCTTGTTTTATTTCTACTTTATTCTATTTATGTTTTTATTATTTTTTTATCATCTACTATTTATTTTATCTATATTTTTAGTTTATCATATTTTCTATTCTGTTATCATTTTATTCTACTTTTTAGAATTTTATTTTATTTTTTGAAAATTTATTATTATTATTACTATTTGTTTTTTTTATTATCTACCCTTTTAGAATTTTTTTTGAATTATTTAGTTTTTTGTTAATTTTTTTCGGACCGGGTCGGGTCAACCGGGCCCACCCGAGAATCCGGCCCGAAGCCCACTAACCTAACCCGACGCGAAACGACGTAGTTTAGGTATTTGTTTTTGAATTTTTTAGATTTGTATTCTATTTTTTTCTTATTTTCCCATCTGTTTCTAATCCGACGGCCAAACACCATCCACGTGGCTTAAATCTAAGCATTCATCCCTTAAACGAAACCTACGGGCGAGATCAGATTTGCAATCGAATCCCAGCCGTTCGTTACCTTTTATTTTAAAGATAATAAACTAAGAATTTACTAAAATTCTGAAATCCTAGGATTACGGCACGTGCTTCGACCTTAGCCGTCGGATTCAAGCCTATTGCTCCCCTTGAGCCTTCGCCGTAGATGACGGCCGGAGGAGCTCCAGTTTCCGGCGAAATTGCCGGAATTTCGCCGGCGACTCCAAAATTGACCAAACGAGCCACCTGAGGACTCTCAAACTCGCACTAAAGCACAACCACAAACTCTAGAATGCATTGCAAACGGATTTTAAGCTATGTAACCCCCCAGAATTACCTGAACCGAACTAACTCGTTCAACCCAGGGAGCTAACTCCGGCAACGATGTCTAGCTCAAAAGATCAGCGATATACCCAACAGCAAACGGGCCAGAGAGCATGAGAGGAGATTGGGGAAACTTACCCGATTGTCAAGAAGGCTCGATTTGACCTAAAACAAACCCGCGAGCTTTAAAAGAAAGAGATTCCCGAAGCTTGGGGCCGTCATCTCGTATGAGTTTTGACACCATATACACATTTAACGGAGGTCAGGGAGGGGTATAGATGCAACTTGACCGAAAACTTCAAAGAAAAAACGCCAAACCAGGGAATTGCCATGGAAACCGAGCTTGAAGCTTAAGCATGGTGATTACCTACTCCGATGATTAGACGGCGAACGGCCGGGTTCAGGAAACTCCCTGTGGTTCTCCGATGCTCTTCGATCGAGCCTCGAGGCTTGGTTCTTTCTGGACTGCTTCGAATTTGAGCTTGAAGTTTCGGGATCCCCTGTTTTTTTTTTTTTTTTTTTTTTCCTGAAAACAGAGTTCTCTCTTCCCCTTTATACCCAAAAATCCGACCTAACAGAAAACATAAAAAGAACCTTCAGAATCTTCCCATTTTGATTTCCATCAAAACCCTAAAATCTCCTAGTTAGGATTTTTCCGTTCGAAAATCGCTCGGGCTCAGTTCAAATTTCCCCCTTCTGCGCGAAATCTTCACTTGGGGAAGATGAGTCCAGTCGGGTTGACCGGGTCGGGTCAACTCGACCCGGTTGACCCATCCGACTGAAAAATTAAAAATTGGCCCTAATTTCTTCAAAATTTCACGAAATTGATCTCAAAATTGAATTTAGGGGCATCGAATTCCGTCAAGGGGTAGTTTTTCTCATGAAATTTTCAAATAATTGCATAAAAACCCCAAATTTTAAGTTTGACCCGAGGACCCATTTTGCAAAATTCAAAGTCCTAATGGCCTTTTTGCAAACATTGACGCCACCATTGGCTTCAGAAGGTCAAAATATACGGGGTGACGTCGCCCTATTTTCAATTCAGTCCCTGAAAAATTTTTAATTTCATTTTTAGTGATTTTAGGGACTAATTTGAAAAATCAGAAATTGCATTTTGGTCCTTTTAACTAAATTGGGAGATTCTGGGGGCTTTTGGACTCAATTTTAATTTTTTAAAAATAGAGGAGGATGGCACGACTCTAAAAATTCAAAAATGGAAAATTAAAAAGTTAAAATGAAATTTCTATAATTATTTGAATATTCTGAAAAATAAAATTAACAAAGAAACCCTAGATTCCAGACTTGATTTTTTCAAAATTTATTCATAAAAAATGGAAGAAAATTAAATAAAAAATACTTACTATTTTTGGTAATTTTCTGACTTTACATGCTATTTTTTATTAATTTTTTATTATTTTCCTAATTTCTGAAAATATAAAAAATGCGAAAAATAAGGAAAACTATTTTTTGTTCAAAATTGGTTCCCTAGGCTAGTCTGAATTCCCCAAAGCTGATTTTGCAATTTTCTCACTTTTTTTTTATTTTTTTTTTATGAATTTTTCAAAATAAAATGCAGAAAAATACAAAAAATAAGGAAAATTATTTTTTGTTCAAAATTGGTTCCCAAGGCTATGCTGAGGTCCCCAGAGCTGATTTTTTTAATTTTCTCACTTTTTATTTATTTTTTTATGAATTGTTGAAAATAAAATACAGAAAAATACAAAAAATAAGGAAAATTATTTTTTGTTCAAAATTGGTTCCCTAGGCTATGCTGAGGTCCCCAAAACTGATTTTGCAATTTTATGAATTTTTATGGATTTTCTAAAATTTTTGAAAATAAAATTGGCCAAAAATCAAGTGTCAACATCTTCCTATGTGGGACTAAAGGAAAAGAGAAGAAAGAGACAAAAGGAAAAACAAGTTGTAACATGAAAAATAAGTTCTAACACCTCCCTCAAACTCAAGGTGGATCAAACAGCGAGAGTTTGGAAAGAAGAAATAAAAAGTGTTGGGATGTAAGAGCTTTCGTAAAACAATATGCAAGCTGATTCTTAGTGCCAACAAAGGGAAGAGAAATGGTGCCAGCTTGGAGATGGTGACGAGTTATATGACAGTCGATCTCAATGTGTTTGGTACACTCATGAAAGACTGGATTCGCGCTAATATGGATGGCACTCTTGTTGTCACAATATAAAGGAGTGGGATCCGGAAGTGAAACACCCATGTCAGCAAGTAAGCGTCGAAGCCAAACAATCTCAACAGTAGTTCGGCCATAACACGATACTCAGACTCTGTAGAGGAACGTGAGACAATATGTTGTTTCTTAGCACGTCAAGAAATGAGAGAATCGCCAAGAAAAATGCAATAGCCAATGACAGACTTGCGATCAGTCACATAGGAAGCCTAATCAGCATCAGAATAGGCACGTAATTTGAGGGCAGAAGAAGACGGCATGAACAAAGAACGCGTTAAAGTGCCCCGAAGATAATGCAGGATCCTCAAAACAGCAGCATAATAAACTGTACGAGGAGCAGCAACGAACTGACTAACAACATGAATAGCATAAGCGATGTCGGGACGAGAGATAGTAAGGTATACAAGACTGCCAACTAAAGTCCAATAGCGAGTCACATCAGAAAGAGGTTCCCCGTCGTCTGCGCGAAGTTTCTGATTCAGTTCAATAAGAGTAACGGCAGTGCGTGAGTCGGAGAGAGTAGCCCTAAAGAGAATATCAGCGGTATACTTCTACTGAGAAAGAAGGATACCATGCGAAGTGCGAGAAATCTCAAGCCCAAGAAAATAACGTAGCGGTTCGAGATCCTTCATGGAAAAATGATGCTTAAGGTGCCTCTTGGTATGCTCTATACGAGCACGATCATCCCCAGTGATAATCATGTCATTCACATAAAGAAGAAGAATAGTGCAACAAGCAGAAGAGATATGAACAAACATAGCATGATCAGCCTCACTTTGAGTAAAACCAGCAGATCGAATCGCATTACCAAACTTCTCAAACCAAGCACGAGGGGCTTGTTTGAGACCATAAAGAGCCCGTCGAAGGCGGCAAACCTGTCCAGAAGTGTGAGAAAGACCAGGCGGAGGTTGCATGAAGATATCCTCTTGAAGATCCCCTTGAAGAAAAGCATTCTTCACATCAAGTTGAAAGAGAAGCCAGTTGCGAATTGAAGCAATGGCTAGTAAAGTACGGACATATGTCATCTTTGCTACGGGAGCAAAAGTCTCCTCATAATCAATACCATACTCCCGCGAGAAACCTCGGGCGACCAGACGTGCTTTATAGCGCTCGATATTACCATCAAAACGAAGCTTCACCTTGTATATCCATCGGCATGATACCAAGGATCGACCCGGAGGAAGAGGTACAAGCTCCCAAGTACCAGTATTCTGTAAAGCCGAGAGTTCCTCAGACATGGCCTGACGCCATTTAGCATGTTGAACGGCCTCGTGATAACTTTTGGATTCCTGTATAGCATGAATAACAGCCAAAAAGGAACCAAACTCGGTAGAATAAGAAGTGGCATCAACATACCGAGCAGGTGGACGCCGATCCCGAGAAGGATTACGGCGTGGCTCAGAGGTGTAGAATCGTCAAGGGCAGGCGGAGCAGGAGGTGCAGTAGAAGAGACATGCGAAGGTAGAGAAGGTTGTGATATATCTAAATCCGAGATGGAAAAGGGAATCGGTGGAGATGGCGAAGGTGCAGTAGGAGCTAGATCTGAAGTGGACATGGGAGAAGAAGGATCAGGGGAATGATCAGCAGGGAAATCCATGAATGGAATAAGAGACGACACAAAAGGTGTGGCGTTGGTAGGAAAGAAAGGAACATGCTCATGAAATGTAACATTACGAGAAATACGTACACATAGTGCATGTGGATCATAATAACGATAACCCTTATGTTCGGTGCTATAACCCAAGAATGCACATTGGATAGAGCGAGCGGTGAGCTTCGTACGTTCATAGGGTGGAAGGATGACAAAACAAGTGCACCCAAAAACTCGCAGATGAGTATAGGTGGGAGATCGAGAATGAAGACGGTAAAAAGGGGTGTCTTGGTTGAGAACGGATGAGGGTAGACGGTTAATGAGATGAACAGCTGTGAGAAGGGCCTTAGCCCAGAACTCAGTAGGAATGGAGGTGGCAAGTAAAAGAGCACGAGTGGTCTCCAGAATATGACGGTGCTTGCGTTCAGCAACCTCATTCTGAGCTGGAACCCCAGGACAGGATAGCTGAGGAAGCGTGCCATCACTAGCCAAGAGAGAACGAAAAACACCCGAAAGATATTCTCCCCCGGAATCAGATCGAAAAACTTTGATTTTTCTATTAAATTGGGTGGAAACCATGGTAGTAAAAGACTGACAAATGGAAAAGAAATCACTACATTGACGCATAAGATAAACCCATGTATAACGAGAATAATCATCAATAAATGACACATAATATTTGAAACCACTTTTGGAAGAGAGCGGGGCAGGGCCCCATACATCAGAATGAATAAGATCGAAAATTGCACTAGATCTAGAGTTACTAATAGGAAAAGGCTTAGTAGATTGCTTGGCTAAAGGACAAATAAAACAAGGAGGAAGACTATCAAAAGAAACAGGACCTAGAGCACCTTGTTTATGAAGGACGGTGAGACGAGAAGAAGCAATATGTCCGAGACGCTGATGCCATCGAGCAAGATCAACGGTAGCCAACACAGGAACAGGAAGGGAGGAAGATGGAAGATGGAGATGCTGCATAGTATAAAGTCCGTCTCGTCTACTGCCCTTGCCAATCATCCGGCCACTCAAACGATCCTGCACAAAGCAAGAGCTGTCAGTAAAGCTCACAACACATCCGGCATCGGTAAGCTGTCCAACAGATAATAAGTTAAGAGCCAGGGAAGGAACATGTAACACATCAGGGACACTGAAATCCCGAGGGATGGTGAGAGTCCCTTGTTGGGTAGCTCGGAGAGGAGAACCATCAGCTGTAAAGAAATGTGCTGGATGCTTGAGTTTAGAGAGCTGAGTGAGACAGGTAGCGGAAGCAGACATATGTCTAACAGCTTCTGAGTTAAGTATCCAGGTAGTAGAAGTGTCACATGAAGAGGGAGTAGCCGTAGTTGTGCTGTCAACAGATGAAACAGCTGCAGGGGTGCCGGAGCCAGGAAAAGAACCAAGCAGAGAATGACTTAATCGAGCAAGCTGGGCCTCAAGAGCAGCAACACAGTCATCCGTAGAGAAAGAAGCCAAGGATACTGGCCGAGCCAATGGAGTAGAATACTGAATAGGCTGCGGTGGCGTAGGAGGGCGCAAAACATCTTTCTTCTTTCGCCAACAGTGTAACTCTTCATGACCAAGATGATAACAATAAGTACATGTAGGGCGGCGAGAGCCATAAGTAGGCGGAGCATGTAGTGGAGCAGCCATTACCGATGGTGTCCAAAGTGAATAATTGGAACCATCAAGCTTGACGTCTATGCGGTCACTAGAATCGCCCATGATGACTGTTGTGAAGGTCTAAACTGACTAGAAAAAAAAATCACTGAAGCTTGAAGCGCGGGACAAAATGCGCAGGTCGATCAATGCAAGAAGCACGAATCTAGAGGTACAAAGTAAGCTTCTAGAAAATGAAGAATTAAATTATAGACGCATGAATTCGTGGAAGCTTGACTAGAGCAAGCAAGGGTGACGGCTCAAAAGCCCAAAACTCATTGTCTTAATTTCTGATGCGGAAGATCCAATTTATGGCAACCGCAGAGCATACTTTTAAAACAATGAGCTCGTTATTTTAATTTCTGATGCGGAAGATCCAATTTATGGCAACCGCAGAGCATACTTTTAAAACATTAAACTTGGCTCTGATACCATGATAAGAAAGAAAGAAAGAAAAAAGAGAAATATGATTTATTCTCTTTTGGTGTAAGTAACAATGTACAAGAGAAGCCTTTATATAGGCTTGGAAGAGGTGAAGAGTCTAGTACTCTTCCTATGTAGGACTAAAGGAAAAAAGAAGAAAGAGACAAAAGGAAGAAACAAGTTCTAACATGAAAAATAAGTTCTAACAATGAGGACTATCAAAAGTCCACAGTGTGCTCCAATGTGGGGACTCGAATCAATTTGAGTGGTTCTAGTTTAGCATTAGATATGTATTAAGTCTAGTACTGGCTCGAGGTCATTTAATGCAATCAAACGAAGGGTGGCAGGTTTGTCATTGGAAATCAAGGATGGCACACGACAGCAAAGCTGTTGAAATATGCCGTCATATCTTCAAAAATTTGCGCTTGCTCCTTTCTGATTTTTGGCGGAGCTTTTTAACTAATCCAGAGATTTAGATCTCATTACAACCGTACTATTTTTCTTTCAACGACCTTCTTTCTGGATCTGCATTTGTTTTGCCTTCAACACTTTGTCCATTTGTGATCCCACCCCCTTTTTTTCTCATATTTTTTGCATGCGGAAGAAATCTGTAATCTTGACGGAATGTCATAAACATGGGAACCTTCTTAGGTTGTCCAGCAATAAATAATTATCAAATATCTCTAGCAGTAGTAAATCTGTGGAGATTACCATATTAGAATTCCATCTTTTAACTCCAAGCAATGTTGTGCAATGAAGTAATCACCTTCAATAAGGAAAATTTGGAGCCAATGCACTACATTGATCTCTGGTTTTCTCCCAGGAAAATAAGATAAGAGATCAACTAAACATGCTTGGTTCTTGTAGTTTTTGGGTTCCTAGCAATGTGATTTTGGCAAGCCATTAAGAGATCGGGTGTTGCTAACGGCAAAATGTTAGCAACGTACTATACAATCTTAACGGCATCGTTGCTGATTAGGAAATGTTAAAAGTTTCTGAGAAACATTGATAGTGGCGAACATAATTTGGTTGCTCCGAGAATATCTGTGCCGCTTGCGTGCATTACATGTGCATGCATATACAAATTCTAATATGTAATCGATGATATTTTGGTTTAGGGATATTCCCTTTGGCTAATTCCTCTTGATATAAAGCAATGTAAACGTCCTTGATGTTTGTTTAATAAATTGTGAGTCTGCTTCTTAACCTTAAACCTTAAATTTAAGATGTACCCTTTTCCTCTTGAATGTGTACTTAAATTTTTCTATTGTTTGACCCTTGGAAGGATATTATACCTTGTCATGATTGGTTCAGTGCATCTCTCATGGTTTTTTTAAGGACCACCATAAGCAGTATGGTCCTTCTAAAGCTCGGATTGTCTCCACAGTATGTAACTTTGAATTTGAAGCACATCTCATTGGGAAAGCTATGGCTTAATTTGGAGCAAATCTCATTGGGAAAGCTATGGCTTACTTGGACAAGCTACGAGTATTACTAATTCACCTTCCATCAACTTTTCATTTCATCTGATCCATAGCTTGCAATGTTTCTATATTTGGACGTCTTAGGAAAATGGTAGTTTGGTTCTATCGACCACTATTCTCTTCGGAAAGAGGATTGAGGCTCTGTTGTTGAGGAGAAATTGCACAATCTTCTCCTTACAGATTGATGTAATGTCCAGCTTTAGTTGTGGGGATGTGGGCGTAATTTCCTTTATACTCTTTATTTCTGAGCCTTTTCATTTGTGCGAATTTTTGAATGGTCGGTAACCTCTTGACCTTCCTGGATATGTCCTCTTTTTAGGTACTAAAAAAGTGGTTTAACTCTAACTAATGGAGGAAGTATCATCACTTGTAATATTAGATCGATCATTATACAATCGTGTGTTTGCATCTTGGTGCCGATCTGAAGCACTTACTCCAAAGAAATTTTCAGAAACGCAGTTATTGGCCCTCATCTGTTTAAGTTTAATGGCATATTTAATGGAACAGATCCAGATATATGGGAACCATTCAATGATAAATTTGGCCCTGTAACGGTTTTGCACTTTTTTCTTCCCTTTCTTCTGTTATTCTTCAGCAGGAAACTAATTTTGTAACTCAGTTCAGACCGCTCTGGAACTTCTCTCGTTCAACCATGAAAATTTAGTGTAACATCGTTCACCAAGGAGGAACCCCATACATTGGTATAGATCAAACAGCACATTGATCATTCAGAGCTGTGTACTTCTCTGCTTGGGACAAGGTGTCCCTAAATGAAATTCTTCAGGAATGAGATCTCTCAAAGAATGCCTTTTCTTTCCTCCAAACGAAATTAAAGATTCTAAATAAGAGTTGACTTCTCTGTTTATTGTTCAAACTCAGTATATGTATCGGATTTAGGGTGGATTAGAATGGGAACCTATTATTGCTTTCCTACTGTGCATGATAGTAGACTTCTTTGGCAGAAGTTCAAATGGCTGGGTGATAAATTTTATCTTGTAGTATTTGTTACAATACAAGGAGAAAATCTGAAAGACAAATTATTGAAGCAACACAACTAGCATGATCCATGATTTTATCTTTATCTGAAGCAACATAATGCATTAAGTATGAAACAAGTAGTGTAATATTAAGTGTAGGCTCTCATTATGTGGTCAGAACAGAAGCAGGAATTTGCCTTACGGAGTTCGAGTCTATGATCTGCCTTAGAAACAATTTGCAAGAGATGGTCGCATCTAGCCTGGACTTATCAAATAACTTCATCACAGAAAGATGGATGCAACTGACCTGTCAATATGGAAATGCATATGAAAGATGAAAGAAGTGAGAAAGCAGAAACTAGACTTGTCATCAGCAAAGGATTGGGGATCCTCAATTGGAGGCCAAGGCGGCCCTTGATAGCTCTGGGTGACCCTCGCTCAACATTGGCGAGGACCGCTGTGGCCACCACCAAGCAAGGGTACCTCGCCAGGCTACCAGAGAGTGCCAGTCGCCCTCTTCTTGCACTCAATTGCTCGCATGTTCCCCTCACCTAGTTTTAAGAATTTTCATTTTAGTTTCATCAAAATTTAATTTTTAGTTTAATACAAACCACCATTTAGTGTTGAACAACATCTAGCGATGAACGAAATTTTTTCAGACCCAAAAGCTCCCTTAGTGTACAGAAAAAAAAATGCACCTGAATTCGGTCCCTAATTTTTGTCCCCTGATGATCACAGAGTAGAACCTGTCATAATAGATAGATCAGTGAAAGTGACAAAGAAAAGTTCACCAACCATTTTATGGCACCCTTCTTCAAACATCTCCAAAAAACCAGCTATGAGCCAATGAGCATTCTCTACCCATGGGTTATGATGCATAACGTCAATTTAATGGACTGTGGTTAAGTCATAGAATTCGTACGAGGAGCAATTTGAGTCCATTAACGCACTGAAATGGCATATCAGCACGAAGATGGAGCTTATATGAGCATTTTAGCTATAAGCTGAACATTACAAAATCATCACTCACCTATCATTTGCAATTTTCACAAGGAAAATTCACCAAGTACCCACCCTTACCAAGTATTATCTATTAGTCCAGGATAGTTCCTATTCTGTATGCGTTATTCAAGCCATATGTCTTCAGATTGACAGATGGCAAACCTTCCTTTGTTCTTTATTAGTGAAAGCGTTGCATAATATCAGCATCTAATATCTGAAAGATAGTTTGAGGCAAGAAAGGGCAAAGACAGTGTTTCCCTGAGAGCTCATCAAGAAAGGGCCCAATTTTACTAGTGAATGAATGAGGAGCAAAATGGAAGGACCATATGGTCCATGAAAGTGTCCATTGAGGGAAACACCAGAACGCCCAAGTGGATGTCGAATACTAACTATCCCAGTCTTCTTACTACAGCATTTGATGCTCAAATTATGTCTTTCAATTGCGTCGACTGCAATACAGTGATTCACAAACATTTTGAAATGGGATATTTATGAGGAAAAAGTTCACAAACTCACCAAATAGTTCGCATATACCTTCTCTCCCACTCTTTCCCACCGTTTCTTCACTTCTTCACGCTACCTTTCTAAGGCCAATGTTCCCTCTGCGTTACTTTTCCTGGTGCCGGATTGTGAGACTTGCACAGATAAGATCTACAGGTGAGCACAAAGTTGACAAGAGACATGCCTTCGCATCGCATTGGAAACACCCACCTAGATCTTTTCTGCTGTATCCCTGTGCAGGGTTTTGCATCACATACTCGTTGTAAATCTTTGTTAATCCTCCCGATATTACCTCATGTGGAAATTCCGTCCGCACTCTTCGTTTCCCCGAATTCTCCTATGGACTTCACAAAGATTGTAGCAAACTAAATGAGACTGTTGTAAATCTTTGCTACTCTTGTCTGGCCCTAAACTAGACGGGGCCAAAATTTCTTGCCAGGCTCAAATGGCTGGGCCTATTTATTAGGCTAATACCATTTAATGGGAGGCCGCTAAGCCCATAATTTATTTATTTTTTTACTACCAAGCGAATAAATTCTGTATATCATATGCACGAGAGCGGTCTCCTATCTCTGCATAGTAGACATTGCAATTGAAATGGTCCTAATTTCAAAGGTGACGTTTGTTGGAAATATAAGATAAATTGATGGGTGGATGGAAAATTGATATTCGAAAAACACTCTTGAGTTGGAAGTAGGAAGTGGAAAACACAAATCCTACATTAAAAAAAAAGAAGGCTTTAGAGTGCTTTATATAAAGTTACACTCCTTTAGAGTGGTAACCATCATAACACAAGTACTATGCCTCTTGCGCATGTGCATTGGATACAAATCCCAAGCCCGACGAGCTGAATCTTGAGCGCGAGTGCACAAATGCAGGATTGAAAAATGAGCCTTGCGACAAGCCCATTTTTTCCTTGAAGCCATTTTCAATTTTACGCTGCAGAAAAGTAAAACTCTCTCTCTCTCTCTCTCTCTCTCTCTCTCTCTCTCTCTCTCTCTCTCTTCTATTCTCTTCATTTACGTTGGTCTTCCAATAGTGTTTAGCTCCGAATTTGTTCAAGTTTGTCGAGAGCTGTGAGATCATGTGCTCATTTGCCAACCGTCGTATCCTAGGAGATAGACATTCACGAAACCTGAAGCACGTATTAAAGGGAACGAAATGAATCTGCTTTAAGGAAACTTGTCAAATACAGGCCTCGATATTTGCTTGTATCAGTTCTATTCGTTTCACTTTTATTATTGCAATTTCATTTCTTTTATCAGTTTATATATTATTTGCAATGTTTATGCTAATGCCATTTTGAAATCTCGCAACAATGTCTTTGTTGTGAGATGTCATTTTTTTGTATAATTCAAAAGCCTTCTATATCAAGATTCTCTTTTGTTGATTGTTACTTTGTTTTACCACGGGTTACTCTCAGAACTAACTGGTCCAACTCCACTTAGTTAGACATGAATCAGTGGTTTTTGTTGTTAGCATTTGGCCTGTGCTTGGGGTATGATAATAATTTGGGTACTTAGTTTCACTGCAATCAGAGTAGTAATGGACATGATTTTATGTTTATGTATATGAGATCATTCTCATGAAGAAATTATTACGACTTGAAGAAGGTTTTGACTCACTGTGCTGTCTATCTGTCCTGCACTAGGGGTGAATATTCATAGAAAAAAGAAAATTCCAGCACCTTGGTTTCTTATGAGGACCATCAAAAGTCCACAGTGTGCTCTAACATGGGGACTCGAATGAATTTGAGTGGTTCCAGTTTAGCATTAGATATGTATTAAGTCTAGTACTGGCTCGAGCTCATTTAATGCAGTCAAAAGAAGGATGGTAGGTTTGTCATTGGAAATCAAGGATGGCACACAATAGCAAACTTGCTGAAATATGCCATCATATCTTCAAAAATTTGGTCTAGCTCCTTGTTGATTTTTTGGGGAACTTTTTAGCTAATCCAAAGATTTAGATCTCATCACAACTGTACTATTTATCTTTCAACGACCTTCTTTCTGGATCTGCATTTGTTTTGCCTGTTATACCCTGTCCATTTGTGATCTCGCCCCTTCTTTTTCTCATATTTTCTGCATGTGGAAGAAATTTGTAATTTTGACGGAATATCTTATGTGAGAATTTCAAAGAAGAAAGTAGTTTCTTCTTCTTCTTCTTTTTTATGATTGTTATAGTGAACATTACATATAAATAAAATCTAGGATAGCTATATAATAGGGAGAAAATAAATGCATAAAAGGAAAAGATTTCCTACTTCCTAATTCTAAAGATCTAACTCCTAATTTTGAGCATTTAGAAATAGAAGTAAATGGAAACAAATTAAAATCATTTCCCAAAATTTTTTCCTAATTTCTCGAGATCTTCTCCTAATTCTTCAACATCCTTCTCAAGTTGGTGCGTAAACATCTATCATTCCCAACTTGCTGATGAGAGACTCGAAGTTAGGCCTGAACAGTCTCTTCATAAGAATGTCAGCTATTTGTATTGTTGTTGGCACAAATTACATATAAATAGCTCATGCATCAATCTTCTCTTTGATAAAGTATCTGTCAATCTCAACATGCTCAGTTCTGTCATGTTGCATTGGATTATGTACAATGTTGATTGCAACCTTGTCGTCACAGTACAACTTCATAGTCATTTTCACTGGCACTTGATGTTCTTCTAGTACTTGTGTTAGCCACAACATCTCACAAACTCCATGGGCCATTGCTCGATATTTTGTTTCTGCATTACTTTGTGCCATCACATTATGCTTCTTACTTCGCCAAGTAACCGAGTTCCCCCAGACATATGTACAATATCCTGAAGTCAACCTTCTGTCAGTAATTGACCCTACCTAGTTTGTATCTGTGTATGCTTCAATTTCCTATTGAATCGACTTTTTGAATAGCAGATCTTTTTTAAATGTGCTCTTTAAGTATCTCAAGATCCTATACACAGCCTGAAGATGTTTTTCATAGGGAGAATACATAATTGGCTTACCATACTCACAACAAAAGCAATATTTGGTTAAGTATGTAATAAATAGATCAGTTTCCCTACGAGCTTCTGGTATCTTGATGTATCAATAGGAACATCATCTTTGTCATCTCCAAGTTTCTAATTAGGATCTATTGGAGTTTCTGCCGATCTACAACCACTCATTCCTATCTCCTTTTAAAGATCTAAGACATATTTCCTTTGTGAAACTATTATTCCCTTTTTTGACTGAGCCACCTCCATTCCTAGGAAATGCCTTAAAGTTTCCAAGTCCATGATCTCAAATTTAGAAGCCAAACATTTTTTCAACCTGTTCATCTTGTTAATATCATTCCCGGTGAGAATGATATCGTCCACATACATGATCAAAATTGCAATCTTCCCATCATGAGAATGCTTTACAAACATGGTATGATCAACTTGTCCTTGAACATACCCTTATTTCTTTAAAAATCGAGTGAACTTCTTAAACCACACCCTTGGTGACTGTTTCAGTCCATATAAAGACTTCTTCAATTTACAAACCTTTAATCCAAACCTCTTGTCAAAGCTTGAGGTGGGGGGGCTCCATGTAAACTTCTTCCTCCAAATCTCCATTTAGAAATGCATTCTTCACATCTAGTTACTATAGAGGCCAGTCAATGTTAGCTACAAGTGATAGGAGCACTCTGATAGCCTTTAATTTTACAACTAAAGCAAAGGTCTCATGATAATTGATGCCATAAGTCTAAGTGAATCCTTTGGCAACCAACCGAGCTTTATAACTTTCAAGGGCACCATCAGCTCTATGCTTGATTGTGAATATTCACTTGCATCCAACTATGGACTTTCTCTTGAGTAGATCCACCATATCCCACGTTCCTTTTTTTTTCTTAGAGCTTTCATCTCCTCAAGAATTGCTTTCTTCCACTCAGAAACTTCTAGAGCATTCTACATAGTTTTTGAAATCTCCACACAAGACAATGTTAAGGTAAAGACATGAAAATTGGGTGAGAAGTTTTTGTATGACACATAATGAGGCATTGGATGTTTAGTACAAGACCTAACTCCTTTTTAGACTGTAATAGGTATGTCAAGTTCAACCATAGACTCATTTTTTTGGCTGAGATTAGGTTGGCCGATTGAGTAGGAACATTACCTGATGATTGTATGGAGTTATGGTCATGCCTTGACTCGGACTTAGAGCACCCTAAGGAAGTAGAAGACTTTTTTTTTTAGTTTTGTTTCTTCTCAAATAAACTTGAGAACAAGATGGGAGCTCACTATTCTTGGTACTAGTTTCTCACCTGTTATGCTCACAAGTAGTATGAGATGCCAAAATAGGTGGACCCGAACTTTCATTATCTAAAAACCATGATTCAAAAACAGGTATAAGAGTTGCTGGAATAGGATTTTCAAAAAGAGGAATAGGATTTTTAGGTTTTGCAAGATGAAAAGACTGTATGATGGGATTGTGTGAATATGCACTTTCTTTCTCCCCTGAAGATGAGCTCCAAAAAATGGTGTCAATTCAAAAAAAAAAAGGTGACATCCTTGGCAACAAACATTTTTTTTTTGAAATTGGGTCAAAGCATTTGTACCCTTTTTGGTTGGGTGCATAACCAACAAACTCACATCGTTTTGTCTAGGATCAAATTTCCCCCGATTTCTATCATAGGTATGAACAAAGAAGGCACAACCAAATAGTTTTAAGGGTAAGGGTAAAGCGAGTCTAGAGGCATGATAGGTCTTCCAAATGACTCTAAGAAGTGTTTGAAATTTTAATACTCTAGAATGAGTTATATTGATAAGATATGTGGATGTAAGAAGAGCTTCACCCCATAGGTATGTGGAAATTTTAGTTGTAAAGAGTAGAGCTCTAGTTACTTTTAAAAGGTGCTTATTCTTCCTCTCTGTCACCCCATTTTATTGAGGGGTGTTGGGGCAAGAACTTTGACGTACAATTCCCTTTTCCAAGAAAAACTATCCCAAAATTTTATTGAAATATTGTTTCCCATTGTCACTCTTAAACAACTATATTTGCACTTGAAATTGTGTTTGTATCATGGTGTAATTTTTTTTGAAAATAGAGTAAACCTCAGATTTCTCTTTTAACAAGTACATTTAACTCACCATTGTATGATCATTAATAAATGTAGCAAACCATTCCTTTCCTAAGGGTGTGCAGGAATTCTAGATGGGCCCCAAACATCACTATGAATTAATGAGAATGGTTTCGATAGCTGGTAGGTTTGCGAGGGAAAATTGGTTCAATGATATCACACTAAAATGAAGATGGACTTTTATTCAAAAATAACTTTGGGAAGAAGATCTTTAAATATTGAAAACTTAGATGACCTAGCCTATAATGCCATAACATAATATCATCATCCTTATAAATGGAAACAGCTTCAAAATAACTGCCCTGAACTTATCTACTTGAGCTTGTTCTATCTTCAAAGAAATAAAATCCTCCACTCTCCCTAGCACTCTCAATCGTCCTACCTGAGGTCAAGTCCTGAAACTAACAATGAGATGATAAAAAATTAGCTTGACACTTTTGATCAAAGTTATTTTACTAATGGACAAAAAGTTACAAGATAGCTTTGGGACATGAAGAACATTCTGAGATGTGAGAGTAGGTGGGAGCTTGATGGATCCTAATCTAGTATAGCTGAAAGAGAATCATCTACAATTGTGATTTTTTAATTTCCTACACATGGATTATAGGTGGAAAAGAGTTTTGAACAACCTATCATATAATCGAGAATCCATTGAGTATTTTGGTGTGGATTTTCTATGAGGAAAGCAATAGAAAAAT
The DNA here is from genome assembly GCA_016432845.1 of Psidium guajava. Taxonomy (NCBI): domain Eukaryota; kingdom Viridiplantae; phylum Streptophyta; class Magnoliopsida; order Myrtales; family Myrtaceae; genus Psidium; species Psidium guajava. Next base: position 29,597,273 of record CM028232.1, on the reverse strand, counting down.
AATTACTTTTATGGGCAAAAGAACAAGATGGATTTAAAGAAGGTTGTGGAGGTTGAAGGAGTTTGTATAGGTGCTCTAATTATTCCTTTGTGAATGGAATCCAATCTGACTTAATTTGTTCTTCCTCATTTGTTGCTTGGAACCCATGACCATCACGATTGCTCCTTCTCTTCCAGCCATCTTTATTCCAATATTTCCCATGGATTTTCCATCATATTTCTTTGGTATGCCATGGTTTCTTGCAATGTTCGCACCATGGCTTCTTCCTTCTATCTTCTTCAGAATCAAGCCCCTAAGCTACAAGTGGAGAATTCTTGGATATAGAATTCACATTGTTTCTGAATCACATAGCATGATTCGCCTCTAGAATTCCTACTTCCTAACTTTAGAGAAAACCTCGTGGATGGATGGCAAAGGTTTTCGACCAAGGATTTTGCCTCTCACCTCATCCAAGCTTCGATTAAGGCCTATTAGAAACATGTATAGTCTATCATTCTCTTCTCTCTTCATTTGTCTCTTGCAATCAGTCGGACTTTCCCATGTATCATTATAGCATTGATCTAATTCCTGCCACAAGGTCACCATTTCATTGTAGTAAACAATGATCTCACAATCTCCTTGCCTTAAGATCTGGGAAGAGTTCTCCAAATCAGAATATGTTTCTCTCATAACATGCCACACATCTTTAGCAGTCAAAAGGAATAGGGGCGATTTTTCAATTGCTAGCTCCATAGAATTGATTAGCCATGCAATCACTAAGGAGTTATTGGATCTCCATGTCTTCCAATATGGATCGCATTTTTTTTTGTTCTTTCACCTCTCTTGTTAAGTGGCCGAGCTTCCCTTTGCCATTGATTGTTAGTTTCACTAATTGAGTATCGCGACTGGAAAAATTTTCGGTTGAACGGATTATCAGTTTAATTAGATTGACTAACCTAACGCGGACCCTCCAAAGCCTTACCGAATCGCAACTTTGGTTTTTATTTAAATGATTTTGAAATTTGGAGTCACCACTAATCATTTTTGGTAGGTCGATTAGCAACCTAAATAAATTAGTGAGAGAACTAATTTATTTCTACGAACCAGAGAAAATGAGTTCGGGGACTTGGTTGCGCTAGATTACTCTAACGCCCTTTCGGTACCATTTTTTTTTCATAAAAACTCATTTGAGAAGGCAAGGTTTAGATTGGACTAACCAGAAGGGCAAAATGATCATTTTTCAAGGCTTGGAAAGTGGAAACATGTCAAACCAGTTGAAGGTGGTCATTCCTTTTTTTCCCACAATTTCTGAGAAGTTTTCTGAATTATTTTTTATTTTTTGGAGACAATTTACCCATGAGGGGTAAAAATGTCATTTCATAAAGAAATGGGGGTCAAAGTCACAAAATGTGGGTCTGGCCAGTTAAAATTGACCATTTTCCATTTTCTGCAATTTTTAAGAATTTTTTTTAGAATTTTTCGAGACCATTTTCCCATAAGGGGCAAACTGTCATCTTGAGAAGATCAGGAAGATAAATCATTCAAAAATAGGATTGACCAATTGAAATGACCCGTTTCCTAATTTTTGAGATTTTTCTGAATTTTTCTTTTTTTAAAAAAATTTTCCGTTTTTGGAATAAATAAATAAATAATAATAAATTTTTTTTGATTATATATATTTTTCATTTATATATTTTTTTTAAAACTAAAACAGAGAAATTTGGGCCGGGTCTAAGAACCTAGGCCCTGTCTAGACAGAGCTTGGGTGCAAACGAATTGGGCTTATGGTACAAGTCCAATTCGTGAGACCCATGTACATTTTCCAGGGCCTAACCCTCATACCCACTATTTCATTTTCATTCAAATCCAAGCCCATCCCCGACTAGCCTAAATGTCCAAGATCCTACTCGAGCGGCCCACATTCACTCAAAAAGGAAATTGTCCGTTTCCTCTCCCCCCCCCCCCCCCCCAAAAACCCTTTTTATTACTTTTTTTTTTCATTCTAATCTTCTCCTTTGTGGGTCTTCTACGTATGTTTCAAATAGCTTCAGAATGTAAGAACAAATTAGGGATCTAGCCTATCAAAGGATGGACCAGAAAAACACCTTACCATGGGTCCATGCACGCTTCTTTCGTTAGTGAGCTCCTTCGACTCGGTGGCGGCGGGGACCTTCTCCATGAACTCCACCATTTTCTCGTAGCGCTCGGCCCGCTTGGTGAGCTTCGCCATGCGCACGTTCTCCTCGCGCGCTTCAAACCCGCATATAATTGTTCTATTAGCTTATCCTGCCAACCTGGTCAATCAGTATACCAACTTGATCACCACATAATGCTCTTGAAATATTCCCATCTTCGAGAAGATTAAACACCGCAACAGGAATCCCATTATCTTCACAGAATGTCAATGCCACCATGTCCACGGGGTAGGCAACTGGCACTGTAGTTATTCCAGCGCTTGCACTAGCTCCAATATGTATAAGAAGAGTGAGTTCAGCATTTTTCTTGATACTCTGCTGGTGATGCAACCATAATCTGCCCTTGGAAGCTTGCTCATAGTTGAAAAACTTAACTGCAGCAATATCCTTGATCATTCCAATGGAGTAACGGCAATACATAAGGCTTCTCCGGCAACACCACCAGCTACCAGAGGCTTCCAGATACTGAGAACGGCGTAGTTTGGGGTCTTCACTCCTTCTCTGGCCAACTTCGCCCCGTTTAAATCCTTCCTTGTTTCTCTGAATCTGGATGCTCCATTTGAGCAACCCAGCTCGTATTGTCAATAGCATGGGTGGAATCTTAATCGTCATTTCCTCTAGGGCCTCTACCAGCGTTAAAGAGAAACCAGCTGGAAACATAATGTCCACCCATGTCAGATTCCCCCTGCCGGCTCATCCTTTCTGGCCATAAAGATCCCAACAAAATGCGGAAAATTGACAGTAAGACAGGAATAAGGAATGCAGGTGCAACTCAGTTGGTCATTTTCACACCACCAAAGACGATAAATCATAAGACTATGGCGGCAAGAATCCCATAAATCTGCAGATCATGGAAGCTAAGACTCTTAATTGGTTGTCCAACTTCTGTGCCATTAACTCTTGTGATGGTCTCTCTAAAAAAGAATTCTACGAAACCACGTTGAGGACTCCAAAACATCATGCTCTTCCTTCTTCATGGCTTGACAAGATCCTACGTGATCTCTCGCCCGATGCGCCTCCTTCGGATGACTTGGGTTCTCGCAAGAACTCGATCGAGCAAGTCCTTAGCGAAACTCGAGTCATCCTCATCTCGAACGACCTTGAAGATACCAGTCAGCTCGAGCGCATCAACGTTCACTACACCGAGAGTGCCGGGTTTGTCGACGTTGTCCTGGACGTCGTCCGCCAGGAGGTCCAGAACTACAACCACTTACGAGGTTTTTAAGTGTTTGACACCGTCCTCCTTCCTCTTTGCTATCCAAAGTTTCCCGAGCTCGCCGACTAGCTGGTAAAATTCCTCGAGCACCAGCTCCAGTCCGTCCTTGAGCTTCACCACCACGCCCTCGAAGTCGCCGCCCTTGTAGGACATCAGCTTCCGATTGTAGTAAAACGCCAGGTAGGGGAGATCGAACGTGACCAGCTGGCACTCGCTCCTCCAGAGCTTCTTCCTGAGCTTGATGTGGGTCTTCCTGGTGGTCCTCAAGCCCACCAACATCTCATCTTTCGTCTCGCCCTGTTGCCCCACCATGGTTGAGAGGGAGACTGCGGTGAAAACTGATGGAGCGCATGAGGTGAATGGGAAGGTTGTCATCGGTTTAAGAGTGGAGATCCCTTCTTTCTTTTAATCATTTGGTCGGAGCTCAAAGCCAATATCTCGTACCCGACTCGTAGCATAAGGCCTGGACGGAAAACTGGATGTATCAAGACAACAACGGCAGCATGATCGCGGCGGAGCTCGACTGGCCTCGATACATGGAGCAGCGGTTTTTTTTTCTTTTTCTTGGCTTCCAGAAAGATATCCTTCAACATCTTATCTCCAGGGACTTTTTACGAAAATAAGTTAAAAATTTTATTTTTTTTTATCGATTTAGGTTTTACTGTGAGAAAAATACAAAAATGGGGCTTGTTCAGCAATGGGGGAGCCGAACAAGCCCTTGTTCGGTGCTCCTAACGCCAAACAAGAAAGAATGCCTTATTCGGCACTATAAGTGCTGAACAAGGAAAAAGGGGATAGAAAATTGGAAAATTCATAGAAAATTATAAAAAGAAAAAAAACACCAAAAAAATTCTAAAAAATTTTCATAAATCCCAAAAATTAGGAAATTGATCATTTTAACGGGTCGGTCCTATTTTTTTTATGGTTTTCCCTTTTAGACATTTCGAAATGATGATTTTACCTCTTACGGGAAAATTGTCTTAAAAAATTTCAAAAGTTTCAAAAAAAATTCAAAAATTAGGAAATGAGTCATTTTAATTGGCCAATCCTACTTTTAAGGACTTTTCTCATCTATCTTTTCAAAATGATGATTTTGCCCCTTATGGAAAAAAAAAGTGTTCACGAAAAAAATAATTAGTATTTTAAATGGTCCAACATGGAAAGGTTTTTAAAATAAAATTTTAGCAATTTCTTCATATTTGTAGTCTACGAAATTTGTTTTCTTATTTTCGGATATTTTCTTAATATGGAAAATAATATTAAAATTTACGACAAATTTCAAAAATTACTTTTCTTCCAAATTGGATCCTCAGGCTTCGTTAAAGCTTATAAATATGACTTTTCAATGCCTATAGATTCAACGATGTCAATACATAGCAATATCATATTTATGATGTAAAAAGTTCTAGTACATCAAATTTATAATAATACATAATTTTGGTTTATATGAGTTTTGCTCATAATGAGTTAGCGTCACATTCGAATAATGTGTCCGACCCAGATCCCCTGCAAGAAAATGAACAGGTAACGATAAATCTGATAAGAAGAGTTGATCTTGAATTTCCAAAGAGAATTTTCGGAATTGTGTATAGAGCGCTACTTAACCTCAAATCGATAATTCGTTTTAGCATCAAGTTATGTAATTTAGTCTGACTGAATTTTCCTTTTCACGAATCATCATGTCTTGCTCTGAAACCAAACATTGATGTTGGACACCTGAACAACTCTCTATCCAATATCAAGAGAAACTTACCAATAATACTGAAAGTGTACGGGACATCAGGGCCAACTTTAGGAGAGGTGACAACCCAGAATTGTCGTAGACTACAAATATGAAGAAATTGCCAAAATTTTATTTTAAAAATCTTTCCATGTTGGACCATTTAAAATACTGACTATTTTTTTTGTGAACACTTTTTTTTTTCCATAAGGGGCAAAATCATTATTTTGAAAAGATAGATGAGAAAAATCCTTAAAAGTAGAATTGGCCAATTGTTGACACTTGATTTTTGACCAATTTTATTTTCGAAAATGCATAAAAAATTAATAAAAAAATGAAAAAAAAATAAAAAATCAACTTTGGGGACCTCAGCCGAGCTTAGGGAACAAATTTTGAGCAAAAAATAATTTTTCTTATTTTTCATATTTTCCTACATTTTATTTTCAAAAATTCATAAAAAAAAATAAAAAAAAATAAGAAAATTGAAAAATAAATTTTGACGATCTCAGCCAAGCTTAGGGAGCCAATGTTGAGCAAAAAATAATGTTCCTTATTTTTCGTATTTTTCTGTATTTTATTTTCAAAAATTCATAAAAAATAAATAAAAAATGAAAAAAATTACAAAATCAACTTTGGGGACCTTGGGCCAACCTAGGGAACCAATTTTGAGCAAAAAAAATAATTTTCCTTATTTTTCGCATTTTTATATATTTTTTAGAAATTAGGAAAATACAAAAAATTTATTAAAAAAATAGCTTTTGAGGCCAGAAAATTACAAAAAAAAGTCAATATTTTTAATTTAATTTTCCATTCATTTTTGCTGAATAAATTTTGAAAAATTAAGTCTGGAATCTAGGGTTTCTTTGTTAATTTCATTTTTCAGATCATTTAAATAATTCTTGAAATTCCATTTTAGCTTTTTAATTTTTCATTTGTACTTTTTTAGAGTCGTGTCATCCTCCTCCTATTTTTTAAAATTAAAATCCAGTCCAAAAGCCCTCAAAATTGTCCAATTTCGCTAAAAAGGACTAGAATGCAATTTCTGATTTTTCAAATTAGTTCTTAAAATTACTAAAAATGAAATTAAAAATTTTCTAGGGACTGAATTGAAAATAGGGCGGCGTCACCCCCTAGATTTTGACCTTCTTAATTCAATGGTGGCAACAATGTTTGCAAAAAAGGCCCTTAGGACTTCGGATTTTGCAAAATGGGTCCTCAGGTTAAACCCAAAAATTGGGGTTTTTGCGCAAATACTGAATAATTTCCGGGGAAAATGCCATTTTCGAGTGGATTCAATGCCCCTGAAATATTGGGGTCAATTTGAGATTTTTTTACTCAATGCGGGTTGGCCGGGTTGGGTCAACCCGACCCGTTGACCCGCACTATTCATCGTCTTCCCCAAATGAAGACGTGCTTAGAGAGGAGGGAAATTTGAGCTGGTTTGAGCACGAAGAATCGAGGAAATCCTAACAGATTAGAAGGCTGGCTGGGCGAGATTCAAGGGAGATTTGGAGATTTTCCGTTGATGGGATTTTTATAAAAGATTTTGGGAGAGAGAGAGAGGATAAAAGGGGGCGAAGACCTCTGTTCTTGGGGGGGTTTTATTTGAAAGAGTTTTTGATGGAAGGATTCTCGAGCTACGTTAATGGCAATGGAGCGCCAGTAGGTCTTAAAAGTCACTCCGCAAGCTTCGTACAACCTCAAGAAACGTCCACAACTCGTTAATGGTAAAAGCCATTAACGAGTTCTCGAGAAAGCTTTAATGGTGACTCTTTGGTTTGCACATCCTTCTTCGTGATTTTTGTTCGGCTTGAGTCCTAGACCTCCCCTACACCCATTCCACTCATTATTGGCGTTGGTTTCGCTCAAAACGCCATAACCAACCATCCTGAGTTCGAGGTTCGGTCACGAGCTCGCGAACATTTTCTGGCTAAATCTGAAGCGCTATGACTTCGAGGTAAGTTTACTAAACCTTCTCTCGTGCTTCATGATTGTTTGGGTTGGAGATCGAGTGTAGAAAATTATGGAAATCTCGTTTGCCGAATTCTGGATTTTTCGTGCACTGTGGATGCTTGCTCATAAGTTTAGCCGTAGCTGGTTTTAGTTGATTTTTGATTTAGCAGGATAGGTTAGACTTTTCGAATGGGTTCGGATGAGAAAACCATGAATTTCGGCTAATTTTTAACGATTTTCCGGCGAGAATGCCGGAATACTCCCCGGCACAGTGACTCCATCGAGTCACTGTCCTTCTTCCACGGCGAATGACAATTTCCATGGCCGTGCGCCATTTTCTAGCAAGATTAAAAAAGCAAGAATAAAATAATAGTAAAAAATTCTAATCAGGAAATGAAAACATAAAAAAGGGCAGGGCTTCTGATCGTGCATTAATTGAGTAGAAGGCTGACTTGTCCACCTCAAAAGTAAACAGGAGATAAGTCAAAAGAAATTGAATAAAAAAAATCTGATAAAAGAAAAGAAAATAGAAAATAGACAATAAACAAGAAGTGTGGATAATAAGAGGGCCATATTGGGAGTATACGTTGGGCCCTTCTTGCTAGATAGTTTGGAAAGATAGTGGGCTATTCTTGTGAGTTGGGCCCTGTGGAAAAGAAAATAACAAAAAAGGGAAATAAAGTTTTGGCTAGGCTAAAAAGGGGATATTGGGCTATTCTTAGACTAATCCGGGCCTTTAAAGCCCAGGTCGAGCGCCTATAGCACGGGTCAAGCCCATCAAGCCCGATCCAAATCATTTTTTAAATAATAATAATAATTTGAAAAATAAGAATAAAAAATAAAAAATAAGAATAAAAATAATAGAAAATTCAGAAAATCAATAAAATTAGAAAAAATAGAAAATTTAAAAATAAAAAAAATAATAAAAACAACTGTGCCCTTTTGGCCCCGAAAAATTGAGTAAAAAAATAGAAAAATAATAATAAATCAAGGGAAAATCGCAAAAAATTAGAAAAATCTTAGAAAAGTCAAAAAATTCAGAAATTGTAAATAAATAAAGAAAATATAATAAAAATTAATAAAAATAAATTAAAAATAAATTAAAGAAAAAATCTGTAAAAATCATAAAAGTTTTTCAAAAAATTTTCAGAAAATATAAAAAAATATGGGGAAATTCTAAAATAATTAAATAAAGAGATGAAAAATTAAAAAGAAATTTAAAAATTAGAAGATTTCAGGAATCATAAAAAAACAAAAGAAAAACAGCAAAATAATATATCACAAAAATTCTGGGAAAATTATAAAAAAATTGGAAGATAGGAAAAATCCTGGAAAAGATGAAAAATTCAAAAAAAAAGTCCCAAAAATATAAAAGTCTTTAGAAAATCATAAAAAATTTCAAAAAAATCCAAAAAAATAAAAAATGAAAAAAATTGTAAAAAATTCCCAAAATTGTGAAAATTAGGGAAAAACCACATTCAACCGGTTTGACCTAATTTCACATTTTTGGCCTCCCGAGCCTTCCAAAATGACCATCTTGCCCTTCTGGTCAATTTGACCCAAACTATTCCAAACCATCCTTGAACCCAATTGGCATGTTTTCTAGGCTTCCCTAAATCCCCCTCAGGCCCGCCTTGACTTGACTTGATGTGTGTTCTCTGCATATTGACTTCCTAATTGCGCATTTATTTCCAAGATTGTGATTGATAGGACGGATTATCCCATCCGCATGAACCCTTTAGATTCTTAGTGTCTACCTTATCCAATCTCGCTTGTATGAATTCCTTAGATTAGGAAATCATTGAACTTAGGTATCGAAAGGGCGCCGATAGCAATATTGGCGTAATTAAGTCCCTGAACCTAAATCTCTGGTTTTCGTAGGATCGAACGATCTCTCCCAATCGTTCGATAGGGTTTCTAGTCATACCCTTTAACAAATGATTGGTGGTGACTTCGATGGCATGCACACCGTTCACATGCTACCCGACCACACTAAGGTCAACCTCGATTTAAAACCTCCTGACGCGATTTGGTATGGGTCTGGGAGGGCTCGAGCTAAGCCCAGACGAAAAATGGGTCTAGCAATCCATTAACTCTCTCGGGATCCGGAAATCTCGGGAGGGTCGCGACACCAATTAAAATGGCACATTTTCTAATTTTTGAAATTTTTTTGGAAACTTTTGAAATTTTTCGAGACAATTTGACCGTAAAGGGAAAAATCGTCATTTCAAAATGTCTAAAAGGGAAAACCATAAAAAATAGGACCGACCCATTAAAATGGTCAATTTCCTAATTTTTGGGATTTAGAGAAATTTTTTAGAATTTTTTTGGTGGATTTTTCTTTTTTATAATTTTCTACGAATTTTCCAATTTTCCATTCCTCCCCCTCTTTTCCTTGTTTGGTACTATTAGTGCCAAACAAGGCCTACTTTCTTGTTCGGCGCTACAAGCACCGAACAAGGGCTTATTCGGCTCCTTAAGGGCAAGAGGAGCAGCCTCTTTGACACAGAAACAGACGGGGACAGCATGGTCCCACGGTAAAATTGTCCGAGTACCACCCAATTGTCGAGACTTGGATAGGAGGCGAGACATGAACGCCATGATCGCTTTCTTCTTATTCTTCGTTCGTCAACTAGATAGAGAGGTCAGAGCCTCCTCGTAGGGTCTCCATTTTTTAGCTTCAAACCTTCTTTCTTTTGGGGACGAGGTACGTGGAGAGGAGCATCTTGAACGCCGTGGTGACGAGGCTCGGGAGGAAAAAGCACCCGAAGCCCACCACCACGAGAGAAATGCTAGCCAGAACCCAATCCTCCCTCGGCAGCCCGCTTTTTCCTCTAAGCTGCCCTCCATCCTCTCTTCCCGGTGATGATGAGTCAAAGTTTCGCCTTTTGAGACCCTCCCACTATCACCGAAAACACCTCCTCTTGTCCACTTCCTTCCACCACTTTCTATCGTGATCCCCTCTTCACTTGCCTCGTGATGGTGTCTTTTGTCTGAGCTCCAACGGTCCACTATTATCAACGATAATTTTATGAGTCAATCCCACCATGATGAATGTCTCCCGTGTCCTTTTTTTTTGTCTTCTTGCCCATCTTCGCGCTCCTTTTCTCTCTTCCTTTCGGTGCACCCATCATTTCATTTTTTTTTCTTTTTGGGATCAAGAGGAGGTGCTGTGGTGTATGTGTTGACACCTGATTTTTAATCATCTTTTCTCTTTTAAAAATTTTCAGTATTTTTATTTTTTGAAAAATCCATAAAAATTCATAAAATTAAAAAATTAACTTTGGGGACCTTGGCCAAGCCTAGAGAACTAATTTTGACCAAAAAAAGGATTTTTCATATTTTCAGTATTTTTTAGTATTTTTATTTTCGAAAATTCATGAAAAATAAAGAAAAAATGAGAAAATTGCAAAATCGACTTCGGAAGCCTTGGCCAAGCCTAGGCAACCATTTTTGAACAAAAAATAAATTTTCATATTTTATATATATTTTTAATTGTTTTTAAAAAAAATACAAAAATACTTGAAAATTTTGGAAAAATAACATTTGAGGCCAAAAAATACACAAAGATAGTTAATATTTTTATTTTAAATCTATTTTCATATTGGCCATCACAAATTTAGAAAAATCCAATTCGAGTCACGTGTTCCTTCACGAGTATAATCTCGAATCGGGCATAAAAAAATTTAATTTGAGTCAACTTTTTTTTTAATTTTCACTTTTTATGAGTTGTGACATTGTCTTCTAATATTTTAAATTTTCATCTTGGCTCAATTATACCCAGAATGACTCAATTTTGCAAAAGGGCTTTAATTAAATTCTGCATTATTTTCAGCGGCAAGAAGTGAGCTTAAATTTGACATGTGGTAAATTTTGGTGTGTCAAAAATTGTGAGGAGATTTGGACTTAAAGAAATATATTTTTTCATGGACTGAATTGTAAATACTTAAAATTCAAGGACTAGAGTGCAAATACCTAACTCTTGAAGGATTATTTTACAAATAACAAAAAGAAGAGTTAGTGGATAAATTAGAATAGAGAATGGAAGATGGAGAAGAGGAGATGAAGAAGAGAAGTTGGAGAAGAATAGATGGAGAAAATAAGATAAGAATAGAGAAGGGAAGATGGAGATGAAAAAGAGTTAGTAGAGAAATTAGAATGGAAGATAAGAATAGAGAAGGGAAGATGGAGATGAAGAAGAGTTAGTGGAGAAATTAGAATGTGAGATAAATATGGAGAAGGGAAGATGAAGATGAAGAAGAGTTAGTGGAGAGATTAGAATGTGAGATAGAGATGGAGAATGGAAGATGAAAATGAAGAAGAGTTAGTGGAGAAATTAGAATGGGAGATAGAGTTAGTGGAAAAATTAGAATGGGAGATAGATGAGTAGATTATAAAAGGAGGAAGAAGTGAGCTTGAGAAGGAATTTTTTTGGAGAGAAAATTTTGGATGTTTGAGAGAGTTTTGGGAGATTGAAAAAAAATTTGAGAGAAAGAAAATACCAAAAGAGAGAGAATTTTGAAGATGATGGGAGTTTAAAGCTAGGGGTTATCATCACAAATTCCTTCATCGATCAATATAAATCAAGAGTTCATCCTCGTCAACGAGCAAGCAAATTCGAGCTAAGTGTTTTTATTTATTCATTTATTTATGGTTTTACTCGCAAATTAGCACAAATTGTATACACTTTCTCCATCTCCCATTTTTCCCCATATTTTATGTCAGGAGAAGGATATCTCTATGTCAACAGCAAAAATCTCGTAGAGATGCAAAAATCGGCCCAGACAAGCTCCTAAGCTGTCCACCGATTTCTCAACTGATCTGTGACTAAAAGTCCCTCTTAATTCAAAAGAAACTCTCTATATTGGGAACATAGAGAGCGAAAATCAATTATAGAAATCCCTAAAAAAAACGGGAGATAAGTACTCTTTCCACTCTTCTGGTTTTAGGTGCAGATTAGCACATATTTTGTATACTGACACTTCACTCTATTTTATATCAGGAAGTCGCAGCTCTATATCAATGGTCAACCCTATGGAAGCACAAAATCGGCTTGGAGGAGTCCTCAAGCGCGCACAAATTTCAAATTGTTGAATCAATTCGTTGTATTTCATTTTAAAGAATTCATACCCCAGAATGGAGAGGACAAAGTCCATCCGCAATTTAAATATATGCACCATAAATCCCAAAGGGAAGAGCCAAGCCAATACTTAGCCTCCCATTGGAGGTTTTTACTTACAGTAGTTAAATACCTGCAACTTAAATACCTGTACCTTAAATCCCAAAGGGAAGAGCCAAGCCAATGCTTAGCCTCCCATTGGAGGTTTTTACTTACAGTAGTTAAATATCTGCAACTTAAATACCTGTACCTTAAATCCCAAAGGGAAGAGCCAAGCCAATGCTTAGCCTCCCATTGGAGGTTTTTACTTACAGTAGTTTAAATACTTGCAACTTAAATACCTGTACCTTAAATCCCAAAGGGAAGAGCCAAGCCAATGCTAGGCCTCCCATTGGAGGTGTTTATTCACTGTCATGTACTTCCTATAATTTAATTTTTGAATCATCAGACCCAAAAGATAAGTAGGTCGTAATACTGCACAGAAGTCGTTAACACACTCCCTCTTTTGGCTTCAGGGAATCTTTAACACTTAAAAAAATATAACAAATAAAAATATATATCATCCATGCATCCTATTTAAAAAGTGAAAACACAAAAGAGAATACCCTACTAGAGCCTTAGGAATAAACCAAGCCTGAGTTGCCGAATTAGGATATCCATGAAATTAAGGTACCGAAAGGGCATTAGTTTTAATTAACTAGTGTAACCAAGTCCCCGAGCTCCTAATCTCTGGTTCGCAGGAATAAATTAGTTCTCCCGCTAATTTATTTAGGTTTCTAATCGACCTACCAAGAACGATTAGTGGCGACTGCAAATTTCAAAATCATTTAAACAAAAATCAAAGTTGCGATTCGGTAAGGCTTGGAAGGGTCCGCGTTAGGTTAGTCAAATCTAATTAACCTAATAATTTGTTAACCCCTTTTAAAATTTAAAATTTTTTTAGAGGGTCGCGACAGTATGCTGTTCGCAGATGATATTGTCCTTATTGATGAGACCAAGGCTGGGGTCAATGCTAAATTAGATTTATGGAGAAACACGTTAGAGTCCAAATGATTTACGTTAAGTCGGAATAAGACGGAATACATGAAGTGTGAGTTCGCCACGACAAGAGGAGATGATCAAGAACCTGTGGATATGCTTGGACAGGAGGTACCTAAGAAAGATGCTTTTAGATACTTGGGATCAATTTTGCAAAAGAGGGGAGAGATTGACGAGGATGTTAGCCATAGAATTAAAGCAAGTTGGATGAAATGGCGCAGTGCATCCGGATTTTTGTGTGATCGCAAAATCCCTCTTAGGTTAAAGGGAAAATTTTATAGAACAGCAATAAGACCTGCAATGCTATACAGAGCGGAATGTTGGCCGGTACAAAAGCAATATGAGCATAAAATGGAAGTAGCGGAAATGAGAATGTTAAGGTGGATATGTAGTCATACAAGGATGGATAAGATAAAAAATGACGATATTCGACGAAAAGTTGGAATAGCACCGGTGGCAGAGAAGATGAGAGAACATAGATTGAGATGGTTTGGACATATTCTTCATAGACCCTTAGATGCTCCGATAAGAACAGAAGTGTGTTACCGAGAAAACGATATGAAGAAAGGACGAGATCGGCCGAAACTTACTTGGGGGAAGGTAGTAAAACAAGATTTAATAGAGTGGGAAATAGATTGGCGTATGGTCTGCCTTAGGACGGAGTGGAGGAAAGCTATCCGCATTGTAGAAGGGGGGATTTCCTATGTTCCAGAGTGCCCTGTTTAGTGCTTTCTATTTATTTATATGTTTGTTTATTTATTTATTTATTTATTTTTGGGTAGCCATATTTTTACTTTTTACTTTTTTTTTTATTTTTATATTTTTATATTTTTATTTATATTTATATTTTTACTTTTATTTTAGTATATTTTAAACTTTTCGCTTTGGGTTCATCGATCGCCAACCCCAACTGGTTTGGGATAAAGGTGATGTTGATGTTGATGTTGATGTTGGTCAAAGTGAATGATGGGTAGTCCCTTTCTTCGGTAGAGACTCACGACCATCAAGATTCAAGATTTAAGGCTGGATTTGACGATGAAGTTTTGACGAGTTATAGGATTCATAACGATTGGTGGGCCTGCCGTGAGATATTCTATCCATCAGCTATGGACCAGCTGATTCATAAGATTTTGCGTTCCGTGCTTCAGATGATAATGCATGAGATCCCGTCAAATGACAAATTAAATTCGGAGAACCGAACGCAACAACGAAAAATGTACCATCAGGCCATTATAAAATTTGGAATATTGGAAGACAACGTCACGACTCTAGAAATACAAAAACCGAAAATTGCAGAGCTAAAATGAATTTTCTATAATTTATTCAATTAATTTAAAAATGAGATTAACAAAGAAATCCCTAATTTCAGATTAATTTTCTAGATTTTCTTTGGCCAAAATGAAGAAAAATTAAAATAAAAATATTGACTATTTTTTCATATTTTTGTGGCATCAAATGCTATTTTTTTAATCAATTTTCCAACATTTTTCTATTTTTTGAAAAATATAAAAATGCAAAATATATGAAAAATTATTTTTTGTTCAAAGATGGTTGCCTAGGCTTGGCCAAGGCTTCCAAAGTTGATTTTGCAATTTTCTCATTTTTTATTGATTTTTTTTTATGAATTTTTGAAAATAAAAACACTGAAAAAAATTGAAAATATGAAAAATCATTTTTAGGTCAAAATTAGTTTCCTAGGCTTGGCCACGGTCTCCAAAGTTAATTTTTTAATTTTATGAATTTTTATGAAATTTTTTATTAATTTTAAAAGAGAAAAAATGATTAAAAATCGGATGTCAACATTGAGCTCACTCCAAATAATTTTGGCCATTGAATCATTAAACTGTTAATAGCAGGTTGGAGTTTTGGGAGAATTGCTCTCCACTACTGCTCGATTGTCCAGAGAAATTGATTGAATTTTTCTTTGGCACAATAGTTGAATTGGTGTCCTTAAGAGCTCTAATCATTGCCATTTTCACCATAGTAGGAGCTGGATTCAAAACCTCAGCTTTAATACCATGTGAGAATTTCAATAAAGAAAAGTAGTTTCTTCTAGTTTTTATTTTTTTTTATGATTGTTACTGCGAACATTACATATAAATAAAGTGTAGGATAGCTATACAATAGGGAGAAAATAAAAACAGAAATTAATTTTGAGCATTCAGAAATAAAAATAAATGGAAAACAAATTAAAATCATATCCCAAGATTTTCTCCTGATTCCCCAAGATCTTCTCCTGATTCGTCGACTCATAAACGTCGGAACCTTCTTAGGATGTCCAGCAATAAGTAATTATCAAATATCTCTAATAGTAGTAAATCAGTGGAGATTACCATGTTAGAATTCTATCTTTTAACTCCAAGCAATGTTGTGCAATGAAGTAATCACCTGCAATAAGGAAAATTTGGAGCCAATGCACTGCATTGATCTTTGGTTTTCTCCCAGGATAATGAGATAAGAGATCAACAAAACATGCTTGGTTCTTGTAGTTTTTGGGTACCTAGCAATGTGATTTTGGCAAACCATCAAGAGATCAGGTGTTGCTAACTGCAAAATGTTAGCAATGTACTATGCAATCTTAACCACATCATTGCTGCTTAGGAAATGTTAAAAGTTTTCAAGAAACATCGATAATGGCGAACTTAATGGGATCTTTTCACAAGTTTTTCTGTCATTATCGGATGTGCATTTTTTATATGGATATTGATCGGTGTTTATATCAAAATCCCCTGGAAACAGCTTGAACCCTTATCTTTCCTTGCAGATTTTTTGGGAGGGTTGCATATATGGCTGCAATGATGATGGTGAAAGATTTGGTTTCTTTTGCCATGCCCCATTAGAGTTTCTACAGCTAACTGGCTTTCATCCTGTCAGATTAGAGGTGTTGCTGCTTAGAGTTATGATTTTTGAGAGATATGAGGAAGTTCACAGCTAGATTACTGGATACATAATTTGGTTGCTGCGAGAACATCTGTGTTGCTTGCATGCATTACATATGCATGCATATGCAAATTCTAATAAGTAATTGGTGATATTTTGGTTTAGGGATAGTCCCTTTGGCCGATTCCTCTTCATATAAAGCAATGTAAACGTCCTTGATGTTTGTTAATAAATTGTGAGTCTGTTTCTTAAGCTTAAACC
This sequence comes from Psidium guajava, assembly GCA_016432845.1. Taxonomy (NCBI): domain Eukaryota; kingdom Viridiplantae; phylum Streptophyta; class Magnoliopsida; order Myrtales; family Myrtaceae; genus Psidium; species Psidium guajava. The sequence continues at coordinate 29,580,912 of CM028232.1, read as the reverse complement.
TTAAATTTAAGATGTACCCTTTTCCTCCTGAATGTGTACTACTTTTTCTGTTGTTTGACCCTTGGTAGGATATTATCCCCTGTCATGATTGTTCAATGCACTTCTCATGGTTCTTTTAAGGACCACCATAAGCAGTGTGGTCCTGTAAAGCTCGGGTTGTCTTCACAGTATGTAACTACGGATTTGGAGCACATCTTATTGCGAAAGCTATGGCTTACTTGGACAAGCTACAACTGTTACAAATTCGCCTTTCATCAAACTTTTCATTTCATCTGATTCATAGTTTGCAATGTTTCTATTTTTGGACTTTTTAGGAAAGTGGTTCTTTGGTTCTGTTGACCACTGTTCTCTTCAGAAAGAGGACTGAGGCTCTTTTGTTGAAGAGAAATTGCACGGTGTTCTCTCCTTAAAGATGGATGTAATGTCCAGCTTAAGTTGCAGGGAAGTGGGCATAATTTCCTTTATTTTCTTTGTTTTTTGATTTTGTGAGCCTTTTCATTTGTGCAAATTTTTGAATGGTTGGTAGCCTCTTGACCTCCCTGGATATTTCCTCTTTTTAGGTATTAAAAAAGTGGTTTTATTATAACCGGTGGAGGAAGTAATATCACTTGTAATGTTAGATTGACGAAACCCCACCAGTCAAAGAAACTATGCGTAAAATGAGGAAATGCTTAATGTGCTATTCTTGTTCTATTTCAATGATAATATTTTTTTGCTTTTCAAATAATTGTGTGTTTACATCTTGGTGAAGGTCTGAATACTTACTCCAAAGAAATTTTCGGAACCGAGTTATTGGCCTTCATTTGTTTAAGTTTAATGGCATATTTAATGGAACCGATCCGGATAGATGGGAACCCTTCAATGATAAATTTCATCCTGTAACTGTTTTGCATTTCCTTCTTCCCTATCTCCTGTTATTCTTTAGAAGGAAACTAATCTTGTAGCTTAGTTTAGGCTGTTGGGGGTGTGGTTCATACTGTCCAATGACAGAAAAGCATGTGGGTCTCACTCCACGATGAGCGGGTGGGGGTTCGGAGGAGCCGCCCTGGTGGGGGTCTCAAGAGGTTGTTGACACCTTATTTTTAATCACTTTTTCTCTTTCAAAATTAATAGAAAATTCATAAAAATTTATAAGTTGAAAAAATCAACTTTGGAGACCTTGGCGAAGCCTAGGGAACCAATTTTTGGACAAAACAAATTTTTTCATATTTTTTTTTGTCTTTTTTATTATTATTTATTTTTTTAAAAAAATTAGAAAAATGCTTGAAAATTAATAAAAATTAGCGTTTGAGGCCACAAAAATATGAAAAAATAGTCCGTATTTTTTGTTTAATTTTCTCTTCATTTTGGCCAAAGAATATCTACAAAAATTGATTCGGAATCGAGAATTACTGGGTTAATCTCATTTTTTAAGTTAATTGAAAAAAAAGAAGATCATGAAAAATTCATTTTAGCTTTGTAATTTTCGATTCTTACATTTCTGGAGTCGTGACATTGTCTTGTAGTGCCTCATATTGCACTTTGGCCCAATAAAGTTCACAGATCGAACAGTTCAAAAAAAATGATGAAAAATGAAAATGAAGCGAAATGAATGAAAAACGATGAAGAGGTTTTCAATCTAATCCCTCATTTTCAGATCAAATGCAATCGGGCAATCCCGAGCCGCATGTGAAGAAATGAAGAGAAAATCCCTTGATGGGGGTCCTTAGATTCATGGCCACACTCATGGAGTCCGTAAGAAGTTCAAATCAAAAGTGGACAGCATATTACTTGAAGTGGGAAGCACAATCAGTTCCTAAGCTTCGCCATGGCAAGTCCATCATCCAGGGTCCTTCATTCTTTGTTAGCCACCCATTAGTCCAGCCGTGCGTGATTCGAGCAAGATTGAGCCGACTCGATATCTCCTCAAAATTTGAAAAAAATTCGGTCTGTGGATATGCTTAGTGGCTGGATATGTAGATGAACTTGACGATTTGGGAACAGAGCTTAAGTTGCCATTTTTTTTTTACAACTCGGGATCGGTCCCCAGATAGTAGCATCAATTCTTATGCAGCTTGTTGCAGAATTCGACTAACGAACTTCAGGTTCCACCCACATTAAAAAAATATGGCAATAGTGGCGAACATAAAGGACCTTTCAAACATTTGTCTCCAGGGGAAGTTGGCATTGTCGGACAAATGTTTCATTGCCGACGATGTGCCAGATGAGGGGAATCTTAGATGGCCAAAGGAAAAAATGGGGTTGTCGGCCACGAAAAGAGGGAGGGGCTAAAAAGGGAGAAAGGAATAAACAAAAAAGGGGGAGATGATGGGGACTCACGATGGATGGTCTCCATGCGGATTTGGATCCCCTAACATAATGTTAGGAGTGACATTACCCAATCCGGACCGTCCAATTCAAAATGGACGGCCCAGATTGATTCACATCAACTTTTTTAAAGGGGGGAAAAATTTTGGCGGGAATTTTAAAATTTTGAATTAATCAATCTGAGCCATTCATTTTTGAATTGGACGACCCAGATCGCTTATGTCACCCCTAACATAGTTTTTCTATGTCAGGGGATCCGAATCCTCTGCATATTAAAAAAAAGAGAAAATACCACCAAAAACCCTGAACTTTACCCTTTGTGACAAATTTACCCTGAACTTTTTTTTGTGACACCAAAAACTCTTAACTTTGCCTATTGTGACAAATTTATCCTAAACTTTTAAATTTGTGATAAATTTACCCTGAACTTTACCATTTGTGACGGATTTACCTTGAACTTTTAAATTTTTATTTAAATAATTTTAAAAATAACCTGAAAATTTTAAAAAAGGGCTAAATTTTTTTTAAAAAAATTTGCTTTTTCGGCTTCATGGCCGGCGACCTCTGCCAGAATAGGGCTGACAGGGGTCGCCGGCCTTGAAGCCGGAGATATATATATTTTAATTTTTAGCCCTTTTTTCATTTTTATCTTATTTTTAAAATTTTTTAAATAATAAAAAATTTTAAAAGTTCAGGGTAAATCTGTCACAATGGGCAAAGTTTAGGGTTTTTGGTGGTATTTTCCCAATTTTTTATTATTTAAAATAATTTTAAAAATAAGATAAAAATGAAAAAAGGGCTAAAAATTAAAATATATATATCTCCGGCTTCAAGGCCGGCGACCCCTGTCAGCCCTATTCCGGCAGAGGTCGCCGGCCTTGAAGTCGGAAAAGCAAATTTTTTTAAAAATTTTTTAGCCCTTTTTTAAAATTTTCAGCTTATTTTTAAAATTATTTAAATAAAAATTTAAAAGTTCAAGGTAAATCCGTCACAAATGGTAAAGTTCAGGGTAAATTTATCACAAATTTAAAAGTTTAGGGTAAATCTGTCACAATAGGAAAAGTTAAGGGTTTTTTGTGTCACAAAAAAAGTTCAGGGTAAATTTGTCACAAAGGGTAAAGTTCAGGGTTTTTAGTGTCACAAAAAAAAGTTCAGCGTAAATTTGTCACAAATGATAAAGTTCAGGGTTTTTGATGGTATTTTCCCTAAAAAAAAAAGGATGAAAGATCATGGAAGTGGAGACATACTTTGACTATTGGGGGGCAACTTGCACCGAACGGGAATTAGGGGCAGAATGAAAAAGAATGGGCAATAAAAGAGGAATTCCAGCTTTACCGATAAAGAGGAAGGATGAAAAAAAATGGGGAGAACAGGAGCATCTATACTATCTTCCGCAACTTCCGAAAGAGCCACATCAAGAACAAGAGCTGGTACCGCATGTGCCGCAGGACAGGCTTAAAGAGTAGGGAAAGAGGCTGGGGCAGCGGAGGTTTTATCATATCATGAGCATGGAGTTCGGTCTATTTGCCCTTCTGTTCTCTTATGATACCTTAACGTATGATACTCCAATTATGGTTCTAGTGTCTCTCGTTCTCATCAACTCTGCGACGTTTGTTTAGGAGCCATCTTCCTTCTAATTGGAGATATTAAATGGTTTTTCATACGATCGGTTTCATTTGCTTTGCTATTTGCTTTGACGGCATGAATTTTGAAGCATCTGGCTGGAGTTTATTTCCAGAATAATGTTGGCAAAGGCTCTGATTTTATATAGAAATGTTTATCAACGTCATTATGGTTCCAGTCTCCCTCTCCATGCTATATAGATTTATTCAGTCATTGACGCTTGTTCCAGTTTAGAGCAGTCTCACTAAGGACCATGGGAGGAAGGATACTAACTGATCAAACCTGGAGAATTGAAGTTCTTGAGTTGGGGAAGGTTGGAGGGATGCTTCCTTGCAGATTTGAGGTCTCGTCCATTTTACCTTGGATGGCATCTTCGTAGCTCCTCCCAGTGCAGATTATGTTCTTAATCTGGTGGAGGTGTTTGGGATAGACTTATTATGACATGAAACAAACTCATTTCATTCTCTGTCGATGTCGATGCTCTTGTTGCTTCAACATATAGTGGCATCCTGTTGCTTCAACATACATATATGGTTGACTCATTCTCAATTTTAGCTGGTTGATCTTTGATTCAGTCAGGCAGAGACATACGAAATTGGCCAAACAGAAAACTTGGAATGATAAACGAGGAACAATCGTTCTCTCAATTCAATTTACTAAAGAAAATATCAAAGTCTGCCTTGAGAATCCCTAAACACCCCTTTTATATGGCGTTAACCCTAATCTAAAAAAGGAAACACGAATATTGCAAAAACGCCACTAAAAAGAAATTCCGAAAATACATAAAAATAATAATAAATTAAAAGTCCATCTAAACGCTCCTGCTGAAATTTCTGCTCATCGGTAAAAACTGCCGAAATCGGGTGCATCATCCTCCCCTGCTAGAGAAAAGATTCGCCCTCGAATCTGCTTCGTCTTCACTGATAACAATCTCCTCGGATTCTTCCTCGTCTGCATAGTAGGGCGATAAATCTGCTACATTAAAAGTCCCGGATACATTGTACTTACCCGGCAGCTCGATCTTATATGCATTATCATTGATCCGTTTGAGAACCCTGAATGGACCATCAGCTCTAGGGTGTAACTTGCCAAACCTGCCAGCGGGGAAGCGTTCCTTCCTGAGGTGAATCCACACGAGATCACCCTCCTTAAAGACCACTTTCTTTCGTCGCATATCCACTCGCTGTTTGTACTTCATATTCTGCCTAGTGATCTTATCATGAATCTCTGAATGCAGCTCCTTAATCTGTCTTGCATGCTCATCTGCGTCAGAACTGAACTGCTTGTCAATGGGCAATGGAGTGAGATCCAGAGGAGTAATTGGATTACGCCCATAGACTATCTCAAAAGGACTCTTGCCCGTTGTTCGATTCTGTGACCTGTTATAAGCAAATTCTGCCTGAGGTAATATCAAGTCCCACTGCCGCGGACTATCACCAACTAGACTTCGCAGCAAGTTTCCCAGGCTTCGGTTAACAACTTCTGTTTGCCCATCGGTCTGAGGATGATAAGAGGAGCTAAACTGCAATCTGGTTCCCATATGCCTCCAAAGAGTGCGCCAAAAGTGGCTCACAAACTTCACATCACGATCTGAGGTTATAGTTTTAGGAACTCCATGCAGTTTGACAACCTCTTGCAAAAATAAACGAGCAACCTGCGAAGCATCAAAAGTCTTGTGACAGGGAATAAAGTGCGCCATCTTCGAAAATCTGTCGACAACCACCATTATGGAATCTTTATTCCGCTGCGTCCTCGGCAACCCCAACACGAAGTCAAGGCCGACATCCTCCCATGGTGCAATAGGGACAGGTAAGGGCATGTACAAACCAGCATTGGTACCCTTTGTTTTGGCCACGTGACATACTCGACACCTCTCTACAAAACGCGCCACATCACGCTCAATGCGAGGCCAGTAAAAGTGCTCACACAGCAAGGCCATCGTCTTATCAACTCCAAAGTGCCCAGCTAGACCTCCAGCATGACTCTCAGTAATAATAGATTCCCTCAAAGAACACTGAGGAATACACAACCTGTTTCCCTTGAAAAGGAATCCATCCACCAACAAAAACTGCTGAAAAGACCCTGCTTGACATTTCCTCCAAATGTCTCCAAAGTAAGGATCATCAATATATAACTCCTTAAAAGAGTCAAAGCCCAGAACTCTTACCTGCATTGTAGACAGCAAGGAATGTTTTCTGCTCAATGCATCTGCCACCTTGTTCATCACTCCTGCCTTATGTTTTATCGCAAAACTGAAAGCTTGAAGCAGTTCTACCCACTTCGCATGTCTAGCATTCAGCTTATGTTGGCCATTAATATACTTCAAGGCCTCGTGGTCAGAGTACAAAACAAACTCCCTCGAAATAAGATAATGCCTCCAGTGCTCTAAACTCCTCACTATGGCATAAAATTCTTTATCATACGTGGAATACTTCTTCTTTGCTTCATTTAACTTCTCACTGAAAAACGCCACAGGCTTATTTTTCTGACTCAGCACGCCCCCAATACCAACGCCTGAGGCATCACAATGCACCTCAAAAACCTCACTAAAGTCAGGAAGCACCAAAACCGGGGCTTCAGTTACCTTCTTCTTCAACAATTGAAAGGCGGTTTCCGCCTCTTTGGTCCACACAAATCTACCTCTTTTCATACAATCCGTAAGAGGTGCTATAATTGTGCTGAAATCTCGAACAAACCTCCGATAAAAAGAGGCTAACCCATGAAAGCTACGTACCTCATGAATATTCTTCGGAGTCTCCCAACTCGTAATGGCCTCAATCTTGACAGGATCTACCCGAATGCCTTCCTTTGATACGATATATCCCAAAAAGGTCACATGATCAGTTAAAAAGTGACACTTCTTGAGATTAGCATACAGCTTCTGCTCCCTCAAGGCCCCAAACACCTCTCGTAGATGCTGCAAGTGTGTCTCCATCGAGGTACTATAAACCAGAATATCATCAAAATAAACGACAACAAATTTGCCAATAAAAGGACGAAAAACCTGATTCATCAGCCTCATAAAAGTGCTCGGTGCGTTAGACAATCCAAACGGCATCACCATCCACTCATACAGTCCATCTCTCGTCTTGAACGCCGTCTTCCACTCATCTCCAGGTCGCACTCTGATCTGATGATACCCGCTCCTCAAGTCTATCTTCGAAAAGATAGTCGCCCCATGCAACTGATCAATCAAGTCATCAAATCGTGGAATAGGAAAACGATACTTGATTGTAATTTTATTGACAGCTCTGCTATCTATGCACATCCTCCATGTCCCATCTTTCTTTGGGACTAACAAGGCCGGCACTGCACAAGGACTCATACTCTCCCTAACCGCGCCTTTCTCTAACAACTCCCGAACTTGCCTCTGCAGCTCCTCATACTCCTTAGGACTCATCCTGTAAGCTGCTTTATTAGGGATAACAGCTCCAGGAACGAAGTCGATATGATGCTGAATGTCTCTCATGGGTGGTAACCCGGGCGGTAACTCCTCCGGTATGACATCAGCAAACTCCTCAAGCAAAGGCCAGGCTTGTGAAGGGATTTCAGGACCTTCAGAATTCTGCTCCACCACGACAACAGCAAAAAGCTCAGGCGCGTGCACCGCCTCTTCCTGGAACTCCGATCTGGATAGCAGATTATTCTTCACTTCCTTTCTCAAATCAGTAGGGCCCAGGGTAATGGTTCGACCATCCTTCTTAAAAGTGTAAGTATTCCTAAACCCATCATGCTGCGTTTTCCTGTCAAACTGCCACGGTCTCCCTAATAGGATATGACAAGCATCCATAGGGATCACATCACACCACACCTCGTCAGTATATTTTTTGCCAATCGAAAACTGCACAAGGCACCTTTTGCTTACCTTCATCTCGTTCCCCTTTCTAAGCCACGACAGTTTATATGGTTGAGGATGATCCTCCATTTTTAGCCCTAACTTTTCCACCATAACAGTGGAAACCACATTCTCGCAACTTCCTCCATCTATGATCATATTACATAATTTTCCTCCACTAGTACACTTAGTATGAAAAATATTATGCCTAAGCCATGATTCATCTTCCGTAACAGCAACATTCAAAACTCGACGAACAACTAAGGACTCACCAGAATCTGCATAAATAATCTCGTCCTACTCCGGATCTGCGTCCTCTGGTTCCCCATCGGGTTCATCAAAAACTGGCTCCTCGTCATAGACCGGATTCTCTACAAACGTCACAATCTGACGGTTCGGGCAATCAGCAGCAAAGTGTCCTAACCCCTGACACTTGAAGCAACGCTTAGCTGCGGCTCCTCCCCTGCTAGACCCAGCATTACTCTGCTCCCCTTTACATGTTGTAGGCTTGGAACCCGCACTTCTAACTGCTGCTGGTGTCGAGTTAGCCGAAGAACTCCCCGCCTTTCCTCGGAAGTCCTTGCTTGACCACCGATTCTGGAATTTGGAACCACTGCCCTTTCTCTTCAATTGTGACTCCACTTTCAAGGCTAATCGGCACACATCCTCATACGTCCAATACTGCTGCAAGTGGACGACATCAGAGATCTCCGTTCGTAGCCCGGCCAAGTACCGAGCAACAGTTTGTTCCTCCTCCTCATCCACATCACAACGCATTCGCAACCTATCAAACTCCTCGGTATACTCCTCCACCGTTGAATCTCGCTGCCTAACGTTATGATATTCAATAAACGCTTCTTGCCTGTAATGAGTGGGCAAGAACTTTCCCTGCAGCAATTTTTTCATCTTATCCCAGCGTTTCACCTTTGATTTTCCTTCCCTAGCACGCTGTTTCTTAACATGCTCCCACCAGATCGAAGCGTGCTTCCGTAACTTGATAGCTACTAGTTTAACCTTTTGCTCCTCAGTCAAATCCTTAACATCAAATACCCTCTCTACTGTATGTAGCCAATCAATAAACTCATCAGGATGAGTCTTACCTTCAAACTCAGGAATCTCGATCTTCATCCCGATATTCCGAAAAGGTGAACGATGTCCAGGTCGCATCCCCCGATTTCGCCCCTGGTTCCGAACCCCAAAAGGGTTCACGTCTTCCTCCTCGTCGTAGGATGTCGCATCAGATTCCTCTTCTTCGGATTGAACGCCCAACCCAACCTGCGCGAGTTGTCGTTCCAAATCCTGGATTCGCCGTCTCTGTTCCTCAATTTCCACGTCTCGTGGGTCTCTGTGACGCGGCTGTTCGTCTGCTTCAGGAACGACTCCACGCCCCCGGCCACCACGACCTCGCCGTCCACCACGACCACCACGATTTTGTTCAGCCATCGATTCAAAGCAACCTGTGCTCTGATACCAATTGATGCCGAAGCGCGTACGAAATTGGCCAAACAGAAAACTTGGAATGATAAACGAGGAACAATCGTTCTCTCAATTCAATTTACTAAAGAAAATATCAAAGTCTGCCTTGAGAATCCCTAAACACCCCTTTTATATGGCGTTAACCCTAATCTAAAAAAGGAAACACGAATATTGCAAAAACGCCACTAAAAAGAAATTTCGAAAATACATAAAAATAATAATAAATTAAAAGTCCATCTAAACGCTCCTGCTGAAATTTCTGCTCATCAGTAAAAACTGCCGAAATCGGGTGCATCATCGACTAGTCCCAGCACTGGTTGGCTTATTTTTCTTTCTCCAAGTAAACTTTGATACCCCAGCAAAGCTCCGCTATATTGCCTTTTACATCGACTTCACTCTAGTGCTAATATATGAGCTCTAATGTAAAGTTGGGTAAGTCTATAAAATTGAGAGTTATGAGAAGCCGCAGCAAAGCTCCATTCCACGGCCTTCTACATAACACGAATTATTCTGTTGAGAAGAAATTTAATTCTTAGTCTATAATAACATATAGAGTTGCTGCATATATATAACTAGATATGATTCTTAGTACCATAAGTTGTCCAGTTGAAAATTTAATTGTTGTACGGATAATTATTCTCAGTTTATTATTTGCTCCTCATACTGTATTTTTAGTAACTGAAGGAGTTCAATCATTTTCTAAACATGTAAATGATAGGGTTATATGATTCTGCTTGTTAGTAAAACCAAGTTGTCCTATTGATATACTGTCCAATTCTAGCTCTCTTTGCCTTACAAACAAGGAAGGAGGATTTTTTTCCTCTCACTAGGAGAAGGAAGTCCTCGTATAGATTTCATTTTTTCTTGCCAGACTAAATGTAATTACCTTTTTCACTTTGGTATGTCTTCCTAGCTAATGAGGAGGAATCCCTCTGCAAGCATTTTGTGTATAGATCAATTTCCCTTTCACTTTTTCCCTTTTTGGCAAGTTTCTGACTCTGGATTTGTTAGGTGTGGCTGGCTAAGCACGAGTACTGGCCATATGGACATTGAGTATTTTTTCCATTATCAAGTCCTTTTTATCTGATCTCCATGCTTTGTTTTTTTTTTGGCAAGCTAAATCTTTTGGTATGCTTTTCAGTTAACAGATTATATACTTATTTTCAGTAAGAATTCTCTTTTATCTCGATAACTTCGCTTTGATTTTTCTTTATTCAGTAATCCTTCTTATTGCTTTTTGATAAAATTTTACACATCGTTCCTTTAGGCATTTTCATTATCATAGATATGGATTCTATTGATGGGAATTTTGTTTTCCCATTAGGAAAAGCAATGTATATGGAAGTATGGTCACTAATGCACATTATCTTTTACCATTTATTGTGACTAAGTTGATGATGGTGTTACTGGATAATATGCTTTCGGAATTTGGTGTCGTCTCCTTCTACTAGTGTCTGAAAAAAAAAACGTTTTCACTTTAGAATGGATGTCTCTTGGTGGGTGCATGCTGTCCGAGTAAGGTGATTGAGACTACTGCTTTTGGTTACTGCTGTCCATGAACTTTTTGCTCCAGTGAAAATTGGATTTGTCGCCATTTCTTTCATGCAGAACCCATCTTTGACTTCAACTAGCCAGAGGGTAGGTTATCTATATTTATTGAAAGTAACTTCCTTCTTGTAATGTGTATAATACGATTGTTGCACTGCAGTGCCTTCAGTTAAGCTGATGATAATGCCTTAGGTTGACATGCTTTCCTAGCTTGTTCCAGGACTCATGTACCTCGACTCAGTCGAATGCCTTCAGTTAAACTAATACCTATGTTTTAAATCAATTCTTTTACCACCTCCCGATGTCATATTGGGGAGGTTATTAGGACTCATTGGTGTTTCTCAGCATGTGGACCCAGTAATGTACTCTATCAGTATTACTGCTGTTCACTCTGAAGGTTGGGTGGCTACCTTGTTGGATGAATTTGAAGAGAAGTGGACCATATCTTATATCTCATTGGTGTTCAATATTGTTCATGTTGCCCCCGTGTGTGGCCTGAAAAGCGAGTTCATCCCACATTTAAAGCTGAGTATTCTATTTATTTATCTAGTTTTAGATACGAATTAGTTCAGATCATCTACACTGACCCTCCTATTTTCCTCATATTTTGTGTCAGGCGAGGGATGGCCCTACGTCAACGGTAAATCCCACGAAGGTGCGAGATTGGCCCAGACAAACTTCAAAATGTCCGCCAAATTTTCATCCAACCCGTCGATGGATTTTAGCTTAAATTGTCGAATCAATTCCTTGTATTTAATTTTTGCACCGTCAAACCACAGAATGGAGAGGCAAAGCGCATCCACCGGAGGTCGTTTATTTCTTGCAATTTAATTCCAGTACCACCAAACCCCACGATGGACAGGTTGAACCGAGGCCGAGTCCCCCGTTTGAGGTTCTTTATTTACTGTAATTTGAATTCCTGCACCTTAAACCCCAAAGAGAAGAGTCAAGCTAATGCCAGACCGCCCATTGGAGGTTTTTACTTACTATCATTTAAATTCATGCACCATTAAACCCCAAAGGAAAGAACCGAGTCAATGCTAGGCCGCCCATTGGAGGTTTTTACTTATCGTCATTTAAATACCTGCAATTTAATTCCTCCACCATTAAGCCCCAAAGAGAATAGCCAAGCCAATGCTAGGCCGCCAATTGGAGGTTTTTACTTACCGCAATTTAAATATCTGTAATTTAATTTCTCCACCATTAAACCCCAAAGGGAAGAGCCAAGCCAATGCTAGGCCGCCCATTGGAGGTTTTTACTTACAGTCATTTAAATTCTTGTAACTTAATTCCTATACCATTAAACCTCAAATGAGATAGCCAAGCCAAGGTTGTGCCATCCATTGGTGGTCTTTATTTTTGTCATTTACTTCCTGTAATTTAATTTTTGAACCACTAGACCCCAAAATGAGTAGGTCGCAGCACCGTACAGAAGTCGTTAACTCGCTCCCTCTTTCGGCTTCATGGAAATATTTAATATTTTGAAAATGCCAAAAAAATGTCACTCACGTACATTCAATTTAAAAATAGAAAATACAAAAAAGAGAACACCCCACTAGAGCCTTAGAAGTAAATCAAGGCTGTGTTGCCAAATTAGGATATTCATGAAATTAAAGTACCGAAAGGGCATTAGTTTTAATTAACTGATGTAACCAAGTCCCTGAACTCATAATCTCTGGTTCGTAGAAGTAATTTAGTTCTCCCGCTAATTTACTTAGGTTTCTAATCAACCTACAAAAAATGATTAGTGGCGACTCCAAATTTTAAAACCATTTGAACAAAAACCAAGGTTGCGATTTGATAGGACTTGGGAGGGTTCACGTTAGGTTTATTAATCTGATTAACTTAATAATCCGTTCACCTAAAGAAAAATTTTTAGGGTCGCGACAAAGGGCAGCGCCCCCTGGACACCAGAGCGTTTTTTACTATTTAAGCCCATATTTTTCCTTTAACATTTTGGACTTGGGCTCATGAATAGCTGTTACTATATATACTCTTTTTCTCTTGTAATTGAGGGATGTAACTAGAGGTGTAAGGTACAAATTATAGCGAAATCCTTTACTAGACGTAGCCCTAGTTTAAGAGTAAATCAGGATAAAATTCGTGTCTCAATTTTCTTTTCATGCGTTACGTTTTTTTACTTCGACTTGATTGTGCGCTGAATCTTAACATCTGGTACCAGACCAAGGTTTGAGGTTAGGGTTTTCTTGGTGAAAAGAGATCCAAAAAATTGAATCTTGGGAAGATATCGGCTGGTTAATCACGAATTGAAGTAGAAAAGTTTGGAGGAAAGGGTTTCGAGTTATGAAAGTTGAAGATGGAGGCTTTGCTCGTGGATAGAGATTTGTGGTATGTGATCGAAGAAAATAAACCTGAGGTGAATACCATGGAGAAGATGAAGGAGGAGGAGATTGCGTTCGTATCCAACGAATTGAAGACGTGGATCTGCAGTGATCAGAAAGCACGAAGCCTGATCTGGTTATGTCTCACTGATAATGTCCTGATGAAAGTGACCTCTGAGAAAATGGCGAAGGATCTCTGGATGAAGCTGGGAAGCCTTTATCAGAGCAAATCACTCGTGAACAAGCTATTTCTGCGGAAGCAACTATATAACCTTCGGATGAATGAAAGTAATTCTTTTTCTGCACACTTAAACGAGTTTAATATTATCTATAGGTAGCTTGCATCTATCAATGTTAATCTAGATGAGGAAGATAAATCATGTACTTTGCTGTGCCTACTGCCGAATTCATGGGAACATATAATTATTTCAATCGGCACTGATGTTAATGTGCTGTCCTTTGAGAATGTTGTATCTGCTTTATTGTCTAAGGAAATGAGGAGAGTAGGTTCTGATAATGCAACGAATGAGGCTCTTTTCGTAAGAGGAAGGAACGGTAAACGATCTAAATCTAGATTTGTTGGCAGGAATAAGCCCAGAGTAAGATCTAAAAGTCACGATCGATCTTTAAATAAAATGTTGGAAGTCCCGAAAAATTGGACATTTGAATAAGGATTGCAGAAACAAAAGTGTGGGTCTAGAGAAGCGAGATGAGGCACCATCGTCTAGTACAAAAAAGGATGATGACAGTAGTATATGAGATATGCATCTTGCCTGCAACTCATCTCAGGTTGATCGTAGTGCGTGAATAATTGATACTAGAGCATCTTTCCACATGACGCCTCATAGAGATTGGTTCTGTTGTTACGAGCCATATTAGGGAGGTACTATATGGACGGAAGATGTACGACGTTTGATATTGTCGGTCGCGGAAAGGTAAAGCTAAAGATAAAAGATGGAATAGTCAAGAATCTTCCGGATGTAATACATATTCTTGGTCTTACAAAGAATCTTATTTCTGTGGGAACTATGGTGGATGCCGGTATTACTTCTGCCTTCAACAAGTATTCATGCAAGCTAACTCGTGGATCTATGGTGATTGCTAGAAGCAAATGGTGTGGAAAGCTATGGAAATTATTGGGAAACACATTTATCAGCGGTAAGAGCTATATCGCGGAACAGGTGGAAGAAGATCCTGTGATGCTGTGGCATTGGAGATTGGGTCATATCGGTGAGAAAGGGCTAGTAACCCTTACTTCAAAGAAGATGGTGGATGGAATCCCCGGCTGTTCTATCTGTTTCGAATTTTGTGAACATTGTCTACATGAAAAGTAGAATCGGGTATCCTTTGAATTCATAGGAGGGAGAGTGAAAGGGATTCTAGATTTAATCCATAGTGACGTCTTCAGTCCTACACATGAAGAATCGTTTGAAAAATCAAGGTATTATGTTTCTTTTAGTGATGATTATTCTAGACATGTGCGGATATATTTCTTGCAGAGAAAAGATGATGTATTAAAAAAATTTCGTGAGTTCAAAGCTTTGGTAGAAAATCAATTTGATAGAAAGATGAAAGTTTTGCCAACTGACAATGGAGGAGAATTCTGTTCGGCGAAATTTAATTAATTATGTGTGACCAATGGAATAGCAAGGCAAAGGACAACACCATATTCACCTCAGCAGAATGGGGTGACAGAAAGAGTTAATCAGTCTCTCATGGATAAAGCAAGGAGTATGTTAAGTGGTACAAGCCTAGCAGGTGAGTTTTGGGCAGAAGTAGTGGCCATTGTGTGCTATTTGAAGAACACGTCTTCCACATCAGCTTTGAAGGATCAGACACCATTTGAGGCACTATTCGGGAAGAAGCTAGACATATCCCATGTTAGAGTGTTTGGCTGCAAAGCGTATGTACATGTGCCAAAGGAAAAGAGGGGAAAAGTACACCTCAAGTGCCAAAACTTGTGTACGACATGCACTTTAGTGCCAAAACTTTCAAAACGTTCACTTTAGTGCCAAGTTTTTTGAAAATCATTCACTTCAGTGCCAAATTCCATCTGAAGCCTACGTGGCTCGCCAAAAAACCTATGTGGAAGATGACGTGGCTCGCCGGAGGCTGATTTAAAAATTTAAAGAGCAAACGACATCGTTGAAGCTAAATCCATCCAAGCATAAACCCTAAATCCCCAAATTACAAACTCTAACCTTAAATCCCCAAATTCAACACCAAATTACAAACCTAGCCGCGAGCGATGGCGACTTGCCAGCGACAACAACGTACGAGCGATGGTGGCTTGCGAGCGATGGTGTGTGAGCAACAGCGGTGTGAGAGCGATGGCATGTGAGCAACAGCGGTGTGCGAGTGACGGCGACGAGCGAGGGATGGCGAAAAGCCAGCGATGGTGGCGAGCGAGGGACGGCTGCGAGTGAGTAAAGGCAGCGAGCAAGGGATAGCAGCGATCAAGGAACGATGACAAGTGAGCAATCGTGGCCAGTGAGGGAGCGACGGCAAGGAGCAAGCAATGGTAGACCGAAGACCAACGATAGCGATCGAGTGACGTCATTTTTCATTTCTTGAGACCAACGATGGATATTGTTGCTGCCATGGCTGCACCAGAGCCTTTTCTCTCCCTCCACCACGGCAACTGCTTTTGAAAATTTGCCACATAAGATAACAAAACAAATTGAAAAATCTAAGTCGGAGACAAAATGATCACTTTGGTGCCAAGTTTGGCCAAAAATGCCACATGTCATTAATAAATCATTTTTTACTATAAAATGACATTTATAAAAAAATAAGTTTATGTGGACTTCTACACTTTAAAATAAATCAAATTCAAATTTTAAAAATAAATTCCTTTAAAATACAAATTGTATTTAAAATAAAATTAAAAATAATTTTAAATTTTAACAAAAAAGCCTTTAATTTTTTTAAAAGCAGCAGAAAAAACTTGCAAGTAGTGAGGGCTTGCATAGCCCTCACCACCTGCAATTTTTTTTAAGTTTTTATTTCATTTTGTTAATTTTTTAATCAAAATTTTCAGTTTATAGATTTTTATTTATTTTTATAAACTAATTAAGTTTGTAATTTTTTAATAAATATTTTTTAATTTTACCTTTTCTAATTGTTAATTGGATCTCGTCAAAGTACATCAGCCTAAAATATTTAAAAAAAAATAATGACACATTAGATTTCCAGCAGGCCAAATCGAACTTGGCATGAAAACGATCGTTTTTTCAAAAAATTGGCATTAAAGTGATTTGATTGAAAATTTTAGCACCAAAGTGATTTCTGTACATAATTTTTGGCACTAAAAGTGTCCTTCCAACTTAATACAAACATAATCTTGATATACTTTATGTTTAGAGCTTATATTTGATTTTGAAGAGAACAAAACTATCTTACTTTGTTGAAAAGAATTTGATTTATACTTTGAGGATATTTTACAAATATATTTCTACACCTTTTGTACTTAATGTGTTAATGCTTTTATTATGATAGAAGCAAGATTTGTAGTAAAGGCACTCTCATTTGAGATTTTTGACGAGCTGTTATTTCGATATTTGATTAATCCTCATTGTTGTTATAATCTTATCCCTATTTGATTATCAGGAAAACATCCCTCACTAACGATCAATTATCTAGTTAGGATTGCATTTCTAACGGTCAATTATCTGATTAGGATTGTGTTGGTGTGCGGTTTCTTAACTACTACATTATCATTCCATACGATCTTATTCTTTGCTTGTTGCAGCTGAAGTTATTCTTCCCTATTGTGACATTTGCAAAGCCAAAAAAGCAGTCCCAATTCCGGCATAGGTGTGAGTTCTGTGTCTTCTCTAAGTTTCCAATGTTGGTCGGTCACTAATTCATTCTCTTTGCAGTCATTTTCGTTGTCATTTTGTTACATGCAAAAGAAGGAATGTGACCATACATCTAGTTGGTGAGTCAACCACGTGTCAAGTTGCATGATCATTTGCCTAACTTCTAGACCTCTGATATTTTCAGAAGATTTGAATTGTGTTACAAACTCCATATCATGGTAACTATCTCAAAATTTTTGTGCTCGGAACCACGCCATTTTAATAGCACTCTCTGGAAGCTCATACACGACGTTTATCTTCTCTTTCTATTTGCTGTTAGATTTTCATGCAATTTTTTTTTTTATAACATCGCCATCTGAGTGTTTGAAGAATTTACTGATGTAAGATGAAAACTGGGCAGAGGTAAAGCAGACATCATGGTACATGATCATGGTAGTTGTTCCAGTATCTAGGCAATATACGTGGAGATGGATTATTTTGAACATCCAATGAACCTCAGCTATGACTCTGGACGTGCATCTTCCAATTCTTGTTTGACTAGACCTTTGTCTAAGGAAGTCAATAGAAAACCTTGTCCAAACCTGGTTTCCTGAGTGGGTCTGATTTGTTTTATCTGGAGCATCCTATTACTAGTCCTCGCTAGCATCCACCAAGCAAGCTTAATCCCTGGATGTATCAAGTTTTCATGCGGGTTTACCAGATTTAGGTTCTCTTCTTGATCAGAAAATCTCTTCTTGTTTGGTAGACAGCGAGGGAGGGAGGGAGGGAGGGACGGACCAGATCTGTTTGATTTCATGCATTTTTATGTTAAAAAAGCTATAAGGGGAGAAATTGTAAATATTTGGACTTTGATATATCCAATACTTTGATCTTGCTTGAGATAAATGTAGGTGATTTTTCTTTTCATGAGTCCCTATACAGTGATAACAACTAGGGCTTATCTTTTTATTTATATAGAGATGGGAGAACTTTCTCCCTCTGAAGGATTTAATCCGAAGGACTTGCATCATCTTTTAGAAAAGAATGGGAGTCCATCGGG
Source organism: Psidium guajava (assembly GCA_016432845.1). NCBI lineage: Eukaryota > Viridiplantae > Streptophyta > Magnoliopsida > Myrtales > Myrtaceae > Psidium > Psidium guajava. The sequence goes on along the minus strand of CM028232.1, from coordinate 29,562,921 downwards.
AGTTGATGACTTAGGCAACTATGATGTTCCTGTGCCTTTTTTTTTTTTTTCCATCTGTCTTCTTCAGTTGATTGCTAATTGACATTAGATGACTTTTTCAAAAGAAACTTGGTAAATAATTAATAAAAAAATATTCATAAAATAAAATTGGCAAGATATATGGTGATAATTATTTAAGGATATATTAGTTACATATATCTTAATAGAATTTCAATTAATTATTGATAATTATGTTATAAAAATAAGCTTCATAAGAAAAAAAAATTATATTTACAAATTTATGTAAATATAAGTGTTATAAATATAAAATAATAAAAAACAAAAAATTTATAAATATAAAAAATGAAAATTTTTAAAAAAATTATATTTATAAATTTATATAAATATAATGTTATAAATAAAATAATTAAAAACACAAATGTTATAAATATAAAAAATTTATATAAAATAACTAAAAGCACAAATATTATAAATATAAAATGATTAAAAACACAAATGTTATAAACACAAAAAAATGAAATTTTTTTTAAAAAAGGCCTAGGGATGGGCTACTACTGCTCGGCCCGTGCGGCAGTTAAACCGTCACACAAGCCTCGTTTTGGTGAATACTTTTTTTTCCCTAATTTGGTAAATATTTTTTTACCAACGCATAGTAGACATTGTAGATGAAATTGTCCCAATTTCAATTGTGATGTCTTTGTTGTGAGACGTCATTGTCTGGGTAATTCAACAGCCTTCTATATCAAGACTCTCTTTTCTTGATTGTTACTTTGTTTTACCGTGGGTTACTCCCGGAACTAACTAGTCCAACTCCAATTAGTTGGACATGAATCAGTGGTTTTTGTTGTTAGCATTTGGCCTGTGCTTGGGGCATGATAATCACTTGGGTACTTAGTTCCACTGCAATCAGAGTAGTAATGGACATGATTTTATGATTCTGTTTTTTTTTTGATAACCGGGGTGTCCAACCGTGCCAGCGGGGTTATGTTTCTGTATATGGTATCATTCTCATGAAAAGATTATTACCACTCGAAGGAGGTTTTGGCTCACTGTACTGCCTATTTGTCCTGCACTGTGGGTGAATATTCATAGAAAAAGGAAAAATTCCAGCACCTTGGTCTCTTTTGAGGACCATCAAAAGTCCACAGTGTGCTCTAACATGGGGACTTGAGTGAATTTGTGTGGTTGTGGTTTAGCATTAGATATGTATTTAGTCTAGTACTGGTTCGTGCTCATTTAATGCAGTCAAAAGAAGGATGGCAGGTTTGTCATTGGAAATCAAGGATGGCACACAATAGCAAACCTGTTGAAATATGCCATCATATCTTCAAAAATTTGCGCTTGCTCCTTTCTGATTTTTTGCGGAGCTTTTTCGCTAATCCGGAGATTTAGATCTCATTACAACCGTATTGTTTTTCTTTCAACAACCTTCTTTCTGGATCTGCATTTGTTTTGCCTTAAACACTTTGTCCATTTGTGTTCCCACCCCTTCCTTTTCTCATATTTTTTGCATGAAGAAGAAATCTGTAATTTTGACAGAACGTCATAAACATGGGAACCTTCTTAGGATGTCCAGCAATAAGTAATTATCAAATATCTCTAATAGTAGTAAATCAGTGGAGATTACCATGTTAGAATTCTATCTTTTAACTCCAAGCAATGTTGTGCAATGAAGTAATCACCTGCAATAAGGAAAATTTGGAGCCAATGCACTGCATTGATCTTTGGTTTTCTCCCAGGATAATGAGATAAGAGATCAACAAAACATGCTTGGTTCTTGTAGTTTTTGGGTACCTAGCAATGTGATTTTGGCAAACCATCAAGAGATCAGGTGTTGCTAACTGCAAAATGTTAGCAATGTACTATGCAATCTTAACCACATCATTGCTGCTTAGGAAATGTTAAAAGTTTTTGAGAAACATTGATAGTGGCGAACATAATTTGGTTGCTCCGAGAATATCTGTGTCGCTTGCGTGCATTACATATGCATGCATATGCAAATTCTAATAAGTAGTTGGTGATATTTTGGTTTAGGGATAGTCCCTTTGGCCGATTCCTCTTCATATAAAGCAATGTAAACGTCCTTGATGTTTGTTTAATAAATTGTGAGTCTGCTTCTTAAGCTTAAACCTTAAATTTAAGATGTACCCTTTTCCTCCTGAATGTGTACTTAACTTTTTCTGTTGTTTGACCCTTGGTAGGATATTATCCCCTGTCATGATTGGTTCGGTGCACCTCCCATGGTTTTTTTAAGTTCCACCATAAGCAGTATGGTCCTTGCAAAGCTCGGATTGTCTCCACAGTACGTAACTTTGAATTTGGAGCACATCTCATTGGGAAAGCTATGGCTTACTTGGACAAGCTACGGGTGTTACTAATTCACCTTCCATCAACTTTTCATTTCATCTGATCCATAGTTTGCAATGTTTCTATATTTGGAATTTTTAGGAAAATGGTAGTTTGGTTCTATCGACCACTATTTGTCGCGACCCTCTAAAAAAATTTTAAATTTTAAAAGGGGTTAACGGATTATTAGGTTAATTAGATTTGACTAACCTAACGCGGACCCTTCCAAGCCCTACCGAATCGCAACTTTGGTTTTTGTTTAAATGATTTTAAAATTTGGAGTCGCCACTAATCGTTCTTGGTAGGTCGATTAGAAACCTAAATAAATTAGCGGGAGAACTAATTTATTCCTGCGAACCAGAGATTAGGAGCTCGGGGACTTGGTTACACTAGTTAATTAAAACTAATGCCCTTTCGGTACCTTAATTTCATGGATATTCTAATTCGGCAACTCAAGCTTGGTTTATTCCTAAGGCTATAGTAGGATATTCTCTTTTGTGTTTTCACTTTTTAAATAGGATGCATGGATGGTATATATTTTTATTTGTTATATTTTTTTAAGTGTTAAAGATTCCCTGAGGCCGAAAGAAGGAGTGTGTTAACGACTTCTGTGCAGTATTACAACCTACTTATCTTTTGGGTCTGATGATTCAAAAATTAAATTATAGGAAGTACATGACAGTGAATAAACACCTCCAATGGGAGGCCTAGTATTGGCTTGGCTCTTCCCTTTGGGATTTAAGGTACATGTATTTAAGTTGCAAGTATTTAAACTACTGTAAGTAAAAACCTCCAATGGGAGGCTAAGCATTGGCTTGGCTCTTCCCTTTGGGATTTAAGGTACATGTATTTAAGTTGCAGGTATTTAACTACTGTAAGTAAAAACCTCCAATGGGAGGCTAAGCATTGGCTTGGCTCTTCCCTTTGGGATTTAAGGTACATGTATTTAAGTTGCAAGTATTTAACTACTGTAAGTAAAAACCTCCAATGGGAGGCTAAGCATTGGCTTGGCTCTTCCCTTTGGGATTTAAGGTATAGGTATTTAAGTTGCAGGTATTTAACTACTGTAAGTAAAAACCTCCAATGTGAGGCTAAGCATTGGCTTGGCTCTTCCCTTTGGGATTTAAGGTACAGGTATTTAAGTTGCAGGTATTTAACTACTGTAAGTAAAAACCTCCAATGGGAGGCTAAGCATTGGCTTGGCTCTTCCCTTTGGGATTTATGGTGCAGGTATTTAAATTGCGGATGGACTTTGTCCTCTCCATTCTGGGGTATGAATTCTTTAAAATAAAATACAACGAATTGATTCAACAATTTGAAATTTGTGCGCGCTTGAGGACTCCTCCAAGCCGATTTTGTGCTTCCATAGGGTTGACCATTGATATAAAGCTGCGGCTTCCTGACATAAAATAGAGTGAAATGTCAGTATACAAAATATGTGCTAATCTGCACCTAAAACCAAAAGAGTGGAAAGAGTACTTATCTCCCATTTTTTTGGGAGGGATTTCTATAATTGATTTTCGCTCTCTATGTTCCCAATATAGAGAGTCTCTTTTGAATTAAGATGGACTTTTAGTCACAAATCAACTGAGAAATCGGTGGACAGCTTAGGAGCTTGTTTGGGCGATTTTTGCATCTCTACGAGATTTTTTGCCGTTGACATAGAGATATCCTTCTCCTGACATAAAATATGGGAAAAATGGAGGTAGGAGAAAGTGTATACAATTTGTGCTAATTTGCGACTAAAATCACAAATAAATGAATAAATAAAAAACACTTAGCTCGAATTTGTTTGCTCGTTGACGAGGATGAACTCTTGATTTATGTTGATCGATGAAAGAATTTGTGATGATAACCCCTAACTTTAAACTCCCATCATCTTCAAAATTCTCTCTCTTTTGGTATTTTTTTTTCTCTCTCAAATTTTTCTTCAATCTCTCAAAACCCTCTCAAACATCCAAAATTTTCTCTCCCAAAAAATTTTCCCAAACACTTCAAATTTTCTCTCTCAAGAATCCCCCCCTCAAGCTCACTTCTTCCTCCTTTTATAATCTACTCATCTATCTCCCATTCTAATTTTTCCACTAACTCTATCTCCCATTCTAATTTCTCCACTAACTCTTCTTCATTTTCATCTTCCATTCTCCATCTCTATCTCACATTCTAATCTCTCCACTAACTCTTCTTCATCTTCATCTTCCCTTCTCCATATTTATCTCCCATTCTAATTTCTCCACTAACTCTTCTTCATCTCTATCTTCCCTTCTCTATTCTTATCTTATTTTCTCCATCCATTCTTCTCCAACTTCTCTTCTTCATCTCTTCTTCTCCATCTTTCCTTCTCTATTCTAATTTATCCACTAACTCTTCTTTTTGTTATTTGTAAAATAATCCTTCAAGAGTTAGGTATTTGCACTCTAGTCCTTAAATTTTAAGTATTTACAATTCAGTCCCTGAAAAAATATATTTCTTTGAATCTAAATCTCCTCACAATTTTTGACACACTAAAATTTACCACATGTCAAATTTAAGCTCATTTCTTGCCGCTGAAAATAATGCAGAATTTAATTAAAGCCCTTTTACAAAATTGAGTCATTCTGGGTATAATTGGGCCAAGATGAAAATTTAAAATATTAGAAGACAATGTCACAACTCATAAAAAGTGAAAATTAAAAATAAGTTGACTCAAATTAAAAATGTTTAGGCCCGATTCGAGATTATACTCGTGAAGGAACACGTGACTCGAATTGAATTTTTCTGAATTTGCGATGGCCAATATAAAAATAGATTTAATAAAAATATTAACTATCGTTGTGTATTTTTTTGGCCTCAAATGTTATTTTTCCAAAATTTTCAAGTATTTTTGTATTATTTATTTTTTAAAAAAATTAAAAATATATATATATATATATATATATATATAAATATGAAAATTTATTTTTTGTTCAAAAATGGTTGCCTAGGCTTGGCCAAGGCTTCCAAAGCTGATTTTACAATTTTCTCATTTTTCTTAATTTTTTGTTTTATGAATTTTCGAAAATAAAAATACCGAAAAATATCGAAAATATGAAAAATCATTTTTTGGTCAAAAGTGGTTCCCTAGGCTTGGCTGAGGTCCCCAAAGTTGATTTTTCAATTTTATGAATTTTTATGAATTTTCTATTAATTTTCGAAAATAAATAAATAAATAATACGTAAAAATACTAAAAATATGAAAAATCATTTTTTGGTCAAAATTGGTTCCCTAGGCTTGGCTAAGGTCTCCAAAGTTGATTTTTCAAGTTTATGAATTTTTATGGATTTTTTATTACTTTAGCAATAGAAAAAATGATTAAAAATCAGGTGTCAACACTATTCTCTTCGGAAAGAGGATTGAGGCTCTGTTGTTGAGGAGAAATTGCACGGTGTTCTCCTTACAGATGGATGTAATGTCCAGCTTTAGTTGTGGGGATGTGGGCGTAATTTCCTTTATGTTCTTTATTTCTGAGCCTTTTCATTTGTGCGAATTTTTAAATGGTCGGTAACCTCTTGACCTTCCTGGATATGTCCTCTTTTTAGGTACTAAAAAAGTGGTTTAACTCTAACTAATGGAGGAAGTATCATCACTTGTAATATGCCCTCTTTTTGCATCTTGGTGCCGGTCTGAAGCACTTACTCCAAAGAAATTTCCGGAAATGCAGTTATTGGCCCTCATCTGTTTAAGTTCAATGGCGTATTTAAAGGAACAGATCCAGATATATGGGAACCATACCATGATAAATTTGGCCCTGTAACGGTTTTGCACTTTTTTCTTCCCTTTCTTCTGTTATTCTTCAGCAGGAAACTAATTTTGTAACTCAGTTCAGACCGCTCTGGAACTTCTCTCGTTCAGCCATGAAAATTTAGTGTAACATCGTTCACCAAGGAGGAACCCCATACATTGGTATAGAACAGACGGCACATTGATCGTTCTGAGCTGTGTACTTCACTGCTTGGGACAAGGTGTCCCTAAATGAAATTCTTCAGGAAAGAGATCTCTCAAAGAATGCCTTTTCTTGCCACCTAAAGAAATTAAATATTCTAAATAAGAGTTGACTTCTCTGTTTATTGTTATATGTATCGGATTTAGGGTGGATTAGAATGGGAACCTCCCATTGCTTTCCTACTGTGCATGATGGTAAACTTCTTTTGCAGAAGTTCAAATGGCTGGGTGATAAATTTTATCTTGCAGTATTTGTTACAATACAAGGAGAAAATCTGAAAGAGAAATTATTGAAGCAGCATATATCCATATCGATACCATAGTTATGCATGTCAAGACACGAGGATTCTAATTGCTGCCTCTTCATCCTAAACTGTAGTTATGCCGAGGCACGTGGCACGTGGCGCCAGGAATTATCAGTTTTTCTCAGTGTTGCTTTAACACAGTACATTGATCTCGCTTTTCGCCTTCTGGTGAAAGGTTCAGTTTTACTGTTGAGGGTGGAAAGATCAACCGGATTCTAGTTTTGTCACCCTGACGTTCTAGGAATAGGATAAGTGTCGTCAAAGTGTAACTAACAAGGCCTTGCTGTCCCAACCCCATTTTCCATTGACCTGGTGTATCTTACTCCAGATTGTCTTCATCAATGTTTGTTCTGCTTGATTGAGCTTGACTCTTTTCTCCAGCTCCCTGTGCTAGCTTGAATCTCCTTATGTTCCTGTTACGATTTTATCTTAAATGCCAGTCTCGTTTAGTTTGGTACAATCTTTGTTAAGTCCATAGGAAAATTCGGGGAAATGAATAACATGGATGGAATTTCCACATCAGGTAATATCGTGAGGATTAGCAAAGATTTACAACAAGTATGTGATGCGAAACCATGCACGGGGATGCAACAGAAAAGGTGTTGCTGTTAGCTATGCGATGCCTGTCTTTTGTCATCTTTATGCTCACGTGTAGATCCCATCTGGGCAAGTCACAATCTGGGTTTGATGTTCGATTAATGATGTGTGCTTAATGTCCTGTATCAGGAAAAGCGACTCAGAGGGAACATAGGCTTTGAAAGGTTGCGTGAGAAAGTGAAGAAACAGCCGAAAAGAGAGGGAGAGAAGGTTTATGTGAACTATTTGATAAGTTCGTAAACTTTTTGCTCGTAAATGTTTGTTAATCACAGTAATGCGGTTGACACAATTGAAAGACGTAATTTGAGCATCAAATGATATATTAAGAAGTGTGGGTTAGTATTCAACTTCAGCACTCTGGAGCTTCTCCTCAACGGACACTTCCATGTGGGTGATGATTTTGTGATGTCTAGCTTATAGCTAAAATGCTCATATAAGCTCCATCTACGTGCTGATATGCCATTTCAGTGCATTAACGTACTCAAATTGCTTCTCATATGAATTCTACGACTTAACCACAGTCGACTAAATTGTTCACATCCCTGTTCTTGGTATGAAATTCTAGAAGTTTTCTATTTCTGTTTAAAGAAGGGGCTCTATGTCTCGTAACTTCTTTGATAATTCATGTTTCCCGATCTCACTTTCGTTACGTTCTAAAAGTGCCTTCAAAAAAGTGAAGTTTCACATGGCTTTTAGCTTCAATTACTATGCTAATAGCCGTCAAGATTCTCTTGGTGCACAACATCAGCCTCATAGCCAGATCCTTACTGAGGTACGATACATCAACTACCTTGTGTCAGCACCGGATTTAATTCGACCTACAAACAAAAACCTGATCATTAGGAAAAGGAACATTACATATATAAGACCGTACAACTAGCGTGATCCATGATTTTATTTTTATCTGAAGCAACATAATGCCTTCAGTATAAAACAAGCGGGGTAATATTAAGTATAAGCTCTCATTATGTGGTCAGAGCAGAAGCAGGAATTTGCCTTACAGAGTTTGAGTCTCTAATCTGCCTTAGAAACACTTTGCAAGAGATGGTCGCATCTGGCCTGGACTTATCAAATAACTGCATCACAGAAAGATGGATGCAACCGACCTGTCAATATGGAAATGCATATGAAAGACCAAAGAAGCGAGAAAGCAGAAACTAGACTTGTCATCAGCAAAGGATTGGCGACCCTCGATTGGAGGCCAAGGCGGCCCTTGATAGCTCTTGGCGACCCTCCCTCAATATTGGCGACAACAGCAGTGGCCACCACCAAGCAAGGGCACCTCGCCAGGCCACTAGTGAGTGCCCGCCGCCCCCTTCTTGCACTCAACCACTCGCACGTTCCCCTCACCCGATTTTAAGAAATGTTTCATCAAATTTTGTAGTTTAATACAAACCACCATTTAGTGTTGAACGACATTTAGCGATGAACGAAATTTTTTCAGACTTACAAGCTTCCTTAGTGGACAGAACAAGGAAAAGCAGTTCGATTTTTTTCACCAATTGGAAGCTAACAAAAGGACTAATTCGAAGGATTAATGACAAGATAGGACTTGAATGTTTGGCTGAGTTGGTTTAAGGTTACTCCTAAATGCTTCGACGTTCCTTCACTGTGTTAGTATTCCTCAATGTGGTCGCCTTCTTTGTCCTGAATGAACCCTCTTCTCTGCTGTCAAATAATTGCACCTGAATTCGGTCCCTAATTTTTGTCCCCTGATGGTCACAAAGTAGAACCTGTCATAATAGATAGATAATAATGTACCATACCAAAAAAGGGGCCATACCGAAAAAGGGCCTCCACGCAAGAAGGCTAGTTCAGTGAAAGTGACAAAGAAAAGTTCACGAACCATTTTACGGCAACCTTCTTCAAACATCTCCGAAAAGCCAGCTATGAGTCAATGAGCATTCTCTACCAATGAGTTATGATGCATAACGTAAGTGTTTGCCACTGTTTGAATCTGGATATCAAGAACATGGACATATACAATTTAATGGACTGTGGTTAAGTCATAGAATTCGTACGAGGAGCAATTTGAGTCCATTAACGCACTGAAATGGCATATCAGCACGAAGATGGAGCTTATATGAGCATTTTAGCTATAAGCTGAACATTACAAAATCATCACTCACCTATCATTTGCAATTTTCACGTAGAAAAGTCACCAAGTACCCACCCTTACCAAGTATTATCTATTAGTCCAGGATAGTTCCTATTCTGTATGCGTTATTCAAGCCATATGTCTTCAGATTGACAGATGGCAAACCTTCCTTTGTTCTTTATTAGTGAAAGCGTTGCATAATATCAGCATCTAATATCTGAAAGATAGTTTGAGGCAAGAAAGGGCAAAGACACTGTCTCCCAAAGAGCTACTCATCAAGAAAGGGCCCAATTTTACTAGTGAATGAATGAGGAGCAAAATGGAAGGACCATATGGTCCATGAAAGTGTCCATTGAGGGAAACACCAGAACGCCCAAGTGGATGTCGAATACTAACTATCCCAGTCTTCTTACTACAGCATTTGATGCTCAAATTATGTCTTTCAATTGCGTCGACTGCAATACAGTGATTCACAAACATTTTGAAATGGGATATTTATGAGGAAAAAGTTCACAAACTCACCAAATAGTTCGCATATACCTTCTCTCCCACTCTTTCCCACCGTTTCTTCACTTCTTCACGCTACCTTTCTAAGGCCAATGTTCCCTCTGCGTTACTTTTCCTGGTGCCGGCTTGTGAGACTTGCACATATAGGATCTACAGGTGAGCATCAAGATGACAAAAGACACACCTTCGCATCGCATAGCTAACACCCCACCTAGATCTTTTCTGCTGTATCCCTGTGCAGGGTTTTGCATCACATACTCGTTGTAAATCTTTGTTAATCCTCCCGATATTACCTAACGTGGAAAAGAAAATTTCCCCTTTAGCAACATTGTAAAAGAATTAGTTCCATTCTTTCCAACCCACACGCTAAATGGGGGCAAATTACTAAAAATTTTCAAGCCTATGGCGCTTGCGGAGAGTGATATGCTACATATGTTCCTTGCAATTGTAAATAGTTTGCATAAACTAAATGTGCATAGCTATCGAATTAGGATCACATGATAAGTGCGTCCAACTATCCTAAGAACAATATCAAGCTGCATTTCCAACCCAAGTTTTTCGAGCATCGCTCATGCTCGGATAAAATGGCGAGTTTGATTATTACACAATGTGATCAACTAGCTCCCTAGACCTCATTGGTTGTAGAAAGGGCTGAAGATAATTTTCATACAGATGTTTCAAGCTAAAAATTTGAGGAAGAGCTTATTCATCGCCTGGCTAGTTTAAAAGAAAAAAGAAAAGAAAAGAGGATGATGGTTGGTTGCTTTGTTTGATTGTCCCATCTTAAGAGAGCATGAATCGTATCCACTAGAGTTCGATCATTGTGTTAATAATGTGTCAAGGAGAGTACCATAAACTTATTACAATTGTATCAATTCAATCATGGACTCTTTTTTTCCCCTAATTGAGTCATAAACCTTTTGTATTTGTACCAATTCAGTCCTTCTAGCCAAATTTGGCTGGCCCTCGATGAGTGGCAATTTTTAAAAATATTTTAATATTTTTCAAAATGTTTACTTATTTGTTTTCCTCTTTTTCCTTTTTTTTTCTTATTCTTTCTCCAGCCGATTGTTGATCTCGTAAACAACCAAAGGCAAGGCCATTGGCAAGGGCGAGGTCGGCCTTGCCCTTGTCGTGACTGGCCCTTGTCTCTGGCGAGATGAAGAAGGTGGAAAAAAGAAGAAGAGAAAAATGAAGAAAATAAGTAAATAAAAAAAATAATTCAATAAAATAGTAAAATATCATTAAAAATTAGCCAAGTTAGTGCCAATGGGTCAAAGTTGGCCGAAATGACTGAATTGACACAATTACAAAAGGTTTATGACTTAATTGGCAAATAAGCTTGAAGTGGCACAATTATAATATGTGTGTAAAGTCGAAACTTTCCTAAATAGGTGTATGCTTAAAAATTTGCATCTGGAGCACCCATTTATGTAACAAGCAAACAAGCAAGCATGCATACCTTATATGCAACAAATTTGCATTGCAATTCTCAACATCGTTTTTAATTGCGCACCAATTTAAAGATGCTGAAAATCGAGTGGAGTAAACGCAGAGAAACGTGAATCGATTATAACCACACTGGATAATTAGGATTTTTGTTCTTTGTTTGACATCATCTTTGACTTACTAGAAAGCTTGTCTTTATAAATGTATGATTTGTTGAGCAAATTTATAGGTTTCCCAACACTGTCGAAATTGGACATTTGTGGCACGAGATGTATATCTTGTGATCCATCTATCCAATTTGGGAGAATTCAAACATCGTTAGAACCATCTTAACATCTTTATCATTTATATACTTATTTAGAGTGAGATTTGAATAAGTTTTTTTTTCTATTTTTTTTCAGTAACTAGTTTGGTTATAAGATATTAATTAAGTGAGATGGATGTAAACAAACATGCTATTGTCGATGCTTAGCTAAATAAATATTTTAATGAAGAGAGATCCATCTAATCGAATAGGCTAGATTTGAATTACTAGATGCAATTATTATCTATTTTCTAACTGATTTAATTAGTTGTAGTTTTGAATAGATAGTATATTGAAAAATGAGCATGATATTTTAGATTGAACGAGTTTTTCTTAAAATTAAATCCCCATTTAAGTATGATTTAAAGATGTCTTCCTTATTTATTCAAGCTTGAACTCAACTATTTAAACTATAGAAAAAATGTAATAAAGTTGGGTCACCATAATTGAAACACATGAATTTTTTCTTTATCCTTATTTTCAAAATATCCATTGAATGAATTTATTTATTCACCATATTTTGTGGATGCACTAATTATTTGAGTAAAATCACATATTAAATTGCATGTGCCTTTGAGTTCATCAAACCCTATTCAATCTTTAACATTAATATTTCAATATTTTAAAAATAAGCTATGTTTTTTTAGAGATAATTTGTCCTTACCTCCTTTTTCAATTATACTCAAATTTAACAAAAGTTGTATTGATAAAATTAAAGCTCCCGCTGTCCTGGGCTTCGTAATCCAGCCCTCTTACTTCGCAGGTCCGGCTTTGCCCTTCCCCTTCGATCTCCTTAACCCCCATTTTGAATCCCTAGCCGCTCCACTTCTGAGTGCGTTCGATCTTCTCTGCGTCTCTTTTGCAGGCAATCGACTGGTGCAGATTGATAGAGAGGACGTGCAGGTTCTTTCCGATTTCCAGTCGAGCGTTCGACAGTGCGTGGTTAGCTCGAGCTCCACTCTAGGCTTCTCTATTTAAGTTTCTTAGTTCGGGAGATTTCGATCCTACGAGCGCTAGTGTCGATTCTGTGTGCTTGAGTTGCGATTTGATTTGGGCGGTGCTCCGCGGATACGGCTTGATCCGAAGTTAGCTTGATTTAGCTCTCCGCTGGTTTGCGGCTTGTTTCTCTTGGAATTTGCGGTGTTTGTTTGTTATTATAAGTTTCAGTGGATTCTCGGAGTGGGAGACTTGTTAAATTGAGTTGAAAAGTGGCCTGGTTTCTTCGGTAAATCAGTTTATGGTTAATCGTCGTAAATCTTCTCCATGTAAGAGTGGTTGCCTATGCTATGGTGATTACGTGCTTGTCTGTGTCTTCCATCGGCCAAAACGAAACTTGGTTGGGGTAGGTTCTTTCTTTCATCCATCATCGCATTATTCTCGTCGTTTGACACATTACAAGCATTTTTGCAAGGGAAGTAGACCTAGGGAAATGTGTGAGTTCAATATGCAGATTTTGCGAATTGTACGTTCATTGGAGCAGTTTTACCATCACTTGTCTTTCTGTCCTTTGCTAAGCTGGATGTTTTATGCAGGCTAACAGGGGCCTTGGACTCACCGCACATTTAATTGACCACTGCAAATTGATTCTTCAATTCCCCCAAGGCACCAACAGTACCTGGGTCTCTCTCTCTCTCTCTCCATCTGTAGTTTTCTGTTTCTAACCTTTAGTAACCTTCTATTTTTGGCCTCAGTGCAGTACAATGAGCAGTTTAAGATTTTTCAGCCCTTGGGTGACGTTGTGCTGGTTTTCTGTAGGCCTGAATAGCTTTGGATTAGTAATCTAGTCGAGGTATGTATGTTGTGCTGGTTTTCTGTAGGCCTGAATAGCTTTGGATTGGTAATCTAGTCGAGGCATGTATTTTAAGTAAGTAACTTTTGTAATGAATAGATGAGTACTTGATTTCAGTTGAGCACCATGTGATTGTGCAAATTTCATGGGGGAATGTGGTTTGTTGTTTAGCTTTAACTTTTGACTTTTGAAGTGAGCTAGTTCGTTTTTTTGCTAAAATGGAATAGCAACAATGTACGATGGCAATCATTGGGCCATTCAGTATTAAATCTGATTTTGTCCTTGCTAAGATTGAAAAATGGAAGCGCTAAAAATTTTGGTGGAGGAGAATTTGAGGCTTAGAGAGGAGGCTAACAAATTCAAGAGGGAAGCTGAAGCTGAATGTAAAAGAAGGTTGGCGGAGGACAATTTGAGGCTGAGAGAGGAGGCTACCAAATTTGAGGAATTATGAAAGAGGAGCGAAGCTGAATATGAAAAAAAAATCTGGAGAGGTGGATCGAATGTTGGGGTTGATAGAGAACTGGAGAGCAGACATAAATAGCACGACAGAGCTTAAAGAAAAAGTTGAAAGTGTGAATTTGAAACTGGCACAACTGGAATCTAATATGAAGGATAGGTTAGGTGGGTTTGGGGAAGACATACAAGTGCGGAGGAAAAAATTGGTGAAATGGTTACCCAAGTCCCTTCATCTACTGGTAAGTGATTGCTGGACACCTTTTAGATCTTCTTCCTTTTGTATTTTTTCCTGTTTGTAACAGTTTGTTTCATTCTTCTTTTTTTCATTCTTTTTTGTTTTCAAATGAGATAGTCGAAATAGTCAAAAGTGAGGAGGTAAAATGTCACAAAGCTGCTGATGATATTGAAAGCAGACTAAAAGGTATACAAAATGAGCATATGGAACTTCAAAATATGGCCATTGGAGTGATGAATGTATTTCTCACTAATATAGGTTTGTATGTGATGTTTTTCACATTTGGTGGTTTGTTGTTTGAAAAGCATATTTCTTGCAAATGGGCTAATAAGATTGGGATTTGGCTGATGGTAGGTTTTACTGTGATACTGGGGTCTCAAATTTATAGCTATGATTGCAAGGTAAGAGTTATTGGTAGGGCGGTAAGGGCTTTAATTGGCAAGGTATCTGCTTTGCGTGGTGAAGCTAACATATTGACCGCCAATTTGCGGGAAGCTGGAGTACATAGGGGAGGTGAAACATTGACCACCACTGGAACTTCAAGTTGGCTGGAATCCATAAATCTGCAGGGGTTCATGATAATATAGCATTTGTACCGTAGAACTCCAAAATCGGATGAAAACTCTATTCGAGACCAATTTGTGAAAAGACTGAAAATTCTTACGAGGTAAGGTGGTTTGAAGAAGGGTCTTGAGAAATTTACATGCGGTTTTCGATGGCAGATGATCATTCCAATGGCATCCATCTTTATTGTTTTTGCTGTGCTAATGTTTTCCATGTACAAATATTATGGTAAGATAGTATCCTCCCTAAGCTTTTTATTTTTCATTTCCTACAATTATGTTGGGCTAATACTGGTGTTTTGCTATGTTTTTGTATAGATAAGGCGTCAAAAGCTCCCCTTTCCAGCATCCTTGCTTCCTGAAGTTCCCTTCTCAGCATGCTTGCTTCTTTTTAACCTTTCCAGCTCTGCAACGTTGATGTTAACGTTGATGACGCTCGTTAGCTGCACCAGGAAACAACTTTGTTGATTGACCGGCGTAGGTAGGTGAATTTTCCTTAGTTGTCTTGAAAGGCTCTGAGGATCTTTTGTTTGTTTTTCACTTGGCATCAAGCGACAATCAGCATTTGAATTTTAAAAATACCAGCAATGAAAAAGAGCAGAGAATCTGAAGAATCTGTGGTTTTTAAGATTGGTATTAAAACCGAGCTGTTCTTGTACTTCCTAGTTGTTTAAATGTGCTGGACCTTCCGTCCAAGCTCTAGCCATTATAATAAGGGATTGCAAGTAAGGTTGGACTGGATTTTTCCTGGTGCCAAGTTAAATGGTGGAAGTAGGGACATGGATATTCATTTAGTCTTATGTTTCATGTTTAGTAACGGCAAATGCCATGTAGAAAACTTTTCGACAGTAGTGATTCAATCATTGGCGACCATATTTTCGTAATCAGATGCTTCTTCTTCTTAGAGCTCCAGTCAATGGAAAACAAAGTGAACTTATTATGATTTTGTGAAAGTCAAGTGAAGCATAGGTAATTCCGCACATATATGGACTAGAAACAAAGCAAACCTTACGAAACCAATCACCATCATCGTCCAGTCTTAGCAACAAGTGATCCGTTTTGCCGGTATTGGAGGGGAAATTCACGCGACAAATGACACTAATCAACCAAACCTATCTTAACATTAGCAGCGAAAACACTAGAAAGGAGTCTATCTACACCAATAAAGATACACCGCATATCTCCTCAGGCAGTAGAGGAACACTACGTACAGGGCTGAATTTGCAAAAGAGAAGAATTACAAATTTGACAACCTCAAGTGTTCCTTTCTTTTTCACCTTTTATTTTTGGTTTTTTGGACATGAAAATGCCATCCTACCACAGAGAGACTAGAGAACATCCACAAAGACATAGAGAAACATAAGGACAACGAGAAGATTTATTACTTAGGTTATCAAATAGGCTCTAAGCTCAGAAAGGCAACACAAAGAGAAGCTTGACATATGATTCTTGTTGAGGTTCTATTATAACAGAAGCTTAGGCCCTCTTGCTCTTTCTAATGAACTGTCGATCCAGGCGGGGGGCATAACAATTGGTAGGACGAATTGATTATTGCTAAGAGGGTTGATAAATCTGAGAGAAAGGATGGTGATTGGTGGTATGCTAAGGGTACGTGCTCATTAGTTGTCTTATCTTACGTTTTGATGCTGTCATAAACACAAGACTATATTATGTGAATGTCACGTCACCTAAAGCACTCTGTAGACGGTTCTTTGTCCATATTGCATACTCCTCTTACTTGCCTTTGAAAAATCCTTTCCCTATCGCGTGATATGTCCTGCGGCACCGAACATATAAGCTAGTGACTGAATGATGGAAAGTTTCTTTGCATTTTTTCCCCCCATAGATGAATCATCCCAAGAGCATGAGTGCGTCAGACTGATTTCTGTTAGAATCGGAAGCACAGTAGCTAATGAAAAATGTCAACTCGGTAGGCCGTCAGAGATTGGTAATAGATTGCTTCTAATCTTTCTTCTTCGTCCTTATTTTTGCACTCCTTGTCTATTAAGCTGTAGACACGTTACTATAGTGAATTATGTACGCCTCTCCTCATATTAGTGTCAATGCATCTTGATGTGAGAATTAGAACTAGAAATTGTTACGCGCAGCAGGAAGGCCTCAATATAGGTTTTTGGTCAGACATATCATTATGCGGGAGATATGAGTTACCCTATGTGTCCCATAGTCAGAAGATGCCACACGTTTAGCAAAGGACTGCAGGCTTGTCTTGTAGTGTCCATAGATTTTTAGCGGAAGATACTAATTGTCAATTTCACTTCTTCGTAGTTTCTTGGTGTCCCATTTCGAAGGATTAGGCTTCACTGTTGGATAGTAGAGTATTTGAGGTTCAATTCACAGAAACTGGAATCTTTCTTTAGTAGGAACATACATTTCTGATGTTACCGCTCATGGCCACAATACTACAGCTTCATTGTGACCAAAGCTAACAGAAATTTCAAATTAAGAGCTGTCTCTTTTGTAAAAGGAAACAGACTTTCTACTTTGACATGTATCGAATGTTGACAAGGACAGATAACTCCATGCAACCGGGTCAGTCGAGATTAGTAAAATGCTTCGGCAGCAGGAGTAAATAGTCACCTTCCCACACGTCACTGCTGAAAAATGGCGCAATTTCATTTTGACTGACCGATATTCTATTATTGTTATTTTTCTTTGTTAAGAGGTTACCCGACTGATCAGTAGTGTTGGATTGGGGTTTTGCTGATTGGGTTTGAGCTCATTATTTTAAGCTCTATCTTCTTGTCACAGACTGCAGAAAGGGCATGTATGAAGGCTGAAAAAAAGGAGCGAACTTTCTAGAGGTTTTTAGTGTCACAAAAACTCATAATCTAGACCGAGCACCTTAATGTGAAAGCAGGAGACAATGACAGTGTTTCATAACCCACCTAACACAGCCTTGCATGGAAATTCAGAAATTTGTTCAGATGTTCATTCAACCATTGGACCCACCGGAACGGGCAATTGCTGGTACAGAGAATGGTACCTGCAGAAAATGGTCCTCATGTGAAAAACCGGCGAGTGTTAAAGGTAAAATGGTTTGAATTGTGGGAGCCTTTACAGCTTCTTATAGAATTACAAGAACATCGTGCCCACTTCCTACTACCGAGCCAACAATATCAGGAGTATTGAGCCTATTTCATTGTTTTTAAGTGTATTAATTTTTATTACTTAACTTGTTGGATGAAGCTGAAAGGGAAACAATGAAATATGATATGGTGCAGGGGCTGTTTAGATATTGTTGTAGCACTTCATGACTAGAAGATGCTTATCTTTTGAAATGGAAAATTTTTCAACAATTACCCGGATGCTGCTTAACAAAAATGTTCCTGACATACACGAAGCACTCTAGCGAATGAGATTTAAAATCACTACTACATGCAAGTCAATTATGCTGAGTTGCTTTGCATTGAGAAGTCTGTTGGATGCTTACAAGATGGACTTTGTGTTCACTAACTGGTCCAACTGCACTTATTAGGGCATGAATCCGTGGTTTTTGTTGTTAGCATTTGGCCTGTGCTTGGGGCATGATAATCATTTGGGTACTTAGTTCCACTGCAATCAGAGTAGTAATGGACATGATTTTATGTTTCTGTATATGAGATCATTCTCATGAAGAAATTACTACGACTTGAAGGAGGTTTTGGCTCACTGTGCTGCCTATTTGTCCTGCACTGGGGGTGAATATTCATAGGAAAAGGAAAATTCCACACCTTGGTCACTTATGAGGACCATCAAAAGTCCACAGTGTGCTCTAACATGGGGACTTGAATGAATTTGAGTGGTTCTGGTTTAGCATTAGATATGTATTAAGTCTAGTACTAGTTCGTGCTCATTTAATGCAGTCAAAAGAAGGATGGCAGGTTTGTCATTGGAAATCAAGGATGGCACTCAATAGCAAACTTGTTGAAATATGCCGTCATATATTAAAAAATTTGCTCTTGCTCCTTTCTGATTTTTTGCTGAGCTTTTTAGCTAATCCAGAGATTCAGATCTCATTACAACCGTACTGTTTATCTTTCAACGACCTTCTTTCTAGATCTGCATTTGTTTTGCCTACTACACTCCGTCCGTTCGTGATCACGCCCCCTCTTTCTCTCATATTTTCTGCATGCAGAAGAAATCTGTAATTTTGACGGAATGTCATATGTGAGAATTTGAAAGAAGAAGAGTAGTTTCTTCTATTTTTTAATTTTTGATGATTGCTATAGCGAACATTACATATAAATAAAGTCTAGGATAGCTATACAATAGGGAGAAAATAAAAACAGAAAAGGAAAAGATTTCCTACTTCCTAATTCTAAAGATCTAACTCCAAATTTTGAGCATTTAGAAATAAAAGTAAATGGAAACAAATTAAAATCATATCCCAAGATTTTCACTTGATGCAATGCAATGTTGATTACTGGTCGTACTGCTTGGTTAAGCTTCAGATCCTTGCATGCAAAATGATTTAGTGAATTTGGCCAATCATCTGCATTCTTCTCATGGTGACAATGTTACCTTCGTTTGACTTATATTGAACCTTTTTCTCCCTTGAAATATTGATTGTCTCGAATTTTCCTTACCACAAGCCAACATGCCAGTTTACGAGCTTGCATTTCTATTGGTACAGATATATACCGGTGCTAATTTCATTTTGGTACTGTCAATTTTTAAGCCATCTGGATTGACTCAACTCATATCAATGGGTTATGGTTCTATGCATGTGGTTCGCGAAACTGAAGGTATGTTATAACACTATTACGTACTACTTAAAAGAGTATGCCGTCTGTGACATCACAAGTCCTACATGATGGAAGAGGCCCTATTGAGTGAGCTATCATGCACCCCAAATGGGCACCACCTCGTGTGGTCTCCCAGAGTCTTAGGTTTTTTACTGTGGAATGTCTTCTTGGACTAGCTCGTTTGAAAGTTTCTCCCGTTTCTTTGGTGTTCTAATCTGCATTTTATGAGGGCAAGCGAATTTTGACAAGGGCAGCGCCAGACATAATAAGCTGTTATTCTATTTTGGCCAGCGTGCAAAATTTCATAGACATGGAGAAGTTGCATCCTACAACTTACAGAGGGTCTTTTAAAAGTGGATGCCGTCTCTCAAAAAATAAATCAGTCCCAAAGTCCCTTTAGAATGTACTAACATTTTATTTCAATGACTTCATCAATTTTAGTAAGCAATTTTAAATAAACAAGGATCATATGTCAAGCTTCTATGTGTATGCGGGTCATCTTCCTTTCCTTTCCTTATATATTTCTTTCAACCAAAAGAACTTTTCAGAAGTTCATTTTGAACTTCCTGTCTCTATGGAATTATGTGTCTGTCTTGAGGTCTATTAATTTGTGACTAACTCTTGCAATTTTATGTGTGAACTTTCATTTTGCTTGGTTACTCTGAAGTTAATATGACGTGTAGAATTTTCTGTCGTCCTACTGATTGTGAGGTTTGCATAGATGTGGAGATTGGCATTCATAGGCCTTAAATGGAGTTTCATTTTTGATTCCTTAGCTAGTCGAATCCCACTTGATTGAAGGCATGCAAGAGAAGTAGCAATATATAGCTGGAGAGAATACATGCTCAAATTCAGTCTGCCATTATGCTTTGTAAGTGAAAATCTTGATTATCTTGGACATTTCTCTGGCACGTCTTCATTTGGCTCTTCTACATGCGGATCCATTCAACAAGCGACGTGTCCACATGACGGGCATTGGCACGAACATTCTCTCATTCTGTCTTCGACTATAAATACAACATATAAATGGAACTTGTTACAGCTAGCAGTATCACCTCGAGGGGGGTGAATATTTGATCTGATTTTAAAGAACTCGATAAATTAATGTTGAATTTAAACTATAAAGTTCAAAACTAAGTTAGAGTTTGAACAAAAGCAGTGATATAATTAGATTCTCACGTGTGCAATAGACTATAAGATGCAACAAGTAAGTGCTGAAAAATAGAAGAGTTTGCACACAATATTTATAGTGGTTTGTATTAGACAAAATCTACGTCCACTCTTCACGTTAACAATATAGTGGTCACATTTTACGTTAACAATATAGTGGTCACATTTTACAAATCGATCGATCAATATTATAATGGGAGATGATACTCAAATTGATAGATCCCACTATCGCACACTATTACTCTTACAAAACCTCTAAAAGAGTTTACTTTCTAGGATCGAAGCTTTCTTCAGACTTAAGAATTTTAGATTCTGGATTCACACTTCCCCTTTGCATCTCCATCTCCTTTTATGCTCATCAACATTCAATTTTACCTATTGGACAGTCTTTAGAGCATCAATCTCCAATTATCCCGTTAGAAATAATTGCCCAATGAAAACTAAGTAGCCATTGAGAAATGAAATTAGAATCTTCTATTGATTCAGTTAACCATATAACTAAATTTAGATTTTCATAAAAAGAATTCTTCGTTTGGAAACAAATCTTATCTTTGCTAATCAATCAAGAAGTTTATATGTGATTCATGAGACAATCTACAATATTGACACTTGCCAAAGTATGAAATCCAAGCCAGATTACTAGCCTTATGATAATCTACCTTTGGTGAAAATTATCAAAAAGTCTTAAACATATTGCATGGATGCCAACTCAGTCATAAGCCTATTAATTGAACCAATTTAGTCTTAAATCTTTTTGCATTGGCACCAATTAGTCCATACACTCAATTTTTTTTAATCGAAAATCATTGACATAGATACTGGTGGATCTATGTAGGACGGCTAACACTAACATGAATATTTTTTAATAATATTTTCTTAAAAAATTATTTTTATGATAATTTTTTTTTTTTTTTTCCATTTTTCCTCTTAAACGTTAAGTTTGGTCGTCGAGGGTTAACTGGCCATTGTCCAAGTCTAGAGAGGGTTGCAACCCTCACCCAAGGGTTGGCGAGGGCTCTCGGCAACTTCCTCAGCCAAAGCCAACCTTTAAGAGAGAAAAAAAAAGAAAAAATAATTAAAAAACAAATGTTTAAAAAATATTACAAAAAATATCTACGTCAGCACTAGCCATCCTTAATGGAACTGTCAGTATCAACGTTGACGATTTTCGGTTAAATATTGGCTAAATGGACTGAATTGGTACCAATGCAAAAATGTTTATGATTAAATTGATCCAATTAATATATTAATTACTAAGTTCCAATGCAATAGTTTTAGGAAATTTTTGGTACTTTTCCCTTTCAATCTGAAACTCAGTAACCATGGTCTCATTCTAAATATAAGTCAGTCTTTTAGTCTAAGTTTGATAACTCCTCGAGTTTGAAGATATCAAATGCCTTGAGAATCAACACATTCCAATTCCTTAACATATCTAGGACTGGACTCCATGTGACATATAAGATAACATCCACGAAAACACTGGTGTGGACTATAGTTGCGTTATTTAACTCATCGTGTCTGAAAGTATACACATTGATTTATTCCTCTTTTCTCGAGTATCATCTACATACAAATACTTATTTACATATATTAGATTCAGATATATTAATGATTGTTTTGTCGGTTTCAAAATCTATTAAGAAGTGTTATCAACTATACTTGCCGATTTGGTTTAAAAGTGATTAATTGATTTATTTTAGTCTACCTACATAAAAAGATTTTATTAATTGTGTCTATCTAGTAATGAACTAAATTGCTTGTTTATTTCCTCTACGATGTTTCTTCTCTTTGTGCCTTCATAAAGCCTATTGGACAATCTAATTAAGTGCTGAAAATTAATTAGTTTAGCACTAGAAAGATTAAGTTTTTATAGCTATAACTATAGATGAGTTAAAAGATTCAATCGAAGACAAAAAATAAATCACTAAATTACGTAGGCGAACAAGGGATTACTTAATTAGAAAAGGTAATTGATTACAATTAGAATACTGTCATTTATATTGCTAAAAGCCTATTAATAATATCTAATATCAAACAACTTTGTATTTCTGCTTTCAACACTAAACTAACCTCGATGAAAAATTTAGTGCTTAAATTCTCAGCACTAATTTTTCTGTTTTATAACAAACGAGAGAAAAATTTATAAAGAACTCTTCTTTTGAACAAGAAAAATAGTTGCATTTTTCCAATGTGTTATATCGTCCTCTTTTCCTTGCCATTCCAAACAAAATCAAATCTAATTATTTTCAAGTTTTTCAGTGTCGCTCCTTAGCTTGTGAGAATCATATCTTTTAAGAATAACTTTCCAGCACATATGATTTGATTTTGTTACTCAAACACAAGTAGAGTCTCCTTTGTTGAATTGTTTTATACGAAAGTAATTTGGAACGCCATTCCTCTAGAACATTCCCTGTCGGGCCACAGTTTTCTTCCCCAATTATAAAAGCTCTCCCTCTTCCTCGCCGCAGCCTCTCCACGGCCACCACGGCAGCGCCTCACCTTGCCGTTGCTGCGTCACAGCGACGGATTGCCATCTTCTTGTTGTCCTTACGTTTCTCTCTGTCTTTATGGGTCTTCTCCGGTCTCTCTCTGGTAAGATTCATCTCCGCCTTAAACCTTGGTTGGATCAATTCTTCTTTTTCGAAAGATCGTATTTTTCCTGATCGTCTAGTTTGAAATACTGTGAAGTCAGTTGGGTGGTGTGCTTGCATGTCCAAAGAACAGAAAGAAAAAAGAGAGAAGGAAAGACTTGCGGTTGTCTGCCTTAAATTTGTGATTTTTTCTTTTCTTATGCAAATGCTGCCCTGTACTCAGTATTCCTCTTCTGGCTGAGGAGATGTGCGTTGTGCCTGTATTGACGTAGATAGACTCTTTTCTGGTGTTATTGCCGCTAATTGAAGGTAGGTACGGTGGATTGGTGTCATTTGCAGGGTGGATCTCCCCTCCAATACCATCGAAACGGGTGATTTGTCTCACCAATGTTTGTTCTGTGTCAAATCAACAGATATGTGGATCTGTCTGTGCTTCACTTGGCTTTCACATCTTTGGAGTTGCTTCATCGCCTCCCCAACCAGTCAAGATATGGCCAGTCTGGAAATCCTACCAGATGAAGTCACGACTGATATTCTCAGCAGGCTACCTGCTGATCAGCTTGTTAATTTGCGGAGAGTGTGTAAAAGATGGTGCTCTTTGACTGCTACCCCTCATTTTGTTCAGCTGCATCTTGAAATATCTACTCCAGTAATGTATTTCCAGACCGCTTCGTTCGAAGATATTAGGTTCACTCTGTCCTCTGTTGACTGGAGCTCTAGGAAGAGGAAGCAGCTGATTAGGGAAATACGGTTGCCGGTAATTGAATTCCTGGCGTTAAAAAGTGATCTTGTATTTTCGGGTAGCTGCAATGGGCTCTTCATCTTCAGAAGAAATTGGGTGTACCCACTTACTTACTACATTTTCAACCCTATCAGACTAGAGATAGTCACCATCACCCAGTGTTTGATTGTTGGCTTCTTTTTCGACTCGCTCACAAACAAGTACCAGTTGGTTACGTATGATAATGCTATGGATGACTTCAGATTTTACATAGGTAGTTTAGGGCCAAGTATAAGATGGAGGAAAGTTGGGTCCTTTCCTTATCGTCCTAGAGAAATGTTTGCCCCATCTGTTGTAAATGGGTGTCTTCATTGGATGGCGGTTGGGAAGCAGATGGCGATTGGGAAGCGAGGGAAGAAAGACATATCGCCCCCGTGTACACATTCCATCATGGTCTTTAGCATAGAACATTGCGAATTTCGTTTTCTGCCTCATCCAGTTGAGGTGACTGAATCATGCCAAGCTCATGAAAGGATGCACTTGTTGGCAACCAAGGGCCACCTATATGCATATGGTATGTATGCCAAACTCTTGGACATATGGGTTCTGGACGACTCTGCAAATTGGTATTGGATTAAAAAGTTCAGCATCCATCTTGAGCAGGACTTGAAGCACTATCCGGATTATGATATTTCCATAATGAGCTATCAGGAATATCTCCGAATAAGCCAAATAAAGCTTATCGACATATGGAAGGATGAAGTGCTTTTGGTAGTGCCTGATAAGGGGTTTTTTCGGTACCACATGCGGCTAAAAACAATTACGAAAGCTCAATTTGCACATCCACCTAGTGTGCTTAGGTTTTGTGATGTGATTGCTATTGAAAGTACGATGAGCCTCACATCGTTGAGAGATTTCTATGATTCGTTTCAAGTTGTAGAAGAGTTTGCGTAGACGCATTGACAAGGAAGAGTAGTAATTATCTTTAAGGGATGCCTGCTGGGGGGTATTTAACTTTATTTTTCCAAGTATTGCCGATATCAGCGGAAACTCTTTTGTGCATTTCATATGTTCTTTCTCCAAATCCATCATAATCGTTAATTGCAGAGTGATGAAGTCAGACTCGCATACTCAACCGTTAAAATTTTTACTTTATCTATTTTTCCTATGTACATGTAGTTGACAAACTATTTATAGATGGCCTTTTTCTACCTTTCTTTGGATTTGGTGCATTTTATTATTTTCCCTCTTGACATTACAAACCTTGATGCGTCGGAATAATTTCAAAATCTTATTCTTGATCTTTAACCTAGTCGGAATAATTTCAAAATCTTTTTCTTGATCCTTTAACCTAATCGCCGCAATCGGAGAAATTTCTTCGATTTTGGGTAGCTGCATTGGGATGTTCATCTTCAGAAGAATCTTGATGTCTCCACCTATAAATTTATCAGTTACATTCATATTTGGAGTGGGATTTGAATAAATGGTAACCTTTTCTATTTAAGCTTCTTTTGTAAACGATTTTGGTTCTAAGATATTAATGAAGTAAAATAGAAGTAAAGAATTAGGCCATAGTTGATTCTCAGCTATATGAATTTTTTAAATTAAGTGAGATAGATCTAAAGGAATAGGATATATTTGAGTTCCTAAATGTAATTCTTATAATGACTGATAATCAAAATTTTAAGTGATATTTAATCAATTGATATAAGTTGTAGTTTTGAATACATAATTTATATAAAAATACGAGCATTATAGTTGAAATTAAATGAATTTTGTTAAAAATTAAACGGCAAATTTAAGTATGATTTAGATTATCTTATAAATTTGTCCAAGGTCAAACTCAAATATTTAGATTGTAGATGAAAATTGAAAAAGTTAGCATATGAAAAGTGAAATCCCCGAATTTTGTCTTTGTCAAGGATAAGATGGGTGAGGTCCGGATGACCATAATCTTTGATGAGGTCTTAATGAAATCTTCGAAAGGATTTCGTGTCAATTTTTTTAATTTTAATAGCTTCTTGATAGCACTCCATACAATTAAAAGTCTGCCCATCCTAAAATAAACAGAGATGCCTCTTATTTGTATAGAGAAAATGGGAGGAGTCTTTGTTCCTTGCGATTCAATTCACAAAAACTAGAATCTCTCTTTAGTAGGAAGATACATTTCTGATGTTACCGCTGGTGGCCACAGTACTACAGCTTCGTTGTGACCAAAGCTAACAGAAATTCCAAATTAAGAACTATCTGTTTTGTAAAAGGAAATAGACTTTCTACTTTGACATGTATTGATTGTTGACAAGGACAGATAACTCAATGTAACCGGGTCAGTCGAGATTAGTAAAATGCTTGGGCAGCAGGAGTAAATAGTCAGCTTCCTACACGTCACTGCTGAAAAATGGCACAATTTCATTTTGACTGACCGACGATTCCATTATTATTATTTTCTTTGTTAAGGGGGCACCTGACCGATCAATAGTATTGGATTGGGGTTTTTCTGATTAGGTTTTAGCTCATTATTTTAAGCTCTATCTTCTTGTCACAGACTGAAGAAACGACGCGTATGAAGGCTGAAACAAAGGAGTGAACTTTTTAGAGGTTTTTGGCATCACAAAGCTCATAATCTAGACTGAGCACCTTAATGTGAAAGCAGGAGACAATGACAGTGTGTCATAACCCTGCTAGCATAGCCTTGCATGGAAATTCAAAAATTTGTTCAAATGTTCATTCAACCATTGGACCCACCGGAATGGGTAATTGCTAGTACAGAGAAGGGTACCTGCAGAACATGGTCCTCATGTGAAAAACCAGGGAGCGTTAAAGGTACAATGGTTTGAATTGTGGGAGCCTTTACAGCTTCTTATAGAATTACAAGAACTTGGTGCTCACTTCCAACTACCGAACCAACACTCTCAGGAGTATTGAGCCTGTTTCATTATTTTTAAATGTATTAGTGTCGCGACCCTAAACATTTTTGGATCGATGGAAAATTCTAAGGTTAACAGATTATCAGGTTAATTAGATTAACTAACTTAATGCAGACCCTCTCAAGCCCTACCGAATTGCAATTTTGATTTTTGTTTAAATGATTTTAGAATTTGGAGTCGCCATTAATCATTTTTGGTCAGCCGACTAGAAACCTAAGTAAATTAGCGGGAGAACTAAATTACTACTACGAACCAGAGATTATGAGTTCGGGGACTTGATTACACTAGTTAGTTAAAACTAATGCCCTTTCAGTACCTTAATTTCATGGATATCCTAATTTGGCAACTCAAACTTGGTTTACTCCTAAGGCTCTAGCGGGGTGTTCTTTTTTTTGTATTTTCACTATTTAGATGGAATGCACATTAGTTTAAAAAAATAAAAAAATTCAAAAAATTCAAAAAAATTCTCAAGAATTATGAAAACTAGGCAAAAACCACATTCAACTGGTTTGACCTAATTTCATATTGTTGGCTTCCTAAGCCTTCCGAAATGACCATTTTGCCCCTCTGTTCAATCTGACTCAAACCATTCCAAATCATCCTTGAACCCAATTGGCATGTTTTCTAGGCTTTCCCAAGACCCCCCTAGGCTCGCCTTGACTTGACTTGATGTCGGTTCTCTGCATATTGATTTTCTGATTGCACATTTATTTTCATGGTTGTGATTGATAGGATAGATATGCCCATTTGCGTGAACCCCTTAGACTCCTGGAACCTACCTTACCCAACCTCACCTGCATAAATCCCTTAGATTAGAAAATTATTCAACTTAGGTACCAAAAGGGCGCCGATAGCAATATTGGCGTAACTAAGTCCCCGAACCTAGATCTCTGGTTTTCGTAGGATCGAACGATCTCTCCCAATCATTCGATAGGGTTTCCAGTCATACCCTCCAATAAATGATTGGTGGCGACTCCGATGGCATGCACACCGTTCACATGCTACCCGACCACACTAAGGTCAACCTCGATTTAAAACCTCCTGACGCGATTTGGTATGGGCCTGGGAGGGCCCGAGCTAAGCCCAGACGCAAAATGGGTCTAGCAATCCATTAACTCTCTCAGGATCCGAAAATCTCGGGAGGGTTGTGACACCAATTAAAATGGCCCATTTCCTAATTTTTGAAATTTTTTTTGGAAACTTTTGAAGTTTTTCGAGATAATTTGACCGTTGTTGACACCTGATTTTTAATCATTTTTTTCTATTGCTAAAGTAATAAAAAATCCATAAAAATTCATAAAATTGAAAAATCAACTTTGGGGACCTTAGCCAAGCCTAGGGAACCAATTTTGACCAAAAAAACGATTTTTCATATTTTCAGTATTTTTCGGTATTTTTATTTTCGAAAATTCATAAAACAAAAAATGAAGAAAAAATGAAAAAATTGAAAAATCAACTTTGGAAGCCTTGGCCAAGCCTAGGCAACCACTTTTGAACAAAAAATAAAATTTCATATTATATATATTTTTAATTTTTTAAAAAAAAATACAAAAATACTTGAAAATTTTGGAAAAATAACATTTGAGGCAAAAAAAAATACACAAAGATAGTTAATATTTTTATTTTAAATCTATTTTCATATTGGCCATCGCAAATTCAGAAAAATCCAATTCGAGTCACGTGTTCCTTCACGAGTATAATCTTGAATTGGGCCTAAAAAAATTTAATTTGAGTCAACTTATTTTTAATTTTCACTTTTTATGAGTTGTGACATTGTCTTCTAATATTTTAAATTTTCATCTTGGCCCAATTATACCCAGAATGACTTAATTTTGCAAAAGGGCTTTAATTAAATTCTGCATTATTTTCAACGGCAAGAAATGAGCTTAAATTTGACATGTGGTAAATTTTGGTGTGTCAAAAATTGTGAGGAGATTTGGACTTAAAGAAATATATTTTTTCAGGGACTAAATTGTAAATACTTAAAATTCAAGGACTATAGTGCAAATACTTAACTCTTGAAGGATTATTTTACAAATAACAAAAAGAAGAGTTAGTGGATAAATTAGAATAGAGAAGGGAAGATGGAGAAGAGGAGATGAAGAAGAGAAGTTGGAGAAGAATGGATGGAGAAAATAAGATAAGAATATAGAATGGAAGATGGAGAAGAGTTAGTAGAGAAATTAGAATGGAAGATAAGAATAGAGAAGGGAAGATGGAGACGAAGAAGAGTTAGTGGAGAAATTAGAATGGGAGATAAATATGGAAAAGGGAAGATGAAGATGAAGAAGAGTTAGTGGAGAGATTAGAATATGAGACAGAGATGGAGAATGGAAGATGAAAATGAAGAAGAGTTAGTGGAGAAATTAGAATGGGAGATAGAGTTAGTGGAAAAATTAGAATGGGAGATAGATGAGTAGATTATAAAAGGAGGAAGAAGTGAGCTTGAGGGGGGAATTTTTTAGAGAGAAAATTGGAAGTGTTTAGGATGAAATTTTTTGGAGAGAAAATTTTGGATGTTTGAGAGAGTTTTGGGAGATAGAAGAAAAATTTGAGAGAAAGAAAATACCAAAAGAGAGAATTTTGAAGATGATGGGAGTTTAAAGCTAGGGGTTATCATCACAAATTCCTTCATCGATCAATATAAATCAAGAGTTCATCCTCGTCAACGAGCAAGCAAATTCGAGCTAAGTGTTTTTATTTATTCATTTATTTATGGTTTTACTCGTAAATTAGCACAAATTGTATACACTTTCTCCATCTCCCTTTTTTTTTATTTCCATATTTATGTCAGGAGAATGATATCTCTATGTCAACAGCAAAAATCTCGTAGAGATGCAAAAATCGGCCCAAACAAGCTCCTAAGCTGTCCATCGATTTCTCAACTGATCTGTGACTAAAAGTGCCTCTTAATTCAAAAGAAACTCTCTATATTGGGAACATAGAGAGCAAATATCAATTATAGAAATCCCTCCCAAAAAAACGGGAGATAAGTACTCTTTCCACTCTTCTGGTTTTAGGTGCAGATTAGCACATATTTTGTATACTGACACTTCACTCTATTTTATGTCAGGAAGCCACAGCTCTATATCAATGGTCAACCCTATGGAAGCACAAAATCGGCTTGGAGGAGTCCTCAAGCGCGCACAAATTTCAAATTGTTGAATCAATTCGTTGTATTTCATTTTAAAGAATTCATACCCCAAAATGGAGAGGACAAAGTCCATCCGCAATTTAAATACCTGCACCATAAATCCCAAAGGGAAGAGCCAAGCCAATGCTTAGCCTCCCATTGGAGGTTTTTACTTACAGTAGTTAAATACCTGCAACTTAAATACATGTACCTTAAATCCCAAAGGGAAGAGCCAAGCCAATGCTTAGCCTCCCATTGGAGGTTTTTACTTACAGTAGTTAAATACATGCAACTTAAATACCTGTACCTTAAATCCCAAAGGGAAGAGCCAAGCCAATGCTTAGCCTCCCATTGGAGGTTTTTACTTACAGTAGTTAAATACCTGTAACTTAAATACCTGTACCTTAAATCCCAAAGGGAAGAGCCAAGCCAATGCTTAGCCTCCCATTGGAGGTTTTTACTTACAGTAGTTAAATACATGCAACTTAAATACCTATACCTTAAATCCCAAAGGGAAGAGCCAAGCCAATGCTTAGCCTCCCATTGGAGGTTTTTACTTACAGTAGTTTAAATACTTGCAACTTAAATACCTGTACCTTAAATCCCAAAGGGAAGAGCCAAGCCAATGCTAGGCCTCCCATTGGAGGTGTTTATTCACTGTCATGTACTTCCTATAATTTAATTTTTGAATCATCAGACCCAAAAGATGAGTAGGTCGTAATACTGCACAGAAGTCGTTAACACACTCCCTCTTTCGGCTTCAGGGAATCTTTAACACTTAAAAAATATAACAAATAAAAATATATACCATCCACGCATCCTATTTAAAAAGTGAAAACACAAAAGAGAATACCCTACTAGAGTCTTAGGAATAAATCAAGCCCGAGTTGCCAAATTAGGATATCCATGAAATTAAGGTACAGAAAGGGCATTAGTTTTAATTAACTAGTGTAACCAAGTCCCCGAGCCCCTAATCTCTGGTTCGCAGGAATAAATTAGTTCTCCCGCTAATTTATTTAGGTTTCTAATCGACCTACCAAGAACGATTAGTGGCGACTCCAAATTTTAAAATCATTTAAACAAAAACCAAAGTTGCGATTCGGTAGGGCTTGGGAGGGTCCGCGTTAGGTTAGTCAAATCTAATTAACCTAATAATCCGTTAACCCCCTTTAAAATTTAAAATTTTTTTAGAGGGTCGCGACAGACTGGCGACTCCGCTGGGGACAGAGATTTTTAAATTTTCGAAAAAAGATACCAAATGGAATACTTAAATTTTTTCGAAATTTTAAAAGTCTTAGTGGACTTAGGCCAATGAAAATTTCATGGATATCTCGGTTCTGGCGATCTTGCTCTGGACTCATTTTATAGGTGTTATATGTTTTTGCAGGATGGGAGTTATAAGGGGCGGAGTGTTCGGCTAACCCATTTGTTTTGCAGGTTCGGTGTTGGGATTATGTTTAATTTCACTCATTTTTAGAAGTGCTGTTTTGATATCAATTGTTGTGCATGTCTTGCATATTCTGAGGATCACAACACCTGCACACACAAGCGTCTAAACCCAAGTCGCGAAATTTTTCTTAGGTAACCATAGATAGGGATCGAATATGCAAAGCTCTTGCGTCGATTGCGCTTGGGTTGACCATATTTTATCCCGCTCATTATCTGAATTGACAATTCTTCCCATTGTGATTTGATTGCGCGGAGGGTAAGGTTGTCAATTCAGATAGTGGGGGCCTTTTAGGTCCATACCCTGTCTCTCCTTCTTTTATTTTCTAGAGTCCACTCCTCACTTGAGTCATGCGCATGACTATGTGATTTGCATTTCTCCAACGTAAAAGTAAGTTCTCTAATTTTATCTTGTATTTATTTTCGGTTGGTCCATGCTAGGTGTTAGTCAGTTTTTGAGCTTTATATTACGACCATTCTTTTAAAAGAAAATAAAAATTAAATTTGTCCCTCATTTCTTTAAAAAAAAATTTGAAAAAAATGATGTGAAAAAAATCAATTCATAGGAATTTTATTAACCAATAAGGGATTTTTGTCATGTTTTTATTGCTTCAATAAAAATGAAATTTTCCTAACAAATTTTCCTTTGAAAATTTATTTCAACAAAAAGAAAAATTCCTTAAAAAAACTTTAGTAAACATCAAGTGATTTTATCACATTTTTCAAATTATAAAAACTTGCAAGAAAATTCTTTTCGAGAAATTCGCTCATGTTTTTCTAAGAAATTTTTCTCTAAACAAAATTAGACTAATATCTCGGGGGAATTTTATTAACCAATAATGGATTTTTTTTTCATGTTTTTATTGTTTCAATAAAAATGAAATTTTCCTGACAAATTTTCCCCTGGAAAATTTATTTCAATAAAAAGAAAAATTCCTAAAAAAATTTGGTAAACATCAAGTGATTTTAGCACATCTTTCAAATTATAAAAACTTGCAAGAAAAACCTTTTCGAGAAATTCGCTCATGTTTTTCTAAGGAATTTTTCTCTAGACAAAATTAGACTAATGTCTCGAGGGAATTTTATTAACCAATAATGGATTTTTGTCATGTTTTTATTGCTTCAATAAAAATGAAGTTTTCCTGAAAAATTTTCCCCTAGAAAATTTATTTCAATAAAAAGAAAAATTCCTAAAAAAAAGCTTTTGTAAACATCAACTGGTTTAATCTCATTTTTCAAATTATAAAGACTTGCAAGAAAATTCCTTTCGAGAAATTCGTTCATGTTTTTCTAAGAAAATTTTCTCTAAATAAAATTGGACTAATGTCTCGGGGGAATTTTGTTGATCAATAAAGGATTTCTGTCATGTCTTTCCTACTTCAATAAAAATAAAATTTTCCTGACAAATTTACCTCTGAAAATTTATTTTGATAAAAAGGAAATTCCTTCAAAAATTTTAGTAAACGTCAAGAGATTTTGTCACATTCCTTTTTTAAAAAATAAAATAATAAAAAAAAGAGTAATAAATGTACAAGAAAATTCGATATCAGAAATCAACTCGTTTCTTCCTATGGAAATTTTTTCTGATTTCTCTATAAAATAGAAAAATCAAATTAGACTAATATAGGAGTCATGGACCGACATTCCTTGTGTCGCATACTAATTATATCCTTTTCTTTTGTAGGGAGATCCTAGATACCCCAGACTGGTGTAAAAATTAGGTTGAATAATATATCAAGAATAATCTTCAGAAATACCAAAAGACGAAAAACACCAAGGCTTCAACCGTTAATTCAGGGGGGCAAACGAACACTGTCCATCTTTGACAGACAGAGTTGTGTCAATCCGTAAACTTGTATGGGCAGTGTATTCTGATATGACGGTGGATTTATATTGATTAAACACGGGGGCATATTTAATGTATTACAGAGGATCCCGCGTCTTTTGAAAGACAATATGGATTATATAATCAGAAATCATGAAATAAGTACCTTAACTTGATTAAATCAACCATAGACCGGTCTTAAAATTTCCTCGGATCCGAAACACGCGGAGGGTTTTAGAGGACCGAGGTTCTATTAAAGAATGTGGCCCACGAACGCTCCCCCGATGCTACAGGTGCCCGATACATACGAGTGGACGCCGAAAGCAACAAAACACGGTTGAAGTGGGGCACGCAACAAATGGCCGAATTTATTGGCACACTAATTAAGTGGTGGTAGCTTTATTAATTTACATGATTGAACACGGGTCTCTAGGCGGCTGGTGGAAAGCCACACTGAATGCCTCTCTAATGTTCTTGATATCATCGTCTACCGCAACCCGCGCGAGCATCATGAAGAAGATTAAACCTAGACGAATACGTCTACTTAGTTTCATCGCACGTTCTCGCCTTTTGTCGATGTCCAAAATTAATGCACAAGCTAGAAGTAATCATTTCCCTTTCCCCCATATTAAATGCTCGGAGCCGTTAACCGCACCAAACTCGAAAAAATTAATATCGAGACGAAATCTGCGTAAATTTGAAGGGTAAATCCGTATCGTTTCAATTTACCCTTAAATTGCTCCGGTTTTAAATTTGATCCCTTCTATTTTCAGGAATTTGCAAAAGCGACTCGAGAATACAGTTGTATCCAAAAACCAAATTTCCTGGTCGGGCTAAATTGGGGGCAAATCAACTCATGGACATTACCACGGGATGGACAGCTTCGGTTAAAGAAAAATACAAGCGAAAGATCCGAACAATCTCAGACATGGGTAATTCTGTATCGTTCTAATTTGCACATAATCATCTCGAGTCCTGAATTTTTTTATTACATTCTTAACAGGGATTGCAAATTACCTCGAGAAATATCGTAACAAGGCCCAAGGTGATACAACAAGGCCACGTTATCCCCAAGGATTAACCTTTGAAAAGAAAGCCCCATGGACACCTAGGGTCCAATGGACCGAATGGAATACTCGACGAGTAATGTTAAAGTCAGTATTTTACCATAGTCTTCCCATAATGGTGAGGCGCCCAACAAAAGTCGAGGAAAATTCAATCCAACAAAACTGGTAAAAGACTCGTGCAAGACATTCAAGATGAAGGGTAAATCAGTATCGTTTTCAATTTATCCCTTTTAATACTGGCTGATATGTCTCTTTTTCTTTTTACAGGAAATATTTACACTAACATTTAACATGTTGAAGGAGACAAATCCAAAAGAAAATTATGATCATCTGACAAGATCTATTCTGGTGAAAAACGGGGCAAATTGATCGCAAGCTCTGAAGCGAAAAAGCAAATATGTCTTTCTTATCTTGTTTGATTTCGAGAATAATTTCTCTGCTTTTTGCAGGGGCATTTAACCGCAAACCATGGCGGTCGCTGTCACTAAACAAACCAAAATGCTCACTCACCCATATGCCTCATCGTGCAGGGGCAAAACTTGAGACAAACCGCTCCTCGACATAAGGAGTGGCCTTCCCAATTTGTTCAATCCACCCACATACCAGGGGCAATTCAAATCCGCCCATGTTTGCACATTATATAAACACACATGATGCTAAAAATTGTCACATCGGCATTGTGTTTACACATTTCATGAATTATGTATGACTATTCCGCATGTTTAATTTACCAACTCCAACTTAGAGCATAAACTGCATAGGAGACATCAAATGTGCAAAATGGGGCATAACAGGATGAGGAAAGGCAAACCATTTCCACACAGGTCTAACATTTTAATCTACAGATAAACAGCCTTTCTTCAGAGTGAGAGAAAGCCCTTTCGAAATGAAGTCCCCCATTCATATTACATTCGAGGTGTTCATACTATAAGAACCTCCTTAAACAGAAATGGTAATGCAATACATGATCCATATGTTGATCAATTGCATCATGAGTTATTACACAGACTGCCTCTAATCATTGCCAACTTAACTGAATAATTTTGTATGAACCAATGAACGCATTGATGAAAATGCTTGCACATGTTAGCTCTGACATTGCCTGACAGGCAACACATTCTCGGTGTTTGAGTTACCTTCCAAAGTCTTGAAATTCATTTGGCGATTATTGAATGAACAAGCCTGGTTGTCGAGAAGCCACCAAGCATTTCTTCCAAATTCTCAGGTAAGATAAACATCAAATGTGCAAAATGGGGCATAACAGGATGAGGAAAGGCAAACCATTTCCACACAGGTCTAACATTTTAATCTACAGATAAACAGCCTTTCTTCAGAGTGAGAGAAAGCCCTTTCGAAATGAAGTCCCCCATTCATATTACATTCGAGGTGTTCATACTATAAGAACCTCCTTAAACAGAAATGGTAATGCAATACATGATCCATATGTTGATCAATTGCATCATGAGTTATTACACAGACTGCCTCTAATCATTGCCAACTTAACTGAACAATTTTGTATGAACCAATGAACGCATTGATGAAAATGCTTGCACATGTTAGCTCTGACATTGCCTGACAGGCAACACATTCCCGGTGTTTGAGTTACCTTCCAAAGTCTTGAAATTCATTTGGCGATTATTGAATGAACAAGCCTGGTTGTCGAGAAGTCACCAAGCATTTCTTCCAAATTCTCAGGTAAGTATATCTTCAACCTGAACCTTTCAAGAGAATGAATTCTGACGGTTGTTGGGGTACTCGAATCCATTGCGGTATATATAGGTATCCACCTTCTTCAATAAAGCATGATTTGTCTCAAGGACAGAAATGTTCGAAACCTTTTGATCTCTGCCTCTTTGGTTTATTCCTAAAGCGACAGGAAAATATAATTTGGGTTTGAGCTTCCGTAGGATTCCTGATCTCCCCAGATTTCAGAATGGCACCCTTTGAGGTACACCAAGCCCTTCTTACAGGCAAACTAAGTCCTTCTTACAGGCAAACCAAGTCCTTCTTACAGGCACAAAGTCCTTCTTACAGGCAAACCAAGTCCTTCTTACAGGCATAAAGTCCTTCTTACAGGCAAATCAAGTCCTTCTTACAGGCAAACAAAGTCCTTCTTACAGGCAAAACAAGTCCTTCTTACAGGCAAATCAAGTCCTTCTTATAGGTACAAAGTCCTTCTTATAGGCACAAAGTCCTTCTTACAGGCAAATCAAGTCCTTCTTACAGGCAAATCAAGTCCTTCTTACAAGCAAATCAAGTCCTTCTTACAGGCAAACCAAGTCCTTCTTACAGGCATAAAGTCCTTCTTATAAGCAAATCAAGTCCTTCTTACAGGCAAGCTAAGTCCTTCTTACAGGCAAACCAAGTCCTTCTTACAGGCACCAAGTCCTTCTTACAGGCGAATCAAGTCCTTCTTACAGGCATAAAGTCCTTCTTACAGGCAAATCAAGTCCTTCTTACAGGCATAAAATCCTTCTTACAGGCAAACAAAGTCCTTCTTACAGGCAAACAAAGTCCTTCTTACAGGCAACGCAAGTCCTTCTTACAGGCACAAAGTCCTTCTTACAGGCAAAGTAAGTCCTTCTTACAGGCAAATCAAGTCCTTCTTACAGGCAAATTAAGTCCTTTTTACAGGCAAATCAAGTCCTTCTTATAGGCACAAGTCCTTTTTACAGACACCAAGTCCTTTCTACATGCACCAAGTCCTTCTTACAGGTATCTCCATGGGGTGACCTACCATACGGGTCAAATCTCAATCAAAATTTAATCAGTAGAATCCTTTTATTAGGAATCTACCATGGTACGACCCACCATACGGGTCAAATGGTATGACCCACCATACGGGTCAAATTTTAATTCAATTTTTAATCAGTAGAATCCTTTTATTAGGAATCTACCATGGGTTGATCCACCATACGGGTTCAAGTTCAACCGCCCTAAAGTTTTTTCATATAACGAATCCTTAGGTTCTCATTTCATTTTCAGTGGAACATTCATGTCACGACTCTTTTTATTTCCTTGTATTGAGTCGATTAGAATTCAGGTGTCATCTCGTCTTTGAAATGAACCTCTACCGAGCTTCCTTTCAAAGAGGGGCAGCTGTTGACACCTGATTTTTAATCATTTTTTTCTATTGCTAAAGTAATAAAAAATCCATAAAAATTCATAAAATTGAAAAATCAACTTTGGGGACCTTAGCCAAGCCTAGGGAACCAATTTTGACCAAAAAACGATTTTTCATATTTTCAGTATTTTTCGGTATTTTTATTTTCGAAAATTCATAAAACAAAAAATGAAGAAAAAATGAAAAAATTGAAAAATCAACTTTGGAAGCCTTGGCCAAGCCTAGGCAACCACTTTTGAACAAAAAATAAAATTTCATATTATATATATTTTTAATTTTTTAAAAAAAAATACAAAAATACTTGAAAATTTTGGAAAAATAACATTTGAGGCAAAAAAAAATACACAAAGATAGTTAATATTTTTATTTTAAATCTATTTTCATATTGGCCATCGCAAATTCAGAAAAATCCAATTCGAGTCACGTGTTCCTTCACGAGTATAATCTTGAATTGGGCCTAAAAAAATTTAATTTGAGTCAACTTATTTTTAATTTTCACTTTTTATGAGTTGTGACATTGTCTTCTAATATTTTAAATTTTCATCTTGGCCCAATTATACCCAGAATGACTTAATTTTGCAAAAGGGCTTTAATTAAATTCTGCATTATTTTCAACGGCAAGAAATGAGCTTAAATTTGACATGTGGTAAATTTTGGTGTGTCAAAAATTGTGAGGAGATTTGGACTTAAAGAAATATATTTTTTCAGGGACTAAATTGTAAATACTTAAAATTCAAGGACTATAGTGCAAATACTTAACTCTTGAAGGATTATTTTACAAATAACAAAAAGAAGAGTTAGTGGATAAATTAGAATAGAGAAGGGAAGATGGAGAAGAGGAGATGAAGAAGAGAAGTTGGAGAAGAATGGATGGAGAAAATAAGATAAGAATATAGAATGGAAGATGGAGAAGAGTTAGTAGAGAAATTAGAATGGAAGATAAGAATAGAGAAGGGAAGATGGAGACGAAGAAGAGTTAGTGGAGAAATTAGAATGGGAGATAAATATGGAGAAGGGAAGATGAAGATGAAGAAGAGTTAGTGGAGAGATTAG
Organism: Psidium guajava; assembly: GCA_016432845.1. Classification (NCBI taxonomy): domain Eukaryota; kingdom Viridiplantae; phylum Streptophyta; class Magnoliopsida; order Myrtales; family Myrtaceae; genus Psidium; species Psidium guajava. The sequence goes on along the minus strand of CM028232.1, from coordinate 29,524,509 downwards.
AATATGAGACAGAGATGGAGAATGGAAGATGAAAATGAAGAAGAGTTAGTGGAGAAATTAGAATGGGTGATAGAGTTAGTGGAAAAATTAGAATGGGAGATAGATGAGTAGATTATAAAAGGAGGAAGAAGTGAGCTTGAGGGGGGAATTTTTTAGAGAGAAAATTGGAAGTGTTTAGGATGAAATTTTTTGGAGAGAAAATTTTGGATGTTTGAGAGAGTTTTGGGAGATAGAAGAAAAATTTGAGAGAAAGAAAATACCAAAATAGAGAATTTTGAAGATGATGGGAGTTTAAAGCTAGGGGTTATCATCACAAATTCCTTCATCGATCAATATAAATCAAGAGTTCATCCTCGTCAACGAGCAAGCAAATTCGAGCTAAGTGTTTTTATTTATTCATTTATTTATGGTTTTACTCGTAAATTAGCACAAATTGTATACACTTTCTCCATCTCCCTTTTTTTTTATTTCCATATTTATGTCAGGAGAATGATATCTCTATGTCAACAGCAAAAATCTCGTAGAGATGCAAAAATCGGCCCAAACAAGCTCCTAAGCTGTCCATCGATTTCTCAACTGATCTGTGACTAAAAGTGCCTCTTAATTCAAAAGAAACTCTCTATATTGGGAACATAGAGAGCAAATATCAATTATAGAAATCCCTCCCAAAAAAACGGGAGATAAGTACTCTTTCCACTCTTCTGGTTTTAGGTGCAGATTAGCACATATTTTGTATACTGACACTTCACTCTATTTTATGTCAGGAAGCCACAGCTCTATATCAATGGTCAACCCTATGGAAGCACAAAATCGGCTTGGAGGAGTCCTCAAGCGCGCACAAATTTCAAATTGTTGAATCAATTCGTTGTATTTCATTTTAAAGAATTCATACCCCAAAATGGAGAGGACAAAGTCCATCCGCAATTTAAATACCTGCACCATAAATCCCAAAGGGAAGAGCCAAGCCAATGCTTAGCCTCCCATTGGAGGTTTTTACTTACAGTAGTTAAATACCTGCAACTTAAATACATGTACCTTAAATCCCAAAGGGAAGAGCCAAGCCAATGCTTAGCCTCCCATTGGAGGTTTTTACTTACAGTAGTTAAATACATGCAACTTAAATACCTGTACCTTAAATCCCAAAGGGAAGAGCCAAGCCAATGCTTAGCCTCCCATTGGAGGTTTTTACTTACAGTAGTTAAATACCTGTAACTTAAATACCTGTACCTTAAATCCCAAAGGGAAGAGCCAAGCCAATGCTTAGCCTCCCATTGGAGGTTTTTACTTACAGTAGTTAAATACATGCAACTTAAATACCTATACCTTAAATCCCAAAGGGAAGAGCCAAGCCAATGCTTAGCCTCCCATTGGAGGTTTTTACTTACAGTAGTTTAAATACTTGCAACTTAAATACCTGTACCTTAAATCCCAAAGGGAAGAGCCAAGCCAATGCTAGGCCTCCCATTGGAGGTGTTTATTCACTGTCATGTACTTCCTATAATTTAATTTTTGAATCATCAGACCCAAAAGATGAGTAGGTCGTAATACTGCACAGAAGTCGTTAACACACTCCCTCTTTCGGCTTCAGGGAATCTTTAACACTTAAAAAATATAACAAATAAAAATATATACCATCCACGCATCCTATTTAAAAAGTGAAAACACAAAAGAGAATACCCTACTAGAGTCTTAGGAATAAATCAAGCCCGAGTTGCCAAATTAGGATATCCATGAAATTAAGGTACAGAAAGGGCATTAGTTTTAATTAACTAGTGTAACCAAGTCCCCGAGCCCCTAATCTCTGGTTCGCAGGAATAAATTAGTTCTCCCGCTAATTTATTTAGGTTTCTAATCGACCTACCAAGAACGATTAGTGGCGACTCCAAATTTTAAAATCATTTAAACAAAAACCAAAGTTGCGATTCGGTAGGGCTTGGGAGGGTCCGCGTTAGGTTAGTCAAATCTAATTAACCTAATAATCCGTTAACCCCCTTTAAAATTTAAAATTTTTTTAGAGGGTCGCGACAACCGTAAGGGGCAAAATCATCATTTCGAAATGTCTAAAAGGGAAAACCATCAAAAATAGGACCGACCCGTTAAAATGGTCAATTTCCTAATTTTTGGGATTTAGGGAAATTTTTTTAGAATTTTTTTGGTTTTTTTTCTTTTTTATAATTTTCTACGAATTTTCAAATTTTCCATTTCCCCCCCGTCCCACCCCCCCTTTTACCTTGTTCGGTACTATTAGTGCCGAACAAGGCCTTCTTTCTTGTTCAGCGCTACAAGCACCGAACAAGGGCTTGTTCAGCTCCCCCATTGCCGAACAACCTCCATTTTCGTATTTTTCTCACCGCAAAATCCAAATCGATAAAAAGATAAATTTTTTAACCCATTTTCGTAAAAAGCCCCCTTGAGGGCAAGAGGAGCAGCCTCTTTGACACAGAAACAGACAGGGACAGCATGATCCCACGGTCAAATTGTCTGAGTACCACCCAACTGTCGAGACTTGGATAGGAGGCGAGAAATTAACGCCATGATCGCCTTCTTCTTATTCTTCGTTTGTTAACCAGAGAGAGTGGTCAGAGCCTCCTCGCAGGGTCTCCATTTTTTAGCTTCAGACCTTCTTTCTTTTGGGGCCGAGGTACGTGGAGAGGAGCATCTTGAGCGTCGTGGTGACGAGGCTCGAGAGGAAAAAGCACCCGAAGCCCACCATCACGAGAGAAATGCCAACCAGAACCCAATCCTCCCTCGGCAGCCTGCTTTTTCCTCTAAGCTGCCCTCCATCCTCTCTTCCCGGTGATGATGAGTCAAAGTTTCGCCTTTTGAGACCCTCCCACTATCACCGAAAGCACCTCCTCTTGTCCACTTCCTTCCACCACTTTCTATTGTGATCCCCTCTTCACTTGCCTCGTGATGGTGTCTTTTGTCTGAGCTCCAACGGTCCACCATTATTAACGATAATTTTATGAGTCAATCCCACCATGATGAATGTCTCCCGTGTCCTTTTTTTTTGTCTTCTTGCCCATCTTCGCGCTCCTTTTCTCTCTTCCTTTCGGTGCACCCATCATTTCATTTTTTTTCCTTTTGGTCAAAGTGAATGATGGATAGTCCCTTTCTTCGGTAGAGACTCATGACCATCAAGATTCAAGATTTAAGGCCAGATTTGATGATGAAGTTTTGACGAGTTATAGGATTCATAATGATTGGTGGGCCTGTCGTGAGATGTTCTATCCATCAGCTATGGACCAGCTGATTCATAAGATTTTGCATTCCGTGCTTCAGATGATAATGCTTGAGATCCCGTCAAATGACAAATTAAATTCGGAGAACCGAACGCAACAACGAAAAATGCACCATCAGGCCATTGTAAAATTTGGAATATTAGAAGACAACGTCACAACTCTAGAAATGCAAAAACCGAAAATTACAGAGCTAAAATGAATTTTCCATAATTTATTCAATTAATTTAAAAATGAGATTAACAAAGAAATCCCCAATTTCAGATTAATTTTTGTATATTTTCTTTGGCCAAAATGAAGAGAAAATAAAAATAAAAATATTGACTATTTTTCATATTTTTGTGGCATCAAATGCTATTTTTTTCTGTCAATTTTCAAAAACTTTTCTATTTTCTGAAAAATATAAAAATGCAAAATATATGAAAAATTATTTTTTGTTTAAAGATGGTTACCTAGGTTTGGCCAAGGCTTCCAAAGTTGATTTTGCAATTTTCTCATTTTTTCTTGATTTTTTTTATGAATTTTTGAAAATAAAAATGCTGAAAAAAATTGAAAATATGAAAAATCATTTTTCGGTCAAAATTGATTTCCTAGGCTTGGCCAAGATCTCCAAAATCGATTTTTTAATTTTATGAATTTTTATGGATTTTTTTATTAATTTTAAAAGAGAAAAGATGATTAAAAATCAGGTGTCAACATTGAGTTCACTCCAAATAATTTTGGCCATTGAATCAGTAAACTGTTAATAGTAGGTTGGAGTTTTGGGAGAATTGCTCTCCACTACTGCTCGATTGTCTAGAGAAATTGATTGAATTTTTCTTTGGCACAATAGTTGAATTGGTGTCCTTAAGAGCTCTAATCATTGCCGTTTTCACCATAGTAGGAGCTGGATTCAAAACCTCAGCTTTGATACCATGTGAGAATTTCAATAAAGCAAAGTAGTTTCTTCTAGTTTTTATTTTTTTTTTATGATTGTTACAGCGAATATTACATATAAATAAAGTCTACGATAATATATAATAGGGAGAAAATAAAAACAGAAAAGGAAAAGATTTCCTACTTCCTACTTCTAAAGATCTAACTCCTAATTTTGAGCATTCAGAAATAAAAATAAATGGAAAACAAATTAAAATCATATCCCAAGATTTTCTCCTGATTCCCCAAGATCTTCTCCTGATTCTTCGATATCATAAACATGTGGTAAATCTGTGGAGATCACCATGTTAGAATTCTATCTTTTAACTCCAAGCAATGTTGTGCGATGAAGTAATCACCTTCAATAAGGAAAATTTGGAGCCAATGCACTGCATTGATCTTTGGTTTTCTCCTAGGATAATGAGATAACAGATCGACTAAACATGCTTGGTTCTTGTAGTTTTTGGGTACCTAGCAATGTGATTTTGGCAAACCATCAAGAGATCAGGTGTTGCTAACTGCAAAATGTTAGCAATGTACTATGCAATCTTAACCACATCATTGCTGCTTAGGAAATGTTAAAAGTTTTCAAGAAACATCGATAATGGCGAACTTAATGGGATCTTTTCACAAGTTTTTCTGTCATTATCGGATGTGCATTTTTTATATGGATATTGATCGGTGTTTATATCAAAATCCCCTGGAAACAGCTTGAACCCTTATCTTTCCTTGCAGATTTTTTGGGAGGGTTGCATATATGGCTGCAATGATGATGGTGAAAGATTTGGTTTCTTTTGCCATGCCCCATTAGAGTTTCTACAGCTAACTAGCTTTCATCTCGTAAGATTACATCTGTTGCTCCTTAGGGTTATGATTTTTGAGAGATATGAAGAAGTTCACTCTTAGGTTAACGAGGATGTTAGCCATAAAATCAAAGCAGGTTGGATGAAATGGCGCAGTGCATCAGGATTTTTGTGTGATCGCAAAATCCCCCTTTGAGGGAAAATTTTATGGAACAGCAATAAGACCTGCAATGTTATGCGGAGCTGAATGTTGGCCGGTACAAAAGCAACATGAGCATAAAATGGGAGTAACGGAAATGAGAATGTTAAGGTGGATGTGTAGTCATACAAGGATGGATAAGATAAAAAATGACGATATTCGACGAAAAGTTGGAATAGCTCCAGTGGCAGAAAAGATGAGAGAACATAGATTGAGATGGTTTGGACATATTCTTCGTAGACCCTTAGATGCTTCGATACGAACAGAAGTGTGTTACCGAGAAAACGATCTGAAGAAAGGACGAGGTTGGCCGAAACTTACTTGGGGGAAGGTGGTGAAACAAGATTTAATAGAGTGGGAAATAGATTGGCGCATGGTCTGCCTTAGGACGGAGTGGAGGAAAGCTATCCGCATTGTAGAAGGGGGGATTTCCTATGTCCCAGAGTGCCATGTTTAGTACTTTCTATTTATTTATATGTTTGTTTATTTATTTATTTATTTATTTTTGGATAGCCATATTTTTACTTTTTATTTTTTATTCTTATTTTTATTTCTTAAATTTTATATTTTTATTGTTACTTTATTTTTATTTTTATATTTTTACTTTTATTTTAGTATATTTTAAACTTTTCATTTTGGGTTCATCGACCGCCGACCCCAACTGGTTTGGGATAAAGGTGATGTTGATGTTGATGTTGATGTTGATGAAGAAGTTCACTTCTAAATTAGTGTATACATAATTTGGTTGCTCCAACAACAAGTATGTCGCTTGCGTGCATTACATATGCATGCATATGCGAATTCTAATATGTAGTTTGGTGATACTTTGGTTTAGGGATAGTCCCTTTGGCAGATTCCTCTTCAAATAAAGCAATGTAAACGTCCTTGATGTTTGTTAATAAATTGTGAGTCTGTTTCTTAAGCTTAAACCTTAAATTTAAGATGTACCCTTTTCCTCCTGAATGTGTACTACTTTTTCTGTTGTTTGACCCTTGGTAGGATATTATCCCCTGTCATGATTGTTCAATGCACTTCTCATGGTTCTTTTAAGGACCACCATAAGCAGTGTGGTCCTGTAAAGCTCGGGTTGTCTTCACAGTATGTAACTACGGATTTGGAGCACATCTTATTGCGAAAGCTATGGCTTACTTGGACAAGCTACAACTGTTACAAATTCGCCTTTCATCAAACTTTTCATTTCATCCGATGCATAGTTTGCAATGAAAGCTTTGACTTACTTGGACAAGCTACAACTGTTACTAATTCACCTTCCATCAAACTTTTCATTTCATCTGATTCATAGTTTGCAATGTTTCTATATTTGGGCTTTTTAGGAAAGTGGTTCTTTGGTTCTGTTGACCACTGTTCTCTTCAGAAAGAGGACTGAGGCTCTTTTGTTGAAGAGAAATTGCACGGTGTTCTCTCCTTAAAGATGGATGTAATGTCCAGCTTAAGTTGCAGGGAAGTGGGCATAATTTCCTTTATTTTCTTTGTTTTTTGATTTTGTGAGCCTTTTCATTTGTGCAAATTTTTGAATGGTTGGTAGCCTCTTGACCTCCCTGGATATTTCCTCTTTTTAGGTATTAAAAAAGTGGTTTTATTATAACCGGTGGAGGAAGTAATATCACTTGTAATGTTAGATTGACGAAACCCCACCAGTCAAAGAAACTATGCGTAAAATGAGGAAATGCTTAATGTGCTATTCTTGTTCTATTTCAATGATAATATTTTTTTGCTTTTCAAATAATTGTGTGTTTACATCTTGGTGAAGGTCTGAATACTTACTCCAAAGAAATTTTCGGAACCGAGTTATTGGCCTTCATTTGTTTAAGTTTAATGGCATATTTAATGGAACCGATCCGGATAGATGGGAACCCTTCAATGATAAATTTCATCCTGTAACTGTTTTGCATTTCCTTCTTCCCTATCTCCTGTTATTCTTTAGAAGGAAACTAATCTTGTAGCTTCGTTCAGACTGTTGGAGTGTGGTTCATACTCTCCAATGACAGGAAAGCACATGAGTCCTGCTCCACGATGAGCGGGTGGGGGTTTGGGGGAGCCGCCCCGGTAGGGGTCTCAAAAGGGCAGTGCCCCCTGGACACCAGACATTTTTTACTATTTAAGCCCATATTTTTCCTTTAACATTTTGGGCTTAGGCTCATGAATAGCTGCTACTATATATATTATTTTTCTCTTGTAATTGAGGCATGTAACTAGAGGTGTAAGGTACAAATTATAGTGAAATCCTTTACTAGACGTAGTCCTAGTTTAAGAGTAAATCAGGATAAAATCTCGTGTCTCAATTTTCTTTTCTTGCGTTACGTTTTTTACTTCGACTTGATTGTGCGCTGAATCCTAACATCTGGTACCAGACCAAGGTTTGACGTTAGGGTTTTCTTGGTGAAGAGAAATTCGAAAATCGAATCTTAGGAAGATATAGGCTGGTTAATCACGGATTAAAGTAGAAAGTTCGGAGGAAAGGGTTTGGAGTTATGGAAGCTGAAGATGGAGGCTTTGCTCGTGGATAGAGATTTGTGGTTCGTGATCGAGGAAGATAAGCCTGAGTTAATTACCAGGGAGAAGACGAAGGAGATTGCGTTCACATCTAATGAATTGATGGCGTAGATCAGCAGTGATCGAAAGGCACGAAGCCTGATCTGGCTATGTCTCGCTGATAATGTCCTGGTGAATATGACCTTTGAGAAAATAGCGAAGGATCTCTACATTAAGTTGGGAAGCCTTTATCAGAGCAAATCGCTCGTGAATAGGTTGTTTCTGCGGAAGCAACTATATAACCTTCGGATGAGTGAAGGTGATTCTTTTTCTACACACTTAAATGAGTTTAATACTATATGTGGGCAGCTTGCGTCTAATGATGTTAATCTGGATGAGGAAGATAAAACATGTAATTTGTTGTGTCACTGTCGAATTTATGGGAATATATAATTGTTTCAATTGGCACTGGTATTAGTGTGTTGTCCTTTGATAATGTTGTATCTGCTTTATTGTCTGAGGAGATGACGAGAGCAGGTTCTGATAATGCAATGAATGAGGCTCTTTTCATAAGAGGAAGGAATGATGAACGATCTAAATCTAGATTTATTCGCAGGAATAAGCCCAGAGGAAGATCTAAAAGTTGCGATCGATCTGAAATAAAGTGTTGGAAGCGCAGAAAAATAGGACATTTGAAGAAGGATTGCAGAAACAAAAGTACGGGTCCAGAGATGCGAGATGAGGCACCATTGTGTAGTACAAAGAAGGATGATGATAGTAATGTGGGAGATATGTATCTTGTCTGTAACTCATCTCAAGTTGACCGTAGTGTGTGGATAATTGATACTAGAGCGTCTTTTCATATGACGCCTCATAGAGATTGGTTCTGTTGTTACAAGCCACATCATGGAGGTAGTGTGCGGATGGGAGATGATACGACGCTTGATATTGTCGGTCGTGGAAAGATAAAGCTAAAGATGAAAGATGGGACAGTCAAGAATCTTCCGGATGTAATGCATATTCCTGGTCTTACAAGGAATTTTATTTCTGTGGGAACTATGGCAGATACTGGTATTACTTTTACTAGCGACAAGTACTCATGCAAGCTAGCTCGTGGATCTATGGTAATTGCTAGAGCACACGGTGTGGAAAGCTATGGAAATTATTGGGAAGCACAGTTATCAGTGGTGAGAGCTATATCACGGAACAGGTGGAAGAAGATCCTGTGATGCTGTGGCATCAGAGATTGGGTCATATCGGTGAGAAAGGGCTAGTGACCCTTACTTCAAAGAAGATGGTGGATGGAATCCCAGGCTGTTCTATGGTTTTGAATTTTATAAACATTATCTACATGGGAAACAGAATCGGTTATCCTTTGAATCCATAGGGGAAAGAGTGAAAGGGATTCTAGATTTAATCTATATTGACGTCTTCGGTCCTACACCTGTAGAATCGTTTGGAAAATCAAGGTATTATGTTTCTTTTACTAATAATTATTCCAGATATGTATGGATATATTTCTTGTAGAGAAAAGATGATGTATTAAAAAAATTTGTGAGTTCAAAGCTTTGGTGGAAAATCAATTTGACAGAAAGATGAAAGTTTTGCGGACTGATAATGGAGGAGAATTCTATTCAGCGAAATTTAATCAATTATGTGCGACCAATGGGATAGCAAGGCAAAGGACAACACCATATTCACCTCAGCATAATGGGATGACAGAGAGACTTAATCGGTCTCTCGTGGATAAAGCAAGGAGTATGTTAAGTGGTACAAGCCTAGCAGGTGAGTTTTGGGCAGAAGTAGTGGCCATTGCGTGCTGTTTGAAGAACATGTCTCTCACATCAGCTTTGAAGGATCAGACACTGTTTGAGGCACTATTCAGGAAGAAGCTAGACATATCCCGTGTTAGAGTGTTTGGCTGCGAAGCGTATGTACATGTGCCAAAGGAAAAGAGGAGAAAAGTACACCTCAAGTGTCAAAACTTGTGTACGGCGTGCACTTTAGTACCAAAACTTTCAAAACATTCACTTTAATGCCAAATTCCATCTGAAGCATACGTGGCTCGCCGGAAAACCTACGTGGAAGACAACGTGGCTCGCCAGAGGCCGATTTAGAAATTTAAAGAGCAAACGATGTCGTTGAAGTTAAATCCATCCAAGCATAAACCCTAAATCCCCAAATTACAAACCCTAAATCCTTAAATTCAACACCAAATTACAAACCCTAGCCCCGAGCGACAGCAACTTGCCAGCGACGACGATGCTCGAGCGATGGCGGCTTGCGAGCGATGGTGTGCGAGCGACGACAGTGTGAGAGCGATGGCATGTGAGCAACGATTGCGTGCGAATGACGGCAACAAGCGAGGAATGGCGGAGAGCAAGCGACGGTGGCGAGCGAGGAACGACTATGAGTGAGCAAAGGTAGCGAGCAAGGGATAGTAGTGAGCAAGGAATGACGACGAGTGAGCAATCGTGGCTAGTGAGGGAGCGAAGGCAAGGAGCAAGCAACGGCAGACCGAAGACCAACGACGGTGGTCGAGCGACGTCATTTTTCATTTCTTGAGACCAACGATGGATATTGTTGCTGACATGGTTGCACCAAAGCCTTTTCTCTCCCTCCACCATGGCAACTGCTTCTGAAAATTTGTCACATAAGATAACAAAACAAATTGAAAAATCTACGTAATTCATTTGGTCGTATTTTGGGCGGATTGGCACTTAAGTGCACAATTTTCTCCGAACTTGGCACTAAAGTGAACGTTTTGAAAGTTTTGGCACTAAAATGCACGCCGTACACAAGTTTTGGCATTTGGTGTGTGCTTTTCCCGGAAAAGAGAACCAAGCTTGAGAGCAAGTCAAAGAAGTGTATCTTCATTGGGTACAAAGATGGTATCAAAGGCTACAAGCTATGGAATCTCGATACTAAACATATTATCTACAGCGAGGATGTGGTGTTCAGAGAATCTACCATAACTCGGATTATTTCACAAGCTCCCGAAGAACTATAGACAGTTGAGTTAGATTTTGGTTTGTAGGGAAACACAGAGGCTACACAAGCTGAAATAGAAAATTCAAATTTTGAACCTGATGAACCTAATGTGGAGGATGATACAGTAGATTTTGATACTGAGTTTGAAGTTGAAGCACCACCTGAACCTGCCTTAAGGAGGTCCACGCGGTAGAGAAGACTACTTGAGAGGTATACATTATTTACTAGCAATGAAAATTGTACTCTGACTATTACAGGTGATAATCCAAATACTGTTAAGGAAGCAAGAAGTGCGGAAGATATCAAACAGTGGGAGGAAGCCATGAAAGATGAGGTGGACTCATCAGATAAAAACAAAAAATGGAGTCTGGTAAAAAAACCTAGAGATCGGAAAGCAATTGGTTGTAAATGGGTGTTCAAGAGGAAGATATATGCAGATGGAGAGATAAAATGATATAAAGCTCGTTTGGTTGCAATAGGATATTTTTAGATAGAAGAAGTCGATTATGGCGAGGTTTTTTTCTCCTGTTGCTAAATTAAATTTCATAAGACTTATTTTATTTGTAGCAGTTGCATACAATCTAGAGGTAGAGCAGCTCGATGTAAAAATAGTTTTCCTACATGGTGACTTGGAAGAGAATATTTACATGAAGCAACCAAATGGGTTTGTGGTTAAAGGAAAAGAAGATTTTTTTTTGTAAATTGAGTAAGTCTTTATATGGCCTGAAACAATCTCCAAGAATGTGGTACCAGAAGTTTGACTCCTATGCTTTGAAGCTTGATTTTGTTCGTTGTGATACTGATCATTATGTCTATGTAAAAAGGTTAGATGATGATTTTGTTATTTCAACCTTATATGTTGATGATACGCTGCTAGTTGGGAATAATATAAGAGTGATCAATACTGTAAAAAAATTGTTGGCAAAACAAGTTGAGATGAAAGATTTAGGCCCAGCAAACTTCATATTGGGTATGCAAATAAAAAGAGAGCATGAGAATGGAAAATTACGGCTAAGCTAGAAGAAATATATTGAAAGTGTGTTGAAAAATTTCAACATGACAGGCTGTAAACCTGTAAAGACCCCATGTCTACAAGTTTCAAGTTATCAGCGCTCCAATGCCCCAAGACTGAAAAGAAAGCTAAAGAGATGGCAATGGTTCCATATGTAAGTGCAGTTTGGAGCTTAATGTATGCCATGGTGTGTAGTCATCTAGATATTGCTCAAGCAGTTGGAGTGTTGAGTAGATATATGTCCAATTTGAAGAAAGAGCATTGGATAGCTGCAAAAAGGGTACTTCGTTATCTTCGTTGTACATCTAATTTTGAGTTATGTTATAAAGGCATTAAAAGCTCAAAAGAACAACAAGCATTAGAAATGAAGTGTTTTGTTGATACTGATCGGGGAGGTGATATCGATAGTAGGATGTCGATTAGCGGTTATGTTATTTCCTTATTCAGCAGAGCTGTGAGTTGGATGAGTAAGAGATAGAGTACAGTTGCTTTATCTACTACTGAGGCAGAGTACATAACTCTTACTCATGCTGCTGAGGAAGTGATCTGGATGCACAGATTTTGTAAAGAGCTTGGATTTACACAAGGAAAGGTGAAGATTTGGTATGATAGCTAGAGTGCTATATTCTTGTCTAAGAATCCTTCATTTCATGCGAGAACAAAGCACATTGACATACAATATCACTTCATCCTAGAGAAAGTACAACAAAAAGTTGCAGTGCTGGAAAAAGTTGACACATAGGTGAATAGTACAGATTTTTTTACCAAAGCAATGAGTGCGGAAAAGTTTGAATTGTGTACAATTGTATTGGGTCTAAAGAAGCGTGGGAAGTATTTACCAAGTGGAAAAATGTTGGGGTGTGGTTCATATTGCCCAACGACAGGAAAGCACGTGGGTCTCGCTCTACGCTAAGCAAGTAGGGGTCCGGGGGAGCCGTTCTGGCGGGAGTCTCAAGGGGGTAACACCCCTTTGACACCAGAGGACTTTTTACGATTTAAGCTCATATTTTTCCTTTAGTTATTTGAGCTTGAGCTCATGAATATCTTCGACTGTATATACTCTTTTTCTCTTATAAGTAAGGGATGTAAAGAGAAGTGTGAGGTGCAAATTATGGCAAAATCCTCTGCTGGACGTAGCTCTAGTTTAAGGGTGAACTAGGATAAAATCTCGCGTCTCAATTTTCTTTTCTTGCTTTACGTTTTTTACTTCGATTTGATTGTGCCCCGAATCCTAATACAGGCTGCTCTGGAAGTTCTCTCGTTTGTGTCACGACCCGAAAGATATTTTCAAGTTAACGGGTTATTAGGTTAATTAGATTAACTAGCCTAACGCGGGCCCTCCCAAGCCCTACCGAATCGCAACTTTAGTTTTTTTTAAAATGATTTTAAGATTTGGAGTCGCCACTAATCGTTCTTGGTAGGTCGATTAGAAACCTAAATAAATTAGCGGGAGAACTAATTTATTTCTGCAAACCAGAGATTATGAGTTCGGGGACTTGGTTATGTTAGATTACTAACGCCCTTTCGGTACCAATTTCATGAAAAATCATTTGGAGTGACTCGAAAAGATTTGGATCACACTGGCCAGAGGGGTAAAATAGTCATTTTTTAAAGATCAGGAAGTGAAAACAGGTCAAACCAGTTGAATGTGGTCATTCCTTATTTCTCACAATTTCTGATAATTTTTCAAAATTTTCTGAGATAATTTACCCATAAGAGACAAAATTATCATTTTGAAAAAATCAAGAAGGAAATTTCATCAAAAATAGGATTGACCAGTCAAAATGGTCCGTTTCCTAATTTTTGATATTTTTTTGAATTTTTTCGAAATTTTTCAAGACAATTTAGGAAGGACATTCATAAAAAAAAATAGGATTGGTCAGTCGAAATGACCCGTTTTCTAATTTCTGAGATTTTTCTGAATTTTCTGAATTTTTCGAGATAATTTGCTCGTAAGGGGCAAAATCGTCATTTTGAAAAATCGAGAAGAAAATGGCCCGTTTCCTAATTTTTGAGATTTTTCAGAATTTTTCAGAATTTTTGAAGACAATTTACCCGTAAGGGGCAAAATCGTCATTTTGGAAAATCGAGAAGAAAATTCATCAAAAATAGGATTGGCCAGTCGAAATGGTATGTTTCTTAATTTTTGAGATTTTTCAGAATTTTTCGAGATAATTTGCCCGTAAGGGGCAAAATCATCATTTTGAAAATACCATGGAGGAAATTCATCAAAAATAGGATTGGAAAGTCGAAATGGCCCGTTTCTCAATTTTTAAGATTTTTTTGAAATTTTCAAGACAATTTGCCTATGAGGGGCAAAATTGTCATTTTGAAAAGTGCAGGAAGGAAATTCATCTAAAAATAAGATTAGCCAATCGAAATGGCCCATTTCCTTTAGAAAGCATGAATAGTAATTGGAGCTTCAAACACAAAAGTTTCCCTCTTGGAGCTAATCGAGTTAAGGAATGCAATCGAACCAACCAACTCGACAGAATTTGACTTGTGGGACTTGACTCCGACGTTACCCAGCTGGAGGCCAATCATGCTTGAGTTTTCAAGTCAAGCTCAATGAGGTAAAGCACAGGAGATGCCCCAGCTTGCTCGATGATCCAAAATTAGATCTTCTAAACAAATCTAGTAGATTTCTTGATTTTTAAGGCTCTTGAAAATTTCCGAAATTTTTCTGATTTTTTTACAACAATTCCAGTCGCGACACGTGGCAAAATTTCCACCATTGGATCTGAATTTTATTTTATTTTATCCGAAAATCAAATTTTAAATTTCCGAAATTGCACGCCACATGTGCGTTACACGGTCGGAGATGGAGAACGGGGATCGCTGGCCGGCCCAACTTTCCCGACAGCTTCACTGGAAAATAGCAACCGAGGACCATAATGCTCATTTCAAGCCCCCATTCTCAACTAAACCTGATCTACGCTCCCCAACATCCACATATCTCAATTTTTAGCCAAGACTAGTAGAGAAACTAGCTTGCTCGAACCCAAACAGTCGTGAATTTTCCAGCGAATCTGATCTCTATATTCTCACGCTTAGACTTCCATCTAATCGGCTAGCAAACATCTAGAAAAGTTTAGGAGACTTACCTGACTGTCGCGCGAGCTCGAGGATGCCGGACGCGAGCTAAGGAGCTTGGGTTTGATCTCGGGAGTTTGGGGAGCAGACTCGGGTTTTTATGCAATAAAAACGAAAAGACAAACAGAGAGACGGAAGTAGCAGAAGGTAGGGAGCATTGTGAACCAAGAACCGACGCAAGATATAAATCAGATCAAAAGATGCCATTGAAGCTTAAGCTTGAAGTCGACAATGGTGTTTTACCTTTTATGGAGCATGGAGCTAAACCAATGGGTTACAGCCATTCCTCAGAGCTTCAGGAAGTTTGGAGATTGATCAATTATGATCGGTTTCGCCATCAAGGGAAGCCGTCTCTGTATAGCAAATTCCCTATGGGCTGGACGTTCCAAGCAAAACTAGATCGCGTGGTGCTTCCTCATTTTCACCAAGCCATCCAATGTTACCAACCCCAGCTCTCGTCCCCCCGAAATCTCTATATTTTCTTCGCCTCTTGACCTGTGTCTCCCTTGGCCATCCAGCTACTTCCTCCCTTTTTTAAAATTTTCTTTCGTGGGGCTCTCCCATGCACATGCATGCACGGAGCTCCTGACGATGGTGAGGAGCGCCCATTTTTTACGTCCTCCTCATCGTCACCCACCTCGCCAACCTTCACCGTGTTAGCTTCCTCCGCAGCCTTCATTGCCTGGAGCTTCGCGTAGTTGTAGTAAGCCGTCCCGAGGAACACGATGCCGTGCTCGAAAAGGTTCATCGAGGACACCGTGTCTTTGATGATCGACTACGAGAAGGCGATGAACAGCCAATCCTTGACCACGCTCGTCACGTTCATCGTGAGCGTTGACATCTTTCCCTCCGTGAGCAAGAACACTGTCAGGTTTAGCATGAACACGTACAGCGAGTTTGTCCCGAGAACGAGGGAATCGAAGTGGAAGATCTACGTATGGATCAACCTCAGCATCTCCATTATGGCTCACGGCGAGGTCAGGAACATGAAGCAGGACGGCGCGACATGGTAGAGTGACGTGATAAGGTTGAGCTTGATCCCGGCGGAGGTGAGGAGTATCTGGATCAGGACTAGGCGCATGGCCTTAAACGCCACGACGCGGAGCTGCAGGAACACCGCGAGCGCATTGAACTTGCCTTCGCCTTAGTCGGCAACGGCGATGTTTAGGGTTATCGAGACCATATTGGCCATGGTGTTCGATCTGAAGGACTACTTTTTGAGGGAGATGCCGATGGAGTAGACGAGGAGCATGAGGGCCTTGAGCCTCTGGATGAAGGAGACGGAGAGTTAGATGTAGGCGGAGTTGGATAATCAGAGGGAGAGGGCGGAGAGGGCGCCGATGGGGACCACGTTTTGGAGGTGGAATTCACCGGTCATGGTGGTGACGGGTTCGACGGCCTCGAAGACCCGGATCAGGAGGTGGGTCAGGAAGGAGGCCCCCCCCGTGAGGGAGATGAGGAAAGCTACTCCACTTTTTTTTTTTTTTTACTTCAGCCTCAGCACCCGCGAAGCCTCCGCCCAAGCCTGCTCTCCTCCCCATGTAGTACTATTCTTCAGATTTTTCCCCCTTTTTTTTCTTTCCAAATCCATCCGTGTTCTCTCTTTTTTTTTTCTTTTTTTTTCCCCAAATTCTCAGTCCCACCGAAAGTGTTCTGTTCCCCAGTCATTTTCCACTTTTTCTTTTTAATCATTGTTCCAGCATCCACCCCCAAAATTATCCTAAGGCTCCATCGAGAATCCTCAAATCCAGCCGATGCCCATTTTTCTTTTGATGGAGCTCCATCATTGCATGGTTGGAGCGTGAGCTTTCGTCCACCACCACCATGCTTTCCTCTTTCGGTCGCTCCACCCATGCATCGTGCCTCCTTTTTCGGTCAAGCTATCTTTTTTTCCTTCTTGGTTTATCACCCTCCTTTATTATAGTGGGCGTCGTGACCTTTCTGCTCATTTTCCACTAACCCTCGCCCACTAAAATTGTCCAAGAAGTTTGCCTTTACGGGTCTTTCTCCAGATCCACTTTGATTATTCTTTCTTGGCCTCTCTTTCCATTTCTCTTATCCTTCTTGGGCACCTTCTGTCGCTTTGTGCTCCTACCTAGAAAGTGAGAACTGACGTTGGTGGTGGATCATAGACATCAGGAGCCCATTTTACTGTAAGCTTTCCAAGAGAAGCACCTTATTTCTCACGAGTGCCTTTCATGGCTGATACAAGCGTTGGAGAGGTAGGAAAAGATATCGACCGTGAGTAGACATTATTAATGTGTTCTTCTGAGAACAGGTCTCGCAAAGCCGATTCTGGCTCATCAGCTGCTTGATCAGACAACAAATATAGAGATGACTTCTCTCCAGGCAATGGAAAAGTTGCACATTTAACGAGACACTTCTCATATGACTCAGCCTTAAGCACGGAAGCTCCATGTGATCTCTCGGCTTTCGAAGTACCCACTACAACTTCATTGTCTTCAACATGTAGAACATTACTCAGAGTATTACCAAGTTCACTTATCAAGTTCTCACAGACAACTGAGTTGGTCCCAAAAGTCGAAGAGTATCCGTCCATCGATGTGAGTATTTTACAAGACGGCAAGGGCATTCAAAATGGTTATAGAACCTAAACTACTTGCACAGCTTGGTCCATGTCCGTCACTGTCCAGAAACTTTTACGTCGCACAACAAATAGGAGAAAGATAGGAACAAATAAATAAATAAATAAATAAAAATTTAGACTATTAGAGGACAATGTCACAATTTCACAAATGCGAAAATCGAAAATTATAGAGCTAAAATGAATTTTCTATGATTTTTTTAAAAATGAGATTAACAAAGTAATTCCTGATTCTACATTAATTTTTGCAGATTTTCTTTGGCCAAAATGAAGGAAAAATAAAAATAAAAATACTGACTATTTTTTATATTTTTGTGGCCTCAAATGCTATTTATTCCAAATTTTCAAGTATTTTTGTATTTTTCGAAAAATATTAAAAAAATGCGAAAAATATGAAAAATAATTTTTTGTTCGAAATTGGTTCCTTAGGCTTAGCCAAGGCTTCCAAAGTTGATTTTTTAATTTTCTCATTTTTCTTGATTTTCTATGAATTTTCGAAAATAAAAATGTTGAAAAATACTGAAAATATAAAAAATCATTTTTTGATCAAAATTGGTTCCCTAGGCTTGGGCAAGGCTCCCAAAGTTGATTTTTTAATTTTATAAATTTTTATAAATTTCTTATTAATTTTTGAAAAGAGAAAAGATGATTAAAAATCAGGTATCAACAGTTTGACCATGAAAATTTAGGGTAACATCATTCACCAGGATCAAACAGTACATTGATCATCCTGATCTGGGTACTTCTCTGCTTGGGATAAGGAGTCCCTAAATGAAACTCTTTCAGGAAAGAGATCTCTCAAAGAATGCCTTTCTTTTTGCAATAGAAATTGAAGATTCTATTGGGTAATGAGCTTACGTGGCCGCAGGTGTCTCAACATATTTGTCAAAACCAATGAAGGATGTTTAAGTTGGTGGAAACACTTTTAACTCCCTTGATGATGAGATGTTCGGAGGGTTGCTATCTAGTGCCTGAGAATTTTCCTGGTAAATATGATTATCTTGTACTGAAGATGTATGTTTCAGATATCATAAACCCATAAAATGTTGTTGAAGGATAATTCTAAGGAAGCTTTGCAATAAAGACTGGGCTCAAAAAAGGATGACATTGTCCTTGTTGGAATTATCACAAGTTTAAGCCATCAGAAGGAATCCATCAAATTAGACATGCAATTTAGCGCTCATTGGAGCTAGCGAACAGACTGTTTTTCATTGCTTCTCCTTGTTGGCTTTTTGTAATAGTTAGGATGCACCTCATCTGTTAGTTTCGAATTCCTCCCATTCGGCTGAAGTTGTTGAAAAAATGCATAAAGCATTTATGATTCGACGGTCCAAAAGGGGTCTCATCTGACTGATCACTCCTCGGCATCTTCATTCCTCCTCTCCTCGAAGTGTAGAATGTACCAGAAGTTGTCATGAACTAACTTGAGTGGTTGATTTATTCAAAAAAGGCTCGTTGTTTGTTGAGGAGAGTATAGTTGATGCCTTTGTTCTTATGGAAGCATGCAATAGTCGAGTTAATGGGTGTTGATGTTGTTGTCGCGACCCTCTAAAAAAATTTTAAATTTTAAAGGGGTTAACGGATTATTAGGTTAATTAGATTTGACTAACCTAACGCGGACCCTCCCAAGCCCTACCGAATCGCAACTTTGGTTTTTGTTTAAATGATTTTGAAATTTGGAGTCGCCACTAATCGTTCTTGGTAGGTCGATTAGAATCCTAAATAAATTAGCGGGAGAGCTAATTTATTCCTGCGAACCAGAGATTAGGAGCTCGGGGACTTGGTTACACTAGTTAATTAAAACTAATGCCCTTTCGGTACCTTAATTTCATGGATATCCTAATTGGGCAACTCAGGCTGG
This sequence comes from Psidium guajava, assembly GCA_016432845.1. Taxonomy (NCBI): domain Eukaryota; kingdom Viridiplantae; phylum Streptophyta; class Magnoliopsida; order Myrtales; family Myrtaceae; genus Psidium; species Psidium guajava. The sequence goes on along the minus strand of CM028232.1, from coordinate 29,505,298 downwards.
GTTTATTCCTAAGGCTCTAGTAGGGTATTCTCTTTTGTGTTTTCACTTTTTAAATAGGATGCATGGATGGTATATATTTTTATTTGTTATATTTTTTTAAGTGTTAAAGATTCCCTGAAGCCGAAAGAGGGAGTGTGTTAACGACTTCTGTGCAGTATTACGACCTATTCATCTTTTGGGTCTGATGATTCAAAAATTAAATTATAGGAAGTACATGACAGTGAATAAACACCTCCAATGGGAGGCCTAGCATTGGCTTAGCTCTTCCCTTTGGGATTTAAGGTATAGGTATTTAAGTTGCAAGTATTTAAACTATGTAAGTAAAAACTTCCAATGGAAGGCTAAGCATTGGCTTGGCTCTTCCCTTTGGGATTTAAGGTACATGTATTTAAGTTGCAGGTATTTAACTACTGTAAGTAAAAACCTCCAATGGGAGGCTAAGCATTGGCTTGGCTCTTTCTTTTGGGATTTAAGGTACAGGTATTTAAGTTGCAGGTATTTAACTACTGTAAGTAAAAACCTCCAATGGGAGGCTAAGCATTGGTTTGGCTCTTCCCTTTGGGATTTAAGGTACAGGTATTTAAGTTGCAGATATTTAACTACTGTAAGTAAAAACCTCCAATGGGAGGCTAAGCATTGGCTTGGCTCTTCCCTTTGGGATTTATGGTGCAGATATTAAAATTGCGGATGGACTTTGTTCTCTCCATTCTGGGGCATGAATTCTTTAAAATGAAATACAACGAATTGATTCAACAATTTGAAATTTGTGCGCGCTTGAGGACTCCTCCAAGCCGATTTTGTGCTTCCATAGGGTTGACCATTGATATAGAGCTGCGGCTTCCTGACATAAAATAGAGTGAAGTGTCAGTATACAAAATATGTGCTAATTTGCACCTAAAACCAGAAGAGTGGAAAGAGTACTTATCTCCCGTTTTTTTGGGAGGGATTTCTATAATTGATTTTCGCTCTCTATATTCCCAATATAGAGAGTTTCTTTTGAATTAAGAGGGACTTTTAGTTACAGATCAGTTGAGAAATCGGTAGACAGCTTAGGAGCTTGTCTGGGCCGATTTTTGCATCTCTACGAGATTTTTACTGTTGACATAAAGATATCCTTCTCCTGACATAAAATATGGGAAAAAATGGGAGATGGAGAAAGTGTATACAATTTGTGCTAATTTGCGAGTAAAACCATAAATAAATGAATAAATAAAAATACTTAGCTCGAATTTGCTTGCTCGTTGACGAGAATGAACTCTTGATTTATATTGATCCATGAAAGAATTTGTGATGATAACCCTTAGCTTTAAACTCCCATCATCTTCAAAATTCTCTCTCTTTTGGTATTTTCTTTTTTTCAAATTTTTCTTTAATCTCTCAAAACCCTCTCAAACATCCAAAATTTTCTCTTCAAAAAATTCCCCTCTCAAGCTCACTTCTTCCTCCTTTTATAATCTACTCATCTATCTCCCATTCTAATTTTTCCACTAACTCTATCTCCCATTCTAATTTCTCCACTAACTCTTCTTCATTTTCATCTTCCCTTCTCCATCTCTATCTTACATTCTAATCTCTCCACTGACTTTTCTCCATCTTCATCTTCCCTTGTCCATATTTATCTCCCATTCTAATTTCTCCACTAACTCTTCTTCATCTCCATCTTCCTTTCTCTATTCTTATCTTCCATTTTAATTTCTCCACTAACTCTTCTTTAGGGGTGAGCATAGGTTCCGGGTAGAACCGAGAACCGGAGAACCGAACCGGTGGTTCCGGTTCGGTTCCAGGTTCTAATAGGTTAGGGTCCGGTTCTCGGTTCCGAATTTTAAAGAACCGGCGGTTCCGGTTCCGGTTCCCGGTTCTACCCTGGAACCGAACCGGAACCGGAACCGGAACCGATTTTTTTAATAAACCCTAATGTTCCTTCTCAGTTCTCACTCTGTTCTTCAGCGTTATTCCTTTCCTTCTTCTCGGACTCTGGAGAATTCGACAATCGACACCCTCTTCGACGCCATCATCGACCTCTCCCTGGAACTTCTCGAACTTGGCAATGGCGACCATCTCTAGAATTGGAGTCCGCGGGGTCGTGAGCGGGCCGCGTCCGACGGAGAGAGCGGTCGGGGTCCGCGCGTGGAGATTGAAGGCCACCCAGACGGCTCGCGTTTTGGAGAATCCGCCGACTCGAAATGCCGCCGTCGACATCCTCGTCACTTGTTATCAGGTGATTTACTTCGTTCAAATAGGTGTATGCTCGAGGAAAATGCTAGTTGGTTCGTTTACCTGCTTAGATTTTGGCTCAGTACGCTATTAAAGTTAACTCTGGGTCTAGTCAACTGAGAAATGAAGCGAGATTAGTTCTTATTACTCGGTTGCTCATTCATCAACTGGCAAGAGTTAGCCCATCCTGGGGAGGGGAGTGGAGGGGCTGTTGTTTCGCACGAGAGGCTCATAGCTTGGAAGACATCACCTCTCTCAAGTCTTGGGGAAGGATATTGTAGCGTTGGGACATTCCAATATGAAATTGATCCTTTCTAGGTGTACTCTGCTAATGCACAATTCTTGTCCTTCATGGCCAATATGAAAAAGGCTCAAATAATCCACAAATCGATCGTGCATTTGCTGTTATCTAGCATTTTGCACTTCTGTTTTTCATTTGCTGAGCCACTCACAGCATATTACATTTGCTTGCAGCTTCTTGGGCTTCCTGACCAAGCAGAGAAAGATGAGATTGTGAAGTCTGTTATGCAATTGAAACGTGCTGAGGTAGAGGAGGGGTACACAATGGATGCCATCAATTCTCGAGAGGTAGCAACTTCAAGGTTCATTCTTGTTGTTTTTTGTTCCATCAGTATCTTTTTCAATTAATTAAAGGGAAATTTTTTGTGCTATTCGTTTTATTGCAGGCTCTTCTTATGGACGTGAGGGATAAACTTCTTTTTGAACCAGAATATTCTGGAAATACGAGGGAAAAAATCCTACCCAAATCATCTCTTAGAATTCCATGGTCTTGGTTACCTGGCGCTCTCTGGCTCCTTCAAGAGGTATATTTTACATAAATTGGAGAAGCTAAGCATTGGTGTTTGTGTAGCTATTCCTAATGACGTTAATTTTCCCTTGTCATCATAGAATACTGTTACTCTGAAAAGAAAAGCTCTTTGAATAGGAAAGAAAATGCCCAGTGGTTCAGATGATAGGTGCAATGTTGCCACTTTTATTGTCTATGGCACTGGCAGGTTGGAGAAGAAAAACTGGTGCTAAATATTGGTCAAGCAGCTCTTCAACATCCAGATGCAAAGCCGCATGTTCATGATCTACTTCTATCTATGGCACTAGCCGAGGTGAGAAAAATCACCAAGAGAAAAGAGAGTTTCATCGATGTGTAGCAGCGTTGTTATCCTTCCTTGTCTTATCTTAGGCGCTTTCTTGAAGTGTGCAATTGCCAAGATTTGCTTTGAGAAGAACAAAGTGTCCCAAGGATTTGAAGCCCTTGCTCGCGCTCAGAGTCTTCTCAGAAGTAAAATTTCCCTTGGAAAAATGCCATTGCTGCCTCAGGTAACATCATATGCAATTTACTAGTGTCTTTTGTAAAATTGCAGTGGAATCTATTTTTTGTGTAGAATTCTTAGTAATTTTCAATCCTGTTGCCCTGGTTATCACTAAAAGGGTTTTAAAGTGGTAACCAGCACCTGAATAGATGGTTAATTTTAGATAAGATATTATTTCTGTCTGGGAAAGATAGACTCCTTTTGAATATATCTATGCTACAGCGTGTCTCGTCTTTCCTTTAAGTTGTACTTGTTTTAATTTCCTTCATGAATAATGTAGATCGAAGTATCTTTGGAGGAGCTTGCCCCTGCTTGCACTTTGGAATTGCTAGGCATGCCTCGTTCTCCTGAAAATGCTGAACGTAGACGGGGAGCACTTGCAGCCTTGCGTGAATTGCTGAGGCAGGGCCTTGATGTGGAAACTCCATGCAAAGTCCAAGATTGGGCATGTTTTTTAGATGAAGCACTGAGTAGACTTATGGCTACAGAAATAATAGATCTTCTCCCCTGGGATGTGTTGACACCTAATTTTCAATATTTTTTTTCTTTTCTTTTCTTTTTCCCTTTCAAAATTAATAGAAAATCCATAAAAATTCATAAAATTGAAAAAATCAACTTTGGGGACCTTGGCCAAGCCTAGGGACCCAATTTTGACCAAAAAATGATTTTTCACCTTTTCAGTATTTTTCCGCATTTTTATTTTCGAAAATTTATAAAAAAATCAAGAAAAAAAATGAGAAAATCGCAAAATCAACTTTGGAAGCCTTTGCCAAGCTTAGGCTACCATTTTTGAACAAAAAATAATTTTTCATATTTTTTTGTATTTTTTAATATATTTTTTGGAAATTAGGAAAATAATTAAAAATAAAATTTCATTTGAGGCCAGAAAAATGTGTGAAATTAGGCAATATTTTTCTTTTAATTTTCTCTCCATTTTGGCCTAAGAAAATTTACAAATAATAATCTGAAATCAGAGAATTATCTTGTTAATCCCATTTTTAGATTAATTGAAAAAATTATAGAAAATTCATTTTAGCATTGTAATTTTCAATTTTTGCATTTCTGGAGTCGTGACATTGTCCTCTAATAATCCACATTTCTCAATGGCCTGATAGTGCATTTTCTGTTGTTGCATTCGGTTCTACGAAATCGGCCGGGATTCTTCGGCGAAATCTTCCTCGCGGCGCACGTTGATGCATTTGAGAATTGAAAACAATAAGTCAAAACATCCCCCAACAACTTTGAGGCCACGTTGCACAACATTCTTCAGGCAGAGAGAGGATAGTCGTAGACCATCGAAAGAGGCTGACTGAAGAGAAAAAGAGCTCATGAAATCAACAGGAGAAGATTTTTGGCAGCTGCGCGTGATTTGATGGAATCACAGCTGATTTCATTGATTTATTAAGAATTTGCATCTGATGAGTTGGATTACATGTGCTTTAACATGTCCCCTATGATTTGATTTAAGATGTGCATTTTGCAGCTTCCCCATTGGAGTTCACATCATGAATTAATTATTTCATTTCTCATGCCATAAACGAAATTTTATCATGTTCTTTATATGATGACTCCTGGAAAGAACCACAGAGGCAAGTTCAGAGTTTAATGGTGGACGATTTATTCAAGTGTGGCCATCAGTTTATCTCCTCTGCAAATGGAGGAACTTGATGTCGTAATCGAAAAAGAGAAGAAAGAGCAAGACACGACTCCACTTGGAGAAAGAGGGTACCGCAAGACGAAGACTGAGGAGGGGAGATGGCCGTTGTCGGCCACGAAAGAGGAAATGCCACTGGGGTTTTGTTTCTATGGCCCGAAGAAAAGACAAGGAGAGAAGCCCAAACAGAAAATTTATCTCTATGGAAGTCTGAAGTGGGGAAGGTGATGCCGGGTAACCTAATTTCATGGAACTGCTTCATGGCATCACATGATCACTGTCATGGATGGTTAAGCCGATGTTGAAGGCAGCATATCCATAAAGAGACCGAGAAGGCACATAGAGGATAGATGCGCGCGAGTGGCAATCCATATTCGTAGCACTACATGGAGACTATGGCGTTATTAGCATTGACTAGTGCTAAATCTACAAGGGTTGCTGCAAGTTTATTGCATAACACACTTGAGGATTCATATATGACGCATGACGGCATGTGTAGGAGTAGTGGAATTAGCGTTGCTGATCTGGTTGAAGGGACTAGTAGCTAGGTGACGGGCGTCCTTTTCAATTTAGCCGATGCCATCTCACACCAAGGCGTCAACGAAGATATATGTTGACTCTCCGCTGGACCCTGCATTAAAATAAAACAAGGATAAACGGCAACCTCATGAGATATAAGAAAGCAGGGACAGAAAGGAGAAAGGAAAAAAAAAAAAGAAGTGGGTGAGGGACAATAGGGAGAGTGCTTTCGGTGACTTAAAAAAAAAAAAAGAAGAAGAAAGGAGAACCCACTGAACGGTAATGAGGAGCAAGCTGGAAAGAATAAGGAACGTGGGGGAGAACAGACGGAGGATGGGGAGAGAGAGAGGAAGGACAAAGTCATGCACTTTGGATGAAGATTCTTATCGAGGTCTCTCGGAGGCAATGGAGCTCATGCGAACTAGCGCTTAAGTCAGAATCCGATCGTCACAGCCGGCGTGGTGGCGGTAGAAGATGCCCTCATACCCTAGGTGTTGATCGCGAGCTTCACCTGCGTACTTATGCTATAAGCAACGAAACTTCTTCTGAAGGAATCATGGTTCTTTCCTGCAAAGCCATTTTGCCCAGTTACCAAAAGTTCCCGAGGAAAAAAAAAAAAAAAAAAAAGGTCCCGAGGCCATCGACTACAACTGCTGGGAGAACTATAGCAAGGTGACTCTGAAACGAGGTGGAAGGCCAGGGGATCTGTTCATGGTAAAGAGACGTCACACCAGCAACACCATCTGCTCATCCGTGGTATCCACTCTTATCACGGTCCCAGACCATTCTTCGCCTCCACCGCGAAACCTTACCTCGTCCGCCACCGCAAACGACGTCGTCCCCCTGAATCCTCACGACCGTTCCGTGTTCGAGAGCCACGCGACTCCTCCGTCGCAGAACGTGGCGAGGCGTGAAGGTGTTGTCGTGCCTTGCACGATTCCTCCGTGGAGCGTTGAGGCTTGCACAAGGAGCAACGGCGATCTCCAGCGTAATAGACTTTTACACGGCGTTGCCAGAATTGAAGGAATTGGTGGAATGCGAGTTACGTCCTGGGGTTTCTCTTTCCAGCGTTCAACGAAGGAGAAGATCCAGCTGTTATTGGGCTTTGAGGGAAAGAACATACGGGTTCTAAGTCTGCTGCACCAAGAGGACTCCGAATCTAATCAAAGCTAAGTCCAGCATCTCTTTTCCTTTTGAATTTATAAAGCTATGTGCATGTGCCTATGTCTCTTTTAAGTTTTATTGGCCCTCTCTAATTCGCAGGGGCTCTTGGGATCGAGCCGAGGGTCGTTGTCGCCCCATTCCAGGCCAAGAGCCAGTGTTAGTTCACACTCTCGCGTTACTTGCTCAATTTTAAGCCCGTCGCCTTCTCTAGACCGCTCCAGGTCAGCCCGGCGGACCAACTCAAAACATAAAGTATTCTACCAAATGCACTGGCTGTCAATGCTGCCAATGGGGTGGAACCAAGATCTCCGGTTCCAAAAGAGGAGCTTCATTGCTTAGGCGTGCGTTCAATACTTTGGGTGCAGATTTCTTCAACGACAGCAGAGTCTTGGACGCCATAAGAACGACGAAAAAAGAAAAGTTTTTCTGTCTTCTTTTCATCTTTATTTTACTTTGACTATCTGTTGCATGGCGCTCCCAGAAAAAAGGTCGTCTTTTGTTCTTTTGTTATGACTATGGATGGAGAAATGAAGGTTCGGATTCGCAATGGATTCATGAGAGAAAAACGTGGTCTCGGAGGAAAGAGGGGATTTCGGGGACACGGCAGAACAGAAGATAAAAAAAAAAGAAAGAAAGATGGCTCGCGAACTCAGGGACGGGACAACCGTCATCGTTACCCACCGTTTGAGCATGGAAAAGGAGGTGCCAAAAAGGGACGTCAAGGAGTACCGCGAACCCACATGGAAGCGTCGAAAAGAAATCGCTCTTGTACCCCACAGAGGAGGAGATGCACGTGCTGGTTAAGATGGTCCACGATCTCCTAAAATCCTGGGAGGTTGCACGGCCGAGACGGAGAAACTTATGATATGGTAAGGAGCTCCCGTTGAGAGGGAGGAGGAGGAACGGCAAGGCAAGATGGGGGTTAGGTTCTCACCCCATAACAAGCCAGCTCGGTACCGAGAGAAAGTTTACTCCGTCAACAAACCAAGCTTGCCAGGAGTTTGGGGTCTGGAGGTGGTTAGTTTTCAAAGAAGCCCGTGTTGGCATCCCACGGAACGGATGTCTTTCCATACCATATGTCGGAGGGTCAAACTGCAACAGTTAGTTGCTGGCTAGGGGGCATATATAGGTCTTTGAGACCAGTTTTGGACTTGGGGGTAGCACACTCTACTTGCCATATCGGTTGTCTTGGCACACAAAAAAATGGAGAAGACCATACGTAGGCACGACCAGAGAGCTGGGACGGGAACGATGTTGATGGTCTTAGTCTTCACCGAGAAACTCACCCTGCCCACCGTTTAGGGGGACAAGAGAGAAGCATTGCAATGAGCAAGAGAAGAGAAGGTCAGATCCGTTGTCCAGAGGTCCAGAAGTAACGAAAGTAGATCTCTATTCTTTTCTCGGAGCACGTACGAGTCAGCAGCGGAAGCTCTGTCAAAATATTTACTGAAGTCATGCAAGGAGAACCTTGGCCAAGTTTCCTTGTGAGCCGACCACTTTACCGCACCAACCCTGATGAACATGATGATCCCCGCCTGAGTACATCAAGTCAATCCTGCTGTCCTACATGCCCAGTCGTTACAATAATCATGCCTACTTCGCTCAAGCTCTGAGAAAGATCAATCCTGTCGGGGCTTCAGCCAAGGTCTTCGCGAGTGGCCGACGTGCTCACCATTTTCCCTACGTACGCCCACCAAGACATCCTCTACACATGGCAGCCAAGAATAGACGTACATGTTGCTGGTGGAGCCCAATCTAAGAAAGGCATCTTAACATTGAAGTACTCAGTTGAGCACGGCATTGTCAGCAATGGGGATGAATATGACCAAGGGAGAGCAAGATAGTTCAAGTGGAGTCGTTCAAGATCGTGCAAGCAGTCGGTGAGTACCCGATCTTGTCCTTTTATTAGTTTGCGGCGGTAAAACTTGCATGCAATAAAATATTTGACGTTTCTGATATCCCTACCTTCTTGTTAATTCATCCCCCTGCACCCTTTTCTTTTGTTTCATCCAAATATCCCAAGTCATGCGTGCAATGGAGGGTTGAGCTGTTAGGCATTGATTTTTTTTGGGTTTTGACAGGTGTGTGGGTTCAAGTTCACGTCGGTTTAGGTTTAGGTCGAGTTGGGCTTCATAATAAGTATTTGGGCTTTCATTTGGACTTCAAGCCTTTTCTTATTTTAGTGCTTTAGGAGAGTTGGGCTTAGAAGCCCAACTTAGATTGCCATTTTTTTTCGATTTTTTTTAAAATTAATTAATTAAATTAATTACACTAATTAAAAAAATAAAAAAAATAAAAAAAATAATAAATAAAGGAAATAATTCTCAATGCCCAAAAGATGGAAAATTCCTTAAAATATATATAAATAATAATTCGAAAAATGCAATAAAAAACCAAAAAAAAGAAATGAATGAAATGAAAAATCCCCAAAAAAAATTCAGAAAAATCTCAGAGATTAGGAAATGTGTCCTTTTGACTGACCAATCCTATTTTTTTGATGATTTCCCTTCCTAATCTTTTCAAAATGGCGATTTTGCCCCTATGGCTAAAACTTCTCAGAAAATTTCGAAAAAAAATTCTCAGAAATTGTGGGAAATAAGGAAGGACCACATTCAACTGGTTCGACCTGTTTTCAATTTTCGATCCTTGAAAAATAGCCATTTTACCTTCTAGTTAGTTTGACCCCAAACTTTTCCCAATCATTCCAAATGAGTTTTCATGAAATGGTACCGAAAGGGCGTTAGAGTAATTTAGCGTAACCAAGTTCCCGATCTCATAATCTCTGGTTCGCAGAAATAAATTAGTTCTCCCACTAATTTATTTAGATTTCTAATCGACCTACCAAGAACGATTAGTGGTGACTCCAAATCTTAAAACCAAAATGAAAAATCATTTAAACAAAAAATCAAAGTTTCGATTCGGTAGGGCTTGGGAGGGTCCGCGTTAGGTTAGTTAATCTAATTAACCTAATAATCCGTTCACCCGATAAACTATATTTTCGGGTCGCGACAGGATGATTGTCGCGACCTAAAATTCATTTTTAGGTTAATGGATTACCTGATTAATTGATTAAATTAACTAACCTAGTTCGAGCTCTCCCAAGCTCTACCAAATCGCGACTTTGGTTTTTTTTTTGTTCAAATGATTTTAAGATTTGGAGTCGCCACTAATCGTTTTTGGTAGGTCGATTAGAAACCTAAATAAATTAGCGGGAGAATTAATTTATTTCTGCGAACTAGAGATTATAAGTTCGGGGACTTGGTTACGTTAGATTACTCTAACGCCCTTTCGGTACCAATTTTATGAAAATTCATTTGGGGTGGTTTGGAAAGATTTTGGATCAAACTGACCAGAAGGGTAAAATGGCTATTTTTTCAAGGATCGGGAAGTGAAAATGGATCAAACCAGTTGAATGTGGTTATTTCCTATCTTCCACAATTTTGGAGAATTTTTCAGAATTTTTCGAGACAATTTACCCACAAGGGGTAAAATCGTCATTTTGGGAAGATGGGGTGAAAATTCACCAAAACTAGGATTGGTCAGTCGAAATGACCCGTTTCCTAATTTCCGAGGCTTTTCTGAATTTTTCAGAATTTTTCGAGACAATTTACCCATCAGGGGTAAAATCGTCATTTTAGAAAGATGGGGTGGAAATTCACCCCTGGTCAATCACTGGTAAGGTGGACAGCAGCTTCATAACGACCAGAATTGGCCCCTGGTCAATCACGACCTTGGTGTTCTCTGAGATTCAATAATGGAACAACGTGCTACATGAAACCTGGGGTCTTGCTTGGGGCCAGGTCATTGCAGCTCCATAGGCTGATGGCGGTGCGAATGTCGGAGGAGGCGTTGAACACGAACTTAAGAGGAGATCTCCGTAATGGTCAGCTTGCCCCTTTTATTTTATGGCACGAGATGAGTGAGCATCACGTTCGAAGAGCACGCGGCAAATCACAGTGAGAACAACCTTGGTGCCGCCAACCCCTCTGGAAACTGTTGAAGCCCTCTTGCCGATGTTGCCACCTCAGATCATCGCGAGGGAATTGTCGCCGCTGCGATTGACATTGGCGTTCCTTCTCCGTCTGATTCTTCGCTCCTTACGACCATGCCGGGTAGAAAAGGGCCAATCAGATTTTTTCCGCTTCCCCTCGCGATTCTTGCAGAGGAAAACAATAAAGGGCCTCTCCACCTATTTTTTTTTAGGTTCTCTCTCTGTTTTTCTTTTCTCCCTTTTTGCTCTCTTTCAACTTTTCCTTTTTTAGTGTCCCTGCCGACACTCGCTTTGGATGTTGCTCCCAATAAATCAAGAATCCAGCCTGTGCTTCCCTTTGTTGATTTGCACGGTTGGCGTCTAAATCATTCCACCTGATCGACCCAAATCTGCAATGTCCTTATCCAACTTTGGTAATCTCCTACACTCATCATCACTATTTTTTCTTTAGTCAAAGCTCCCCTCCACTAAGACCCGTTGGCCGAGGAACCCCTCTCTTCTTTTTTTTGAAAAAACATTGTCCTCATCCCTTTTCTTCTTTTCATGCAAAGTATCTTGATGATCTATGTTGACTTGTCGTCTTCTGCCTTTGATTGACATTGTCATCAGACTCCGATTCTGAAATAGAGCTAGAACCAGATGATACGTGAAGCATACGGCCTGTACTTCCTGTTCTTCTTTTGGGTGATCGCACAGCTTCTCAAGAGCTTCAGTGGCGGGTGATTGGATAGAAGAGCATTCGTCCTCCTGAGTATGAACTGGTTTCTCACAACCTGGATTTTTCTTCTCTTCACCGGTAACAAGTCCCTTTTCCACCAATAGTCGGCGCCTCGTAGGAACGGCAGAAGTGGGCAACCTCACCACAGCTTGCAGGATTCATCAAATCAACCAAGGTGAAGAACTCTGCCAAGTCATTCTCTATTCCAGGCATCAATGTGCGTCCTTTTCAAGAGGGCGCCATAGGGGCTTGTAAAATGATCAATTCCTCAAATGTCCTCATCTTTGGTGCTTTCACAAAGAATAATAAACTGAACTCCTTCTTTCAGCCACTCGTATCTCCAAATATGGCCGCCACTTCGCTGAGGCATTTTCTCGAACACTTTACGGGCACCCTCCAAATCGCCAATATTCAAGTACCCATTAATTAGAATTCTGCGCGACATGATATTCGCCCAAGGAATACGATCGAACAACATCAGAGCAGTTTGCAAGCTCGAAAGCATTCGACCACCAAAAGCCCCTGCTTAGGACTCTCCTCCAGATCAATCTCTCCCTCCTTCGGGACTTCTCGTTCAGGAACCCGTTCGGGATTCTCCCCTCCCCCAGCCTCCAAATTCTTCTTTCTACTGAAGGTCGCTGTACCCGAAAGTCCCCACCCTTTCCATTGTGGCCGACCCCTTAGCGTTAATCACGTTCTCCTTCCCCCTGCATAAAATATTCCTCACGCTGTCATTTGACCAAGAGCTCTTTCCCCGACCAAGGAACCCCCACTTGAGAAAACTAATCTCCCTTTTTCTTTCGGTGGAATCCTTTATCCTCCACTGGTCCTTTCTCTAATTGTTGTTCTTTTTCTTTCGATGCCTTGGGTGTAGATGAAGACGTTCCTATGCATGACTAAAAACTTCGGTCCAGCTACATAGGTTTGGATGCTGCATTATTCGGCCCCACCGAGAGCAGTTCTGGCGAAGTTGAAGTTGGTGATTGTTATTTTCACTTGCCACTACTCTCGGTCACTTTGTTTCACGTGCTAGTGAACCTTTATGAGGGATGCAACTTGCGTCCTGTAATCCTTAACAATGACAGCTCCAGGTGCGGCAAGGAATAATTGTGGTATTATAGAAGGCTGAGAGGGAGACACAGTACTTGGGCATTGGCGATGTTCGAATCTGTGGGTAAATACAAGTCGCGTTCCGTGTGCCGATTGCTTGCATCCATCGATGACCACTATCACTGGTGAATCAGCCGGGAGGGACTTCAAGAAGAGGACTATAGGTATACCCAGGGAGCTCTTATGGTAAAATTTGCAAGGATCGAGTACGGTGATTTGGTTTCGGTTTCAGAAGTCGAGTCAACACCAACACTCATATGGAAAATGGCTCCATACTTTGAAGGGTCTTGAATCATCGATGATAATACTCCACTCTTGCAAAAATTGGCCACCACAGAGGCTATTTGGGACAACTAGCCTCACTTTTGTTCTTGCATCAACTTCCTCACTCTCTCCAAAATGAATCTCGCTGAGTTATACTGCTTCCAACACATCACCAATTGATAATCCTTTCAGTCGTCCTAGGGAAGAATTCTTGATTTCGTGACTACTAAAGACATGCTCCTGATTGTGACTGAAAGTCAGTAATTATTGAACCATCCTTTTCGATAACTGACTTAGCTGCTTGAACAAAGAGCTCTCCGGGCAGCTACTCCGATACCACGTTCAAATGGGCTAATTCTCGAGAACATCCCGCGAAATAAATCCTGTAGGTTTGACCAGTAAATCCTGCAAACGAGAGAATGCAGCACCGAAAAACGCTTCAAATGACAAATTGACTTCTGAAATCCGAACGCATCAATGGAAAGTGCACCATTAGGCCGTTGAAAAATTTGGTCTATTAGAGGAAAATATCGCGACTCCAAAAATGCAAAAATAAAAAATTACAGAGCTAAAAGTGAATTTTCTAAATTTTTTTTAATTAATCTAAAAATGAGATTAACGAAGTAATTCCCGATTCAAGATTAATTTTTACAGATTTTCTTTGGCCAAAATGAAGAGAAAATTAAAAGAAAAATACCGACTATTTTATTTTATTATTATTTTTTATATATTTTTGTGGCCTCAATGCTATTACTTATTAAATATTTTCCTAATTTCTAAAAATATTAAAAAAATACATAAAATATGAAAAATTATTTTTTTGCTCAAAAATGGTAGCCTGAGCTTGGTGAAGGCTTCCAAAGTCGATTTTATAATTTTCACATTTTTTCTTGATTTTCTATGAATTTTCGAAAATAAAAACGCCGAAAAATACAAAAAATATGGAAAATCATTTTTTGGTCAAAATTGATTCCCTAGGCTTGGCCAAGGTCCCCAAAGTTGATTTTTAAATTTTATAAATTTTTATGGATTTTCTATTAATTTTAAAAGAGAAAATGAAAAATCAGGTGTCAACAGCTGCCCCTCTTTGAAAAAAAACTCGGTAGAGATTCATTTCAAAGACGAGATGACACCTGAATCCTAATCGACTCAACACAAGAAAATACAAAGAGTCGTGACATTCGATCTCCAATACTCCCGGTGTAAGCTCTGATTCAGACCCAGTTTGAGGAGGCTTTCATGCAGTAAGGGAGAAACAAAGATGAGAGTTTACCTGGCACTTACCTGCTCGTTGTATGGTGGCTGCCTGACACGCATGATCTAGTGAAAATGGAGCGAGAACCTAAGGATTCGTCATAAGAAAACCTTAGGGTGGTTGAACTTGGACCCGTATGGTAGGTCAACCCATGGTAGATTCCCAATGAAAGGATTCTACTGATTAAAGTTTGACCCGTATAGTAGGTCACCCCATGGTAGATTCCTAATGAAAGGATTCTACTGATTAAAATTTGACCCGTATGGTAGGTTACCCCATGGTAGATTCCTAATGAAATGATTCTACTGATTAAAATTCTGATTGAAATTTGACCCGTATGGTAGGTCACCCCATGGTAGATTCCTAATGAAATGATTCTACTGATTGAAATTTGACCCGTATGGTAGGCCACCCTATGGTTGCTTGTAAGAAGGACTTTGGTGCCTGTAAGAAGGACTTACAGGACTTTGGTGCATGTAAGAAGGACTTTTGGTTGCCTGTAAGAAGGACTTTGGTGCCTGTAAGAAGGACTTTTGGGTGCTTGTAAGAAGGGCTTGAAATGGACCATTCCGTATTGGGGTTTCCAATGGAAGGGTTCCAGAGATGGCATTTTGCCTAATTGGTGCCTGCTTTTCAGGACTTTGAAGATGGACCATTCCGTATCGGGGTTTCTGATGGAAGGTTCCAGAGACGGCATTTTCACCTGATTGGTGCCTGCTTTTCAGGACTTGAAAATGGACCTTGCAGTATTGGGGTTTCCAATGGAAGGTTCCAGAGACGGCATTTTCACCTGATTGGTGCCTGCTTTTCAGGACTTGAAAATGGACCATTCCGTATCGGGGTTTCCGATGGAAGGGTTCTAGAGATGGCATTTCGCCTGATTGGTGCCTGCTTTTCAGGACTTTGAAGATGGACCATTTCGTATTGGGGTTTCCAATGGAAGGTCTCCAGAGATGGCATTTCACCTGAAGTTGAGGCCGTATTGCTTTCTTGCGCAGATGAGGTCTTTGAGAAATGAAGATGTACCGCCTTCTGGTGCAGGTAAAGTCTTCGAAGATAGGAGGCCGTGCTGCATTTTTGGTGCGAGCGAGGCATGTTGAGATTAAGATCACGAGAGTTGGTCAATCATGATTTGATAAAGCTTGAGAACACGAGATTATATCAATCGTGAGCTGATGAAGACTTCATGAGCGCATGTTGATCATGAGTCGCAAGGATTCAGAAGACTTACCTAGATCTTCTGACTTAATGATCGAGGCATAGACAGACTGATTGTATCATGTCTGCTTACTATTAGAGGAAAATATCGCGACTCCAAAAATGCAAAAATAAAAAATTACAGAGCTAAAATGAATTTTCTAATTTTTTTTTCAAGTAACCTGAAAATAGGATTAACAAAGTAATTCCTGATTCCAGACTAATTTTTACAGATTTTCTTTGGCCACAATGAAGAGAAAATAAAAATAAAAATACCGACTATTTTATTTTATTATTATTTTATATATATTTTTGTGGCCTCAATGCTATTACTTATTAAATATTTTCCTAATTTCTAAAAATATTAAAAAAATACATAAAATATGAAAAATTATTTTTTTGCTCAAAAATGGTAACCTGAGCTTGGTGAAGACTTCCAAAGTCGATTTTGTAATTTTCACATTTTTTCTTGATTTTCTATGAATTTTCGAAAATAAAAACGCCGAAAAATACAGAAAATATGGAAAATCATTTTTGGTCAAAATTGATTCCCTAGGCTTGGCCAAGGTCCCCAAAGTTGATTTTTAAATTTTATAAATTTTTATGGATTTTCTATTAATTTTAAAAGAGAAAATGAAAAATCAGGTGTCAACAATGATCTGGCGATGACAAGGAAGAACAAGAAATCTCTCAAATCTCAAAATCAGAGGGTCATTGTTGATTTTGATTGTTTCTACATGGTGCTGATAGCTCATATTGCTCTCAGGTTTTCAGCGAAGCAAATGGAGTTGGTAAGAACAGCCAATATACTTCATCATTCTTCTTTGTCCTCCACATGGCCTTTTTCAAAGGTCTTGCCTTTTTTTTTTGTTGGACTCCATGTTTACATTCTTTTGTTCTCATGTTAAAATGTGCTACTGATGGATGCAGATCAACAGGGCAAAAGTTATTTGCGAATGCTTGATAACATCGGATGGTATCGATCTGAAATTTGAGGAAGCCTTTTGCCTTTTTCTTCTTGGGCAGGTTTTTTTTTTCAGGCAAAAATTGGGTACATTTGAAGTGTACTCTTTTTCCGCTCTTTCCTGTGTATTCCGTGCTATGGTTTGGCAGATTCTTTATTTATTGACTGGATCTACATCTAATAATTTGTAAATTTCCTTGTTTCGCAGGGTAGTGAGGCAGAGGCAGTTCAAAGACTTCACCAGCTGGAAGTAAATTCCAATTCCACTTCACAGAGTTCACCTACAAGAAAACAAATCAAAGATATTTCTGGTGCAAGTCCATCTTTGGTGAGCATTTAATTCTGCAATGGGCTCGTTTCTCCCATTTCGTAATTCCTTAATGATGCATGCTTGCTATCGAACTCAAACCTCCCAAACATGTCATGAAATGTATTTTAATATGTGTACAGATGTCTAATTATTTGCTTTTGCCTCTGATAGCCATTGTATGCCATGGTAGAACCTTGGGAGGCTCAGGCCATCAAATATTCCCGAACATGATTATGTGGATGTTGGAGTTTCTTTTCGCAAGTTTTCTTAGTGAAATTGGTAGGTTCCGGGTACCCTGGAACCGGATCCTGGAACCTGTGACAGGGTAGGTTCCAGGTTCTAGGATACACAGGGTAGGTTCCAGGTTCCAAAAAACGAGGAACCTGTACTCGCGGGTAGGTTCCAGGTTCCGGGCGGAACCTACCCGGAACCTGGAACCGCTCACCCCTACTCTTCTTCATCTCCATCTTCCCTTCTCTATTCTTATCTTATTTTCTCCATCCATTCTTCTCCAACTTCTCTTCTTCATCTCCTCTTCTCCATCTTCCCTTCTCTATTCTAATTTATCCACTAACTCTTCTTTTTGTTATTTGTAAAATAATCCTTCAAGAGTTAGGTATTTGCACTCTAGTCCTTGAATTTTAAGTATTTACAATTCAGTCCCTGAAAAAATATATTTCTTTGAGTCTAAATCTCCTCACAATTTTTGACACACTAAAATTTACCACATGTCAAATTTAAGCTCATTTCTTGCCGCTGAAAATAATGCAGAATTTAATTAAAGCCCTTTTATAAAATTGAGTCATTCTGGGTATAATTGGGCCAAGATGAAAATTTAAAATATTAGAAGACAATGTCACAACTCATAAAAAGTGAAAATTAAAAATAAGTTGACTCAAATTAAATTTTTTTAGGCCCGATTCGCGATTATACTCGTGAAGGAACAAGTGACTCGAATTGGATTTTTCCGAATTTGCGATGGCCAATATGAAAATAGATTTAAAATAAAAATATTAACTATATTTGTGTATTTTTTTGCCTCAAATGTTATTTTTCCAAAATTTTCAAGTATTTTTGTATTATTTATTTATTTTTTTAAAAAAATTAAAAAAATATATTAAAAAAATATGAAAATTTATTTTTTGTTCAAAAATGGTTGCCTAGGCTTGGCCAAGGCTTCCGAAGTTGATTTTGCAATTTTCTCATTTTTTCTTTATTTTTCATGAATTTTTGAAAATAAAAATACTAAAAAATACTGAAAATATGAAAAATCATTTTTTGGTCAAAATTAGTTCTCTAGGCTTGGCCAAGGTCTCCAAATTTAATTTTTCAATTTTATGAATTTTTATGGATTTTTCAAAAAAATAAAAATGTCGAAAAATACTAAAAATTTTTAAAAGAGAAAAAATGATTAAAAATCAGGTGTCAACAGCTGCCCCTCTTTGAAAGGAAGCTCGGCAGAGGTTCATTTCAAAGACGAAATGACACCTGAATCCTAATCGACTCAACACAATGAAATAAAAAGAGTCGTGACATGAATATTCTACTGAAAATGAAATGAGAACCTAAAGATTCGTTATAAGAAAACCTTAGGGTGGTTGAGTTTGAATGCGTATGGTAGGTCAACCCATGATATATTCCTAATAAAAGGATTTTACTGATTAAAAATAGAATTAAAAATTTGACCCGTATGGTGGGTCGTACCATTTGACCCGTATGGTGGGTCGTACCATGGTAGATTCCTAATAAAATGATTCTACTGATTTAAATTTTGACCCGTATGGTAGGTCACCCCATGGTAGATTCCTAATGAAAGGATTCTACTGATTAAAATTTGATTGAAATTTGACCTGTATGGTAGGTTAGCCCATGGTAGATTCCTAATAAAAGGATTCTACTAATTAAATTTTATTGAGATTTGACCCGTATGGTAGGTCACCCCATGAAACTGCCTGTAAGAAGGACTTTGTGCCTGTAGAAAGGACTTGGTGCCTGTAAAAAGGACTTTGGTGCCTGTAAAAAGGACTTGTGCCTGTAGAAAGGACTTGATTACCTGTAGAAAGGACTTGGTGTCTATAGAAAGGACTTGGTGCGTGTAAAAAGGACTTTAGTGCATGTAAAAAGGACTTGATGCCTGTAAAAAGGACTTTGTGTCTGTAGAAAGGACTTGTGCCTGTAAAAAGGACTTTGTGCCTGTAAAAAGGACTTGTGCCTGTAAAAAAGACTTTGTGCCTGTAAAAAGGACTTGTGCTTGTAAAAAGAACTTTGTGCCTGTAAGAAGGACTTGATTTGCCTGTAAGAAGGACTTTTTGCCTATAAGAAGGACTTGGTTTGCCTGTAAGAAGGACTTGGTTTGCCTGTAAGAAGGACTTGTTTTGCCTGTAAGAAGGACTTGATTTGCCTGTAAGAAGGACTTACTTTACCCGTAAGAAGGACTTTGTGCCTCTAAGAAAGACTTATTTTGCCTGTAAGAAGGACTTGATTTGCTTGTAAGAAGGACTTGCTTTGCTTGTAAGAAGGACTTTATGCCTGTAAGAAGGGCTTGATTTGCCTGTAATAAGGACTTTGTGCCTGTAAGAAGGACTTGATTTGCCTGTAAGAAGGACTTTGTGCCTGTAAGAAGGACTTGATTTGCCTGTAAGAAGGACTTGCTTTGCCTGTAGGAAGGACTTTGTTTGCCTGTAAGCAGGACTTGATTTGCCTGTAAGAAGGACTTTATGCCTGTAAGAAGGACTTGGTTTGCCTGTAAGAAGGACTTTGTGCCTGTAAGAAGGACTTGGTTTGCCTGTAAGAAGGACTTAGTTTGCCTGTAAGAAGGACTTAGTTTGTCTGTAAGAAGGGCTTGGTGTACCTCAAAGGGTGCCATTCTGAAATCTGGGGAGACTAGGAATCCTGCAGAAGCTCAAACCCAAATTATATTCTCCTGTAGCTTTAGGAATAAACCAAAGAAGCAGAGATCAAAAGGTCTCGAACATTTCTATCTTTGAGACAAATCATGCTTTATTGAAGAAGGTGGATACCTGTATGTATCGCAATGGATTCAAGTTCCTCAACAACCGTCAGAATTCATCCAGGTTGAAGATATACTTACCTGAGAATTTAGAAGAAATGCCTGGTGGCTTCTCGACAACCAGGCTTGTTCATTCAATAATCGCCGAATGAATTTCAAGACTTTGGAAGGTAATTCGAACATTGGGAATGTGTTGCCTGTCAGGCAGTGTCAGAGGTAACATGTGCAAGCATTTTCATCAATGAGTTGATCGATTCATGCAAAACTATTCAACCAAGACGGCAATGATTAGAAGTAGTCTATGTGATAACTCATGATGCAATCAATCCAAATGTGAATCATGCAAAATTATTCAGTCAAGCTTGCATTACCAATTTTGTTTAAGGAGGTTCTCATATTATGAACGCCTCGAATGTAATCTGAAAGGGGAACTTCAGTCCGAAAGGGCTTTCTCTCACTCTAGAGAAAGGCTGTTTATCTGTAGATTAAAATGTTAGACATGTGTGGAAATGGTTTACCTTTCCTCATCCTGTTATGCCCCATTTTTCACATTTGATGTCTCCTATGCAGTTTATGCTCTAAGTTGGAGTTGATAAATTAAACATGCGGAATAATCATACATAATTCGTGAAATGTGTAAACACAATGCCGATGTGACAATTTTTAGCATCATGTGTGTTTATATAATGTGCAAACATGGGCGGATTTGAATTGCCCCTTATGTCGAGGAGCGGTTTGTCTCAAGTTTTGCCCCTGCACAATGAGGCATATGGGTGAGGGAGCATTTTGGTTTGTTTAGTGACAGCGACCGCCATGGTTTAGCGGTTAAATGCCCCCCATTTTTCACCAGAATAGATCTTGTCAGATGATCATCATTTTCTTTTGGATTTGTCTCCTTCAACATGTTACATGTTAGTATAAATATTTCCTGTAACAAGAAAAGGAGACATGTCAACCAGTATTAAAAGGGATAAATTGGAAACGATACTGATTTACCCTTCATCTTGAATGCCTTGGACAAGTCTTTTACCAATTTTGCTGGATTGAGTTTTCTTCGACTTTTGTTGGATGCTTCACCATTAAGCCGAGAATGTGGCAAAATATTGACTTCGGTATTACTCGTCGAGTATTCCTGCTTGCAAAAAGAAATGCACAAAAAGTTGTTTCATTTATTTATAATACATACAACATTCCCCACTTTGGGGATCGAACTCGGGATATTTCGGACCTACTGTCATCCCCCATACCATTCGGTCCATTGGACCGTAGGTGTCCATGGGGTTTTCTTTTCAAAGGTTAATCCTTGGGGATAACGCGGCCCTGTTGTATCACCTTGGGCCTTGTTACGGTATTTCTCGAGGTAATTTGCAATCCCTGTTAAGAATGGAATAAAAAAATTCAAGACTCGAGATGATTATGTGCAAATTAGAACGATACAGAATTACCCATGTCTGAGATTGTTCGGGTCCCTCGTTCGCATTTTCTTTTATCTGAAGCTGTCCACTCTGTGGTAATATCCATGAGTTGCTTTGCCCCAAATTTTGTTCAACTTGTATTTGGGTATAATTACGTTCTCGAGTCAATTTGAAAACTCCTGAAAATTGAAGGGATTAACTTTAAAACCTGGGTAGTTCGAGGGTAACTTGAAACGATACGGGTTTACCCTTCGGATTTACGCGGATTTCTTCTCGATATTAATTTTTTCGAGTTTGGTACGGTAATGGCTCCGAGCATTTACTAGGGGGAAAGGGAAATGATTACTTCTAGCTCGTGCATCAACTTTGGACATCGATAAAAGGCGAGAACGTGCAATGAAACCAAGTAGATGTATTCGTCCAGGCTTGATCTTCTTCCCTTTGCAAGCTCTTGAATGATCAGCTAGCGTTGTTCCGGATCAGGTACGCGTCGGCCGTGTCGCAGGTCCCATGATCACTAGTTTTGAAATACAGGATCCGTATGCACATTAACGCCCTGGTGCTTCATCAGTATCAAACTGCCTGATCATGGCGGCGAGTTCGTCGCCAATACCACTTGCCTGGTGATAATACCTCACCTATTCCTTAGAAGGCATCCATGCTGGTCTCATAGTCTCGGTCTTTTCGTACCTTGTTCCAACAGAACTTGATCCTGCTATGAACTGATCTAACTCACCTCTTAAACGTGCATTTTCGATCCTCAGATAATGCATTTCATCGAGGGTGAGGAGAGTATTGCAGTTGGGGCAGGTGGCGGAGTCAAAAGCCTCTTTATATATCTTGTTCTCCGCTCGGAGGTTTTCATTTTCAACTCTTCGAAACTCGGCTTCGCTGTGCTGGTGACGAGTCTTCATTCGGGTTCGTCTATTTTGAAACCAGAACTTGATTTGCGAAGGTTCAAGTCCTAGCTCTTGACTCAGTTCCATTTTCTGTTTGTCGCTGGCATAGGGCACGTTCTGAAGAAATCTTCAAGCTTTCGTACTTGCTCCTCAGTATGGCGACGGTAACGCTTCTTTTAACCTTTACCGTTGTTGTCCTTGTCCTTATCGGGCTCTTGGATGTCGTCGGTGGAAGGGCCGGGCTCCATAGGCTCGATCCCAAACATGGTTTCGAACTCTTCCTCTCCCATATTCAGCAAGTAACGATAACTTTCAAGTGTGTTGGGTTGAGACATCTTCGATTTGGTTAACGATTTCTCAAAGTTTAATATCTCTTCTTGTATTTTCACTTTCTGGATTTTTCTGGGAGACTGCGTATGCTTTAAGAGTCTCTCTTTCGAGCACGAATGAGAATTATCAAGAAGATGCCTCCTTTAAAATTAGACGTGGGTTTAGCAACTGTATTGCCTCTCTCGAGTATTCTGGCTTTCTCGATTTTCATTTCATCGTATCTCTCGCCCAGCTCGTCTCCTTCCATCTTTCCGTGGAAGAGGGCCCCTTATTGCTGTCTCCACCGTCAATTTGCTGGCGAGTTCTTCAGCTTATTTTTTATCCTTTCTTTTTCAAAGTAGTGGCGTCCCGTCCAGCTTTTCCGTAGAGACGTCGGATTTGCTTGGCTCGAGATTGGAGACAAGTAGCGGAGGTGATACTGATAGGGAATGGTAGACAGGAAAATCTGGCCAGTAGAGACTTCCCCTGCAAAAATGAAAGAGAATGCGGCAGTATATGTTCTTCATATTCTAGAAAAATTGGAACGATACTGTTTTACCCTTGTGTGTACTTCCATTGAATTTGAATTGAGGAAGTTCCTTCATTTGGACTGGATTGAATTGTATGTCCCGAGTTGCCATTCACTTTGAGCTTGCCACATAAGTGCTTTGCTTAGTTGGGCCTATTTTCTTTCGGGTTGCCTTGGACCATCATCATTTTCCATGCCATTGAGTTCGTGGACCGGAGGGCTCCTTTAATTTGAAGGTTACCTTTAAGGCGAATGAGTCCTATCGCATTCCATTGGGTCATTTCATTTTGCGACACTCTTGAGGCACTTTGCAATCCCCTGGGTGAGAATGGAACAAATCCAATTTAGCATTTTGCAATGATTGAGGGTAAATTGGAACGATACACAGTTACCCGTCTTCGAGCTCGCTTGGGCTTTTCACTTGAAATTTCCCTACGTGAGGCCATTCAACATTTCTCATTATGGCAGTCAGCGACATTACCACAAATTGATCCGCCCTGAGTCTAGCATAAAAAGGGATTCACGCATTCGACGGGATAAAAAAAACAAATTACCCCCTTGCCCCTGAATTAAATCTAGACACCTAGAAAGCTGGAAATATCATACGCAGGGAAATTAAGCATGAAATGAAAGGTGCACTTATTCAAGGTCAGTTCTGCCTCTCCTGTGGCTCTTCGATAATCAGCTAGTCTCGTGTTGGTTCGGGTGTGGATGACCGATGTTTGAGAGTCTCTACTCACTGGCTCCTAATCGCGGCTTGGGACGTCTGTCAACCCTAAACTGGTTAACCAGGGCAGTAAGCTCATCATCTGAGTAATCTCTTGAACCTTCCAGCAACTGATACTCGAATTGGGCATTGTTGTTGGCAAATGCTGGCGGTAGATTTCTCATTCTGTCCTCGCCATGAGCAATTTGACTTCTCGTGCTGGAGCCTTCATCATTACTCAAGAAAGTGTGGGGATTACCAACTGTCCTGCTGCTAAAAACTCCTTCAATTCGAGGATTAGAGAAGTGGAAGTGCTTAGGATAACTTCTCGTCTGATTCTCTGGCTGCGCAGGGGCGTTGATCATGAGATGAATTCTAGCAACCGGCTGGTGCTCAAACCAAGGAATCTGAATACACTGCCCCTGCGGTCTATACTCTTGAAGAGCATTAGGGTGATTCTGGGGGATACTTTGATTAACGCCTGGGGGATTGATGGCACGGCTACTGGCTTGGTTGATGATGGGAAGTGGCTCGCCCCATGTTAACCTGCGGAACTTATGGTGGCGAGGAGACTTGACGTCCAGGCTTGGATTAGTCCCGCCTTGGTTTTCTTGATTCTGAGCTGCATTGTGTTCTCTCATCCTTTTTCTGTACTTCTGAAGATGACTCGAAACATTTCCTTTAGTGAGTCCCTCTACCTTCATAATTTCCAGTATATGTTGCGGCCGTGCCGAATCGATTCCTAGCTGTTGAACTGCATTAACAAACATACGATGTAGCTCGGGAGACCAACTCATCTTCTTTTTCCAATTGCTTGGAACAACATTGAAGGCTTGATAATTATTCTCTTGGTTGTGCAATTGCTTCCTCACCACGTGCTGCCATATGTTTTGAAGCATCTGAACCCTAACTGGTTTCGTTACGACGTCTTGGGCCCTGTGTAAGACAGCCTTCATTATGGCTTGCTGATCATCGCTTGCCGATATTACGACGACTGGCATGTTTAATTCAGAATTGATGAATTTCAAGAGAGTGAAAACATCCATGTCAATCCCTACCATGGCGGTGAGGATGATATCAAACTGGTCACTACTCCTCCTTAATACTTCTAAGGCCTTTGTCGCTTTTGCTTGAGCTAAAACCTTATACCGGCATTTTCTCAATACGGTAACAAGGATTGACAGAGAGACTGGATTACCGTCAATGGCTATGACCAGTAGACCCTCAGGGTAAGGAACTTCATCAGCTTCGACCAGGGTTGAACATGCGCCCGTTTCCCTAATGCTCGACATATTTCTGGATCTAGGACTGCCGACTCGAGACCGCCTCAGGATGTCTTCTTGGACTTGAGGGATCACGGGATCGTCGATGGCTTCTCGTAACAGGCTTTAAAAGCCGATGCTTGGATGGTGAAGGTTTTGAATTCCTCTCCCACGAGAACTTTTTCCTCTCTATCTTTCTCCTGCGAGTTCTTGCAGATAAACTCTCACTCTCACTATCAAATGAGGACAAGTTCTCTCTCTGGCAATAGCAACGACTTCCCTCTTCACGGGCAGCGCTATTAGATTTTTCGAGGGAGAAAATTTGACATTCAGCTTTTGATCAAAGGAGAAATCCTTGTTTCTCGCTCAGTTTGTCTTCTTCTTTCTTTTCGTGATAGAGGGCCCCTGTCAAGATCTCCACCGTCGATTTACTGGCGGGTCCTCCAATGAAGACAAGTCGTATCTCCTTTTCGCTAACGTTTGTCGTGTCTTCCACTCAGCTCATCTTTCCGTCTTCTTTTTCAAAGTGGCGGTGTCTCGTCAAACTTTCTGCGGAGATTTCGGACTCGCTTGGCTCGAGGTCGCCATCTGATGGGAATTCGAGCCAACGAGGGTGGTGCCAATAGAGAATGGTAGATAAGAGAAATCTTGACTGGTTGATACCGTCACTATGAAATCAATATTTACTTCAAAGCAGATTACCATCTTCGCATTCCGCTCATCTGCCTCACCTCTCTCCCCCTTTCTTTCGTATTCTGCTTTCAAAAATGGCCAATTCTCCTAACCATACCTTATCCGCCGAAGTCCTGGCTGGGTGGGAGAGACTCTACAATCTTCTTGGTAGAGGTTACGCTCATATAGCCAAAAACTCTACCGTTGAGGCTGAAATCCTCGGTTTATTCAGGACCGTGGACGCTGCTTCTGTTGAGGGTACCCAACTAGGGAAGGAGTACCGGAACTTCTCGACCCTCTTCATCAATTTTATGGCTGCCTATAACCGCGCTTATGAGACGGTCCTTGTGACTGCCGTCGTGAAAGCTCGTTACCAAGACCGGCACGAGCGTCTGGAAACAGTCACATTTGTGGCTGATAATCACAAGAAGGCCCTCAAGTTTGCCAACGATAAGCTTTCGTGGCTGGTTCGTGAGAGGGGAAAGTTGGTGGACTGTCTGGCCTTGGTCCGAACTTACTCCGAACAGGAGCCGGGCAATATTGTGATGAGGTGCAAATGCGGTTGGCTGCAGGAGAGACTTGATGACATTACGGCAGACATTGCTTTCGAGAGGGCGGCAATTTCGGACCTGGAGTTTGCCGTCGAGCATTATGAAGCCAGTATGGCCCAGGCTAAGGAGAAGCGCGATCGCCTCTTCTTTATGCTCGCGGGGCTTAATCCCGAGAGCGCCCGGTGCACCCAGAGCATCAACTGTTTGGAGAGTCAGTTGAGCTCTTTCGTAATGGTTATCAGGGCCCAGTTTGGCTTTACCTTTCCTCCCCAGTGAGCTATTGTAAAACCTGTTGATGTATGGAATAAAAGGAATGTTTCGCATGTCTATACTTTTGTTTTCCTGTCATCTCTTCTCCTGGGGAACGATTTAGGGTGCTGAAGATATTGAGGCTTAATCTTCTTCATGATGCTCTCGCGGGTTGTGGTAGACGATGATATCAAGAACATTAGAGAAGCATTCAGTGTGGCTTTCCACCAGCCGCCTAGAGACCCGCGTTCAATCATGTAAATTAATAAAGCTGCCACCACTCAATCAGCGTGCCAATAAATTCGGCCATTTGTTGCGTGCTCCACTTCAACCGTGTTTTGTTGCTTTCGGCGTCCACTCGTATGTATCGGGCACCTGTAGCATCGGGGGAGTGTCCGTGGGCCACGTTCATTAATAGAACCTCGGTCCTCTAAAACCCTCCTCGTGTTTCAGATCCGAGGAAATTTTAAGACTGGTCTCTGGTTGATTTAATCAGGTTAAGGTACTTATTTCATGGTTTATGATTATATAATCCATATTGTCTTTCAAAAGACGCGGGATCCTCTGCAATACATTAAATATGCCCCCGTGTTTAATCAGTATAAATCCACCGTCATATTAGAATACACTGCCCATACAAGTTTACGGATTGACACAAATCTATCTGTCAAAGATGGACAGTGTTCGTTTGCCCCCCTGAATTAACGGTTGAAGCATTGGTATTTTTCGTCTTTTGGTATTTCTGAAGATGATTCTTGATATATTATTGAACTTAATTTTTACACCCATCTGGGGTATCTAGGATCTCCCTGCAAAAGAAAAGGATATAATTAGTATGCGACACAAGGAATGTCGGTCCATGACTCCTATATTAGTCCAATTTGATTTTTTCTATTTTATAGAGAAATCAGAAAAAAAAAATTTCCTTAGGAAGAAATGGGTTAATTTCTGATACAGAATTTTTTTTGCAGATTTATTACTCTTTTTTTATTATTTTTTTAAAGGAATGTGACAAAATCTCTTGACGTTTACTAAAATTTTTGAAGGAATTTCCTTTTTATCAAAATAAATTTTCAGAGGTAAATTTGTCAGGAAAATTTTATTTTTATTGAAGCAGGAAAGACATGACAGAAATCCTTTATTGGTTAACAAAATTCCCCCGAGACATTAGTCTAATTTTATTTAGAGAAAATTTTCTTAGAAAAACATGAGCGAATTTCTCGAAAAGAATTTTTGTTGCAAGTTTTTATAATTTGAAAGAATGTGATAAAATCACTTGATGTTTACCAAAGTTTTTTTTTGAAGGAATTTTTCTTTTTATCGAAATAAATTTTTAGAGGAAAATTTGTCCGGAAAATTTCATTTTTATTGAAGCAAGAAAAACATGACAAAAATCTCTTATTGGTCAATACAATTCCCCCGAGACATTAGTCTAATTTTATTTAGAGAAAATTGTCTTAGAAGAATTTTCTTGCAAGTTTTTATAATTTGAAAAATGTGATAAAATCACTTGATGTCTACTAGAGTTTTTTTTAAGGAATTTTTCTTTTTATTGAAATAAATTTTCAGAGGAAAATTTTTTCAGGAAAATTTCATTTTTATTGAAGCAATAAAAACATAACAAAAATCCCTTATTGGTTAATAAAATTCCCATGAAGGGATTTTTTCACATCATTTTTTCAAAAAAAAAAATTTAAAAAGAAATGAGGGACAAATTTAATTTTTATTTTCTTTTAAAAGAATGGTCGTAATATCAAGCTCAAAAACTGACTAACACCTAGCATGGACCGACCGAAAATAAATACAAGATAAAATTAGAGAACTTACTTTTACCTTGGAGAAATGCAAATCACATAGTCATGCGCATGACTCAAGTGAGGAGTGGACTCTAGAAAATAAAAGAAGGAGAGACAAGGTATGAACCTAAAAAGGCCCCCACTATCTGAATTGACAAACTTACCCTCCGCGCAATCAAATCACAATGGGAAGAATTGTCAATTCAGATAATGAGCGGGATAAAATATGGTCAACCCGAGCGCAATCGACGCAAGAGTTTTGCATATTCGATCCCTATCTATGGTTTTCTAGGAAGAATTTCGCGACTTGGGTTTAGACGCTTGTGTGTGCAGGTGTCGTGATCCTCAGAATATGCAAGACATGCACAACAATTGATATCAAAACAGCGCTTCTAGAAATGTGCGAAATTAAATAAATAATCCCAACACCGAATCTGTAAAACAAATGGGTTAGTCAAACACTCCGCCCCTTAAACTCCCATCCTGCAAAAACATATAACACCTATAGAATGAGTCTCAAACAAAATCGCCAGAAGCGAGGTATTCATGAAACTTTCATTGGCCTAAGTCCACTAAGACTTTTAAAATTTTGAAAACAATTCAAGTATACCAACTGGTATCTTTTTTCGAAAATTTAAAAACCCCGTCCCCAGCGTAGTCGCCAAGCTGTCGCGACCCTCTAAAATTTTTTTAAATTTTAAAGGGGTTAACAGATTATTAGCTTAATTAGATTTGACTATCCTAACGCGGACCCTCCCAAGCCCTACCGAATCGCAACTTTGGTTTTTGTTTAAATGATTTTGAAATTTGGAGTCGCCACTAATCGTTCTTGGTAGGTCGATTAGAAACCTAAATAAATTAGCGGGAGAACTAATTTATTCATGCGAACCAGAGATTATGAGCTCGGGGACTTGGTTACACTAGTTAATTAAAACTAATGCCCTTTCGGTACCTTAATTTCATGGATATCCTAATTCGGCAACTCAGGCTTGGTTTATTTCTAAGGCTCTAGTAGGGTATTCTCTTTTGTGTTTTCACTTTTTAAATAGGATGCATGGATGGTATATATTTTTATTTGTTATATTTTTTTAAGTGTTAAAGATTCCCTGAAGCCGAAAGAGGGAGTGTGTTAACGACTTCTGTGCAGTATTACGACCTACTCATCTTTTGGGTCTGATGATTCAAAAATTAAATTATAGGAAGTACATGACAGTGAATAAACACCTCCAATGGGAGGCCTAGCATTAGCTTGGCTCTTCCCTTTGGGATTTAAGGTACAGGTATTTAAGTTGCAAGTATTTAAACTACTGTAAGTAAAAACCTCCAATGGGAGGCTAAGCATTGGCTTGGCTCTTCCCTTTGGGATTTAAGGTACAGGTATTTAAGTTGCAGGTATTTAACTACTGTAAGTAAAAACCTCCAATGGGAGGCTAAGCATTGGCTTGGCTCTTCCCTTTGGGATTTAAGGTACAGGTATTTAAGTTGCAGGTATTTAACTACTGTAAGTAAAAACCTCAAATGAGAGGCTAAGCATTGGCTTGGCTCTTCCCTTTGGAATTTAAGGTACAGGTATTTAAGTTGCAGGTATTTAACTACTGTAAGTAAAAACCTCCAATGGGAGGCTAAGCATTGGCTTGGCTCTTCCCTTTGGGATTTAAGGTACAGGTATTTAAGTTGCAGGTATTTAACTACTGTAAGTAAAAACCTCCAATGGGAGGCTAAGTATTGGCTTGGCTCTTCCCTTTGGGATTTATGGTGCATATATTTAAATTGCGGATGGACTTTGTCCTCTCCATTCTGGGGCATGAATTCTTTAAAATGAAATACAACGAATTGATTCAACAATTTGAAATTTGTGCGCCCTTGAGGACTCCTCCAAGCCGATTTTGTGCTTCCATATGGTTGACCATTGATATAGAGCTGCGGCTTCCTAATATAAAATAGAGTGAAGTGTCAGTATACAAAATATGTGCTAATTTGCACATAAAATCAGAAGAGTGGAAAGAGTACTTATCTCCCGTTTTTTGGGAGGGATTTCTATAATTGATTTTCGCTCTCTATATTCCCAATATAGAGAGTTTCTTTTGAATTAAGAGGGACTTTTAGTCACAGATCAGTTGAGAAATCGGTGGACAGCTTAGGAGCTTATCTGGGCCGATTTTTGCATCTCTACGAGATTTTTGCTGTTGACATAGAGATATCCTTCTCCTGACATAAAATATGGGAAAAAATGGGAGATGGAGAAAGTGTATACAATTTGTGCTAATTTGCGAGTAAAACCATAAATAAATGAATAAATAAAAACACTTAGCTCGAATTTGCTTGCTCGTTGACGAGGATGAACTCTTGATTTATATTGATCGATGAAGGAATTTGTGATGATAACCCCTAGCTTTAAACTCCCATCATCTTCAAAATTCTCTCTCTTTTGGTATTTTCTTTCTCTCAAATTTTTCTTCAATCTCCCAAAACTCTCTCAAACATCCAAAATTTTCTCTCCAAAAAATTCAAATCCCCTCTCAAGCTCACTTCTTCCTCCTTTTATAATCTACTCATCTATCTCCCATTCTAATTTTTCCACTAACTCTATCTCCCATTCTAATTTCTCCACTAACTCTTCTTCATTTTCATCTTCCATTCTCCATCTCTATCTCACATTCTAATCTCTCCACTAACTCTTCTTCATCTTCATCTTCCCTTCTCCATATTTATCTCCCATTCTAATTTCTCCACTAACTCTTCTTCATCTCCATCTTCCCTTCTCTATTCTTATCTTCCATTCTAATTTCTCCACTAACTCTTCTTCATCTCCATCTTCCCTTCTCTATTCTTATCTTATTTTCTCCATCCATTCTTCTCCAACTTCTCTTCTTCATCTCCTCTTCTCCATCTTCCCTTCTCTATTCTAATTTATCCACTAACTCTTCTTTTTGTTATTTGTAAAATAATCCTTCAAGAGTTAGGTATTTGCACTCTAGTCCTTGAATTTTAAGTATTTACAATTCAGTCCCTAAAAAAATATATTTCTTTGAGTCTAAATCTCCTCACAATTTTTGACACACTAAAATTTACCACATGTCAAATTTAAGCTCATTTCTTGCCGCTGAAAATAATGCAGAATTTAATTAATGCCCTTTTATAAAATTGAGTCATTCTGGGTATAATTGGGCCAGGATGAAAATTTAAAATATTAGAAGACAATGTCACAACTCATAAAAAGTGAAAATTAAAAATAAGTTGACTGAAATTAATTTTTTTAGGCCCGATTCGCGATTATACTCGTGAAGGAACACGTGACTCGAATTGGATTTTTCCGAATTTGCGATGGCCAATATGAAAATAGATTTAAAATAAAAATATTAACTATCTTTGTGTATTTTTTTTTGCCTTAAATGTTATTTTTCCAAAATTTTCAAGTATTTTTGTATTTTTTTAAAAAAAATTAAAAAATATAGATATATAAAAAATATGAAAATTTATTTTTTGTTCAAAAATGGTTTCCTAGGCTAGGCCAAGGCTTCCAAAGTTGATTTTGTAATTTTCTCATTTTTGTTTCTTTATTTTTCATGAATTTTCGAAAATAAAAATACTAAAAAATACTGAAAATATGAAAAGTCATTTTTTGGTCAAAATTAGTTCTCTAGGCTTGGCCAAGGTCCCCAAAGTTAATTTTTCAATTTTATGAATTTTTATGGATTTTTCAAAAAATAAAAATGTCGAAAAATACTGAAAATTTTTAAAAGAGAAAAGATGATTAAAAATCAGGTGTCAACAGTTGTGCCTCTAATAATATCGGCTTTCCTCTGGTAAGAAGGGAGCAGAAAAATATGCTCCTCAAATAAATTGATCATGCGCATGATTACAGGTCATACTGCTTGGTTAAGCTTCAGATCCTTGCATGCAAAATGATTTAGTGAATTTGGCCAATCATCTGCATTCTTCTCATGGTGACAATGTTACCTTCGTTTGACTTATATTGAACCTTTTTCTCCCTTGAAATATTGATTGTCTCGAATTTTCCTTACCACAAGCCAACATGCCAGTTTACGAGCTTGCATTTCTATTGGTACAGATATATACCGGTGCTAATTTCATTTTGGTACTGTCAATTTTTAAGCCATCTGGATTGACTCAACTCATATCAATGGGTTATGGTTATATGCATGGGGTTCGCAAAACTGGAGGTATGTTATTACAGTATTACATACTATTTAAAAGAGTATGCTGTCTATGACATCACAAGTCCCACATGATGGAAGAGGCCCTATTGAGTAAGCTAACATGCACCCCAAATGGGCACGGTTTCCCAGAGTTTTAGGTTTTTAACTGTGGAATGTCTTGTTGGAGTAACTCATTTGAAATTTTTTCCTGTTTCTTTGGTGCTCTGACCTGCATCTTATGAGGACAAGTGGATTTTGACAAGGGCAGCGCCGGACACAATAAGCTGTTATTCTATTTGGCCAGCGTATTCCATAGACATGGAGAAGTTGCATCCTACAACTTACGGAGGCCCTTTTAACAGTGGATGCAGTCTCTCAAACAGTAAATCAATCCCGAGTCCCTTTAGAATGTACTCACATTTTATTTCAATGAGTTCATCAGTTTTAGTAAGCAATTTTAAATGAACAGGAATCATATGTCAAGCTTCTTAGTGTATGCGGGTCATCTTGCTTTCCTTTCATTATATATTTCTTTCAACCAGAAGAACTTTTCAGAAGTTCATTTTGAACTTCCTGTCTATTAATTTGTGATTGATTCTTGCAATTTCATGTGTGAACTTTCGTTTTGCTTAGTTATAATGAAGTTAATATGATGTGTAGAATTTTCTGTCGACCTGCTGATTGTGAGGTTTGCATTGATGGAGATTAACATATATAGGCCTTAAATGGAGTTTCATTTTGAATTTCAGCTAAAGTAGACATTTTTTATTCCTTAACTAGTCGAATCCGACTTGCTTGAAGGCATGCAAGAGAAGTAGCAATATATAGCTGGAGAGAATACATGCTCAAATTCAGTCTGCCATTATGCTTTGTAAGTGAAAATCTTGATTATCTTGGACATTTCTCTGGCACATCTTCATTTGGCTCTTCTACGTGCGGATCCATTCAACAAGCGACGTATCCACACGACGGGCATTGGAATGAACATTCTCTCATTCTGTCTTCAACTATATATACAACATAGAAATGGAATTTGTTATAGCTAGCAGTATCACCTAGAAGGGGTGAATATATGATTTTAAAGAACTTGATAAATTAATGCGGAATTTAAACTATCAAGTTCAGAACTAAGTTAGAGTTTGAACAGAAGCAATGGTATAATTAGATTCTCATGTATGCAATAGAGGATAAGATGCAGTAAGCAAGAACTGAAAAATAGAAGAGTTTGCACACAATATTTATATTGGTATGGTTTAGAAAAAAAATCTACGTCCACTCCTCACGTTGATAGCATACTGGGTACGTTTCACTAATCGATCGATCAATGGTTATAATGGAAGATGATACTCAAGTTGATAGATCCCGCTATCACACACAATTACTCTTCCGGAATCTCTAAAAGACTCTATAGCTCAAGAAAGACAAGTGTAAGATAAAAGCATTCTTCATGCTTAAGAATTTCAGATTCTAGATTCACACTTCCCTTTAGCATCTCAGTCTCCTTTTATACTCATCAACATTCAATTTTACCCATTGGATAGTCTTCATAGCATCAATCTCCAATCAACTCATTAGAAAGAATTGCCAAATGAAAACTAAGTAGCTATTGAGAAATGAGATTAGAATCTTCTGTTGATTTAGTCAACCATATAACTAAATTTAAATTTTCATAAAAAGAGTTCTTTGTTTGGAAATAAATCTTATCTTTGCTAATCAATCAAGATGTCTATATTTGATTCACGAGACAATCTACCATATTGATATTTGCCACAATAGGAAATTCAAGCCAAATCACTAGCCTCATGATAGAAATAATTTGCGTCTTAATCTAACTTTGGCGAAAAGTATCAAAAAAGTCCTAAACTTATTGCATTGATACCAATTTAGTCATAAGTCTTTTAATTAGATCAATTTAGTCGTAAACCTTTTTGCATTGGCACCAATTAGTCTATACGCTCAATTTTGATCAGAAATCACCGATGTAGATTCTGGTGGAGCCACGTAGGATGGCTAACACTAACGC
The DNA here is from genome assembly GCA_016432845.1 of Psidium guajava. Lineage (NCBI taxonomy): Eukaryota > Viridiplantae > Streptophyta > Magnoliopsida > Myrtales > Myrtaceae > Psidium > Psidium guajava. Next base: position 29,471,029 of record CM028232.1, on the reverse strand, counting down.
GAACATTTTTTAATAATATTTTCTTAAAAAATTATTTTTTCGATAATTTTTCTCTTTTTTTTCCTTTTTTTCCTCTTAAACGTTAGGTTTGGCCACCAAGGGTTAGCTAGCCCTTAACCAAATCTAAAGAGGGCCGCGACCCCTACCAAGGCCTGCAAGGGTTGGCCGGCCCTCACCCAAGGGCTAGCAAGGCTGCCGGTGACCTCATCGGCCAAAGCCATCCTTTAAGAGGAAAAAAATTAGAAATTTTTTTAAAAAATATTAACAAAAAAATATCTACGTTGGTACTAGCCATACTAAGTGGAACTGTCGACATCCACGTTAGTAATTTTCGGTTAAATATTGGCTGGTATATTGAATTGGTACCAATGCAAAAATATTTAGGACTAAATTGATTTAGGACTAAATTGATCTAATTAATATATTTAAGACTAAGTTCCAATGCAATAGTTTTAGGAATTTTTTGGTACTTTTCCCTTTAAATCTGAAACTCAGTAATATCAGTCTCAGTCTAAATATAAGTCAGTCTTTGAGTTTGAGTTTGATAACTCCTTGAGTTTGAAGATATCAAATGCCTTGAGAATTGACAGATTCTAGTTTCGTAACATATATAGGATTGGACTCCATGCGACATATAAGATAACATCCATGAAAATACTGGTTTGGACTATAGTTGCGTTATTCAGCTCATTGTGTCCGAAGGTATAAATATTAATTTATTCCTCTTTTCTCGAGTATCATCTACATACAAATACTTATTTACATATATTAGATTCAGATATATTAATGATTGTTTTGTCGGTTTCAAAATCTATTAAGAAGTGTTATCAACTATACTCCCCCGATTTGGTTTAAAAGTGATTAATTGATTTATTTTAGTCTACCTACATAAAAAGATTTTATTAATTGTGTCTATCTAGTAATGAACTAAATTGCTTGTTTATTTCCTCTACGATGTTTCTTCTCTTTGTGCCTTCATAAAGCCTATTGGACAATCTAATTAAGTGCTGAAAATTAATTAGTTTAGCACTAGAAAGATTAAGTTTTTATACTTTACCAAAAAAAAAAGATTAAGTTTTTATATCTATCGCTAAAGATGAGTTAAAAGATTCGATCGAAGGAAAAAAAATCACTAAATTACGTAGGCGAACAAGGGATTACTTAATTAGAAAAGGTAATTGATTACAATTAGAATACTGTCATTTATATTGCTAAAAGCCTATTAATAATATCTAGTGATCAGTTTTCAATTACCATCAAACAACTTTGTATTTCTGCTTTCAACACTAAACTAACCTCGATGAAAATTTAAGTGCATAAATTCTCAGCACTAAATTTTCTGTTTTGTAACAAACGAGAGAAAAAATTATAAAGAACTCTTCTTTTGAACAAGAAAAATAGTTGCATTTTTCCAATGTGTTATATCGTCCTCTTTTCCTTGCCATTCCAAACAAAATCAAATCTAATTATTTTCAAGTTTTTCAGGGTCACTCCATATCTTGCGAGAATCATATGTTTCAAGAATAACTCTCCAGCATATATGATTTGATTTTGTTACCCAAAAAAAAAAAAAGTAGAGTCTCCTTTATTGAATTGTTTTATGCGAAAGTAATTTCAAATTTGTAACATCGTTCTTTTAGAACATTCCCTGTCGGGCCACAGTTTTCTTCCCCAATTATAAAAGCTCTCCCTCTTCCTCGCCGCAGCCTCTCCACGGCCACCACGGCAGCGCCTCACCTTGCCGTTGCTGCGTCACAGCGACGGATTGCCATCTTCTTGTTGTCCTTACGTTTCTCTCTGTCTTTATGGGTCTTCTCCGGTCTCTCTCTGGTAAGATTCATCTCCGCCTTAAACCTTGGTTGGATCAATTCTTCTTTTTCGAAAGATCGCATTTTTCCAGATCGCCTAGCTTGAAATACTGTGAAATCAGTTGTTTCGTGTGCTTACATGTCCAAAGAACAGAAAGAAAAAAGAGAGAAGAAAAACTTGCGGTTGTCTGCCTTAAATTTGCGATTTTTTCTTTTCTTATGCAAATGCTGCCCTGTACCCAGTATTCCTTTTCTGCCTGAGGAGATGTGCGTTGTGCCTGTATTGACGTGGATAGACTCTTTCCTGGTGTTATTGCCACTAATTTTAAGATAGGTTCGGTGGATTGGTGTCGTTTGCAGGGTGGATCTCCCCTCCTATACCGTCGAAACGGGTGATTTGTCTCACTAATGTTTGCTCTGTGTCTAATCCATAGATATGGGGATTTGTCTGTGCTTCACTTGGCTTTCACATTTTTGGAGTTGCTTCATCGCCTCCTCAACTAGTCAAGACATGGCCAGTCTGGAAATCCTACCAGATGAAGTCACCACTGATATTCTCAGCAGGCTACCTGCTGATCAGCTTGTTAATTTGCGGAGAGTGTGTAAAAGATGGTGCTCTTTGACTGCTACCCCTCATTTTGTTCAGCTGCATCTTGAAATATCTACTCCAGTAATGTATTTCCAGACCACTTCGTTCGAAGATATTAGGTTCACTCTGTCCTCTGTTGACTGGAGCTCTAAGAAGAGGAAGCAGCTGATTAGGGAAATGCGGTTGCCGATAATTGAATTCCTGCCGCTAAAAAGTGATCTTGTATTTTCGGGTAGCTGCAATGGGCTCTTCATCTTCAGAAGAAATTGGGTGTACCCACTTACTAACTACATTTTCAACCCTATCAGACTAGGGAAAGTCACCATCATCAAGTGTTTGATTGTTGGCTTCTTTTTCGAATTGCTCACAAACAAGTACCAGTTGGTTACATATGATAATGCTATGGATGACTTCAGATTTTACATAGGTAGTTTAGAGGCAAGTATGAGATGGAGGAAAGTTGGGTCCTTTCCTTATCGTCCTAGAGAAATGTTTGCCCCATCTGTTGTTAATGGGTGTCTTCATTGGATGGCAATTGGGAAGCGAGGGGAGAAAGACATATCGCCCCCGTGTACACATTCCATCATGGTCTTTAGCATAGAACATTTGGAATTTCGTTTTCTGCCTCATCCAGTTAGAGTGACTGAATCATGTCAAGCTCAGGAAAGGATGCACTTGTTGGCAACCAAGGGCCACCTATATGCATATGGTACATATGCCAAGCTCTTTGACATATGGGTTTTGGAGGACTTTGCAAATTGGTATTGGGTTAAAAAGTTCAGCATCCACCTTGAGCAGGACTTGAACCACTATCCAGTTTATGATATTTACAGAATGAGCGATCGGGAATATCTCCGAATAAGCCAAATAAAGCTTATCGACGTATGGAAGGATGAAGTGCTTTTGGTAGGGCTTGATAAGGGCTTTTTCCGGTACCACAGGCGGCTAAAGACAATTACGAAAGCTCAATTTGCACATCCGCCTAGTGTGCTTAAGTTTTGTGATGTGATTGCTATTGAAAGTACGATGAGCCTCACATTGTTGAGAGATTTATGTGATTCTTTTGAAGGTGTAGAAGAGTTCCCGTAGACGCATTGACAAGGAAGAGTAGTAATTATCTTTAAGGGATGCCTGCTGGTGGCTCTTTGGATAAGATAAAAGGAATTGGGGTTTTCATTCTTTCTTTTCTCGTTCTCATTTTAACAACAGTTGGATTGATGACAGGATTTTCGTCGATGCATTCCGATTGTATAATGGTATAGTCAGATTTTTTACTTTCCAAGTATTGCCGACATCAGCGGAAACTCTTTTGTGCATTTCATGTGTTCATTCTCCAAATCCATCATAATCGTCAATCGCACAATGATAAAGTCAAGACATGCGTACAAGACATGCGTACAAAACTGTTAACTTTTTTACTTTATCTATTTTTCATATGTCCATACAGTTGACAAACAATTTCTAGATGGCCTTTTTCTACCTTTCTTTGGACTTGGTACATTTTATTATTTTCCCTCTTAACATTACCAACCTTGATGGGTCGGAATGATGTCAAAATCTTATTCTTGATCTTTTAACCTAATCACTGCAATCGAAGAAATTTCTTCGATTTTGGGTAGTTGCATTGGGATGTTCATCTTCAGAAAAATATTGATGTCTCCACCTATAAATTTATCAGTTACATTCATATTTGGAGTGGGATTTGAATAAATGGTAACCTTTTCTATTTAAGCTTCTTTTGTAAACGATTTTGGTTCTAAGATATTAATGAAGTAAAATAGAAGTAAAGAATTAGGCCATAGTTGATTCTCAGCTATATGAATTTTTTAAATTAAGTGAGATAGATCTAAAGGAATAGGATATATTTGAGTTCCTAAATGTAATTCTTATAATGACTGATAATCAAAATTTTAAGTGATATTTAATCAATTGATATAAGTTGTAGTTTTGAATACATAATTTATATAAAAATACGAGCATTCGACACATTTAAGTATGATTTAGATTATCTTATAAATTTGCCCAAGTTCAAACTCAGATACTTAGAATGTAGATGAAAATTGAAAAAGTTAGCATATGAAAAGTGAAATCCCCGAATTTTGTCTTTGTCAAGGATAAGATGGGTGAGGTCCGGATGACCATAATCTTTGATGAGGTCTTAATGAAATCTTCGAAAGGATTTCGTGTCAATTTTTTTAATTTTAATAGCTTCTTGATAGCACTCCATACAATTAAAAGTTTGCCGTCCTAAAATAAATAGAGATGCCTCCTATTTGTATAGAGAAAAATGGGAGGAGTCTTTGATCCTTGCGATTCTCATGATTAGCCAAACTAAGATTACAAAGCTACTATTGAAATTTCGATCAATATTTACTTTGATTAAAACAATATCTGGATTTTGAATTTGATATGGTAGATGCCAATTTAAAAACTTTGTTCAAATTTAATAGTTCTACTGGGAAAGACATCGCCTAATTTGATTCGACAATTACGCTTGCTAATAAGAATTGTTAAGCACTAAAATATTAATGCAGAATTTTATATTTGGCTCAAAATTTTCTTTATTTAAGAAACTACATTGAAAATAATCCATGGTAGTGGAAAGTACAAACTGAAATACTCTCACTAGGTTATCCTTTTTAAAGTTTAAACTTAAATGGGAAAAAGATACTTTTAGTGCCAAAAGTTTCAATCAAATCATTTTAGTGCTGAGTCGGAGACAAAACGATCACTTTGGTGCCAAGTTTGGCCAAAAATGCCACATGTCATTAATAAATCATTTTTTACTATAAAATGACATTTAAAAAAAAATAAGTTTATGTGGACTTCTGCACTTTAAAATAAATCAAATTCAAATTTTAAAAATTAGCTAAAAATAAATTCGTTTAAAATACAAATTGTATTTAAAATGAAATTAAAAATAAGTTTAAAATTTAACAAAAAAACCTTTAATTTTTTTAAAAGCAGCAGAAAAAACTTGCAAGTAGTGAGGGCTTGCATAGCCCTCACCACCTGCAATTTTTTTTAAGTTTTTATTTCATTTTGTTAAATTTTTAACCAAAATTTTCAGTTTATAGATTTTTATTTATTTTTGTAAACTAATTAAGACTGTATTTTATATTTAATATATATTTTTATTTTACCTTTTCTAGTTGCTAACTAGACCTCGTCGGAGCCACATCAGCCTAAAATATTAATAAAATAATGACACATTAGATTTCCAGCGGACCAAATTGAACTTGGCATTAAAATGACCATTTTTTTTCAAAAACTTGGCGTTAAAGTGACTCGATTGAAACTTTTAGCACCAAAGTGATCTCCGTACACAACTTTTGGCGCTAAATATGTCCTTCCAACTAATATAGACATGATCTTGATATACTTTCTATTGAGAACTTTTATTTGATTTTGAAGGAAACAAAGCTATCTTACTTTGTTGAAAAGACTTTGATTTATACTTTGAGGATGTTTTACAAATACATTTCTATACCTTTTGTACTTAATGTGTTTAATGCTTTTACTATGATAGAAGCAAGATTTGTAGTAGAGGCACTCTCATCCGAGATTCTTGATGACATGTTATTTTGATCTTTGATTAATCCTCATTGTTGTCATAATCTTATTCCTATTTGATTATCAGGAAAATATCCCTCCCTAATTATCAATTATCTAGTTAGGATTGCATTTCTAACGGTCAATTGTCTGGTTAGGATTGTGTTGGTGTGAGGTTTATTAACTACTACAATATCATTCCATACGATCTTATTCTTTGCTTGTTGCAGCTGAAGTTATTCTTCCCTATTGTGACATTTACAAAGCCAAAAAAGCAGTCCCAATTCCGGCATAGGTGTGAGTTCTGTGTCTTCTCTAAGTTTCCAATGTTGGTCGGTCACTAATTCATTCTCTTTGCAGTCATTTTCGTTGTCATTTTGTTATATGCAAAAGAAGGAATGTGGGCATACATCTAGTTGGTGAGGCAACCACGTGTCAAGTTGCATGATCATTTGCCTAACTGCCAGACATCTGATATTTTCAGAAGAAGTTTGAATTGTGTTACAAACTCCATAGCATGGTAACCATCCCAAAATTTTTGTGCTCGGAACCACGCCATTTTAATAGCACTCTCTGGAAGCTCATACACGACGTTTATCTTCTCTTTCTATTTGCCGTTAGATTTTTATCCAATTTTTTTTCGATAACATCGCCATCTGAGTGTTTGAAGAATTTACTGATGTAAGATGAAAACTGGGCAGAGGTAAAGCAGACATCATGGTACATGATCATGGTAGTTGTTCCAGTATCTAGGCAATATACGTGGAGATGGATTGTTTTGAACATCCAATGAACCTCAGCTATGACTCTGGACGTGCATCTTCCAATTCTTGTTTGACTAGACCTTTGTCTAAGGAAGTCAATAGAAAACCTTGTCCAAACCTGGTTTCCTGAGTGGGTCTGATTTGTTTTATCTGGAGCATCCTATTACTAGTCCTGGCTAGCATCCACCAAGCAAGGTTAATCCTTGGATGTATCAAGTTTTCATGCGGGTTTACCAGATTTAGGTTCTCTTCTTGATCAGAAAATCTCTTCTTGTTTGGTAGACAGCGAGGGAGGGAGGGAGGGAGGGACGGACCAGATCTGTTTGATTTCATGCATTTTTATGTTAAAAAAGCTATAAGGGGAGAAATTGTAAATATTTGGACTTTGATATATCCAATACTTTGATCTTGCTTGAGATAAATGTAGGTGATTTTTCTTTTCATGAGTCCCTATACAGTGATAACAACTAGGGCTTATCTTTTTATTTATATAGAGATGGGAGAACTTTCTCCCTCTGAAGGATTTAATCCGAAGGACTTGCATCATCTTTTAGAAAAGAATGGGAGTCCATCGGGAGTTGATGACTTAGGCAACTATGATGTTCCTGTGCCTTTTTTTTTTTTTTCCATCTGTCTTCTTCAGTTGATTGCTAATTGACATTAGATGACTTTTTCAAAAGAAAATTGGTAAATAATTAATAAAAAAATATTGAAAATTGGTAAATAATTAATAAAAAATATTTATAAAATAAAATTGTACGATATATGGTGATAATTATTTAAGGATATATTAGTTACATATATCTTAATAGAATTTCAATTAATTATTGATAATTATGTTATAAAAATAAGCTTCATAAGAAAAAAAAATTATATTTACAAATTTATGTAAATATAATTTTTATAAATATAAAAAAATAAAAAAAACACAAAATTTATAAATATAAAAAATGAAAATTTTAAAAAATTATATTTATAAATTTATATAAATATAAAATAATTAAAAACACAAATGTTATAAATATAAAAAATTTATATAAAATAACTAAAAACACAAATATTATAAATATAAAATGATTAAAAACACAAACATTATAAATACAAAAAAATGATTTTTTTTTAAAAAAGGCCCAGGGATGGGCTACTTCCGCACGGCCCGTTCAGTAGTTAGACTGTCGCGCAGGCCTCATTTTGGTGAATACTTTTTTCCCCTAATTCGGTAAATATTTTTTTACCAACGCATAGTAGACATTGTAGATGAAATTGTCCCAATTTCAAAGGTGATGTCTTTGTTGTGAGACGTCATTGTCTGGGTAATTCAAAAGCCTTCTATATCAGGACTCTCTTTTCTTGATTGTTACTTTGTTATACCGCATGAGAAGATTATTACCACTTGAAGGAGGTTTTGGCTCACTGTACTGCCTATTTGTCCTGCACTGTGGGTGAATATTCATAGAAAAAGGAAAAATTCCAGCACCTTGGTCTCTTTTGAGGACCATCAAAAGTCCACAGTGTGCTCTAACATGGGGACTTGAGTGAATTTGTGTGGTTGTGGTTTAGCATTAGATATGTATTTAGTCTAGTACTGGTTCGTGCTCATTTAATGCAGTCAAAAGAAGGATGGCAGGTTTGTCATTGGAAATCAAGGATGGCACACAATAGCAAACCTGTTGAAATATGCCATCATATCTTCAAAAATTTGCGCTTGCTCCTTTCTGATTTTTTGCGGAGCTTTTTCGCTAATCCGGAGATTCAGATCTCATTACAGCCGTATTATTTTTCTTTCAATGACCTTCTTTCTGGATCTGCATTTGTTTTGCCTTCAACACTCAGTCCATTTGTGATCCCACCCCTTCTTTTTCTCATATTTTTTGCATGAGGAGGAAATCTGTAATTTTGACAGAACGTCATAAACATGGGAACCTTCTTAGGTTGTCCAGCAATAAATAATTATCAAATATCTCTAGTAGTAGTAAATATGTGGAGATTACCATGTCAGACTTCCATCTTTTAACTCCAAGCTTGTTGTGCAATGAAGTAATCACCTTCAATAAGGAAAATTTGGAGCCAATGCACTGCATTGATCTCTGGTTTTCTCCCAAGATAATGAGATAAGAGATCAACTAAACATGCTTGGTTCTTGTAGTTTTTGTGTTCCTACCAATGTGATTTTGGCAAACCATCAAGAGATCAGGTGTTGCTAATTGCAAAATGTTAGCAACGTACTATGCAATCTTAACCACATTGTTGCTGATTAGGAAATGTTAAAAGTTTCTGAGAAACATTGATAGTGGCGAACATAATTTGGTTGCTCCGAGAATATCTGTGTCGCTTGAGTGCATTACATATGCATGCATATGCAAATTCTAATACGTAGTTCGTGATATTTTGGTTTAGGGATAGTCCCTTTGGCCGATTCCTCTTCACGTAAAGCAATGTAAACGTCCTTGATGTTTGTTTAATAAATTGTGAGTCTGCTTCTTAAGCTTAAGCCTTAAATTTAAGATGTGCCCTTTTCCTTCTGAATGTGTACTTTAACTTTTTCTGTTGTTTGACCCGTGGTAGGATATTATCCCCTGTCATGATTGGTTCAGTGCACCTCTCATGGTTTTTTTAAGGACCACCATATGCAGTATGGTCCTTGCAAAGCTCGGATTGTCTCCACAGTACGTAACTTTGAATTTGGAGCACATCTCATTGGGAAAGCTATGGCTTACTTGGACAAGCTACGGGTGTTACTAATTCACCTTCCATCAACTTTTCATTTCATCTGATCCATAGTTTGCAATGTTTCTATATTTGGACTTTCTAGGAAAATGGTAGTTTGGTTCTATCGACCACTAGTCTCTTCGGAAAGAGGATTGAGGCTCTGTTGTTGAGGAGAAATTGCACGGTGTTCTCCTTACAGATGGATGTAATGTCCAGCTTTAGTTGTGGGGATGTGGGCGTAATTTCCTTTATGTTCTTTATTTCTGAGCCTTTTCATTTGTGCGAATTTTTAAATGGTCGGTAACCTCTTGACCTTCCTGGATATGTCCTCTTTTTAGGTACTAAAAAAGTGGTTTAACTCTAACTAATGGAGGAAGTATCATCACTTGTAATATGCCCTCTTTTTGCATCTTGGTGCCGGTCTGAAGCACTTACTCCAAAGAAATTTCCGGAAATGCAGTTATTGGCCCTCATCTGTTTAAGTTCAATGGCGTATTTAAAGGAACAGATCCAGATATATGGGAACCATACCATGATAAATTTGGCCCTGTAACGGTTTTGCACTTTTTTCTTCCCTTTCTTCTGTTATTCTTCAGCAGGAAACTAATTTTGTAACTCAGTTCAGACCGCTCTGGAACTTCTCTCGTTCAACCATGAAAATTTAGTGTAACATCGTTCACCAAGGAGGAACCCCATACATTGGTATAGAACAGACGGCACATTGATCGTTCTGAGCTGTGTACTTCACTGCTTGGGACAAGGTGTCCCTAAATGAAATTCTTCAGGAAAGAGATCTCTCAAAGAATGCCTTTTCTTGCCACCTAAAGAAATTAAATATTCTAAATAAGAGTTGACTTCTCTGTTTATTGTTATATGTATCGGATTTAGGGTGGATTAGAATGGGAACCTCCCATTGCTTTCCTACTGTGCATGATGGTAAACTTCTTTTGCAGAAGTTCAAATGGCTGGGTGATAAATTTTATCTTGCAGTATTTGTTACAATACAAGGAGAAAATCTGAAAGAGAAATTATTGAAGCAATACAACTAGCATGATCCATGATTTTATTTTTATCTGAAGCAACATAATACCTTCAGTATGAAACAAGTAGTGTAATATTAAGTATAGGCTCTCATTATGTGGTCAGAACAGAAGCAGGAATTTGCCTCACAGAGTTTGACTCTATGATCTCCCTAAGAAACAATTTGCAGGAGATGGTCGCATCTGGCCTGGACTTATCAAATAACTGCATCACAGAAAGATGGATGCAACCGACCTGTCAATATGGAAATGCATATGAAAGACCAAAGAAGCGAGAAAGCAGAAACTAGACTTGTCATCAGCAAAGGATTGGCGACCCTCGATTGGAGGCCAAGGCGGCCCTTGATAGCTCTTGGCGACCCTCCCTCAATATTGGCGACAACAGCAGTGGCCACCACCAAGCAAGGGCACCTCGCCAGGCCACTAGTGAGTGCCCGCCGCCCCCTTCTTGCACTCAACCACTAGTGTCGAACGACATTTAGCGATGAACGAAATTTTTTCGGACTTACAAGCTCCCTTAGTGGACAGAAAAAGAAAAACCAGTTCGATTTTTTTCGCCAATCGCAAGCTAACGAAAGGACTAATTCAAAGGATTAATGACAAGATAAGGCTTGAATGATTGGCTGAGTCGGTTAAAGGTTGCTCCTAAGTGCTTCGAAGTTCCTTCACTGTGGTAGTATTCCTCAATGTGGTCGCCTTCTTTGTCCTTAATGAACCCTCTTCCCTGCTGTCAATTAATTGCACCTGAATTCGGTCCCTAATTTTTGTCCCCTGATGGTCACAAAGTAGAACCTGTCATAATAGATAGATAATAATGTACCATACCAAAAAAGGGGCCATACCGAAAAAGGGCCTCCACGCAAGAAGGCTAGTTCAGTGAAAGTGAAAAAGAAAAGTTCACCAACCATTTTATGGCACCCTTCTTCAAACATCTCCGAAAAACCAGCTATGAGCCAATGAGCATTCTACCCATGAGTTATGATGCATAACGTCAATTTAATGGACTGTGGTTAAGTCATAGAATTCGTACGAGGAGCAATTTGAGTCCATTAACGCACTGAAATGGCATATCAGCACGAAGATGGAGCTTATATGAGCATTTTAGCTATAAGCTGAACATTACAAAATCATCACTCACCTATCATTTGCAATTTTCACAAGGAAAATTCACCAAGTACCCACCCTTACCAAGTATTATCTATTAGTCCAGGATAGTTCCTATTCTGTATGCGTTATTCAAGCCATATGTCTTCAGATTGACAGATGGCAAACCTTCCTTTGTTCTTTATTAGTGAAAGCGTTGCATAATATCAGCATCTAATATCTGAAAGATAGTTTGAGGCAAGAAAGGGCAAAGACACTGTCTCCCAAAGAGCTACTCATCAAGAAAGGGCCCAATTTTACTAGTGAATGAATGAGGAGCAAAATGGAAGGACCATATGGTCCATGAAAGTGTCCATTGAGGGAAACTCCAGAACACCCAATTTTACTAATTAACCCAGTCTTCTTAATACATCATTTGATGCTCAAATTATATCTTTCAATTACGTCGACTACTGCAATACATTGATTCACAAACATTTACTCCTCTAGCTGCGGCGGAAATGAACACACTCCCCCTTGGCTTCAAATCTCCGAGCACCACTATTCCCACCCATGCCGCAAACCCGGGAACTCTTGCATTGAACACACCAAAATTAACAATCCCACATCAATCTCAAGTTATTGTATATTTCTTTCGTCTAACAATATCCACTAAAGGTGATATATATTGAATATTTGCATTAAAAAAAGGGTGAGTAGTCGAACTTTGATTAGAAATTGGGACTTCGGGTCATGAATTTATTAACAAGTACCATTCTCAGATATTTGTTGTAGCAATTTAAGAACAAATGTCACTATTAGAGATTTGTTGTAGATTTATTTCACGTGAAAGTGGCTCTATGCAAGAACGAATTGTCATAGGTGGTGCAATTTTATTTTTTATTTTTAAATCTATTTTTGATGTTTTTAAACATTTTGACTTAATGGGCTAGAAGTGAGGCTCATTAGGCCATAGCTTGTTCTATTTCTTAACCCTTTCTAGGGGGCTTGGTTTCGACCAGTGTCAACCTCACTTGCGATAGTCCATGATTAGCTCACGTCATCCTAACAAGTGGGGACCTATCTATATTTAGTTTCCCACGTCAGGATTATCACATGGTATATTTATATCAGCAAATCCTTTTGATCCTATCATTGTAAATAGTTCATAAATTCACTCATTAATGAATCTTTTTTTACTTACACACCTTTGGATTTGGAAACTCATAAGCGAATCTTGGAGAAAACTTTCAAACAAGTGACTCTTCACTTCTCGCTTGCCACCTGACATTCGGGTCCATTAGAATTGCCTAGTTCTCCTCTCATGCATTCTCTATTTCATCCGATCTACGTTGTTACTTCTGTTCGACGCTACTTTGAGGACCTCCGGAGAGGACCTCCTCAAAATTTTGGCGACTCCATTGGAGAGGGAGTGATTGCGCAAATATGATGCCACCAATGAAGAGGAGTGGCAACGGGAAAGAGAGAGTTCTCAAAGCTAACGTTTACAAAGATACTGAAAATCGAGTGGAGTAAACGCAGAGAAACGTGAACCAATTATAACCACACTGGATACTTAGGATTTTTTTTCTTATTGACATGGCTTTTGACTTACTAGAAACCTTGTCCTTATAAATATATGATTTGGTTGAGCAAATTTATAGGTTTCCTAACACCGTCAAAATTGGACATTTGTGGCACGAGATGTTATATCTCGAGACCTATCTATTCAATTTGGGAGAATTCGAACATGTTAGAATGATCTTGATAAATATTAATCAAATTATACCATTTGGATGGGTTTTCAAATAAGAGAGAAGTTAAAGTTAAATTTAAATCACTTTTAACTTCCAATGTTATTCAACAGAAAGGACTGTCTTCAAATATATAGCTAGATTTGAAAAATAGGAGGAGATATGTCGCACATGCATCAAACTGTGGAGTTGGATCCAGAAACTATCCTTGATTTTGGCCCAACTTTTGAAGACGGCTACAACAATCAGTGATGAACCAAGGCCCCTCCTAGCAAAGAGGTCTCATTCTCTCTCAGACTTTGCGTTTTGCTTTCACCAGAAAGTCATCAATTACGCTTCAGTTAGCAGTAATATCTTTATCATTTACATGCGTATTTAGAGTGAGATTTGAATAAATTTTATTAAGTTTTGCTATTTGATTTTTTTTTTGTAACCAGTTTGGTTTTAAGATATTAAATAAGTGAGATAGATGTAAACAAACGCGCTATCGTTGATTCTCAGGTAAATAAATATTTTAATTAAGAGAGATCGATCTAACGAAATAGGTTAGATTGGAATTACTAGATGTAATTATTATAACGGCTGATATTTAATTGGTTGTAGTTTTGAATAGATAGTTTATTGAAAAATGAGCATGATATTTTAGATTGAACGAGTTTTTCTTAAAATTAAATCCCCATTTAAGTATGATTTAAAGATGTCTTCCTTATTTATTCAAGCTTGAACTCAACTATTTAAACTATAGAAAAAAATGTAATAAAGTTGGGTCACCACAATTGAAACACATGGATTTTCTTTCTTTATCCTTATTTTCAAAATATCCATTGAATGAACAGTGAGCTTCTAAGTAGTGAGTACTGCTGAAACCCCATTTTTCTACTTCAAATCTGCGTGTTCTGCATGCGGAATCCCGCATTGATTGTCGGCTGGTGTTGTGCTCTTCTAGCTTTGACAATACTTTTAATTGGAATGCGTTCATTTGCTTGGGGCGAATGAGCGAATGGATACTTTTTCTTTAAGATGATGTTGTGACTGGGTGATCGACTGTGAAGGAGGCGCTTAATCTGCTGCCAAGAGTGATTATGGACGCATCAAACCAGTGGAAATCTTAGTGTATGAGCACTGTTGGGTGATGTTGTGCTGGTTTTCTGTAGGCGTGAATAGCTATGGATTGTCGGCTGGTGTTGCGCTCTCCCAGCTTCGACGATACTTTTGGAATGCGTTCATTTGCTTGGGGCGAGTAAGCGAGTGGATGCTTTTGCTTTGAGATGACGTTGTGATTGGGTGATCGACTGTGAAGGAGGCGCTTAATCTGCTGCCAAGAGTGATTATGGACGCATCAAACCAGTGGAAATCTTAGTGTATGAGCACTGTTGGGTGATGTTGCACTAGTTTTCTATAGGCCCGAATAGCTTTGGATTGGTAATCTAGTCGAGGCATGTATTTTAAGTAAGTAACTTTTGTAATGAATAGATGAGTACTTGATTTCAGTTGAGCACCATGTGATTGTGCAAATTTCATGGGGGAATGTGGTTTGTTGTTTAGCTTTAACTTTTGACTTTTGAAGTGAGCTAGTTCGTTTTTTTGTTGTGATGGAGTAGCAACAATGTACGATGGCAATCATTAGGCCATTCAGTATTATTTCAAACCAACCCACCATTGTTCTGTGTATAAGTAACCAAATCATCATGTTATTTGAGAAATCTGATTTTGCCCTTGCTAAGATTGAAAAATGGGAGGAGAATTTGAGGATTAGAGAGGAGGCTAACAAATTCAAGAGGGAAGCTGAAGCTGAATGTAAAAGAAGGTTGGCGGAGGACAATTTGAGACTAAGAGTGGAGGCTACCAAATTTGAGGAATTATGAAAGAGGAGCGAAGCTGAATATGAAAAAAAATCTGGAGAGATGGATTGAGTATTAGGGTTGATAGAGAACTGGAGAGCAGACATAAATAGCACGATAGAGCTTAAAGAAAAAGTTAAAAGTGTGAATTTGAAACTGGCACAACTGGAATCTAACGTGCAACAAATAAAGGATAGGTTAGGTGGGTTTGGGGAAGACATACAAGTGCGGAGGAAAAAATTGGTGAAATGGTTACCCAAATCCCTTCGTCTACTGGTAAGTGATTATTGGATGCCTTTTATGATCTTCTTCCTTTTGTATTTTTCCTGTTTGTAACAGTTTGTTTCATTCTTCTTTTTTTCATTCTTTTTTGTTTTCAAATGAGATAGTCGAAATAGTCAAAAGTGAGGAGGTAAAATGTCACAAAGCTGCTGATGATATTGAAAGCAGACTAAAAGGTATACAAAATGAGCATATGGAACTTCAAAATATGGCCATTGGAGTGATGAATGTATTTCTCACTAATATAGGTTTGTATGTGATGTTTTTCACATTTGGTGGTTTGTTGTTTGAAAAGCATATTTCTTGCAAATGGGCTAATAAGATTGGGATTTGGCTGATGGTAGGTTTTACTGTGATACTGGGGTCTCAAATTTATAGCTATGATTGCAAGGTAAGAGTTATTGGTACAGCGGTAAAGGTTTTAATGAGAAAGCTATCCGCTTTACGTAACGAAACTAAAATATTAACCGTCAATTTGCCCACTCTTACGGAAGCTGGAGTACATAGGGGAGGTGAAACATTGACCACCACTGGAACTTCAAGTTGGCTGGGTTCCATGAATCTGTGGAGCTTCTTGATAATGCGCCGTAGAACTCCAAAATCGGATGAAAACTCTATTCGAGACCAATTTGTGAAAAGACTGAAAATTCTTACGAGGTAAGGTGGTTTGAAGAAGGGTCTTGAGAAATTTACATGCGGTTTTCGATGGCAGATGATCATTCCAATGGCATCCATCTTTATTGTTTTTGCTGTGCTAATGTTTTCCATGTACAAATATTATGGTAAGATAGTATCCTCCCTAAGCTTTTTATTTTTCATTTCCTACAATTATGTTGAGCTAATACTGATGTCTTACTATGTTTTTATATAGATAAGGTGTCAAAAGCTCTCCGTTCCAATATCCTTGCTTCCTGAAGTTCCCTTCTCAGCATCCTTGCTTCTTTTTAACATTTCCAGCTCTGCAAGATGGACTTTGTGTTCACTAACTGGTCCTACTGCACTTAGTTGGACAGACATGAATCCGTGGTTTTTGTTGTTAGCATTTGGCCTGTGCTTGGGCCATGATAATCATTTGGGTACTTAGTTCCACTGCAATCAGAGTAGTAATGGACATGATTTTATGTTTCTGTATATGAGATCATTCTCATGAAGAAATTACTACGACTTGAAGGAGGTTTTGGTTCACTTTGCTGCCTATTTGTCCTGCACTGGGGGTGAAAATTCCTAGGAAAATGAAAATTCCAGCACCTTGGTCTCTTATGAGGACCATCAAAAGTCCACAGTGTGCTCTAACATGGGGACTTGAATGAATTTGAGTGGTTCTGATTTAGCATTAGATATGTATTAAGTCTAGTATTGGTTCGTGCTCATTTAATGCAGTCAAAAGAAGGATGGCGGGTTTGCCATTGGAAATCAAGGATGGCACACAATAACAAACTTGTTGAAATATGCCCTCATATCTTCAAAAATTTGCTCTTGCTCCTTTCTGATATTTTGCGGAACTTTTTAGCTAATCCAGAGATTCAGATCTCATTACAACCGTACTATTTATCTTTCAACAACCTTCTTTCTAGATCTGCATTTGTTTTACCTTCTACACTCCGTCCACTTGTGATCACGCCCTCTCTTTTTCTCATATTTTCTGCATGTGGAAGAAATCTGTCATTTTGACGGAATGTCATATGTGAGAATTTGAAAGAAGAAAAGTAGTTTCTTCTATTTTTTATTTTTTGATGATTGTTATAGCGAACATTACATATAAATAAAGTCTAGGATAGCTATACAATAGGGAGAAAATAAAAACAGAAAAGGAAAAGATTTCCTACTTCCTAATTCTAAAGATCTAAGTCCTAATTTTGAGCATTTAGAAATAAAAGTAAATGGAAATAAATTAAAATCATATCCTAAGATTTCTCTTGATGCAATGCAATGTTGATTACAGGTCGTACTGCTTGGTTAAGCTGCAGATCCTTGTATGCAAAATGATTTAGTGAATTTGGCCAATCATCTGCATTCTTCTCATGGTGACAATGCTACCTTGGTTTGACTCGTGATGAACCTTTTTCTCACTTGAAATATTCATTCTCTCGAATTTGCCTTACCACAAGCCAACATGCCAGTTTACGAGCTGGCTTTTCTGTTGGTACAGATATATGCCGGTGCTAATTTCATTTTGGTGCTGTCAATTTTTAGGCCATCTGAATTGACTCAACTCATATCAATGGGTTATGGTTCTATGCATGTGGTTCGTAAAACTGGAGGTATGTTATTACAGTATTACATACTATTTAAAAGAGAATGCCGTCTATGACATCACGAGTCCCGCATGATGGAAGAGGCCCTATTGAGTAAGCTAACATGCACCCCAAATGGGCACCACCTTGTGTGGTTTCCCAGAGTTTTAGGTTTTTTACTGTGGAATGTCTTCTTGGACTAGCTCGTTTGAAAGTTTCTCCCGTTTCTTTGGTGTTCTAATCTGCATTTTATGAGGGCAAGCGAATTTTGACAAGGGCAGCGCCAGACATAATAAGCTGTTATTCTATTTTGGCCAGCGTGCAAAATTTCATAGACATGGAGAAGTTGCATCCTACAACTTACAGAGGGTCTTTTAAAAGTGGATGCCGTCTCTCAAAAAATAAATCAGTCCCAAAGTCCCTTTAGAATGTACTAACATTTTATTTCAATGACTTCATCAATTTTAGTAAGCAATTTTAAATAAACAAGGATCATATGTCAAGCTTCTATGTGTATGCGGGTCATCTTCCTTTCCTTTCCTTATATATTTCTTTCAACCAAAAGAACTTTTCAGAAGTTCATTTTGAACTTCCTGTCTCTATGGAATTATGTGTCTGTCTTGAGGTCTATTAATTTGTGACTAACTCTTGCAATTTTATGTGTGAACTTTCATTTTGCTTGGTTACTCTGAAGTTAATATGACGTGTAGAATTTTCTGTCGTCCTACTGATTGTGAGGTTTGCATAGATGTGGAGATTGGCATTCATAGGCCTTAAATGGAGTTTCATTTTGAATTTCAGCTAAAGTAGACATTTTTTATTCCTTAACTAGTCGAATCCGACTTGCTTGAAGGCATGCAAGAGAAGTAGCAATATATAGCTGGAGAGAATACATGCTCAAATTCAGTCTGCCATTATGCTTTGTAAGTGAAAATCTTGATTATCTTGGACATTTCTCTGGCACGTCTTCATTTGGCCCTCCTACATGCGGATCCATTCAACAAGCGACGTGTCCACATGACGGGCATTGGAACGAACAATCTCTCATTCTGTCTTCAACTATATTTACAACATATAAATGGAACTTGTCACAGCTAGCAGTTTAAAGAACTTGATAAATTAATGCGGAATTTAAACTATCAAGTTCAGAACTAAGTTAGAGTTTGAACAGAAGCAATGGTATAATTAGATTCTCATGTGTGCAATAGAGTATAAAATGCAATAAGTAAGAGCTGAAAAATAGAAGAGTTTGCTCACGATATTTATAGTAGTTTGGCTTAGAAAAAATCTACGTCCACTCTTCACGTTGATAGCATACTGGTTACATTTCACTAATCGATTGATCAATGATTATAACGGGAGATGATACTTAGGTTGATAGATCCCACTATCACATGCTATTACTCTTACAGAACCTCTAAAAGACTCTACTTTATAGCTCAAGAAAAACAAGTCTAGGATTGAAGCTTTCTTTAGACTTAAGAATTTTAGATTCTGGATTCACACTTCCCCTTTGCATCTCCATCTCCTTTTATGCTCATCAACATTCAATTTTACCTATTGGACAGTCTTTAGAGCATCAATCTCCAATTATCCCGTTAGAAATAATTGCCCAATGAAAACTAAGTAGCCATTGAGAAATGAAATTAGAATCTTCTATTGATTCAGTTAACCATATAACTAAATTTAGATTTTCATAAAAAGAATTCTTCGTTTGGAAATAAATCTTGTCTTTCCTAATTGTCGCGACCCTCTAAAAAAAATTTAAATTTTAAAGGGGGTTAACGGATTATTAGGTTAATTAGATTTGACTAACCTAACGCGGACCCTCCCAAGCCCTACCGAATCGCAACTTTGGTTTTTGTTTAAATGATTTTAAAATTTGGAGTCGCCACTAATCGTTCTTGGTAGGTCGATTAGAAACCTAAATAAATTAGCGGGAGAACTAATTTATTCCTGCGAACCAGAGATTAGGAGCTCGGGGACTTGGTTACACTAGTTAATTAAAACTAATGCCCTTTCGGTACCTTAATTTCATGGATATCCTAATTCGGCAACTCAGGCTTGGTTTATTCCTAAGGCTATAGTAGGGTATTCTCTTTTGTGTTTTCACTTTTTAAATAGGATGCATGGATGGTATATATTTTTATTTGTTATATTTTTTTAAGTGTTAAAGATTCCCTGAAGCCGAAAGAAGGAGTGTGTTAACGACTTCTGTGCAGTATTACAACCTACTTATCTTTTGGGTCTGATGATTCAAAAATTAAATTATAGAAAGTACATGACAGTGAATAAACACCTCCAATGGGAGGCCTAGCATTGGCTTGGCTCTTCCCTTTGGGATTTAAGGTACAGGTATTTAAGTTGCAAGTATTTAAACTACTGTAAGTAAAAACCTCCAATGGGAGGCTAAGCATTGACTTGGCTCTTCCCTTTGGGATTTAAGGTACATGTATTTAAGTTGCAGGTATTTAACTACTGTAAGTAAAAACCTCCAATGGGAGGCTAAGCATTGGCTTGGCTCTTCCCTTTGGAATTTAAGGTACATGTATTTAAGTTGCAAGTATTTAACTACTGTAAGTAAAAACCTCCAATGGGAGGCTAAGCATTGGCTTGGCTCTTCCCTTTGGGATTTAAGGTATAGGTATTTAAGTTGCAGGTATTTAACTACTGTAAGTAAAAACCTCCAATGGGAGGCTAAGCATTGGCTTGGCTCTTCCCTTTGGGATTTAAGGTACAGGTATTTAAGTTGCAGGTATTTAACTACTGTAAGTAAAAACCTCCAATGGGAGGCTAAGCATTGGCTTGGCTCTTCCCTTTGGGATTTATGGTGCAGGTATTTAAATTGCGGATGGACTTTGTCCTCTCCATTCTGGGGTATGAATTCTTTAAAATAAAATACAACGAATTGATTCAACAATTTGAAATTTGTGCGCGCTTGAGGACTCCTCCAAGCCGATTTTGTGCTTCCATAGGGTTGACCATTGATATAAAGCTGCGGCTTCCTGACATAAAATAGAGTGAAATGTCAGTATACAAAATATGTGCTAATCTGCACCTAAAACCAAAAGAGTGGAAAGAGTACTTATCTCCCATTTTTTTGGGAGGGATTTCTATAATTGATTTTCGCTCTCTATGTTCCCAATATAGAGAGTTTCTTTTGAATTAAGAGGGACTTTTAGTCACAGATCAGTTGAGAAATCGGTGGACAGCTTAGGAGCTTGTCTGGGCCGATTTTTGCATATCTACGAGATTTTTGCTATTGACGTAGAGATATCCTTCTCCTGACATAAAATATGGAAAAAAAGGAGATGGAGAAAGTGTATACAATTTGTGCTAATTTGCAAGTAAAACCATAAACAAATGAATAAATAAAAACACTTAGCTCGAATTTGCTTGCTCGTTGACGAGGATGAACTCTTGATTTATATTGATCGATGAAGGAATTTGTGATGATAATCCCTAGCTTTGAACTCCCATCATCTTCAAAATTCTCTCTCTTTTGGTATTTTCTTTCTCTCAAATTTTTCTTCAATCTCCCAAAACTCTCTCAAACATCCAAAATTTTCTCTCAAAAAAAAATCCTCCCAAACACTTCAAATTTTCTCTCCCAAGAATCCTCTCTCAAGCTCACTTCTTCCTCCTTTTATAACCTACTCATCTATCTCCCATTCTAATTTTTCCACTAACTCTATCTCCCATTCTAATTTCTCCACTAACTCTTCTTCATTTTCATCTTCCATTCTCCATCTCTATCTCACATTCTAATCTCTCCACTAACTCTTCTTCATCTTCATCTTCCCTTCTCCATATTTATCTCCCATTCTAATTTCTCCACTAACTCTTCTTAATCTCCATCTTCCCTTCTCTATTCTTATCTTCCATTCTAATTTCTCTACTAACTCTTCTTCATCTCCATCTTTCCTTCTCTATTCTTATCTTATTTTCTCCATCCATTCTTCTCCAACTTCTCTTCTTCATCTCCTCTTCTTCATCTTCCCTTCTCTATTCTAATTTATCCACTAACTCTTCTTTTTATTATTTGTAAAATAATCCTTCAAGAGTTAGATATTTGCACTCTAGTCCTTGAATTTTAAGTATTTACAATTCAGTCCCTGAAAAAATATATTTCTTTAAGTCCAAATCTCCTCACAATTTTTGACACACCAAAATTTACCACATGTCAAATTTAAGCTCATTTCTTTTCACTGAAAATAATGCATAATTTAATTAAAGCCCTTTTGCAAAATTAAGTCATTCTGGGTATAATTGGGCCAAGATGAAAATTTAAAATATTAGAAGACAATGTCACAACTCATAAAAAGTGAAAGTTAAAAATAAGTTGACTCAAATTAAATTTTTTTAGGCCCGATTCGAGATTATACTCGTGAAGGAACACGTGACTCGAATTGGATTTTTCTGAATTTGCGATGGCCAATATGAAAATAGATTTAAAATAAAAATATTAACTATCTTTGTGTATTTTTTTGGCCTCAAATGTTATTTTTCCAAAATTTTCAAATATTTTTGTATTTTTTAAAAAAAAATTAAAATATATATAATATGAAAAATTATTTTTTGGTCAAAATTCGTTCCCTAGGCTTGGCTAAGGTTCCCAAAGTTGATTTTTCAATTTTATGAATTTTATGGATTTTCTATTAATTTTCGAAAATAAATAAATAAAAAATACGTAAAAATACTGAAAATATGAAAAATCGTTTTTTGGTCAAAATTGGTTCCCTAGGCTTGGCTAAGGTCCCCAAAGTTGATTTTTCAATTTTATGAATTTTTATGGATTTTTTATTACTTTAGCAATAGAAAAAATGATTAAAAATCAGGTGTCAACAGCTGCCCCTCTTTGAAAGGAAGCTCGGTAGAGGTTCATTTCAAAGACGAGATGACACCTGGATTCTTATCGACTCAATACAAGGAAATAAAAAGAGTCGTGACATGATTGTTCCACTGAAAATGAAATGAGAACCTAAGGATTCGTTATATAAAAAAACTTTAGGGTGGTTGAACTTGAACCCGTATGGTGGATCAACCCATGGTAGATTCCTAATAAAAGGATTCTACTGATTAAAAATTGAATTAAAATTTGACCCGTATGGTGGGTCATACCATTTGACCCGTATGGTGGGTCGTACCATGGTAGATTCCTAATAAAAGGATTCTACTGATTAAATTTTGATTGAGATTTGACCCGTATGGTAGGTCACCACATGGAGATACCTGTAAGAAGCACTTGGTGCCTGTAGAAAGGACTTGGTGCCAGTAAAAAGGACTTGGTGCCTGTAAGAAGGACTTGTGCCTGTCAAAAGGACTTAATTTGCCTGTAAGAAGGACTTGATTTGCTTGTAAAAAGGACTTAATTTGCCTGTAAGAAGGACTTGATTTGCCTGTAAGAAGGACTTACTTTGCCTGTAAGAAGGACTTTGTGCCTGTAAGAAGGACTTGCTTTGCCTGTAAGAAGGACTTGATTTGCCTGTAAGAAGGACTTTGTTTGCCTGTAAGAAATACTTTGTTTTGCCTGTAAGAAGGACTTACTTTGCCTGTAAGAAGGACTTTGTGCCTGTAAGAAGGACTTGATTTTCCTGTAAGAAGGACTTTGTTTGCCTGTAAGAAGGAGTTTATGCCTGTAAGAAGGACTTGATTTGCCTGTAAGAAGGACTTTATGCCTGTAAGAAGGACTTTGTGCCTGTAAGAAGGACTTGATTTGCTTGTAAGAAGGACTTTGTGCCTGTAAGAAGGACTTGATTTGCCTGTAAGAAGGACTTTGTGCCTGTAAGAAGGACTTGTTTTGCCTGTAAGAAGGACTTGATTTGCCTGTAAGAAGGACTTTATGCCTGTAAGAAGGACTTGATTTGCCTGTAAGAAGGACTTTGTACCTGTAAGAAGGACTTGGTTTGCCTGTAAGAAGGACTTGCTTTGCCTGTAAGAAGGACTTGATTTGCCTGTAAGAAGGACTTTGTTTGCCTGTAAGAAAGACTTTGTTTTGCATGTAAGAAGGACTTACTTTGCCTGTAAGAAGGACTTTGTGCCTGTAAGAAGGACTTGATTTGCCTGTAAGAAGGACTTTGTTTGCCTGTAAGAAGGAGTTTATGCCTGTAAGAAGGACTTGATTTGCCTGTAAGAAGGACTTTATGCCTGTAAGAAGGACTTTGTGCCTGTAAGAAGGACTTGATTTGCCTGTAAGAAGGACTTTGTGCCTGTAAGAAGGACTTGATTTTCCTGTAAGAAGGACTTTATGCCTGTAAGAAGGACTTGATTTGCCTGTAAGAAGGACTTGATTTGCCTGTAAGAAGGACTTTATGCCTGTAAGAAGGACTTGATTTGCCTGTAAGAAGGACTTTGTACCTGTAAGAAGGACTTGGTTTGCCTGTAAGAATGACTTAGTTTGCCTGTAAGAAGGACTTGATTTGCCTGTAAGAAGGACTTTGTACCTGTAAGAAGGACTTGGTTTGCCTGTAAGAAGGACTTTGTGCCTATAAGAAGGACTTGGTTTGCCTGTAAGAAGGGCTTAGTTTGCCTGTAAGAAGGACTTAGTTTGCTTGTAAGAAGGGCTTGGTGTACCTCAAAGGGTGCCATTCTGAAATCTGGAGAGACCAGAAATCCTGCAGAAGCTCAAACCCAAATTATATTCTCCTGTCGCTTTAGGAATAAACCAAAGAGGCAGAGATTAAAAGGTCTCGAACATTTCTGTTCTTGAGACAAATCATGCTTTATTGAAGAAGGTGGATACCTGTATGTACCGCAATGGATTCGAGTACCCCAACAACCGTCAGAATTCATTCTCTTGAAAGGTTCAGGTTGAAGATATACTTACCTGAGAATTTGGAAAAAATGCTTGGTAGCTTCTCGACAACCGGGCTTGTTCATTCAATAACCGAATAAACTTCAAGACTTTGGAAGGTAACTCGAACACCGGGAATGTGTTGCCTGTCAGGCAATGTCAGAGGTAACATGTGCAAGCATTTTCATCAATGCGTTCATTGGTTCATGCAAAATTGTTCGGCTAAGTTTGCCATGATTAAAGGCAGTCTGTGTAATAACTCATGATGCAATCGATCAATATATGGATCATGTATTGCATTACCACTTCTGTTTAAGGAGGTTCTTATAGTACGAACACCTCGAATGTAATCTGAATGGGGGACTTCATTCCGAAAAGGGCTTTCTTTCACTCTGGAGAAAGGCTGTTTATCTGTAGATTAAAATGTTAGACCTGTGTGGAAATGGTTTGCCTTTCCTCATCCTGTTATGCCCCATTTTGCACATTTGACGTCTCCTATGCAGTTTATGCTCTAAGTTGAAGTCGGTAAATTAAACATGCGGAATAGTCATACATAATTCATGAAATGTGTAAACACAATGCCGATGTGACAATTTTTAGCATCATGTGTGTTTATATAATGTGCAAACATGGGCGGATTTGAATTGCCCCTGGTATATGGGTGGATCGAACAAATTGGGAAGCCCACTCCTTAAGTCGAGGAGCGGTTTGTCCCAAACTTTGCCCCTGCGCGATGAAGCATATGGGTGAGGGAGCATTTCGGTTGGTTTAATGACAGCGACCGCCATGGTTTAGCGGTTGAATGCCCCTGCAAAAAGCAGAGAAATTATTCTTGAAATCAAACGAGATAAGGAAGACATATTTGCTTTTTCGCTTCAGAGCTTGTGATCAATTTGCCCCATTTTTCACCAAAATAGATCTTGTCAGATGATCATAATTTTCTTTCGGATTTGTCTCCTTCAACATGTTAAATGTTAGTGTAAATATTTCCTGTAAAAAGAAAAAGAGACATATCAGCCAGTATTAAAAGGGATAAATTGAAAACGATACTGATTTACCCTGCATCTTGAATGTCTTGCACGAGTCTTTTACCAGTTTTGTTGGATTGAATTTTCCTCGACTTTTGTTGGGCGCCTCACCATTATGAGAAGACTATGGTAAAATACTGACTTTGATATTACTCGTCGAGTATTCCTGTTTGTAAAAAAGAAATGCACAAAAAGTTGTTTCATTTATTTATAATACATACAACATACCCCACCCTTGGGGATCGAACTCGGGATATTTCGGACCTACTGTCATCCCCCATACCATTCGGTCCATTGGACCGTAGGTGTCCATGGGGCTATCCTTTCAAAGGTTAATCTTTGGGGATAAAACAGCCCTGTTGTATCACCTTAGGCCATGTTACGGTATTTCTCGAGATAATTTGCAATCCCTGTTAAGAATGGAATAAGACAATTCAAGACTTGAGATGATTATGTGCACATTAGAACGATACAGAATTACCCATTTCTGAGATTGTTCGCGTCTTTCGCTTGTACTTTCCTTTGTCCGAAGCTGTCTATCCCGTGGTAATGCCCATGAGTTGATTTGCCCCCAAATTTTATCCAACCTGTATTCGGATATGATTGCGTTCTCGGGTCGATTTGCAATTTCCTGAGAATAGAAGGGGCTTAATTTTAAAACTTGGAGAACTGAGGGTAAATTGAAACGATACGGAGTTACCCTTCAGGTTTATGCAGATTTTCACTCGCCATCAATTCGTCGCGAGGTTGGTGAGGTGGCGGATTCGAGCATTTAATAGGGGGAAGTCGGATTATTACTCCTTGCTTTTACACATTCACAAAAGCAGAAAAACACATCACGCAAGGAAATAAAACACATTCACTCATTCAGGATTAGTTCCGCTTCCTCTGCAGGCTCTCCCATGATCAGCTGGCTTCATCCCAAATTAGGTATGCATCGGCCATATTGAAGGTCTCGTGGTCACTGGCTGAACAAGTGCATCACAGTCCCGATGCTTTACCGATATCAAACTGGTTGATTATGGCGAAAAGATCATCGTCAATGTCCGCTTGGTGGTGATCTGTCCCTTCTTCCTAGGGAGGTATTGATGCTGATCCAGTATCATTGGTCCTTTTGTACCCTCCTCTAACAGAACTCGATCCTGTTATAAACTGGTCTAACTCACCTCTTAAACGTGCATTTTCGATCCTCAGATCATACATTTCATCGAGGGTGAGGAGGAGGCTATTGCAGTTGGGGCAGGTGGCGGAGTCAAAAGTCTCTTTATACATCTTGTTTTCCGCTCGGAGGTTTTCATTTTCAACTCTTAGAAACTCGGCTTCGTTGTGCTCATGACGAGCCTTCATTCGGGTTCGCCTATTTTGAAACCAGAACTTGATTTGCAAAGGTTCAAGTCCTAACTCTTGACTCAGTTCCATTTTCTGTTTGCCGTCTGGCATAGGGCATGTTCTGAAGAAATCCTCAAGCCTTTGTACCTGCTCCTTAGTATGGCGACGGTAACGCTTCTTTTGACCCTTACCGTTATTGTCCTTATCTTTACTGAGATTTTGGACGTCGTCGGCGGAAGAGCCAGGCTCCATAGGCTCGATCCCAAACATGGCTTCGAACTCTTCCTCTCCCATATTTAGCAGGCAATGATAGCTCTCGGGAGTATTGGGTTGAGACATCTTTGATTTGGTTGATGATTTCTCAAGATTTGCTACTCGTTTCCGGTGTTTTCACTCTCTTTGAATTTTTCTGAGCGATTGCCTATGCCTTAAGACCCTCTTCCGAGCATGGCGTCTCTTTTAAAATTAAACGTGGGTTTAGCAACTGTATTGCTTCTTCCAAGGGTCCGGCCTTTCTCAATCCTCTTTTCTTATCGTGTCTCTTGCTCGGCTCGTCTCCTTCCATCTTTTCGTGATAGGGCCCCTTGTTGTTGTCTCCACCGTCAATTTGCTGGCGAGTTCTTCAATAAAGACGAGTCGTATCTCTTTTCTGCCGAAAATGTCTTTGTCTCCCACTCAGCTGATTTTTTTATCTTTTCTTTTTCAAAGTAGTGGCGTCCCGTTTAGCTTTGCCGTAGAGACGTCGGATTTGCTTGGCTGGAGATTGGAGACGAGTAGCGGAGGTGATACTGATAGGGAATGTTAGACAGGAAAATCTGGCCAGTAGAGACTTCCCCTGCAAAAATGAAAGAGAATGCGGCAGTATATGTTCTTCATATTCTAGAAAAATTGGAACGATACTGTTTTACCCTTGTGTGTACTTCTATTGAATTTGAATTGAGGAAGTTCCTTCATTTGGACTGGATTGAATTGTATGTCCCGAGTTGCCCTTCACTTTGAGCTTGCCACGTAAGTGCTTTGATTAGTTGGGCCTTATTTTCTTTCGGGTTGCCTTGGACCATCATTATTTTCTATGCCATCGGGTCCGTGGACCGGAGGGCTCCTTTAATTTCAAGGTTATCTTCGAGGCAAATGAGTCCTATCGCGTTCCATTGGGTCATTTCATTTTGCGACACTCTTGAGGCACTTTGCGATTCCCTGGGTGAGAATGGAACAAATCCAATTTAGCATTTTGCAACGATTGAGGGTAAATTGGAACGACACACAATTACCCGTCTTCGAGCTCGCCTGGGCATTTCACTTGAAATTTCCCTAAGTGAGGCCATTCAACATTTCTCATTATGGCAGTCAGCGACGTTACCACAAATTGATCCGCCCTAAATCTAGCATAAAAAGGGATTCACGCATTCGACGGGATAAAAAAAATAAATAAATTGCCCCCTTGTCCCTGAATTAAATCGAGACACCTAGAAAGCTGGAAAATATCATACGCAGGGGAATTAAGCATGAAATAAAATGTGCACTTATTCAAGGTCAGTTCTGCCTCTCCTGTGGCTCTTCGATAATCAGCTAGTCTCGTGTTGGTTCGGGTGTGGATGATCGATATTTGAGAGTCCCTACTCACTGGCTCCTAATCGCGGCTTGGGACGTCTGTCAACCCTAAACTGGTTGACCAGGGCAGTAAGCTCATTATCTGGGTAATCTCTTGAACCTTCCAGCAACTGATGCTCGAATTGGGCATTGTTGTTGGCAAATGCTGGCGGTAGATTTCTCATTCTGTCCTCGCCATGAGCAATTTGACTTCTCGTGCTGGAGCCTTCATCATTACTCGAGAAAGTGTAGGGATCACCAACTGTCCTGCTGCCAAAAACTCCTTCCATTCGAGGATTAAAGAAGTGGAAGTGCTCAGGATAACTTCTTGTCTGATTCTCTGGCTGCGCAGGCGCGCTGATCATGGGATGAATTCTAGCCACGGGTTGGTGCTCAGACCAAGAAGTCTGAATACACTGCCCCTGCGGTCTATACTCTTGAAGAGCATTAGGGTGATTCTGGGGGATACTTTGATTAACGCCTGGAGGATTGATGGCACGGCTACTGGCTTGGTTGATGATGGGAAGTGGCTCGCCCCATGCTAACCCGCGGAACTTATGGTGGCGAGGAGACTTGACATTCAGGCTTGGATCAGTCCCGCCTTGGTTTTCTTGATTCTGAGCTGCATTGTGTTCTCTCACCCTTTTTCTGTACTTCTGAAGATGACTCGAAACATTTGCTTTAGTGAGTCCCTCTACGTTCATAATTTCCAGTATATGTTGCGGCCGTCCCGAATCGATTCCTACCTGTTGAACTGCATTAACAAACATACGATGCAGCTCGGGAGACCAACTCATCTTCTTTCTCCAGTTGCTTGGAACAAAATTGAAGGCTTGATGCTTGTTCTCATGGTCGTGCAATTGCTTCATTACCACGTGCTGCCATATGTTTTGAAGCATCTGAACCCTAACTGGTTTCGTTACGACGTCTTGGGCCCCATTTAAGACAGCCTTCATTATGGCTTGCTGATCATCGCTTGCCGATATTACGACGACTGGCATGTTTAATTTAGAATTGATGACTTCCAAGAGAGTGAAAACATCCATGTCAATCCCTACCATGGCGGTGAGGACGATATCAAACTGGTCACCACTCCTCCTTAATATGTCTAAGGCCTCTGTCGCCTTTGCTTGAGCTACAACCTTATACCGGCATTTTCTCAATACGGTAACAATGATTGACAGAGAGACTGGATTACCGTCAATGGCCATGACCAGTAGACCCTCAGGGTAAGGAACTTCATTAGCTTCGACCAGGGTTGAACATGCGCCCGTTTCCCTAATGCTCGACATATTTCTGGATCTACGACTGCCGACTCGAAACCGCCTCAGGATGTCTTCTTGGACTTGAGGGATCACGGGATCGTCGATGGTTTCTCGTAACAGGCTTTGAAAGCCGATGCTTTGATGGTGAAGGTTTTGAATTCCTCTCCCACGAGAACTCCTTCCTCTCTATCTTTCTCCTGCGAGTTCTTGCGAATGAACTCTCACTATCAAATGAGGACAAGTTCTCTCTCTGGCAATAGCAACGACTTCCCTCTTCACGGGCAGAGCTATTAGATTTTTCGAGGGAGAAAATCTGATATTCAGCTTTTGATCAAAGGGGAAATCCTTGTTTCTCGCTCAGTTCGTCTTCCTTTTTTCTTTTCGTGGTAGAGGGCCCTTGTCAAGATCTCCACCGTCGATTTACTGGCGGGTCCTCCAATAAAGACGAGTCGTATCTCCTTTTCTGCCGAAAATTTCTTTGTCTCCCACTCAGCTCGTTTTTTATTCTTTCTTTTTCAAAGTGGTGGCAGCCCGTCCAACTTTTCTGCAGAGACGTCGGGTCTGCTCAGCTTGAGGTTGCCGCTTGACTGGAATTCGAGCCAGCGGGGGTGTTGCCGACAGAGAATGGTAGATAGAAAAAACTCGACCAATAAGGACTGCCCCTGTGAAATCATTATTTAAATTGAAGCAGATTATCACCTTCGCATTCCGATCATCTGCCTCGCCTCTCTCCTCCTTTCTTTCGTGATCTGCTTTCAAAAATGGCCAATTCTCCTAACCATACCTTCTCCGCCGAAATCCTGGCTGGGTGGGAGAGACTCTACAATCTTCTTGGTAGAGGTTACGCTCATATAGCCCAAAACTCTACCGTTGAGGCTGAAATCCTCGGTTTATTCAGGATCCTAGACGCTGCTTCTGTTGAGGGTACCCAACTGGGGAGGGAGTATCGGAACTTCCCGACCCTCTTCATTAATTTTCTGGCTGCCTATAACCGCGCTTATGAGACGGTCATTGTGACTGCCGTCGTGAAAGCTCGTTACCGAGACCGGCACGAGCGTCTGGAAATAGTCACATTTATGGCTGATAATCACAAGAAAGCCTTCAAGTTTGCCAATGATCAACTTTCGTGGCTAGTTCGTGAGAGGGGAAAGTTGGTGGACCGTCTGGCCTTGGTCCGAACTTACGCCGAACAGGAGCCGAGCAATATTATGATGAGGTGCAAATGCGGTTGGCTGCAGGAGAGACTTGATGACATTACGGCAGATATTGCTTTCGAGAGGGCGGCGATTTCGGACTTGGAGTTTGCTGTCGAGCATTACGAGGCCAGTATGGCCCAAGCTAAGGAGAAGCGCGATCGCCTCTTCTTTAGGCTCGCGGAGCTTGATCCTGAGAACGCCCGGTGCACCCGGAGTATCAACTGTTTGGAGAGTCAGTTGAGCTCCTTCGTAATGGTTATCAGGGCTCAGTTTGGCTTTACTTTTCCTCCCCAGTGAGCTGTTGTAATGCTCTTTGATGAATGGAATGAAAGAAAAGCTTCACGTGTTTTTTTTTGTTTAATTTTCCTGCTATTGTTTCTTCCGCATAGCATAACAGAACGATTTGAGGTACCGAAGATGTCGAGGCTTAATGTTTTTCTTGATGTTCTTGTTTAATTGCTCCAGACGATGATATCGAGAACATTGATGAAGGGTTCGGCGGTGGCCCCCACTATCCATCTTGAGATCACAAACAATAACGCTATGACAACTCGATCAGTGCGCTGGTAATAAATCCGGCCACCTGTTGTGTGCCCACTTTTATCCATATTTTATTTCTTTCGGCGTCCACTGCTCGTGTCGGTCGCCTGTAGCGTCGGGAGAAATTCCTGTGGGCCACGTTCATTAATAGAACCTCGGTCCTCTAAAGCCCTCCGCATGTTTCGGATAAGAGGAAATTTTAAGATCGGTCTCTGGTTGATTTAATCAGGTAAAGGTATTTGTTTCATGGGTTCTGATTATATAATCCATATTGTCTTTCAAAAGACGCGGGATCCTCTGCAATACATTAAATATGCCCCCGTGTTTAATCAGTATAAATCCACCGTCATATCAGAATACACTGCCCATACAAGTTTACGGATTGACATAACTCTGTCTGTCAAAGATGGACAGTGTTCGTTTGCCCCCCGGAATTAACGGTTGAAGCCTCGGTGTTTTTCGTCTTTTGGTATTTCTGAAGATGATTCTTGATATATTTTGAACTTAATTTTTACACCCGTCTAGGGTATCTAGGATCTCCCTGCAAAAGAAAATGATATAATTAGTATGCGACACAAGGAATGTCGGTCCATGACTCCTATATTAGTCCAATTTGATTTTTTCTATTTTATAGAGAAATCAGAAAAAAAAATTCCCTTAGGAAGAAATGGGTTAATACAGAATTTTTTTGCAGATTTATTACTCTTTTTTATTATTTTTTTTAAGGAATGTGACAAAATCTCTTGACGTTTACTAAAATTTTTGAAGGAATTTCCTTTTTATCAAAATAAATTTTCAAAGGTAAATTTGTCAGGAAAATTTTATTTTTATTGAAGCAGGAAAGACATGACAGAAATCCTTTATTGGTTAACAAAATTCCCCCGAGACATTAATCTAATTTTATTTAGAGAACATTTTCTTAGAAAAACATGAGCAAATTTCTCGAAAAGAATTTTTGTTGCAAGTTTTTATAATTTGAAAGAATGTGATAAAATCACTGGATGTTTACCAAAGTTTTTTTTTTGAAGGAATTTTTCTTTTATGGAAATAAAATTTTAGAGGAAAATTTGTCAGGAAAATTTCATTTTTATTGAAGCAAGAAAAAAATGACAAAAATCTCTTATTGGTCAATACAATTCCCCCGAGACATTAGTCTAATTTTATTTAGAGAAAAATTTTCTTAGAAAAACATGAGCGAATTTCTCGAGAAGAATTTTCTTGCAAGTTTTTATAATTTGAAAAATGTGATAAAATCACTTGATGTCTACTAGAGTTTTTTTTTTAGGGAATTTTTCTTTTTATTGAAATAAATTTTCAGAGGAAAATTTTTTCAGGAAAATTTCATTTTTATTGAAGCAATAAAAACATGACAAAATCCCTTATTGGTTAATAAAATTCCCATGAAGGGATTTTTCACATCATTTTTTTGAAATTTTTTTAAAAAGAAATGAGGGACAAATTTAATTTTTATTTTCTTTTAAAAGAATGGTCGTAATATCAAGCTCAAAAACTGACTAACACCTAGCATGAACCGACCGAAAATAAATACAAGATAAAATTAGAGAACTTACTTTTACCTTGGAGAAATGCAAATCACATAGTCATGCGCATGACTCAAGTGAGGAGTGAACTCTAGAAAATAAAAGGAGAGACAGGGTATGGACCTAAAAGGCCCCCACTATCTGAATTGACAACCTTACCCTCCGCGCAATCAAATCACAATGGGAAGAATTGTCAATTCAGATAATGAGCGGGATAAAATATGGTCAACCCGAGCGCAATCGACGCAAGAGCTTTGCATATTCGATCCCTATCTATGGTTTTCTAGGAAGAATTTCGCGACTTGGGTTTAGACGCTTGTGTGTGCAGGTGTCGTGATCCTCAGAGTATGCAAGACATGCACAACAATTGATATCAAAACAGCGCTTCTAAAAATGTGCGAAATTAAACAAATAAACCCAACACCGAGCCTGCAAAACAAAGGGGTTAGCCAAACACTCCGCCCCTTATAACTCCCATCCTGCAAAAACATATAACACCTATAGAATGAGTCCCAAACAAGATCGCCAGAAGCGAGATATCCATGAAATTTTCATTGGCCTAAGTCCACTAAAACTTTTAAAATTTCGAAAAAATTTAAATATTCCAATTGGTATCTTTTTTTCGAAAATTTAAAAATCCCTTCCCCAGCGGAGTCGCCAGTCTGTCGCGACCCTCTAAAAAATTTTATCTTCTAAAGGGGGTTAACGGATTATTAGGTTAATTAGATTTGACTAACCTAACGCGGACCCTCCCAAGCCCTACCGAATCGCAACTTTGGTTTTTGTTTAAATGATTTTAAAATTTGGAGTCGCCACTAATCGTTCTTGGTAGGTCGATTAGAAACCTAAATAAATTAGCGGGAGAACTAATTTATTCCTGCGAACCAGAGATTAGGAGCTCGGGGACTTGGTTACACTAGTTAATTAAAACTAATGCCCTTTCGGTACCTTAATTTCATGGATATCCTAATTCGGCAACTCAGGCTTGGTTTATTCCTAAGGCTATAGTAGGGTATTCTCTTTTGTGTTTTCACTTTTTAAATAGGATGCATGTATGGTATATATTTTTATTTGTTATATTTTTTTAAGTGTTAAAGATTCCCTGAAGCCGAAAGAAGGAGTGTGTTAACGACTTCTGTGCAGTATTACAACCTACTTATCTTTTGGGTCTGATGATTCAAAAATTAAATTATACGAAGTACATGACAGTGAATAAACACCTCCAATGGGAGGCTTAGCATTGGCTTGGCTCTTCCCTTTGGGATTTAAGGTACAGGTATTTAAGTTGCAAGTATTTAAACTACTGTAAGTAAAAACCTCCAATGGGAGGCTAAGCATTGACTTGGCTCTTCCCTTTGGGATTTAAGGTACATATATTTAAGTTGCAGGTATTTAACTACTGTAAGTAAAAACCTCCAATGGGAGGCTAAGCATTGGCTTGGCTCTTCCCTTTGGGATTTAAGGTACATGTATTTAAGTTGCAAGTATTTAACTACTGTAAGTAAAAACCTCCAATGGGAGGCTAAGCATTGGCTTGGCTCTTCCCTTTGGGATTTATGGTGCAGGTATTTAAATTGCGGATGGACTTTGTCCTCTCCATTCTGGGGTATGAATTCTTTAAAATAAAATACAACGAATTGATTCAACAATTTGAAATTTGTGCGCGCTTGAGGACTCCTCCAAGCCGATTTTGTGCTTCCATAGGGTTGACCATTGATATAAAGCTGCGGCTTCCTGACATAAAATAGAGTGAAATGTCAGTATACAAAATATGTGCTAATCTGCACCTAAAACCAGAAGAGTGGAAAGAGTACTTATCTCCCATTTTTTTGGGAGGGATTTCTATAATTGATTTTCGCTCTCTATGTTCCCAATATAGAGAGTTTCTTTTGAATTAAGAGGGACTTTTAGTCACTAATCAGTTGAGAAATCGGTGGACAGCTTAGGAGCTTGTCTGGGCCGATTTTTGCATATCTACGAGATTTTTGCTATTGACGTAGAGATATCCTTCTCCTGACATAAAATATGGAAAAAAAAAAAGGAGATGGAGAAAGTGTATACAATTTGTGCTAATTTGCAAGTAAAACCATAAACAAATGAATAAATAAAAACACTTAGCTCGAATTTGCTTGCTCGTTGACGAGGATGAACTCTTGATTTATATTGATCGATGAAGGAATTTGTGATGATAATCCCTAGCTTTGAACTCCCATCATCTTCAAAATTCTCTCTCTTTTGGTATTTTCTTTCTTTCAAATTTTTCTTCAATCTCCCAAAACTCTCTCAAACATCCAAAATTTTCTCTCAAAAAAAAATCCTCCCAAACACTTCAAATTTTCTCTCCCAAGAATCCTCCCTCAAGCTCACTTCTTCCTCCTTTTATAACCTACTCATCTATCTCCCATTCTAATTTTTCCACTAACTCTATCTCCCATTCTAATTTCTCCACTAACTTTTCTTCATTTTCATCTTCCATTCTCCATCTCTATCTCACATTCTAATCTCTCCACTAACTCTTCTTCATCTTCATCTTCCCTTCTCCATATTTATCTCCCATTCTAATTTCTCCACTAACTCTTCTTAATCTCCATCTTCCCTTCTCTATTCTTATCTTCCATTCTAATTTCTCTACTAACTCTTCTTCATCTCCATCTTTCCTTCTCTATTCTTATCTTATTTTCTCCATCCATTCTTCTCCAACTTCTCTTCTTCATCTCCTCTTCTTCATCTTCCCTTCTCTATTCTAATTTATCCACTAACTCTTCTTTTTATTATTTGTAAAATAATCCTTCAAGAGTTAGGTATTTGCACTCTAGTCCTTGAATTTTAAGTATTTACAATTCAGTCCCTGAAAAAATATATTTCTTTAAGTCCAAATCTCTTCACAATTTTTGACACACCAAAATTTACCACATGTCAAATTTAAACTCATTTCTTTTCGCTGAAAATAATGCATAATTTAATTAAAGCCCTTTTGCAAAATTAAGTCATTCTGGGTATAATTGGGCCAAGATGAAAATTTAAAATATTAGAAGACAATGTCACAACTCATAAAAAGTGAAAGTTAAAAATAAGTTGACTCAAATTAAATTTTTTTAGGCCCGATTCGAGATTATACTCGTGAAGGAACACGTGACTCGAATTGGATTTTTCTGAATTTGCGATGGCCAATATGAAAATAGATTTAAAATAAAAATATTAACTATCTTTGTGTATTTTTTTGGACTCAAATGTTATTTTTCCAAAATTTTCAAATATTTTTGTATTTTTTTAAAAAAAAAATTAAAATATATATAATATGAAAAATTATTTTTTGGTCAAAATTCGTTCCCTAGGCTTGGCTAAGGTTCCCAAAGTTGATTTTTCAATTTTATGAATTTTATGGATTTTCTATTAATTTTCGAAAATAAATAAATAAAAAATACGTAAAAATACTGAAAATATGAAAAATCGTTTTTTGGTCAAAATTGGTTCCCTAGGCTTGGCTAAGGTCCCCAAAGTTGATTTTTCAATTTTATGAATTTTTATGGATTTTTTATTACTTTAGCAATAGAAAAAATGATTAAAAATCAGGTGTCAACACTAATCAATCAAGAAGTCTATATTTGATTCATGAGACAATCTGCACTATT
This sequence comes from Psidium guajava, assembly GCA_016432845.1. Classification (NCBI taxonomy): domain Eukaryota; kingdom Viridiplantae; phylum Streptophyta; class Magnoliopsida; order Myrtales; family Myrtaceae; genus Psidium; species Psidium guajava. Next base: position 29,434,459 of record CM028232.1, on the reverse strand, counting down.
GATACTTGCCAAAATATGAAATCCAAGCCAGAATACTAGCCTTATGATAGAAATAATTCGCATCTTAATCTAACTTTGGCGAAAAGTATAAAAAAGAGTCATAAACCTATTACATAGATATCAATTCAGTCATAAGCCTATCAATTAAACCAATTTAGTCTTAAATCTTTTTGCATTGGCACCAATTAGTCCATACACTCAATTTTTTTTAATCGAAAATCATTGACATAGATACTGGTGGATCTATGTAGGACGGCTAACACTAACATGAATATTTTTTAATAATATTTTCTTAAAAAATTATTTTTATGATAATTTTGTTTTTTTTTTTTTTCCATTTTTCCTCTTAAACGTTAAGTTTGGTCGTCGAGGGTTAACTGGCCATTGTCCAAGTCTAGAGAGGGTTGCAACCCTCACCCAAGGGTTGGCGAGGGCTGCTGACAACCTCGTTGGCCAAAGCCAACCTTTAAGAGAGAAAAAAAAAGAAAAAATAATTAAAAAAATATTACAAAAAATATCTACGTCAGCACTAGCCATCCTTAATGGAACTGTCAGTATCAACGTTGACGATTTTCGGTTAAATATTGGCTAAATGGACTGAATTGGTACCAATGCAAAAATGTTTATGATTAAATTGATCCAATTAATATATTAATTACTAAGTTCCAATGCAATAGTTTTAGGAAATTTTTGGTACTTTTCCCTTTCAATCTGAAACTCAGTAACCATGGTCTCATTCTAAATATAAGTCAGTCTTTTAGTCTAAGTTTGATAACTCCTCGAGTTTGAAGATGGTTAGTCTTTTAGTCTAAGTTTGATAACTCCTCGAGTTTGAAGATATCAAATGCCTTGAGAATCAACACATTCCAATTCCTTAACATATCTAGGACTGGACTCCATGTGACATATAAGATAACATCCACGAAAACACTGGTGTGGACTATAGTTGCGTTATTTAACTCATCGTGTCTGAAAGTATAAATATTGATTTATTCCTCTTTTCTTGAGTATCACCTACATACAAATACTTATTTACATACATTAGATTCAGATATATTAAAAATTATTTTATTAGCTTCAAAATCTATTAAGAAGTTTTATCAACTATACTTGCCAATTTGGTTAAAAAGTGATTAATTGATTTATTTTAGTCTACCTACATGAAAAGATTTTATTAACAATATCTCTCTAGTAATGAACTGAATTGCTTGTTTATTTCCTCTATGATGTTTCTTCTCTTTTTGCCTTCATAAACTTAGAGCTATTCATGGTTTTTTGCGTATGCCGCTGCTGAATAAGGTCTGTTTTCTGTCTGTTATTTATGCGGAACACACTTTCGTGGATAGACATCCTCTGTGGTCTGATTTAGTTCACCTAAGTGAGGAGATTACCCTACCTTAGCTGGTTATGGGTGACTTTAACGCTATCAAGGAGCCTGCTGACAGAGTGGGAAGCTCGACTAACTGGATCCCCAGTTTTAATGAACTTGGCCAATGCATTTCCCAAGCTGGCCTTGATGACCTGAGGTACGTGGGGCACAGGTTTACTTGGGCGACGGGATCAGGTCTTTCCAGAAAACAACGCAAGATTGACCGAGCCCTGATCAACTCTTACTGGAGTGGGGAGTTCTCATTCTCTGAAGCTTCTTTCCTGGCCCCGGGAGTCTCGGACCACACCCCTATTTTGATCCGCATTATGCCGCCTGTTCTGAGAAGGAAGCCCTTCAAATTCTTTAACTTCTGGACATCCCACCTGGATTATTCCTACATTGTCTCCCAGGTTTGGGAGTCCCCGAGGACTGGTACTCCGATGTTCGACCTATGCAGCAGACTGAAGAGTCTGAAAATGCAGCTGAAAATCCTTAATAGACAGGCCTTCTCTGATATTTCCAGACGCACAGCAAATGCGAGAGAAGAGCTGAAGGTTGCCCAAGATGCTCTGGTCCTAGACCCGACAAATGTTGATCTTGCTAATAGAGAAAAAGCCCTCCTGCAGACCTTCTCTAATCTGCGGCTAAATGAGGAGTCCTTCTACAGTCAAAAGTGGAGGATTATATGGTTAAAAGAAGGTGACTTAAACACGAGCTTCTTCCATCACTCGGTAAACAAGAGGCATTTGAAAAATAGACTCCTTTCGGTTACTGATGCTACTGGAAATTTGCTGACTGATATGAATCTGATCCAAGACCGAGTGGTTTCCTTCTTTAAGGATCTGCTGGCCCCTGTCCCAGCTGCTGATCTCCCGACGATCCATGACCTCAGGTTAGTTATTGCTCGGCCTCTTAATTCTGTTCAGATTGATGCTCTGTCAAGGCCTGTAACGGATATTGAGATACGCGACACGGTGTTCTCCCTCCCTAAAGGGAAGGCCCCGGGCCCAGATGGATTCCCGGCTGAGTTTTTCCAGCGATCATGGGATGTCGTTGGCCCCTCTGTGATGATGGCGGTCAAGGATTTCTTCTCCTCCGGTTATATGCTTAAGGAGATCAACTCTACTATCATCACTTTGGTCCCGAAAGTCCCTAATGCGACTAACCTGAATGATTTCAGACCAATTGCGTGCTGCAATACAATCTATAAATGCATCACCAAGATTATTACAAATCGGCTGGCGCGTATTCTCCCCTCGATTATCAGCCTTCCCCAAACGGCGTTTGTCAAAGGTCGACGGATAAGTGACAATATCCTTCTAGCCCAGGAGCTGTTCTGTGGGTTTCACCATGACCCTTCCTCTCCTAAATGTGCAATAAAGGTAGACTTCCACAAAGCCTATGATTCGGTGAACTGGAACTTTCTTGAGCTGATCCTTAAGGCTTTTGGGATCCCCGAGCATCTCACTAGACTCATCCTCACGTGTGTACGCACCCCGATGTTCTCGGTGGCGATAAATGGGGAGCTTCATGGATTTTTTCCTAGTGGTAGAGGGATTCGCCAAGGTGACCCAATGTCGCCCTACTTGTTCACGATGGTTATGGAAATCTTTTCGGGCATCTTGGAAGCCCAGACTAGACTCCCAACTTTCAAATTCTTCTGGCGATGCAAGGCTTCTCAGTTATCTCACCTATTCTTCGCGGATGATGTACTGTTATTTTCTGAAGCGAACATTCAGTCCATTGCCTTGCTGAAGATGGGGATTGACACATTTTCTGGTTGGTCTGGGTTGAAGCCAAACCTAACTAAAAGCGAAGTTTTCTTCTCCGGGGGATCTCGGACCATTAGGGATGGCATTCTCGGAGCTCTTGGTTTTGTTGAAGGCTCGCTGCCCTTTCGATATCTGGGAGTGCCGATTATTGCAGCTAGATTGACTAAGGAAGATTGCACTTCGCTGATCAATGCAATCACCGAGCGTGTTCATTCTTGGTGCCATAGATTCCTTTCCTTCGCCGGTCGACTCCAGCTCATCAAGTCCGTGTTACATGCAATCCATGTGTTTTGGGCAAGTGTGTTCACACTCCCTAAGGCGGTCATCTCCACTATTGAGCGCATCCTTCGGCAATTCCTATGGAAGAGCCCCCTCTTGGGAGTCGGAGGAGCCAAAGTCGCATGGGTTGAGGTATGCCGGCCTAAGGAGGAAGGGGGACTTAGAATTCGGAAATTGGAAGACTGTAATCGTGCTGCCATGTTGAAACACATTTGGGTTTTATTCAATGACAAAGAGTCTCTATGGTGCAAGTGGATACATTCCACATTCTTGAAACGGGAAAACTTCTGGATTGCCCGGAAACCAACGTTCTGCTCTTGGGCCTGGAAGAAGATCTTGGATCTTCGGACATCTTTTGACATGTGTTTTCAATGGCAAATTGGCAATGGAGACTCTACTTTGTTTTGGTTTGATAACTGGCATAGTCGGGGTCCTCTCTACAAGCTTTTCTCAGACAGAGATATATACAACTCTCGTATCCCTCGTGATAGTTCAGTTAAGGGTGCTCTTTCTGCTGCCCACCCTCCCTCACAGGCTTGGAATACTATCTGCTCTTGGCCGGAAGGCCTGCCCGACCTTGTACCTCAAAAGCCAGATTGTTGGAAGTGGATAAACCATCACACGGGTAGGTTTTCTGTAGCTTCAGCTTGGGAACATATCAGGGACTGTGGGATATTGGTTCCTTGGCACAAATTTGTCTGGAACCGTGACATTGTGTCACACCACTCCTTTCTGCTATGGATTATTTCCCTGAATCGCCTTCCAACACAGATTCTGTTACTCAGTCACAGAAGGATTGAAGAAGGGCAGTGTGCTTTTTGCCATCGTACACCGGATTCTATTGAACACCTCTTCTTTTGGTGCCCTATCTCGGCTGACTTAATCCGGTTCTGGGCTTCTAAAAACAGCCTAGTCTGGACTGATAGAGGATGGTATGATACTCTTCGGTGGGCTGCAAAGATCTTTGGAGGTGATTCTTTGCACCAAAGGATTGCTCGCTACTCCTTTGCGGCTCTATGCCACCTTATTTGGGGGCAAAGGAATGAGAGTATATTCCGGGAAAAACCGCTTTTTGTCCCGACATTGAAGCAACACCTAATCAAATCAGTGAGGGATAAGGCAATGTCCCTTAAGCCAGTCAATGATACTGTGGGTAATAGAAGAGTGCAAAACTTATGGGAATTGTCTCCTGCTATCTTCGAGTGACGGTTCTCTCGCCTTGTTGATTGAGTGCCCATTTTGTCGCGGTACTTGGTGCTGGACCCCCGGGAGATTCTTCTACTGCTGAAGGGGAAGAACTTCGCGGGACTACGGGGCCTTTACTGACTTGGTCTCTTGCTGCATGGTATTCTGCTCTTTGTGGCTGGCCCTTGCGGAGTCCTGCTTTCATGTGGTTGAGCTGATCGGTGGCTGCTCCCGGGATAATCTTCTCGGTGCTGGGGGACAGCCCCTGTATCTTCTGGTTTACCTGATGTGTGGAAGGGCTACTGCTCAAGTCTGCAAATCCAGCGCTTGTAATTGCTGTTTGCTGCTGACGCATGGATGCTGTACATGGATGAACCGAGGGTCTGCTGCTACGCCTGATCCTATTTGCCCTTCCCTGTATGGGAGGGTTGTTCACCATATATTCGTGCCTCTCTCCAAGCTTTGCTGCTGGACCTGGGAAGCTGTTGGTGGGCTGAAGTGGTCCCTCTACCGCTGCCATTCTTGTTCAGCTGGGCCACTCTTCTTTGCTGCGAAGTTGCTGGTTTTGTTGTTGTGTTCTTCTTTTTCTGTTCTCTGTTGGTGCTGGATTTAGTCTAGTTCTTTCGGCCTCTCCTTGGCCGTTGTCTTCTGTTGGCCCTTTAGTGGGGTCCGTTTGTCGTGTTTTGTGGTTCAGTCTCGCCTTACACCATTGCACCCTCGAGGACAGCTTTGTAACCTTAGGTACGAGGCTTGTGTTTGGCCTTTCTGTATCGCATTTTGATTAGCTAATATTATTCTTACCTTACCAAAAAAAACTTAAGAGCGTATTGGACAATCTAATTAAGTGATGAAAATTAATTAGTTTAGCACCTAACAAGATTAAGTTTTTATATCTAAAACTATAGATGAGTTAAAAGATTCAATCGAAGACAAAAAATAAATCACTAAATTACGTAGGCGAACAAGGGATTACTTAATTAGAAAAGGTAATTGATTACAATTAGAATACTGTCATTTATATTGCTAAAAAACTATTAATAATATTCAGTGATCAATTTTCAATTACCTTGAGGCTTTATCTCTCAATCTTGGAGTTTTTCTCTCGCTCTAAGAGCCTTCCCTTTCACTCTGAGAGCTCAACCTCTACCTTTGGCTAGATTCTTCCATGTTTTTCCCTAAACAAACCCTAATCCCGTCCAATGGATAATGTATGCAACATACCCAGAAACAATGTTATTGATCCAAAACCTCTGTAGCAACTTCATACATTTTTCCTTCCTATTTTTCTAGAAAACCCAAACAAAACCCTAATTTCCTTTTCATGTTTCTTTTTACATTCCTTTTGGTCCATTATTAATATGCTGTAATAGTCGCAAGCCGAAATCTAAAACCTCTTTCGCTTTCCCCCTTCATTTGGTGTCTTTGCGCATAACAAATGTGCTTTGTGGGGATCTTCATTCTTGCACCTACGGATAGCTGCAGCCATGGAGCAAAATGCTGAACAAGAAATACGACTAGCAACTTTGTGCAACATGTTGGGTCACCTATGGCCAAGAACGAAGAAAGATGTCATGGACAAAGTAGTTACAAAAGAAAGCTTAGAAGAAGGAAATCGCACGATCTTCAGCCGTCTTCATAAAAACCGATCAATAAATTTCTAGATATTCCAAACAATAATATAGAAAGCATGGAAAACTGAAAATGTAGTTTGCTCTCACCTTGAACTTGGTTTATTCTCCTTCGTTTTTGAGAACACTGAGGAAAAAGACAGGAACATCAACTCTAGCCCTTGGTCTTTTTCTCGGCATCTTCTGGTACTAAATCTCTGGAAATCAAGTATCCTTTCTCAATACGTATCATTTGATCTTCGTGCTTCCTGGACTCATATTGTGGGATTACTTGTAGAAAGAAGAAAAGAAGAGATAATTTTGAACATTGTAGAGAAAATAGGAAGGGTGGTGAATATCAAAATAGAGACAAGAGGTGTTATGGGTATTTCTATGAGCAAGGCAAAAGTAATGTTGAATTTACACTCTCCATTGGAATCTGGAATGCTGTATAGTTTTAAAGAGAAGATTATGTGGTTGGATTTCCATTATGAAAGGTTACCTACCTATTGCTATTCCTGTGGAAAGATAGGCCATTATGCACAAAACTGTCAGAAAATTCCTTATAATGAGGAATTTTTCTCTAATGATGATAATAAGTTGTATGGGTCTTGGCTTAGGGTTGAAATGAGTCTATAGAGTCCCTTTTAGAATTCCTTTTATGAGACTAATCTTGAAGAAAACTTGGATGAGGAAACAATTCCAGAAACTCCTGATACTTCTAGTTCTTCAGAATTTTTCCAGAAGAATGATAAGGGGAGAAGTGGTCGTAGAGCTCCTAGAGATGAGAGAAATAAAAGAAAAATGCACGAGTTAGAGTTTAGTACTGGTACCAGTGAGCACAATACTGGAAATGGAAACAACTCCAGAAACTCCTGATACTTCTAGTTCTTCAGAATTTTTCCAGAAGAATGATAAGGGGAGAAGTGGTCGTAGAGCTCCTAGAGATGAGAGAAATAAAAGAAAAATGCACGAGTTAGAGTTTATTACTGGTACCAGCGAGCAGAATATTGGAAGTGGAGCTCTGGGTGAAGCAGGGCCCCTCTTGTTAGTGCTCCCTTCATTCCAACTTGGCCGGGAGACACAAAAGCAACATCAGAACCAAAAAAATGGGAGAGATGTAAAAAAAGAAAGAATAGATAACAAATATGGAGACCCATGTTATTTCAGTGGAGGAAGCGAATACAGGGCTTTGGTGGCTAGCCTTAAAAAGTCACTGGATTACAAATGAGCATTCTTGCTTGGAACTGTCAAGGCTTGGGCACACCCTTGACAGTTCAGGCACTACGAGCTACTATGACTCAGGAAAGGCCCAACTTAATCGTTCTTTGTGAAACCAAAAATTAGGAAAGAGTTATCCAAAGGGTGAGGTAGTATATCAGGTACCAGAAACATATGGTGGTGAATCCAACTTGATTAAGTGGCGGTTTGGCTTTCTTATGGAAAGAAGAGATAGGGGTTCAGATTTTGGCAGCTAATGAGGAGTATATTGATATTCAGTATAATGATTCAGCTCAAGGGGTGGTGTCGTCACCATCCCGAGATTTCCGGATCCCGAGGAAGTTAATGGATTGCTGGGCCCATTTGATTTCTGGGCTCAGCTTGGGCCCTCCTAGGCCCATACCAAATTGCATCAGGAAAATTTAAATCAAAGTCGACCTTAGTGTGGTCGGGTGACATGTGATTAGTGTGCATGCCATAGTAGTCGCCACCAATCATTTATTGGAGGGTATGACTGGGAACCCTATCGAACGATTGGGAGAGATCGCTCGATCCTACGAAAGCTAGAGATCTAGATTCGAGAACTTAGTTACGTCGATATTACCATCGACGCCCTCTCAGTACTAAGTTGAGCGATTTCCTAATCTAAGGAATTCATGCAGGCGAGATTGGATAAGGTAGGCTCTAAGAATCTGAGGGGTTCATGCAGGTGGGATTATCTGTCCTATCAATCACAATCAGGGAAGTAAATGCGCAGTCAAAAAGATCAATATGTAGAGAAGATACACCAAGTCAAGTCAAGTCAAAGCAGGCTTAGGGGGGTCTTAGGAAAGCCTAGAAAACATGCCAAGTAGGTTCAAGGATAGTTTGGAATAGTTTGGGGTCAGATTGACCAGAGGGGTAAGATGGTCATTTTGGAAGGCTCGGGGTTTCAAAATCGTGAAAATAGGTCAAACTAGGTGAATGTGGTTTTTCCTTAATTTTCATGATTTTTGGGAATTTTTCTGGATCTTTCTAGGATTTTTCTGAATTTTTTTTAGAAATTTTTTTTAAAAAAATTTTTGAGAATTTTCCTATTTTTTGGAATATTTTCTATATTTTCTGGAATTTTTATTTTTATTTTCTAGAATTTCTCCTATTTTTCAACTATTTTTTACATTTTCCAAATATTTTTCCTATTTTTTCTAAAGTTTATATGAATTTTTTATTATTATATTTTTTATTAATTCTCTATTTTCGGAATTTCCTAGAATTTTTTTAACGTTTTTAGACTTTTATGATTTTTCCTTTTTTATATTTTTTTTTATCATTTTCGACACTTTTTGCATTTTCTATAAATTTTTGACTTTTCCAAAATTTTTATTAATTTTCTTATGATTTTCCGTGACTTTTTAGATTTTTTGTTGTTTTTCTGAATTATTTTCGTTTTTTATTCATTTATTTATTATTTTTTAGAATCTTTTATGATTTTTACGTATTTTTTTGTTATTTTCGGATTTTTTAAACATTTTTCGTTATTTTTATTCCCAGGATCAAAACGGCGTAGTTTAGTTTCTTTTATTTTCGTTGATTTCCTATTATTTTGTTCTAATCTTTTTATTTTTTTTGTTTAATTTTTTTGTTATTATTTTGTTTTACGGACCGGGTCATATTGACCCGGCCCACTATCCCGGGCCGGACCCAAAATCCGAATCCAAAACATTAGACCTAAAACGTCGTCGTATATATTAAATTTTTTGGGTTTTCTATTGTTTTAATTTTTATTAGATTTTCTGGATTTTTTAATTAATTTCATTATATTTTTATATTTTTATTGATTACTCGGACCGGGTCAAATAAGTTCGGCCCACTAGCCTAGACCCGCCTAAGGCCCAATGGCCCGAACGACTGACCGTCCAAAACGACGTAGTTTTAGGAAAAATCTTTTTGAATTTTTGAATTTTTTGGGTTTTTATTCTACTTTTACTTATTTTCCACCCTTTTTAATCCTACGGTTGATATCCTTCCACGTGTCCTAGATTTGACCCTCCATTCTTTCAAATAATTCTACGGCTAAGATTAGATCAAAGACCAAATCCTAACCGTACGTTCCATTATCTCTTTTTTTTTTTATTTCTGAAAATATTTAGATAATTCGGATTTGGAATTTTTATCTTCAGAAATCCTAGGATTGCGACACGTGGCCTATTTACTGCCGTCCGATCAAAGCTTATTATCCTTCTAACTTAGGGACGACGTGGCGCGCCACATGTTTGTGTCGTTGACTAGTCAACCCGGTCGTCTGAGAAGACGACTGGAGCAACTAAATTCCGGCCATGCTCGCCGGGATCCTCGCCGGAATCCTAAAGCTGACCCAAAAAGTGCATTAAACTCTTTCGATTTCACTCTAGTTTGAAACAATAGCTTCTTCCGAGCAGCTTAATGCCATTTCTAATCCAGAAACTGCCCGAATCCACTCTGACCACAAACAACGAGGAAAAACAGTCCGGCGAACTTTTAAGCTTGTGAGATTCGTCCTAAACAACCAACATAATCGGTCAGCAAGCATCACAGGAGCACAAGGGAACTTACCAGGGCGTCCTCGGAGCTTGGAGACGTCTAATGTGAGCTACACAGCTCACGGCATGCTCAGATGGTGATGGGGGTAGACAACGGGGTTTTACGCAGTGGAGATGCGAAAAAAAAAGGTGGAATGAAGTCAACACCAAGGCAGAAACATATTGATACGAAAATCCCGAAGGAAAACCAGCTGGACCCAAATCCACCATGGCAGGAGCTTAAGCTTGAGCAAAAATGGCACCTACCTGGTTTGGCAGTGGAGTTGCGCGCCGTGAGCTTTAAGAGCTTCCTCGAGGTCGGAGAAAGCTTGGGGAATGATTTGTGGAACTCTTTTGCTCTGGGTCGCCCTCAATTGGCCTTGGAAGGTCTCGGGCCTCCTCCAATGGAGACGAAACTCTCTCTCTTTTATATCCAGAAATCCCAGCTAACGAAACCCGAAAAATCTTCGGAATCCCCTCGTTTTGATTTTTCCTTCAATCAGATCTTCAAACCGTCAAGATCTTCTTCGCTTGATTGAGCAGATCCGCGCCAGAGCTATTGAGGAAGAAGATGAGCACACGGGTCAACGGGTCGGGTTGACCCGACCCGACTGACCCGTTTTGGATAAAAATTCTTAAATTGGCCCTAATTCCTCCACTTTTTCTCAAAATTGACCTTAAAATTGAACTCAGGGGCATTGAATTTATTCAAAAAAAGGTGTTTTTGGCCGACAATTTTCAATATTTGTGTGAAAATCCCAAATTTTCAATTTGACGCGAGGACCCATCTTGCAAAATCCAAAGTCTTAGGGTCCTTTTTTGCAAAAATTGTTGCCACCATTGGATTCAGAGGGTCAAAAATTAGAGGGTGACCTCTCCCTATTTTCAATTCAATCCCTAGAAAATTTTTAATTTCATTTTTAGTGATTTTAGGGACTAATTTGAAAAATCAGAAATTGCACTTTGGTCTTTTTTAGCGAAATTGGACAATTCTGAGGGCTTTTGGACTCGATTTAATTTTGAAAAATAGAGGAGGATGACACGACTCTAAAAACGTAAAAATTGAAAATTAAAAAGCTAAAATGGAATTTCTAGAATTATTTGAATATTCTGAAAAATGAAATTTACAAAGAAACCCTATATTCCAGACCTAATTTTTCAAACTTTATTCATCCAAAATGTATAAAAACTTAAATAAAAAATATTGACTATTTTTTAGCAATTTTCTGACTTGAAATGATATTTTTTATGAATTTGTTATTATTTTCCTAATTTCTGAAAATATAAAAAAATGCAAAAAATAAGGAAAATTATTTTTTGTTCAAAATTGGTTCCCTAGGCTATGCTGAGGTCCCCATAGTTGATTTTGTAATTTTCTCACTTTTTATGGATTTTTTTATAAATTTTTGAAAATAAAATGCAGAAAAATACAAAAAATAAGGAAAATTATTTTTTGCTCAAAATTAGTTCCCTAGGCTATGCTGAGGTCCCCAAAGTTGGTTTTGCTATTTTCTCACTTTTTATGGATTTTTTTTATGAATTTTTGAAAATAAAATGTAGAAAAATACAAAAAATAAGGAAAATTAGTTTTTGTCCAAAATTGGTTCCCTAGGCTATGCTGAGGTCCCCAAAGTTGATTTTTCAATTTTATGAATTTTTATGGATTTTTTAAAAAAAATTTGAAAATAAAATTAGTCAAAAATCGAGTGTTAACAGGTGGTTTTTCGCATGACTTTCGTTTACGCATCAGTATCATACCTGTAGAGATTGAGAACATGGGAGAGTCTTAAGATGATTAAATAGTGGAGTAATCTCCCATGGGTCTGGATTGGGAATTTTAATGAAATATTATATCATTGGGAAAAGGTGGGACGAAGAGAGTCAGACAACTATAGAATGGAGAGCGTTAGCGAGCTGTTAAATAGTTGCAGGATGATGGATTTTGAGAGTAAGAGATGTTCCTTTACTTGGTCAAATAATAGAGAAGATGGAAATCTGGTTAAAAAAGGCTTGATAGGGCTGTTTATGATCTAAATTGGATAGTATCCTTTCCGCGGGCAGAAACCTTTGCTTTACCAACAATAAGTTCAGACCATAGCCCTATTCTATTGTCCTTGATGGCCAAAAAGTTTAAAAGTAAGAAGATTTTCAAATTCGAAGTCTTTTGGCTGGAAAACGAGGAGTGCGAGAATTTAGTTAAAGGGATTTGGGAAGAAGCCGAGAGCAATGGAGATGATTTAGTGTGGAAAATTAAGAAAGTAACAGGTGCCCTTGAGAAGTGGAGTAAAAGGAAGTTCCCAAATAACATTTCCCAAATCAAGCTGTTAAAAGAGGAGTTAGAGAAGATGTCCAATGACAGGGATGTATTTCAGAACAAGAATCAGCTAGTTGAAATTGGGGGACAAAAATACGAGATTTTTTAATGCTACCACTATATAGAGAAGGCAAAGAAACAAGATATCCATGCTGAACCGAACTGATCAAAATATATGGGCTAAATATCAGAGAACTTTGAAAATGATGACATCAGAGTTCTTTGAGGACCTATATAAATTATTTAGGCAACGAAATTTTCACCCAGTGCTTCATCAATGCCCAACCTTGATGACAGAGGAGATGAACATAGATTTGTCGATTGAAGTTACACTTACAGAAGTTCACCAGGCTGTATTTGCAATGGATCCTTTAAAGGCCCCTAGTCTAGATAGACTGAATGGATTATTTTATCAAAAAAAGTAGGAGAGCATTAAGAAGGTTTTATTATAGGAAATCATATCCTTTTTTGAAATAGAAATCATGAACGTTGAACTGCATAGGACACAGATCATTCTGATCACCAAGGTTAAGAACCCAAAAAGCATAAATCAGTTCAGGGCGATAAGCTTGTGTAACATGGCCTATAGAATCATCTAAAAAATACTAGCAAACAGAATTAAATGATGGCCGCTTGTCATTATTGCAGAGGAGCAAAATGCGTTTGTGGGAGGAAGGCAAATGCAAGATAATATCCTTATTGTTCAAGAAGTCTTACACCAAATAAGAGTAAGAAAGACAAAGAAAAGATTTCAAGCAGTGTTAAAGCTGGATATGAAGAAAGTGGGTGGAATGGGATTTCCTGGAAGTATGTCTAGTGAAAATGCGTTTTTGTGCGATGTGAGTGGAAAGGGTGATGACTTGTGTATCTTCAGCAATCCTAAGCGTGAAATTTAATGGTGAACCTCTACCTTATTTTCAGCCATCAAGAGGGATTTGACAAGGAGACTTTTATCCCCAGACCTATTCATACTTAGGGCAAATACACTCTCGATGATTATGAGGAAGGCGCTGAATGATGGAACAATAAAGGGCATAAAGCTAAACGGGTCTTGTCCTACTCTTACCCACTTATTCTTTGCTAATGACTCTATTTTCTTTCTTGAAGGGAACTTAATAGAATGGCAGAATTTAGCTCAGATTTTGAACCAATACTGTATGGCTTCAGGCCAAGAGATAAATCTAAACAGTCAAGGCTATATACGGGGAAAAATTATCCTAAACAGCTTCAGGAGAATTTGGCAGGCTTCTTGCAGGTACCCATGATTGAAAAAATAGGGAGATATCTAGGCATACCATCTTATTGGGGGAGTCAAAGAAACAAATGTTCTCGTGGATCAATGCTAGAGTCAACATGAAATTAGAAGGGTGCAAGGAAAACCTAATTTCAAAGGCTGGAAAGGAGGTTCTGTTGAAAACTGTTGTACAAGATCCCTCAATATGCTATGTTGATTTTCAAAATACCAGTTTCAATATGTAAAGCTATAGAAAAGAGGATAGCAGCCTTTTGGTGGAAAAATAACGAAACTAGCTCTGGGCTGCATTAGTGAAACTAGGAGATTTTGAAAACTAGAAAAGATAAAGGGGGTCTCGGATTTAAAGATCTCATCACTTTCAATAAAGCTTTATTAGGAAAGCAAGCTTGGAGGCTTTCTTAGAATCATAACTCTTTATGGGGCAGGATCTTGAAGGGAATGTATTTCTCAAGAGGGAACTTTTTACAAGCTGCCAGGGGCACAAGACCTTCTTGGGGATGGCAGAGCATTTTACAGGGGAGGAAAGTTGTTGCAGAGTCAATTAGGTGGTCAATTGGAAACAGAGAAAGTGTTAATATAAGAGAAGATCGTTGGCTTCAGAGAGGAGTAATTGGTGGTCCAGCGAATAAGAATGAACCGCGGAATGTATCAGAGTTGATTTCTAAGGAAGAGGCAAAGTGGGATGAACACATCATCAGGAATTTTTTTGACGAGCAACTATCAAAGGAAATCTTATTTATCCCTATCAGCCCTCTACTCAGGAAAGATAAACTGATTTGGACAGTTAGAACTTCCGGAGCCTTTCCAATAAAGAGTACATACTGTTGACACCTGATTTTTAATCATTTTTTCTATTGCTAAAGTAATAAAAAATCCATAAAAATTCATAAAATTGAAAAAATTAACTTTGGGGACCTTAGCCAAGCCTAGGGAACCAATTTTGACCAAAAAACGATTTTTCATATTTTCAGTATTTTTACGTATTTTTTATTTATTTATTTTCTAAAATTAATAGAAAATCCATAAAAATTCATAAAATTGAAAAATCAACTTTGGGAACCTTAGCCAAGCCTAGGGAACCAATTTTGACCAAAAAATAATTTTTCATATTTTTTTTTATTATATTTTTTAATTTTTTTTAAAAAAAATACTTGAAAATTTTGGAAAAATAACATTTGAGGCCAAAAAAATACACAAAGATAGTTAATATTTTTATTTTAAATCTATTTTCATATTGGCCATCGCAAATTCAGAAAAATCCAATTCGAATCACGTGTTCCTTCACGAGTATAATCTCGAATCGGCCCTAAAAAAAATTTAATTTGAGTCAACTTATTTTTAATTTTCACTTTTTATGAGTTGTGACATTGTCTTCTAATATTTTAAATTTTCATCTTGGCCCAATTATACCTAGAATGACTTAATTTTGCAAAAGGGCTTTAATTAAATTATGCATTATTTTCAGCGACAAGAAATGAGCTTAAATTTGACATGTGGTAAATTTTGGTGTGTCAAAAATTGTGAGGAGATTTGGACTTAAAGAAATATATTTTTTCAAGGACTAAATTGTAAATACTTAAAATTCAAGGACTAGAGTGCAAATACCTAACTCTTGAAGGATTATTTTACAAATAATAAAAAGAAGAGTTAGTGGATAAATTAGAATAGAGAAGGGAAGATGAAGAAGAGGAGATGAAGAAGAGAAGTTGGAGAAGAATGGATGGAGAAAATAAGATAAGAATAGAGAAGGGAAGATGGAGATGAAGAAGAGTTAGTAGAGAAATTAGAATGGAAGATAAGAATAGAGAAGGGAAGATGAAGATTAAGAAGAGTTAGTGGAGAAATTAGAATGGGAGATAAATATGGAGAAGGGAAGATGAAGATGAAGAAGAGTTAGTGGAGAGATTAGAATGTGAGATAGAGATGGAGAATGGAAGATGAAAATGAAGAAGAGTTAGTGGAGAAATTAGAATGGGAGATAGAGTTAGTGGAAAAATTAGAATGGAAGATAGATGAGTAGGTTATAAAAGGAGGAAGAAGTGAGCTTGAGAAAAGATTTCTGGGGAGGGAGAAAATTTTGGATGTTTGAGAGAGTTTTGGGAGATTGAAGAAAATTTTGAGAGAAAGAAAATACCAAAAGAGAGAGAATTTTGAAGATGATGGGAGTTTAAAGCTAGGGGTTATCATCACAAATTCCTTCATCGATCAATATAAATCAAGAGTTCATCCTCGTCAACGAGCAAACAAATTCAAGCTAAGTGTTTTTATTTATTCATTTATTTATGGTTTTACTCGCAAATTAGCACAAATTGTATACACTTTCTCCATCTCCTTTTTCTTCCATATTTTATGTCAGGAGAAGGATATCTCTACGTCAACAGCAAAAATCTCGTCGAGATGCAAAAATCGGCCCATACAAGCTCCTAAGCTGTCCACCGATTTCTCAACTGATCTGTGACTAAAAGTCCCTCTTAATTCAAAAGAAACTCTCTATATTGGGAACATAGAGAGCGAAAATCAATTATAGAAATCCCTCCCAAAAAAATGGGAGATAAGTACTCTTTCTACTCTTCTGGTTTTAGGTGCAGATTAGCACATATTTTGTATACTAACACTTCACTCTATTTTATGTCAGGAAGCCGCAGCTCTATATCAATGGTCAATCCTATGGAAGCACAAAATCGGCTTGGAGGAGTCCTCAAGCGCGCACAAATTTCAAATTGTTGAATCAATTCGTTGTATTTCATTTTAAAAAATTCATACCCCAAAATGGAGAGGACAAAGTCCATCCGCAATCTAAATAGCTGCACCATAAATCCCAAAGGGAAGAGCCAAGCCAATGCTTAGCCTCCCATTGGAGGTTTTTACTTATAGTAGTTAAATACCTGCAACTTAAATACCTGCACCTTAAATCCCAAAGGGAAGAGCCAAGCTAATGCTTAGCCTCCCATTGGAGGTTTTTACTTACAGTAGTTAAATACCTGCACCTTAAATCCCAAAGGGAAGAGTCAAGCCAATGCTTAGCCTCCCATTGGAGGTTTTTACTTACAGTAGTTAAATACCTGCAACTTAAATACCTGTACCTTAAATCCCAAAGGGAAGAGCCAAGCCAATGCTTAGCCTCCCATTGGAGGTTTTTACTTACAGTAGTTAAATACCTGCAACTTAAATACCTGTACCTTAAATCCCAAGGGGAAGAGCCAAGCCAATGCTTAGCCTCCCATTGGAGGTTTTTACTTACAGTAGTTTAAATACTTGCAACTTAAATACCTGTACCTTAAATCCCAAAGGGAAGAGCCAAGCCAATGCTAGGCCTCCCATTGGAGGTGTTTATTCACTGTCATGTACTTCCTATAATTTAATTTTTGAATCATCAGACCCAAAAGATGAGTAGATCGTAATACTGCACAGAAGTCGTTAACACACTCCCTCTTTCGGCTTCAGGGAATCTTTAACACTTAAAAAAATATAACAAATAAAAATATATACCATCCATGCATCCTATTTAAAAAGTGAAAACACAAAAGAGAATACCCTACTAGAGCTTTAGGAATAAACCAAGCCTGAGTTGCCGGATTAGGATATCCATGAAATTAAGGTACCGAAAGGGCATTAGTTTTAATTAACTAGTGTAACCAAGTCCCCGAGCTCATAATCTCTTGTTCGCAGGAATAAATTAGTTCTCCCGCTAATTTATTTAGGTTTCTAATCGACCTACCAAGAACGATTAGTGGCGACTCCAAATTTCAAAATCATTTAAACAAAAACCAAAGTTGCGATTCGGTAGGGCTTGGGAGGGTCCGCATTAGGTTAGTCAAATCTAATTAACCTAATAATCCGTTAACCCCTAGAATTAATAAAAATATTTTTAGAGGGTCGCGACACATACAACACAAGCAGAGAAAAAAATCAGCATCTATGCACTAAACAAGCCTCGACTTCTTTTCAACCTCCTAGCAAATTGTGGAACAGAATCTAGAAAGCTCAAATTCCACCAAAAGTTCGAGTTTTTACTTGGCAAATGTGTCAAAATGCTCTACCTACCAAAGAAAACTTATTTAGAAGGAAAATAATACCTTATCTTTTCTGCTCTTTGTGCGACTCTCAGGTGGAAATCACTGAACATTTGTTTCTTACCTGCCCTTGGACTGGATAGATCTGGACTGATCAGAGGCTCTCGGGTCTTATCCCACCGTCGAATAGTACAAGGATTGATTCTTGGCTACAAGAACAGATCGGGAACTCCACGACGTCTCCTTTATTTGACGGTATAATAGCACTTCTCTAGTGCATCAAGAAGGCACAGAACAACGCGATTTTTAAGAGAAAAGAACCATGTGTAGACACTTTAATCTACAAAGCAGAGGCTATAGTGCGAAGCTATAGAAAGTTAAATGGCAAAGATCGAAGCTTTACTAAAATTAGCTCAGAACCTCCACAAAAATGGACCCCCCCGGGACGAAAACTGACCTGAAGTTTAACATAGATGCTTTTGTCGGTGGCGTCCTAGGTGATGGTGTCGTCGCCGGTGTACTGCAAGAATCCAAAGGACTTCTCTTGGGCGGTTTCGTGAAAAGATCCAAGCTTGTTCACCATTCCGAGCCAAAGCATGGGCGCTACTAGAAGCCCTGAAAATTCTAGATCAGATGAATCTAAAGGAAAAGTCTGAAGAGGAGGGGAAAGTGATTATTGAGTGTGACTGTTGTACTTTGGTTGTGGAAGTCAATGGAGAAACAGTACTGATGTGGGAATCTGAAGCCATTTTACTTGAAGCCCAATAGCTGCTGGTCCAAACGACAAGTGTGTCTGTAGTTTACTGCAGCCAATCCACAAACCTGGTAGCAAACTAGCTTGCACCCACCGCTGAAATGGTGTTCCTACATATTGGGTATCTAAACCTCCTCAGCCATTTTGGGATCTCCTGTGTCTGGACGCCCTTTCTTGAGCTTACAACAAACGAACCTTTAATATTTCGTTTATGGAGTGCTTTTTCCGACCAAAAAAAATTAATTTTCAATTACCATCAAACAACTTTGTATTTCTGTTAACTAGGATGAAAATTTTAGTGCTTAAATTCTCAGCACTATTTTTTCTGTTTTATAACGAATGAGAGAAAAATTTATAATGAAATCTTCTTTTGAACAAAAAAAAATAGTTGCATATTTCCAAAATGTATTATATCGTCCTCTTTTCCTTGCAATTCCAAACAAAATCAAATCTAATTATTTTTAAGTCTTGCGAGAATCATATCTTTTCAGAATAAATTTCCAGCATATATGATTTGATTTTGTTACCCAAACACGAGTAGCGTCTCCTTTATTGAATTGTTTTGTACGAAAGTAATTTGGAACACCATTCTTCTAGAACATTCCCTGTCGGACCACAGTTTTCTTCCCCAACTATAAAAGCTCTCCCTCCTCCTCGTCGCGGCCTCTCCACGGCCAACACAGAAGCGCCTCACCTTGCCGTTGCTCCGTCACAGCGACGGATTGCTATCTTCTTGCCGTCCTTATGTTTCCCCTTGTCTTTATGGATCTTCTCCGGTCTCTCTCTGGTAAGATTCATCTCCGCCTTAAACCTTGGTTGGACCAATTCTTCTTTTTCGAACGATCGTATTTTTCCTGATCGTCTAGTTTGAAATACTGTGAAATCAGTTGTGTCGTGTGCTTACATGTCCAAAGAACAGAAAGAAAAAAGAGAGAAGAAAAACTTGCGGTTGTCTGCCTTAAATTTGTGATTTTTTCTTTTCTTATGCAAATGCTGCCCTGTACTCAGTATTCCTCTTCTGGCTGAGGAGATGTGCGTTGTGCCTGTATTGACGTAGATAGACTCTTTTCTGGTGTTATTGCCGCTAATTGAAGGTAGGTACGGTGGATTGGTGTCATTTGCAGGGTGGATCTCCCCTCCATTACCGTCGAAACGGGTGATTCGTCTCTTGTTCTGTGTCTAATCAACAGATATGGGGATTTGTCTGTGCTTCCCTTGGTTTTCACATCTTTGGAGTTGCTTCATCGCCTCCTCGACCAGTCAAGACATGGCCAGTCTGGAAATCCTACCAGATGAAGTCACGACTGATATTCTCAGCAGGCTACCTGCTGATCAGCTTGTTAATTTGCGGGGAGTGTGTAAAAGATGGTGCTCTTTGACTTCTACCCCTCATTTTGTTCAGCTGCATCTTGAAATATCTACTCCAGTAATGTATTTCCAGACCACTTCGTTCCAAGATATTAGGTTCACTCTGTCCTCTGTTGACTGGAGCTCTAAGAAGAGGAAGCAGCTGATTAGGGACGTGCGGTTGCCGGTAATTGAATTCCTGCCGCTAAAAAGTGATCTTGTATTTTCTGGTAGCTGCAATGGGCTCTTCATCTTCAGAAGAAATTGGGTGTGCCCACTTACTAACTACATTTTCAACCCTATCAGACTAGAGATAGTCACCATCACCCTGTGTTTGATTGTTGGCTTCTTTTTCGACTCGCTCACAAACAAGTACCAGTTGGTTACGTATGATAATGTTATGGATGACTTCAAATTTTACGTAGTTAGTTTAGGGCCAAGTATAAGATGGAGGAAAGTTGGGTCCTTTCCTTATCGTCCTAGAGAAATGTTCGCCCCATCTGTTGTAAATGGGTGTCTTCATTGGATGGCGATTGGGAAGCGAGGGAAGAAAAACATATCGCCCCCGTGTACACATTCCATCATGGTCTTTAGCATAGAACATTGCGAATTTCGTTTTCTGCCTCATCCAGTTAGGGTGAATGAATCATGTCAAGCTCACGAAAGGATGCACTTGTTGGCAACCAAGGGCCACCTATATGCATATGGTATGTATGCTAAACTCTTGGACATATGGGTTTTGGAGGACTCTGCAAATTGGTTTTGGGTTAAAAAGTTCAGCATCCACCTTGAGCAGGACCTGAAGCACTATCCAGTTTATGATATTTTCAGAATGAGCGATCAGGAATATCTCCGAATAACCCAAATAAAGCTTTTCGACGTATGGAAGGATGAAGTGCTTTTGGTAGGGCTTGATAAGGGCTTTTTCCGGTACCACAGGCGGCTAAAGACAATTACGAAAGCTCAATTTGCACATCCGCCTAGTGTGCTTAGGTTTTGTGATGTGATTGCTATTGAAAGTACGATGAGCCTCACATTGTTGAGAGATTTATGTGATTCTTTTGAAGTTGTAGAAAAGTTCCCGTAGACGCATTGACAAGGAAGAGTAGTAAGTATCTTTAAGGGATACTGCTGGTGGGTATTTAACTCTATTTTTCCAAGTATTGCCGACATCAGTGGGAACTCTTTTGTGCATTTCATTTTTTCATTCTCCAAATCCATCATAATCGTTAATCGCATAATGATGAAGTCAGACTCGCATACTCAGCCATTAAATTTTTTACTTTATCTATTTTTCCTATGTACATACCGTTGCCAAACAATTTCTAGATGGCTTCTGTCTACCTTTCTTTGGATTTGGTACATTTTATTATTTTCCCTCTTAAATTTACAAACCTTGATGGGTCGGAATTATTTCAAATTCTTATTCTTAGATCTTTTAACTTAATCACAGCAATCGAAGAAATTTCTTCGATTTTGGGTAGTTGCATTGGGATGTTCATCTTTAGAAAAATCTTGATGTCTCCACCTATAAAATGTCAAGTTACATTCATATTTGGAGTGGGATTTGAATAAATTGTAACTTTTTCTATTTAAGCTTCTTCTTTTTTGTAAACAATTTTGGTTCTAAGATATTAATGAAGTAAATTAGAAGTAAAGAATTACGCTATATATATATATTTTGGTAACCGAGATGTCCGAGCTAGCTTGTGCGTACCTCAACTATTCCTCGAAAAAGATTAGCACAGCAATCCATCGCTATGGCTCTTTACTTAAGTCACAAGTGCTTAGCTGGGGAATCGAATTTGAGATCAGTGTGCCTAACTACACAATTCCAAGTTCGCCCTAACCAACTGAGCCATTCATGGGTGGGTAAAAATTAGGATATAGTTGATTCTCAGCTATATGATTTTTTTAATTAAGTGAGATAGATCTAAAGGAATAGGCTATATTTGAGTTCCCAAATGTAATTCTTATAATGACTGATAATGAAATTTTTAAGTAATATTTAATCAATTGATATAAGTTGTAATTTTGTATACATAATCTATATAAAAATATGAGCATGATAGTTAAAATTAAATGCATTTTGTTAAAAATTAGACACATTTAAGTATGATTTAGATTATCTTATAAATTTGTTCAAGTTCAAAGTCAAATATTTAGATTGTAGATAAAAATTGTAAAAGTTAGCATACAAAAAGTAAAACCCATGAATTTTTTTCTTTGTCAAGTATAAGATAGTTGAAGTCCGGATGACCATAATCTTTGATGAGGTCTTAATGACTTGTTTGAAAGGATTTCGTGTCGAATGTTTTAGTTTTAATAGCTTCTTGATAGCACTCCATACAATTAAAAGTCTGCCCGTCCTAAAATAAATAGAGATGCCTCCTATTTGTATAGAGAAAATGGGAGGAGTCTTTGATCCTTACGATTCTCATGATTAGCCAAACTAAGATTACAAAGCTACTATTGAAATTTTGATCAATATTTACTTCGATTAAAATAATATATGGATTTTGAATTTGATAAGGTAGATGCCAATTTAAAAACTTCGTTAAAATTTAGTAGCTCTACTGGGAAAGACATGGCCTAATTTGATTGGACAATTACGCTTACTAATAAGAATTGTTAAGCACTGAAATATTAATGCAGAACTTTATATTTGGCTCAAAACTTTCTTTATTTAAGAAACTACATTGAAAATAATCCACGTTTTTCGAGAGTACAATTTGAAATACTCTCTAGATTATCCTTTTTAAAGTTTAAACTTAATACAGACATAATCTTGATATACTTTCTGTTGAGAACTTATATTTGATTTTGAAGGAAACAAAACTATCTTACTTTGTTGAAAAGACTTTGATTTATATTTTAATGCTCCATTTGTTTCACGGAAAATGACCGGGAAAATATTTTTCAGGAAGTCATTTTCCAAGAAAATAACAATATTTTCTGGTGTTTGGCTAATACTTAAAAATGAACTGAAAAATAATTTTCGTTGTTAGGCAAGTAATTGATTTTTTGGTGGCGACCGGCGGACAGCGGTGGCGGCGAAGAGCAGCGGCGGTGGCGGGCCACAAGCGGCGGCGGCGGCGAGCGACCGCCGGCGAGTGGTGACCAGCGACAGCGGCAGGCAACAAGCGGCAGTGGGCGGCGGTCAACTGTCGACGACCGACGGCGGCGACCAGCAGAAAATGATTTCCTCTTTTCAAAACGAGAAAAACGTTTTCCATTTTTTTTAAGGAGATTTTTTTATAAGAGGAAAATATTTTTCAGGGTTAGCCTATTTTCCGCTCCCCAAACACCAAAAAATTCGGAAAACATTTTTTAGGAAGTCATTTTTGGTGAAACAAACGGAACCTAAGGATGTTTTAAAAATATATTTCTATACCTTTTGTATATAATGTGTTTAACGCTTTTATTATGATAAAAGTAGAACTTGTAGCAGAGACACTCTCATACGAGATTCTTAACAAGATGTTATTTCGATCTTTGATTAATCCTCATTGTTGTTGTAGTCTTATTCCTTTTGGATTACCAGGAAAACATCCGTCACTAACAATCAATTATCTGGATAGGATTACATTTCTAACGGTCAATTATCTGATTAGGATTGTGTTGATGTGCGGTTTCTTAACTATTACATTATCATTCCATACGATCTTATTCTTTGCCTGTGGCAGCTGAAGTTATTCTTCCCTATTGTGATATTTGCAAAGCCAAAAAGCAGTCCCAATTCCGGCATAGGTATGAGTTCTGTGTCTTCCCTAAATTTCCGATTTTGGTCGGTCACTAATTCATTGTCTCTGCAGTCATTTTCGCTCTGTTATTTTGTTACATGCAAAAGAAGGAATGTGACCATACATCTAGTTGATGAGTCAACCACGTGTCAAGTTGCATGATCATTTGCCTAACTTCTAGACCTCTGATATTTTCAGAAGATTTGAATTGTGTTACGGACTCCATATCATGGTAACTATCTCAAAATTTTTGTGCTCGGAACCATGTCATTTTAATAGCACTCTCTGGAAGCTCATACACGACTTTTATCTTCTCTTTGTATTTGCTGTTAGATTTTCATGCAATTTTTTTTTTTTTTATAAAATCGCCATCTGACTGTTTGAAGAATTTACTGATGTAAGATGAAAACTGGGCAGAGGTAAAGCAGACATCATGGTACATAACCATGTTAGTTGTTCCAGTATCTAGGCAATGTACGTGGAGATGGATTGCGTGCATCTTCCAATTCTTGTTTGACTAGACCTTTGTCTAAGGAAGTCGATATAAAACCCTGTCCAAACCTGGTTTCCTGAGTGGGTCTGATTTGTTTTGTCTGGAGCATCCTATTGCTAGTCCTGGCTAGCATCCACCAAGCAGTGTTAATCCTTGGATGTATCGAGTTTTCATGCGGGTTTATCAGATTTAGGTTCTCTTCCTGATCAGAAAACCTCTTCTTGTGTGGTAGACTGCGAGGGTGGGAGGGAGAGACAGACCAGATCCGTTTGATTTCATGCATCTTTATGTTAAACAAGCTATAAGGGGAGAAATTGAAGGTAGTTGGACTTTGATATATCCATTACTTTGATCTTGCTTGACATAAATGTAGGTGATTTTTCTTTTCATTAGTCCCTATACAGTGATAACAACTTAGGCTTATCTTTTTATTTATATAGAGACGGGAGAACTTTCTCCCTTGGAAGGATTTAATCTAAGGACTTACATCACCTTTTAGAAAAGAATTGGAGTCTTTCCGAAGTTGATGACTTATGTAACTATGATGTTCCTATTCCTCCTTTTTTCATTCGTCTATCTTCTTCAATTGATTGCTAATTGACGTTAGATGACTTTTTCAAAAGAGCCACGCTATGCTGACCGTCCGCTGTCATTTTCTTTTGTAATTTTTATGACGTTTTTCGAAAATAATATTTTGTTTGGTGTAATTTTTATGGCATCTTTGGATGCGGACATTTGGAAACTATTACATGAAATACAATTGCAAGAAATTTTTAGGAGTTATGCTTTAGAGGCTGGTTTTGGGATTGATTTGCTGAGAGCGGTTTGGCTGGTGGATGATGTTCAGGTGCTCACCATTACAATTTTGCATTCCGCAACCCATATAATCAAATTTGCTGAAACAAGAGCACAAGTGACCAACAAGCTCCTGGTCTAACAAACCCCGAGATCAAAACATGGAAAGTCTTGATCTATCGGCTTCGCTGTTGCCCAACATTGATTCTGATGAAATCCAAGAATGACGCTTTATGTTTCCCCTCACTATATATATATATATATATATATATATATTAATATTCATTATAAAATATTGACATTCTCGTTTCTTTAGGAATCCAAATCGAAGATGAATGCTACGTGGCTTAACATAATGTGTTAAGTGACTCCTAGAGCTATTAAAGTTCAACCAGCTAACTATTCTTCTTCTTCTTGATTATTCAAGAGTGTCTTCTTCTTCTTCTTCTTCTTCTTCTTCTTCTTCTTCTTCTTCTTCTTCTAGACTCTGTGTTGGTTTCGAAACTGTTGGAACACCTAGCTTTTCTAGGAGACACAACTACATATACCGTATGACGTTTTCAGTTATTCGTCCCTTGAATTTGAATTCTATTTGGTACCTGACCTAAACTCCAAGTTCATGTTATAATTTACCCTTGGAAACCCTAAATATGAGCTTGAACATAGATCGATCACCTCGTTTTGTGGCAATCATGCTCAATCAAACTTGAATCGAGAATTGGTTTTTCAAGCTAAATCGGAGTACAAATGCTTCGCGCTTATCTTGTGCATTTGAGCCTCTTTTGTCTTTTCTTAATAAGTATTTCATGTTTTGCTTACATGTATACATGTGTGCCTCTTCAAATTTTTTCTTTTCTTTTCTAATCGAAAGAGTCAATATAGGGTTAAGGTAAGTCGCATAATTACAAAAAAAAAAAAATAAAGCTTTAGTTACTAGAAAATCGGTCAGCAAGGCGTCGTCTTTCCTAAGCATTCACCTATTTTAGCTTATGTTGAATCGAGAAATGCCATATATATATATGGATTATCCAGGCGATGCCTCATATGTACAACTTGGGCCAATATCACATGACTGATCAATAGAAAAAAAATAAAAATAAAAATAAAAAATAAGTAAACGGTGTGTACAGAGGAGAAAAAGGTGGCAAAATGATTTCAGCTTTAAAAAAAAAGAGAAATCAATTTTCCATTTCTTAAGGTATTTTTTTTTAATTGAAGGAAAATATTTTGTTGACTCATTTATTTGTCATGAATCAAACGTTGGAAAATCCAAAAAAATAGCTTTTTTGGAAGTTGTTTTTGTAGAATGAATGGAGCATAAAATAAAGCCCACTGACTAAGAAAAAAGATATATGTAGGTGACAAAATGCTGAGAGTAGAAATTTCATTTGGTGACATCCTGTATGAGCCCAACAACAACAAGATCTCAAAATCAAATCAGAACCATGAAAGACAAATCTGTTTCAGTGTCTTCATTAATTTGAGATATTACAGCTTCATTTCAGACATGCCGGGGTTTGAGTTTCTCATTTGTGCAGCTTTGATCTCCGTCCACAGAGTTTGCGCCCCCAACGCCAACAGACGTCTTCTTCTTCTTCCCAAATGATCGTGCAGAGGCAATAAATGATTCTTCTCTAATGTACTTGTTACCGACAACAATGGCATCACTTCCGCTACGGGCTTGAAACTTAGATCAAGAAAGTGAAGTTAGTCTTGATGAACCGCGATCGATTTAGGATATCCACATTGATGATGGAGGGAGTCGATTGAAAGTAGGAGAATGAGGGACTTTTATTGAAGTAATAAATCAAAAGGCAAAAAATCATCATGGTTGCAATGTAAAATCTTCTTCAAATCAGCACGAAGATAACACATCAAGTAAAGAATTCACGAGTTGATCATTTAGAGAATAATTGACAGTGATATCACAAAATTTTACAAATTTTTTGAAATGGGTCAATTTATAGCTTCGACACTTACTGAGACTTGACTTTAGTATGATATATCAATGTAATCATTAAAGAGGCAAGTTTAGCCATTGCGAGCTTGAACGATTGATCTTGCAATTCGTGGCATGTAAGGGAATTGATTATATAACAATATTTGGATGACCGTTACACTAATCGTCTCTTTTGCGTCATAAAAAGTAAATAACAATCAATTAAAAATCACTGTGGAGTCTATTCTTTTAAGAATTTATAACTCACAACATATTATTGTTATTGTAGTTACCCAAATACTATCATGCTAACAAAATCCTAGCATGTAATTACCATTCACACTTTTTTTTTTCTTTTTTTTTTCTTTTTTGTTGAACAATGACCACCCTGCTCCACACTAATAACAAAATTAAACCTAACTATTTCCCCTCTTTCTCCCTGTGCCCAATGGCAGACCATGGCGGAGCTAGCTATGGCTTCACTTTTACATAACCTAACAAGTTTTCAAGAAAAGTATGGTATGAAAGACGAGTTAGATGAATCCATAAATTATCTAGCCAAAAACAAAAATGTTAAACTTCTCGGCAAATCTTGTCATGATCAAGGCAGAAGTCAAAACGATGAATGTAGGCCATCAAATTATCTCAATTCTCAAAATACCTTTGCATCCAATGCCAATAGGACGGTGACACATCGACCTACCAACGCAATCGCTGCATTCTCTGACGTGAGAATCTTCTTCTGCCCTGGTCTGTCGTTCATCTTCCCACGAATTTAAAACCAATAAAGATCGTTTCTTTTTATTTTTTACACTACTTGTTGGCGTAATAAAAAGTAGAATTATTGGAGAAGTAAAAGTGAGAGTTTCTTTCAAAATTCTGATACATGAGTGACATCTTTCTTTCTATTCAAAAAAGAAAGAAAGTGAGTTTCCTTCATGGGAGAAAAAGAATGACAGAGAATAAATGCAAGACAACCCCCCTCAAGCTATCGATGAAGCTTTTCCGGTCTTGAATAGGTAAATTATCACAAAATTTAGAAAAATGCTCTTGCTCAGATGACCTATTAGCTTGTAACGAAACAAACCCAATTTCTGAAATTTCTCCTCGATAGCTAAGCGTCGAGTCCTTTCTTCTTTTTCCCCCACTTCTCGTTTATTAGCTTTGAACAGCATAAGATATCTAGTTTATGCATCTTGATCCTCATTCTTATGGTTTCTTGAAGCATGCTTTTTGTCCTTTTGCGGTGTATGCCTGTTGGGCAATTTATGCTAATTTTGTTATGCATTTTCACATGCAGCGATTCTTTTTCCTAGTCGAGATGATTATTAATCTTGATCAGAGGTGAGCCCTGATATTGAAATCGGATGATCCGTACGATTGTGGTGGTTGTAGAAGGTTAACCTGATTTCTTGTGTAGATTTCGTTCGCTTATTCGGTCGACTCTCGGGCATCTGATCTAGTCCTTTTTCCATGTGATATCATTTGTGGGTGCATTATGTGTGTTCGGCCTTATAATCCTGTTCTAATGTTCAAAATATCAGCAGAGCTTCAGGTTGCTTTTTGGGTTTTGGCTGTTGAATTGGATGGAAGAATTCATAGGAGGCCAGTGAGGTAGATGTCAAGCATGTTGTGTAAAAACTGTCCTTTTCTTCGGTGCGGGTTGGATCATCATGTGCCAAAGAAACGCCTTAAGGTTGATTTTGCGAGACAAAATTTGGCTTGTGGATGTGCTTTTGGGTCCTCCATATTCGAGGTAAGCCCTGATATTGAAAATGCACGTCTGTCGTTGGCTTTTACATTATCAACCACATACATTTTAAAAGGCAATCGTCAAAAGCTCCAAATTATTTATGGTGCACCTAGTACTAGGAGCATAGTCAACAACGATAAAGACAGAAAAAAAAAATTGAGAAAAAGGATGTAATGGTATACTTTAAATTCTTTTTTTTTTTGTTTCGACAGTATATTTTAATTTATTTAAGCAAAAATGACACAAATGACTCCTAAACTTTAACTCGATGTGCAATGTAGTTCTTTAACTGTAAATTTATTCAATATGGTTCTTAAAATTTTGGTACATGTATATTTGGACATATGAAACTATTGAATGCAGTCTCTAATCTTGCACTAACAGAATAATAATATTGAATATTTTCATATTGCTCAGGAATTACAATGAACACATGCCAAAACTCTATGAACTACATTGAATAAATCAAAAACTTAAGGACCGCATTGTACATTGACCTAAAGTTTAGTAGGAGTTAGCATGGTTTCGGAATAGAATTCAGAAAATGAAACTGAATTTATGGGGAACTTATTTAGTTTCAAGTTCTAAGGTATGAAAGATAGGTTATAGTTTTTAAAAGTTGGAGAACCTATTCTAATAGATAGGTTCCAGGCTCTAGGTATATGGAATCTGAAACTCGTAACGAATTTTTGCGTTTTTCTTAATATATGTATTAACATGATTTTGCAGTATTTCATGGCGTTGGATCATGAATGTGTAATCTGGAACCCTTTAAACTTCCATTTTCAACAATGTTTATGACCAAAAGACTTCTTGTTTTTTTAACATTTCCTATTTATTCGTTTGTCTAAATATGATTTGTAATCTGTGGATTGTAGTAGGAAGTAGCAGCCATTAAAAGTTTCAATTAAGAATACAAGTGAAGCTTGACTAGATTTTGGAACTAACCCTAAAACATGTGATAAGGTTTCATTGAACACATGGTATGTCCTAAGTTCTAAAAAATAAGGGACATATTTTGACAGACATATTGCAAGTTCTAAGTGAAGCCTATTTCGAAAATTGGAGCCGCTCATCCCTAATATTCAAGAACCACATTGAACAACTAAAAAATATATAGACTAAATTGCACATTAGACCAAAGTTGAAGGATAATCTGTGTCATTATCCTATATTTTATTACTAGCTTCATTGACATGGAAATTTCTGCTTTGAATTCTTATTTAAAAGGAATGCATATGGCAACTTATATATGGCTAATTGGTGATTGGAAGTTGAGAACTCACTAGTAA
Source organism: Psidium guajava (assembly GCA_016432845.1). NCBI lineage: Eukaryota > Viridiplantae > Streptophyta > Magnoliopsida > Myrtales > Myrtaceae > Psidium > Psidium guajava. The sequence goes on along the minus strand of CM028232.1, from coordinate 29,404,791 downwards.
TAATATTACATGCTAATTAAAGATCATCTCATGTCTCTTACAAATTCGGTCATCACGCGTTAACTCCAATCTCTCTCTCTCTCTCTTTATTTATCTATTAATTTTCCTTTTCTAGAAGATCGAGCATCTTCCGAAAGAACTCTTTTTGGAGGCTCATGAAAGCCCAGAGCCTTTTTTTTTTTTTGTCGGCTCATGAAAAAGCCCATTGCGGTCCGGATAAAATTGGAGAAACAGGAACCGTCGGATGATCTCCCATTATCCCAGACCGTCCATTCAAATTCCCCAGCACTGGCCGTCGGCTGTAGGTCTAGGCCTCTTCGTGTAAAATCCCCCTTTCGTCTTCTATTTCCTGTCCCAGATTTTATCAGCACTGGCCATCGGGTAGGTCTCCCTTTTTTCATACTGATCTTCTCTTTTCCATCTCTGAAACTTCACGATTATGGAGCGTCTACTTCTCCGGGAAAGCACTAGCCGTTCTGGACAGATAATGAGGGAGCTCGACCGCAGCATCAACGGCGTCATGAGGCGCTCTTGCTTGAACTTGCTACTCTTCCTCGGCGGCCTGGCCCTCGCCCTGTCGCTCTCTAAATCGCCATATATCACTTGCGGGTTAATGTGGATGCCTTTCGTGTTGTCCCTTATCATGTTTGCTGTCAGCTGTTTCTACTTGTACAACAGTCTAAGGCTCCTGCGGATTTATTCTGCGGAGATGGAGGTCGTTGCGGCGGAGCTGAATGAGAGCCGGCAGAGACTCCTTGACCTCGACATGGAGCATGATGTCTATTTGGCGGATGTGGCCGGGATATGGGCTGTTCCTGCTTGGACAACCCTGATTTGGGGTATTGGAATCGCTTTAAGTTTTGTGGTCTTGTCAGTCCCTCTTATTTATGCACAATACAAATTCGAGTGTCGCGGTTGAGTTCACGCGGGATGTCTCAGTGAATCCGTCTATGTAGTATGTTTAGTTTATGTATCTTGAATCTCAAAATCTTGTTCTTGGATGTGGTTTTTCTCATGTGATGTGGGGAGATGATGCGGCTGATTTTGTGCTTCACTTCTTCCAAACTGGGCACTCTTCAACTCTCTTGATCTCATGCTTTTTTCCTCTAGAGTAGCACACTAGCAAATTGTGTAATACACAAACTTCGACTTCCCATTTCTACAGATTTTTAGAGAAAGACACTAGCAAATTGGGAGTGCGGATCATTGTACATACCCGTGAATTTGATATGTGTTAGACTGGAACAATAACAGCCAAGATTGTGGATCCTTGGAAAGACCTAAGTAATGCTTGCAAACCGAATAAAATAACTTGGTGGATCATCTCAGTACACTGACGGTATGGCCAAATCACAATGGCAATCCAACTGACTTATTATGGAGTGCTGTTCTTGACCTAAAAATTGCATTCAACTTGAAATAGTCAATTGGATTAACCTTAAGCACAACCCTTAAGTATCATAATTCCACTTACACCATAATTTTGACACAAAAGAAACCTCAAAGTTTTTATGATGTCACAATGTGAAAATTTGTTAGTATTATCCCTTCAAACAGGTTCGCAATGGACAAAATCTCTGTTCTCCTTGACAAGAAAAAATAAAATCTAATTTCGTTTAGATGTTATTGTAATCATACTAAGGAATTTAGGAAGACTAAAGAACTTTAAATGTTGTTTTCTGACTTGCAATTCACTTGTTTGTGTCAAGGTCCTTTTAACTTAATTTGGCCACAGTTTTCATCATAAATCAATTTGGGAGTGCTTCTTGTGGAGCATATAGGAAATCTTGCGCTCAGCTATGCATTTCAATGATTAAACTGATCTCTTGCCTGCTGTAATTTGAAGTTCTAGATCTCAATTCTGTCGATTCAAAGTTCAAGGTTCAGTCAATACTATGTTGTGTTCTGTCCAAAGGCATATACTCGACCCCAGTTAAGTCTCTTGCAACAATGCTGCAGATATCCACTAGATTCATCAGTGCAGCGCTGTTGCTGCAAATAAAGTTCACTGACCCTTCCTTTATCTTATTGCTTGTTTGGAACTAATCACAGTGGCCTGAATTCATCATAAATGCACCAGCTGTTGGCAATTTCACTATTAATCTTTCTATCTTCAAGCAGTTCGACTATAGAGATTTAGCGGTATGTGCTCTGTAGTTCCAGGCTAGATTAATTGCATCAGTGCCTGGATACCACATGGGTTCCAACATGAAAAATTGAGGTCACATGCAGCTGCTCGGTGTACTGCAAGAGTGTACTTTTGACAAAAATTTTCCAAAGTCTCCTCTTGTTTATTAGGTAAGACTTGGTGAATCCTGTAGTTCTTGACTTGTGGAGAGTTCAAATTTTCTGCATTCTGCTACATGTGCAACATGCAAACAAGCAGACATTCACTGCATATGAGAAAGATGTACCTGCGTAGTTGTGTATAAAGTTAAATCTACTATTGCACCCCTTTGTTTGTGTCTTCTGCATCATCACACATAGTGCGATTATTGATCTGAACCAAAATATCGTCCCACCATTTTCCTTTTGGCTTATTCACTTTTCTTCCCTCGAATCTTTAGACGAAAAGTGGATGGCTGAGCTGACATCTTCGTTGTCATCAGGCTTATCAGAAGATAAAGGACCTCTTGGCTTAGGGGATCCACTGATAGTTTGGCTCGCAGTGGAAGATGTTCAATGCTCCTTAGAGGTACTATCAAGTAGTAAATTTCGTTGCTCGGATAGTGTAAACTCATCTCTTATATGTTTATGGAATGGTGTTTTTGGTGATTTTCCTGATGCTCATTTTTGCTGCACTGTTGTTTTAGAAGTTACATGACCTGCTCCATACAGTTGGATAAACTCATCAGCCTATTGCTGACTCCCTCTGAGATACCATCTCATTTTGATTACCTTATTTATATTTACCTAGGGTTATGCAGCTGGAAATGCCATGCCAAGCCCACCAAAAAATGTTGAGAAGGAATTTTGAAGAAGTATTGAGCAAAATGGAAGGCAATCCATACTGGTCTTTGGTAAGAATAGGACTAACGATGTTGGTTATTCCTTAGCTTTTAATTTAACAACACCACCCTCGTGATATTACTCACATAACTTGGTCTAATTTGATCATTTTAGCCTGTGTTATACTGTAAAACTGGAAATATGTGAATGCTCGGGTGAAAATCGCCGACGACGCTATTATCTACTGAACAGCTAGTTGGACAAAAGTCAGTCTACGGAAAGAGGGAATCTTGTTTTGCTGTTTTTTCTTTAGAAGGGATGATTGATTTCCTGCTAATACAATCTCTCATTGTTTCAGTTGGGCAACACATAAGGACATAGACACGCTATAAGGGTCAGAAATTCTCGTAACCATCGTTTTGTTTGTGGATGTTGATTTTCTCCATTCTTCTTTATAACGTTATTGTCAATTCTTGCAAACTTAATTTCTGAACACTCTTTTAACTCCAGCACTTGGTTGCTGTTCACTTCTGCAAATCTCAGTAAAGCTTTTTAGGACTGATTCTTTCAGACTGTCCTTTTTTTTTTCTTTTCTTTTTTTGCACTCTTATCTTTTTCTCTATTCATTCTTTGCCTTTTTAGGCCATTTGTGCTGTGTTTCAATTCCACACCTGTTTCAACCAAAATAAAAAAATAAAAAAAATTTCCACACCTGCATGCACATGCTCGCTGATTAATCATTGTGCCGTTGTTTCTCCAGTAAGGTGTCATGACTTCTCAATCTTGAATTTAGTATTTGCCTTGTTCGCTGGCAGTGGCGCCGAGTACATGAGGAAAGGACTCGCATATGTATGGTGCTAACTAAGATGTATACTACTATCATTTGCGGTGCAGAAGCAATTGACGGTGAACACGATGAGGGACATCAAGACGAGCGTCCACTTGAAGCCACAGGTCATATTTGGCGTTCTAGAGAGGCGAATATCTGGGCCAGGTCGACGAGCTGGGGCATCGATGCGGTTGAGCTTCGTCATTCTCGTTCTTCGTGAAGAGAATGATCACCTGTGATTGAGTTTACATCTGACGGTCGGTTTTATTCTGTTTTCTTCGTCTTCTCTTCATGTTGGCTGGCAAGGGTCGCCAGTGATGGCCTGAGCGAAGGCCGTGACCCTTGACGGCCAAGATGAAAAGAAAAATTATAAAAATTTGTTTACATCAGCATAGGGCATGCTGCGCAGGACGACCAGAGTTCGTGCTAATTATTTCCTATCAAAATTAATCGAATGAATTGAATTTACACAATTGCAAAATATTTAAGAATAAATTGATCATATTAAAATATTTAGAATTGAATGGATACAAATAGAATAAGTTTATGATATTTTTGGTATTTTTTCCCTCAAATGATGGCTCTTGAGATCATAAACCTCGTACTTATCCACCAACTCTCTCGTGTTTGTTGAAGGAGAGGAGGTTTGTAACCACCATGGGCATCGATCCACCCGAGCTCTCGAAAGTACGTGGGATGTTTGAGGGCCCACGTTGGTCCTTACTAGACGGAAGCAACTATTGATGGAGTTTTTATATAAATAATAGAAATGGCTTATCTTGACATGCTTGGGCTGAACCTAGTTCCGAGCTTCAGATGCTCCGCCTCAAATTGGAGTTTTCATTTCTCAGTCAATTTTTTTGTTACCTCTAGGAAATTCACGCGACTAGTCAATATCATTTCTCAGTTTGATTTTCCTTTTATCCACTAGTATGATATACAGGGAGATGTAATAGATCGTAATTGAACTTTTGGATGACCGAGAGGAAATTTGATGGAGTTACTACTATTAAAGATCTCAATCTGATATCCTAGTGCAAAATTAGTTTTTATCTCACAAGAAAATCTCGACCCAATATTTCAATAACATATTTACTTCAAATTAATTTTTGGCTCATAAAAAAAATCAAAAATTGTGCTCATGACCCAAGTCTAACCTCCCCTTGAAATGCATACATATAGATGCACCGTAAATTTTCGAAGTTCGATCTATCATTCTCTATGTCAATACATATGTATTTTGACGGATATTAGACGGAATGCTAAGGGAACATAAACTTGGTCAATATACCCGTTTGGATTCTTTTTTTGTGAGAGGATAAACATGTCATTGATTTTTTAGTTTAGAAATCTTTGTGAGACAAAAATCAAATTGGGGCAAATATGGTATGGGTAAATTTTTAACGATACTGGCGTCCAGATCAGTTTTCACTTATCTTGACTTATTTTTTCAGGAAAACAAATGAGTACTTTAGTCTTTCTTGCAAGAGCATTGACCTTCACACTGAACTAGTAGGAACATATTAACGAGGCATATTAATTTTTAATGGATAAAATCGATGAAGGAAAAATACCAGCGAATTTTTGTTAATTAACAATTAGATAAGTAATGTGTGTGAAGGACTTTTCCTTTTGGCAGATGTCTCCAATTCCAAAATTAAGTGTTCATTGCTTCTGAAATTGGAGACTTTAGGAAATTAAACGACATTTTCTTGAAGAATGAAGCCATGAAATGAAGGGCCAGATCTGGAAGTGATGCATGCTTTCTCTTCATCTTCCTTCACTGACACTTAACATCAAATTCTCGACCAACCCATCTTCTTCTTCTTCTTCCTCCTTCTCAGACTATTCCATCTTCAGAGCTTTGTCATGTGTAGCTTCAAGCTCCAATTTCGACTGTCGACTTTGCACCCTAGAAACCAATCAGGTGCTTCAATTTACTACGTCTCAATCTGCTCTCCAAATTGAGAACTCCTTTTGTTGCGCAGAACAAGCAATTAAACAATAAAATAGACAAAATAAGAAAATAAATCGAATATCAAATGTGCGTAGTTCGGTTGTAAAGACTTACGTTAACGAGGAGAGCAATAACGAATTTCACTATAGAACAAGTGATGCAACGAAGATTATAAATCATACTCGAGCAACTCAAACACTTTTAGTATTTCTTAGCCGTAATTACATCCAATAATGCACACAATATTTAGTCTCAATTCCTCACAAAATAAGCTCCCAATCTCAAGAAGGAATTAAACAAAATCTCGGCTATGAACACCAGCGAATCTTCACTTGAATGCAATTAAGCACGGCACCACAAATCCATGATGAAGTTGCCTCTGCACGGTAACAGCACTTCCGTTGAAGCACTCATGGCATCACTTGCAGGCACACCTCATTATCTTCAAGAAATATCTTTTATATATGCATGGAGTCCACTTGGCCCGGGAGTCCCAATGAAATTCGGTCAACCGAAGTCAACTTTCTTTATCTACTTTCCTTGACCGGCTCTAACAACTCAAAAGGATCGATATCCATGGATTTCAAAACAGATTTCGTCCGGTACAAAAACCACAAAATTCGAATATTAATCTAATAATATTTTCCTTCTCTGTTTTGGTTGGGCGATTCTAAATTGATGTTAAGACAAAATATTTGGAATATTTAGATTTTCGCTTCAGCCCAAACTTGAGACATATTCTAACACCTTTAATAGTCACATGCAATGCCATGAAACAAAACTTCATCTCTAATGGATTTACTGAAAGTCCTATGAAGCAAGCCAATCTCTGCATTGCTGTGTTCTGTTTCATTCATGATGTTTGTCCCTATGCTTGTGCCCATGTCCTTTCTTACATTGCACAAAGCACAGCACCGAGGTTTCTTTCTTTTGGTTGGGTTTTTGCAGCAGAAACAATTGATTTTGAGACTAAAACTAGAAGATGGTGGAGCTAAATCCATCCGCAGGCATGTTTCATGCATTTGCACTTGTGTTCAATAGAGGAACATGTTGTGAGGGGGGAGAGAGAGAAAGTGTTGATAGCATTGTGGCAGAGATTTCAGCAGAACTACAACGAGAGAGGATCAAGAATGCAGAGCTCATGGAGAGATTTTCTGAACTTGAAGCTCAAATGAGGGACAATGAAAATAAATCTCTTGTCCAAGACAAATAGGTACTTTACAATGCTAAATTTGTTTTCTAGCAGAAGAGTTGTCAACACATTGTGACCCCGATCCATAACTACATATTTTCCAATACTACTTGAACTCTCCACAAGTCAAGAACTATAGGTTCTATCAAATCTTACCATTAACAAATATGAGAGGGACTAAGAAGACCACAAAACACAACGCATTCAAAATACCAAGCCTAGATATAACCAAATAGGACGCACATCATGGCCTTCTCCGCTAAGTATATTTCATGCTCCAAACCGAGCTCAAGCAGTCTCCGCCACTTCCAATTTATCCCTGTGATGTGCTCCATCTCCATGGAGTAAGCCTACAAGAGCCATAGACAAAAGACACAACTGACGAGGGAGAGTGAGATAGTCATCCACAAGAATTGGCAACTGATGTATGGTGACTTCGAGAGGGTCAACATCTGGGTCAGGCTGACGAGGTAGAGGAATAAGTTCAACCAAGAGTGGTACATGGCGACTTCGATGCTGCGATTGAGTTCCATCATTCTCTATCCAAGATGGCTCGTGCTTTCCCACTCCATATTCGTGAAGTTTCATGACTTGAGATGGTGAACAGAAGATGAATGTAAGAGGTTTTAATGAGGAGAGCTAGATATAAGGAGAAAAGCTATTATATTTTTCTATTTTTAAATCTTTTTAAAATAGTTCTTGACTCGCTAGAAAGCACGATCATGATATCACAACCTTCTCAACCAAGTATGTGTCATGCTCCAAACTGAGCTCGAGCATTCTCTGCGGCTTCCTATTCAGCTTCGCCACGACGTGCTACATCTCTTTGGAGTAAGCCTACAGGAGTGATAGACGGTAGACACAGCTGACGGCAAAAAAATGACGAGGGAGAGCAAGATAGTCTTCCACAAGAACTTGCAACTGATGTATGGTGACTTCAGGAGGGCCAACATCTAGGCTAGGCCGATAAGGAAGAGGAACAAGTTTAGGCAAGAACGACACATGATGCTTTCAATGCTGTGATCGAGTGTCGTCATTCTTTGTTTGAGACAGCTCGTGCTTCCCCATTCCATATTTGTGAAGTTTCACAAGCTTATATTTGTACTTTGTATTAAGAATCAATCCTTACAAAAAAAAATAGATCTAGATTTTTATTTTGCCTAATTTTTTTCCTGCAACTTTCAATTGATGCGATTTTCACATCAACGGAAAGCTCATCATTTTAAATTTTCAAAGTAAGGTTCTCTTTGTGACTCATATACATAACAACATATTTTTCGATATTACTTGAATTCTCCACAAGTCAAGAACTACAAGTTTTATCAAATCTTACCTAATAGACAAATATCAGAGAGACTGAGAAGACCACAAAACACAAGGGGTTCAAAATACCCAAACCTAGGAATAACCAAGCAGGATCGGTACATATCACGACCTTCTTTGCCAAGTATCTGTCATGCTCCAAACCGAGCTCGAGCAATCTCCGTCACTTCCTATTTAGCTCCCTGCGACTTGCTCCATCTCTACGGAGTAAGCTTGCAAGGGCAGTAGGCGGAAGAAGCAGTTGGCGAGAAAAAACATGATGAGGCAAAGTAAGATAGTCATCCACAGGAACCCACAATTGATGTACGGTGACTTGAAGAGGGCCAACATTTGGGCTAGGCCGACAAGGAAGAGGAACAACTTCAGCCAAGAGCGGTACATGACGCCTTCGATGCTGTGATCGAGCCCCTTCATTCTCTATCCAAGACCGCTCATGCTTTGCCACTCCATTTTCGTGAAGCTTCACAACCTGAGATGGTGAATAGAAGATGAATGTGAGAGGGCTTAATGAGGAAAGCTAGACATAAAGAGAAAAGCTATGATATTTTTCCATTTTTAAATCTTATTAAAACGGTTCTTGACTCGCATGTGCATGATATTTGTAGTTAGAATTAAGAATTAATCATTACCAAAAAGAAAAAAGAAAACTAGACCCACCTTTTGATTTTGCATCATTTTTTTCTTGCAACCCTCAATTTATGCGATTTTTGCATCAACCGAAAGGTAATCATTTGAACTTTTCAAAACAAGGTTCTATTTGAGGAAATTTAATCAATCCGATGGTTTTAGAAATAATCCTAAAGAATACACAAGGAGAGAAGTTTGGATTTTTTTATAGTATTAAATCTTATTAAAATTGTCCTCGACTCATTAGAAAATCTAGAGAGGTGGTTCGAACAATGCAAAAATTAACCCATGACAAGCGAAGAATATATGATCTATCAAGTGGGTTTGATAGGAAGACTCATGGTAACTTACGAAAAATTTAAGGAAATGATATGTGATAGTTGGACACCATTTATGATCTTTTTTTTCTTTTTTTTCCTTCCAAATCGAGAAGCAAAAGTCCTTTGCACCCTACCCATAATACACCGCACTACAAGGAGAGCCACCAGTGCCACTGTGTGTTGTCGGAGATGCTATCGATGCGGGAAAAAGGCGTCACCATATTTCCTATATTCTATCGAATGGATCCTGATTATTTGAGGGGCTTAGGTGGCACGTTCAACACGCTTCTCCGAGAGCTCAAGACATGGTGCACCTAAGATGAAATGGCTCTCAAGAGAGAATCCCTAAGGAGAAAAGCTATGGTATTTTTCTATTTTTGAATCTAATTAACATGATTTTAACTCACTAGAAAGCATGTGCAAATTGAATTGGGAATTAATCCTTACAACAACAACAAAATAGACCCAACATTTGATTTTGAATCATTTTTTCCTAAAAATTCCAATTGATGCGATTTTTGGATCAGCAAAAGGCTAATCATTTGAACTTTTCAAAACAAGGTTGTATTTGACTACATTTTATTAATACAATGGTTTTAGAAATAATCCTAAAGAATACACATGGAGAGAAGTTAGGAAATTTTTCTCGTTTTAAATCTTATTGACATGGCACTCGACTCATTGGAAAATCAAGAGAAACCACAAAACATAACACATTCAAAATACCTAAACCTAGGTATAACCAAGTAGGAATGGCACATATCATGGCCTTCTTCGCCAAGTATGCATCATGCTCCAAATGGCGCTCAAGCAATCTCCTCGGCTTCCTATTCAGCTCCGTCTTGACATGCTCCGTGGAGTAAGCCCACAGGAGCGATAGACTGTAGACAAAGGTAATGCCAAAAAACCTGTCGAGGGAGAGTGAGCTAGTCTTCCACAAGAGCCCTCAACTGATGTATGGTAACTTCAAGAGGGCCAACATTTGGGCTAGGTCCACGTGGTAGAGGAACAAGTTTAGCCAAGAGTTGTACATGACCCCTTCGATGCTACGATCGAGCTCCTTCATTCTCTGTTCGAGATGGCTCGTGTTTTCCCACTTCATATTCTTGAAGTTTCACAACATGAGATGGTTAAGAGAACATGAATGTGAGAGGGTTTAACGAGGAAAGCTAGACCTAAAGAGAAAAGCTATGATAATTTTCTATTTTCAAATCTTATTAAAACGGTTCTCCATTCCCCAGAAAGCATGCGCATGATATTTGTACTTAGAATTAAGAATCAATCTTTACCAAAAAAAGAAAAAGAAAACTAGACCCACTTTTTGATTTTGCATCATTTTTTTCTTGCAACTCTCAATTTATGCGATTTTTTAATCAATGGAAAGCTAATCATTTGAACTTTTCAAAACAAGGTTCTATTTGAGGAAATTTAATTAATGCGATGGTTTTGGAAATAATCCTAAAGAATACAGAAGGAGAGAAGTTCAAATTTTTTCTAGTATTAAATCTTATTAAAATGGTCATCGACTCATTAGAGAATCTAGAGAGTTGGTTCGAACAATGAGAAAATCAACCCATGACCAACGGAGAATATATGATCCATCAAGCGGGTTTGATGGAAGACTCACAGTAACTTACGGAAGATTTAAGGAAATGAAATGCGATCGTTGGACGCCATTTATGGTTTTTTTTTCTTCCGAATCGAGAAACAAAAGATCCTTTGCACCCCTACTACGAGGAGAGCCATCGGTGTCACCGTGTGTTGTCGGAGATTCTATCGATGCCGGAAAAAGGCCAAACCATCTTTCCGATATTCTACCGAATGGATCCTTATCATTTCAGGGGCTTTGGTGGCACATTCAACACACTTCTCCGGGAGCTCGAGACGTGGTGCACCTAAGATGAAATGGCTCTCTGGAGAGAATACCAAAGGAGAAAAGCTATGGCATTTTTCTATTTTTGAATCTTATTAACACGATTTTAACTCACTAGAAAGCATGTGCAATGTATTTGCAAATCGAATTGAGAATTAATCCATACAACTAAAACAAAATAGACCCAACATTTGATTTTGAATCATTTTTTCTTAAAAATTCCAATTCATGCGATTTTTGGATCAGCAAAAGGCTAATCATTTGAACTTTTCAAAACAAGGTTGTATTTGACTACATTTTATTAATACAATGGTTTTAGAAATAATCCTAAAGAATACACATGGAGAGAAGTTAGGAAATTTTTCTCGTTTTAAATCTTATTGACATGGCACTCGACTCATTGGAAAATCAAGAGAAACCACAAAACATAACACATTCAAAATACCTAAACCTAGGTATAACCAAGTAGGAATGGCACATATCATGGCCTTCTTCGCCAAATATGCATCATGCTCCAAATGGCGCTCAAGCAATCTCCGCGGCTTCCTATTCAGCTCCGTCTTGACATGCTCCGTGGAGTAAGCCCACAGGAGCGATAGACTGTAGACAAAGGTAATGCCAAAAAACCTGTCGAGGGAGAGTGAGCTAGTCTTCCACAAGAGCCCTCAACTGATGTATGGTAACTTCAAGAGGGCCAACATTTGGGCTAGGTCCACGTGGTAGAGGAACAAGTTTAGCCAAGAGTTGTACATGACCCCTTCGATGCTACGATCGAGCTCCTTCATTCTCTGTTCGAGATGGCTCGTGTTTTCCCACTTCATATTCTTGAAGTTTCACAACATGAGATGGTTAAGAGAACATGAATGTGAGAGGGTTTAACGAGGAAAGCTAGACCTAAAGAGAAAAGCTATGATAATTTTCTATTTTCAAATCTTATTAAAACGGTTCTCCATTCCCCAGAAAGCATGCGCATGATATTTGTACTTAGAATTAAGAATCAATCTTTACCAAAAAAAGAAAAAGAAAACTAGACCCACTTTTTGATTTTGCATCATTTTTTTCTTGCAACTCTCAATTTATGCGATTTTTTAATCAATGGAAAGCTAATCATTTGAACTTTTCAAAACAAGGTTCTATTTGAGGAAATTTAATTAATGCGATGGTTTTGGAAATAATCCTAAAGAATACAGAAGGAGAGAAGTTCAAATTTTTTCTAGTATTAAATCTTATTAAAATGGTCATCGACTCATTAGAGAATCTAGAGAGTTGGTTCGAACAATGAGAAAATCAACCCATGACCAACGGAGAATATATGATCCATCAAGCGGGTTTGATGGAAGACTCACAGTAACTTACGGAAGATTTAAGGAAATGAAATGCGATCGTTGGACGCCATTTATGGTTTTTTTTTCTTCCGAATCGAGAAACAAAAGATCCTTTGCACCCTTACTACGAGGAGAGCCATCGGTGTCACCGTGTGTTGTCGGAGATTCTATCGATGCCGGAAAAAGGCCAAACCATCTTTCCGATATTCTACCGAATGGATCCTTATCATTTCAGGGGCTTTGGTGGCACATTCAACACACTTCTCCGGGAGCTCGAGACGTGGTGCACCTAAGATGAAATGGCCCTCTGGAGAGAATACCAAAGGAGAAAAGCTATGGCATTTTTCTATTTTTGAATCTTATTAACACGATTTTAACTCACTAGAAAGCATGTGCAATGTATTTGCAAATCGAATTGAGAATTAATCCATACAACAACAACAAAATAGACCCAACATTTGATTTTGAATCATTTTTTCTTAAAAATTCCAATTCATGCGATTTTTGGATCAGCAAAAGGCTAATCATTTGAACTTTTCAAAACAAGGTTGTATTTGACTACATTTTATTAATACAATGGTTTTAGAAATAATCCTAAAGAATACACATGGAGAGAAGTTAGGAAATTTTTCTCGTTTTAAATCTTATTGACATGGCACTCGACACATTGGAAAATCAAGAGAAACCACAAAACATAACACATTCAAAATACATAAACCTAGGTATAACCAAGTAGGAATGGGACATATCATGGCCTTCTTCGCCAAGTATGCATCATGCTCCAAATGGCGCTCAAGCAATCTCCGCGGCTTCCTATTCAGCTCCGTCTTGACATGCTCCGTGGAGTAAGCCCACAGGAGCGATAGACTGTAGACAAAGGTAATGCCAAAAAACCTGTCGAGGGAGAGTGAGCTAGTCTTCCACAAGAGCCCTCAACTGATGTATGGTAACTTCAAGAGGCCCAACATTTGGGCTAGGTCGACGTGGTAGAGGAACAAGTTTAGCCAAGAGTTGTACATGACCCCTTCGATGCTACGATCGAGCTCCTTCATTCTCTGTTCGAGATGGCTCGTGTTTTCCCACTTCATATTCTTGAAGTTTCACAACATGAGATGGTTAAGAGAACATGAATGTGAGAGGGTTTAACGAGGAAAGCTAGACCTAAAGAGAAAAGCTATGATAATTTTCTATTTTCAAATCTTATTAAAACGGTTCTCCATTCCCCAGATAGCATGCGCATGATATTTGTACTTAGAATTAAGAATCAATCTTTACCAAAAAAAAAAAAGAAAACTAGACCCACTTTTTGATTTTGCATCATTTTTTTCTTGCAACTCTCAATTTATGCGATTTTTTAATCAATGGAAAGCTAATCATTTGAACTTTTCAAAACAAGGTTCTATTTGAGGAAATTTAATTAATGCGATGGTTTTGGAAATAATCCTAAAGAATACAGAAGGAGAGAAGTTCAAATTTTTTCTAGTATTAAATCTTATTAAAATGGTCATCGACTCATTAGAGAATCTAGAGAGTTGGTTCGAACAATGAGAAAATCAACCCATGACCAACGGAGAATATATGATCCATCAAGCGGGTTTGATGGAAGACTCACAGTAACTTACGGAAGATTTAAGGAAATGAAATGCGATCGTTGGACGCCATTTATGGTTTTTTTTTTCTTCCGAATCGAGAAACAAAAGATCCTTTGCACCCTTACTACGAGGAGAGCCATCGGTGTCACCGTGTGTTGTCGGAGATTCTATCGATGCCGGAAAAAGGCCAAACCATCTTTCCGATATTCTACCGAATGGATCCTTATCATTTCAGGGGCTTTGGTGGCACATTCAACACACTTCTCCGGGAGCTCGAGACGTGGTGCACCTAAGATGAAATGGCCCTCTGGAGAGAATACCAAAGGAGAAAAGCTATGGCATTTTTCTATTTTTGAATCTTATTAACACGATTTTAACTCACTAGAAAGCATGTGCAATGTATTTGCAAATCGAATTGAGAATTAATCCATACAACAACAACAAAATAGACCCAACATTTGATTTTGAATCATTTTTTCTTAAAAATTCCAATTCATGCGATTTTTGGATCAGCAAAAGGCTAATCATTTGAACTTTTCAAAACAAGGTTGTATTTGACTACATTTTATTAATACAATGGTTTTAGAAATAATCCTAAAGAATACACATGGAGAGAAGTTAGGAAATTTTTCTCGTTTTAAATCTTATTGACATGGCACTCGACACATTGGAAAATCAAGAGAAACCACAAAACATAACACATTCAAAATACATAAACCTAGGTATAACCAAGTAGGAATGGGACATATCATGGCCTTCTTCGCCAAGTATGCATCATGCTCCAAATGGCGCTCAAGCAATCTCCGCGGCTTCCTATTCAGCTCCGTCTTGACATGCTCCGTGGAGTAAGCCCACAGGAGCGATAGACTGTAGACAAAGGTAATGCCAAAAAACCTGTCGAGGGAGAGTGAGCTAGTCTTCCACAAGAGCCCTCAACTGATGTATGGTAACTTCAAGAGGCCCAACATTTGGGCTAGGTCGACGTGGTAGAGGAACAAGTTTAGCCAAGAGTTGTACATGACCCCTTCGATGCTACGATCGAGCTCCTTCATTCTCTGTTCGAGATGGCTCGTGTTTTCCCACTTCATATTCTTGAAGTTTCACAACATGAGATGGTTAAGAGAACATGAATGTGAGAGGGTTTAACGAGGAAAGCTAGACCTAAAGAGAAAAGCTATGATAATTTTCTATTTTCAAATCTTATTAAAACGGTTCTCCATTCCCCAGATAGCATGCGCATGATATTTGTACTTAGAATTAAGAATCAATCTTTACCAAAAAAAAAAAAGAAAACTAGACCCACTTTTTGATTTTGCATCATTTTTTTCTTGCAACTCTCAATTTATGCGATTTTTTAATCAATGGAAAGCTAATCATTTGAACTTTTCAAAACAAGGTTCTATTTGAGGAAATTTAATTAATGCGATGGTTTTGGAAATAATCCTAAAGAATACAGAAGGAGAGAAGTTCAAATTTTTTCTAGTATTAAATCTTATTAAAATGGTCATCGACTCATTAGAGAATCTAGAGAGTTGGTTCGAACAATGAGAAAATCAACCCATGACCAACGGAGAATATATGATCCATCAAGCGGGTTTGATGGAAGACTCACAGTAACTTACGGAAGATTTAAGGAAATGAAATGCGATCGTTGGACGCCATTTATGGTTTTTTTTTTCTTCCGAATCGAGAAACAAAAGATCCTTTGCACCCTTACTACGAGGAGAGCCATCGGTGTCACCGTGTGTTGTCGGAGATTCTATCGATGCCGGAAAAAGGCCAAACCATCTTTCCGATATTCTACCGAATGGATCCTTATCATTTCAGGGGCTTTGGTGGCACATTCAACACACTTCTCCGGGAGCTCGAGACGTGGTGCACCTAAGATGAAATGGCCCTCTGGAGAGAATACCAAAGGAGAAAAGCTATGGCATTTTTCTATTTTTGAATCTTATTAACACGATTTTAACTCACTAGAAAGCATGTGCAATGTATTTGCAAATCGAATTGAGAATTAATCCATACAACAACAACAAAATAGACCCAACATTTGATTTTGAATCATTTTTTCTTAAAAATTCCAATTCATGCGATTTTTGGATCAGCAAAAGGCTAATCATTTGAACTTTTCAAAACAAGGTTGTATTTGACTACATTTTATTAATACAATGGTTTTAGAAATAATCCTAAAGAATACACATGGAGAGAAGTTAGGAAATTTTTCTCGTTTTAAATCTTATTGACATGGCACTCGACACATTGGAAAATCAAGAGAAACCACAAAACATAACACATTCAAAATACATAAACCTAGGTATAACCAAGTAGGAATGGGACATATCATGGCCTTCTTCGCCAAGTATGCATCATGCTCCAAATGGCGCTCAAGCAATCTCCGCGGCTTCCTATTCAGCTCCGTCTTGACATGCTCCGTGGAGTAAGCCCACAGGAGCGATAGACTGTAGACAAAGGTAATGCCAAAAAACCTGTCGAGGGAGAGTGAGCTAGTCTTCCACAAGAGCCCTCAACTGATGTATGGTAACTTCAAGAGGCCCAACATTTGGGCTAGGTCGACGTGGTAGAGGAACAAGTTTAGCCAAGAGTTGTACATGACCCCTTCGATGCTACGATCGAGCTCCTTCATTCTCTGTTCGAGATGGCTCGTGTTTTCCCACTTCATATTCTTGAAGTTTCACAACATGAGATGGTTAAGAGAACATGAATGTGAGAGGGTTTAACGAGGAAAGCTAGACCTAAAGAGAAAAGCTATGATAATTTTCTATTTTCAAATCTTATTAAAACGGTTCTCCATTCCCCAGATAGCATGCGCATGATATTTGTACTTAGAATTAAGAATCAATCTTTACCAAAAAAAAAAAAGAAAACTAGACCCACTTTTTGATTTTGCATCATTTTTTTCTTGCAACTCTCAATTTATGCGATTTTTTAATCAATGGAAAGCTAATCATTTGAACTTTTCAAAACAAGGTTCTATTTGAGGAAATTTAATTAATGCGATGGTTTTGGAAATAATCCTAAAGAATACAGAAGGAGAGAAGTTCAAATTTTTTCTAGTATTAAATCTTATTAAAATGGTCATCGACTCATTAGAGAATCTAGAGAGTTGGTTCGAACAATGAGAAAATCAACCCATGACCAACGGAGAATATATGATCCATCAAGCGGGTTTGATGGAAGACTCACAGTAACTTACGGAAGATTTAAGGAAATGAAATGCGATCGTTGGACGCCATTTATGGTTTTTTTTTCTTCCGAATCGAGAAACAAAAGATCCTTTGCACCCCTACTACGAGGAGAGCCATCGGTGTCACCGTGTGTTGTCGGAGATTCTATCGATGCCGGAAAAAGGCCAAACCATCTTTCCGATATTCTACCGAATGGATCCTTATCATTTCAGGGGCTTTGGTGGCACATTCAACACACTTCTCCGGGAGCTCGAGACGTGGTGCACCTAAGATGAAATGGCTCTCTGGAGAGAATACCAAAGGAGAAAAGCTATGGCATTTTTCTATTTTTGAATCTTATTAACACGATTTTAACTCACTAGAAAGCATGTGCAATGTATTCGCAAATCGAATTGAGAATTAATCCACACAACAACAACAAAATAGACCCAACATTTGATTTTGAATCATTTTTTCTTAAAAATTCCAATTCATGCGATTTTTGGATCAGCAAAAGGCTAATCATTTGAACTTTTCAAAACAAGGTTGTATTTGACTACATTTTATTAATACAATGGTTTTAGAAATAATCCTAAAGAATACACATGGAGAGAAGTTAGGAAATTTTTCTCGTTTTAAATCTTATTGACATGGCACTCGACACATTGGAAAATCAAGAGAAACCACAAAACATAACACATTCAAAATACATAAACCTAGGTATAACCAAGTAGGAATGGCACATATCATGGCCTTCTTCGCCAAGTATGCATCATGCTCCAAATGGCGCTCAAGCAATCTCCGCGGCTTCCTATTCAGCTCCGTCTTGACATGCTCCGTGGAGTAAGCCCACAGGAGCGATAGACTGTAGACAAAGGTAATGCCAAAAAACCTGTCGAGGGAGAGTGAGCTAGTCTTCCACAAGAGCCCTCAACTGATGTATGGTAACTTCAAGAGGGCCAACATTTGGGCTAGGTCGACGTGGTAGAGGAACAAGTTTAGCCAAGAGTTGTACATGACCCCTTCGATGCTACGATCGAGCTCCTTCATTCTCTGTTCGAGATGGCTCGTGTTTTCCCACTTCATATTCTTGAAGTTTCACAACATGAGATGGTTAAGAGAACATGAATGTGAGAGGGTTTAACGAGGAAAGCTAGACCTAAAGAGAAAAGCTATGATAATTTTCTATTTTCAAATCTTATTAAAACGGCTCTCCATTCCCCAGATAGCATGCGCATGATATTTGTACTTAGAATTAAGAATCAATCTTTACCAAAAAAAAAAAAAAGAAAACTAGACCCACTTTTTGATTTTGCATCATTTTTTTCTTGCAACTCTCAATTTATGCGATTTTTTAATCAATGGAAAGCTAATCATTTGAACTTTTCAAAACAAGGTTCTATTTGAGGAAATTTAATTAATGCGATGGTTTTGGAAATAATCCTAAAGAATACAGAAGGAGAGAAGTTCAAATTTTTTCTAGTATTAAATCTTATTAAAATGGTCATCGACTCATTAGAGAATCTAGAGAGTTGGTTCGAACAATGAGAAAATCAACCCATGACCAACGGAGAATATATGATCCATCAAGCGGGTTTGATGGAAGACTCACAGTAACTTACGGAAGATTTAAGGAAATGAAATGCGATCGTTGGACGCCATTTATGGTTTTTTTTTCTTCCGAATCGAGAAACAAAAGATCCTTTGCACCCCTACTACGAGGAGAGCCATCGGTGTCACCGTGTGTTGTCGGAGATTCTATCGATGCCGGAAAAAGGCCAAACCATCTTTCCGATATTCTACCGAATGGATCCTTATCATTTCAGGGGCTTTGGTGGCACATTCAACACACTTCTCCGGGAGCTCGAGACGTGGTGCACCTAAGATGAAATGGCTCTCTGGAGAGAATACCAAAGGAGAAAAGCTATGGCATTTTTCTATTTTTGAATCTTATTAACACAATTTTAACTCACTAGAAAGCATGTGCAATGTATTTGCAAATCGAATTGAGAATTAATCCATACAACAACAACAAAATAGGCCCAATTTTTGATTTTGCATCATTTTTTCTTGCGAATTCCAATTCATGCGATTTTTGGATCAGCAAAAAGATAATCATTTGAGCTTTTCAAAACAAGGTTCTATTTGATTACATTTTATTAATACAATGATTTTAGAAATAATCCTAAAGAATACACACGGGGAGAAGTTAGGAAATTTTTCTAGTTTTAAATCTTATTGACACGGGACTCGACTCATTGGAAAATCAAGAGAAACCACAAAACATAAAGCATTCAAAATACCCAAACCTAGGTATAGCCAAGTAGGAACGGCACATATCACCGCTTCTCAGCCAAGTATGCATCATGCTCCAAATCGAGCTCAAGCAGTCTCCGCGGCTTCCTACTCAGCTCCGTCTTGACGTACTCCGTGGAGTAAGCCCGCAGAAGGGATAAACAATAGATAAATGTGACAACAAAAAACCTGTCGAGGGAGAGTGAGATAGTCTTCCACAAGGATCCTCGACTGATGTATGGTAACTTCAAGAGGGCCAACATTTAGGCGAGGTAGATGTGGTAGAGGAACTAGTTCAGCCAAGAGTTGTACATGAACCCTTTGATGCTACGATCGAGCTCCTTCATTATCTGTTCGAGATGGCTCGTTCTTTCCCACTTCATATTCGTGAAGTTTCACAACCTGAAATGGTGAAGAGAACATGAATGTGAGAGGGTTTAATGAGGAAAGCTAGACATAAAGAGAAAAGCTATGATAATTTTCTATTTTCAAATCTTATTTAAACGGTTCTTCACTCCCCAGAAAGCTTGCGCATGATATTTGCACTTAGAACTAAGAGTCAATGCTTACCAAAAATAAAAAAGAAAACTAGACCCACTTTTTGATTTTGCATCATGTTTTTTCTTGCAACTCTCAATTTATGCGATTTTTGAATCAATGGAAAGCTAATCATTTGAACGTTTCAAAACAAGGTTCTATTTGAGGAAATTTAATTAATGCGATGGTTTTGGAAATAATCCTAAAGAATACACAAGGAGTGTCACGCCCCGACCACCACGAGCACGCAACATCTCGCACAAATATACTGGTCGATAAAGATAATGCGACGTCCTAGGATTTGTCGCTGACCCAATTCGATTCGATTAAATGCAAACACTAGCGGAAACGACACAACAACCCGACAACAACTGAGTAAGGTAAACAAACGACCTCAACACTTATATACATATACATATTCACATCATTTATACATTATTCATGCCATTAATTACATCAACCGTACAAGCATTACAAACTAGGTTGACTACACGTCAACAGGATCTATGGTCGGAAGGGTTATACTGTAAACAAAAGATCACACCCGACAAAGTACACACTGAGACTACTCGCCTTCACTACTGATATCAGGCAAAGGAACCTCCTCAGGGTCGCACTCCATCATAACCTCGCCATCGTCAGAGTCTCTCGCCAGTAAGCTCTCTTCGGTGTCCATCGGCACTGGCATCTCCTCGGGATCCATTACCTCTCCATCCTCCATGACAATTGAAGCATCTATCTCATCAACGATCTCTGATGGGGTCTCAAATCCATGGAGCATGTTACTTAGTAAACCGTCCTGACGATACCTCCAGGCAACATAGAAATGTGTTCTCCACAGGTCGTCTCCCTCGTCCACCCAAACTCTAGTACTATACCTAAGGTACGTTCGATCTTCACTGACAGGATACTCTTTCACTTCGGTCTCTATCTGTCGTGGAATCCAAAACGGCGCAGTGGTGGTGTTTTTATGATCACGATCTAGGGTCTGAAATGTGGGGGAAATAACGACACCAATGAGAACACATCTCAGTAAGTTCGCCCCCTAAACCTCGCTTAGGACGACGCGTAACCATGCGACTAAACTTAGGCATGCAAAAGATCAACAACTCAACCACAGAAGTCAAAGAGCTCTACATGCGAATGAACATTCGATAACAACATGCTCATGCTTCATATTCACATATTCACACAAGAAATACCACGGTTGCCAAAGGGGGAAATTGTGGTATTGGCAACCGTGGTATTTCTTGTGTGAATATGTGAATCTGAAGCACGAGCATGTTGTTATCGAATGTTCATTCGCACATATTGCCAATACCACGGGTCGGAAATACCACGGTTGCCAATACCTCAGGGCTAACATTTCCGACCCGCGCTAGTCGCCTCAGGTCGTGCCTCAGCCCGCGCTACTCGCCTCACGGCCGGCACTCTTTTCTCTCCAGCAACCCCGTGCTGAGCACGTTCGGGCGCCCTTATAACTCCTATTCCGCGAGCCTGTTACAGGAACCTCGGGGCCGCCCTCCGCCCCGCGATAACACGCCTCAGGGCTAACATTACTGCTTGACGATCATTTCACACGACAGCCAAAAACATGCCAAAGCAACACGATGCATCTTATGAAATCTTCCCATACATGACAAGTCAGAGACACGCAATTTCAGTCAAGCACTTTAATTCCAAATGAAATCAATAGGCAACGATTCAGTCAAGCACTTTAATTTAATCCCCGGAGTGAACAGTGTTTTCCGGCATGAATAGTGAACTCCGACAGTGAATAGTATTTTCCGGCATGAATAGTGAACTCCGATAGTGAATAGTATTTTTTTGACCTAAATAGTGAACTCCGGTTGCGAATAGTAATTTCCGGAATGAATAGTATTTTCCGACCGTGAATAGTATTTTCCGGTCATGAATAGTGTTTTTCGTTCCACCTCAAAAACGACTCCGATTTGAGCCTCGTTTTCGCCCTAGCCTTCGTCTAGCGATTACCTATCATCCTACTCAAGATTTAGGAGGAAAACTCACCAGAAATTCAGCAGAGAAGTCCACGAACAAAGCCGGGACCAAAACGGTAAAATTCAATAGGAGACGACCACACTCAAGGCTGAACAAGTTGGTTCACAAGCTGAAAATCAATGTTTTCACACGAATATGAGCTCTAGGGGTCGTTGGGGTCAACATATATCAATATAAGCCCTATGTGAAATTCGGGTAACAAAGACTAGTTCGTCGACCGAAACGGCGAAGTAGTTTTGGAACGTCAAACGACCTCCGATTGGAGTGATTCAAGTTAGAAAAAAACCACAAGACAATGAATTACAACATACCCAAAAATCACGATGATCCAACGGTCGGTTTTCCGTCGGCGGCCGATTGAAGTTGAGGCCAGAAATTAGAATTCAACCTGTGCAAGGTTCGGTTTTGGCTCTGTTTGAGGCGGTTCCGGGGCTCATATTGAGCTGATTTTTGGTGGAGAGATTCTAGAGAGGTAGGTGAAGATCAAGTTAAAAGGGCGTCTCAAACCGACAACGTTTGGGTAGCGAACAAGCGGCACAACGAGCGGCGGTTTTCCGGCGACCAAAACTCAAGAGAAAACTAAAAGAGAGAGAGAGAGAGCCACGAATTTTCTAGGAAGAGAGAGTGATCTGCCACAATAATTGAAGAGAGAGAGAAAGAGAAAATATCTTCAATTATTGTGGGGGGTACTATTCATCCGTTGACCGGCACTATTCATCGGTTGACCGGTCAAAAGTTTTGACCGACAGTGACCGATGGTCGATTGATGTGATTGATGTGATTAACAATGAATGATGAGGCATTTCTCGAAATTCATGAAATTTCAGGACTGGTCGGGATTCAATCAGTGCTGAATTGGCTCAATCGCGATTGGAAAAGACTTAAGATACCACCGAACAATTTTTCTAGCCTCACTAAAATTACTAACACTCTCTAGCCATGGATTCTAGCACAAGACAGGGACGAGATGGCAATTTCCAATTTTTCCCTTTCCTCTAGGCATTTCAAAATCAATCTGCTCATTCACGTCTTTCTAGGCAATGTCCAAATTCACAACTGTGACACTCATAAGAGTCGATTGTCCTATTCCGGAACTCAATTCGCGGCCTCATTCATAAGATGACAACTTTAAATAAATTCTCAAACTAACAGGTGGCTTTTAGAAGTCACGTGTATCGATCAATTGGTCTACGTACTTATATTCCTAGCTAGCCTTTCCCTTCTGGTTAGTTATCCCGAAGTGATCAGTTTCGAGTGAGATCCATTTATAGGGCTTCTATGAAATAACCATTCTATTTTCAAATTCCGAAAAAGGGTCGAATTTCAGAATGTCACAAGGAGAGAAGTTTAGACTTTTCTAGTATTAAATCTTATTAAAATGGTCATCGACCCATTAGAGAATCTAGAGATTTGGTTCGAACAATGAGAAAATCAACCCATGATCAACGAAGAATATATGATCTATCAAGGGGGTTTGATGGAAGACTCACGGTAACTTACGGATGATTTAAGGAAATGAAATGCGTTCTTTGGACACCATTTATTATTTTTTTTCCTTACGAATTGAGAAGCAAAAGATTCTTTGCACCCTACCGATAACACTCCCCACTACGAGCAGAGCCATCGGTGTCACCGTGTGTTGTCGGAGATGCTATCGATGCGGGAAAAAGGCCTAACCATCTTTCCTAAATTATACCGGATGGATCCTGATCATTTGAGGGGCTATGATGCACTCTTACCTGAACTTGTTAGTCTTCCTCGTCGGCTTGGCCCTCGCCCTGTCTCTCTCTAAATCGCCATATATCATTTGCGGGTACATGTGGATGCCTTTCTCGTTGTCTTTCATAATGTTTGCTGTCAGCTGTTTCTACTTGTACAACAGTTTAAGGCTCCTATGGATTAATTCTGTGGAGATAGAGGGCGTTGCGGCGGAGCTGAGTAACAACCGACATAGACTTCTTGAGCTCCATATGGAGCAGGATGTCTATTTGGCGGATGTGACTGGGATATGGGCGGTTCCTGCTAGGACAACCCTAATTTGGGGTATTAGAATTGCTTTAAGTTTTTTGGTTTTGTCGGTCCCTCTTATTTATGCGTAATACAAATTCGAGTGTACCTGTCAAGGGAGAGTGAGATAATCTTCCACAAGGACCCTCGGCTGATGTATGTTACTTCAAGAGGGCCAACATTTGGGCTAGCTCGATGTGGTAGAGGAACAAGTTTAGCCAAGAGCTGTACATGAACCCATCGATGCTACGATTGAGCTCTTTCATTATATGTTCGAGACGGCTCGCGCTTTCCCACTTCATATTCGTGAAGTTTCACAACCTGAGATGCTTATTAAAACGATTCTTCACCCTCTAGAAAGCATGCGCATGATATTAGTACTTAGAATAAAGAATCAATCCTTACCAAAAATAAAAAAAGAAAACTAGACCCACTTTTTGATTTTGCATCATTTTTTTTTCTTGCAACTCTCAATTTATGCTATTTTTTCCTCAACCGAAAGCAAATCATTTGAACTTACAAGGTTTTATTTCAGGATATTTAATTAAAGCAATGGTTTTAGAAATATTCCTAAATAATACACAAGGAGAGAAGTTTGGAATTTTTCTTGTTTTAAATCTTATTAAAATGGTCCTTTACTCATTAGAAAATCTAGAGAGGTGGTTTGAACAATGCAAAAATCAACCCATGACCGGCGAAGAATATACGATCTATCAAGTGGGTTTGATGGAAGACTCACGGTAACCTACGGAAGATTTACGAAAATGATATGTGATCGTTGGACGCCATTTATGATCTTTTTTTTTTCTTCCGAATCAAGAAGAAAAGATTCTTTGCACCCCACCCATAATACTCCGCACTACGAAGAGAACCATCGGTGTCACCATGTATTGTCGGAGATTCTATTGATGCGGGAAAAAGGCCTAACCATCTTTCCTATATTTTATCGGGTGGATCCTAATCATTTGAGGGGCTTTGGTGGCACATTCGACACACTTCTCTGGAAGCACGAGACGTGGTGCACCTAAGATGAAATGGGTCTCTAGAGAGGATCCATAGGGAGAAAAGCTATAGTATTTTTCTATTTTTGAATCTTATTAACATGATTTTAACTCACTAGAAAGCATGTGCATTGTATTTGCAAATTGAATTGAGAATTAATCCTTACACCAACAACAAAATAGACCCAATTTTTAATTTTGCATCAATTTTTCTTGCAAATTCCAATTCGTGCGATTTTTGGATCAGCAAAAACCACAAGTTCTTATCAAATCTTACCTAATAGACAAATATCAGATAGACTGAGAAGACCACAAAACACAAGGGGTTCAAAATACCCAAACCTAGGAATAACCAAGCAGGACCGGTACATATCACGGCCTTCTTTTCCAAGTATGTATCATGCTCCAAACCGAGCTCGAGCAATCTCCGTCACTTCCTATTTAGCTCCCTGCGACTTGCTCCATCCCCGTGGAGTAAGCCTGCACGAGCGGTAGGCGGAAGAAGCAATTGACGAGAAAAAACATGATGAAGCAAAGTGAGATAGTCATCCACAGGAACCCACAATTGATGTACGGTGACTTGAAGAGGGCCAACATTTGGGCTAGGCCGACAAGGAAGAGGAACAACTTCAGCCAAGAGCGGTACATGACGCCTTCGATGCTGTGATCGAGCTCCTTCATTCTCTACCCAACACGGTTCATGCTTTTCCCACTTCATATTCGTGAAGCTTCACAACCTGAGATGGTGAATAGAAGATGAATGTGAGAGGGCTTAATAAGGAAAGCTAGACATAAAGAGAAAAGTTATGATATTTTTCTAATTTTAAATCTTATTAAAACGGTTCTTGACTCGCATGTGGATGATATTTGTAGTTAGAATTAAGAATTAATCATTACCAAAAAGAAAAAAGAAAACTAGGCCCACTTTTTGATTTTGCGTCATTTTTTTCTTGCAACCCTCAATTTATACGATTTTTGCATCAACCGAAAGCTAATCATTTGAACTTTTCAAAACAAGGTTTTATTTGAGGAAATTTAATCAATCCGATGGTTTTAGAAATAATCCTAAATAATACACAGGGAGAGAAGTTTGGATTTTTTTCTAATATTAAATCTAATTAAAATTGTCCTCGACTCATTAGAAAATCTAGAGAGGTGGTTCGAATAATGCAAAAATCAACCCATCACAAGCAAAGAATATATGATCTATCAAGTGGATTTGATGGAAGACTCGTGGTAACTTACGGAAAATTTAAGGAAATGATATGTGATAGTTGGACGCCATTCATGATCTTTTTTTTCTTTTTTTTTTCCCTTCCAAATCGAGAACCAAAAGATCCTTTGTACCCTTCATATTCGTGAAGTTTCTTCATGATCGAGCTCCTTCATTATCTGTTCGAGATGGCTCATTCTTTCCCACTTCATATTCGTGAAGCTTCACAACCTTAGATGGTGAAGAGAACATGAATGTGAGAGGGTTTAATGAGGAAAGATAGACATAAAGAGAAAAGCTATGATAATTTTCTATTTTCAAATCTTATTAAAACGGTTCTTCACTCCCCAGAAAGCTTGCGCATGATATTTGCACTTAGAACTAAGAGTCAATGCTTACCAAAAATAAAAAAGAAAACTAGACCCACTTTTTGATTTTGCTTCATTTTTTTCTTGCTACTCTCAATTTATGCGATTTTTGAATCAATGGAAAGCTAATCCTTGGATCTTTTCAAAACAAGATTCTATTTGAGGAAATTTAATTAGTGCGATGGTTTTGGAAATAATCCTAAAGAATACAAAAGGAGAGAAGTTTACACTTTTTCTAGTATTAAATCTTATTAAAATGGTCCTCGACTCATTAGAGAATCTAGAGATTTGGTTCGAACAATGAGAAAATCAACCCATGATCAACAAAGAATATATGGTCTATCAAGGGGGATTGATGGAAGACTCACGGTAACTTACGGAAGATTTAAGGAAATGAAATGCGTTCGTTGGACGCCATTTGCGATTTTTTTTTCTTCCAAATTGAGAAGCAAAAGATCCTTTGCACCCTTCCGATAACACTCCCCACTACGAGCAGAGCCATCGGTTTCACCGTGTGTTATCGGAGATGTTATCGATGCGGGAAAAAGGCCTAACCATCTTTCTTATATTATACCGGATGGATCCTGATCATTTGAGGGGCTATGATGCCCTCCTGCCTGAACTTGTTAGTCTTCCTCGTCGGCTTGGCCCTCGCCCTATCTCTCTCTAAATCGCCATATATCATTTGCGGGTACATGTGGATGCCTTTCTCGATGTCTTTCATAATGTTTGCTGTCAGCTGTTTCTACTTGTACAACAGTTTAAGGCTCCTACAGATTAATTCTGTGGAGATTAAGGGCGTTGGGGCGGAGCTGAGTAACAACCGGCAGAGACTTCTTGAGCTCCATATGGAGCAGGATGTCTATTTGGCGGATGTGGCCGGGATATGGGCGGTTCCTTCTAGGACAACCCTAATTTGGGGTATTACAATCGCTTTAAGGTTTTTGGTGTTGTCAGTCCCTCTTATTTATGCGCAATACAAATTCGAGTGTACCTATCAAGGGAGAGTGAGATAATCTTCCACAAGGACTCTCGACTGATGTATGTTACTTCAAGAGGGCCAACATTTGGGCTAGGTCGACGTGGTAAAGGAACAAGTTTAGCCAATAGCTATACATGAACCCTTTGATGCTACGATCGAGCTCCTTCATTATATGTTCGAGACGGCTCGCGCTTTCCCACTTCATATTCGTGAAGTTTCACAACCTGAGATGCTTATTAAAACGATTCTTCACCCTCTAGAAAGCATGCGCATGATATTTGTACTTTGAATTAAGAATCAATCCTTACCAAAAAAAAAAAAAGAAAACTAGACCCACCTTTTGATTTTGCATCATTTTTTTCTTGCAACTCTCAATTTATGCTATTTTTTCCTCAACCGAAAGCAAATCATTTGAACTTACAAGGTTTTATTTCAGGAAATTTAATTAAAGCAATGGTTTTAGAAATATTCCTAAATAATACACAAGGAGAGAAGTTTGAAATTTTTCTTGTTTTAAATCTTATTAAACTGGTCCTTTACTCATTAGAAAATCTAGAGAAGTGGTTCGAACAATGCAAAAATCAACCCATGACCAGCGAAGAATATATGATATATCAAGTGGGTTTGATGGAAGACTCATGTTAACCTACGGAAGATTTACGAAAATGATATGTGATCGTTGGACGCCATTTATGATCTTTTCTTTTTCTTCCGAATCAAGAAGAAAAGATTCTTTGCACCCTACCCACAATACTCCGCACTACGAAGAGAACTATCGGTGTCACCATGTGTTGTCGGAGATTCTATTGATGCGGGAAAAAGGCCTAACCATCTTTCCTATATTCTATCGGGTGGATCCTAATCATTTGAGGGGCTTTGGTGGCACATTCGACACACTTCTCTGGAAACACGAGACGTGGTGCACCTAAGATGAAATGGCTCTCTGGAGAGGATCCGTAGGGAGAAAAGCTATAGTATTTTTCTATTTTTGAATCATATTAACATGATTTTAACTCACTAGAAAGCATGTGCATTGTATTTGCAAATTGAATTGAGAATTAATCCTTACACCAACAACAAAATAGACCCAATTTTTAATTTTGCATCAATTTTTCTTGCAAATTCCAATTCGTGCGATTTTTGGATCAGCAAAAACCACAAGTTCTTATCAATCTTACCTAATAGACAAATATCAGATAGACTGAGAAGACCACAAAACACAAGGGGTTCAAAATACCCAAACCTAGGAATAACCAAGCAGGACCGGTACATATCACGGCCTTCTTTTCCAAGTATGTATCATGCTCCAAACCGAGCTCGAGCAATCTCCGCCACTTCCTATTTAGCTCCCTGCGACTTGCTCCGTCCCCGTGGAGTAAGCCTGCACGAGCGGTAGGCGGAAGAAGCAATTGACGAGAAAAAACATGATGAAGCAAAGTGAGATAGTCATCCACAGGAACCCACAATTGATGTACGGTGACTTGAAGAGGGCCAACATTTGGGCTAGGCCGACAAGGAAGAGGAACAACTTCAGCCAAGAGCGGTACATGACGCCTTCGATGCTGTGATCGAGCTCCTTCATTCTCTACCCAACACGGTTCATACTTTTCCCACTTCATATTCGTGAAGCTTCACAACCTGAGATGGTGAATAGAAGATGAATGTGAGAGGGCTTAATAAGGAAAGCTAGACATAAAGAGAAAAGTTATGATATTTTTCTATTTTTAAATCTTATTAAAACGGTTCTTGACTCGCATGTGAATGATATTTGTAGATAGAATTAAGAATTAATCATTACCAAAAAGAAAAAAGAAAACTAGGCCCACTTTTTGATTTTGCGTCATTTTTTTCTTGCAACCCTCAATTTATACGATTTTTGCATCAACCGAAAGCTAATCATTTGAACTTTTCAAAACAAGGTTCTACTTGAGGAAATTTAATCAATTCGATGGTTTTAGAAATAATCCTAAGGAAAACACAGGGAGAGAAGTTTAGATTTTTTTCTAATATTAAATCTAATTAAAATTGTCCTCGACTCATTAGAAAATCTAGAGAGGTGGTTCGAACAATGCAAAAATCAACCCATCACAAGCAAAGAATATATGATCTATCAAGTGGATTTGATGGAAGACTCGTGGTAACTTACGGAAAATTTAAGGAAATGATATGTGATAGTTGGACGCCATTCATGATCTTTTTTTTTCTTTTTTCTTTCCTTCGAAATCGAGAACCAAAAGATCCTTTGTACCCTTCATATTCGTGAAGTTTCTTCATGATCGAGCTCCTTCATTATCTGTTCGAGATGGCTCGTTCTTTCCCACTTCATATTCGTGAAGTTTCACCACCTGAGATGGTGAAGAGAACATGAATGTGAGACTGTTTAATGAGGAAAGCTAGACATAAATAGAAAAGCTATGATAATTTTCTATTTTCAAATCTTATTAAAACGATTATGCATTCTCTAGAAGCATGCGCATGATATTTGTAGTTAGAATTAAGAATCAATCCTTTCCAAAAATAAAAAAAAGAAAACTAGACCCACTTTTTGATTTGCATCATTTTTTTCTTGCTACTCTCAATTTATGCGATTTTTGAATCAATGGAAAGCTAATCATTTGAACTTTTCAAAACAAGGTTCTATTTGAGGAAATTTAATTAATGCGATGGTTTTGGAAATAATCCTAAAGAATACACAAGGAGAGAAGTTTAGACTTTTTCTAGTATTAAATCTTATTGAAATGGTCCTCGACTCATTGGAAAATCTAGAGAGGTGGTTCAAACAATGCAAAAATCGACCCATGACCAACGAAGAATATATGATCTATCAAGTGGGTTTGATGGAAGACTCACCGTAACTTATGGAACATTTAAGGAAATGATATGTGATAGTTGGATGCCATTTATGATCTTTTCTTTTTCTTTCGAATTGTGAAGCAAAAGATCCTTTGCACTACCCATAATGCTCCGTACTACGAGTAGAGCCATTGGTGTCACCGTGTGTTGTCGGAGATGCTATCAATGCGGGAAAAAGGCCTAACTATCTTTCCTACATTATACCGGATGGATCATGATCATTTGAGGGGATATGATGCGCTCTTGCCAGAACTTGTTAGTCTTCCTCGTCGGCCTTGCCTCGCCTTGTCTCTCTCTAAATCGCCATACATCACTTGCAGGTACATGTGGATGCCTTTCTCGTTGTCCCTCATCATGTTTGCTGTCAGCTGGTTCTACTTGTACAACAATTTAAGGCTACTATGGATTTATTCTGCGGAGATGGAGGGCGTTGCGGCGGAGCTGAGTAACAACCGGCAGAGACTGCTTGAGCTCCATATGGAGCATGATGTCTATTTGGCGGATGTGGTCGGGATATGGGCGGTTCCTGCTTAGACAACCCTAATTTGGGGTACTGGAATCACTTTAAGTTTTGTGGTCTTGTCAGTCCCTCTTATTTATGTGCAATACAAATTCGAGTGTACTTGCCGAGGGAGAGTGAGATAATCTTCCACAAGGACCCTCGACTGATATATGGTAACTTCAAAAGGGCCAACATTTGGGCTAGGTCGACTTCGTAGAGGAACAAGTTTAGCCAAGAACTGTACATGAACCCTTCGATGCTACGATCAAGCTCCTTCATTATCTGTTCGAGATGGCTCGTTCTTTCCCACTTCATATTCGTGAATTTTCACAACCTGAGATGGTGAAGAGAACATGAATGTGAGAGGGTTTAGTGAGGAAAGCTAGACATAAAGAGAAAAGCTATGATAATTTTCTATTTTCAAATCTTATTAAAACGGTTCTTCACTCCCCGGAAAACTTGCGCATGATATTTACACTTAGAATTAAGAGTCAATCCTCACCAAAAATAAAAAAGAAAACTAGACCCACTTTTTGATTTTGCATCATTTTTTTTCTTGCTACTCTCAATTTATGCGATTTTTTAATCAATGGAAAGCTAATCATTTGAACTTTTCAAAACAAGGTTCTATTTGAGGAAATTTAATTAATGCGATGGTTTTGGAAATAATCCTAAAGAATACACAAATAGAGAAGTTTGGATTTTTTCTAGTATTAAATCTTATTAAAATGGTCATCGACTCATTAGAGAATCTAGAGAGTTGGTTCGAACAATGAGAAAATCAACCTATGATCAATGAAGAATATATGATCTATCAAGGGGGTTTACTGGAAGACTCACGGTAACTTACGGAAGATTTAAGGAAATGAAATGCGATCGTTGGACGCCATTTATGATTTTTTTTCTTCCGAATCGAGAAGCAAAAGATCCTTTGCACCCTACCCATAATACTCCGTACTACGAGGAGAGCCATCGGTGTCACCATGGGTTGTCGGAGATTCTATCAATGCGGGAAAAAGGCCAAACCATCTTTCCTATATTCTACCGAATGGATCCTTATCATTTTAGGGGCTTTGGTGGCATGTTCAACACACTTCTCCCGGAGCTAGAGACATGGTGCACCTCAGATGAAATGGCTCTCTGGACAGAATCCCTAAGGAGAAAAGCTATGGTATTTTTCTATTTTTGAATCTTATTAACACGATTTTAACTCACTAGAAAGCATATGGAATGTATTTGCAAATTGAATTGAGAATTAATCCATACAACAACAACAAAATAGTCCCAATTTTTCATTTTGCATAATTTTTTCTTGCAAATTCCAATTCATGCCACTTTTGGATCAGCAAAAAGATAATCATTTGAACTTTTCAAAACAAGGTTCCATTTGAGTTCATTTTATTAATACAATGGTTTTAGAAATAATCCTAATGAATCAACACGGAAAGAAGTTAGGAAATTTTTCTAGTTTTAAATCTTATTGACACGGGACTCGACTCATTGGAAAATCAAGAGGAACCACAAAACATAAGGCATTCAAAATACCCAAACCTATGTATAACCGTGTAGGAACGGCACATATCACGGCTTCTCCACCAAGTATGCATCATGCTCCCAATCGAGCTCAAGCAGTCTCCGCGGCTTCCTACTCAGCTCCGTCTTGATGTGCTCCGTGGAGTAAGCCCGTAGGAGGGATAGACAATAGATAAATGTGACAACAAAAAACCTGTCGAGGGAGAGTGAGATAGTCTTCCACAATGACCCTCGACTAATGTATGGTAACTTCAAGAGGGCCAACACTTGGGCTAGGTAGACGTGGTAGAGGAACTAGTTCAGCCAAGAGCTGTATATGAACCCTTCGATGCTACGATCGAGCTCCGTCATTATCTGTTCGAGATGGCTCGTTCTTTCCCACTTCATATTCGTGAAGTTTCACCACCTGAGATGGTGAAGAGAACATGAATGTGAGAGTGTTTAATGAGGAAAGCTAGAAATAAATAGAAAAGCTATGATAATTTTCTATTTTCAAATCTTATTAAAACGGTTCTTCACTCCCCAGAAAGCATGCGATGATATTTGTACTTAGAATTAAGAATCAATCCTTACCAAAAATAGAAAAGAAAACTAGACCCACTTTTTGATTTTGCATCATTTGTTTTCTTGCAACTCTCAATTTATGCGATTTTTTAATCAATGGAAAGCTAATCATTTGAACTTTTCAAAACAAGGTTCTATTTGAGGAAATTTAATTAATGCGATGGTTTTGGAAATAATCCTAAAGAATACACAAGGAGAGAAGTTTGGACTTTCTCTAGTATTAAATCTTATTAAAATGGTCCTCGACTCATTAGAGAATCTAGAGATTTGGTTCGAACAATGAGAAAATCAACCCATGATCAACGAAGAATATATGATCTATCAAGGGGGTTTGATGGAAGACTAACTTACGGAAGATTTAAGGAAATGAAATGCGTTCGTTGGACGCCATTTATGATTTTTTTTCTTCCGAATTGAGAAGCAAAAGATCCTTTGCACCCTACCGATAACACTCCCCACTACGAGCAGAGCCATCGGTGTCACTGTGTGTTGTCGAAGATGTTATCGATGCGGGAAAAAGGCCTAACCATCTTTCCTATATTATACCGGATGGATCCTGATCATTTGAGGGGCTATGATGCACTCTTGCCTGAACTTGTTAGTCTTCCTCGTCGGCTTGGCCCTCGCCCTGTCTCTATCTAAATCGCCATATATCATTTGCGGGTACACGTGGATGCCTTTCTCAATGTCTTTCATAATGTTTGCTGTTAGCTGTTTCTAGTTGTACAACAGTTTAAAGCTCCTACGAATTAATTCTGTGGAGATAGAGGGCGTTGGGGCGGAGCTGAGTAACAACCGGCAGAGACTTCTTGAGCTCCATATGGAGCAGGATGTCTATTTGGCGGATGTGGCCGGGATATGGGCGGTTCCTTCTAGGACAACCCTAATTTGGGGTATTAGAATCGCTTTAGGTTTTTTGGTGTTGTCAGTCCCTCTTCTTTATGCGCAATACAAATTCGAGTGTACCTGTCAAGGGAGAGTGAGATAATCTTCCACAAGGACCCTCGGCTGATGTATGTTACTTCAAGAGGCCCAACATTTGGGCTAGGTCGACGTGGTAGAGGAACAAGTTTAGCCAAGAGCTATACATGAACCCTTTGATGCTACGATCGAGCTCCTTCATTGTATGTTCGAGACGGCTCGCGCTTTCCCACTTCATATTCGTGAAGTTTCACAACCTGAGATGCTTATTAAAACGATTCTTCATCCTCTAGAAAGCATGCGCATGATATTTGTACTTAGAATTAAGAATCAATCCTTACCAAAAATAAAAAAAGAAAACTAGACCCACTTTTTGATTTTGCATCATTTTTTTCTTGCAACTCTCAATTTATGCTATTTTTTCCTCAATCGAAAGCAAATCATTTGAACTTACAAGGTTTTATTTCAGGAAATTTAATTAAAGCAATGGTTTTAGAAATATTCCTAAATAATACACAAGGAGAGAAGTTTGAAATTTTTCTTGTTTTAAATCTTATTAAAATGGTCCTTTACTCAATAGATAATCTAGAAAGGTGGTTCGAACAATGCAAAAATCAACCCATGACCGGCGAAGAATATACAATCTATCAAGTGGGTTTGATGGAAGACTCACGGTAACCTACGGAAGATTTACGGAAATGATATATGATCGTTGGATGCCATTTATGATCTTTTCTTTTTCTTCCGAATCAAGAAGAAAAGATTCTTTGCACCCTACCCATAATACTCCGCACTACGAAGAGAACCATCGGTGTCACCATGTGTTGTCGGAGATTCTATTGATGCGGGAAAAAGGCCTAACCATCTTTCCTATATTCTATGGGTGGATCCTAATCATTTGAGGGGTTTTGGTGGCACATTCGACACACTTCTCTGGAAGCACGAGACGTGGTGCACCTAAGATGAAATGGGTCTCTGGAGAGGATCCGTAGGGAGAAAAGCTATAGTATTTTTCTATTTTTGAATCTTATTAACATGATTTTAACTCACTAGAAAGCATGTGCATTGTATTTGCAAATTGAATTGAGAATTAATCCTTACACCAACAACAAAATAGACCCAATTTTTAATTTTGCATCAATTTTTCTTGCAAATTCCAATTCGTACGATTTTTGGATCAGTAAAAACCACAAGTTCTTATCAAATCTTACCTAATAGACAAATATCAGATAGACTGAGAAGACCGCAAAACACAAGGGTTTCAAAATACCCAAACCTAGAAATAACCAAGCAGGACCGGTACATATCACGGCCTTCTTTTCCAAGTATGTGTCATGCTTCAAACCGAGCTCGAGCAATCTCCGCC
The DNA here is from genome assembly GCA_016432845.1 of Psidium guajava. Lineage (NCBI taxonomy): Eukaryota > Viridiplantae > Streptophyta > Magnoliopsida > Myrtales > Myrtaceae > Psidium > Psidium guajava. The sequence continues at coordinate 29,369,458 of CM028232.1, read as the reverse complement.
ACTTCCTATTTAGCTCCCTGCGACTTGCTTCATCTCCGTGGAGTAAGCCTGCAGGAGCGGTAGGCGGAAGAAGCACTTGACGAGAAAAAACATGATGAGGCAAAGTGAGATAGTCATCCACAGGAACCCACAATTGATGTATAGTGACTTGAAGAGGGCCAACATTTGGACTAGGCCGACAAGGAAGAGGAACAACTTCAGCCAAGAGCGGTACATGACGCCTTCGATGCTGTGATCGAGCTCCTTCATTCTCTACCCAACACGGTTCATGCTTTTCCCACTTCATATTCGTGAAGCTTCACAACCTGAGATGGTGAATAGAAGATGAATGTGAGAGGGCTTAATAAGGAAAGCTAAACATAAAGAGAAAAGTTATGATATTTTTCTATTTTTAAATCTTATTAAAACGGTTCTTGACTCGCATGTGGATGATATTTGTAGATAGAATTAAGAATTAATCATTGCCAAAAAGAAAAAAGAAAACTAGGCCCACTTTTTGATTTTGCGTCATTTTTTTCTTGCAACCCTCAATTTATACGATTTTTGCATCAACCGAAAGCTAATCATTTGAACTTTTCAAAACAAGGTTCTACTTGAGGAAATTTAATCAATCCGATGGTTTTAGAAATAATCCTAAAGAATACACAAGGAGAGAAGTTTGGATTTTTTCTAATATTAAATCTAATTAAAATTGTCCTCGACTCATTAGAAAATCTAGAGAGGTGGTTCGAACAATGCAAAAATCAACCCATCACAAGCAAAGAATATATGATCTATCAAGTGGATTTGATGGAAGACTCGTGGTAACTTACGGAAAATTTATGGAAATGATATGTGATAGTTGGACACCATTCATGATCTTTTTTTTCTTTTTTTTTCCTTCGAAATCGAGAACCAAAAGATCCTTTGTACCCTTCATATTCGTGAAGTTTCTTCATGATCAAGCTCCTTCATTATCTGTTCGAGATGGCTCGTTCTTTCCCACTTCATATTCGTGAAGTTTCACCACCTGAGATGGTGAAGAGAACATGAATGTGAGACTGTTTAATGAGGAAAGCTAGACGTAAATAGAAAAGCTATGATAATTTTCTATTTTCAAATCTTATTAAAACGATTCTTCATTCTCTAGAAGCATGCGCATGATATTTGTACTTAGAATTAAGAATCAATCCTTACCAAAAATAAAAAAAAAAAGAAAAGTAGACCCACTTTTTGTTTTTGCATCATTTCTTTCTTGCAACTCTCAATTTATGTGATTTTTGCATGAATAGAAAGTTAATCATTTGAAGTTTTCTAAACAAGGTTCTATTTGAGGAAATTCAATTGCAATTGTTTTAGAAATAATCATAAAGAATACACAAGGAGAGAAGTTTGGATTTTTTCTAGCATTAAATCTTATTAAAATGGTCCTCGGCTCATTGGAAAATCTAGAGCGGTGGTTCAAACAATGCAAAAATCGACCCATCACCAACGAAGAATATATGATCTATCAAGTGGGTTTGATGGAACTCACCGTAATTTATGGAAGATTTAAGGAAATGATATATGATAGTTGGATGGCATTTATGATCTTTTCTTTTTCTTTCGAATTGAGAAGCAAAAGATCCTTTGCACTACCCATAATACTCCGTACTATGAGTAGAGCCATTGGTGTCACCGTGTGTTGTCGGAGATGCTATCAATGCGGGAAAAAGGCCTAACCATCTTTCCTACATTATACCGGATGGATCCTGATCATTTGAGGGGATATGATGCGCTCTTGCCAGAACATGTTAGTCTTCCTCGTCGGCATTGTCTCGCCTTGTCTCTCTCTAAATCGCCATACATCACTTGCAGGTACATGTGGATGCCTTTCTCGTTGTCCCTCATCATGTTTGCTGTAAGCTGTTTCTACTTGTACAACAATTTAAGGCTACTACGGATTTATTCTGCGGAGATGGAGGGCGTTGCGGCGGAGCTGAGTAACAACTGGCAGAGACTGCTTGAGCTCCATATGGAGCATGATGTCTATTTGGGGGATGTGGTCGGGATATGGGCGGTTCCTGCTTGGACAACCCTAATTTAGGGTACTGGAATCACTTTAAGTTTTGTCGTCTTGTCATCGAGTATACTTGTCAAGGGAGAGTGAGATAATCTTCCACAAGGACCCTCGACTGATAAATGGTAACTTCAAAAGGGCCAACATTTGGGCTAGGTCGACATCGTAGAGGAAAAAGTTTAGCCAAGAGCTATACATGAACCCTTCGATGCTACGATCGAGCTCCTTCATTATCAGTTCGAGACGGCTCGTGTTTTCCCACTTCATATTCGTGAAGTTTGACAACCTGAGATGCTTATTAAAATGGTTCTTCACTCTCTAGAAAGCATGTGCAAGATATTTGTACTTAGAATTAAGAATCAATCCTTACCAAAAATAAAAAAAGAAAACTAGACCCACTTTTTGATTTTGCGTCATTTTTTCTTGCAACTCTCAATTTATGCGATTTTTGCCACAACCGAAAGCAAACCATTTGTACTTTTCAAAACATGGTTCTATTTCAAGAAATTTAATTAAAGCAACGGTTTTAGAAATAATCCTAAAGAATACACAAGGAGAGAAGTTAGGAATTTTTCTAGTATTAAATATTATTAAAATGGTCCTCGACTCATTAGAAAATCTAGAGAGGTGGTTCGAACAATGCAAAAATCAACCCATGACTTGCGAAGAATATATGATCTATCAAGTGGGTTTGATGGAAGACTCACGATAACTTACGGAAGATTTACGGAAATGATATGTGATCGTTGGATACCATTTATGATCTTTTCTTTTTCTTCTGAATCCAGAAGAAAAGATCCTTTGCACCCTACCCATAATACTCTGCACTACGAAGAGAGCCATCGGTGTCATCATGTGTTGTCGGAGATTCTATCGATGCGGGAAAAAGGCCTAACCATCTTTCCTATATTCTATGAGATGGATCCTAAACATTTGGGGGGCTTTGGTGGCACATTCGACACACTTCTCTGGGAGCACGAGACGTGGTGCACCTAGGATGAAATGGCTCTCTGGAGAGAATCCGTAAGGAGAAAAGCTATGGTATTTTTCTATTTTTGAATCTTATTAACACGATTTTAACTCACTAGAAAGCACGTGCATTGTATTTGCAAATCGAATTGAGAATTAATCCTTACACCAACAACAAAATAGACCCAATTTTTAATTTTGCATCATTTTTTCTTGCGAATTCCAATTCATGCGATTTTTGGATCAGGAAAAAGATAATCACTTGAACTTTTCAAAACAAGCTTCTACTTGAGTACATTTTATTAACACAATGGTTTTAGAAATAATCCTGAAGAATACACAAGGAGAGAAGTTAGGAAATTTTTCTGGTTTTAAATCTTATTAACACGGTCCTCGGCTCATTGGAAAATCTAGAGAAACCACAAAACATAAGGCATTCAAAATATCCAAACCTAGGTGTAACCAAGTAGGAACGGCACATATCACGGCCTTCTCCGCCAAGTATGCGTCATGCTCCAAATCGAGCTCAAGCAAGCTCCACAGCTTCCTATTCAGCTCCGTCTTGACGTGCTTTGTGGAGTAAGCCCACAGGAGCGATAGACTGTAGACAATGGAAATGGTAAAAAACTTGTCGAGGGAGAGTGAGATAGTCTTCCACAAGAACCCTCAACTAATGTATGGTAACTTCAAGAGGGCCAATATTTGTGCTAGGTCGACGAGGTAGAGGAACAAGTTCAGCCAAGAGTTGTACATGACCCCTTCGATGCTACATTCGAGCTCTTCATTCTCTGCTCAAGATGGCTTATGCTTTCTCACTTCATATTCGTGAAGTTTCACAACCTGAGATGGTGAAGAGAACATGAATGTGAGAGTGTTTAATAAGGAAAGCTAGACGTAAAGAGAAAAGCTATGATAATTTTCTATTTTCAAATCTTATTAAAACGGTTCTTCACTCTCAAGAAAGCATGTGCATAATATTTGCACTTAGAATTAAGAATCAGTCCTTACCAAAAATAAAAAAGAAAACTAGACCCACTTTTTGATTTTGCATCATTTTTTTCTTTCAACTCTCAATTTATGCGATTTTTGCATCAACCGAAAGCTAATCATTTGAACTTTTCAAAACAAGGTTCTATTTGAGGAAATTTAATTAATGCAATGGTTTTAGTAATAATCCTAAAGAATACATGAGGAGAGAAGTTTGGGTTTTTTCTAGTATTAAATCTTTATAAAATGGTCCTCCAATCATTAGAAAATCTAGAGAGGTGGTTCGAACAATGCAAAAATCAACCCATTGTCGCGACCCTCTAAAAAAATTTTAAATTTTAAAGGGGTTAACGGATTATTAGGTTAATTAGATTTGACTAACCTAACGCGGACCCTCCCAAGCCCTACCGAATCGCAACTTTGGTTTTTGTTTAAATGATTTTGAAATTTGGAGTCGCCACTAATCGTTCTTGGTAGGTCGATTAGAAACCTAAATAAATTAGCGGGAGAACTAATTTATTCCTGCGAACCAGAGATTATGAGCTCGGGGACTTGGTTACACTAGTTAATTAAAACTAATGCCCTTTCGGTACCTTAATTTCATGGATATCCTAATTCGGCAACTCAGGCTTGGTTTATTCCTAAGGCTCTAGTAGGGTATTCTCTTTTGTGTTTTCACTTTTTAAATAGGATGCATGGATGGTATATATTTTTATTTGTTATATTTTTTTAAGTGTTAAAGATTCCCTAAAGCCGAAAGAGGGAGTGTGTTAACGACTTCTGTGCAGTATTACGACCTACTCATCTTTTGGGTCTGATGATTCAAAAATTAAATTATAGGAAGTACATGACAGTGAATAAACACCTCCAATGGGAGGCCTAGCATTGGCTTGGCTCTTCCCTTTGGGATTTAAGGTACAGGTATTTAAGTTGCAAGTATACTGTAAGTAAAAACCTCCAGTGGGAGGCTAAGCATTGGCTTTGCTCTTCCCTTTGGGATTTAAGGTACAGGTATTTAACTACTGTAAGTAAAAACCTCCAATGGGAGGCTAAGCATTAGCTTGGCTCTTCCCTTTGGGATTTAAGGTACATGTATTTAAGTTACAGGTATTTAACTACTGTAAATAAAAACCTCTAATGGGAGGCTAAGCATTGGCTTGGCTCTTTCCTTTGGGATTTAAGGTACATGTATTTAAGTTGCAGGTATTTAACTACTGTAAGTAAAAACCTCCAATGGGAGACTAAGCATTGGCTTGGCTCTTCCCTTTGGGATTTAAGGTACAGGTATTTAAATTGCAGGTATTTAACTACTGTAAGTAAAAACCTCTAATGGGAGGCTAAGCATTGGCTTGGCTCTTCCCTTTAGGATTTATGGTGCAGATATTTAAATTGCGGATGGACTTTTTCCTCTCCATTCTGGGGCATGAATTCTTTAAAATGAAATACAACGAATTGATTCAACAATTTGAAATTTGTGCGCGCTTGAGGACTCCTCCAAGCCGATTTTGTGCTTCCATAGGGTTGACCATTGATATAGAGCTGCGGCTTCCTGACATAAAATAGAGTGAAGTGTCAGTATACAAAATATGTGCTAATCTGCACCTAAAACCAGAAGAGTGGAAAGAGTACTTATCTCCCTTTTTTTGGGAGGGATTTCTATAATTGATTTTCGCTCTCTATGTTCCCAATATAGAGAGTTTCTTTTGAATTAAGAGGGACTTTTAGTCACAGATCAGTTGAGAAATCGGTGGACAGCTTAGGAGCTTGTCTGGGTCGATTTTTGCATCTCTACGAGATTTTTGCTGTTGACATAGAAATATTCTTCTCCTGACATAAAATATGGAAAAAATGGGAGATGGAGAAAGTGTATACAATTTGTGCTAATTTGTGAGTAAAACCATAAATAAATGAATAAATAAAAACACTTAGCTCGAATTTGCTTGCTCGTTGACGAGGATGAACTCTTGATTTATATTGATCGATGAAGGAATTTGTGATGATAACCTCTAGCTTTAAACTCCCATCATCTTCAAAATTCTCTCTCTTTTGGTATTTTTTTTCTCTCAAATTTTTCTTCAATCTCCCAAAACTCTCTCAAACATCCAAAATTTTCTCTCCAAAAAATTTCTCAAACACTTCAAATTTTCTCTCCAAAAAATCTCTCAAACACTTCAAATTTTCTCTCCAAAAAAATTCCCCATCAAACTCACTTCTTCCTCCTTTTATAACCCACTTATCTATCTCCCATTCTAATTTTTCCACTAACTCCATCTTCCATTCTAATTTCTCCACTAACTCTTCTTCATCTCAACTTCCCTTCTCTATCTCTATCTCACATTTTAATCTCTCCACTAACTCTTCTTCATCTTCATCTTCCCTTCTCCATATTTATCTCCCATTCTAAATTCTCCACTAACTCTTCTTCATCTCCATCTTCTCTTTTATTCTTATCTTATTTTCTCCAACCATTCTTCTCCATCTCCTCTTCTCCATCTTCCCTTCTCTATTCTAATTTATCCACTAACTCTTCTTTTTGTTATTTGCAAAATAATCCCTCAAGAGTTAGGTATTTGCACTCTAGTCCCTGAATTTTAAGTATTTACAATTTAGTCACTGAAAAAATATTTCTTTAAGTCCAAATCTCCTCACAATTTTTGACATACCTTCCCTATACTTAGTCAAAATTCACCACATGTCAAATTTAAGCTCATTTCTTGCCACTGAAAATAATGCAGAATTTAATTAAAGCCCTTTTGCACAATTGAGTCATTCTTGGTATAATTTGGGCCAATATAAAAAATTTGAAATATTAGAGAACAATGTCACAACTCCTAAAAGTGAAAAAATGAAAATAAATTGACTCAAATTGAATTTTTTAGGCCCGGTTCGAGATTATGCTCGTGAAGGAATACACGACCCCGAATTGGATTTTTTTAAATTTGTGATGGCCAACATGAAAAGGGATTTAAAATAAAAATATTGACTATTTTTATATATTTTTGTGGCCTCAAATGCTATTATTTATTAAATATTCTCATAATTTCTAAAATATATAAACAATATATATAAATACAAAAAAATTATTTTTTTGTTCGAAAATAGTTACCTAAGCTTGGCCAAGGCTCCAAACTTGATTTTTCAATTTTCTCATTTTTCTTAATTTTTTGTTTTATAAATTTTCGAAAATAAAAATACCGAAAAATATTGAAAATATGAAAAATTATTTTTTGGTCAAAATTGGTTCCCTAGGCTTGGCTAAGGTCCTCAAAGTTGATTTTTCAATTTTATGAATTTTTATGGATTTTCTATTAATTTTCGAAAATAAATAAATAAAAAATACGTAAAAATACTGAAAATATGAAAAATCGTTTTTTGGTCAAAATTGGTTCCCTAGGCTTGGCTAAGGTCCCCAAAGTTGATTTTTCAATTTTATGAATTTTTATGGATTTTTTATTACTTTAGCAATAGAAAAAATGATTAAAAATCATGTGTCAACACCCATGTCCAGCGAAAAATATATGATCTATCAATTGGGCTTGATGGAAGACTCACAGTAACTTACGAAAGATTTAAGGAAATGATACGTGATAGTTGGATGCCATTTGTGATCTTTTTTTTTTCTCTTCCGAATCGAGAAGCAAAAGATCCTTTGCACCCTACCCATAATACTCCAGACTACGAGTAGAGCCATCGGTGTCACCATATGTTGTTGGAGATGCTATCGATACGGGAAAAAGGCCTAACCATCTTTCCTATATTCTACCGGATGGATCCTGATCATTTGTGGGGCTTAGGTGGCATGTCCGACACACTTCTCCGGGAGCTCGAGACATGGTGCACCTAAGATGAAATGGCTCTCTGGAGAGAATCCCTAAGGAAAAAAGCTTTGGTATTTTTCTATTTTTGAATCTTATTAACACGATTTTAACTCACTAGAAAGCATGTGCGTTGTATTTGCAAACAGAATTGAGAATTAATCCTTACAACAACAACAACAAAATAGACCAATTTTTTTTTTTATTTTGCATCATTTTTTCTTGCAAATTCCAATTCATGCATATTTTGCATCGCAAAAAGATAATCATTTGAACTTTTCAAAACAAGGTTCTATTTGAGTAACTTTTATTAATAGAATGGTTTTAGAAATAATCCTAAAGAATACACAAGGAGAGAAGTTAGGAAATTTTTCTAGTTTTAAATCTTTTTAACCTGGTCCTCGACTCATTGGAAAATCTGGAGAAACTAGAAAACATAAGGCATTCAAAATACCCAAACCTAGGAATAACCAAGTAGGAACGACACATATCACGGCCTTCTCTGCCAAGTATGCGTCATGCTCCAAACCGAGCTCAAGCAGTCTCGACAGCTTCCTATTTAGCTCCGTCTTGACATGCTTCGTGGAGTAAGCCCACAGGAGCGATAGACTGTAGAAGAAGGTGACGGTGAAAATCCTATCGAGGGAGAGTGAGATAGTCTTCCACAAGAACCCTCCACTGGTGTATGGTAACTTAAAGAGGGCCAACATTTAGGCTAGGTCGACGAGGTAGAGGAACAAGTTCAACCAAGAGCTATACATGACCCCTACGATTCTACAATCGAGCTCCTTCATTCTCTGTTCGACACGGCTCATGCATTCCCACTTCATATTCATGAAGTTTCACAACCTGAGATGGTGAAGAGAACATGAATGTGAGAGGGTTTAATGAGGAAAGCTAGACATAAAGAAAAAAGCTATGATAATTTTCTATTTTCAAATCTTATTAAAACGGTTCTTCACTCTCTAGAACACATGTGCATGATATTTGTACTTAGAATTAACAATCAATCCTTACCAAAAATAAAAAAGAAAACTAGACCCACTTTTTGATTTTGCATCATTTTTTTCTTGCAACTCTCAATTTATGTGTTTTTGCATGAACGGAAAGCCAATCATTTGAAGTTTTCAAAACAAGGTTCTATTTGAGGAAATTCAATTAATGTAATGGTTTTAGAAATAATCCTAAAGAATACACAAGGAGAGAAGTTTGGATTTTTTCTAGTATTAAATCTTATTAAAATGGTCCTCGACTCATTGGAAAATCTAGAGAGGTGGTTCGAACAATGCAAAAATCGACCCATGACCAACGAAGAATATATGATCTATCAATTGGGTTTGATGGAAGACTCATGGTAACTTACGGAAGATTTAAGGAAATGATATGTGATAGTTGGACGCCACTTATGATTTTTTTTTTCTTTCGAATTGAGAAGCAAAAGATCCTCTGCACCCTACCCATAATACTCCGCACTACGAGCAGAGCCATCGATGTCACCGTGTGTTGTAGGAGATGCTATCGATGCGGGACAAAGGCCTAACCATCTTTCCTATATTATATCGGATGGATCCTGATCATTTGAGGGGCTATGATGCGCTCTTGCCTGAACTTGTTAGTCTTCCTCATCGGCCTGGCCCTCGCCCTGCCCCTCTCTAAATCGCCATATATCACTTGCAGGTACATATGGATGCCTTTCTCGTTGTCCTTCATCATGTTTGATGTCAGCTGTTTCTAGTTGTACAACAGTTTAAGGCTCCTGCTGATTTATTCTATGGAGATGGAGGGCGTTGCGGCGGAGCTGAGTAACAAGCGGCAGAGATTGCTTGAGCTCTATTTGGAGCATGATGTCTATTTGGCGGATGTGGCTAGGATATGGGCGGTTCCTACTTAGACGACCCTAATTTGGGGTATTGGAATCGCTTTAAGTTTTGTGGTCTTGTCGGTCCTTCTTATTTATACGCAATACAAATTCGAGTGTCGCGATTGAGTTTATGCAGGATGTCTCAGTGAATCCGTCTATGTAGTATATTTAGCATATGTCTTTGTATTCCGACATGAATGGACTATAATTCGTGGTACGATGGTATCTTGAATCTCAAAATCTTTGTTCTTATATGTGGTTTTTCTTGGATTTGGAAAAAGCTTTCTCATGTGATGTGGGGAGATGATGCGGCTGATTTTGTGCTTCAGTTCTTCCAAACTGGGCACTCTTCAACTCTCTTGATCTCATGTTTTTTTTTTTTTCTCTAGAGTAACACACTAGCAAATTGGGTAATACACAAACCTCGACTTCCCATTTCTAGAGATTTCTAGAGAAAGAAACTAGCAAATTGGGAGTGCGGACCATTGTACATACCCGCCAATTTGATATGTGTCAGACTGGAACAATAACAGCCAAGATTTTGGATCCTTCGAAAGACCTAAGTAATGCTTGCAAACTGAATAAAATGATTTGGTGGATTATCTTGGTGCACTGAAGGTATGGCCAAATCACAGTGGCAATCCAACTGACTTATTATGGAGTGCTGCTCTTGACCTAAAAATTGCCTTCAACTTGAAGTAGTCAATTGGATTAACTTTAGGCACAACCCTTGAGTATCATAACTCCACTTGCACCGTAATTTTGACACAAAAGAAACCTCAAAGTTTTTATGATGTCACAATGTGAAAATTTGTTAGTGTTATCCCTTCAAACAAGTTTGCAATGGACAAAATCTCTGTTCTACTTGACAAGAAAAAATAAAATCTAATTTCGTTTTGATGTTATTGTAGTCATACTAAGGAACTTAGGAACACTGAAGAATGTTAAATGTTGCTTTCTGACTTGCAATTCACTTGTTTGCAATTCACTGAACTAGTAAGAACATATTAATATCTAGTGATCAATTTTCAATTACCATCAAACAACTTTGTATTTCTGCTTTCAACACTAAACTAACCTCGATGAAAAATTTAGTGCTTAAATTCTCAGCACATATTTTTCAGTTTTATAACAAATGAGATAAAAATTTATAATGAAATTTTCTTTTGAACAAAAAAAAATAGTTGCGTTTTTCCAAAATGTATTGTATCGTCCTCTTTTCCTTGCCATTCCAAACAAAATCAAATCTAATTATTTTCAAGTTTTTCAGGGTCACTCCATATCTTGCGAGAATCATATGTTTCAAGAATAACTCTCCAGCATATATGATTTGATTTTGTTACCCAAAAAAAAAAAAAGTAGAGTCTCCTTTATTGAATTGTTTTATGCGAAAGTAATTTGGAACACCTTTCCTCTAGAACATTCCCTGTCGGATCCCAGTTCCCTTCCCAAATTATAAAAGCTCTCCCTCTTCCTCGCCGCAGCCTCTCCACGGCCACCACGGCAGCGCCTCACCTTGCCGTTGCTGCGTCACAGCGACGGATTGCCATCTTCTTGTTGTCCTTACGTTTCTCTCTGTCTTTATGGGTCTTCTCCGGTCTCTCTCTGGTAAGATTCATCTCCGCCTTAAACCTTGGTTGGATCAATTCTTCTTTTTCGAAAGATCGTATTTTTCCTGATCGTCTAGTTTGAAATACTGTGAAGTCAGTTGGGTGGTGTGCTTGCATGTCCAAAGAACAGAAAGAAAAAAGAGAGAAGGAAAGACTTGCGGTTGTCTGCCTTAAATTTGTGATTTTTTCTTTTCTTATGCAAATGCTGCCCTGTACTCAGTATTCCTCTTCTGGCTGAGGAGATGTGCGTTGTGCCTGTATTGACGTAGATAGACTCTTTTCTGGTGTTATTGCCGCTAATTGAAGGTAGGTACGGTGGATTGGTGTCATTTGCAGGGTGGATCTCCCCTCCAATACCATCGAAACGGGTGATTTGTCTCACCAATGTTTGTTCTGTGTCTAATCAACAGATATGGGGATTTGTCTGTGCTTCCCTTGGTTTTCACATCTTTGGAGTTGCTTCATCGCCTCCTCGACCAGTCAAGACATGGCCAGTCTGGAAATCCTACCAGATGAAGTCACGACTGATATTCTCAGCAGGCTACCTGCTGATCAGCTTGTTAATTTGCGGGGAGTGTGTAAAAGATGGTGCTCTTTGACTTCTACCCCTCATTTTGTTCAGCTGCATCTTGAAATATCTACTCCAGTAATGTATTTCCAGACCACTTCGTTCCAAGATATTAGGTTCACTCTGTCCTCTGTTGACTGGAGCTCTAAGAAGAGGAAGCAGCTGATTAGGGACGTGCGGTTGCCGGTAATTGAATTCCTGCCGCTAAAAAGTGATCTTGTATTTTCTGGTAGCTGCAATGGGCTCTTCATCTTCAGAAGAAATTGGGTGTGCCCACTTACTAACTACATTTTCAACCCTATCAGACTAGAGATAGTCACCATCACCCTGTGTTTGATTGTTGGCTTCTTTTTCGACTCGCTCACAAACAAGTACCAGTTGGTTACGTATGATAATGTTATGGATGACTTCAGATTTTATATAGTTAGTTTAGGGCCAAGTTTAAGATGGAGGAAAGTTGGGTCCTTTCCTTATCGTCCTAGAGAAATGTTCGCCCCATCTGTTGTAAATGGGTGTCTTCATTGGATGGCGATTGGGAAGCGAGGGAAGAAAAACATATCGCCCCCGTGTACACATTCCATCATGGTCTTTAGCATAGAACATTGCGAATTTCGTTTTCTGCCTCATCCAGTTAGGGTGAATGAATCATGTCAAGCTCACGAAAGGATGCACTTGTTGGCAGCCAAGGGCCACCTATATGCATATGGTATGCATGCCAAACTCTTGGACATATGGGTTTTGGAGGACTCTGCAAATTGGTATTGGGTTAAAAAGTTCAGCATCCACCTTGAGCAGGACCTGAAGCACTATCCAGTTTATGATATTTTCAGAATGAGCGATCAGGAATATCTCCGAATAACCCAAATAAAGCTTTTCGACGTATGGAAGGATGAAGTGCTTTTGGTAGGGCTTGATAAGGGCTTTTTCCGGTACCACAGGCGGCTAAAGACAATTACGAAAGCTCAATTTGCACATCCGCCTAGTGTGCTTAAGTTTTGTGATGTGATTGCTATTGAAAGTACGATGAGCCTCACATTGTTGAGAGATTTATGTGATTCTTTTGAAGGTGTAGAAGAGTTCCCGTAGACGCATTGACAAGGAAGAGTAGTAATTATCTTTAAGGGATGCTCTTTGGATAAGATAAAAGGAATTGGGGTTTTCATTCTTTCTTTTCTCGTTCTCATTTTAACAACAGTTGGATTGATGACAGGATTTTCGTCGATGCATTCCGATTGTATAATGGTATAGTCAGATTTTTTACTTTCCAAGTATTGCCGACATCAGCGGAAACTCTTTTGTGCATTTCATGTGTTCATTCTCCAAATCCATCATAATCGTCAATCGCACAATGATAAAGTCAAGACATGCGTACAAAACTGTTAACTTTTTTACTTTATCTATTTTTCATATGTCCATACAGTTGACAAACAATTTCTAGATGGCCTTTTTCTACCTTTCTTTGGACTTGGTACATTTTATTATTTTCCCTCTTAAATTTACAAACCTTGATGGGTTGGAATTATTTCAAATTCTTATTCTTAGATCTTTTAACTTAATCACAGCAATCGAAGAAATTTCTTCGATTTTGGGTAGTTGCATTGGGATGTTCATCTTCAGAAAAATCTTGATGTCTCCACCTATAAATTTATCAAGTTACATTCATATTTGGAGTGGGATTTGAATAAATTGTAATTTTTCTATTTAAGCTTCTTTTTTTTTTGTAAACAATTTTGGTCCTAAGATATTAATGAAGTAAATTAGAAGTAAAGAATTACGCTATATATATATTTTGGTAACCGAGATGTCCGAGCTAGCTTGTGCGTACCTCGACTATTCCTCAAAAGAGACTAGCACAGCAATCCACCGCCATAGCTCTCTATTTAAATCACAGGTGCTTAGTTGGGGAATCGAACTTGAGATCAGTGCGCCTAACTACACAATCCCAAGTTCGCCCTAACCAACTGAGTTATTCATGGGTGGGTAAAAATTAGGGTATAGTTGATTCTCAGCTATATGATCTTTTTAATTAAGTGAGATAGATCTAAAGGAATAGGCTATATTTGAGTTCCTAAATGTAATTCTTATAATGTCTAATAATGAAATTTTTAAGTAATATTTAATCAATTGATATAAGTTGTCATTTCGTATACATAATCTATATAAAAATATGAGCATGATAGTTAAAATTAAATGACTTTTGTTAAAAATTGAACAACACATTTAAGTATGATTTAGATTATCTTATAAATTTGTCGAAGTTCAAAGTCAAATATTTAGATTGTAGATAAAAATTGTAAAAGTTAGCATACAAAAAGTAAAACCCATGAATTTTTTTCTTTGTCAAGTATAAGATAGTTGAAGTCCGGATGACCATAATCTTTGATGAGGTCTTAATGACATGTTCGAAAGGATTTTGTGTTGAATTTTTTTAATTTTAATAGCTTCTTGATAGTACTCCATACAATTAAAAATCTGCCCATCCTAAAATAAATATAGATGCCTCCTATTTGTATAGAGAAAATGGGAGGAGTCTACGATCCTTGTGATTCTCATGATTAGCCAAATTAAGATTGCAAAGCTACTATTGAAATTTTGGTCAATATTTACTTTGATTAAAACAATATTTGGATTTTGAATTTGATATGGTAGATGCCAATTTAAAAACTTCGTTCAAATGTAGCAGTTCTGCTATGAAAGACATCGCCTAATTTGATTGGACTATTGCGCTTGCTAATAAGAATTGTTAAGCACTGAAATATTTATGCAGAATTTTATATTTGGCTCAAAACTTTCTTTATTTAAAAAACTACATTGAAAATAATCCACGTTATTCGAGAGTACAATCTGAAATACTCTCTAGGTTATCCTTTTTAAAGTTTAAACTCAATACAGACATAATCTTGATATACTTTCTGTTGAGAACTTATATTTGATTTTGAAGGAAACAAAGCTATCTTACTTTGTTGAAAAGACTTTGAATTTATACTTTTGGATGTTTTAAAAATATATTTCCATACCTTTTGTATTTAATGTGTTTAACGCTTTAATTATGATAAAAGTAGAACTTGTAGCAAAGACACTCTCATATGAGATTCTTAACAAGATGTTATTTACATCTTTGATTAATCCTCATTGTTGTAGTAGTCTTATTCCTATTTTATTACTAGGAAAACATCCGTCACTAATAATCAATTATCTGGATAGGATTACATTTCTAAAGGTCAATTATCTGGTTAGAATTGTGTTGATGCGAGGTTTCTTAACGATTACATTATCATTCCAAACGATCTTATTCTTTGCCTGCTGCAGTTGAAGCTATTCTTCCCTATTGTGACATTTGCAAAGCCAAAAAGCAGTCCCAATTCCTGTGTTGGTATGAGTTCTGTGTCTTCTCTAAATTTCCAATTTTTGTCGGTCACTAATTCATTCTCTTTGCGGTCATTTTCGTTCTGTCATTTTGTTACATGCAAAAGAAGGAATGTGACCACGTGTCAAGTTGCATGATCATTTGCCTAACTGCCAGACATCTAATATTTTCAGAAGAACTTTGAATTGTGTTACGAACTCCATATCATGGTAACTGTCTCAAAATTTTTGTGCTCGGAACCAGGCCATTTTAATAACACTCTTTGGAAGCTCATACACGACTTTCATCTTCTCTTTCTATTTGCTGTTAGATTTTCATGCAATTTTTTTTTTTTTTATAAAATCGCCATCTGACTGTTTGAAGAATTTACTGATGTAAGATGAAAACTGGGCAGAGGTAAAGCAGACATCATGGTACATAACCATGTTAGTTGTTCCAGTATCTAGGCAATGTACGTGGAGATGGATTGCGTGCATCTTCCAATTCTTGTTTGACTAGACCTTTGTCTAAGGAAGTCGATATAAAACCCTGTCCAAACCTGGTTTCCTGAGTGGGTCTGATTTGTTTTGTCTGGAGCATCCTATTGCTAGTCCTGGCTAGCATCCACCAAGCAAGGTTAATCCTTGGATGTATCGAGTTTTCATGCGGGTTCACCAGAGTTAGGTTCTCTTCCTGATCAGAAAATCTCTTCTTGTGTGGTAGACCGCGAGGGAGGGAGGGAGGGACCAGATCTGTTTGATTTCATGCATCCTTATGTTAAAAAAGCTATAAGGGGAGAAATTGAAGGTAGTTGGACTTTGATATATCCATTACTTTGATCTTGCTTGACATAAATGTAGGTGATTTTTCTTTTCATTCTCGGGCTTATCATTTTATTTATACAGAGATGGGAGAACTTTCTCCCTCGGAAGGATTTAATCCGAAGGACTTGCATCATCTTTTAGAAAAGAATTGGAGTCTTTCCGAAGTTGATGACTTATGTAACTATGATGTTCCTATTCCTCCTTTTTTCATTCGTCTATCTTCTTCAATTGATTGCTAATTGACGTTAGATGACTTTTTCAAAAGAGCCACGCTATGCTGACCGTCCGCTGTCATTTTCTTTTGTAATTTTTATGACGTTTTTCGAAAATAATATTTTGTTTGGTGTAATTTTTTACGGCATCTTTGGATGCGGACATTTGGTAATTTTTACATGAAATATAATTGCAAGCAATTTTTAGGAGTTATGCTTTAGAGGCTGGTTTTGGGATTGATTTGCTGAGGGCGGTTTGGCTCGTGGATGATGTTCAGGTTCACATCATTACAATTTTGCATTCCGCAACCCATTTAATCAAATTTGCTGAAACAAGAGCAAAAAAGACCAACAAGCTCTTGGTATGAAAAAGTAACTAATGAACCCCGAGATCAAAACATGGAAAGTCTTGATCTATCGGCTTCGCTGTTGCCCAACATTGATTCTGATGAAATCCAAGAATGACGCTTTATGTTTCCCCTCACTATATATATTTTGATATTCATTACAAAATATTTGACATTCTCGTTTCGTCAGGAATCCAAATCGAAGATGAATGCTACGTGGCTTAACATAATGTGTTAAGTGACTCCTAGAGCTATTAAAGTTCAACCAGCTAACTATTCTTCTTCTTCTTGATTATTCAAGAGTGACTTCTTCTTCTTCTTCTTCATCTTCTCCTTCTTCTTCTTCAGGTTCTCATCATTAGAATTTTGCATTCCGCAACCCATATAATCAAATTTGTTGAAACAAGAGCAAAAGAGACCAACAAGCTCTTGGTATGAAAAAGTAACTAATGAACCCCGAGATCAAAACATGGAAACTCTTGACCTATCGGCTTCACCGTTACCCAACATTGATTCTGATTAAATCCAAGAATGACGCTTCATGTTTCCCCTCACTATATATTTTAATATTCATTATAAAATATTGACATTCTCGTTTCTTCAGGAATCCAAATCGAAGATGAGTGCAACGTGGCTTAACCTAACGTGTTAAGTGACTCCTAGATCTATTAAAGTTCAACCAGCTAACTATTCTTCTTCTTCTTGATTATTCAAGAGTAACTTCTTCTTCTTCTTCTTCTTCTTCTTCTTCTTCTTCTTCTTCTTCTTCTTCTTCTTCAGGTTCTCATCATTACAATTTTGCATTCCGCAACCCATATAATCAAATTTGTTGAAACAAGAGCAAAAGAGACCAAGAAGCTCTTGGTATGAAAAAGTAACTAATGAACCCCGAGATCAAAACAATGAAAATCTTGACCTATCGGCTTCACCGTTACCCAACATTGATTCTGATTAAATCCAAGAATGACGCTTCATGTTTCCACTCACTATATATATTTTAATATTCATTATAAAATATTGACATTCTCGTTTCTTCAGGAATCCAAATCAAAGATGAATGCAACGTGGCTTAACCTGACGTGTTAAGTGACTCCTAGATCTATTAAAGTTCAACTAGCTAACTATTCTTCTTTTTCTTGATTGTTCAAGAGTGACTTCTTCTTCTTCTTCTTCTTCTTCTTCTTCTTCTTCTTCTTCTTCTTCTTCTTCTTCTTCTTCTTCTTCTTCTTCTTCTTCTTCTTCTTCAGGTTCTCATCATTACAATTTTGCATTCCGCAACCCATATAATCAAATTTGCTGAAACAAGAGCACAAGTGACCAACAAGCTCCTGGTCTAACAAACCCCGAGATCAAAACATGGAAAGTCTTGATCTATCGGCTTCACCGTTACCCAACATTGATTATGATTAAATCAAAAAATGACGCTTCATGTTTCCCCTCACTATATATATTTTAATATTCATTATAAAATATTGACATTCTCGTTTCTTCAGGAATCCAAATCGAAGATGAATGCTACGTGGCTTAACATAATGTGTTAAGTGACTCCTAGAGCTATTAAAGTTCAACCAGCTAACTATTCTTCTTCTTCTTGATTATTCAAGAGTGACTTCTTCTTCTTCTTCTTCTTCTTCTTCTTCTTCTTCTCATCATTACAATTTTGCATTCCGCAACCCATTTAATCAAATTTGTTGAAACAAGAGCAAAAGAGACCAACAAGCTCTTGGTATGAAAAAGTAACTAATGAACCCCGAGATCAAAACATGGAAAATCTTGACCTATCGGCTTCACCGTTACCTAACATTGATTCTGATTAAATCCAAGAATGACGCTTCATGTTTCCCCTCACTATATATATTTTAATATTCATTATAAAATATTGACATTCTCGTTTCTTCAGGAATCCAAATCGAAGATGAATGCAACGTGGCTTAACCTAACGTGTTAAGTGACTCCTAGCTCTATTAAAGTTCAACTAGCTAACTATTCTTCTTCTTCTTCTTCTTCTTCTTCTTCTTCTTCTTCTTCTTCTTCTTCTTCTTCTTCTTCTTCAGCTTCTCATCATTACAATTTTGCATTCCGCAACCCATATAATCAAATTTGCTGAAACAAGAGCAAAAGAGACCAACAAGCTCTTGGTATGAAAATGTAACTAATGAACCCCGAGATCAAAACATGGAAAATCTTGACATATCGGCTTCACCGTTACCCAATATTGATTCTGATTAAATCCAAGAATGACATTTCATGTTTCCCCTCACTATATATATTTTAATATTCATTACAAAATATTTGACATTCTCGTTTCGTCAGGAATCCAAATCGAAGATGAATGCTACGTGGCTTAACATAATGTGTTAAGTGACTCCTAGAGCTATTAAAGTTCAACCAGCTAACTATTCTTCTTCTTCTTGATTATTCAAGAGTGACTTCTTCTTCTTCTTCGTCTTCTTCTTCTAGACTCTGTGTTGGTTTCGAAACTGTTGGAACACCTAGCTTTTCTAGGAGACATAGCTGCACATACGTGACGTTTTCAGTTATTCGTCCCTTGAATTTGAATTCTATTTGGTACCTGACCTAAACTCCAAGTTCATGTTATAATTTACCCTTGGAAACCCTAAATATGAGCTTGAACATAGATCGATCACCTCGTTTTGTGGCAATCATGCTCAATCAAACTTGAATCGAGAATTGGTTTTTCAAGCTAAATCGGAGTACAAATGCTTCGCGCTTATCTTGTGCATTTGAGCCTCTCTCGTCTTTTCTTAATAAGTATTTCATGTTTTGCTTACATGTATACATGTGTGCCTCTTCAAATTTTTTCTTTTCTTTTCTAATCGAAAGAGTCAATATAGGGTTAAGGTAAGTCGCATAATTACAAAAAAAAAAAAATAAAGCTTTAGTTACTAGAAAATCGGTCTGCAATGCGTCGTCACTCCTAAGCATCCACCTATTTTAGTTTCTGCTGAATCAAGAAATGCTATATATATATGGATTATCCAGACAATGCCTTATATGTACAACTTGGGCCAATATCACATGACTGATCAATAGAAAAAATTAAAATAAAAAATAAGTAAACGGTGTGTACAGAAGAGAAAAAGGTGGGAAAATAATTTCATCTTTAGAAAAAAAAGGAAATCATTTTTTCCATTTCTTAAGGTATTTTTTTTTAATTGAAGGAAAATATTTTGTTGACTCATTTATTTGTCATGAATCAAACGTTGGAAAATCCAAAAAAATAGCTTTTTTGGAAGTTGTTTTTGTAGAATGAATGGAGCATAAAATAAAGCCCACTGACTAAGAAAAAAGATATATATATATATATATATATATATATATATATGTAGATGACAAAATGCTGAGAGTAGAAATTTCATTTGGTGACATCCTGTATGAGCCCAACAACAACAAGATCTCAAAATCAAATCAGAACCATGAAAGACAAATCTGTTTCAGTGTCTTCATTAATTTGAGATATTACAGCTTCATTTCAGACATGCCGGGGTTTGAGTTTCTCATTTGTGCAGCTTTGATCTCCGTCCACAGAGTTTGCGCCCCCAACGCCAACAGACGTCTTCTTCTTCTTCCCAAATGATCGTGCAGAGGCAATAAATGATTCTTCTCTAATGTACTTGTTACCGACAACAATGGCATCACTTCCGCTACGGGCTTGAAACTTAGATCAAGAAAGTGAAGTTAGTCTTGATGAACCGCGATCGATTTAGGATATCCACATTGATGATGGAGGGAGTCGATTGAAAGTAGGAGAATGAGGGACTTTTATTGAAGTAATAAATCAAAAGGCAAAAAATCATCATGGTTGCAATGTAAAATCTTCTTCAAATCAGCACGAAGATAACACATCAAGTAAAGAATTCACGAGTTGATCATTTAGAGAATAATTGACAGTGATATCACAAAATTTTACAAATTTTTTGAAATGGGTCAATTTATAGCTTCGACACTTACTGAGACTTGACTTTAGTATGATATATCAATGTAATCATTAAAGAAGCAAGTTTAGCCATTGCGAGCTTGAACGATTGATCTTGCAATTCGTGGCATGTAAGGAAATTGATTATATAATAATCTTTGGATGACCGTTACACTAATCGTCTCTTTTGCGTCATAAAAAGTAAATAACAATCAATTAAAAATCACTGTGGAGTCTATTCTTTTAAGAATTTATAACTCACAATGTTCTGTTATTATCATAGTAACCCAAATACTATTATACTAACAAAATCCTAGCATGTAATTACCATTCACACTTTTTTCTTTTTTTTTTGTTGAACAATGACCACCCTGCTCCACACTAATAACAAAATTAAACCTAACTATTTCCCCTCTTTCTCCCTGTGCCCAATGGCAGACCATGGCGGAGCTAGCTATGGCTTCACTTTTACATAACCTAACAAGTTTTCAAGAAAAGTATGGTATGAATGAGGAGTTAGATGAATCCATAAATTATCTAGCCAAAAACAAAAATGTTAAAAACTTATTGGTAAATCTTACCATGATCAATGTTGCGCGGATGTACTTGGGAATCAGAAGTCAAAACGATGAATGTAGGCCATCAAATTATCTCAATTCTCGAAACACCTTTTAATCCGATGCCCCTAGGACAGTGACAGATCGACCCACGAACGCAATCGCTGCATTCTCTGACGTGAGAATCTTCTTCTACCTTGGTCTGTCGTTCATCTTCCCACGAATTTAAAACCAATAAAGATCGTTTCTTTTTATTTTTTACACTACTTGTTGGCGTAATAAAAAGTAGAATTATTGGAGAAGTAAAAGTGAGAGTTTCTTTCAAAATTCTGATACATGAGTAACATTTTTTTTTCGATTAAAAAAAAAGAGAGAGTTTCTTTCGTGAGAGAAAAAGAATAATGGATAATAAATGCAAGACAACCCCCCTCAAGCTATCGATGAAGCTTTTCCGGTCTTGAATAGGTAAATTATCACAAAATTTAGAAAAATGCTCTTGCTCAGATGACCTATTAGCCTGTAACGAAGCAGACCCAATTTCTGAAATTTCTCCTCGATAGCTAAGCGTCGAATACTTTCTTCTTTTTCCCCACTTCTCGTTTATTAGCTTTGAACAGCATAAGATATCTAGTTTATGCATCTTGATCCTCATTCTTATGGTTTCTTGAAGCATGCTTTTTGTCCTTTTGCGGTGTACGCCTGTTGGGCGGTTTCTACTAATTTTGGTACGCATTTCCACGTCCAGCAATTCTTTTCCCTAGTCGAGATGATTATTAATCTTGATCAGAGGTGAGCCCTGATATTGAAATCGGATGATCCGTACGATTGTGGTGGTTGTAGAAGGTTAACTTGATTTCTTGTGTAGGTTTCGTTTGCTCATTCAGTCGAAGTTCGGGCATTTGATCTATAGTCCTTTTTTCCATGTGATTTCATTTGTGGGTGCAATAGGTGTGTTCGGCCTTATAATCCTGTTCTAATGTTCAAAATATCAGCAGAGCTCCAGGTTACTTTTTGGGTTTTGGCTTTTGAATTTGAAACGAAGAATTCATAGGAGGCCACTGAGGTAGATGTCAAGCATGTTGTGTAAAAACTGTCCTTTTCTTCGGTGCGGGTTAGATCATTATGTGCCCAAGAAACACCTTAAGGTAGATTTTGCGCGACCAAATTTGGCTTGCGGATGTGCTTTTGGGTTCTCCATATTCGAGGTCAGCCCGGATAATGAAAATGCACGTCTGTTGTTGGCTTTTACATTATCAACCACCTACATTTTAAAAGGCAATCATAGAAAGCTCCATAATATTTATGGTGCACCTAGTACTAGGAGCATAGTCAACAACGATAAAGACAGAAAAAAAAAATTGAGAATCCCTCCGCTGAATCATCGATCTATCTAAGCAAAAGGATGTAATGGTATACTTTAAATTCTTTTTTTTTTTTTGTGTTTCGGCGGTATGTTTTAATTTACTTAAGGAAAAATGACACAAATGACTCCTAAACTTTAACTCGATGTGCAATGTAGTTCTTTAACTGTAAATTTATTCAATATGGTTCTTAAAATTTTGGTACATGTATATTTGGACATATGAAACTATTGAATGCAGTCTCTAATCTTGCACTAACAGAATAATAATATTGAATATTTTCATATTGCTCAGGAATTACAATGAACACATGCCAAAACTCTATGAACTACATTGAATAAATCAAAAACTTAAGGACCGCATTGTACATTGACCTAAAGTTTAGTAGGAGTTAGCATGGTTTCGGAATAGAATTCAGAAAATGAAACTGAATTTATGGGGAACTTATTTAGTTTCAAGTTCTAAGGTATGAAAGATAGGTTATAGTTTTTAAAAGTTGGAGAACCTATTCTAATGGGTAAATTCTAAGTTCTAGGTATGTAGAACCTGAAGCTTGTAACGAATTTTTACATTCTTCTTAATATATGTATTTGCATGATTTTGCGGTATGCCATGACGTTGGATAATGAATGTGTAACATGAAACCCTTAATCTAAACTTCCATTTTCAACTATATTTATGACCAAAAGACTTCTTGTTTTGTTAACATTTCCTATTTATTTATTTGTCTAAATATGACTCGTAGTATGTGGATTATAATAGCAAGTGATAGCCATTAAAGGTTTCAAATAAAAATATAAGTAGAACTTGGGTAGATTTTGGAAATAGCCTTGAAACATGTGATAAGGTTTCATTGAACACATGGTATGTCCTAAGTTCTAAAAAATAAGGGACATATTTTGACAGAGTTGGAACCGTTCATCCCTAATGTTCAAGAATCACATTGAAAAAACTAAAAAAAAAAAAGTATGGATCAAATTGCACATTAGACCAAAGTTGAAGGATAATCTGTGTCATTATCCTATATTTTATTACTAGCTTCATTGACATGGAAATTTCTGCTTTGAATTCTTATTAAAAAGGAATGGCTAATTGGTGATTGGAAGTTTAAAACTCACGAGTAATATTACGTGCTAATTAAAGATCTCATGGCTCTTACAAATTTGGTGATCACGCGTTAACTCCAACGTCTCTCTCTCTCTTTTTATTTATCCATTATGTTTCCTTTTCTAGAAGATCAAGCATCTTCCGAAAGAACTCTTTTTGGAGGCTCATGAAAGCCCAGAGCCTTTTTTTTTTTTTGTCGGCTCATGAAAAAGCCCATTGCGGTCCGGATAAAATTGGAGAAACAGGAACCGTCGGATGACCCCCGATTATCTCCCATTATCCCAGACCGTCCATCCAAATTCCCCAACACTGGCCGTTGGATGTTGGTCTCTTCGTCTTCTATTTTCTATCCCAGATTTTATATCGGCACTGGCCAGGTCTCCCTTTTTTTTCATACAATCCTCTGATCTTCTCTTTTCCATCTCTGAAACTTCACGATTATGGAGCGTCTACTTCTCCGGGAAAGCACTAGCCGTTCTGGACAGATAATGAGGGAGCTCGACCGCAGCATCAACGGCGTCATGAGGCGCTCTTGCCTGAACTTGCTACTCTTCCTCGGCGGCCTGGCCCTCGCCCTGTCGCTGTCTAAATCGCCATATATCGCTTGCGGCTTCATGTGGATGCCTTTCGCGCTGTCCGTCATCATGTTTGCGGTCAGCTGTCTCTACTTGTACAACAGTTTGAGGCTCCTGCGGGTTTATTCTGCGGAGATGGAGGGCGTTGCGGCAGAGCTGAATGAGAGCCGGCGGAGACTCCTCGACCTCGACATGGAGCATGATGTCTATTTGGCGGATGTGGCCGGGATATGGGCGGTTCCTGCTTGGACGACCCTAATTTGGGGTATTGGAATCGCTTTTAGTTTTGTCGTCTTGTCAGTCCCTCTTATTTATGCACAATACAAGTTCGAGTGTCGCGGTTGAGTTCACGCGGGATGTCTCGGTGAATCTGTATATGGAGTATATTTAGTACATGTATCTTGAATCTCAAAATCTTTGTTCTTGGATGTGGTTTTTCTGGATGTGTCTGTACATTTTGGAGAGAAAAAAAAAAGGCTTTCTCATGTGATGTGATGCGGCTGATTTTGTGCTTCAGTTGTTCCAAACTGGGCACTCTTCAACTCTCTTGATCTCATGTTTTTTTTTTTTTCTCTAGAGTAACACACTGGCAGATTGTTGATGTTGAACACACTGGCAGATTGTGTAATGCACAAACCTCAACTTCCCATTTCTAGAGATTTGTAGAGAAAGACACTAGCAAATTGGGAGTGCGGATCATTGTACATACCCGCCAATGTGATATGTGTTAGACTGGGACAATAACAGCCAAGATTGTGGATCCTTGGAAAGACCTAATTAATGCTCGCAAACTGAATAAAATGATCTGTTGGATTAGCTTAGTGCACTGAAGATATGGCCAAATCACAATGGCAATCCAACTGACTTATTACGGAGTGCTGTTCTTGACCTAAAAATTGCCTTCAACTTGAAATAGTCAATTGGATTAACCTTAAGCACAACCCTTAAGTATCATAATTCCACTTGCACCATAATTTTGACGCAAAAGAAACCTCGGAGTTTCTATGATGTCACGACGCGAAAAATTGTTAGTATTGTCCCTTCAAACAGGTTTGCAATGGACGAAATCTCTGTTCTACTTGACAAGGAAAAAAATTTATCTAATTTTGTTTTGATGTTATTGTTGTCATACTAAGGAATTTAGGTAGACTGAAGAACTTTAAATGTTGCTTTCTGACTTGCAATTCACTCGTTTGTGTCAAGGTCCTTTTAATTTAATTTGGCCCCTGTTTTCATTATAAATCAATTTAGGAGTGCTTCTTGTGGAGCATATAGGAAATCTTGTGATCACCTATTCATTTCAATGATTAAACTGATCTCTTGCCTGCTGTAATTTGAAATTCTAGATCTCGATTCTGTCAGTTTAAAGTTCAGGGTTCAGTCAATAGGATGTCGTGTTCTGTCCAAAGGCATATACTTGACCCCAGTTATTCTCTTGCAACAATGCTGCAGATATCCACTAAATTCATTAGTGCAGTGCTGTTGCTGCAAATGAAGTTGACTGACCCTTCCTTTATCTTATTGCTCGCTTGGGGACTGATCACAGTGGCCCGAATTGATCATAAATGCACCAGCTGTTGGCAATTTCACTATTAATCTTTCTTTCTTAAGAAGTTCGACTATGGAGATTTAGCGGTATGTGCTCTGTAGTTCCAGGCTAGATTAATTGCATCAGTGCCTGGATACCACATGGGTTCCAACATGAGAAAATGAGGTCACATGAAGCTGCACAGTGTATTGCAAGAGTGTACTTTTGACAAAAATTTTCAGAAGTCTCCTCTTGTTTATTAGGTAAGATTTGGCGAATCCCGTAGTTCTTGACTTGTGGAGAGTTCAAATTTTCTGCGTTCTGCTACATGTGCGACATGCAAACAAGCAGACATTCCCTGCATACAAGAAAGATGTACCTGCACGGTCGTGTATACAGTTACATCTACCATTGCACCCCTTTGTTTGTGTCTTCTGCATCATCACACATAGTGTGATTATTGATCTGAACCAAAATATCGTCCCACCATTTTCCTTTTGGCTTATTCACTTTTCTTCCCTCGAATCTTTAGACGAAAGGTGGATGGCTGAGCTGACATCTTTGTTGTCATCAGGCTTCTCAGAAGATAAAGGACCTCTTGGTTTAGGGTATCCACTGATAATTTGGCCCACAGTGGAGGATGTTCAATGCTCCTTAGAGGCACTATCAAGTAGTAAATTTCGTTGCTCGGATAGTGTAAACTCATCTCTTATATGTTTATGGAATGGTGTTTTTGGTGATTTTCCTGATAGACTCATTTTTGCTTCACTGTGGTTTTAGAAGTTGCATGACCTGCTCCGTACAGTTGGATAAATTCATCTACCTATTGCTGACTCCCTCTGAGAAACCATCTCATTTTGATTACCTTAATTTTATTTACCTAGCATTACGCAGCTGGAAATGCCATGCCAAGCCCACTAAAGAATGTGGAGAAGGAATTTTGAAGAAGTATTGAGCAAAATGGAAGGCAATCCATACTGGTCTCTGGTAAGAATAGGACTAACGTTGTTGATTATTCCTTAGCTTTTAATTTGACAACACCGCCCTCGTGATATTACTCAACGTAACTTGGTCCAATCTGATAATTTTAGCCTGTTTTATACTGTAAAACTAGAAATATGTGAATGCTCGGGCGAAAATTGCTGATGATGCTATTGTCTACTGAACAGCTAGTTGGACAAAAAGTCAGTCTACGGAAAGAGGGAATCTTGTTTTGCTGTTTATTCTTTAGAGGGGATGATTGATTTCCTTCTAATACAATCTCTCATCGTTTCAGTTGGGCAACATGTAAGGACATAGACACGCTATAAGGGTCAGAAATTCACCAAAGCATCGTTTTGTTTGTGGATGTTGATTTTCTCCATTCTTCTTTATAAGGTTATTGTCAATTCTTGCAAACTTATTTTCTGAACACTCTTTAACTCAAGCAGTTGGTTGTCGTTCACTGATTAATGATTGTGCCGTTGTTTCTCCAGTAAGGTGTCATGACTTCTCAATCTTGAATTTAGTATTCACCTTGTTCGCTGGCAGTGGCGCCAAGCGCATGAGGAAAGAAGTACTCGCATACATACGGTGCTAACTAAGATGTATACTACTAGCATTTGCGGTGCAGAAGCAATTGACGGTGAATACGATGAGGGGCATCGAGAGGAGCGTCCACTTGAAGCCACAGGTCATGTATGGCGATCTTGAGAGGCGAACATCTGGGCCAGGTCGACGAGGTAGAGCATCAAGCTCTGCAGAGAACATCGATGCGGTTGAGCTCCGTCATTCTCGTTCTTCATGAAGAGAATGATCGCCTGTGATTGAGTTTACATCTGACCGGTCGGTTTTATTCTGTTTTACTAGCTCTTAACTACTCCTCAGCATTGTGAATTTCAGTGCCATCTTCACTGTGCAACTGTCATCTTCATCCCTGCCTTCATCCGCATTACCAAAAATCGCCGGCAGCTTCACCATATTTCAAATTTTCAAAACCTGACGTGGGTTTTCCATGCTCATCCAATTAGCCTCGCCATCTTCGGTATTTTCGCACTTTGGTAGCGAGCTCTGACAATCGTGAACCACTCCATTCATATCATATGACGCAATTGCACCTCATCTGTTAGTTTTGAATTCCTTGCATTTAACGTGAAATTATTGTGAGAGTTGTGATCTTAAACACTGGTCAAAAAGAGCATTGAAAGACTTAAAAGTTCCCTAAAAAAAAAAAATTTTTTGCATGACCGCCATTTCACCGCCAAAAATGCACGATCTCCATTTGTCTCGAAATCTTCCCACGTTGACCTCATGTATGGCGACTGGGAGGGCCTATGTGATTTTCTTGACGGTAGAGATTTAGAGACCCTTTCTTGACATTTGGGGGTTCAAACATATTATTTCTTTAATTATTCAATCACAAATTACCATGTTCATATAGATTAATGGTCGGGATGATCAATTTTATTTCCTAGTGTCAATTTAATTATGACTTTTCACATTTCTCTTTTTCTTCCCCAAATTTTGTTGAAATTGCGATGAAGCTATAAGTGTCATGTAGCTTTTTTTGGGTGAAGTAATGTTTTGGTACTATAGTTTCAATGCATGGCCACATATGATTTAGTCCTTTCACTTTTATTTCATGCAATCAAGCCATCAATCATTCTCGGTTTATCTTCGGCGTTCTTGAATTATGTAATTCGGTGCTTCATTTGCCCGCTATAACCAGCATTATCAAATTGGGATTTCTTCTTCTCCAAGTTTGTTTTTCGCTAATTTGGTGCCACCTTAGCACCGAGTGACATTTTAGAGATGATGACAATTTATGTAGTATATATATATATTTTTTTTTTGTTATGAACACTGTCAGTCAGAGTAATGGCAATCTCGGGGTCAAGAACAAAAGCGAAGAACAGTATGGAACTAAATAGAAATAAGAATCTGTTGGTAAAGCAAAGGTATAAAATTCTCAGTACATATCCTTGTTCATGTAAATTGCTCAAAGCAGCTTTATGCCGATATCTGTATCTTCGACAGAACGATGGCAGGAAAAGTTTAAAAAAAAAAAATTCGTGTGAGCCGATATTTCATTTCGATGGCTATTTGGAAGGTAAACTCTTAACACTCCTGAAAAGGTTATCATTTTTGCATGTGAAGCTTCAGAGGAGCAATTTGACAAACTTTATAATCTCTAAATACTTTGGTGAATTTTTGCTATTTCTTGGTCTTTTTTACATATTGGTTGGCAAGGGTCACCGGAGATGGCT
This sequence comes from Psidium guajava, assembly GCA_016432845.1. Lineage (NCBI taxonomy): Eukaryota > Viridiplantae > Streptophyta > Magnoliopsida > Myrtales > Myrtaceae > Psidium > Psidium guajava. The sequence goes on along the minus strand of CM028232.1, from coordinate 29,340,571 downwards.
TGAGTGAAGGCCGTGACCCTCGACGGCCAAGATGAAAAAAAAATTGTAAAATTTGTCTACATTAGCGTCGGTCATGCTTGCATAAAACGATCGAAGTTCATGCTAGTTATTTCTAATTAAATTTGATCGGATGAATTGAATTTATACAATTGCAAAATATTTAAGAATAAATTGATTATATTAAAATATTTAAGAGCCGAATTGATATTAATATAATAAGTTTATGATATTTTTGATATTATTTTCTCGAACAATGGCGCTTGAGATCATAACCCTCGTACTTATCCACCCACTCTCTCATGTTTGTTGAAGGAGGAGGTTCGTAATCACCACGGGCATCCATCCACCGGAGCTGGCAGAAGTACGTGGGACGTCAGAGGGCCCACGTTGGTCCTTATTAGACAGAAGCAACTGTTGACGGAATTTCCATGTAAATAATAAATAGGATTAATGTCACGAAAAATCTCAAACTGGTATATCTGTGATAAATTTATTCCAAATTATTTTTTATCACAAAAAATTTCAAACTGATACACTTGTGATAAATTTACCTAAAATTAGTACACTTATGATAAATTTACCCTATATTAGTTTTCTTTAAATTTAACATCAAATTACTGAATTGGATGGCACGTGAGAGTTCACGAATATACCAATTTGGGGTTTTATCTTATGTTTTTCATAGGTGTATCAATTTAAGATTTTTTTTTATAGTATTAACCTAATGTAATGAAGGGTAAATTTGTCATAAGAGTAATAATTTGGGATTTTTCGTGATAAAAAAAAAGACAGTTTGAAGTAAATTTGTCATGATTTACCAGTTTGAAATTTTTCATGGTCAAAAAAATAATTTTGAATAAATTTGTTACAGGTATACCAGCTTGGGTTTTTCGCGGTATTAACCCTAATAAATATGGCTTATCTTGATATGCTTGGGCCGAACCTAGTTCCGAGCCTAAGATGCTTTGGCTCAAATTGGCGGGGACCAGCACAGAATGTTTATAAAAAAAAATTCAGAGTTAGAAAAATAAAGTATGAGTATATGTGATTAAATTTAAATTAAGTCATATCTTGTTTATGAACCTCAAGAACAGTCATAAACAAATAAAGTTTACCATCAACTTCAAATGGGCCATAAACGTTTAGACATGTTAAAGTGGAGATGTGCGACTTTCAGTCTACTGATGATATTTATGAATTTTAAAAAGTTCACGTTAGTTATTTGAGAATGGCACGTTAGGGTAATGAAATAATGAAATTCGATACTAAGTAGAATTTCTCAAAAGAAAATAAGAATAAATTCGGAGGGCCCAAAAACTCGGGATAAGTGTTCCTAATCCTTAAGTCCCGTCATTTCTCTTCGAATCGAGAAACAAAAGCTCCTTTGCGCCCTAAGGGCCTCCACAATTGCCATGTCCATGATACTCTGCACTGCGCGGAGAGCCATTGGTGTCTCCGTGAGTTGGGTTTGATGCTGTCGATGCCGGAAAAATGGAATAAGTATATTACGAGCACCAAAAATTTTGTACGGCGCTCACTTGAGTTTCATAATTTCTTTTTTTCGCTCACTTGAGTGTCATTACTTTTAAAAATTGACTACTTAAGTGAAGATTGATTTTTAATTTTTACTATAAAAACATTACCATGAATCCCTTGTGACATTTTTAAAATTCACAAGATAAAACTTCGAATTCTTTCTTGCATCATAAAATATTAGTTACCTGATTATTCTTCTTAGCACATGTGCCAACTTGACTCTGAAGTACAAAAGCTGGAAAGTGGAGCACGCATCACTTGGAGTCGGAACCATGAAACTCGAAACGATCGTTCGCATGTTCGTGTCCAGCATATAGACGATTCTTTTGTATTTTATTAATTGACCTTCCTTTAATTAAGACGAAATTCTGTAAAAACAAACCACTGAAGCTGCATTAGGTGCATTCAACGGTCTCGTTTCATCGATGAGTGCAAGGGGAAGGTTTCATGAAATACAAAAGCCAAGCCAGATGAAGCAAAACGCTCGAAATTCCCGCTAAACTATCCTAACGACCCACCCCTCTCTTGTCTGGCGAGACGAAAGGATAAGGCCATATGATCCGTGGGATTAGTCAACTGCATATTCTTATGGTCCTTTGGAACGTCAACGAGACTATGTTGATGATGATGAAGGGAACTTCGCTTCAAGAGGTGGGTAAGCAGTAAGCTGAACTTGACAAATCCCTTCCAACGATGGCAGCTCGCATATTATTTTTCTTTTCCCTTCTTCTCCAGTCTATAGATCCACCCCCACATTGCATTTTCGGTCCTTTGGGGCATTTTCCTCCCGAGCGGGTCAATAGGGGTGCTGGTGGGATTGTTGCAATGGTAGGTGATGATGATGACAACAGAACCAAGAAAGAGGGAAACGCCAGTAGCAAGAGAGCTTGCTTCAGGGCGCAGACTAAGTAGAATCAAAACAGCCACGACAGGCAGCGCAAAAGATCAAGATTGGAGCATCTAACAGCATCAAATGGCTCAAGAATCTCTCCTGGAAAAAGGGCTCTGCCTAATGATGAATGCTCCAAAGAGAACTCACTGCTCCATAGGTCGGCTTCCTAACACGTAGTTTGAAGTTTCTAATTTCTACTTTCCTCAGCTTGTGCTTCCACTGCAACCGTTAACTGCAAAGTTCAATCATGCACATGACATTGCGAACAACCCAGACTGAGTTTCCTCCCAAAAGGTAGGAACAAATCTCCCTATGATGCATATTTCAAGGAGATAAGTCATCTCTGATTGTCATTGAAACTGTCCCTTGCCCCCTAACCCTACAAAATTCTTAGGCATTTCCAAGCATCTATACCAGAATATTTCCTCCGTTTGCAACACAACATCTAAAGCCCATCCTTACCAAAAAAAAAAAAAAACATCTAAAGCCCATCACCCGGCATTGTTATGAGTAGAAAACAATGGGAAATAGATGAGTCAACAAACTATGTATTCACTAGTAGAAGAGTAGCAGCATCAGAGTGCCTTCCCTAATATCACTTTGAAGAATCTGACCTATGCATTGAAAAGTATAGATCAGAGGATAACATCACTAAGTTGAAAGAAGAAGAATTTACACATTTCGGATTTATCTACAAAGTGAAGCTATAGCTCTTGGGACACCCCGAAACCAAAAGTGTTCTCTCCACTGTAAGTCATGTAAAGGAAACCATCCTCATCCTTGTTTTCCTCATAAATTGCAGACATCAATGCAGCTGAAAAATGGGAAAGATACCTCAAGTAAGATGCAGAAAAAAAAAGCAATGAAAAGAAACTGGCATCCTGGTTCAGTGAGTTACTACATCACTCACCTGCAGGAGGTAGAGTGTTCTTCACAAAGATGAATATAGCCTTCTCAGCACTGAGCTTGACCCTTTTCCGGACAACATAAACAAACTGCCCAGCAGTCAAGTCGGCAGGGACAAGGTATCTACATTCATTTTACAAGAAAGTGGGCAAAGATCCACCAGATTAAATGCAATTTTATGTCGAGAACTGCATTCCGCAAGATTCATAAGAGTACATCCATGGATGATCCTTGAAACATCCAGCTTGGATTAATTTGTCAAATAAAATCCAACGTCATATGTTTAACTGGGCAAGCATAATTGAAATTTGTAATTAGAAAAAATTCCAAGACACAAGCTATCTTGAGTAACACGAGTTACATCACATGGATTAGGTGGCAAGAAGCAACTTACTTTTTCTTATCAATGTCAGGAATGTCACTTCTTTCGGCCTTCTCCACGATGACCTACGCAGCACATGCAATTAATTTCCATGCTACAACATCAAAACAAATCTTGGCATGCCAATGAGAAAGTCCTCACCGGAATTCTATCAGGATATTTCTCTCTAATTCGTGCAGATTCAACCTGCCTCTTCTCTGGTATGATGAAGGGTTACAAAGTCAGGATTGTGTCAAATTATCATCAATGAAACAGATTTTATGATCAATACTCGAGAAATCAGATCCTAAAATCTACATTTGTACATATAGGAGCAAATGCGCTTCACACACGGTCATGAGTACACTATCCGCCAAATACAGAGGAAACCACGTCAGCAATGACAATAAAACTTAACAGACCTTTAACAGATGTTTGAGCAAGATTCGAATAACATTGACAGATTACGGTCCCTCTTTCTGAATGTATAGCATGCCAAAATAACGAAAGCAATGCATTGTTTATGCCATTCATGCTTCTGTGAAAGTTCCATGACTCCACCAGTAAAAGAGGTAAACAAGAAATGTATAATACATGTAGTCCCGGAAAGATACTAAGCTTAGACATGTACATTAAGACTCAGAACACGAAGTTTCACCCTTCTTACAATCCCAGGAGGAACGTTAAACACAAAGAAAAATTTTTTGTCCTCACAAAGAAACTAACGGTTAAAACATGACCATATACTCAGAAACATCTTTCTTAAAGATCCAATGACAAAGCTTTGATCTTTAAAGAGAGATCAAACTCTCTGATTCAGGTGCAGTGTGCATGTCCTAGTTAGTGCAGAACTTTATTTGCTTCAAATTGTCCCTCTACAACTCATCCACCAGCCAGAATCTGCACCTAAAGCTCAATTACAAAAAAACTCAGTCCCCTACGGGATTTCAAATTACTGATGCCACCAACATAAAGTCCCTCAGTATAGCCTGAAACACAATCAATGATCAACCCTCAAAAACCACCAAGAGATCAACCGGGAAATTCCATCATAGGAATATCTTGCAACATTCACCAGTGCAAATAAGATAACAGGAAATTTCTTCACCTAAACAAACAACTCAAAACCAAACCCCCAGAAATCCCCATTTGTCATCCCCTTCTCCTTCAAACATTCAGCCGTAAGCAAGCAATTCAAGCGTAGCCAAAAAGCAAACAAAATAACACTAACAAACACGAAAGGCAAAATAAAAGAACACAAAACGAACCAAGAGGGTGTTCCAGCTTGAATAAGCTCTTAGCCATGGCAATCCTACTCCGATTACACCCTGCAGATTTCAAGCACCGAAACATCACGTTTGTGCCCGGCCCACAAAAACCCTCTCTCTCACAAGTAAACCCACAAAATCAAGACCACAAAAATATATTGAAACCGAAAAAGAGTGAGAGAAGTAAGAACTTGGCGTATAAAAAGGCAACGCAGTAGCATACCAGACACGAAACCAATAAAAAGGAAAACAAGACTTAGACTTCGGGGGTTCAAAGAAACGATTGAGTTATTGACGAGTTGGGTTTCAGGAGGGGGAAAAGAAAAGCCAAGAGGGTCAAAATCAGAGAAGCGAGAACACTCGAATTCTCGAAATACTACGAGTTCCACATCATAAGAAAGGAGAGTACAATAAAGAAGAGGAGATGTTTTGATCGTGAAAGAAACGTACTTCTTCTTCTTTGCGATCCCAAGTTCTCCAACACGGAACCTTTCTGCGATAGAGATATAAATCGGGTTGCCTCGTCTTATACGGAATTGAATTGAATTCCCACTCTTCCAAGTAAAGTTCGCACCTTTCTCTTTCCCTCTGCTTCACTGAATCGCTGTCCGAGGGCAACCGTGCGTTTCGAGTCTTTTGACTCTGCTCTGGGCAAGCCGAACGAATGAGCGGGCCGGGCTCTCTCGTAGATTGGCTACTTCGCTAGGCCTCGTGGCGGTTGGGTTGGGCGGGGCAGACAGTGGGTTTTCGGGGTACATCGTTATTTTGGGTCTGAAGGCTCGGGTTCCGACGGTGGGATCGTGGAGAGAGACACGTATGGTAACGCCCTAAAAAAAAATAATTTTATTCTCAAAATATTCTGAGAATATTTTGAAAATAGAAATGCGTATAGTAAAAAAGTGTTTCCAAAGTATTTTTGGAACACTTTTAACAAATAGAAACATTTTTGAAGCAGAAAGAAGAAACAAAAAAAAAAATTTATTTCTGTGCTCTAGAACACTTTTTAGAAATACATTTGAAATATTTTTTTTAAAAACAATTGGAACACTTTCTTGAAAGTAATTAAGAATAAAAAATAATTTAAAATAAAAATATTTTTTTCAAAAAAAAATTTAAAATATAAATAATAAAAAATAATTAAAGAAATTAATTAAAATAAAAATAATTAAAAATATAAATATTTTTCAAAAAAATAAAATAAAAATAATTAAAATTCGAAATAATTAAAAATAAAAAAAATAAATAATTAAATTAAAAAAATTAAAAAAATAGAAATAATTAAAAATAAAAAATAATTAAAGAAAGAAAGAAATAAAAAAAATAAAAAAAATTCAAAATAATAAAAATTAATTGAGAAATTGAATCATTTATAAAGAGTAAAATTATGAATATAATTTTTTGCAATTATCAAATGCGTTTCTATTCCTTTTTTTATGCCGAAAACAGAAACTTTATGCAGTTACCAAACACATTTTTGTTCCAAAAAATTGTTGTCGAGAACAAAAACAGAAAAAAAAAGTGTTTTTTTGTTTTAAAAATTGTTCTGAGAACAGAAACATTACCATACGCAACATTAAGCCTGTGTCTAAACTTATGATTAGGTCTACATAGAGCAAACCTAATCAATGGGTTGAGCCCGCTCTTTTCAAAATTGCTATGTCTCCATGCGGTCGAGTTGTTGCCTAAGCCTGCTCATTATGGTGGGGAGGCATCTTAAGCTCATGCTCGAGTCATGATTAGGTCTATGCAGACCAAACATAATCAATGGATCCAGCCTGTTCTTTTCAGACCACTAAGTCTCCACAAGGTCGGGTCGTTGCCCAAGCCTGCTCATAAGGTGGGGAGGCGTCTTAAGCTCACGCTTATTGAGTTGCGATAAGGTCTGTGGAAACCAAACCTAATCAAATGGTCGAAGCCCGTTCTTTTCAGTAATGCCAAGTCTATCCTAAATTTTTTTGTCCAAATTTGGCATATCCTTTTAGGTTCTTTTGACTGGTTTATGTACATGATGTCAAGCTCTTGCCCAGTGGATGTCTTTAAAATGACACACAAGACTTCTTTTTGCAAGGGATTGGTCATTCTTCTGCCATGAACGCATTTTTCATTGCGCTCTTCACTCATTTTGCTTCCAACTAGGATTTGTGTTAGCCCCATTGATACCATAGATTTTGTTCAGCACAAAAAGTGGGATTACCTATAAATATCGTCCCACGTGTTTTTCTAACAGTCACAGAGTCTCTATATCATTAATATGTATATAAACTAAGATCCCCTAGCTTTATTTTGTTCAAGAGAGGGAGACTGATATCAAATAGAGTGCAATTCACACAAGTAATTTACATTGAAAATACACATTACATTTTCACGTAAATGAAAAATAATTATGCCCGGTCGCACGAATGTGCTCCTTAGCTTATGTTATTGTAAAGTGAAACTTGTGAGGTATGGATTTAGTTCGCCGGTTGGCAGTTTATGTTAGACGAGGAACGCTTACTAGATATAAAATAAGATGGAAGATTGCAAGTCTTTAAAGTGAATTTAAATGATACCTAGCGTTGAACTTGAAGCATTCCATTTTTCTTTTACTGCAGCGAGACTTCCTTTAACGGATCTTCTACTTGGTGGTCAAAATCACAGATATGGACAGGAGCAAGCCGCTAACAGATCAGAATGAAAAAGGCGAGAAGAGAAAGGGAATGAATCCATGCTGCTCCTCAGCGTCCGTTCGTTTTCTTGCACCTGTTCATAGCAACTACACTAGATTCATACACGCCTCGGAATTCGCAACTGTTTAACTTCTCTCTCGTCTGTAGAGACGGTATGACCCCCATTGAAGCGTACCTTCTTTGGAGGCACGTCTGAAGTTGTGGGACTTTTTTCTCAAAGATGGCTTGGTGCGACTTGCGAGAGCTAAGAGAGTTTCCTAGAAAAGAGAGGCAAAATTCTGCATTCAATCCTTAGACAAAATAGCGATTTTCGCGAATGAAGCCGAGAGACATCGTACGCTTACGATGAAAACTCGAAAGAGTTTCGATCCGTCCCTAAGCTAATGCTCATCGTAGACATAAGACTGAAAAAAAGGAGGTCCGAGGAGAGGGAAAACAAGAGAAATTTCACTCCAAGAAGCCAGTTTTTGTGAGGATTGCATTCCTCACTCTGCTAAGTTCCCTCCCTTTCAAAGTCCTCCCGCCCCCCTCACATACGGAGAACGGAGAAATCCGAGTCCGCGCCAGCCTCTTAGCCACCCATTCATGCGGAGGAACCATTTCGCCATCACCATCACCACCATCATCATCATCCTCATCATCACCACCATCGCCATGATGACCAGCCCCGCCACCGCCATCATCGCCATAGACGCCATGACCATGCTCATGCAGGCCATCAAAGCCATCCCCCCTCTTGCGCCCATAAATCTTTGACCAGTCGGGGATGTTGACCGGGGCTGACGACCGCTGGCCCAGATTCACAGCTTCTTGGTCGGCGGGTCTTCTTGGGATCGTTTTCGGAGCACTTGAGTACTGCCATGCGGATGAGGAAGCAGCGATGCTCTTGTGAATGGAGCTTCTCACGGCGGGGCTCGAGTCTTCCCTTCCCTTGGTCCCCACCGACCACACATCTTCCTCTTCAAAATCACCATTGCTGCTCATCGTCACTCTCTGTTTGTTTTTAGCACAAGACCAGTAATCACCCATTGATAAAAATGCTTCCTTCACGAAAGTTAAGGACTTAAGTTTTGACCCAGAAGAGAGAATGAGGAGGCCTTGTGTGTTTTAACTAGAGGAACTTGGTGGTCTTGGCACAAATATATAGAGGGGTTATTCTATGGCTCCATAATGGCCATGGTGAAAAATGACAAAAGCTGTTTTTAAAGTAAGTGGTGTAATTTTCTCTTTTGACCAGATAGGGAAATTATTTTAAAAAATCAGCCAAAGTTCTTCAGTGACGACTGTATCATAAACAGAAGAAGAATGGGCTCTTTTTTTTTTTTTTTTAACCCTTCCTCTCTTTCTTGGGAATCAGGTTCCAGAGGGGTAGAGAATAAAATCAGGAATCTTCCTTGCCTCCGTGTCAATAAGCTCCTCATAAAACAGAGCTTTTGGAGAGGTGCCTCAAAAGGGTAAAATTGCATGGACAAACCGGGACCAAGGAAAACAGCCCTCTCTATCTGGACGCAATACCTCCAAGAAGTAATCAGGCAGACTCAGAGGCTAACGTGCCAACGCCATGAAAGCGCCACTGCGCTAGTGACAGAAGTTGATAAAGACTGATACACACCCAAAAAGAAGTAGAGAAAAAAGGAGTTGAAAGCGACAAAAAAAAAAACAAAACTCATAAGACGGAGTTGAAAGCGACAAAAAAAACTCATCTACGTTCAAATGCGATGCATGAGCGAGGAGAGATAGGAAGTGAAGAAGTCTTCACTGTCTTCTTCCTATCTAGCTGGACTTGCAGACGAGAGAGAGAGAGAGAGAGAGAGAGAGAGAGAGAGAGAGAGAGAGAGAGATGGATTTCCATAAGTATCTCAGTGGCCCTTTAGCCCATTGTAGAAGCTCTACTCCCTATGGTCCAATGTTCATTGCTTCATGGCAAGAAATTACTCAAAAGCTGAAAAATGGTCATACTACCGCCAATAAAACACGAGGATGAACAAAATAGGAGCCAACAAAACAAGGGCAGCAACTTAGAAAAATCTCTAGTGGCTGTGTGCAAAGCACAAAGAGAGATGAGATGAGATGAGAATGATTAGCATGACCAACTCAGTGTTTTATACTAATGACACGAGGCTTCTCATGCACTTGGGAGATTGAGTTTTTCACCTAGAATAGCACCACAAAAATAGTTTATGGCCGTCTGAAAAGAGACTGAGACGTGATTGGAAGATGTGGAGATGAAGGATTGGTCTGATCAAAAGGCCCTTTTCTCACTGGCTTCCGTAACCTTATCCTCTTTAACCTCACCAGCAATAATACAGCTCATTCGGCAATAACCGAGATGGCGATGACATGACAACATTGTTTTGTAGAGTCGTGAAGTTTGAGGCAGAAGAAAAGCCTTTTCTTTTGCCCTCTAGCCCAGGGGAAAAGAGCCTAGCTAGGAGATGGTGCTGGAGTGAAAATTACCCTTTCCTGGTGCGAGGATATGTGTGATTTGCACCCTGTCACCGAGCCAGAGTCGGCAACTCTAGGGGACGTAATAATGGTTGCAAGGTTATTTGAAAATTACTTTTCAAACCAAACCATGGATGGTCACAGGTTCCAATCCTCGTTCTTCCATCGTCAACTTATGGAATGCATGATTTGCCTATGGTGTAGGTACAGCAGTGACGGACTCGCTCAACGAGAGAGCAGTAGTTATGGGTCAAATCGTTCACTTCGGCCTCAACTATAGAACTCTCGTAACGACGTGGTAGCTCACTCCCTCATTTTTACTTTAGTTTGAAGATTGCCGTATGACACCATTAATCTAACTATCGATAAATTAAAAATTACTAAATGGCATGGTAATTTCCTTATAGATGTTCGAAGGAAGGAGTCTATCGCCCCCACTTGATTTGACACCCAATCGAAACTTGCCGTGTTATTTTTTGATTAAGTCTTACAAAAACCTTTCTCAGCACATCTAACACTTTCCTTCCTGTCGACATTCTTTGGGGGGGGTCAATGATCAATTACACTTTCAGGAGATAGGCATCGCCATAAAAAGCTAGGGTCTACATAAAAATTCAAACTAAGGAGGCCGGCTTCTCAGGGAGAAAAAATCTCTGTCGTGGCTTGCACCGTCCCCTCATGTCCACAGCTGCGGGTCCTATCATCACAATCAGGCTGAGCAACGTTTGATGTGCTGGTTAGATAAGGACCAATTCTCATCAAATTGCTCGTACCGTCACGACTTGACGCATCACTCCTAATCGAGCGATGTAGTGTGTGTCCATTGAGACATGGGCCATGCTGAAATCTCGCGCGAACATTTCCATATAACATTGGGAAATCGCCGTCTTTACTTTGTTACGCAAAGTTTGATGTCGTAATATCTCGAACAACTGACAAAAATCGGGGTGTCGAGCTTGGCGAGCCGTCGTCCCGAGAGTGTCAAGTGTTCTTCATAGCCCTTTCTCTTTGCTTCTCTCCCAAAAGCTACTTGACCCGTATGGAAGAATTTCGACCGCATGACCTCATTTGATCAAAACATCCTTTCACGCAGGCAAAAGAGAATCCAAAAAAGGGGGCAAGCTTCTTTGGCCTAATGGAAAATGTCTCTACTCGTTTACATTATCCTCGCATAAAGATGTGGGGGCACGCACTTTCATGCGTTGTGTCTCAAATCGTTCCAGTTTTCTTCTGCTTTTGGCCATACGATTCGAGCACTTTCAGACTTCACTGCTCGAAATGTTGAGCTGAAGTCTCGCTTAATTGCAGCTAAAAAATCAACCAATCTTTTGCTTCACCTTCAACGGCATTGTCTGATTACTTTGCATCCTATTGCGGTTAAATTAACCTTTTAAGACTAGTGCACTAAAGGCTCCTCAAGCACACCCTTGGTGGAAAAAATTATCAAAAAAATTTTAAATTTATTGCAATTGTGTCAATTCAATCCTAATTTTTTTTCCTATTCAATCTTAAATATTTTGTAATTATGTCAATTCAATCCATCCAGCGAATTTTGGCCGGCCCGCGAACTAATATGTTAACAATTTTTTTTTTATTTTTTTGATTTTCTTCCCCTTCCCCTTTCTACCTCCCATCGATCGCCGAATCTTGGCAGACGTCCAAAGGATGATTGGAGAGGCTCTCGCCAACATCATCGTAGCTAGATGAGGTTGATCTCACCAACCCAAATCTAAGCCTAGCCTCGCTTGGTCCTACAACCGACAACCGGTTGGAGGTAGAACAGGGAAGGGAAAGCTATGAAGGGCAAGTGAAAGAAAACAGAAACCAAAAAAGATATTAAATATTAAATATTAAAATGTTAGATCACCGTCCGATCAACATTCATGCCAATGTTAATCAACAAAAATTTGCTAGATAGATTGAATTGACATAATTACAAAAAATTTAGGACGGAATCGGTAAAAAATAATAAAACTGAATTGATATAATTATAATATATTTAAAACTTTTTTGGTAATTTTTCCCCTTATCCCATCAACCACATGCAATTACCTAGGATGTATTCCCTTCAAGTTAGCCTTTGCATTTCCCTGGCTTTTTGTGGTTCCCTCACCTGCACCAAACACCCAAAAACAAGGAAAAGGACACACGTTTTACAGTACCAAACTTAGAGGAAGGGGGAGGGGAAAAAAAGAAAAAAAGACTAGCTCGTGAAGCTCCTCAAAGTCTAGCTTGAAGTCCATATGCATTAAGGCGAGAAAACAACCGTCGATTTTCTTATTTCATGTCTGGCGACGGGTAAATCGTTCACGTACAATCATGTCGCCACAATGAGGAACATAGTGGGATCACAGGATGGAAATCATTTTGTGGAAAGCAAGCATTCTCCACCATCCGAAGAGGATCTGCCGAGATTTAGCAAATACCAGCAGGCGATCACACCTTCCTCCTCCCCCAAAATCTTTTCAAGCAGCGAGTGGGGACTCCAGAACAAGCTGATCTCCATTGAATTTGCTCATCCCATCTGAGTCCTAGCCCCCACCACCAGCACTCCAATCGGTCGCTAGACTATTATTTTCCGCAGGGGGGGTTCAATGTTCGGTCCAGCGCGGACCGAATAAGATCCAACTTCAGTGGCCGAAGAGTACTGATGCACTAAGAAAACAATGGGGAGTTTCAGGGGTCGAAAGAGGACCTTTCTAAGCTGATCATATGGCGGTTTTCTTGTATCAAGGAAATGGACTACCACCGCATGATGCGCAACATAAGTGTGCTTTATCGTTTCGGTCTAGAAGATCAAGTTTTTCTAATTCCACCACTCACCTCTCTTATTTACCTTTCAGTAACATGAGTTAGCAATTGTCAAACTAATTGTTTCTGAACAGTGATGATACAGATCTTTATTTAAGCTGATCTAACCCTGTATTGCTAGTGCCACCAAAAAAAAAAAATACAAAAAGGAGATCGATGGGCCATTTCAAGCTCTAAGCTGATCTTATCTAGCATGACTTCGATCAGGATGAATGCAACTAGTCGAGAGCTCGCCTAAAAAAACTCTTAGCAAATATACACTGCACGTTGCACCTGTACGCGTGATGTGATGGCACTTGAATTATATAAATCTCCATGGCTGAATTTTCATCCTAATTTGCGTGCTGCATGATAGAGCTCCATGTAGTCGAGGGCTGGTCGGTTCCAAGACCAATCTTGCTCCATCACCCTCTTACACAATGAGTTGAACCAATCCCGACCATCATACCAAGCAGATAATGCCCTGAGAAGCAATTAATAATTCTATATGAAATACTTCCGTTGACAAGGACTTATGGACACAAGCATTAATCATGTCAGGCAACCCAAAATACATGCTATGCCTATTTGCACTTGCGCACTGAGAATATGTTGACATGGACTTGATGTAACCTCTAGACCTAACTCACCTATTTAAAGCATAATCGACCCCAGCAGAATCCGCTCCATCAAAATTGAATCCATTTGGCTCCAGACCTTGTGCTTGTGCTCTCTCTTTATCATGATCAACATCAAATACTGTATCATAAAGGCCTACAAAAGAAATCATAAATGTAATGGTCCGGCTGAAATTGAAAGTGGAACTCCCCTTTCCTGGCCTATCTATGCCCATCTCCATCGATGCAAACCTCACAATCAGCATGCAATCAGAAACTTTCTGAGCAAAATGTCAGTCCAGAAAGGAAAGTGCAAGAGGCAACTATAAACTAATAAAACTCAAGACAGAAACATAATTCCAGTAAAGGCCAGAAGTTCAAGACATGAACTTAAAATTGATTACCGCTGGGGAGACTGTATCAACTTGTAAAGCACGCTAGGTAGATTGTTGTCTATGAATATTCTATGTCCACACATAGTTAACTCTCTTTTGGCCAAAGTATAATTACAGTTTATTATGACTGGCACTGCCTATCTTTGTCAAAATGCATATGTCGTCATAGAATGCAGGTCAAAAGAAAACACCAGAGAAATAAGAAATACATATAGAGCAGCAACCCTAAGAAGCCAATCCACAATAAAAAGCTGAAATCCTTTCCTGCTGTTAGAATGTCTCAGAGATTGTAGGCACAGGATTTCTTTTAGATGGTGTGTGCAAGAATGACACAATAATGGAATAAGATACCTCCAGTTTTGCGAACCACAGGTATAGAACCATAACGCATTGCTGTGAGTTGAGTCAATCCGCATGGCTCAAAAATTGACGGCACCAAGATGAAATCAGCCCCAGCATATATCTATACAAATGGCAAAGCCAGCTTGTAAGTGGTATGCTGGTTTGTCAGAAGACAGATGCAACAAGAACTGAGATGGTGAGAACAACAAACCAGGTGAGAAAGAGGTTCATCATAAGTCAAACAAAGGCGAGCATGGCCAGCATGAGAAGAATGCAATTGATTGGCCAAATTCACAAAGTCATTCTGTATACGAGGATCAGGAGCTGAACCAAGCAGTACAACCTGTAATCATGTGCACAATCAATAATCTGAGGAGGTTTTGCTACTCTCTTATTAGCATCGAAAAGTCAATATAATTAAAGGTAGGATAGTAACATGCATTAACTTGAGCAATGCTTCTTGCGTGCTCAAAAAGAATGAAGTCATCAGCTGTACATTTCCTTTCTCAAACGTACAACGTCCCCTTTTCTAGGTAGATCAACCACTCAATCAGTACATCACAACTGCTAGTAGATTCATACATCGAGGAGATGAGAAATAAAGGTGTGAAGGAGTGATCAATCAGATGAGACCATTTTGGACCATCAGATCATAAATGCTCCAGGCATTGCTTCAACATCAGCCTAACGACAGGAATTTGAGCTAACCCATCATGCGTATCATATTTTATTACACAAACACAACAAAGAGAAGCAATGACAACCTGTCCATTTCGCTCCAATGTACGCCCAATTGCATGCTTGATTAGATGAATTCCTTTTTGATGGGTTAGGCGTGTAATAATTCCAACAAGAGGAAGATCGGCCTTTTTCAATCCAAGTCTTTGCTGCAAAGCTTCCTTAGCAGCTCTTTTTCCCTCAACAACATTTTCAGGAGAGTATGATATCTGAAACATGCATCTTCAGTATAAGACAATCATATACAGTACCCATCCAGCCCATCTTCGCAATCAAGGGAGTTAGTAAGTGTTTCAACCAGCTTAAAAGTCATTTTGTGGTATTCACATATATGACGAGACAACTCCAGCTAATTAGATCACAATTATGTAGAATCTTCGATTTCTTCGTTTAGAAAAAAAAACAAAAGCATTCTTTAAAAGATCTCTTTCTTGAAAGAATTTCATTGAGGGATCTAGTCCCAAGCAGAGAACTACAGCTTAGGATGATCCTCAAAATCAGCATAGTTTAGGTGCAATTATTGATCTAAGCTGTTATACACACTACAGCAGCATATGGTGTTTCTCCCTGCTGAATGATGTTACACTATGAATTTTCATGGTCAAGGGAGAGAAGTATCAGAGCTGCCTGAACTGAGTTAATGATTCGATTCTGAAGTATATCAGGAGGAAGGAAAGAAAAAAGCACAACATGCTTACAGGAATGAATTTGTCATTGTACGGGTCCCAAATGTCTGGATCGATTCCATTCACTATGCCATGAAACTTAAATAGATGAGGAGCAATAATAGGATTTCCAGAAATCTCTTTTGAATAAGTGTTTGAGACCTGCAACCAAAAGAACGACGCAAACCTAAGATCGTGTAATGATCAATCTGATATTACCAGCAATACCATTTCCTCCATCAGTAATAGAACAACCACTTTTTGATAGCGAAAAATAGCACATCTTGAGAAAGGTCAGGAGGTTACTAATCCATTGAAAATGTCCCACAGATGGAAAGACTTACATAATCAAGAAAGAAAGCCAAAGGAACTATGCCCACATCCCTACAACTTAAGCTAGACATTAAATCCATCTTTTGATAAGAGAAATTTACCAACTCGCTTCAATTCATCCTCAATAAGAGAAAAGTCGATCCTCTTTCTGAAGTGAATCGTGGTATAAATAAAACCAAAATCCCATCTTCCAAAAATTCCAAACAAGGAAAATATTATAAATTATGGATCAGCTGAAATGAATGTGAATTACTAACAGTTGTAGCCTTGTCCGAGTAACCCATAGCTTTCCCAATGAGATGTGCCCCATATTCAAGGTTGTGGATAGTGAAGACAATCCGAGCTTTACTAAGACCGTACTGCTTATAGTGGTCCTTAAACAACCATGCAACAGGTGCACTGGACCAATCATGGCAGTGGATGATATCCTGCCAAGGGTCGAGCAACGGAAAAAGTTAGTCCTTATTGAGGAGGCAAAACGGTACATTTGCATTTCTAAGCTTAAAAAACATCCTTGCAATTGACAAAAGAAACAACAAGGACATTTAATCTTCACAAGAAGTGGAATCTGCCAAAGTGAATATCCATAAACCCTAACATCACCAACTATACATTGAAGTATGCATATGCAAAAACGCCAAAAATGCACAGAAAGTTAATTCATAGGATAAGAAATCAAAGCTACTTATACAGAAATCTGGATGTGGAAATCCCCCATTTCTCTGAAAACCATAAAACCAAGGATCGACAGCAATCAATTGATCTTACAGGATGGAAGCCACTTTGCTGTAGGAACTCTAATGCAGCATGGCAAAAGAAAGCAAATCTTTCGCCATCATTGTTACAGCCATATATGCAGCCTCTCCCGAAAAATCTGCAAGGAAAAGACAGGTTCAGGCCCACACGTAATTCCATAGGAAAAGTGCAGCACAGCCAACAATGACATTGCAAAACTCTTGAAAATGAATGCACTATATTTGTCACTAACAATTTCGTCAAGAAATTTTTTATATGTCCAGGTTAGCAACAGCTGCCTTTAACATGTACCCAAAAATGATTATCTACTTTCAATCTAATATCCAATTAAATCAGGGGAAACCGATAGAAGTTCCCATGCAGGTTGCCTTTGGCTATCCTTAAAATATCCAGTTTACATCAACATGAGATGAGAAAAAGGACAACTAGCAGGCGTCTAAGCAGCTCTTTAGCTTACAGGATCCTGTAACATCAGTATTGACTGTCAGAATTGAGTATCACAAATTCACAACGATAATGAACAACAGCAGTTCCATGGGGAAAACAAATCATTACTCTTTAGCCACTGGTAATCATCAAAACACATGTATTCTAAGATGTATGGTCTAAAAGTTATCAGTTCCATAGCACCCTCAGAATGCAGAGCTCGAGGCATCTATACTCCTATGCTGAAATAATAATCTACAAACTCTTGGCAGCATTTATGATCCACCCTATCATAAATGGAGTAATTATTCCTCTTTTTTTTTAGCCTCGCAATGTAACTTCCAGAACCATGGTAGAACTGCACATTTAAGACAAACCAAGTAGATAGTAAACTTCCCAGTACACGCCACATCAAAGCTGGCACATTCATTTTCCGTCCCCTTCAACTTAATCTTATATTGAACAGCATTTAGACTGCAGTTTCCACAAAAGAGTCCCTTTGTAGAGCTTGCATAGACAGCAATTTCAAATAGAAGTACACAGCTCAGATTAGACATTTTTCAAAAAGTTAGCTTGGAATAGACAACCCCTGTAGTAAGATGGACCCATGTAATGGAGAGATAATTGAGAAGGCACCATAACAAGCAAACAGTTACGACATAATATACCTACCCATTTTGTGGCTCCAAAAAGTACACTGAAAGACCTTCCACCTTTCCATGCCAAACTTTTATTTCAGTCCCACCCCAGGGATAACTCCTGTGAAACTGGAAGTCCTTGACCTAATCAAATGATGTATACATGAGGTAATAAGAGTACGGTTATAGGGCCCAAACTTCTGCAGAATTGTTGAAGAAAGCAGAAGAAATTAAAAAGATATGCAAACTGAGAACGAAACTTTAGTCCGTAAAAATAGCCCAATTAACTATATAATGATTCAACAGACAAGACTAATACCATAAACTACCAAAAAAAGTCGCATGCAAGAAAGCTTATCTAACACAAAGCATTGTAAGGCCTCAAGATACCACACATAAATGAAAGGGCAAAACCAAATTGGCTGACCATCTAAGTCATCTGTTACACTGAGTAGCAATCTAAAGTATCCAATAACAATATGAAGCAAGTTTAAATGCAGCACCATCCACCGTAGAGGAACCCTGAAAATTGTGATATATGTCTTCTGTCACCTATGGAGGTACAGGAACATCAAGAACAACTTAAAAGAGATTATTTTGGATGTCAACTATAAGCGGTTTTGGTATTCCCAAGCAACAAGAACAATAGACTGCCTTATGCTTGGTCTAGAATCAACCTTGTGATGGCATTAATGCTATGTCTGTGTAGGCCGGGTAGTTGAACAAATTGCTTTCTTGCCAACTTTCTGCGGATCTCAAGTAATTCATGTTATAAAAGGTTAATTAATGCAATAGTCACAAGATTAAGACTAAGACTCGTAGCACAATCAACATAAATTAAAAAAGCAAAAGCATCAGAGTTGAAGCTTACGTTGCTAAGGTTCAAACAGTCATACTTTGGAAGAACAATGTCGACATTGTGATTTAATTCTTGAACAGCACGGGATAGACTAGTCACAACATCACCGAGGCCTCCCACCTGCATCACATTATTAAAGGAATTTTGTAACAAAATGAACTGCATGTCATTGACTCCAAATGAAAGCCGAAGCTGTCATAAAATCTCACAATAGAGGTAGAGAAAGATAATGGGAGGAGGAGGAAAATAAGAGGTGGAGGTTGATTTTTCTTCTGGTCCTTGAGATGCAATGCAAGTGCATCTGCACATCAGCAGACTACTGCTGCAAACCGTATGACAATTTACCTTGTAGGTTTATATATCCAGTCATAACTAGAAGAAATCATATCTGCTTTAGGAACCCAAAAATTACAACCACCAAGCTTCTTCGGTTTCAACTTCCAAACTTTCCTCGTTGATAATGATTCTTCATCATAAAGTATTGCTTGGAGTTAAAAGATGGAAATCTAACGTGGCCAACTGCTTCAATCCACACAGTTTTACTACTCCTAGATATATTTTAGAAGCACTTACTGCTGGGGATCATAAGCAAGTTCCCATGTTTATGACATTCTGTCAGAACTGCAAAGCTTGTGCTTATTTTTTTCCACATGCAGCAAATATGAGAAAAGACGGGAGTGGGGTCACGAAGGAACTGAGTGGAGATCCACAAGGAAGAAGGCCAATGAGGTGCTAACCAGAACTTCCTTTTATTAAGGATAAACAGCTTCGGACAAATGATATTTGAACCTCTATTTTAGCTTAAAAGCTAGATGAACTACCAAAAAGGGGCAAGAATGATCTTTTACAATATGATGGCATATTTCAGCAAGCTCGCTGTAATGTGCCATCCTCGATTGTCAAGGAAGAACCCCACCTTCCTTTTATATCTATATATATAACCACCCAAGTTCATCCCAATCCCCATGTTGCAGCACATTACAGACTTCGGAGGGTCCTCCAGGTGCCATGGTGACAGAATATATCTACTTCTGTGCATATTCATCCACAGTGCAGGACATATAGGTGATACAGTAAGCAAAAACCTACTTCAGGTCTTAACACTTTTTTCATGAGAATTATAACATGTGCAAAAACATCAAGTCCATGTCCATTACAACTCTGAGTGCATTGCCACTCTCACGTTCTAAACGATAATCATGTCCCTAGAAAAGGATAAAGACTACCAACAGAAACAACCACTAATACGTCTCCAACTAAGTGAGTTGGTTACATCCTTGCACTTACACTCTCTTTAGTATCAAATCTTAAGTCCACACTGAAAAAGATGAGAAATTAAAGTTTTTGGAAGTATTTTCCAGGAGTAACCAATGGTACAAAGTAACGTCAAGAGAAAAAAAAACAGCATGATAAAGGAGGGTGACTTAGACAGACAATAATACCTGGAATCACAACATAGACATTACCTTTGCAATTGGGGCCATTTCAACTGCAATGTGTACTACATGCATTGGTGGCTCCCTTATTAATCCTCCAAACACAGGTATGTGGTAATCCATGCCATATTTGTTGTCAAAAATCCCTCCATCTTCTCTCTCAGAGAACACAAAGTCTATCATGTAAGCATCCAATGGAATTTTCACTGCAAAGCAAATCAAAATGCTAATTAACTTGCATTTAATAATGCTTTCAACTCTTTCTGATAAGAGCGCTTAGTGTATGTCAGTCAATTTGTTATTAAGCAACATTAGTGTATAATTGCTTAGAAAATCTTCTTTCCTGGAGATGAGCATCTTGGAGTCATGACAAGCTAAAACAATATCTAAAGAGTTCATTGTCATATTTCATTTTCTCTTTCAGCTTTATTCGACAAATTAAGTAATAGAAATTAATAAATCCAACAACAATGAAATGGGCCAAATACTACTGACAACTTCTTGTATTTCTAGAGAAGCTGTACAGGCACCCACATACAGACCATTTTGACTTTAAGACTCACCAGTGGCTTTTACATGAGAACCATTTTCTGCAGGTACCATTCTCTGTGGCGGCAATGGCCCATTCCGGTGGGTCCAACGGTTAAAGGAGCATCTGAACCATATTTCTGACTTTCCATGCAAGACTGTGTTGGCAGGATTATAAAACACAGTCACAGTATCTCCTGCTTTCAAATCAAGCGGTTCAGTGTAGACTATGTGCTTTTGTGACAGAAAAAACGTCTTCAAAGTTCGTTCCTTTGTTTCAGCCTTCATACGTGCTGTTTTTTCAGCCTGGGACAAGAGGATAGAGCTAGATATAAAGAGCAAAAAATTGGATGTCTCCAGGAAAAAAAAAAACTATTGAAGTAACACACAACGCGTCTTTTGAACTGAAAGAATACTCATAGATTAATGGTAAAAAAAGAACGTTATCAAACCCCATAACTACATTATTGTCAACAATCATCAAGGGAGACAAATGACATACACAGCGAAGATTTGCTTAAATTTGGGAAAGGATGACTGGCTCGCTAGATAAAAAGGAGAAGTATCCTTGAAATGACTATTGGGTACATGATGTAGGTATCCACTATCAAGAAAGCTTCAAGTTCTGGAGAATTAAAATCAACTGACCTTGGCGCGTATAGCTTCCTCTCTCGACCTCCTTTCTTCTTGAAGTTTCCTATATATTCGGTGTTCCTCCTCAACCCAGTACAACTCTTCAAGTCTACTATTTGGAACAATAGCATGAAAATCCTGCCGATGGTTGTTATCATACACAACAGCACTGTGTGGCGGCCCATCAGCAAAAACCCAATCCAACACCAGTGCTTGATCAGGTACCACCACTAAAAAACAAATATAATAGTTGGTCAGTAAAAAGAAATTGCGCCATCATTCAGCAGTGACACAAAGGTAGCCATCTATTTATGCCTTCTGAACAAGCACATTTATTATCTAGATTGAATCGGTTGCATGGAGTTATTTGTCCTTGTCAACAGTCGATACATTTCATAGTGTAAAAACAAAAATTGGAATTTCAGTTAGCTTTACTCTTAATTAGTGTGGTTTTGTACAATTATATATTTATGTGATCATCCTCTGGGCACAAGTGGTAATATCAGAAATACATATTCCTCAAAAAAAAAAAAAAAATCCCGCTCCTCTGTGTAGAAACATCAAATGCTCTCCATTATCGACCAGTAAAGCGTAATTCTTCAAATGGCATATTCACAAATTACTAAAAAAGTGAAATAACAATCAGTATCAACATTAACATCACCTTTATCCCAAACCAGTTGGGGTCGGCGGTCGAAATAGCAATCAGTATGTTGACTAAAATCTATAGAGACTTCATGACAAGCCTTTGGTCCTTTGCTAAACACCATGTGCACTCTGAATATGTGACATATAACATATCCGATATCTCCCCTACCCAAAAAAAAAAAACATATCCGATATCTCCTATATGGCAAGATGTGAGACCAAACACCTATGTTAAAGCCTGCCTGCTGTGCGTAATTTTTTGTAGTTTTAACTCTCAGATCAAGATGCACAGACACTAATATTTGAAGAGTGGTATATCATTCGTTATTGTAAGGCATAGATAACTTAACAGATAAGGAGAGAAAAAAAAAAAAGAGAAGGAACGAGAAGGACTATTAGCAACATATTACCAATCTCTAAGGGCCTACCAAGTGGGTGTTCACATTAACTTCCCTACTCCCAATTCTAACAGAAAAACTTTCTGAAGCACTCATGCTTTTGCAATGCCTCGTCTCCACCAAGGTAAAAGGAAAAGAAAGGCCGTATCATCAAATCAATAGCTTGTACATTTAGTTTCCAATTTAAATATGTGTAGATCTATTTTTGGAGAAAAATGATATCCTCAATGCCAGTAAGAAGAGTATGAGAGATTGACAAAGAACCATCTGCAACAACACAAAGTTCTACTATTGTGAGTTTTATCATGTCATCAACAGTATCCGAAAATGAGATATGACGGCTATAATTGCGTACCCTTGGCATACCACCAATCACCATCCTTTCTCTCGGATTTGTCAAGCCTTTCAGCAATAGTCAATCCATCCTTCCAGTTGTTATGCCCCCCATGGATCCACAGTTCATTAGCAGGAGCAAGAGGACCTGAGCTCCTGTTATAATATAATCTCACCATATCATCTCCTTTAAACTCGCTAGGCTCTATGTACCAAACATTATCCACTGACTTTGCAGCCTTTTTTATCAACTGTTGCAATGCCTCCCGTCTCTTTTCTACCTCCACTCTTGCCTGTGCCCTATCTGCTTCACTAGCAACCCTCTCTGCGTCTATTCGTCTCTGCTCTTCCACTTTTCTCTCTCTTTCAGCTTCTTCTTTCGCAAGTTTCTCAAGTTCCCTGCGTTTTTCCTCCAGCAAAAGATCTTCAAAAGCAATGGGGTCCATTGCACCTTCCACGGGTATGCTAAAATCCTTCTTATCATTGTTGTCATAGACATTTTGCCCATTAAAGAACACAAAGTCCATCTTATATGCTTCTTTGGGAACATGAATCAGGCAAGACCACCAATCACCACTGAGATGGGTCTTGCTCAGCCTCACAGTAAATGATTTCCATCGCCAGTCATTGAAAGCTCCCATAATCAGAACATCTGGCTCATTACTTAGAGTGGACAAGCTCCTATTTAGAAAGATTTCTATATCTAAATCAGGCTTTACCACCGGAGGGTAAAAAAATAACTTGTTGCCTCTCTCGAAATTCTCCATGGCAAGCCTCTCAGTTTCTTGTTTACGAAGATTTGCCTCCATCTCCAACTTTAGAGCAGCTTCAGCTTCTTGTTTTCGAAGATATGCCTCCATCTCCAACTTTAGAGCAGCTTCAGCTTCTTGTTTTCGAAGATTTGTCTCCATCTCCAGCTTAAGAAAATCCTCATGGATTCTCTCCTCATCCAACTCGAAACTTTTAACTTTCATTGTGTCATCATCCTGTTCATTTCTCTTCAAAGCGTCTCCATTATCATCCACAACGTCAGTCACATCGTCGATATCCCTCGTTGAAGCTACTTCTTTCTGGGGTGATTCCACTACCTCCTCACTATTCCTAACTAAACTGCCATTCTTCACAAATCTATCTTGTTCAGTAGTAAAAGCCGCTGAATCAATGCTTGCTGTTGATGTATCCTCGAGGTGATCACCAAACTCAGAATCTCTTTCTTCATCAATCTCATTTCTCTCGATTAGTTCAAGATTTTGTTCTTCATCAAGATCAGATTTTAACTCGAGTGCAGAATGCTCGCGAGTTGGACCACTAAAACCTTTCTGCTCTCCATCCTTTTCCGTATCCTTCTTCTGTGTGCTGGTTCCAACAGGGGATTTGGGCACGAATCCCTTCGGAGAAGACCCTCCGGGCCTTGCGCTCGACGTTTTCCGGTTTCTCCTTCTCGAAAAATCTATTGCAAGATTAAATGAATCTATATTAGAACCTCAATGGCTAGGGACGCCTAGAACTTATTAAAGTAAGACACAGTATCGGATCATCGAGATCACCTGCATTTGCGGCACTGATTCGAAAGGGAACTCCATAGGAAAGATTTCTTGTATGCCATGAAGTAAACTGATGAAAAAGAAGTTTAGGTTGGCCATTTCAGCGAGCTAATCCAAAGAGCATCAAAATAGACTAGTTGTTCGAACCAGTAAGATTATACCGGTCACATATCACCAAAAAGAAATCCTAAGAGAAAATTGATGCTTAAAAAAAACAAAATTGAGCCTTTCTTCCGCCAACCAATAAGATAGAGCTATTTGCAAATCACATTAGATTCCTGCAGAAGCAATCTTATTATCAGTATCCAAATACACCGACTGCAACCTCGAACTCAGGCCAAGAGCAGATTTTACTCCGCTACGAATTCCACGGAACACAACACGGAATCGACGGCGCAAACTAACACGGAGAGAAGCGAGGCAGTAACTCGTACGGACAAGCTCATCGAAGACAAAAGGCTCAGAACGAGAATCATCACCGCACCGTAACAACGCAACGAAAAATCAACGATGAGCTAACACAAAGCGGAACCTAAGCACTGACCCGCCAAGGAACACTCGTCAAGCAAGGCTCGATCTTCAGCCGACGCCCGTCGCTGAACGCGGAGCTGCAGCTCACCGGCCTCTGAGCTCGCAACAACGCCGTCACCATACCTTCGCCAGCGACGTAGGAATTACCACTGAAATCCAGCAAGAAGAAGAAGAAGAAGAAGACGACGACGACGACGACGACGATCCGATCAATCGATCGAGCTCACCCTCTCACATTCGTTCGCCAATCTCTCTAGAACGAGGTGATTCATCGAAATATTGATTAAAAAAAAAACAGGAAAAGAACGATTTTTCAGAAACGAGTGTGCGAAGTTCACTGTTGTCCGAAACGGCGCCAAATAGAAGTCCAGAAATCTCAGCCATAAGTGGGGCCCGTCCCACAGTGCGTCTCCGGCGTAGGTGGAAATTCATCTAGACATTGATAACCGACCCTCGATTTGGAATACTTTTCTAGCGCCGTACTGATCTGACGGCTGGTGTTAGAAGTAGAGATGCGCTCCGTGTGGGAATGGGTGCAGGATAGGAACCCCTGGAGATATTTGCCAGATTGGCCGTGAGTCCGTGGGAGGGGAGGGGCCCACCAGCAACTGCTGCCACGAAAGGGAACGCGCCACGTGCCACGTGGGGACTTGGTGTGAGATCCATGGGAATGTTCTCTCTGATAAAACTGCTCTTGTCGGATGTCTTTTTCCGTCACCGATAAAAATTTCGAAAGAGGTGATAAAGTTCGAGATACTCGTAATAAGGAAGTGTAAAAAGATAAATAAACTTTGATAATTTACTCGAACGACAGTTGGTAACCCAATTTTTTATAATTTAATCGAAGTAGTAGTGGATAAATCGGTTAAATTAAAGAATTCCACATACAAGTCGATAGAGATGTAATCAAGAAAGGTAAATCGAATTTGGTGAAAGATAAAAAAAAAATAGCTGGCAATCGAAAGAAAAAAGAAACTTAATGAACAACTCAAATGAGAGTTTATAATCGCAAATTAGACAATAGTTTAAACTGAGAAAGTTGGTAAGTTACTTCAATTAAGATTGAGAGTTTCTAAAATAAGTTATTGAACTTAAGGCGTCGTTAAGAAATGAAAATAATGATGGTTACTTAAGGCATTGGGAAGCGAGAACTTAATAGATAACTCAAATGAGAATTGATGATCGAAATTAGATGGTAGTTTAAATTGGGAAAGCTAGAAAGTCACTTCAATTGAGATTAATAATTTATAAAGAAGTTAGCAAATTTAAGGCATTGTTAAGAATTGAAAATAATGGTTGTTACACAAATTGCTGTCGATAATGAAAATATTTTTAATTGGCTAATTGTTTCGATCAATGCAAATGATCAATTTTAGGCAATTATTTTTCAAATTGTTAATTTTCTACAAAACAAAGGGAGCTAAAGGGGGCTCGAATGGTTCCTCTTGCGAGGTGGTGCTTGCGCCTAACATGGAATCTCCCATGCCCTACTAATGGTAACTTAATTTTCTCATTCAGTTGATTAATATGATTTCGGAGCCACCATAAGAAATCCAAGTAGAATGTGGGAGTCCATTTTAATCATATGAATAAGAGATTCTGAATAAGGAGATTTGGTTATGCTAAATTAATCTAACGTCGGTGATTTGCATTTAGTTTTCATCAATTTTATTTCCTAAATCTTCTAATGACAAAAAATAGATAAGGAAAAATAAACACAAAACACAAAGATTTACATGATTTGATCAAGGTGATCTACATTCACAGGCGAGGCAAAATCAGATTTTACTATTAATCAAAAGTACAAATTCTTTTGAGGTCGATCACATCAACATCAACTCTAAAAAAAGAAGAAACTTTGCCACAGTATATATAGTGCCCAAAAAAAAAATTCTTGGGTGGCGTAGCCCCCGAACCCCATGGAGATCTATTCACACCCCTAAAAAAGATTTATTCGCTTTACTTCTCACGAACAAATCTCAATCTTTTTTTTCTTCACTTTTCGGCCGCATAAATAATATGTCATGTCGATTGATGTAGTGAATCGAGTACATAAAATTTAAAACATGTTTAACATCTAACAGATGAAAGAAGATCATGCATAAATATGCAAAGGACAAGGAACCCGAGGCCAAGGACCCATGAGCTGTGAGTGAAAATGAAATATACATGCACCGAAGTACCATAAACATGAATTGCTAAGTTTAAGTGGCAAAATGAAATATTAAACTAGATGGAATAAAGCTAAATACGGGTTAATTAGTTCTATGATGCAATAGTCACCGAGATGGAATTCTAACCTAATTTTTTTTTGTCTCTTCTTTTATTTAATTTTCATAATAATAAAAAATACTCCTAAGTGGATGCATGAAAAGGGATAAAGGTTGTCAGCAAGCTAGTTAACAAGCACTATACTCGCATAGGGTATCAACATAGGAGTTGAAATTTCGATAACTCACTTCAGGCGTTGGAGGGTACCATATCTACCTACTTAGCGGTAGCCAATCGAAGTTGATGTGGAGTTTACCTTCCCCACCGCCACCCTTCCAAATTGAAAGAAAATATTTTTTTTCCCTTCAACCTAGGAAATACTCCTAAATTTTACATCATAGAGTTCAAACAAAATAGTTTAAAGACTTGCTCAGGTCCAAAATTTTACTCCTAAGCGAACGAATGAAAAGGGATAAAGGTTTAATTTTGCAATATTTTACTCCTAAGCAGACGAATGAAAAGGGATAAAGGTTTAATTTTGCAATCTTTTCAACATGAGCACGAGCAATAACCAAGATAGAGACCACGGCTTATTTTTCAATATTCCCTATAAAACATATGATTAAGAACTTTTAAAGCGTTAAAAAGTCTAATTCAAAAGTTTAAACTGATAGGTGGAGAGAGACTACATAAATATGAATAGCATATAAGACTCATTGTCACATAATGTGAGACAATAACTTCATACCCTTAGTAGAAGGAGACCACATATATATAAAGAGCATATAAGATTTGTTGTTAAGCAGTATAAGACGACAATTTCAATAAGGTAAACGGGCATGATAAATCAAAGCAAGGATAATCTAACATGTAAATCAATACAAAGTTCATGCAAATCGGACAAAGGAAGAGGTGGGGGGGGGGGGGTGGGGAGTAATCTTTATTCGATTAAAGGGACAAATTTTTAAGCCTCAAAGATGCAAGATTTACTAAATTAAAGCATGGCACTCTCCTAGTAACATGAGGAATGTAGAGATCGAACAAGGAATTGTCTACCCCTATGCAAAAAATCACAACTTACGTATATCTAATCTTGAACTAACGAAAGATATCACGCATGGAGCCAATAAGAAGTGGTTTTTTACGTGCAAAGGGATCAAAATATTACCTTTTACGACACCGAGCCGCGGACGGGCAAGACATGGACGCCAAGATCGCCAAGAGACGAGAGATGTGCTCGCGAAGTGGAGATGAAGAACTTGTGCGCGCAAGGAACAAAACTGAGGCCGCTGGACGGTCAAGTGAATACTGCTCGTGCGCTTTATGTGCAAAAGCTAGTGGGGGCTTAGTGCTCATGAGGCGTAGAAAAGTCTCCAAAAAGTTATAAATCGATTGTATAACGTTAATTTAGTTCTAACCCTTTTGACTCATAGCTAATTCAGTTCTTCCAGGTAATTTTAGTTTGATATTGCTGATGTGAACACCAGCTTTTGCATATAAAGCGCGCGAGCAGTCCTCACTTGAATGTTCAGTGGCCTCACTTGAAAGAAGAAGAAGAACAACACCACCACCCTCTATTCGAGAAATGAAGAAGGTTGTTCTAGCTTGGCTATGCCTACTATCGGTAGCTCAGATCTCGGCGCTGCAATCAACATCAGTGGCGAGTCCGTCGGAGGCTTCCGCCACAAGCTTGTCACAGGTCGAGGCCTGAGCTGCTATCCAATCACGCAAGCTGGTCTCAAGAGCCGTGGTCGAGCCTGCCTTTAGCATAGCCGAGCCGTTGGAAGACAAGGAAGAGTCCCCGGCGGCAGCGGCTAGAGAGACGATGGGAGCAGAGGCGGCTGCTGCGGTGGCGGCGAAGCACTGGACAAGTCCATGGCCAGCAGGCGGGTCATCATAGGAGGCCTCGTGACTGCAATTTTCGCCATGGTGTTCTGCTACATCAGAGTAACCTGGAATAGAGACGGTGGCGCTCGTTGAGCTTTTTGCTTAACGCGAGTTCTTGTCGTAGGTGGAGAGAAAAGGTATAGCGGTTTAGGAGATAGGTTCTACGACGGTGACGCCAAAGCTTAGCTTAGTGACAGGTTACGGTGTAAAGAAAACAGGGACCGACAAACACTCCGATTGAGATCGGAGAATCACCGTAAAGGAACTACTCTCTTAATATAATAAGGAAGAAGAAGACTTGCAGAGGGATGCTGAAAATTGTCTGAAAGAAGATAATAAGGTTACAATGAAATGAAACAAAAAAAAAAGGCTGAAAATGAAAAAGCAGTTTTACGTCACCTAAAAAAGTAAACAATGACCAATTCACGAAGCAACAACCCACTAAAATTAATTACTCTTCAAGAATACGAAGCATCACTTTAAACCTCAACATACAGGTTGAAGAAATTTGTATATGCCATCGATCAATTAAAATCTCTGATGATCAGTTTATGAATGGATGGGGAAAGGCACCAGAAAAATCTTAAACCTATTGCATTGACGCCAATTTAGTTGAACTTTTTAATAATGCCAATTTAATTCTAAATCTTATGACCTAAGGCTAATGTAGTCCTTTCGGCTAATTTTGGTCAAATATTAATGATGTGAGTGCCGGTTGGTCTACGTGGCATGATAGGCACTGACGTAAACTTTTTTAATAATTTTTTTATTTTTCTCTTTCTTTTTTTTTTGCCCTTTTTTCCTCCTTTTTCCTGATGGCTAGCAAGGGTTGGCCTCGCCAGGTCTTGCCCTGAGCTCGGCAATGCCCTGCAAGGTTGGCTCGCCGATGTGCCAGCCACCAGGAAAGAGGACAAAAGAAGATAGAAAAAAAAGAAAAATAAATAAATAAATACATAAGAAAGAAATTAAAAATATTTGAAAATATTAAAATATCATTAAAAGAATATCCATGTCGACGCTAACCATGCCATGTAGGCCGGCCGACGTCAATGTCAGCAATATATGGCAAAAATTAGCCGAAATGATTGAATTGGCTTGAGATCAAAAGGTTTAGGATTAAATTAGAATAAGTAAAAGGTTGAGGACAAAATTAGTATAAATCCAATAGTTTTATAACTTTTTTTTTACACTTTTTCCTTTTTTTTATGCAATGAAAAATTTCAAACTTGTGCATGCGTGACACGTTTCCCTGTCATGCAACGACTCCGCCCGGAAAATATGCAGGCAAACAAGGAAACGAATATTTTGACATCCATTTTTTCTGCATGAGTGGCAAAACACTTAGGAGGGAAGAGGAAAAGGATGACCCCTTCCGATGTCGCAGCGACAATGAAATTAGGATGAACCTGCAGAACTTGGGGGGAGCCACGATCACGTCCACGCTCCTGATCAGAAATGGTCGAAGCATCCCAATTCGTGGGGGATCCCCAGCGGATAACCCCAGGGCTCGTGGGTTGAGCAGCTGCACACTTTTCCAACTGGAGACCTGTGGATGCTTGTTTCCTCTCAAGCTCTTCAGCCAACTGGGAAGGTTTCTTCTGTGGGTTTCTTCTCAGGCTTCTCACTTATCCTCTTGCTTTTCAACTCCTCAATTCTCTCTCGGACGAGCTCATCTAAGCGCTCACGTTATCCCCATCTTCAGAAAGGCCATGCTTTTGAACTCCTCAATTCTCAGGTGTCGCTGGTGAGAACGTGGGGGCATGAGATAAAAGATGAGAAGTGAGATAGTATTTTGGTAGAATCCAAGGACTAGATCAAGCATAGTAAAAAAAAAAAAAAATTTAGGTACCGCATTGAATAAATTAAAAGTATGGGAGTGGCATTGCACGTGAAAATTAAATTCAGCGATCGTATTAAACATAGTAAAAACATGAGATTATTCATGTCATTATCCCTTCGGACTTCGGCCGTGAATGGAAGTTTTTGTGAGCGGTTGAGCCGAGCCTCGACACTTGCTGGCAACTCATGTGATTTCACGAATTGCACCGACAGGGACCGGAGTTGCAGTTACACGTGATCCCTGAGCTGCTTTTGCAGCTAAAGGTCCCTGCAGTGTGTTTAAAATATTTGATCAGATAAAGTTCTTGACGAATAGAGGGAACTATCTCTGCATCATCTGCTGTTGCTTGAGCTTCTGCGGCATCAGGAGTCAAAGCATGCTGTCGAAACTGGTCGTCCGTAATCTCTCCAAAAGTCCCATCACTGAGTGATCAGCACGGTGTGAACTTTCTATTCTATTGGACACTAAATACGGTTGGCATCAAGGAGCTTGGTTGATTCCCCACGAAGAATTTGCGCCCCAGACAGCGAACTTTGTGAACATTATCATCTCAAGGATCTCAGTATCAGATTAGTCACGCTCCTGTAGGTTTGTCACGACCCTTCGCGGAGCGATTGATCGGGCAAACGGATTACCAAAACTCGGATGTGGGTTTAGCTTGGATCCTTCTAGAACCATATCAAATCGCAAAGGGAGATTTTTCTATCCGGATCAATCTTTAATATGATAGGGTGACATGTGCAAAGTGTATATACAAATGAAGTCGCCACCGGTTATTTTTTAAGGGTAGACTAGAAACCTTACTGAATGGTTGGGAAAACCCGTTCAGTTTTATGGAACTAGAGATTTTGGGTATAAGGACTTAGTTGCGTTGGTATTTCTATCGACGCCCTTTTGATACCTAACGCCGAATGTTTTCCTAACTTGATTTCATGCAAGCTTAATTTTAAATGAGGAAAGTCCTAAAACAATATAGGATTTCATGTAGATTAGAGTATATAATCCTAACAACCACAAACAGTAAATGAAAAGCACAACCAAGAATCCAAAATATGTGGATAAAACACATGAACTCAAGACACGATATCCCTAGGGTAGCCCTAAAGACTTAGAGACAATGTGATCGAAGTTTGGGAGGGATTTGGAAAAGAATTTGGACTACTTGTCTAGAAGGAAAAAAAAAAAAGTCACTTTGGAGAAGGATCGTGGATCAAAATCAACAAAAATAGGTTGGGCCAGTTGAACGTGGCTATTCATATTTTTGTGTGATTTTTAGAAATTTTTTTTTATTTTCTTGAAATTTTTTTTATTTCTTAAATTTTTTATTAAGAAAATATTATCCGAGCCCGGTTGGACCCCGACCATGCCTCGCGGGTGCCCTACCCTGACCAAGTGGGTTTGAGTCAGCCTAGACAAAACGGCGCCCGTATTAGGTTTTCAAAAGGGTCCCCAAAACGACATAGTTTTGAGGTGCCTAAGAGCAATTTCATAATTCCCCCCCAATTTTCAAATTTCAAACCAACACCTAGAATTGCGCCACGTGGTCTAATGCCCAAAAAATCCCATTTGGGCGTTCGCGGGAGTTTTTGAGTCGGTTACCTCTCGCACGTGCGGGCCACGCGCGAAATGGTTCATCTTGATCGGAATGCAATGGGCAATGCGGGATCCTACTTTGGGTCGCCGCTTATGCAAGTTTGGGACGTCCATTTCGCCCTTCTCGCTTCAGTCTTGTCCGGGTAATGGCCAGCGCAATGAACCAACTGGTCGTCCCTCCTCCGGCATCTTTGGCTCGCGGAAATGGGCTCGTTAGAACCGAAATTTGATGGACCACATTGCCCGCCCTACGGCGTCTCCAATTAAGGTCAGAACGGGTGTCGATTTCGGCCATTTTCCTTCGGTCTTGCAAGAGCTAAACCTGCGTGGAAATGGTTGAGGAAGAAAGAAGACCAATTGGTCTTGCTCGATGGGTTGATCCGGGTCAATCGGGCCCGGTTTGCCCTGCCTAATTGATCCGGTTCGATTAAAATCCCCAAAATTGGACTCGAATTCGTCAAATGTTTCCAAAAATAATGCGAAAATTGGACTCTATAGCATAAAATTCATCTAAAAATGACAAGTTTGGGGGAAATTGGTTCGTTTTAATGTGAAACCCTTAATTTTCAATATTTGACCCGAATGGGGATTTGCTCAATTGAGCTTCTTAACCACCAAATTGAGATGAACCGACCCCATGAATGTGTTTAGAAGGTTGGAAAACCATGAGTTAAGGATTTAAATCTGAATGAAAGTGACAAAGAATGACCAATTACACATTAAGTTGAAATCGATGGACTTAAATTGAAAATATTTAGGTCCAACAGTCCAAATGTGTGCAATTGTGAAAATGATTGGACAGAGATGCAATTAAAGGTATTAGAAACAAATGTTATAACTGGACCAAAGTGAGAAGAAGACCAAAATGGACTCAATTTGAGATTTTGGCTCTTTCAAGGACCTAATTGCAAAATTTTGGAAATCAAGGTTCCTGATCAAAATTTTGGAGTTTAAAGTGACCAAAATGTAATTGGGATTAAGAGTAGACTAATGATTTTTTTTTTTTATGTTTTTCTGATACAAATGCTCTTTTTCCTATTTTTGGGATATTTTTCAATTAAAGAAATGCTAGAAGATACCGAAAAAAGTGCGAATTTTTTTTGTTCAAAATTTGATTTCCTAGGCTTGTTTAAGGTTTCCAAAGTTGATTTTCCGATTTTGCAATTTTTAGGTATTTTTGAAAAATAAAATGAATTAAAAATCAAGCGTCAACGGTTTACACTCTTGTAATTTGTAGGCTCTTGTTATTTTTATCTCTAGAGGAAGTACGCCAGATCAGTATTCTTCTACAGTTCACGCCTCAATATGTATCATGGGAGTGCAGCAGATACAAGGATGGATGGCAGATCTAATAGAAATGAAACATTGCAGTTTTCTCAACCCTCTATGATGAACAGAAAACACACATGGATCTGCTTGGAACAATCTCTGATCTCATTGCCATTTGATCTGACCATCTGGTTTTTCTTTCCAAGATTAGTTTCAGCCGACCGAATGGAATCCCAACAGCCGCATGAGATGTTTCCTTTCTTGCGAGCGGCCGTGTAAGTAATCCCCGTCTGCCGGAACAATCTGCAGCAGTCGGATAAATTTCCAAGTCGGCTTCCACAGCTTCAAGGGTATCGAGTTCTGCTACTTCTTCGGTGAACTCAAGCTTGCATAAAAATAGTTTCACATATAATCTTTTGCGGGTTGCAACATCATTCACCACTTTGAACAAGTGAGTTGATTATCAATATCATTTTCATATGCAACAGGTGAATGAGATATTATGCCCTCAGCTAACCTGCCTCTATTGGTCGTCCAATTTGGTCTCATGGGGTCATGATCATGGGGCCAAAGTACAGTTGCATGCATAGGGAAATGACTTGGCAGCACCTGTGCATATGAAAGAGAGCTCTGTTGTTCCATGACGTAATTGAAAAGGACCACCTTGTTTAGCCTTATCAATAAATACACAGACGCCTGCTTTGATGCTTAGTGTGACTCGTGCTTTGGTCATTCTAAGTCAAGATGCCAACTCAAGAAACTCACGGAAGGAAGGCACCTACCATTCTTCTCTTCCCCAACAACCAAAATCAATCATGTCAGAGGAAAAAAACAAGAAAAACAACATTAACATTATCAGCCCCCTTCTCCTGCTGTCTTTGCAGTCACAAATGTCCTGTGTTTAGAAAATTTCCAATACACCCTCTTGTGATTTCTATCAGCAACTCTTTTTTGCACTGGTGATGGGAGAAAAAGACCATAGCTCCCATGAAAGCAATGGGGTTGCAGAAGGTACCTATTTTTAAGTTGACTAGTTTAGAGATTGAAGGTATTTTTTGAAGCTTAGACAGTGATAATAGCAGTCTTCGTTCCTCTCCATATTGCTCTAATGATGAGGAAAAAACAACGCCTTCTTCTAGGGGCCAAAACAGAGGAATCAAAGGCAGAGTTCTCCGAAGATGAGGAGAAACTGATTGCTAGGATGTTCAGCTTGGTGGGAGAAAGGTAATGCGGTGCTTCAGTTCTTGTCCATCTTGGAGAACTTCGAGAGATTTACTTTGGCCATCATATCGTTTTGCTTTCAGGTGGTCGCTTATAGCTGGCAGAATCCCAGGAAGAACAGCAGAAGAGATTGAGAAGTTCTGGGCTTCAAAGCACTCAGCATCCAATCATCTAAGATGAGTTCAAGGTTAAAAAGAAGAAGCAATAATTGCACATAGCTTCTCTCTCATGGACTTACGTAGATAAATTCAGTCTTCCTCCTCTCTTTTTTTTTAAAGATTTTTTATTTTAAGATTAGCTCTTTTGGCCATCAAATTCACCTTGTCTTGGTGTTGGGGGCATCATTCTCAACACAAGAATTCATGTGAATCATATCAAGTAACTTTCAACCTCGGAGTATTTAGATGAATGTTGTTAAGTACAATTATGTTGATTGGTTGCTTCATTAGAAGTACCCGGTACTTTCCTCGTCGTTCTATTAAATCATAGCGAGATCAATTTCTATCGGTACTTTTGTCAAATAGAGAAATTTGATCAGGTCTCAATTCATCCAAATTGGGATGTTTATGTCTCGATTTACTAAAGAAAATGACGTTTGACAATGGATGCCACTATTACTCTCCACAGAAGCATTTATAATCCAATACATGTAGACTCAATAGTGGCCCAAGGAGCCCACAAAGCCCACAAGATCGCTCGTCGTCTCGGCCTTCGGCAGGACTTGGATCGGATTGCAATTCTTATGCATCAGATTTAGTCCGAATTGATAGTTCAAGAGTTTTTTTTTTTTGGGAGGGCGGGGGGAGAACATCAAATTTTATTGACTTAGGAAGAAGTTCTGGAAAAACACAACAAGGTGAATCTAGGCATAAAAGAAATCAAAGAGGTTGTGGGGGAGCAAAAAGCCAGCTTCGAGTAAGAGAGCCAAGTCAAGTTTGGGCGGCCTAAGTCCTCGTCAAATTAAACAGTGACATGAACAGTGCTTAAATCCACGCGAGCTTGTTGAGGTGGAATTTTATTGTTGACGTGGAAATGCTACATCAGACGACTAACTGTGACTGTAGACAGAGAGTTAATCGAGGCAGGCTTGGGACTTGAGTAAAAGTTGGTGATTTTTGTTATAGGAAAAAAAAGAGAGTTGGGGACATAAATGGGACTAGACGTGAAGTTGAGGATTTTTTTAAGGAATTGAGCGCGGATATAATCAGAATTGAATGGTCAAGAGAGTTTAAACAGATTAAAAAAGAGTCCATTTTGCTTTTGTCAAACAGATATATTTAATTTTTAAAATTAAGATAAACTAAATAAATCTTTTGCTCTTTACCAAAAAAATAAATAAATCTTTTGCATGTGTTAGAATTAAAATGAGTTCTGATGATTTTTGGTGTTTTGATATCGATTGAACTCTCATAATTTTTTTTTAATGTATTGAAGGAGGCATATATGAAGCTACGTAGCTGGAGTGACATTCATTTTCTCGGACAATTACAAAATTAATACATTTGCTCCACGTCAGCTTGCTCTGTTAGTTCCCCTCGAAGAATCTTTTCAATTCTTTAGCTATTTAACAAGTGGTGCTGGAGTGACAATAAAAAGGATTAAATTCACTAAACAAATTGGATGATAATTTAAAAAAAAAAGTAGAATTGAAATGATTGGAAAGTTGCCCAGAGTTGAATAACTACTACATTGACAGGGGTGGGGACAATTTGAAGCAAAAGGCAACGCTTTTTAAAATCTTATTTTTCAGGATAATTTATTGTTTCAGACATTATTAAAATACTAATAAAGCCAACACTTACTTTTAATCATTCAAAGTTGGATTATTGCTGAAGACTCGGCATAAAGTAAAGTGTCGGTGTCGAGGCCGCTTAGCTTAGGTGTTTAATCGGCTCCAACCAACCTTTAGTTCCTCAATAATCTGGTCTGAAATCCTGATTAATTTTCTTTTTATAATGCTGTTGAAAGAATACCTGCATTAATTCACAGTAGTGAATGTGTTTACGGCAAAGAACTGATCGAGCTGATTGAGATTTAACCTTAAATTGCGCCTTAAAAAGCATGACCATTAGCCCAAATTCCCGTCGATGCAACTTTCTTAAGGCCATGCCGGAGATAGCCGATCAAGAATTAGATCGTTGGATTCAAAGGAGGTAACCTTGTGAGTTGTGAGATTTGGCGGGGCGTTTTGAGAGTCTTAAACACTTAACATCATCAACAATCTTTCGCAAGCTTGCATATCGATGCCATGTGAAATTTCGTGCCATTTCCATTAACTAATTGAAAGTTTACTCGTCAGCATTTAAGGCTTGTGACATAAACTGCACGTCTCTGGTCCTGTGAACTTTAAAACCTAACCTATAGTACTAGCTCTGATTGTTGTAATATACCCTTTAGCAGTGCATGCTTAAACCAGTAAGTATTGGCAGCTCCCCCCAGCTCACCACCTTTGGCATTCTTGAATCCCAAATGTTACAATGTCACATTAAATAATCTCCAAACATAAAACAACATGAGAATGCTTTTGCTTTCCTTATATGGTATTATATATATATATATATATATATATATATATATGTATAGTTCAAGCCAGAAAGGACTTCTCAACTACCAACTATCATATCAAAAAATATTAAAACCAAATAAGTGACCCAACAATATAATTTGGTTATTATCATCTGGTATGGTCATGAAGAGACTACAAAATCAATCTTTCCAAAGATATGCTAGCAAATTTTTATTAGGCTCGTCATAACATGGAACAGTTAATTTACGTGCAGCTTCTGGCTAACTTTTAGATGTGCTATGACCCATCATTAATGTCTTCCACAAGGGCAATTATGAGAGCGCCCACTTATAAAGTGAAAAGATGACCTTGACTCAATTAAATTACACAATCAATGACCTAAGCTAAACCTTCGTGGAGATGGTTATCAGATGAAATGACAATAAATGCAAGGCAACTAATCACATTAACAAAGTTTCTCCTTTCTCTTGCTCCGTACATAGCTCGATTTTTTTTGGCGTTTAGTCAATAATTTTCTGGACTCCCTCCAACTCGATTCCGGTTTGCACTGAGGTAACGATGTTGGACTTCTTTTGAATTTTCTCACATAGAATGGAAAGAATAGCCAGATATCCTTTTTTGTGTATCATGACTTGACAAAAAGTTGCCAATAGGTTAGCAATAGGATAATTTTCCTAAATAGATGCCATTAGTACTTTGTAATATGGAGACAAGCAACGAATGGACATGGGAAAGTTCCTCAGTGCTCTTCCATTCCACTTCTCTGGTTTTCTCAGCATTCACCTTCTCCAACTCGTGGGAAAAAGCTATCCTCCATCATGAATGTCTCTTGGTAGGGCAATGAAACCCTAGAAAGAAGAGATGAAAGCCCACTTGAAAGTGAAAGGTGCCCCAGCATGCCCTCCTTTTTCTGCTTTAACGGTCCCCTTCTTTTCTTAATGTTGAGAAATGGTGATTTCAATGTTATTTGTGTTTGTGCCAATTCTTGAACCAAAGTCCAGCTAACAAGACTTGTCACCTTGGTGTTGTGAAGCTGGTTGTGTATATATTAAGCTGAAGGTAGTGATAATTGTCTGCCATTGCAACTGGTCAGAAGCCATTTACGTTCTTGCAAGTTATACTTATGTTAGTGGCAAGGAATTAAGGATATATGGACGTCAGGCTACACTAGGTTAAAGCCCTTTTTTGGTGAGAGAGAGATGGTGTGCGTTTTGTTAGATTTTCGTGTGTCAATGCTCTTCCTTGTAATTTTCCCACTGCTCGGTTCTAATTGATCTCTATTGATGATGATTTAGTTGGGCAAATTGCATCGACACTCATAAGAATCGTGCTAAACATAAGTAATTAATCTTACACCGTAGATGCTCTTACCCTATTCAAGAGGCGTAATTTTGACCAAACTACTCTCCCCTTTATTTAAAGCGGGCAAAGAAAAGCTTAAATGACCTATATTTTTAACATATATTGTTATATAGTTACCAAGAAACGAATTAAAGGGGTCATCTACCATAGTCTTCACTATGATAGAATGCAGATTCCATTAGAAAGAACATAAGAAGAAAGAACAAAAAGAAGAAAGAAAATTCAACAAAAAATGATAAAGGAGAATACGGGTAGGGAATTTCACTGCTTCCATTATATAAGAAGAGCTCAAGAACTAGCGAAGTTCGCCAAGTAGCTTGAAAAATGGCATCCAAAGCTCTCATCTTCTTGGCTCTCTTATCTCTCTCAGCGGCGGCACCGAGACCTGCCACTGCAGAGACCTATGAGGAAGACAAGCCTGGTCTTGTGATGGACTTCTACAAGGACACCTGCCCTCAAGCCGAGGACATCATCAAGGAGCAAGTGAAGCTCCTCTACAAGCGCCACAAGAACACTGCATTCTCCTGGCTGAGGAACATCTTCCATGACTGTGCTGTTGAGGTATCAGCCCCACATTGTCCTTAACGTTACTTCGACTCGGTTGTTTTCGAGTTTAACAAGCAACATTAATGTTTTCTTGTGAAAGAAAACGGCTTTTGTGCTATCTTTCACTAATTTTCAAGTACTTTTTGGTGCTCGGGTTGGACCAATGAGCTCCATCTGGAGTCGAGAACTAAGATCTCCGAAGTGAGTCTGGGTCGAGCTAGAAAAATGAGATATTATCGAACTCGATCTCCAAGTTTTAGGATTGAGAGTTGTGCTCAAGAAGTATACTGTGTTGACTCGACTTTTGGCCCGCTTTTCGCAAATAGTGTTTGGAAACATCATTTGGCTATTGGTGTGAATGCAGTCATGTGATGCTTCGCTGCTCTTGGACTCGACGCGGAGGAGCTTGTCGGAGAAAGAAACCGACCGGAGTTTCGGTCTAAGGAACTTCAGGTACCTCGACGCCATTAAAGAAGCTGTGGAGAGAGAGTGCCCTGGAGTTGTTTCTTGTGCAGACATCCTGGTCTTGTCTGCTAGAGACGGCATTGTCTCGGTACTCCCTCTTGTTCTTGTCCTAATTATGATGTTTCACTGTGTATATACAATCTGTAGATTTTTCTTTCTTCTGTTTCTCTTTAATCTCTGTCATATGTGCTCTGCATATTTAGTAACCCTATCAGATTTAGTAAACACTATTGGGGGATGAAGTCAACTCAACCGCGCCATATTTTACCCTTCTTCCTCAACAAATTGTCAGCTTGTTCTCATATGGAATTTCAAGAATATTGATGAAATCTGGTCTACTCTCTGAACAGCTAGGAGGCCCTTACATTCCCCTGAAAACTGGGAGGAGAGATGGTAGGAAGAGTCGAGCTGACTTGCTCGAACAATACCTTCCGGACCACAATGAAAGCATTTCGGTGGTACTCGACAGATTCGCTGCCATGGGCATCGATACACCGGGAGTGGTTGCTTTACTCGGTAATTTGCTATATGATCCTAGCGCTTCATCATGACTCTCATTATCCTGAAGTTGTTTTGCCTGCATATTGTCAAATTAGTACGCATGCTTTGTTATAGTAATCTTTGTTGCTTGGTTGGTGCATCATTCTGTCTGGTGAATTTGTCTAACAGGAGCTCACAGCGTGGGCCGAACCCACTGCGTCAAGCTGGTTCACCGGCTCTACCCAGAGGTCGACCCTGCGCTGAACCCGGACCACGTCGAGCACATGCTTCACAAGTGCCCAGACGCGATCCCAGACCCAAAGGCCGTGCAGTACGTGAGGAACGACAGAGGCACGCCCATGGTGCTGGACAACAACTACTACCGGAACATACTGGACAACAAGGGCTTGTTAATAGTGGACCACCAGCTTGCCACCGACAAGCGGACCAAGCCCCATGTGAAGAAGATGGCCAAGAGCCAGGACTACTTCTTCAAGGAGTTTGCAAGGGCCATCACCATCCTCTCTGAGAACAACCCTCTCACTGGTGACCAAGGTGAGATCAGGAAGCAGTGCAATGTTGCCAACAAGCACCACTAGAAGTTGAAGTTTGTTCTGCCTCCTTTTGCTTTTGCTCTGTGGGTTCATCTGTGGGAATGGGGAAAAAAAAAAGTGCACATGGGTGTGAAGATTGTGCAGATCTTGTGACCCTTTTTGTGCATTTGTTTTCTGCTCTAAGTTGGGATAGTGATTGTGGGTATTTGTGTTATATCTATGGTGGTGTATGATGCATATTCCGAGTGTTGATATATCTATTGATCTACTTTTGTATGCTGCTTTCCTTTTTTCCTCTATCTTCATGATGATGGAGGCAAATTGGTTTTCAAGAAAGAGTGATTCATTACCATTCAGGGATAATGAATTCAAATGGTCCCCCCCCACCCCCCGTGGCCCGTGGGAGGCAAACTGAAACAAACAAAGGTGTTCTGTCAATTAGAACAAGGAGAGGGGACCTAAAAAAGGATAAGATTCCCATGGATCAGCAGATATTTTGTTGTGCATCCTCCTGCAATATTAAATGTTTTGGTTGGAAGCTAGTGCTGAATTATGGCACTCAGACAAAAATGGAGCTTTCAGGTATCAGTACAGAGGTGTGGACCATGAACTCTGAGAGAGAGTTTTAGAAGTACATTCCACATTATTTAGAGATTGATGTAGTCCTTCCAGTTGAAAGGACATTGGAGCATTGCCTAGATTTATCGTTCATAAGTCCACGATTAAATTCGCGTTTCATAGGTCACAAGGTGAAATGATAGAGAAGAAGGTAATTTTCCAAGAAACATGGAAGCAACACCCTTGCCTCCCTAGTTAGCTTCGGGGATGCAGGACAGTAGGAAATTTTTCACTACTGTCGGCTCATCGATTC
This sequence comes from Psidium guajava, assembly GCA_016432845.1. Classification (NCBI taxonomy): domain Eukaryota; kingdom Viridiplantae; phylum Streptophyta; class Magnoliopsida; order Myrtales; family Myrtaceae; genus Psidium; species Psidium guajava. Next base: position 29,299,061 of record CM028232.1, on the reverse strand, counting down.
TATTCCGATTGCTGCTACAACAGAGAAAGAAACAGTCTCTGGCATATACACGAAGCTAAACAACACACCTGCAGAGGAGGAGATCAAAATTGCACAGGGGAGGGATGAGCCTTGTCAATCTTGGAACATTTCTTTAACTGCCGCGGTGCATGACTCGAACAAGTCGTGGCAGCTGGACTTGGTTCTAATAGCACTTCTTTTAGCTATGAACTGCTCGAACTGCTTCCAGAATCATCACCAGATTCCTCTGAGACTGCATCGGTCTTCCCCTTGCCATTGACCACTTTTGGGAAAAAATGGTGCCAAGGAGGATAGGTGTAGCAACCGTGTGGATGAATGGGGAAATAACTTGCCGGAGACGGAAACGGGGCATAAGGATAAGTGCTAGGGTGAGGCCAACACATCATAGGAATGAAACCGTTTACGGGCTGGTGGGGTGGGAACATATGGTACGAAGTTGGATTAGAGTACGGCATGTTATTAGCATAGTTGTTGATTGCTGGTGTTGAAACCGAAGCTTTATCTACTCCCGGTGCTCGACTGTGGATAGAGTTAAAGCCGGCTAATCCAAATTGAGGAGCGCAGCTTGTGGTTACTTGTTGCAGATAACCTGATGATCTTTTCGAATTTGAAGGCTTACGCGCAGCATGACTATGCCTTTTGGGTTTGAATTTTGTTGAGGCTTTGTTGGAATTATATCGGTCCGACTTGGGGGTGGCTTGCTGCAAGAATTATAGTCGTGAATTGTGTTCCTATGACTGAATTATTGGAGAATACAGAAATGCATTGGATTCGGAATGGCAATCTTACCGTGTTGGGGGTTTCTGTGTGTTCAAGAAACAATTTCTCTCCTTCAGCATCCTCATCCTTCCTGCAGCACACTTACAAAGCTTTACTAAGCAGTAAGCATTTTCGATTGATCTGTTGAGTGCTTGCTCATGCTGGACCGTTAACGGATGTGGTAAAAGGAAACGCGACATCGTTTGCATTGGGAAATAAGAACTATCAAACGCTTTTACTAGGCTTCCTTTTACCTGTAGTACTTTTGGAGCAAGTCCAAGCTTCTGTGTTTGGTCTCCTTTTGAATCAGGTGATCGGTGATGCCGGCCATGAACAAGAGCGTTATGCCCAGGGCCTTAAAGAAGAAACTTCCGCTGCGGACATGGACCAACGTCGCCATTTGGCATATAAGTGGCCCGAAGGATTTCAGCTTGCTCTTGCCCATGCGCTGTCTGACGTATCTGAAATTGTTTAAGCCGTCGATCTTAGCAGCAGAAACATCTCTTTGGCCACTCTAAGGTAGAGACTCGGGAGCAAGCCGATCTCACAGAAGTTGAAAGTGTTTTTCCTTTCTTGTAGACTAAGAATTATGAGGCAAACTATCAAAATCGTAGCCATGAAAGAATAACACTTAACTCGTTTTGGGGAAGATTTCTAGTCCTCCCTCCATATTTGATGCATAGGAATAAGGATGACGGGCAGCTTTCGTCGGATGGACGCATGGCCTTCTCTTCCTCTAGTATCTGGACCGGACACAATGTCGGGTTCTGTCTATTTGGATAGAAGACCCTTCGGCGGACGCCGGGATTTTCGTATAAAACGTGCTCCTGCCGGCAAATTCACATCAACGCTCACTCATAGTAGATGCTAAAAAGCAATATGAAATTGTATCAGATGAGTCGAGAAATCCTGATAGAATGTTCCATAGGCTAATCACCGATCAAGTCGGTGAAAATTCTGGATGCCGTAGCCGTAGTTTAAACCATGATCGAATGAAGCACCATGATGAATTTAACATTTTTATCGGCAACTAGACATTGCTCTATTGAAAGAAGATCTGATGAGTTTTTGCCATCAAGATAGAATGTCAGATTGATTACCCCGGGATTTTGCAGAGAGACAAAGGTTTCGCCCTTCCTCAGAATACTAAAATGGTCGAAATCCAGCTCGTACATATCTTCACACCCGTGCTTTATTCCGAGGGATGCGAAAACGATGATCTTTCTCATCGTATGAGACTGAGCATTTTTTTCCTGCAGGGCTTCCAGTTCGACGATCCTGCTAGCTTCTTTAGGACAGAAAGCGACCTTCATGGAACTTCTGCGAGGTGCCGTGCTTCCAGACCCTGCATGACAAGCATAATATCCAGATGAATGTACCTCTACCTGTTCTTCGCAACCTTCGGTCTTGACTTCTTCCTTCTCGAGTTCACCGAGTTTCGACATGTCCTGAACCTGTCCGATCTCCGGGAAGCAGAGATTGGCTGTTGGAGTACCCACCGAATCTTGCGCTGCATTCATGAAAGTTGCACCGTCATAGCAATTCGCCAAGGTCGATACCTGCGCTCTCTTGGCTAGGATGTCTTTGCTAGGTCTTGAGTTCTCTTCAGCATTGGGAATGTCAGTGCCATCTTCACCGCGGTAGTTGTCATCTTCATTGTTGGCTTCATCCACATTATCAAACCCATCAGCATCGTCACCATCTTTCAAATTTTCAAAACCCGACATGCGTGGATGTCCCATGCTCGTCCGATTGACCATGACATCTTCAGTATTTCCATACTTCGGTAGCACGCACTGATAATCATGCCCAACTGGAGAAGCCGATTTAGCGCCAACATTTTGTCTAGGCCTACCGTTGGATTCGCCTGTCCTTTGTCTTTTCGAATCTTTGTAGCTTTGCCTCGGTGCTTTTCGATGACTACCCTGAGAACCAACATTTGAAAAGATCGGATGAACCGACACTGCTGAAAGCCTTTTCAAGCCGGATGACAGGGTAAGGCCTTCAAAGGCCATAACGCATACGAAAAATTCGAGTTGGTGAGAAATATGAGACGGAAGGTCAAAAATGAAGAGCTATGTAAGTTATGATCAAACGAATCTCGTCGAAAAACACACGGCTAGTGCACCATTTCCTTTGACATTTTCGACAGTAAGAATATCGAGGAGTACCGGAACTATGATGATGCATTGTGGTCGAAATTTGTTCACAGTTAGAGTAACAACTAAAATCAACAAAACCTGACGACATACAATGTGCGGATAACTCCTCTGCTCGCAAACAGGTTTTCCATTGGAAAGTACCTCTTTGTTTTGGAGAAGAGATACATTTTGATTGTCCCTTATTTGAGCTTCGAGTTCTGAAATTCTCTCCATGAGTTCGGCATTCTTGATCTTCTCTCTCTGTAGTTCAGCCGAAATCTGCGCCATGATGTGATCGACACTCTCTCTCTCCCCTTTCCCGACACGTTCCTCTATAGAACACAACGCAGATACATCAAACCATTCCTGGGCATGAATGGAGCTCCACCGTCCTCTAGCTTTAGTCTCCCAACCAGCTGTTTCTTCTGCAAAAAAACACCATCCAAAAACAAAAGGAAGAAACCTCAGAGCTGTGTTTTGTGCAATGCAAGAACAGACATTGGCACAAGCACAGAGACAGACAGCATGGACGAAACAGAACAGGACAATGCAGAGATTGGTTTGCTTCATGGGGACTTGAATAGATTCATTTGAGATGAAGCTCAGGTGAAAACGTGACTGTCAAAAGATTCCTCATCTTGGAGATGGGGTTTAACAGAAGTGAGACACTTAAGGCACCTGAGTTGGATCTTTTGGGTGGCAAAGTCAAGAGTCAAAACCGGAGCTTGAAGCTACACATGATGAAGCTCTGAAGCTGACAAATCTGAGAAGGAAGAAGAAGATGGTTTGGTTCTGCATTTGATGTCCAGAGTGAATTAAGGAAGATGAAGAGGGAGCTGATGCAAGATCACTTGTTTCTTTTTGGAGTCAGAAAAATAATTCTATCTCGAACACAATGATCACTAAATGTCTGGTATTTTCACACGCAGATTATAAAACAAAGGCTCTTATTACTGTCACAAGCTTTGGTGGAGCCTAGATCTTCACTCCTCACTTCTTTAATCAGAAAAAAACAACTCAAGTCTGGTGATTTCACTTAATATATATACGGTTGCATGTTCTGCATTGCAAGGGTGTTTTGGTGGCTGCCAAGAAATCATAAGCAAAGAGCATCCGAGGCATTTGCCAAAATGAAAAAAAAAAATGTCCATATTATTGTGAGGTGATGAATCTACAAATTAATTGTTGATAGATAAACAATAAGAAAGAAAAAGAGAGAAATATTAGTTGCCTTAATTATTGGTTGGCGTGTTATAGAGTGCCTTAAGAAGGCACCTAAACAAGAGATTCTCTAATTACTTGCAGAAAAAGAGAGACTTGCTTCCTGTCTGTCTTGACTTGGGAATCAATGAACACTTCTTCCCAAGTTTTGTAATAAAATTTGTGCGCACGTGCATGTAATATGCCTCATTGGTGGTTAACAAGAACATAAAAAAGCAACCTCACGTGTGAAGGCAACATCAATGGCTGTCTCTACTGCAGTGCAGTGCAATTTTTGTCAGAGGAATATGGAGCTTAACCTTGGATACCCTTCCTTCTCATTTATTTATGTAATTATCTGACATTTAGAATATTATAATAATAAATGGTGCCACCCCTACTTTATCTAAGGAAAAATTATTGCAAAAGTCCTAAATCTATTGCATTTTTGTCAATCCAAACTTAAGCCTTTTAATTTTATTAATTCAATTCTAAATATTTTTTGCATTTGTACCAATTCAATCATAAACTTTTTTTGTGACAATTTAGTCATAAATATTTCGTATTTGTGCCAGTTCAGTCTATCCGGCCAATTTTGACGGACCGGCGTTGACATGGATGTCCGCACTGATGTGAATAATTTTAATTAATATTTTTATTTTATTTCTCTTTCCCTTTTTTTTTTTCTCTTTCTTCTTCCTTCAATTGGTTGTCGCATGTGACCGGCAGTCGACTAGAGGCTAAAGCCAATAAGGCCGACCTCACCAACCTTAGGCTAGCCTCGCCCAGATCTAGCTTGGGCACAGACGTAAAAAAGTTCAAGACTGAATTGAAAAAATTAAAAGATTAATGATTGAATTAGCAAAAGTATAATAAATGTAAGACTTTTTGGACAATTTCCCCTCTTTATTTAGACAATGGTAAATTCAACTCCAAGATTGTTAATTAAGATGAATTAGGACATGCTTCCATCTATGATAACAAGGAAGGTCTTTAAATTTTCTTTTTTTCATGGAATAACAACAAAGAGGGTAAAAAAAAAAAGTTATTTTTCATGGAAATTGTGCTGTTGAGGGGAAGGGAGCCCTCGATGGCTCTGCACCCGCACCTCGTTTCTCTGTTCTTTAAACTTTAAAACTTTTTATGCATTAATTATACACAGGAAACTTATAAAAAAAACAATTGTTTGGACAGAATGGGAAACTTGAAGCTAAAGTGTTGCCCTTGGCAGATACAAATCTTTACTGGGTGTCGAATGGAGTGTGTCTGATGTGGTTGAACTTTGTGATTTTGAGATTTTCTATGTTAATTAGCTCCACATGGGGATGGGTAGTCTATGTTTTTTGGTGACTTTAATGGAAGGAACTCAGAAAGATTTTTCCTTTATTTCTAATTTACCACAAGCAAGACTGCTTGGGATTAGCCTTAATGACCCCTCACAGAGAGGGAGAGAGATAGAGATCTCTCCAACCAACTAAATGCAAAAACTTGAATCGCATATGCATCTATTGTTAGCTTTCTTGTCTATTTTTCAATTAACAAGAATTCGTTTTCATTTTCCGTTCGTTAAATTTCTTATCAAGATGTTTTTACGAGTTTAATGTGAAGGTTGATCACGAGATAGAGAATGACTGAAAGATTCATTCATCTTTCCTTAGGAAAAAATATATATATCAAAATCGAGATGCGCGAAAACCGTTTTGGACACCACCTTATTGGTAAATAGAAAAATATTCAATAAAATGTATAGCTTAGTGATTGTCTAATGTCACCGGTGGTCCAAATATGAGAAGTAATTTGCTTTCTGAAGGTATAAATGCAACGTTCTTCAAAAATTATGAAAAAGAGAAGCCCAAAATCTCAATTTTTTTTCTTCTTACATTTATGTTGCTGAGAGTTAAAATTTTACTATACTCATTACCCTTATTTCCTTCTCTCTCTATTTTTTTTGCCCATTGTATATGTATATCTATACGCTCGTAGTCTTGAAGACCACGAGCTGACCCCGAAGTCCGAAATCATACTTGATGCATGACTTTCACAAGAAAACTATTGAACCTTTTGTCTTTTGTCTTAATTTCTCTTTTACAGAGGATGCCCCAAATGTGATATTCCATTGTGTCGAAATTTAAAATAGGAAAGATTATCAACCATTAATAAAAAAAAATCTGAAAAATTATCCAAAAAATCCTAAACTTATTTCGCTTTTGCCAATTTAGTCCAGAATCTTTTGATTTTGCTAATGAAATCATAACATTTTTTTACATTTTTTCAATTGAGTTCATCTAGTTAATTTTGATCGAAAATCACAATGATTATCCTATATGGCACGACCATTGCTAATTTGGATTTTTTAAATAATATTATAATATCTTTCAATTTATTTATTCGTTTTTTTGTCTTTCTTTTTTTTTTTTACATCTATGGCTGGCGAGGTTGTCGGCCAACCGTCGTCAACCACCAACAAGGGCGCAAAGGCCCTCACTTAGTCTGGGCAAGCACCTTTGCTAGTCACAAGTGAGGGCCTCCACACCCTAGCCAAGGACGAGGCAGGGGTCATTGGTCCTCTCCAGCCAAAAACGTAAAAGAAAGGAAAAGAAAGAAAGAAGAAATAATAAAATAAGTAATGGATTCGAAAAGTAATAAAATATTATGAAAAAGTATCCACGTCAAGATCGGTCATGCCTCATAGGACAGCTGGTATCAACGTCAGTGATTTCAAGTCAAAAATCGCCAAACAAACTCGATTAGCAAAATGTGAAAATGTTTAAGACTTTATTAGCAAAAGTCAATAGATTATGACTTTTTGGACATTTTCTTGAAAAATCATGACTAAAAGTTATGACTCTTAAGTTTCGAATTTTATGGTAAACTTAATTTATTTATAGTCTCTCTCTACTTGAACAAAAGAATGAATCATTTCACTAGCGCCGAAATATATTTTTAGCTTATTATTTCTAATCGATATAGCCAATCAGTTGGTTCAATCCTCAAGAAATAGCAACACCGCGGAACTCTAATCGAGTTTGGGCTCTCGTTTAATTAGGCCCGCATGATAAGGGAAACGATTTTACTAATCCGGTGTCAATTATCATTGAAAGTGGAGATCAACCACGTTAAAAAAAAAAGAAAAAAAAAACCCAATCAATTTATGCATACTTTTTATCACATGCAAAATGAAAATGGTTCCATCTATCCACATGCTTATTACCCAAAAACTAGTCCATCTCTGATTTCTCATTCCCCTTGATTAATTGACTATTGTACATCCTTCTTGGCACTTGGGCGGCGCGCCTGACAATTGTTCTATTTCCCTATTTTTTTTTTTTCAAGAATAGGTTTATAACAGAAATCTGTTTGGTTACGTAATTTCATTTTTCTCTTTTCTAGACAAATTTTTGGCCTAGAAATAAGTTTGGAACGGATACTACAAGTAGAAACTTTATACTATTCTATTTCTAGAACAGAAATAGAAATACGAATTATTTTCATTTGTCACTCCCTCTCTCTCTCACGTGCAATCTCCCTCTCTCTCTTGCATGCCTGCTACCATCCGCTAGTTGTCATCCGCTGCCGATCGCCTCTCTAGCATCCTTGCCGCCAACTACCAATCTCAAGTCCCCAGCTCTCGTTTCCTCTTCGCCGTTCGCCATCCATCGATCGCCGTCCACCGTTCTCCGCCGGTCACTAAATAAGGTCTAGCTGTCGGCAACCATAGAAATTTGATGTTGTTATCAAATGAATTTCCGTTTCGGTAATAGAAATATCGCGTCGTTGTCAAACTCATGTCTCTGCTTAGAAACTAGTTTAGAGAATATAAATATTTTTTTTTAATTTCTAATCAGAGATAGAGCCCCGAGAGAAGAGAATGATTGTCGTTCACGCTCTAGTGGGCGTTAAGTCAAGTGATTTTAGACCCAAACTAGGCGACCTAATCACGAGAAAGGTTGAAATTAGAGTAACACCTAGTGGAGGACCGAATCAGTTTTCATTATTGGATGACTTGTGGTTAGGAGTGGCCGAGCCGTGCGAAACACTACAGAAACGTTTGGACGAAGACGAACATGGTGGGCATATCGTATAAAAACCATTAATGTCTCATCCCACACATCCTCGTCCATCCTTTTCCAAATAAAGCCCCAGCCGTTTTTCATCTCTTATCCCTTCCGATCCCAGGTGGGTCTCTCCCACATTTTTGTCCTCTGATTTTCATCTGAAAATCAAAGTCCCTTTCTGCATTATATGCATCTGTTGTTGGCTTTCTTACCTTTACTATAATTAACAGAAATTGTCATCAAGGGCCTTATCAAGGTAATTTTGCGGATTCAATGCCAGGGTTAATGCACTATCGAGGAAGACTTGAGCACCCATTCCGTTTCTTGAAAAAACGAGGGTTAATATTATGAAAAAAAAAAAAAAAAAAAGATCCCAAGCTAAAATTTTTACTGAGTTGGATGACACGCGACAGTTGACGAGTGCACTAGTTTGGAGTTTTTATCCTCCGTTTGTCACATGCTTATCGATTTGGAGGTTTTTCTTTTGTGTCTTAACCCAATTTATCGAAAATTAACTGAGAATAAATTTACCACATTTTAGGGTTTTTAATGATAAAAAAAAATAGCTTAGGATAAATTTATCGCGTGAGTATCAGTTTGAGGATTTTTTGGTCAAATACTTAGTTCGTGGCAAATTAGTTTAGGTAAATTTGTCATATATGTACCAATTTAGAATTTTTTATGATCAAAAAATTAATTTATAATAAATTTATCACAAATATACCGATTCAGAGTTTTTCGTGAGCGGTCGACCAATCCAGAGTTTTTCAAAAACTATTGGACCCTTGCTTTTATTTCTCCTTTGGAGGATGTGCCAAGTGGGGATATTCTATGGTGTCAAAAACCTTAAATAAGGAAGATTACCGATGAGATCGTGAAAGCCACTGCTAAAAAGTGTTGAGATGCTTCTCCCCCTTTTAATATCCTCAAATTCGTCTCCAGTCTAGAAGTTATAACTCTTGAGTTTCAAACTTTGCAATAAACTCCATCCATTTTTAGATCTCTGTTTATTCCATCTCTATTTGAAGAAAAAATGGCATTTTATTTTAAGGGTCGACTTCCCGCACATCCACCGGTGAGGATGGCCTTTGGAAATCCTTGCACCGGATTTTCTTTTAAAATATTTTTTTTATGTCCAATTGGTTTTATCCCTAAGAAATTAACGCCATCGCAAATTTTCATTATCACTGAAAGTAGAGACCCGCCTAGTTCAACGAACAAAAAAATCCAATCAATTACGTGAATATCGATCTAATGGAAAATTTAAAAAAAAAAAGAATTCATCACTTCTTTTTTTTGGGTAAAGAAGAATTCATCACTTCACATGCTTATTTCTCAAAAAAAAAAAAAAAGGAAAAAAATTCCAGAGAAAAATTTGTTGAACATCTAAGAGAGGGATGAAGACATCAGCTGCACAAGCTCCAGCTGTTGGCATTCATTGAGTTATGATCCTTATTTTTTTAAAAATTATTTTTTCAAATAAAAATCATTAACAAAAAAGCCCCAAAAGAGAGGGAAAAAAAGGTAAAAGAGAAATCACAAAATTCTAGAGACTAAATTGAATATTTACCGATAATACATGGATCATATTAAATAAATTGAAAGTCTAGATATGAGATTATACATTAAATCAAATTTTATAATTTATTTTTGTCATTTTTCTAACCAAAAAAAATAATTTAAAAAAAGTTTCAAGAGAGAGAGAGAAGGGTAAAAGAGAAATAAATGGCTCAAAGCAGTTTGGGTGTCCCTTTCCTGCAAAAGGAAAAGGGTAACCCATTGATGTCCCATCCTCCTCTGACCCATCCTTGTCCAAACTGTTTTTACTCCCCTGTATTATCCCTACAATCCCATGTGGTTCTCTCTCACATTTTCTGTCCTCTAATTTTTATCTGTAATCAAAATCCATATTTATATTATTTCACTGGTCATGTCATGAATATATATATATATATTATCGAGGGCTGATACATGACACGGCTCTTGTGTCTTTTGCTATGACATTTTCCCGGATTTTTCTATGATTTTCTGTAAACTATCATGAAACCCTCGAAAGTAATTAAAAAAAAAATTGTTGTAATTTGTCATGATGATAGATGACGCTCCGCATAGAAGCTGGACTGCCTTCGCCTAAATTAAGGAAAGCAAAAATTGTCTGTTCTTAATTAAGTTAAATTAGCTACACGACACAGTCAGAAAAAATCGAATATTATTGCTCTTTATGTCATCAATCAAAGCTTCTTACTTCTTAGCGCTTTATGTCATCATCGATCATGATGGGTTTTGCTTCTTCTTTAATTTTTCTTTTTATGGTGTTTTTATTTTCTTCGATTCCTTTACAATTAAATGTTCCGACCCTTCAAGCAGGAATTTCCAAAAAAAAAAAAAGGTGAACGGCAATCATGCTTTATAGAGCTGGACATAAATCCACAGCAACTTCAATCATGCTTGAGCTCACTCGTTCCGAGTCCGACTCGGTTCAGTCCGAGTCCCACTCAGCTGATCATTGCCCCTCCCCCACAAAAAATTAGCTCCATCAAGAAAAGAATCACTCGGTCCGACTCGGTTACCCATCGAACCCGGTTCGGCTCCAGACCGCGTCGCGTATCCGCCTCAGGTCGCGGCCCTTGAGGGTCCGGCCCACCCCCTCAAACACCGACGTCGCCGCCGCACCCTTCCGGTTCCGCGCCAGGTACTCGTGCGGCGGCATCATCCCCGCGTCCCCATCGTCGAACGTGTCGTCCGAGTCGTGCGACGATTCGGCCGAGTCGGCCCGGTATATCTTGCTCCAGTCCGGCACGTTGACGGGCGCCGACGACGCCAGCTGCCGCCCGCGCGGCGACGGCGCGCCGGTCTCGTTCCCGTGGAACTGGTGCACGATCCTCGGGGACGCCATCACGCTCGAATCCATGAGAGCAAGGGACAGCCCGCCCGCGCGGCGGCCGTCGCCCGGGATCCCAGGGCCGCCGCCGCCCATGCCCATGCTCCCGTCGCTCCCGTTGGCGCCGCATGGGGTCCACGAGCCCCGCGGGTCGTCGGTGTTTCGGCCGCCCGTGGGCACCATATCGTCCACCGCCGACCAAATGTCCTCCTCATCGAGTTCGGACACGTCAGCGCCGTTGACACCATGGCCGCTGCCATCGCCATAGCCGTAGCTCCCCAAGTATCTCTCGCTCAGGCTTATCGTCAGTCTCCGGCCTTTGGCCATAAAAGGCGGTAAGTTTCCGGCGAGCAAGCTATTTTCCGCCGTCGACCCTTCTGAGAGACAAAGCTTATAAATACGAAAATCACGTAAAAAATAAATTTAAAGAGAGCTAACTACTAAGATTCCAATTTTCAATTTCTCTAGTATTATTGTAGGCTCGGCCTTGAGCGAAAGGACGGGTATATATAGCATGGTCCGCGGGTGAATTTCATTTGAATTTGGGGTTCATTTCATGTGGAGTCACACCCCCCCAATAATTGACTATGGAGAAAATGGAAGGCCGGCGAGACGGGTACGGAAACCGTCTAGGAAATGACACATCATAATCAAATGAATTAATACCACACTCCCAAAATCCACGTCTCATTTCTGATTTAAGTCTCAAATCAATTTTCACCTCCCAAAAAGGATCAGATTAGTACGAACCAAATTAATTTCTCATTTTGCTAAAAACCCAAATTGGAACCCTCGGCAAAAACAATCTCTTAACATACCGCACAAATCAAAATGCATACATGTCAACACCGCATGACAGATGACTGCAATGGATAATGACTTCTCTAGCGTGGAGATTCCACGCTCTAAGGGTAAGCATGGTTCAGATAAGTTCAGTTCCCTTGGAAATGAAAAATCAAATCGGTAGTCCCGATTCTCAATTTTTGAAATCGATAAAATGAAAAGAGAAAAAAAAAAAAGATAGAGGGTAAAGAACTTTATTAGCTCACTAATTACATTTCCCTATGAGATGCACAACCCCTAAGTGAACAAGGGATATGGCATTTGTTTCCGCGCAAGTCTCTTTCTTTGCATAGAATCTAACTTCAAGAAACAGTAAAGAACTGTGCAAGTCCCTTTCTTTGCATTTGAAAAATAAAAATAAAAATTTATTGGTTCGGATGGGTGATTCAATTCCCCCTAAAACCAATCCCGTCCAATCCGGGCAGATCTTGATCTTGTCAAATCCATTTTGTTCCCCCCCCCCCCCTACTCCACATGTGTTGACATGAGTAAATTTTAGCGGAGAACAGGGTTTGACTTTATGGTATTTTTATGAGATAGAGAATCTATTTGAACTAATTGTTCATGGAGTGCCAATTTTGTGATTTACCGCGATACCATAATTAGCATGGGGCAAACATAGCATGAAGTATTAAATTTAGTTATTTTCACAAGAGAAAAATGATTTTAGAGGACTTACATTATTAATGATATGGAAGGCATTGAAATTACACTAATGAGCTCTAACACGACGAGTATGACTTAATCGTCCAAAACTTCAGTCTCGATATCTTCTATCATCTAATAAAAATTAATATCACGAAAAATCTCAAACTGATATAGCTGTGAAGACCTTATCCAAATTATTTTTTACCTTAAATCTTAAATTGATGCATATGTGATAAATTTATTAGGTATTACTAAAAGGCGGCACATAAAATAAATCAAATAGAGAAGTGATATAAGCGGGGCCACGCGCGGATGTGGGCGCGTGTCTTGCATGTGCGAAGAATTGACTTAGGAATGACGTCGGCAGGTGTTCTTATCGAGACTCGACTCAGGAAGGTAAAAATGACGGGGAACTTTCCTTTTATGGGCAGTCTGAATTGGACTGTCCAGTGTATGGATTTGCCCCCTCTTAGTTTGACTTTTGTATTTGTCAGTGTAAAATTGCAGACTGATTTTATAAAAATTATTTCTTTTTTAACAAATGTTTTTTTTTGTCGGATTTTAACAAATGATTTAACTAACCCAATTTTGAAAAATTATTCAGTTATTTTGACCATTTCCAACCAATAAACTATGCGGTGCCTTTTCGCAATATCCAATTATATTCATCTAATTGGAGATATGAAATTCATCGAATTTTTTGGACAAAATTTGAGATTGAAAGCTTCTGTCTTTGTACTTCACGCCAGCCATTACTGACCATTGCGGGGGAATGACAACGTTCTATTTTGTCCTTTTTCTATTTTTGAGATAAATTTTCGGGAAATAACAAGAAGAAAACTTTTACTATTTTTATTTATTTCTAAAACAGAAACAAAAGTAAAAGTTCTTTTCATTAGTCATTTCGAAATTCTTTTCATTGCTCGCTCCCCCCTCTCTCGATCGCATACATGCCTCTTGCTGCTGTGTCAGTTGCCATTCATCATTCACAAGTCATCGTCTATCGATTGCCGACTCTTATTCACCCTTCACCGTTTGCCATCTGTCAATCTCTTTCCAAGGCTTACCGATCAAAAATCATAAAAATTTTATGTCATTATTACACGACGTTCTATTTCGAGAGTAGATTTTTGTGTCATAATTAAATGCGTATCTTTGCTCAGAAACTCATCAAATGAATAGACATAGAAAAATATGTTTTTGACCAGAAATAAAGCTTGGGAAGAGAATGGTTGTCATTCGTGTGCTCGCATTCCTGTCGTACGCTAAATACATATTGTGATTAAGACTATTTCCTTATAGCTAATAGTATTACAATGCGCAAGTAGTTCCAATGACTTGGCATAAATAGCATCGCAAAAATTTTGGTAGATAATTAATTTGGGATATATCACTGAAAATCTCAAAATATGTTCATAATGACTCAAATACCCTCAACTTTTTTGTGTCATCAAAAATCCTACAAGCGACACAAATATCCATAACTTTTTTTTTGTGTCGTGAAAAAGCCTAAATTTATACGCACGTAACGCATATGCCCAATATTATAATTTCATCCGGCGTATATTTTTCACACTGGCATAATTTTGAGGGGTTTTTCTATGACACAAAAAAAAAGTTTGGGATATTAGTGTCACAATGGGTAAGCTTAGGATTTTTAGCAAGACAAAAAAAAAAGTCTAGATATTTGTGTCACATAGGGTTAACTTTGTGGTAATTTCCCAATTAATTTTGCTAAAATTCCTAGAGAAGGCATGAAATAAACATTCGATTACTCGGTCAGAAAAATTACGTTCCCGCCTAACTATTCCCCGACACCTTCTCGAAGTTCAGGTCTCGAGACTATCGCTGGACCTCCATTAGTCCTTTCTGACACGTCATTGTATGCCGGTGAGAGGTACTAATTCTTGGATTTATTAATTATTACAAGACAAAATTTGTCACTACGTTCATTCTCGTTTTTTTCCTTAAAGCCTCGACACGTCATACTTCAATGCACCTCCCCAAAAAATAGATAATAAAAAAAAAACTACTTGACCCCACCGTGGGCCCCGGATCCACGTGGGCGCATTTGTCAGGCCTCTCCAAGCGTCCTCCTCTAGACAACTGACGACACGTACCCTAACTTGCGCCACCCGGCGGGGCCCAACGACACACGTCCTTGTCTCGACACGTGTCGCGAAATGACAGGGCAAAAATATGTGGTTAGGTCTTTTCGGATGAAGTGAAAGTGGAGCGCTAATTATTATCCGGGGCGGGGGGGAAGATTGCATAATTGTTGGTTTAGGATGCGTAATCAGGTTTTAATTATTGGCTTAAATAATTTAATCTTGTTTACATTATAAATGTCCCAATAATGCAAGTTGGGGCCGGGTGTGATGGGCACGTTCGACGGGATAATAATCTTTTTTGGGCCTCGTGGGGCCCAAATCGGGGCCCACGGAGCACTTGTCGTCTTGTGGAGGGTGAGGCCAAGGACCTAACTTATCTTGACTTCCTTGCGAGTTTCTTTTGACCGCCATACTATAATTCCTTTTTTAAAGAAAGAGAAAAAGACAAAAAGAAGGAAAAAGACGGGTCAATTGCACAGAATTAGTGCCAAAAAAAAAGGAAAAAAAGAAAAAAAAAAGAATTGTTACTCCAATTCGGCTCGAGAAGTCGATACTCAAATTCACGAGTTTGATCGCGATCGATTATCAAGCTTAGGCGTGACGGAGCGAGGCAAAGGACCCATGCTCGAGGTTGGATTCATTGTATTTTGGCCGTGAGAAAGGAAATTATAACATGGACTCGGAGTCTAGCTCGAGTACCAAATGACACTCGCATCCGAGTTCTCTTAGTTTGCTGATTGGTCGAAAAATATCTTTCAGGAATTCTCATTTCGAATTAGGGTCTGCTCATTTGAAGGAAAAACGGTTTTCGAAAGATTAATTTCCGACTTTTTGATGTTAGCTTTTTTCATGAATTGAAAATGACAAGTTTATATCGAGGGGAAGTTATTCTCTTCTGACAAGAAGAGAAATATTTTCTTTAGACCATTAAACAAATAAAACTAATTATTTTCCGTGAAGCTAATTTTCACTGAAAATATGTTTTTTTTACTACAAAATTTTCGTTGAAATAAATGCGCTGTTGCTTTAATTCGGAACCCGTTGCTTACTTTTGCCGATTGTTGCGGCATCACTTGCGTGCAAGCTTGAATCCAATGATTTTTGACCACACGTGCGAGGAGTCCCCGTCCTATGCGTCAGCTAATCTCGATGATTTAGAGATGTCACTTCTGATCTTATTTAATTGGCATAATTATACAGAAGAAATATTAAGACAATGACATCTTAGGAATACCCAACCATTGAGATTTGGTTTTCCTTTTTATTGAAAATTGGAAAATGTTTGCGAGCAGAAGGTCAACCTCAGCATCGTTGCATCAAATTGCCTAACCATACCTAATTATATTCCATTACGAGAAATCACTTAATTTTTGCTTTGTATATTCTTCTTGCTAATATTTTTCTTGATTGCCTCACCATCATATGCAAACAATATCATTTTAAGTCTCCAAATTCAAGTTTAGGCTCACACCTTACCCGATTTATAAGACTTATGGGATATTTAAAAGGGAGAGAGAGAGAAATAATATTACCAAAAAGATCGATCTCATACCCTAAAAAACTTCCAACTTTAACTCTTGCCTTTCGATCAAAGAAAGAAAAGAAAAAACTCTTGCCCCAATTCTATCTTTGGTTTCATAAAGAACCTCCAACTTTAGGTACAATACCGATACTATCATAAGCTTCTTTCTTGTCTCACAAAAATCCCTTAATTTCAGGTGTTGTCTCAATTCTATCATAAACTCTTTTTTTTCCTTATAAAAAAACAATCAACTTTAGGTCTAGTACCAATTTTATCCTAAACTTATTTTGGCCTCATAAAAGATTCAAACTTTAGGTCTAGTTTCAATTTAAAAGGAGAGTTAAGGGAGGCAAATTTGTGACTCAAGTAAAAGTTTGTGGTTTTATATGAGATTTTAAAAATTTTAAGATAAAATTAAGAATGAATTGTAAAATTGGAACTGAACGGTAAAATTAGTATTTTTTTCATAGGACAACAAAAGTTTAAGGTAGAATTGGGACATGACCTAAATTAAGGGTTATTTATGGGATAAAAAAGAGAGTTTAGGGTAGACTTGAAACTTGACCTAAATTTGGAGGTTTTTTATGAATGAAAAAGTAACATTGGGACAAGAGCTAAAGTCGCGGGTTTTCTATGATATTAGGTTCAAAAATTTTATAAACCTATTACTACTGTGTCAATTTAGTCATGTTTTTTTTTTAATTGTTGAGTCCTAAACTTTTTGTATTTGTGTCAATACAGTCAATCCGGCCAATTTTGCTTGGAAATTGTAGACATGGATGCTGACCACGTTACGTGATGGGAATAGATTTTAATAATATTTTAATATTTTTTCAAGTTATTTACTTACTAATTTACTCTTGTTCTTCTTTCTCTTTCTCTTTTCCTTTATTCTTCTTTCTCCCGTCGATGCCAGACCTCAATGATCTGCCAAAGGTCAGGATCGGCAAGGTCGCTCTTGCCTCGCCTGTCATTAGCGAGGCTCGGCCTTGTCCAGCGATAGTGAGCTCGACCTCACCATGTCCATATTGAACTTTTATGTTTCCTTCGGATTGTGAAAATTGTGAATCCGGTGGTTGGATTGAAGTTGTTCCAATCAAAGAAGAAAATGCACGTCTTGGCAGTCGTCCTACTACTACTGCTAGCTTGCTTGTCCTTGTGCTCTTACAGATTTAGAGAAACAAGCGCGATCCGTCGAAACCGCGGCGTGTTCGCAAGTTGTAGATATCCCGCCATGGGAACCCCATCGCCGAGCACCTACCTCTATCATTGCCTCCTGGAGATCGGGTTCCACCTGTTCTGGCACCGGGCCTACGAGCTTGTGTATTTTGCTGTTCACGACTGTAACATATTCATGCCAATATCTATATATGGATTATGTCTCTCACGGTGGTGCCCCGATCAGTTATCCCATAGTTGAAAGTGATATTACCCATCCTCTGTAGAGAGGAGCCCATGCTTTTGTGTTGTGTTCGACACTCCGACACTTTCAACATGCAATCGACATGTGGTTAACGCTTCAGCCATGCTAGCGATATGCGAGTTCAGTATCTCGACACACCATTTCATTGCAAACAAGGTCAATTTTAAGCATTTTCAATAAATTAGAGATCAAAATGTTGATTTATAAACGAGATATATATATGTATATGTATATACGCTCAAGTTATATATCTAAACATCCCAAAGTTAATATTCCCGGTCAACAACAAAAAAAATAATCGTGACTGATATTTTTATATGTACACGAAAGTTTATCATGTATATATAAAAATATGCATTTAATAAACGTGTTTCAACTTATCAAAATCCTTTATTTTTTAAGAAATGACATATCGACGTGTCGTGTCATGTCGTGTGTCGGTTCTACTTAGCTTGTATGAACATTTTCAATACGAGGCGGAGGCAAGCTGTCATGGTGGTTGCTCACTCCCCAACAAAAATGATAGCACAGCATTAGTACTTACTTTCATCGTTTCCATGGAAACTTTATATACTGTTTAGAGGTTACTTCAATTTTATTTGGCAATTCGCAGGATTGATGATCAGCTCGCACGTTGGGCCATCCTCGTGGTCATGTATTTGTTAAGGAATACACCCGAATAGGCTGGTCCGTCATCTCAACAAGCAAAGGCCCCCTTTAACTAAGAACAAAGAAAAGCAAAGCACATCCTCTCGTTCCCTCTTAACCATTCTTCTGAGCTCTGCTTAAGACTTTAACCATTTTTTTTTTTAAAGCTCTGCTGCTACTTTTCTGAGCTCTACCTAAAATTTCTTGTAAGTCTGAATGCCAGTCTAGCTACGAAAGATGATACATGCACATTCACCTTCGAAAAGAAAAAGAGTGCACTGGTGGTTGTAGCGTCTTTAACCGCAACAATAGCATTCCAAGTTGGTATCAACCCTCCGGGTGGTGTCTGGGGAGACACCGTCAAACGTCCGGGTGGATTTTCGGGAGACACTGCCCTAAGTGACGATTCGACAAATTCGACAAATCTACAAGCCGCAGGATCTTCCATCATGGCCGACGATGATCCGGCAGGATAGTTGCTTTTCATGGCGGTTACCACCATAGGCTTTCTTCTATTCCTTAGAATCATCCTGGTACTCGTGAGCGGCCTCGGCCTCCCTTGAGGCGTAGGTTTTTCCTGTGGGTTCTGATGGTGATCATGTCGATCGCTATCATATCCATAGCGGTCACCCTATGCTCTCTCAATAATAGCCGTCATGCCCAACGACCGAACGGGGTTTGCTCTCGGACACAATTGGACAGAATTGGTTCTTAATATCGTCCGGTCTTGCTACTCGACTTCTTGAGTTGACTAAGTTTGTGACTGAGCTTATGTTTTTCAGAGAGATGGAAGCATGTGCTGTATGTGTATACAAGCTGTGCTATCTGTCAAACTATAGTGCTGTTGTTTGGACCATGACATGATCTTATTATGTCAAGTGCTGGGTCGTTTTTGCTTTTGCACTACGGCACGAAATATGGTGCGCATGTAATTGGCAGGGTTTCATTATTCCTGTCTTGGTATGAGTCGTTAATCATTGTGCAATGTAACCGCACGTTTTCGCTTTATCCGGACAATAGTGTTTACTTGGACCTGGAACTGTCCGGTAGCTCTCTCAATTAACACAACTCATTCACCTTCAAAAGTATTTAATCCCATGAGAATGGCGATTTTGGTCGCCGTTTAGTCGCACGCAAAAAATTGAATTTGGCGACGTTTGGCTCAGCATCAGTCCGCCTTTTGTTTCTCTCTTATTGATGGCTTTCATCTTCTTTTAGATCAGACAGAAGTTCCCAACATGAGATTTCCAATCCTCTCGCTTTCACTTTGTACGTGCATGTTGCCTTTCTTTCCCCGCAGAAGATAAGAACTTGGATCACACACGGAATTGACAATTCCTCTAACACTTCTAGTGAGTTCCACAGATAAACAACTTGCATTTGCAAGGGCCTAGCTACATCAATGTGATAGCAGCGGCCACTGTATGATTCCCTGAGGAGGAGTCAATGAGTGGATCCGGCTCCCCTGACATAGTTGTATGACATAAGAGATCTGGGCCATCCAATTTAAAAATGGACGGCCCAGATTGATCAATTCAAAATTTTAAAATTCCCACCGAAAAATTTTCCCTCTTTTACAAAGATGATGTGGATCAATTTGGGCCATCCATTTTGAATTGGATGGCCCAGATTGGATAATGTCACCCCTAACATTATGTTAGGGGATCCAAACACGGAGTTGAATCTGCAAGCAGTCTTTCTGCCACGGATAAAATCAAGTGAATTTCGCCTAGATGGAATGTATGAAATTGACGCATGATAAGTTCAACTTAAGGATCAAGTTATGATTAATTTTAAATCATGAATAAAAGTATTATAATCATGAACCAATGTAGAAGAGCCTTGTGGCATCTCTATCTTGATTTAATCTCTCTAATTGTGTCGACAACTTTAGTTATCGATTAAGCCAACCTGGTGTTCATATATAATCTCCACAAGATAAAAAAAAAAAAACGATGCCCAACTATAGATTGTATACCGAAGAGATCGCTCTCTTGCTAAGTCACATGACTCAAGTAGTCATGACAATCGAGAGCTGACGGTGGCTGGCTACTCGAAATGAGCTCTTGTGTCGGGATCAAGCGCTTCTGGTCATAACTTTTGTAGAACCTTGCGGATATTTTTCATAAAATCTGTTTGGGAATTTCAAGGATACATGTCCACCTAGCTATGTTACTAAACCTAAGATTAGAAACGATCTGGAATATCATGCTCTATAGATTGGTGATCGTCCAGCTTTGCAAGATTGTCAGCTTTCTAGATAACTCGTATCATTTTCGTCTTTCCTAATTTTCAAATTTACACACTCTTACAGCGTAAGAAGCTGACACGTGGACGTCGGGAAATTGTTCCATGGACACGTCACGTAATGTTTTTATGTTTCTCTCTCTTTTATAAGTCAATGACGTGCACGGACAAGTGGAATATAGACTATATCCGGCGGTGCAAGCAAAGCAAATCTTGTTTGATTAATTGAAGAAGATGCGATCCTTCTGTCCCATTCACATTCGCTCTGGGCCTTCTTTCTTTTTTCCTTCATTGCTCCTCCTTGTTTTGTCTTTCCTTTCTAGGGTTTTCGAAAGCCACGTTGATAGTAATTTTATCCAATGCATCGATCAAGGATCTCGTTTTGACATTTAAGAGGATAATGCTCCGAGGAATTGATTTATCGGATGCTAAATTAAGGGAAAATAATGCATAAACCGGCTGCGTGAAGAAAATTATACGTGAGCAGCATTATCCCCTTTCGACTTGAGGATTATAGCTCCCCATTCTTTCAAATCAACGGTGTGTAGAGCCTATTGATTATTAAGATATACGTGTGAGTTGTATTAGAGAAATCTTAATAGGAGAATTGATGTAAGGTTGAACAATTAATATATACTGGTTAGCTCATAACTCATTACTTTAACCTTTTTGAATGAAGCTGGGTCAAACTAGATATGTTTATCTTGGGTTCCCTCTTAGCGATCTTCTCGAGGGAAGGTATCAAATTTCTGATACGCTCTCCTAACAAATCAATTGGTGATTGATTGGTGGGTCCCCAATCTGTTCGCGGGCTGATGGCAGCCTTCATGGTTCGGTCGATGGGCGTTATGATGCAGCAGCGCAGACCCAATGGCAGCCTTCATGGTTCGGACCAGATAAAGAGACTACAGATGAGGGTGGTTCGATTGATGGGCACTGTGGTGGAGCAGTCTAGGGCCCAATGGTAGCCTTCATGGATCGGTTCGGAGAAAGAGACTAGAGATGAAGGGCACTCTCAACGGAGCCTCACTCTTAAATTTCTCTTTACTCTGGCGACTTGTAATATATACTATCGTTACTTTTAAAATATAATGTAACAGCACATAACATAAGCATACTACTCGGGATATAAACTAAGTTTGCTACTTTTTTTCTTGGTGTCTTAATGACCCTCAATTTTCTAATGTCTCATGTGACTCGTGTCACCATATGAGCAATTTCTTTAACCATGTAATCATTTGCGGAAATGTTTTAACTCGTTTTCTTGAATGGTTTCCACATGCAATGTCACATGATTGGTCAACTAAACCAACTAGTATCTCACATGGGCCAGGTAATCCCCCTTACACGTGTCACCCTCTCATAGCTCCCTCTCATCTGTTGCTTTCCAAGAACAACAGTATATATGCGTGCGTGTGGGAAGTACACAACACAAAAACTTGTTCATATGCTTCGAAACTTCATATACGCTTTGAGAAGCAAAAGCGCAAACCGGTAATTGCAAGGCACAAGAAGGGCAGCAACAATGGGAAACTGCTGCGCGCACGAATCGGCGTTGTCGACGGTGTGGGCTGGCGACGACTGGGAGTCGTTATTGGTGACGGGCACGGAGGAGGAAGAGCGAGAAGCTTTATTGCGAGGAGACGCGGCGACGCCATGCAGTTCCGGTTCCTCGCACGGCGGGAGAGAGCAGGTGAAGATAAAGGTCACAAAGAAGGAACTCCAGGAGTTGCTGAAGCAGGTGGACGTGCGAAAGCTTTCTCCTCAAGAAGTGGCGGAAAGTCTGTTGATGGATGCAAGCGCCGGTGGCCGCCACGGCGGCGACCGCTGCTCCACCGATAAGCACCACCGGCCGTGGAGGCCGGGATTGAAGAGCATTCCGGAGGTCAACTAATATCACGGGCCTTCCTTGATTTGTTTTGACTTCTACGTTTCTTTTTGTTTGCTTTCTATGTAGATATATTCATATTTTGTAATCGAGTGGTTGTTAGAAGGTGAGCGGCCATTGTAGTTTGTGGGTGGATATCTTTGGATTTTCCTTGTTTTTCTTTGGGAGAAGGGGAAAGGAAAATGAGGTCTTACCATTATTTCGATCTGTTGGCCTAATACTTTGATAATACCGTCAATAATTTCTAACCACATAATCTCTCCATCGATGAATATTTTGTGCAAAACACGTGACAATAATGTGTGAATTTACGGTTGAAATTGCACCGTCCCTTCCTGACGATAGTATCAAGGAAGCATTTCCCATTTTATTATTTGGCTTACGAGCTTTTCTTTTCCAATGTTACCGATTTCATTTTGAGATCTTGATACACAGACACATCTTCTTTATTTTGTCGATGAGTTGTGTCTCCATTACCTTGATGGAAGGGGGACACGGATGGAGCGAGAAAAGAATCGTTCAAGGACAGAAAGTCTCACTTGTTTTCTGGTAATAACTTTTGCAAATTTAAGGTTAGGTTGGAAAATCAATTTGTAAAGCCACGTTATCGATCAACGTTCCAATTTTGAATGTCCAACTGACATTCGACCACCACGCATCATTTGTTAGACTAAATTTGCACTGTTAAAGTTTGGTTAACCATTTTACACACCAATCTAGTTTTCTTAACATTGCTCATGAATTTTGACACAAAAAAGAAAATTGTCCATGAAAATCGAAGCAAACGCTCCGTTTGTTTCGCAAAAAATGAACGATTTGAAAAATATTTTCTTAAAAATAATCGCATGCACCGCATACAACTAATGAACAAACGGAAAATATTGTCATCTTACATGAAAATGTTTTAACATTAAATATTATTGATAATGAAAATTTTCAATCAATAAATTATTTCAAATGACAGAAGTGACCATTTTCATGAAAGTACTTTCCAAATACTTTGTTTGCCGCAAAATGAACGGAGCGGAAATTAGGGTTCTTCTATGGCCCGAGCTCTACAATGGGCTAGTACAACTCAGCAGTGAGAAGCCCATTAACCCCATTTCAAGTTGGTCTGCTAGACAAATAGGGTTCATGGGCCAAGCCCGCAACTAGAGAGGCCTGGCTTGACCTGACCTCATTCACTTTCTTGACCAGTGTCCACGTCATAATTTTGGCCATGACGTCACGATGTTCATCTTTATCCTAGGGTTTTTTTTTAAAAATTCTAGGGTTGATGTGCCCCAGAAAGATGAAGCTTTGTATAATTTTTTGGTTGGTGCTGACTTTAATGCCCCAGAAAACAGGCACCAGGCCCATTAATGAGGCCATACAACCACGGTGACCACCACCGATTTTATGGCGTGACCACCAACTGCCGCCACCCCATTGCAAAACTCCCCCACCTTCTCACGGTCAATCTTTTTTCCAAGCATGTGAATAAAATATATGCACTTGTTTCATCCATGAAACTGCAAGAAACGGTGTAGTGGATGCGATAATTTTTCGTGCTGGTTGAGGGATTTGTCCATGACATGATGAACAAGGAAAGTCAATGATATGCAAGTCATGTCGAGCTCTTTGGTTATTGAAAAAACACGGTCTGATACGAAAATTATTATATAGACTTATTTTTACAATTGGTACGCTTGACGAACTCACGAAAAGTAAATTACAGATATAGATTTGTCTTTTTTGAAGTCTAATGTAACATGAATCCCCTTATTTTCGTGAAATGTGATGGATTTCATTCATTAGAATGCATTTTCGTGGAACTACGTCATGATGGCTTATGTTGTGTGACCATAAAACGAGTTGATGATATCAACGTTTCCCTTCTTTAAGGTGCGATGGTCAACGTAATATGGAAATCTTTAGTGATGATAACAACATTAAAGAAAAGCGAAACCACGGCAAACTTTTCATGTGATAGATTTCTACCAAATGGTGGAGATGAGGATCGGAGATCATTGAGAAATTAATGTACTTGAACATCCTGCTTCGTCTAATTTAAGTCTAGTAAGTTCATTTAAATAATTTGATCAGATAAAACTATATAACAAACCTTATGGGTTTATTTGCGATCATTTGGATGACATAGATTCTATTTCTCATGCTAACTGACTTCAAACAATTCCATGTTTCGATCACCTGCATAGTTTTAGCTCGAATCTCACTAGAGTCGTAAAGTTATTGAGATATTTCATGGATCGGGAGTTTATTTATCTCACAAGGGCTCCATTGTTGTTAAAAAAACTATTGTTTTGTCTGTTGAATATCACAAAGTAATGAACTTGTGCCATTAATGGGACAAGTTTACACAATAATTTCAGTTCATGCTGGGCCATACTTTGTTATGAGCAAGAGGGTCCCTCCCGCCTTTCCTTTCCCTGCTTTCTAATTCCTGGTGGGTAAGGGAGGGGACCCTCACGCCTGTCACGCTTACTCAATGACCGGTGTACAGAAAGCTGAAGGCAATTGATGGCTTTAATGTAGGAGGTTGTGGTATACTGTTCTTCTGATCTGATTTTGGTTTTTCTTCGGTTTCGGTCCTATTTTTGATGTTTTGCACTTGTGGGGTCTGTTTAATTCTCAAAGACCGATACAGCTAATGCTATGGCGAAAAGAAGACATTGCTGCCTCTGTCCCCACTGCTCTTTAGCACCCGCATTCATGGCTAGTCCTCACTCACTCCTGCGCACAGACACAGGCGCAAGCTTTGCTCTTTTCCTCTCCCATGGACCCTTCTCTTTCTTTTCTATCTTTGCCTTCACACACCCACCATACCAATCCTCCTGAATTCGGCTATGATTAATGTTTGTTGACAGCACCGCTTTACACTCTGTGCCCTTTTTTTTTCCTTTCTGTTCCCGTGCACTTTCTTGTGACCGAGGCTGCAGCTTCTTTTTGAGGAGCAAGACAGTGGAAAATTCAACTGGAGTAAAGGGCAGGGGAGGAAGGATGTCTCCTGGTCTCAGGATTGCGTTTTTCGAGGCTTTCTTGCTGTTTCATTGTGAGTGATCCTCCTGTTCTGCTTTGGTGTGTGCTGGGTTCTGTTTCACATTTTGCATCACCTTTGAATTGTTAGCTGGGTCGGAATTTGCACCTCAAGAATTTATCTGGAGTTGGCTGGCATTCTGATCGGTTGTGTTAATTGTTTGTGGAATTCTCAGGGTTTTTATTTTGAGCTCTGAGTTGATGGTCATTGGCTGTTTGATCTTTAGCATGTGTAAGAACTTGTTCAAAGTTGTTTAGGTTACTATTAATTGAGCAAAGTAATGGTGAGGACATTAAAATGGTATTGAATTGGGCAGTTCTAGTGCTTCTCTTTCAGGTTACCCGGTCGTAAGAACTATTAGATTTGAAAGGTGAACTGCAAGTCAGCACATTTTGATGCAACAACCTATCCCTTATGGTTGCAACTAATGCTGTAACTTGAAGTACGTCTAGTAGCTGAGATATTAATGGTTGATGCCTTGATGGTGTTAAACTGCACCAGCGATGGGTAAGTGCTTACGAAAATCCAATGTCGAAAAACTGGAGTCGATAGTAGAAACTGATATATCTCATTGACTCGCATGTCAAGGGCTTAATTTTTTAGCAAAATGAGTCCGAGTAGGTGTCTATAAGTTGGCACTTTGTACTCCCTCTTATGATATACTTCAGTTGCAATCCCCGATGGATCGTTATCTTAATGCAGTCACTTGTTTTTGGATTCAACCTTGCCTTTTTAGCATGTTGAGATTGAAAATCATGAAACTGCCTGTGAGAAATGATTCACACCGGAATATCAGAATCTTCAGCAAAATCCATTGAGTACTCTAGAATTAGCAGAAAAATAAGAAGAAATTCAGCATAAAAGACAGAGCTCTGTAGCCAACAAGGATCGGTAAAGCTTGTATCAGTGACTATGTGCTTCTGCATATGCTCACTGTGTTTGTTTAGCCCTCCAAGTTTGTGAACTTCTTTATAATTTAGCAAACGGTTGTTTTAATTTTTTTCCTTTCCTGTCTGTATTGATTGCTGTGAATGTTTATCATGATTCTTGATGGTGTTTCTATTTAGTTCACATTATTGTTAAATTTTTCTGCAGTTCTGCATAAATTTAGTTGTAGCAAATTGGATGACCGCACATTAGCAGACAAGAGAACGGATGCTATTTTTCCCGAGATATCCCCAACTGGGTCTCCTCAGCCCCTCCTTCCTCTTCTTGCACCTTCACCGTTAGCTCCCTTTACCAACACTACTGTGCCCAAATTATCAGGTACATATTATGCTCATATTTTGTTTCTCGAATTCATCTGTGCTTTGCCTTTGATGTCCTGAATGCTACCTTGTGTTATGCTCTTGTTGCAGGACTCTGTACATTAAACTTCACTGCAGCTGAAAACTTGACGAGCATGACCTCCATTGATTGCTGGGCTGTTTTTGCACCTTATGTAGCGCACGTGATATGCTGCCCCCAATACGAGGCCACGCTTACAATTCTCATTGGACAATACAGTAAAACCACTAATCTTCTCGCTTTGAATGGAAGCCTGGCCAATCATTGCCTCTCTGATATGGACCAGATTTTGGAAAGCCAGGGTGCTGGAAATAACCTGAATCAGATATGCGCGATTCGCCCATCGAATCTAACCGAAGCTTCTTGCCCGGTGAAAGATGTTTTCACATTCGAGAACACAGTAGAATCGTCAAAGCTTCTTGCTGCTTGTGAGAAGGTTGATCCTGTGAAAGAATGCTGCGAACAAGTCTGTCAAAATGCTATACTAGAGGCTGCTACTAAAATTGCTTTAAAAGCTTCTGATGATCTCTTAAGTCTCAACGAGCAGCACAATGTGATGGATCATTCAGCCAGGATCGATGATTGTAGAAACATCGTCCTGAGGTGGTTGGCAAGCAAACTCGATACATCTCAGTCGAAGAAAGTTCTCAGAGGGCTATCGAGTTGCAAAGTTAACAAATGTGAGTTCTAGTGCTAGCATAGCTCTTATGCACATTTACAATTGTTTCAGAACATGGTTGTTCATAAGTTTGAGTGTCCGTGTAGTTCCCGTGCACATGGTAGGTGCATATAACCCCAGAAGTTTTACGACACAGCCATGTCGATTGTGACACTGATAACAGAAGAAATGTCACGATCGACTCAGTGATGGCCTTGGTGGGATTTTGAGTGGAGAGTTTACTTTTTTTTCTCATGTGTTGTAGTTTTGAGCAGAAGTCCACCGACTTCATTATGTTTTTGCTCCTGACTTATCTTCTTTCAGTTTGTCCTCTGGTTTTTCCCAACATGAAACATGTTGCAAAAAGCTGTGCCAACAGCATAAGCAACCAGACTGCATGCTGCAGTGCGATGGAAAGCTATGTCTCCCACTTACAAAAGCAGAGCTTTGTGACCAACCTGCAAGCAGTGGATTGTGCTACATCAATGGGAGTGAAATTACGGAAACTGAATATCACTACGGATGTTTATAGCGCGTGTCGTATTACACTCAA
Organism: Psidium guajava; assembly: GCA_016432845.1. Classification (NCBI taxonomy): domain Eukaryota; kingdom Viridiplantae; phylum Streptophyta; class Magnoliopsida; order Myrtales; family Myrtaceae; genus Psidium; species Psidium guajava. The sequence continues at coordinate 29,271,139 of CM028232.1, read as the reverse complement.
GGACTTCTCTGTTCAAGGTTGACTTTACTCCTCCTTTCTCTTCATTATCCCAGCATGCTTCTATCTCATTACTCGAAGACAATCCTAACATTTGCTCTTTTTGTCGAATGGTCTCGGGGATCGGCAATTACAGTGGGAAATGAAGGTAATATCCAAATTACATTTCCAATTTATCTGTTCAGTACTATCTTTTCTTTCACATAGCTATCGAGGTGTGTGTTCGGATCTAGAAATTATGCCCCTCACTTATCACGAGCCTGACAATTGTGGGACATCTGAGGGTTGAGTTTCACATTAAATATTTGTGTGCCTTAGTAATTGGTGTAGAAGCTTTATCACATTTTGCTTGATTCTGCCTAGTTGTGCTTTATTTGACACATTGAATTGCTGACACTCTTCCTGGATAGTGTCCGGATGCCTCCTACCGAGTTTGCCTTCAGACGCCACATTCGACAAGTTTTCAGGGATCAGCTTCTTGTGTGATCTAAATGACAACATTCCTGCTCCGTGGCCATTGACTAGCCAGTTTGGAACTTCACTGTGCAATAAAAGTACGTTTCTAATGAGATACAACACTTTTGTTTCTCGCTAATGACTTTTCGCTTTTTTCTCCCCAATGACTTGTCATTTCTTGAATTCTAGCTGTCAAAATTCCTGCACTTCCAGCAGCGACATCAGATCAAAGTGGTAAGCCAATCTTTTTCCCATTAACTACTAGCCATTTTCCACCTGTAATCTGCATACGTTTTCTTGCGGGACAACTATAAATTCGTATAGTTGATGATGATCTCAAATTACTTTCATAAAGATTTAAGTCTTTAAACATAAACACTGATCAGCATTCTGTGTATTTCTGTCTAACTTCGTACCTAAGCTCCTACCCTTTACCAAATCTCGACAGTGGACGCAAGCAGACTAGGATTAGGATATGGAAGGCTGGTAGATAATTCGTCATCTTTTGTATCGCTATAGTATGCAGATGCATGTGGAAGGATCACTTTGGCTAATTGAGATGTTCGAGCTTGTGCTGTATACATGGAGGCACGCCTTGTTCCATGGCAAGACATGCATTTACAGTACAACAATGGCATCCCTTAAACTCTATGCAACGGAGCAAAATCTTTAGATCAGAATCTTACTTTGGCAATTCTGGCGTTTGAAATCAGAAGCAGTACGAAATTTCCGCATAGTTGCTGCGCTTGACTGTAATGCTTTCATTACGGACAGGTCTCCATGGCGAAGATGTGAAAAGCCTTGTGCTTTGGTCACTCCTGTCCGTTCTTACGATGTTGGCGGTCCAGTAAAGGGTGTACATGCTGGTCTCGGGGATGTTGTCAAGAAGCTTCTTTCACTTGAGGAACGTGGATTGTAAATCCGCGCGGTCCCTCGACGGCATCCGGGTCCTTTGACAGTGCAATGGAGGTAACAACCGTAAAGATTCCATGTCCTAAAGGGAGGTTTGCACCGACCATTACTGCCGTAAAAGAACATGCATCTACTCGAAAGTAATCTCAGAAGGGAGAGACTTGACCCGAGATGGCTCGAGATTTACCTTGCAGATTGCATTTGTTCAGCATTCCTGCATGAATTGTAATAAATTCGTGTAAAAAGGATTGCTATATGTTAGCATGAGGATAAGATGATACGGCATTATACAATACATACCTTATGATTGGTTTGCGGATGATATTGCATGAATGTCTTCTATTTCATGGAACTTGTGAAGAAATGAACTGTGTATTAAACTACTAGGAAAACGCCTTGAAGGGGGAAAAAAAAAAATAACTTTTGCCTTAAATCGAACCATAGGCGGCGGCAACAACAACAACAACAAAACCCTAAGCCTACAAAATCAGAGTCTCGTTGTGTTAAGTCAAGCTTGAGGGATAAAATTTCTACTTTGTCGCTGGTGATTCAATCAAAGTTTGGACAGATTTGAACTTATAGGGATAAACATGAAATAGAGGAAATAAATTTCGACCTTCGGCGACAAAACGTACAATTTCATTGTATTGGGATAGGTTTTAAAGCGAGGAAAACAGCGTTTCCGTTGCCTTTGGGTATGACATAAGGTGACAAAATTGGGAGAATTGTCCAAAAAAGTTTTATACTTAATGTATGACAGTCAATTCCGTCATGAATTTTTTAATTTAGTCGAAATGATCCAAAATATCCTATAATGTAGTCATTTTGTCTATCTTCAGTAAAAAATCTCTGACCTATCAGTCTAATCAGTGACTACCGTTCTACACGGCATGGTCAGCGATGTGACTTGTTAGACGGGGCTTAAAATAAAGTCATTTTGGAAAAGAAATAAAATTTTTAAACAATTCTTTTCTTTTCTTTTTTTTTTCCTTCGTCTTCCCAAATTTCTGCTAACAAGGTCTCAATGATGATTGGCCATCCTCGCTGGTCACAAGCAAGGGCATGCATGCCCTCGCCCAAATTAGGGAGAGGGCCATGGCCCCCTCAGATTTGGTCAGTGAGGATGCCCAAAATCCAGGAAGTTAGGGGAAAAAAGAAGAAGGAAGAATGGAAAGAAACAAAAAGAAAATAAAAGATCTCAAAATAACATCATTTTGAGTGGAGCTCGACGTGTTAGATTGCCGGTCATGCCACTTAGGCTGATCGGCGCATATGTTAGCAATTTTCGGTAGAATTGATCGAATGGTCCATATTGAAAAATGGTCATAAATATTTTAGAGCTAGACGGGCAAAATTGAAAACTTTAGAACTAAATTGGTGGCCGTGCAATAGATTTAGGACCGTTCCGACAATTTTCACCATCAAAATTAGCATTTGCTCGCCTTTGGGTATGGCCCAAGGTCTAATACAACGAACAGAAAAAAAAAATCCTCCCGCTTGTTGGACCTAAAATAATATGGGCCTGAGGTTTTCCCGTCCATTGGGCCCAAAAAGAAAATCTTATAATTTTGGAGTGGGATCAACGCCGAGAGCACTTTTTGATGGATTTCATTGCTGTCAGTGTTCGAATTTTACATTCTAGTCTTCACAAAACATAATAAGAAAACATAACGAACGACCTCTAAGGTAACGAAAATAAAAATATTCATCTTCATGCATAGCCTGAAAGTTAAACTTGACATGATTAAGCAAGACAACTTATGCCGAGGGCTACAAAATTAGGAACCAAAGTGACACATTCGTAGCCATTTTCTTCCCCTTTTGATTGTGCTATTCAGATACTTGTAGTTGTCTTTGAATTAAAGGAATATACGCAATCGCTGCGATCCCTAATTTTCCCCGAAAAGGAAATAATGTAATATGCGCAATCGATGTGATTGAGTTAAAACACTTAGGAGTATAAATTCATTTGGGCACATAATATAATTTAATGTTGGATTTAGTTATATCGGATTGAGTAATTCATCGCGAATTTGGCGGTTTGATTCGTGACTCTAGAGAGAGTACTCTTGGTTTGATGCATGACAAATGGCCATACCGTTAAAGCTCGACTTACTATAAGATTAAAAGTAAAATAAGATAGTTACGCATGATGTCTGACAAGATTCGAGACGATTAAGGAATCTTTATATGCTTAATTAATGGTATATATCTACAGTAAAACGAAAGCGTTTTACTTGCCACTGTCACATGCTTGTGGATTGTTTTACTCGAGCTTACTTGTTAATTCGAGGAGGCATTTAGCTTTTTAAACTCTTTGAACCGGGGAAAGATCATAAGATATAACATAAAAGAGTAAATGACACAAATGATTTATGGACTTTAGTCCAATGTTCAATGTAATCATTGAACTTTTTTATAGCTGAACTTAAGACCAATATGTAATGTCTTCCCAAAACTTTTAGTTTGTTCAATGTAGTTCATGAGCTTTTTTCACATAATCAATTTAGTCTATAAACTATATGAAGATGTTCAATGTTGTCACTAAACTTGAATTAATGAAAGCTCAACATTGAACATGTATGGAATATGTACAAAAAATTCAGAGACTGTATTGAATAAATTAAAAATTCATGGACGATATCGAACATTGAGCTAAAGTTCAGAGACTAAATTATACTTTTGACTAAAATTCATGAACCATTCAGTCCAAATTGAAAAGACCTAATCACAACTCTAGGAGAGGAGCTATTAATGGGGCAGGAATGGAAGTGGGGGCCCTCTCTACTGCTTGTGTCTATCTCCTAGTTGTGTCACTATTCCTAAGACAAACATACAATGCTCTCATAAACATACTCTACAAGTGTGAAACATATTATTTTCATACAATCAAGAAAAAATTAACAAAAAAGCCATAAATCCATTGTAATTGTGTTAATTCAGTTCTGAACTTTTTTTTTTGCCAATTCAGTCATAAATTTTTTGCATTTGTGCCAATTCAGTCTATTCGGTTAATTTTGGTCTGATATCGTTGACGTGGCACTGCCAACATTGACGTGGCTATTTTAATATTATTTTTGAATTGGATTGAATTGGTGAAAAAAAAATTTTAAGAACGAATTGACATAATTGCAATATGTTTAAGACCTTTTCAGTAATTTTAAGTACATTTAATATCTCACAATGTGCGAAGTCATGCACTTTACTCAAGCCTTTTTGGGGATAAGTATCCTTTTTTTTTAACTTCCCACTTTCTATAAGTTTGAATTTAGATAATATTTTTTGTTTTCAAAATTTGCAATGAAAGTACAAGTTTTTACAATAATGGAATATGCGCATTCGATGCGATTTCTAATTTGAAACAATGCATCGAATATTTTTTTCCCCAAGAAAGAAATAATGGAATATGCGTGATAGATGCGATTGAGAGAGTCTTCTTAATTTGATGCATGACCATGCTGTTGAAGTTCCACTTACCATAATATTAAAATTAAAATGAGATAGTTACTATTTAATGTCTGACAAGATTCTCTTTCACCAAAGAACCTTCATATGTTTTATTAACAGAGTTGAACTTGTGTAACCCCCAGAGGGGAATAGGGCTAAGGGAACCGAAAAGGGAATCTCAATCTTAAATTCATCAAACCAACAATGGAATTTAGAAAAGAAAAGAAAAGAAAAATATCCCATGATGCACATGGTCTCTTGAGAGCAATATACCACTTGTTTTCAAATGTGACCGACTTATCTAACGTCAAAGTAACTTATTTACTTTCCAATACAAAATATTATTCAAGTTTTAAAAGATTACAGGTTATATGTGAGTATTCATATCAGTATTTATCAACTAATTCTCCTTGACATAAAAACCATTTTGAGTCAGAGTCACTTGTATAGGATAAATGTCTAAAATTATTTGACAGGGATTGCGATTGTCCCGTGAGCTTCCAAGCAGCCAGGCATTTGAAATTATACTTTTTAGTTATAAGATAAAATTTTATTTATCTGATTTGACTTTTGATTGCACACCAATAAGCATCACTTGATCCTGGATCTATTAGTTATCTGCCTACATTTTCATGAATTTATACGTTCTACCTAGATTTTGGCACTATAAGGAAGTCTCTCCACAAGCAAAGTTAAGATACTAATACGAATTCGATATTTAATTTTGTCGGTTGTATTAATTTTGTTAAACGATGGATATTTTTCTTTCCCCATCGCAAGTGTAAAAGAATACTTTACATCTATTGGCGATGTTCCTAGTAGAATTTCTGCATTTATTCTGTCTTGCAATGAAGATGATTAAACCGTTCATATTTATATTGAATATGGAAACACTTTTGCATTGAATTGATGATGTTTAACCAAGAGTTTATTGTTATACTAAGGCTCCATTTGTTCCACAAAAAACAACTTTCAGAATTTTTTTTTGAATTTTTTGGCATTTGGTAACAAAAAATAAATTGGTCAAGAAAAATATTTTCCAGAAATAGAAAAAAAATCTTCAAAAGTGGTGAAAATGACCGGGCGGCCCTATTTTCACCCCCTATATAACTAAATCCACTCCCATTTACATCAAAAAGATAAATCTACCCCCAATCTTTCGATTGCAATTTAAAGTGACGGCCCGCTCCTTTTTTTTTTCTCTTTCAATTTAGGTTATTTACCATAGTTAAATATTTCACATGTTTTATTTTTTACCCAATTAAAGAAGATGTATTTTCAGATATTCCTAATATTAAGGAAAAAGGACATTCTTTGACATATTAAATAAAGAGTCTAGATATATATTGTAGAGTGATGAAATTAATAAAAAATTCACCACGATCTATTGAGAGAAGAGAGACTAACAACTGATAAGTTGTTATATGAAGAGTTTTTTTCATTTTTATACTATATCAAAGAATTCATCTTTTTTCCTTACTATATTAATAAGACACCTTTTATATAGAGCATGTAAAACGTTAGAAGAATATACAGGAGTAAACTAAAAATATTATGCACAGGTATCTTGATTTTTTCTCGTAAGTAGTTCATGGATGATTAGCTTTTGTCAATCCAAAATAATGATATTTCACTGAAAGCTTTCAACAAAACAAATTCTTACTTTTCCTACAATGTTTTAATTTAATTAAATTTCATCTACTTGACAATTTATCCATAAATTTGATGGACAACATAAACAAAGAAATAGATTCAGTTTTTTTTAATGAAGTAATATCTCACAATAAAAAAAATTAAGATAGTTCCTTGATATAAATAAAAAAAATCCACAATAAAGAAAAACTAAACATATAAAATTCTACCCACCCATTGGTTGCCTAGTTGGTAGATGGGCTTGAGACTATGCGTTTACAAGCATTAGGTCTTGAGTTCAAACCCCTTGCTGGATATCGGTAATTTAAGTGGAGGGTCGTGGCAGTGGATTGCTGCGCTAGCCCCCCTCCTCCCCGAGGACTAGTCGTGCTTCACCATTAGTTTGAGCATAAGCTTGTCGGCCGCACGGACACCTCGATTAAAAAAAAAATATGAAATTCTTCATTATGGTAGATAGATCTTACATAGATAGAGAAAAACTCAAAAAAATGGGAAATTAAATAAATTTGGGACCATCATTTTAAATTGCAATTGAATGATAGAAGGTGATTTTCTCTTTTAGTGAAAATTGGGTGGATTTAGTCATATAAGGAGTGGAAATAACGCTTCTCAAATGATATTCTCTTTTTGAAAAAAGGAAATCATTTTCTTTCATCTTTTCACTTTAAACTTCGTCACATTACTTTTTCTTTTTAATGTTTTTCTTTTCTTTCTTTTTCCTTCTTCCTCGGTCAGTCGCTGGCCACGGCAATGGCCAGTGACCTATGATAGAAGTGGGCTCGAGCTTGCCTAGCCTCGTCGGGATTTGGCGAGCTTGAGCTTGCTTGTGGCCGTCGCCGGCCTATTGCGATGAAGGAAGAAGGAAAAATTAAAAGCAAGAAAAGACAAAAAATAAAAATAAAAAACCTGTTTTTTTCTTTTATGAAAATTGTTCACATTGGCATGAGCAATTTTCAACTAAACGACAGCTTGCAAAATCAAATTAGAATTTCCTTACCAAACGATAGAATATATATATTTTTAGATCATTTTCAGATCTCAACTAATTATTAAAAAATATTGTCATTTTTATGAAAAATGACTTCTCGAAATCACTATAAAAAAATATGTCACATTTTTTACGAAACAAATAGTATCTTAGTTTTAAAAAAAAAAAATCTTACCAGGGATATAAAAATTTCCAGGGAAACCGGACAAAATAATTTATTCAGTTTTTATGAGAAAATTACGTGGTGGAGGCAGCACCGTGGCTTTAGTAGGTTAGCATTTATGGTATGCACGTACCATAAAAGCAAAGTGTTGTTGTCAAAGGCCCCGCTCAGATTCATGCGGATTTTTTTCCCTCCAGCTCAATTGTTAACTCGAATAGGCATTTAGCTTTTTAGAGCTCTACGAACCTGGGAAAGATCAAAATATAAGCATGAAGTGCTCTCATAAATACACTTTACAATTATCAAAATGTTCTTTTTAACATTTAATATGTCATAATATATAAAGTCATTTACTTTATTCAATCTATACGAGATGAGATTCATCTTTAACTTTCAGCTTTCTATAAATTTAAATACATATATATTAAAGTTTAAATTTAGGAGTGAAAGTCACAAGTAAATTTATTTAAAAATAATAGCACAAGCGTAGCCTATGAGACTCTTAATTTGAAGGGTTTTTTTTTTCTTTTCCAAATTAGGATTAATAAAAAAAATTATTTACAAAAAAGGGGTGAAAAAAAATATTTACAGAAACGGGCCCGTGCGGCACTATAAATGATGCACGGGCCCCTCGGCGGACCACGGCCCTTTTAACAATGTTTTTCTTTTTTTTTGTCACTTATATAACATAATTTTATTAAGATATATCTAATTATTTTATTTAGTATGTAAATTAAAAAATAAATTAGTTATAAAATAAAAATTATATAATTTAAATTTTAATAATTATTTTATATGTAATTATTATATCATTTTTTGTAAGTGTTTTTATAACTTTTTAATATATCTTTGGAAATATAATTTCATTTCTTTTGAATATTTTTTATAACATAATTATCAATCGTTAATTGAAAATTTTATTAAGATCCATGTAATTAATAATTTACTATGTAAATAATTAATAAAATTAGTCATAAAATAATATCGGTAAGATATGTAAAGATCACATATCCAAATTAAAAGAACATGGACAAGTTTAATAAATTAGTACCGTCGCACAGCCAAACCGATCTTGTGAATATTTTTAATTATTTCATTTGCATAGTAAATAACCAAATTTTGTACATATTAACATAAATTACAATTAATTATTGATAATTATGTTATAAAAATAAGCTAAAAAGGAAAATAATTTATATTTACAAAATTTTTTAAAATATAAAATTATTGAAAAAGTAAAATAATTTGAAATTTAAGAAAAAAAATGCGGCTGTGTGACGGTACTAATTTATTAAGCTTGTTATCCACGTTCTTTTATTTTGGATATGTGATCTTTACATATCTTACCGATTTTATTTTATGACTAATTTTATTAATTATTTACATTGTAAATTATTAATTACACGGATCCTAATAAAATTTTCAATTAATGATTGATAATTATGTTATAAAAATTTTTTCACAACAAATGAAATTATATTTCCAAATATATTTTTAAAAAATTATAAAAACATTTATATTTACATACTAAATAAAATAATTGCATACATATTTTAAAAAATTTAATTAATTATTGATAATTATGATATACGAATAAGCTAAAAAGGAAAATAATTTATATTTAAAAATTTACACAAATAAAAAATTATTAAATACATACTAAATAAAATAATTACATATAATTTTTAACAAAATTTGAATTGTTATAATAATTACATATAAAATAATTATTACAATTTGAATTATATAATTTTTATTTTATGACTATTTTTTATTTTTTTTTATCTACATACTAAATAAAATAATTAAATATATCTTAATAAAATTATATTATATAAGTGACAAAAAAAAAAGAAAAACATTGTTAAAAAAGGCCGTGGGCCGCTCGGGCCCGTGCGGCATTTATAGTGCCGCATGGGCCCTGTTTCCGTAAATATTTTTTTCACCCTATTTTGTAAATAATTTTTTTATTAACCCTAATTTGGAAAAAAAAAAACCATTTTGAACCCACGACACGGCAGACGGCCGTCATCCAAATCAAATATTTTTTGGCCTAACTTGGTCGGATGAACCAAATTGGTACCAATGTAAAAAGTTTTATAATTGAATTAATCCAATTAAAAAGTTTAAGACTAAATTGGTACCGATGCAATAGGCTTAAAATTTTTTAGTACTTTTCCTACCAAGAAAAAGTGTTTGACGATTCAAGCTCCTCGCTAGCTGTTCGAGATCACCCGGCGGATTATTTGAGATCAAACCCGAATCCTTTTTCCAGCTTCGGTAGCCGCCGCATATTCAATCCGATCAAATCGTGCCTATGAGCTTTTCGCACATTTCAAAAGGAGAGAAGCTCGGCTTTAACCCATCAAGCATTCATTTCGAAACATCATCAAGTTCATTCCTCGTCCAAAACAACACAAATTGATTGTTGATCGGATCGGCCTGAGCTCGTGGAGAAACGATGGCGACGACTGAGGTTGGACATTCCAGAGCAGCCACTGACCGTCGCTGGCCCAACCACAAGTAACACCTGCGACAGTCAATTTAATACAAATCGAAGTTAGACTTTCCTTAGCTCCTCGAATTCGTCAGCCATGATCCAAAAGCCATCTCTTTCCTCAAGCGGTTTCCTTTACTGAGTAAGCCACGGCGCCAGGCTACTCCAGTAGTAAAGTCAATGGCAACCTTGAGAACTTGCCGCCCCAAAAGTGAAAATTAGGTGGAACTGATACCTCGGGATATACTAGGATTACCGTTATAAAGGGGTGATTGTGCAAAAAGTCTTAAATCTATTTAATTATATCAGGGGATGATTGTGCAAAAAGTCTTAAATCTATTTAATTATATCAATTTAGTCATGAACGTCGATTTGCCAATTTATTTCTAAACCTTTCAATTATGTTAATTTAGTGGCAAGTCTTGTAAAGATTTATCAAATTAGTCATAAAACTATAATTATGACAATTGGTCAAAATGACTATATTGATAAGTTTATGACTAAATCGACAAATCGTTAAAATGTTCATGACTAAATATGCACGATTAAAAAGTTTAGAAGTAAATTGGCAAAATAAAAATATTTAGAAGTGAATCGACAGTCGCATAATATATTTAGGACTTTTTTGATAATTTTTCTTTAAAAAAAAAAGAAAGAAAGAAAGGGGTGCCAAGAAATTGACACGTGTAATTTCTTTTCGTTTTGATCTTTACCAAGCTGCGAGATAAGACAGATGTTGACAAGGGCTGCGTTCGATTCTTCTTCTTGGCACCCTCGTACCCGCATACGCTCACCTCACATGCACAATCTCCATTTGACTACCTCGCTATCGTCTTTTTCTAAAATTCTCGAACCCTATTATGGTGGCCCACGTTCTTCACTCTATCCTCCATGTATTAATTTTTCACGAACCCAAAAGTTAAAAGTTGAGCAGATTGTTTGGAACCATTTCATTTCAGTATGATCACTGTCTCCTCTCCATCTCCACCCACCCACTCTCTCTCATAAGCTGCTGTGAGAGAGAGAGAGAGAGAGAGAGAGAGAGAGAGAGAGAGAGATGGACCCGCGAGGGAGAGACGACATAGCCAGTGATGAAGGTGACCAGCACCAGCAACCACTGTTGCAGCCCAAGCAGCAACCGACCTCAGTGGAGCCGGTGAGCTCGGCCCTCGAGGACATGCTGTCCGACACTGAGTTGCCCTACTTCAAGCGCCTCCGGCAGGCCACATGGATCGAGCTCAGAACCCTCTTCCGCCTCGCCGCTCCTGCCGTCATCGTCTACCTCCTCAACAACGTCACCTCCATGTCCACCCAGATCTTCTGCGGCCACCTCGGCAACCTCGAGCTCGCTGCCGCCTCCCTCGGCAATAATGGCATCCAAATCTTCGCCTACGGCCTCATGGTACGTAATCCATTTGTCCATAGCATCATTTCAATCATCTTTCCTAATAGTAAAAACAAATCCGGAATATGATTTGTCCCAACATGAAAAGACCTCGGTTTAGATAAGTAAGAGCCATTTCAATTCCCTAATGTAAGTGAGGTCCATGTCGGAACCAAGAACGAAGAAAGAATTGTACTTGTCCCAGGACTTCCATAAGTTTTTTGGACATTGGGCGTACACTCGTGTACAACAACTTTAACTAGGATAGGCCTAATGAATTGCTTCCTTAATGTTCTACTTTGTCACTATCAATTGCTAAAATTGCTGGCCTGTGCATTGATTGGCCGACGTGTAGCTCGGAATGGGGAGCGCGGTGGAGACGCTGTGCGGTCAAGCCTACGGCGCCCACAAGTACGAGATGCTCGGCATCTACCTCCAGCGGTCGACCATCCTCCTGATGGCGACTGGGATCCCAGTCATGTTCATCTACATATTCTCCAAGCAGCTCCTCCTCCTCCTCGGCGAGTCCACCTCCATCGCGTCTTCGGCGGCGGTCTTCGTCTATGGCCTCATCCCGCAGATCTTCGCCTACGCCGCCAACTTCCCAATCCAGAAGTTCCTGCAGGCGCAGAGCATCGTGAACCCGAGCGCCTACATATCCGCCGCGACCTTCGCCGTGCACCTCCTCCTCAGCTGGATCGTGATCTACAAGCTCGGGGTTGGCCTCCTCGGGGCCTCCCTCATGCTGAGCTTCTCGTGGTGGGTCATCGTGGTGGCCCAGTTCGTGTACATACTGGTGAGCGACCGGTGCAAGCACACCTGGAGGGGCTTCAGCTTGCAGGCCTTCACTGGGCTGTGGGAGTTCCTGAAGCTCTCGACGGCGTCCGCCGTGATGCTGTGCTTGGAGACTTGGTATTATCAGATCTTGGTGTTGATTGCCGGTCTGCTCCAGAACGCTGAGATTGCCTTGGACGCCCTCTCCATCTGGTAAGTGCCAAGCTGCCCATGTTATCTCTTGCCATGTCGTTGAAGCTTTCTTTCTTCTTCTTCTTCTTTGACGATTCTTTCGAAACGTTATAGATGGATACTATTGAATAATACTTAGAATGATATGGAACGTTCTCATGGGGCTGCAATTATCGTGATCCTCTTATTGAGAGGCACACTTATAAACCATCACATACTTAAAAGAAAAAGTACGAGAAAATCTTAAAGTTATTGTATTGACACTAATTTAGCTTTAAATTTTTTTTATTAGACTTTAGTTTTGACCTTTTACATTAGTATCAATTCAGCTTATCCGATCAATTTCTATAAAAAATTATTGACATGGACGCTAGCCATTTTATATGGCACAACTGATGTTAAGATGGATAAATCTTATAATGAACCCTTAGGTTTTCAAGGCATTATTCTTTTTTTCGCGTCATATATTAATATAGTGATCTCATTAAGTTTTTTAATGTCATAAATTTTCGATCTAGTATTTTTTGAATTTTTATTATTTATTATTTATTCTTTATTTCATTTTGGACTACAAGGGGTCGGCCCTTACCAGCAAAAATACTAGATGGCTTGGGTGAGGGTCGCAACCCTCACCAACCACAATGAGACAAAAAAAAAAGGAAAGGAAAATAAAAAAATACTAAAAATTTAAAAACATTATCCACATTAGTACTAATCATGCCACGTAGATTAATCGGCGTCCACGCTAGCGATTTTGATCAAAATTAATCGGAAGGACTAAATTTGCATTAGTACAAAAAGTTTAAGACTAAGTTGGTCAAATTAAAAAGATTTATGACAGAAAGTACTAACATAATAGATTTGAAACTTTTTTGGTCCCATCACTTAATACATCAAGTTAGGTAAACATAGGCCGACCGATGCACAAGCCGGCCGCTGTAACCTACCATTAGGTGAATACGGTTCTAGTAGGGCAAGTTGGACCAGTGCCTACGTACTTTGGTCGTTGGATGAAAAAAAGACTTGTCAACACCCTAGCCGCTTTCGTGCAAATGGACGACCATGCATCCATTGCGGCTCGATTCGTCGGTCCACCATCAACCGCCGGCCGATTTCTCTCCTAAGCTACAGGAGCAGATGATAATGTTTCTCTTACATCCTTAGCAAAAATGTCCAAAACCAAGGAGAAAGTAGTTGTAAATTCCTAGAAGAAGACAGGCCAGGCCAGCCTCTTCTCTTTTTGGAGTACCCTTTTACGAAGACAACGGGAAGCGGCGCACGCCTGAAGAGGCCCAAAACAGGCAATCCCGATGACTTAAATATCGATATCTTGATAATAACACAACGTATAGTCACTCAAAGACTGTTATATAAGCAACTATCTAATTTGAACCGGAAGAACATGCGGTCCTAACCCATTTAAGCCAATCATCCCGTGCCGAGTTTCATGTGAATAATTCCATCCTGGTCGACTTGAAAAATCAAAATCTCTCTTGAGACCCCTCTTTTTCCTCCGTCCTTTTACATTGCTTTTGTTTGTTCTAATTTTTTTGTTTTTTTTTTTGGGTCCCTCTTCTCTTGGGACCCAGCTGATTGATTTTTTTGTGCCAATTGATGTTGCAGCATGACGATATCCGGATGGGTCTACATGATCTCCGTGGGATTCAATGCGGCTGCAAGGTCAGTCAAGAAAGTTATTGCGAGCATTATCATTGAAGTACAGAAGCAAAACCCCCCCTTTTCACATTTGATCTCCGTTCAATTAAAATTCACATGCCCCTTAATTTTAATTTGATCAGGCTATTCGTGCCGTTTCGTATTAACCATACTGACTCGATGTTATTTCTGGCATCGCTACCTAAATATTTTAAAGTGACCGTGGAAAATTTTACCGTCATGAATGAGTAAAATGCTGTCAATTCATGTTAGCTTTAAGCTAGTCAAGTTGGGTACGGATTTTTCCTCAATAAATACCCGTGCCGTGGCGAAGAATTGCAACCTCTAATCATCAGCATGCAATCACTCATGATACTCGCGCTTGGGCGAACTGAAAATCTAAAATATGAGAGAAGTCGACATTACATTCGACCGACGCCTATAAATTCCACACATACATTCGTTACACCCTAAATAGCCTATCAAAATGTATTTTTTTGTTCTATATTCTCGTGAATTTAGATACATATTTTTTTTGTTTTTTGTTTTTTAAATATTTGAATGCAGTGTGAGGGTGAGCAACGAGCTTGGAGCTGGACACCCGAGAGCAGCAGCATTTGCGGTGATAGTGGTGACGTCCTGCTCGTTCCTCATCGCGCTCTTCCTGGCGATCGTAGTGATGGCGTTGCGCCACGTCATCAGCTACGTCTTCACGAGCGGGACCACCGTCTCCGATGCCGTGGCCGAGCTCTCTCCCTTCCTCGCCGTCTCCATCGTCCTTAATGGCATTCAACCCGTTCTCTCTGGTAAAGTCCCATTGCATTTTACCTCCTTTTCTTTCTCTTCCCGAATCCGATACAATCGCGCAAATTTATCTTAAATTATTTTTCAACCCTCCGAATCAAAATTTAACCCCCGATCGCAATTACTCCCAAAATGATCGTTAAGTGAAATATATTCAGATTTGTTTTAAGCATGAGTTTATCACGTTGGATTATATGAGAGATACTGACGGTTAAGCTAGCAGCAGTGGGTTAAATTAGGACCGTGATATCACTTTAGAAATTTCCGTAGTTCGAAAGATAATTAAGGATAACTATCGGTACCGGTTTATAACTTTGCGTGATATTAATCTATATTCAAAAAAGTGAATTCTAATTCATTCTTCACGTATACAATTAGAAAAATCAACAGACAAACGAATCATGACATAGAGATGTCTTAAACGCATTCTACTAAATCAAAGCTGACATCTGACCTCTACTTGGAAGAAGGTATATTTCCCAAACTTTTTACCCTAGAATCAACAATACCTTTTTCATATCAATGGTAGAAAATAAACATATGGTCTTCAAATATGTGCACGTTATGTTAGAAAATTTTTAACTTCTCAATGTAAAGGGATTGGAATGACCAACATAAAATTCCACGGCAGCGCCGTGTTCCGTATAAGAAATATAATTTACTCCAAAACTAGTGGACAACACCAAAACGAAACGCAAAACAATGAGATTCTCGACTTTGCAATAAACAAAAGACGTCTTTTAGACTAATTAAATTCCAAAAATCAGAGGTCATGTGCACGGAAAGCAGTGGCCAATTTGAACCGTAACTCCTCCGAATAGAGACAAGAATGATGTACTTTGGGACCCCACAAGTAATAATAGATCTCTAGCGAACTTCGTGCTTGTAATCATAGGCTTTTGAGTTCAAGTCATCTATTGATTAAGTAGTCGAGGATTGGCGTATTGGGCTAGGTTAGCGACCAACATTTATATCTAATCAATCCCTATGATCATTACTAACCACCAATCACTTGACTTGGGTTTGATAGGTCATCACTTACGTGGCAACAGTCAAATCCCATAAAATCATGAATCGTCACATGTTGCTGAACTTTAGTTTGGACTAGCCCAAATCTCATGTCATACCCGAGTTTGAAAATACTTTTTCGATTGAATCATTCGACTTATGTATTGCAAAATTGCAAAGGTTAAAACAAAAATATATCTCTATATAAAGTAATCAAACCCTTCTTTGTTTTTGGCTTTTCTAGAATAATGGGATGGAGCTTTCTAGTGCTCGTGTGGTGATGTGGTTCGAGCACAAAAATCCACTCCACCTACTTTTCTATTTGAATGTTAGATCATGTTTGAGATTAGAATAGATAATCATGGTCATCCATTCCATTGGATCTGGAATTTGGCATGATGTTGGTGTCGATTATATTTGTAGAAAGTTTTTTCTCTTTCCATGACGAGTTGCTAAAGCAAGTACGGTAGAGACTTCATTGTTGATTTATTTTCCTTCGTAATTTTCTTATTATTAGTAGAAAGATCAGAAAAATCTGATTGAGTCACGAACAAATGAGGTCGCCCATTAGCGAATTGTCGTAACTTTTTGGAAAGAGCATGGTAATGTGGCTGCTCTGTTGCCCGTTCACAAAATAGAAACAAAATCAAACTAAGATGAAAGCGGGTGGGTCAGTGTTTCCACTTCGAACATAAAAAGTCCAATAACTCATTATCGTCGTTTTCTTTATTCCATCAAATTGTTCCTTCGTAGAAAGACGACGAGTGTCAGGAATACGATAATGGGGTCTCGTTGGGATGTTCTGGTTCGTCTCTTCTCTCTAAGTCTTTTTCTTTTTCTTCACCACAAACACCAACCAAAGAAGCAACCCGGTAGCTAACAGTCCTAGGTTCTGTTTGTTCTTTCGTGGGCTGGTTGTTGAATGTATCTGTCTGTGAAGACACACTTGTTTCGAAGATGAATTTGGTTGGAGGAAAATGATCTTCATCACGAAAACTTTTCTGATCTTCTGCGTCCTTTTTACATTTCTTCTTTTGTATAGGAGTGGCTGTTGGGTGTGGATGGCAAGCTTTTGTTGCGTATGTAAACGTGGGATGCTACTACATTATCGGAATTCCACTTGGTTGTCTCTTGGGCTTCAAGTTTGATTTTGGAGCTAGGGTATGGAACTCTCACGAGCTTAATAACATTTCTCGGAAGATTAGGGCTAGACGAATGATAATGATCTAAGAGATTGGCTTATGGTGCAGGGAATTTGGTCTGGTATGATTGGAGGCACTGCGATCCAGACTTTGATTCTTATCTGGTTCACGTACCGGACAGACTGGGACAAAGAGGTAACTACATATGATTCCTTCCCACCCTCGCCCCCGCCAAAATTGTTCTTTTTTTACCAAGGTTTGATGATCGTCATCATGCATGCATGGATAGATAAGACAGAAACAAACAAAAATATTCTTCTGGACCCCATGATCAATGAGCGGGCAAGGTTTATTTTCTTTGAGCTTTCAAAGATGAACGATGGGAAGCTGATAAGTATCACTTTGGGTCTAGTAGGTTTTGGCCATCTTTATAGTGACGTCTGAAGTGAGATAATAATTCTATGGTGAAGGAGTTGCTTAACAAAAGATAAAGTCGACCTAACGTTCTTGCTTGACTTATTTATAGCCTGCAATTCTCCACACTTTAAAATTAGTCCGAGCAAATCTACGTTTCGACAAGCGGATAAAACAACATACTCGAAGGGTGAACTTTGAAAATCATCTACAGCACTCCTAACGTAATTTTTAATTGGATTTGATTTTCATTGTGCTTCCAAATCATGGTTGGCTATTAGCTATTGGCCACACTTCAAATTTTCCCATCTAATGAGTCCTTGAAGTCACATCTTTAGCAAGTGGTGTCTGCTTTCAAGAATTAGAATGTGAGGACCGCAATATCATTATCTCGAGGAATAGGATCGAATAGGAAAGACCATTTTGCTGAATAAAGCCATGATTATTCTATTCTTTTGCCTTTTTCTTTTTTCGTATTCTAATCTTAATGTGTGTACAAACTCTGCATTTTTCAGGTTGAGAAAACAAGAAATCGTTTGGATACATGGGAAGACAAGGAAGAGCCTCTCTCAAATGAATAATGTGGATCTTCGCATTGGTCGGCCGATTACATGTCGGACTGATTTTGCACCTGAAACCCAAAATAAGAGCCAACATGACAATTTTCCAGCAAAAATAATGGGAGAAAAAAAAATTCAGAAAATCAAAATGCAGGACAGGATCCGAGCATCTTTCTTGAGCGGAAGCAGCCATTCTTGGTCGTCCTGTTCTTTTTTCTTGTTCCGTCTTTCATAATCTAAGCTTCAGCTCGTTCACTTATTTGTATTCGTCCATCATTAGTTGACCAAAAGATTTTCCCTTCACCGTCCAAACAATTCCTCGAGTCTCCATGCATGTTTTATATACTTATATATATACCTACAATTCTTTTCTCAACTCCAAGTTCTCGAGAAAATTAGGGTTTTGTATCTGCCAGTCATCTCGACGTGCGAAAGGACGAAGGTATTGCTACCGTAAATCAATTTACGTCTCGTGTGAGCCGAATGCGATCATGCAAGTATTACATTGCTCTTAAGGTGGATTGAGGAACTGATTGCTTTGTCATCAAGTAAGGGTTGGGCTAATCAAGAGGTACTTCAAGCCAGATTACGCAGCCCATACGGAGGTTTTGTCCAGCTTCATGGGCAAGCACCACCATAATGCACAATGTGCACTACCGAAGGATATATAAGCTTCTCAAATATTGTCTGTTGTAATAAAACACAAAAACTAATTAGGATCTTACAAGTTAAGTCAACGCAAGAAGTCCAGAAAAATAACAAGATAAGATAAAAAAAAATGTTAGAGATTTACGGAAAGAGTTAGCAAGAACAATTCATTATAATCGAAGAATCGGAGTTATAAACGCTCAATACGCTTGTGTTTCTAACACCTAGATTATATGCAAAGTATTTACAGATAAAATAATTCAATTAGATATAAACTCACGCGGCACAAAACCTTCCGTATTCCGTCACTCTGTTCGTGTCGAAGAAACCAAGAACAACGACATTTTTTTTTTTTTTTGCTCTTTTCGTCGCGGCGCGACTCTGTACTGTCGTCCTCTCTGCCTCGGCTGCCGCAGGCTAAAACAAAACAATAAAAGCAAACCCTTGCCTTGCTTTTGTTTCTTTTTCTTGGACGAAGACTTTTGTACCCCCAATATAATATATCTATAAGTGAGTCTCTTATTTCGTCTTGTAGTGCCAGTATCAGTTCTGCTGGTAAAAGTCGTCCTCTGCACTCCTTGATTGGTCAAATCCTGCATATTTAACCGACCGATTTATATTCGTAGACGGTTCAAAAATTTGGTGGTCTCAATACTTATGAGATAAGCCAAAAATATGAACTATAATTTCATAGCTCAGGGGCAACATAAAGGAATTAATTTGTCTGAATTTTGATAAATACTACAAGAATATATATTACAAAATTGTGTTATGCAACAGGCAGTCGGGAGAGGGCGAAGGCCCCGACGGCCCCACTTTCGATCCGTCGATGCTGGCTATTGTGAAAGTTGAGTCGACCTTGACATGACATAGTTGGGTACTTTAGCAGACGTGTCCACGCGGTGTCTACTCATCGTAGATGTGGTTGAGAAGGGACAAAGGCTGGACTTTGGACACTGAAATCTGGTCCGATGTGATTTTGAGACAGAGAAGACGGTTGAGGCTCGCTGAAATGCACGTGAGATTGATACGGTAGAACTAAGATGTATCGCAATCTTAGTTGGAATCAGAATTACTTGGGGGAATGAATGGCATGAAGATAGAGACCACTCGATACTTGGGTATTGCGATCCATGATGATAAGAATCGCTGTCTAGTCATAAATTATTGTTTTTTTTTTCCTTTTTTCTCAGTTTATTTTTTATTTATTTAGAAGCAATGAATATCTGAAGACTTGAAGCTGAAGATGGTCAACCGATGGGTAGGTTTTGAAAGTTAGGCAACCATTTTCCCAGATATGCCCAAAAAAAAAAAAAAGGCAGGCAGGTTCAACTGGGAGAATGGTGAAGTAATGATTCCCCGAGCTTTATGCATGTTGCAGTGCTATGAATCTGAACTTCAGACTTTGTGACCCACGTGACCGTGAAAAACATTAGTCTTGAACAAGTATTTTTTTTTAAATGCTCTCATGAGGACGTTAATTTATTAAGTTAATTTATATAAGGAAAACAAATCTACAACTTTCCTAGCTAATTACGATAGGCGTAATCTCATGTTAGGTTTGAAAACCGGTCATTTATTTGTTAAGTATATTTACCGAGTGTACAATACGATCTTTTCATCAATAAGCTTGGAATGCCTTGCCTTAGATTGCTTATATAACTGAAGTGTTGCTGGTATAAACGTGATAGCTAGGAAGCTATTGCTTGCATGGATTGCTCTCGACAAAAACTAAGATACATACATTAAAAAAAAAAAGGGTGGTTTTTTCCCCAGATGATGTACTATATGTTATTCTCCATGTTGGCAGGAAAATTATCTAAAAAATCCTAAACCTATTTTACAACGTTCAATTCATTTATAGACCTTTCAACTATGTCAACTTAGTCCTAAATCTATTGAATTATTGCCAATTCAATCTTAAACTTTTTCTTATGTACCAACTTAGTCCTAAACATTTTGACAGTTTACTAATTTAGTCTTAATACTTTCACGATTTGTCAATTTAATCTTTCTATCCAATTTTAATCGAAAATCACTGACATAATGATCTAGTCAACACCAACTATCCTACATAGCGCAATAGATGTTGATGTAAAGGTTTTTCATTTTTAAATTTTGAGAATTTTTCCTTCTTTTTTCATTTTTTCCTTTATTTTATTTTATTTTTTATTTTCCCCATTTCCCTCGGCTAGCCATCACTAGGCTTGGCAAGGGTTGCCCTTACTTGGGCTAGCAAGGGCATCCCTAGCTTGAGGCTAGCGAGGACAAGGCCAAGGGAGCCCGAAGACCTCCTTGGGAAAAAAAAAAGAAAAAGAAAAATAGAAACTTTTTTAAAAAATTAAAGAGATTAGCAAAGATTGTCCATGTTTGCATCAACCATGCTAGGTGCAACGGCTGGCACTAATTAGCGGTCACGTCAACGAATTTCGGCCAAAATTGCTCAAAAGGTTTAACATGACAAATCATCAAAAGGTTTAAGATTAAATTAACAAATCATCAAAAAATTTAGAGCTAAATTGTAATAATTTGAAAGTTTAAAGCTATCCACAAATTCAAAACATAATAATAAAAAAAATGAGTGGCAAAACATGACAGAAAAGTTATCCTCATAAGAGATCCAAGCAATCCTTTGCGTATGATCATTAAGAAACACAACAAAAAAGAAATGATTTAAAAAAAAAGTTGAAAAAGTTGTATCTTAGTTTTATGATTGTTTTTGGATAATTTTTCATTGTAATATGGTTAAAGAAAACAAAAAAGTTGAAGAAAGTGTTCTCTCCTTTTGATGATGTATACCGATTTCAACCACCATACATTGAGTATAGACCTTCCCACTTAGGTCCTCGGCTTTGATTGCGTGGTCGGGATAGAACCAGTGCTTAGTAAGCGGCTTAGTAATTCCATGTATAAGTTGGAGTTATGAAGCTTACCAACAAACAACTATTAGAGAAAGGGGAAGGGCTTTTTTAGCTTGCCGGCTAGGTTTGGCAGCTAAATTCAATTTTCGAGACCTCCTGATATAACATAAGAAAGTCATGGAGTGCATAAGCTCCCCAATGAGAGAGGGGCGACTTAGGGAAAAGGGCTTTTTCAGCTTGTTGACTAGTGTTGACAGCTAAATTTAATTTTCGAGACCCCATGACATAACATAAGAAAGCCACGGAATGCATAAGCCCCGCAAACGAGAAAGAAGCGACTTAAAAGCTGTAGTAATTGCGAACATTAAATTCATGGGCCAAGTAGCGGTTATCTACTTTGTACGTGCGGTCTAACTCTCGCAAGGAAATAGGCCGAATAGTTACATTGGTACGTACCATCAGTTGACCTATACAACAAACGCATTCATGTCTGTTTAAAGAACTTCTTAGGTGACTGGTTTTAGTAAGAGGGATGAATAACGGTTGGGAAAATTGCGGAAAAGTCCTAAGGGTATTGCATAGTGGTCAATTCAGTCCTACACCATTTAATTGCGTCAATATAAACTTTTTGATAATTTGTCAATTTAATCTTAAATCATTAAATTATGCCAATTGAGTCCTAAATCTTTTGATAAATTTATTTAGTCCTAAACTTTTTGACAATTTATCAATGTAGTCATTTCTATCAATTATCTAAATAATAGATTTATGACTACATTGGCGCAATCAAAAGGCTTAGGACTGAATTAACAAATCTTCAAATTATTTAGGATTAAATTGGCACAAACAAAAGGTTCAAAACTGAATTGGTTGTCGTACCGTAAGTTTAGGACTTTCTGCATAATTATACTAATGACAGGTAGCATGGAAGCTATTGTGAAGGGACATATTATTAGCATTGGCTGATCAAAGGAAAACTACGTCAAAATAGAGAATTTCAAACATATCTAGCATTGCCGTTTTGGAACCATTTTTTTTATTTATAAAAAAGATCATGTTTCCAATGCCAAAGATGGGAAGATGTGTAGATGTGTGTTTTTCAACATAGCCAAGAAACTATTAATTGGATTCTAGAGATAAAAAAAAAAAAAAAGAACGCAATATGTCCCGCAAACTTTTTAGTGGCATATGTCCGCATAGAATTCAGTTACTATGATATGAAAATAATAATAACAAATTTTCCCTGAAGTATGACTCGATGGTCCCTGGAATTTAAATTTGTTGAATGTGGTCCATGAACTTTAATCTAATATGCAATATTATCCCTGAACTATTAATTTGTTCAATAATATCCATGGACTTTTGACACATGTTCAATATAGTCCCTAGTTTTAAATTCATTAAATGTGGTTCCCAAACTTTAATCTAATATGCAATATTGTCCATAAGCTGTTAATCTAATCCTTGTCGGGACTAAATTAGAGGACTAAATTGAACAAGTATCAAAAGTCCATGGATATCATTGAACAAATTAACAATTCAGGGATAATATTGCATATTATATTAAAGTTAATGAACCACATTCAACAGATTTAAATTTTAGGGAACACATTGCATATTGGGCCCATGTTCAGGAACCATTTATATTATTTTCTCTTGTTTGGATGGTGTTTTGAAAGAAATAATAGGGTACTTAGTGAAAATTTGGTGAAAGCATCAAATGCTTATTCATAAATCATTGACAAATATGGAAACAATGGTGCATACCTTTGGGAACGAAGTAAATAGAAGTGTGCGCGAGTCAAGAAAAGGGTAATTTTGGAATTTGTTAAATGTACACACTCTATATGTTCGACTCCCTAAAAGTCGAATGTGTATATATCGATCAAGTACGGGACAGAATCCATTTGTTCGATTCCCCACGTTAAAAATTGCAGAACATACATAATAATTTTTTTGACCATATGCTTTGGAAAGTTTTCCATCAATTTAAGTATGGCATTAGGTTCATCAAAATATAATCATGATTCATGTAAAGGTGGTTTTTAAGGGGCCAATCAATGCATCTTCTGCGAGTGAATCCATTTTTTTTTTAAAAACTTTTCGAGCAGCATGTTTATACCACTGCCACTATCAATCTAATGTGAAAGTCAACATGACACTGAGGGTAATGAAGAAAGAGGGAATTGCTCGATCAACCCAAAATCTTGTGTTAGATGCAATTAATTTCTTAATTAAGTACTAGGGCCCGCTAAGTAGTACTCGCAGGTCCTCGGTTTGAAACTTACTCTCCCCCTGGTGTCTTACCCGGAGCACCGTGGTGGTGGGCTTTGTGGTGCCTCCCCGGGAATTAGTCGGTCGCCGTCGGTTTGAGAGTGGTTTGAGTTAACCTCACTAACCTCGCTGGCACGACTGGACACCCCGATTATCAAAAAAAAAATTCTTAATTAATTACGAGCATCTCTTAGGGCAAGCTTCCAAGTACCTACTCAAAGCCACGCAGAAGATTACAAAAAAGAGAGCATCAAAGGATCACCAGAAGGGAAAAAACCAAGGAAGCGAACCACCTTCTCAAAATTATTCCAGATTTCTCCTACAAGATTTCCATACCACCACATATGTGCATATCTCCAATCTTTTGGGCCTCCTCTTAACTCATTACATTCGATCTCTCCCTCATCTAAATCTAGCAGGTGTCAGCACCCACCAAGGCTTGCCTAAGCCATGGAGTCTGGAGATGAGCAACACAATCGCACCACGCCGCTGCTTTCGCTGCCATCTGAGGTGGAACGACTGGTGGGTGCTTCTCCCTCGCCGCACCAGGTGGACTCTAAGTTGGAGGCCATGCTCACTGACATGGAGTTGACCTACTTCAATCGCCTTCGGCTGGCTACTTGGATAGAACTCAAGCTGTTGTTCTACTTGGCCGCCCCGGCTGTTATGGTCTACCTGATCAACAACTTCATGTCTCTCTCAACGCGAATCTTCGCCGGCCACCTCGGGAACCTTGAACTCGCCGCTGCTTCTCTTGGAAACAGTGGCATCCAACTCTTTGCCTATGGCCTTATGGTTGGTGTAGCCATTTCCTTTTATTCCAGTAGCTAAATCAATTTCTACAAATAAGTACTCAGATTTTTCCAATGAAACAATGATTCTTTAACCTAACTTTCGTTTCACTTCCAAAATGTTAAGGTAAAACCTTGATTCTTTTTTCAATTCTGATGTCCTGTAGGAGTTGCAATACATCCAGATAAAGTTTAAAACTTGATCTTTTCGATTAATAACACATCTTCTTTCTAGGGACTCAGGTCAAGCGGTCAACTCACACATTTAGAATTTCATCTGTTTGTTTTGTTTGAAAAAAGAGGAAGAAAATGCTCTTGATGCTCAAACACTACCTCGTTACTAGTTACTAACTTACTTAGTACTTGACAAAAAACATCTTTGACATGTTTCCTCAACCAGGTTAGGAAGTTCAATTTTTTTTTGGGTCAAAGGTTAGAAAGTTCATTGGCTATGTAAACACCTAGCATTGGTTTTTTTATTTTTTCTTTGAACAGCTAGGGATGGGAAGCGCCGTAGAAACACTATGTGGCCAAGCTTATGGGGCAAGCCGACACGACATGCTGGGCATTTACATGCAAAGAGCGATGGTTGTGCTCTCCGCCACCGGAATCCCACTCACGGTCATCTACGTGCTATCAAAGCCCATATTGCTCCTGCTCGGAGAATCGACAGAGGTGGCGTCCGCAGCGGCGGTGTTTGTGTACGGCCTCATCCCGCAGATATTCGGCTATGCCGCAAACTTCCCGATACAAAAGTTCCTCCAGGCGCAGAGCATAGTCCGGCCCAGCGCTTATATTTCGGCGGCCACGCTTTGCGTCCACCTCCTGCTGAGTTGGCTTGCTGTGTACAAGTTGGGTCTAGGGTTGATAGGTGAGTTGAGAGAGAGAGAGAGAGAGAGAGAGAGAGAGAGAGAGAGGGAAAAATTCTCCTTAGAGTTTGATGTGTCGTGAGAATTGGATGGAGTCCCCACGAGATATGATGTTCCTAACGACATCCACGGTCCCCCCAGTAAAACGAATCGAGTTATTACCGGACAATAGGTAGGTAGAATGATGTTCCAAGCCCGCCTCTCCACGTCGTCGTGCGGCCGGCCTATCACTGGAAGACACGTGGTGCCGTATGTCGTCCGACGTTCTCGAGTCATCACGTGGTGCCGCATGTCGTCCGACGTTCTCGAGTCATTCGGGAATATCGTCGAGCAGCAGTGCCATAGCGTCTGGCGGTACTCATGCACGTACTACTACTTGGATGGTTCTCATCTGTCCAAGATGGACATCACACGATACTCTTGAAATACCCAGTAGTTACTCCAGCCAATAGTGCCAAAACCATTGATCATGTACCATCACCTCTCTTTCGATTATGCCCGTAGTTGTCTGTTTGGACTTTGTCTTCCTAGAGTAGTCGCTCCACCTCATAGAACTGTTAAAATTCATGCAGGATCCACGATCTGTGATCGGTCGTGGTAGATTCATTCTGTGATATGGTATTTACAGTCCGCGAGCGTCGAAAGGTCATGGTTAAAGTCGCCGGCGGTACATACTCCATAGACGTAGTCAGAGCATGATCCAATCCTCCAGATTGTCACGGAAAAAACTAAACCAGCGGGGTGGTATCATGAACTGTGTACATCTATGGAGGAAATGCTTTTTGAAGTCAGAGAAGAAAGGAAGAAAAACCAACTTAGAATGGCCTTTGCCTCTCGCTTCCTATGTTTATTGTGATTACTCGATGGTGACTGTGGGATGATCTGTGGTAGGTGCATCACTGGTGCTGAGCTTGTCATGGTGGATAATAGTAGCGGCCCAGTTCATTTACATCGTAACGAGCCGCCAGTGCAAGCAGACGTGGACGGGGTTCAGCTTGCAAGCCTTCTCGGGACTGTGGGACTTCCTCAAGCTCTCGGCTGCATCGGCTTTGATGCTGTGCCTCGAGACCTGGTACTTCCAGATCTTGGTCCTGATCGCCGGCTTGCTCCCCAACCCCGAGCTCGCCCTTGACTCCTTGGCCGTTTGGTGAGTGAGCTTATTGTATTTGTCTATGACTGCAGTATGCCAATCACTGATATCACTGATGAAGTCGATTGTACTTGAAAGACCTCAAAAGATTGTTTGTCTCAAATATGTGTATCATGCAATCATATTCGTATGTTATTGGTGTATTTCATGTTATTGCTAGAATGTTTAAAAGTGATCTAGTGTTGTGTGTTCTTTAATTTGTTGAAAAACGGATGAAAAATATGTCGAGTAATGTTACATTTAAGTTAGTTCTAAGGAGCCCTAGTGTCTCTAATAAGTTAGTTCTAATGTTACTTAAAAGACCTTAAAAGATTATTGTCTCAAATATGTGTATGATGCAATCATATTCATATATTATTCATGTATTTCATGTTATTGCCAAAATGTTTGAACGTGATCTAGTATTGTGTTCTTTTGCTAAAAAAACGGATGAACAACATGTCAAGTAATGTTACTTTTAAGTTAGTTCTAATGAGCTCGAGTGTCTCTACGTCTCTCATATCGTGTCAAGAACCGGCAATTCCTAAGCGAAAACAAATTTCATGCTCTAGCATTGAAGATCAGGGTGTGAGCTCAGGCATGAGAAAAATGGAAGTGTTATTCATGGTTTGTTTTATTTTATTTTATTTTATTTAAGATAGACAATCTGTCGTCTTGTTACTTTTGGTGTAGCAGATCTTGGCTTGCAGGAACCGGGAGTCTTGGTCGTGGGTTGGAATGTCAGTGAGATTAGGTTTTGTCGAACACCCTGTTTCGGTTTGGCCTTATGTGGAAGCGAATTTGTCCACGACTTGTCGTGGACCCCAAAGCATCTCACTTAGGGTTTCGGACAAACGCTTCCAAACTTTATCGGCAATATGCAGATGAAGTGGGTGGGTGGCAACAAAGTGCAAAAGTACAAATTGATATTTGTGCTGGGTAGACAAGTATTCTGTCGTATACACTGAAGCATGGATAACTTACCATTGACTGTATTAAGGAGATGAAGTTTATACAGTATATATTAAAAATAAGGGGAAAAAGCCACCAAAAATCCTAATTTATGTCTGATACATTTATCCCAAACTTTTTTTTAGTGACACAAAAAGCCCTAAACTTATACCCATGTGACATATTTACCTTAAATTTATATTGACATGACACATTTATCATGAACTTTTTCTTGTGACACAAAAAATCCTAAACTTGTATCTATGTGACACATTTACCTCAAAATTTGGGATAAATATGTCACATGCCTACGAGTTTGAGTTTTTAATGTGATAAAAAAATAATTTTGGGTAAATTTGCAACATGGATATAAGTTTGAGTCTTTTTTGTGTCACAAAAAAAATTTAGAGTAAATGTGTGACATGGGTACAAGAGTAGGGTTCTTTGTGTTACAAAAAATTTTTTTTGGTAAATGTGTCACAATAGATATTGTTTAGTTTTTTTTTTAAATTTCTCTGAAAATAAAGAAGCTAAAAGATTGCTGACGGAATATAAGAAAGCTGGAATAATGACTACCAACTTTGCTTCCCATGTGTGAGAACTTATTCCAATCTCCTCTTCTTAGAATATATTCATCTCGTTTTGATGGATGAATGAGGCAACGCGGGTTCCATTAGTAGCTCTGCGTTCTTTTGGTGACATAAGATTAGAGAAAAAGGACTATTAGCTTTTTCTCTTCCGCTGTTCTATTGTCCTTCACCTTTTATCTCCAAGGACTAGAAGCCTTTCCTCGACCTCATGATTGATGCTGGAACAAGGCATCAGCATGTCAACTTGTTAGTTGAAACCTTTGCGTGTACCTCATTTCAATCTCTAATTGATAAGCATCAGAGAAATTAACGTTGATGATATGATAAACTGATGAATGTACATAGCTTTTTTAGTGACCAAGGACTTAAGCATGATAGCACTTCGATTGGCGCTTGCTTTTTTAGCTATTTTCTTGCCTATACCATGCTTAGTTTATTCACTAAATGAAATCGTGTAGATTATTTTTGCTTTGAGATGTAAATGTTAATGGACAGCAACACCTGGTTTTTGGGTTATGCAGCATGGCGATACAAGGACTGTTGTTCATGGTCTCCGTGGGGTTTAATGCTGCTGCAAGGTACTATGCTTTATCACATGATTTTCATAGCATACACGACCGGGGTAACTTTCGACTTCACAGGCTACTTTGGACAAAAATATGTGTACTTTGAAAGCAAAATCTGCCGAATGCATGCACATCAGAGACTGATATCTACAAACAAAAGGTTACATGGTCACAGTCCATCCATCACAGTCCATCCATCAGCATGCACATTACTGTTCCAACAGTACATTGCGGTCTTCAATTTTGTTTTTAAAAGTAGATATATATCGACGGCTCCATCTTTACTCCATATATTTAAAATGAAAGAGAGAAAAGCCATAGTCTAGTTGAGAACAAAGTTGAGGTATTTGATAATTCGAAGTTAACTAATCATATGTATTATGTAAGAGCAGTGTGAGGGTGGGGAATGAACTAGGGGCAGGGCATCCAAAGTCAGCAGCATTCTCAGTGGTGATGGTGAACTTGGTCTCCTTCATAATTTCTGTGATCGAAGCAGTCATCGTGATGGCGCTGAGGGATGTGATCAGCTATGCATTCACAGAAGGCAAACCTGTGGCCGATGCTGTCTCTGAGCTCTGCCCATACTTGGCCGTCACTCTCGTCCTCAACGGTGTTCAGCCTGTTTTATCCGGTATGTCAAAATTCATTTACAACACCAACACATGGCTAGTGTTTCGCTCTAGTATGGTCAATTGCTTCTGCATTTTCTTTCTGTCGAAAATCATATGCTGTTACGTTCATTACATGACCTTCGGAGTTTCGAATCGAAGGGGTGGCTGTGGGATGTGGGTGGCAAGCCTTCGTGGCCTACGTCAACGTTGGATGTTACTACTTGGTTGGAATTCCGATCGGTTGCATTCTCGGATTTAAGTTCGATCTAGGCGCTAAGGTAAAATCCTCTCGCCATTAAGCATCATTCTACGCATGCTCGATGTGCTTCATGTTAAGCAGCTGAAGAACTAGCAAGATTGGCCAGCCCGGTCATTGTGTTACAAGAAGGCGACTGATTTTGATTGCAGGGAATATGGTCGGGGATGCTAGCTGGGACGGTCATGCAGACACTGATACTAATTTGGGTCACATACCGCACAGACTGGAACAAAGAGGTAAACTCTCGTGCAGATTTACTATCTTTTTCCATCAAAATCAGCCTTCAGTGATCGTTAGCATTGTCGCTTCAAGTGACATTACCGCGGTACCATTTGAACTGTTAGCCTACCAATACGAACGATTATCAGAACGCCTGAATCGCTGCTCATATGGGAACTGGGAAGTCATGCTGCGCAATCTTTTGTCTGCAGGCTTCGCAATTAGCGTTGGTTTTGCTCTATTGCATTTCATCGTCCAAGTTGAGATCCCTTTGTAAATCTAAGTGGAAATGGATTGCTCAGACAAAAATGTCAGCCAAAATTCATTTCGGAGTACTGACATGAATAGCAGACCATTTCAGTTATCTGAGTCCTTCACGAGACTCTTTGACCCACTGGGCTTGAGCTCGTCTGACTTTCATCCGCTCGACTGTCCAGTGACACAGCTACATGCATCTCTTACCAGTTAGCAAGTTACTCCACTGAATACATCTAAATAGAGGGCTTCGGCTGCTTTTTTCACATGTTTCAGGTGGAGAAAGCTAAAGAACGTTTGGACAAATGGGAAGACAAGAGAAAGCCCCTCCTCAAGAGCTAATCCTTGGGTTGCGTCGACTCCGGTAGCACCGCTATAAAGGCCGCGCGAACTATGTTGTTCAGCCAATAACCCTACACAAACTGTTAGCCCAGTGGCAACGAACACATTCAACGAATAAAAGCCTGAAATATCGCCGCGATGAATCGGCGATCACAGACGATGCCATCGTCTTTCCCGAAACTGAAAATGCAGAGGAATTGGGATTCGACTGGAATGGAATTGCATATCCCGATTTGGTTTCTAAGTCGATAAACACATACTAAGACTTGGCTGCTACTGACGTTCGGTCATTTTCCATTGCTGATTGTTGCAGCTCAGCCGACATGTGATCGATCTTAGTCAACAGGCCGAGGATCGTGCGTGTAATGTTACAGGTACTCAAACATTGAGGACGAGATTCGCATGAACTTCAATCTTCTAAGTCATAAGAGGATCGGTTCATAGCATGCATGCATGCCAGAGTACGGCATGCATTTGATGGCGGGTTGCTGCTACGAAGAGCGACGATGAGGAAAGGACGTATCAAGCTCGCGCTAAGCTAAGTAAATCTGGTATTTATAATCGGGTTCCGATTATGCCTATCACATTGTCATCAGATCATAATCATTCAAAATCTGGTATTTATGCGCCGTTGTGTTTACTAATTACTAGACGTGATGGTGGCCTAGGAATCAAATGGGCCCGACAATATTCGGGCGAGATTTCGTAAGGTCTATTGCTATTGGACCCGGCCCAAACAATAGAAAGATGTTAGCGGGTACGGACTTAAGTGACGTTAGCTCTCAATATGCTGTCGTCTCCTAAATTAATTAATGGTCCAAAGGATATAATTTTGAGTGGACTAAGCAAATATAGAAGATGGGTGAGTTGGGCTTTTGGGCCTAGACTGATATAGAAATCAGCTGCAAAAGCAGTCCCTATTTGTAAAGAAGATGCCATGTTTTGTCATCCATGGCTAGGGTTGATTGGTTCTCGATTCGCTCCGATCCCATTAGATCCCATCTTGAAACCAAAAATGGGATTGGAGGGATAAATTCCCAATTTTTGAAATTAGAAACCAAACCGAAGGTGCCTAAAACCAATCCGGTTAGGTTCTCAATCAATCAAGTGAAACTGGTTACATGCGTTTGAAACACATTCACATTTTAAACGTGTAGGAGTATGCTAAATTACTAATGGTTTCTTCAGAGATTTTTAAGAAATAAAATCAAAATTAAAATAATAGTCGATCTGATTCTAGTGGGCAGTTCCATTCCTGAAATTGATAATTGAGCCAACAATTACCATTTTCAATTTTTTAGAATCAAGAATGGAACCGGTGCTTCTGAGAATCATCCAATCCGAGTGGGCGGTTCCATCCCTGAAATGGGAAATCGGATACCAAAATGGTCCGGTGTGCTCTTTTTGTTCACCCTTACTCATTGCTATATTTACGGGAAAATTAACCAAGTGAGTGTGTACATTGCTCAACTAGATGCATGTCCTACAGTGCAGTTCGCTCATTGAGCTATTGGAACCATTAAATTCGAGACGAGACATCGAGCAATTAACGGGTTGGATTGATACATGACAATCACCAAGTTATTTTATTTTGGGACGGCTCAATAGATCTGGATCCTTCTCCTTCTGCCCTTATGCAATGAACTAGGCGGTATAAATTAGGATTCACTAGTAACTTTTGGGTATGATGGATCTGAGGATAAAATGTGAATGTGGTACATTCAAGTACAACCGTACCTCCTATCGTGTTCAATAAAACAAACGAAGAAATCGACAATGGAGGAGACAGGCCCACATTGAAGATCTCCAGCTGTGTTTCATCAGGACACCCATCAAGTGAAATTCGTACCTAAGTCGTCCATTAATTTTTTTTTTAAAATCATTATACTCAAGTTGATTTTTTATTGTATTTTTCGTTAAGATTAATACCACGAAAAAATTCAAATTAATGCATTTACTACAAATTTACCTCAAATTATTATTTTGATCTAGAAAAACTCCAAACTAGTATATCCGTAATAAATTCAACATAAATTAATTTGTTTTTATAAAAAAATCCTAAATTGATATATCTGTAATAAATTTACTCTAAAATATTTTCTTGTCCACCAAAAATCTAAATTTGTATACATGTAATAAATTTACAATAAATTAATTTTTTGACCATAAAAATTTTAAATTGATATAATTATGACAAATTTACGCTCTGTTAGTTTGTCTAACCAGTAGGAGTTGATAATTGATTTGGAAAAGTATATTAAGTTATGATTTTTCGTGAACTCTATACTTTACTTATAATTTTCTTATTTAATTTCCTGCCAGCGAGGGCTGATAATTGATTTAGGAGAGAGCACGCAAGTCAAATGGGGCATCAAACATGAGGGCCCGCCTTGTATGGAGCAGACCAAACTTTCCCTCCTCTGGCGCGAAGAAATCCGAGCTTTGAATCTATCGGGTCCACAAAATTGATTTTACGTGGAAATAAAGGGGCGGCTCTTATAAAAAGTGAAACGACAAGGACCAAAAAGCAAGAAACATTTTTTTTGTTTTTTGGTCTCCTTAGGCATAATAATGCAAGTTTCTAATCTTTGGTTGACCGGGATTTGAGATTCCAAGGCCAGTGCGATGGCTGCCGGCTCTTTTGAAGGTCTTCATATGAATTTTATACATGAACATATAGCCAAAAAAAAAAAATTATGAATATCATATAATGTCACTAGTAATTAAAGTTGGATACTTACCTAACAAATCCGTTCTTTATACAGAGCGGCATGCCATCACTTTTGGAATTCATGTCCTCCTCCCCGCTAGAGATCATCTAAATTTAATTTCGGATAGCGCACGAAGAAACTAGATTTATATCGAGGGAGAATTTCTGCTCGGCAGCCGGGTAAAACTTGTGTTGAAGACCAAATCCTTGTCAAAATACATACACCAGTGTCATGGCATGCTCTTGGCAAGTCCAAGGAACTTGAAAAATTTGACGCAATGGTGTTATCGAAGTTCTTGAAAACCATCTTTGCTCCCCATAAATATTAAGTTCAGGAAACGTAGCAGTTTAGGTAGGGCGGCGGTTTTATTTTATTTTTCTATCTCGTCGTTAAACGAAAAAATAATGGATTATCTATTTTTGATTTTAATATCCACTTCTCCCACTTCCTTTTTATCTTCTTGTTTTTCTATCCCCTCAAATTTCTTTTTGAGTATTTCTTTGTTGATTCCGCGAATTATTGCGTTTGACTTCTTCATGTGAAGAGTTTTTGTCTGGTGAGCTTAGAAGGTTGAAACGTGGGCATCTCGGAAGACTTCGCTATTTCGGATTTGCTTGCTAGCTTCGGTTCCGGTGCTTGCTCCTATAATCGAGTGCGGTTTTTCTACTACTTCAGCAATTAGTAGGGGTGAGCATGAGCCGAGCGGGTGGAGTCTAGACTTAGACCTTAAATTCGACCCTGTTATAATTGATTCTCAAGTTTTGGAATCAAGATCCTACTTTGTATATCCTGAAACCTATTTTGGAACCGATCCTATTTTTTGGTCCAGTTCCAAGATCTATTCGATTTCCCTATATGCAAGAATGAAAACAGAATCTTACGATCACATGAAACTTCTACAATTTACTTATAAAAGCTCAATAAAAAGACAATTGAGAGGGAAAAGAATGGGCATAGATCAAATTGAAGACAAAAAGTTTCCTCATAAATTAGGACTTTGACAATGTACAACTAAATTTGACAAAGAGAAATACATACTACTTAGCCAATCAATTCTGCATATTTAACAAAAAAAAAAAAGAAAAGAAATCTACATTTACGAATGTAAATACTTCCAGTACTAAATTGAGTTTAGACATCATATCACATAACATCAATAGGAAGGAAAAATCTTTAGATTACTTGTCATCCTAGGATAGAATGTTGCGTGAGGCAAGGCTACGGTTGGCAAGCTAACTTAGCAAAGAATTAGTCACTTATGTTTTTTTTAACAGCATCTAAAAACCAGTTTTATAAACCTATCCGAGTGGGTCTTTACCTAGAATCAGGAACTAGACTGATTTTAACTGGTTCTAAAAAATTGGAATTGATTTTCGAACTGGTTTGAACAAGAACCGAATCCCAGTCTTATTTTTTAGGTGGTCCGATCTGAGTATCGGGAAAACTTGATTTGGTTGATCACTCATAGCAATCAGCTTATCTAAAAGTAATTTTGTGTTCAGTTGATATCTATTTTGTAGATCTTCTCTCTCGATCTAGAGTTACATTTAGGTTTTGGTGCTCTTTAATTTTCGATCTAGAAATAGATCTAGAATTTACCAAGTATTCTCTGTGCTTTTTCAACTTGTTAGTATTGTTATTGTCTCTATACAATGATGGTGTTGAGGATGCGTACCTAGGTGTGCATCACCTTTTAGCAAAGTCATAACTATTGGAGAAGAAAATCTTGATGTATCACATCATTGATGTTGATGCCAAAATTTGTGATTGGGCAACGATTGTGCATTAATGCTATGACATACCTATCTTTGTGGAATGAACGAGTATCTGCAAGCTGTACCAAGTTGATTTATTTTTCAGATTTACTTACTTGATTTGATTTTCATTTTTATCTTGAAGTTATGTATCTATCATTCGAGTGAAATGAAAATCTCCTTTTGACAAAAAAAAAATTGCGCAATTTTCAA
Organism: Psidium guajava; assembly: GCA_016432845.1. Lineage (NCBI taxonomy): Eukaryota > Viridiplantae > Streptophyta > Magnoliopsida > Myrtales > Myrtaceae > Psidium > Psidium guajava. The sequence goes on along the minus strand of CM028232.1, from coordinate 29,236,049 downwards.
TTTTGCCTATCAAACGTGAAATCCCAACATGACATTTTTCCACTGTATAAGACCAACCCGCCTTGCAATCCCTAATAATACATTTTTGTAAAAAGAGCAGTGACACAAGATAATAAATAATAATAATAATAATAATAATAATAATAATAATAATTTAATGATGAATTTATCACAGGTGTGTCGGTTTGTAATTTTCTTGTGATATTAACCCAAATATTTATTAAGGTCACTGTCTCGGTATTGTTTTAATTTGGAGTTTGGGTATTGTATTGCCATGTGATTTGCTCAAGCCTTCCAGCCAAAAGCGTGCCTATGCATTTTGTCTAGCTATGTGGCCTTTGGAGCGCTAGATCCCTGCACCAACTCCAGCACACCACAAGATGGAACAATAATTTCGTCGAATAGACATTCCATGCTGATGATGATGATGATGGCTTTCTGACCAACCAGCCTGCCCCTGCGTGACAAAATGCAGGGCTCGGTTCAAATATGTATTCAAAATGCCCATTTCCTTCAATTGACATTGACGACTGTATCATGTCTCACGAGCAATAAATCCCAATACAGAAGGGAGAATACGAAAATTAGAAGAGAGTTGGAAAAATTGATTTCATATGAGTAAATGTGGAATGGTGGGTTTGGTACTCTTTCCAAATCTAAACAAGCGCGGGCAACTCCTCTTTATCTGCTTCATGACCTCCTGCTTGTAAACAGCAACTCTGGACTCGGAGAGCGTCGACAGCATGCCCTTCCTCATCTTCTTCAACCTCTTGCCCACCCTCATCTTGAGCCTGCAGAACCTGATCCTCAAGAAAGACGGCCTCCTCGTTCGAGACTCGCCGTCCGCCGTTTCCAGCGCTTTGTAGATCAAGAACTGAGCCCTCCTGTGGCTCACCTCCTCCGGGTCTTCCTTCTCCATCTTTGAATAAGCGTATGGTCCTCTCCAGATCGGCATTTCGATCTCAAAGAAGAAGAAGAAGAAGAAGAAGAAGAAGAAGAAGAAGACTCGTCGTTTTCAGATGGAGAATGCCTGATGCTGTGAGGTTGAAATGGTTTGAAGCTTTGAGCCTGAGTTTATAGAGGAGGTGTGGGAGATTTTGAAAGGGTTTGATGATGGAGATGATGATATGGAGGCAATGTCATGTGCCGTACTGTTCAATAAAATTAAAAGAAGTGAGACATAAAAATAAGAGAAATATGAAAAAGATGGCCTGAAAGTTGACATCATGTTGAAGACTAATCAATTTATTAATGATTTGGTTTTTGGTTTAATATTCCATGAAGCAGCCCCATTAATCTTAGACTAAGGATCATCCAGCCAATGGGAAAGAACGTGCCATGTCATGTCACTCATGGCCATGTTCAAGGGCAAATTCTCTTGAAATTCAGTTAATTATCCATCCGATGTACAGAACCAACAACCACAACTCGGAAATTTGGATCGGGTGAAGTCATATGTTGCCATATCGGATCTCTGTCTTATAGTCCGCTACATGAAGTAATTTAAATTATCAAGCTCGAAACTAGACACTGAGCACAATCAACAGTCAAGTCGAGTGATGAGTAAAACAAATTGATTTACAATTCGACCTCGTGATGGAATGGAAGTTTGCGAGAACCGCAAGATTGTTTTAACTTGAAGATTAGTCCAGAGATTTTCCATTCAAATTATGGTCTTCCCCTTCTACGATGAACTGGAGTCGAGGAATCTCATGAAAAGACATTGAGGATAAAATGTCAAAAATGGAACGTGCGAGTACTACCGTACCAATCACGTTCAATTAAACAATAACGACGTCAACACTGAAGGAGACAGTGGCATTCAAGATCTCCAGCTGTGTTATGGGAGACCCATCAAGTGGAATTCGTACCTCAGTCGGCACTTATTTTTATTTATATATACTCTATTTTATACCATTTTATTTACCTAGCTAGAAATTAATTTCTTATCAGAAATTGATTTTTTCACTTTTATTTCTGAGCAGAATTTTTTTTTGTTTCTGAACAGAAGTAATTTTTTTTTATTTCTTTAAGTGACTCCAAAACTACTTTCGAATTAAAAAAATACTCCAAAAGTAAAAAAAAATAAAAATTGCATAATCAAATAAATTTTTACTTCAGAAATTGCGTTACCAAACGGATTTCTACTTTAAAAGTATTTCTAGTATAGAATTTCTACTCTATAAGTATTGACATGTGCGCCCTTAGCAAGCACTTATTTTCATTTAAATATACTCCATTTTATACCGTTTTATGTATCCAACAAGTGGGGGGTTGATTAAGGAGAGCACCATAGTCAAAAGTGGCATCAAACATGAGGGCCTGCCTTGTCCAAAAGAGACCAAAATTTCCAAGTTTTGAACCTATCATGTCCACAGAATTAATTATATAAAAAAAATAGGAGGGGTGGTCTTAAATGAATAAATAAAAAGTGAAACGACAAGGACCAAAAAGCAAGAACTTCTCTAATTTTCGTTGACCAAGATTTGAGGATCCAAAGAGAGTGCCAGGGCTCCTCGAGGCTCTTAGGTCAAACATGCTGCCGCCCGCTCTTTTGAAGGTTTTTGTGAGATGTTTCTAAAACATTTTTTTTCACAAAATATTTTATCTCGTTATCAACGAGTAAAGAAAAATTAAGTAATATAAACTAAAGTTCGATACCTCTAGATGATTACCTAAAAAATCTCTTATTCTTGCAATGCGCGTATTGTCGCGTTTGAAATTCACATTTGAATCCTCCTATCGTTCAAACTCAATCTCAAATACTATTCACTTGCAAGCAAAGAAACTAGTAGTAGGGAGAATTTTGGGCTGGCGGCTTGCTAAAATTTGTGTTCAATGCCAAATCCTTATCGAAATAGATACTTCAATGTCATGACCTGCTTTTAGCAAAAGTCCAAGAAAATTGAGAAAAAAAAACAATGACATATGATGTTATATAAGTTCTTCAAAATCATCTCTCCCCGAGAATTCTTAAATTTTAAGAAAGTAAGCAGCTTAAGGCGGCGTTTATTTTACTTATTTTATTTACAAAAGGTTTCGACTTTTTTTTAAAAAAAAATTTGGGTATGTGGTGCTTAGCAATTGGCGAATCCAATAGTATGTCGAAACATTGGCACAACTATTAAGGAATATTGGCCACTGTGTAAGACCAGCCACCTTGCAATCCTTACTAATAAGGAAAAGTAACAAAAAAAAATCTTAAATATATTACACCCGTCATCAATTTATCGTAAACATTTTTTCATTAGTTCCAATTTAATCGATTCGATCAAATTAGGATGAAGATTACCAACATAGACATCTTTAAATATCTGTTCTTTTTTTCCTTTCTTTTCTTTTTCCCTTTTTTCTTTTTGCCAATGGCTGGCGAGAGCATGTGGTAATAAAAAAGAAAGGAAAAAGAGAAACAAAGAAAATAAATTCAAAATAAATGTTAAAAAAAATCCACACTAGAATTGGCCATAACAACATCCGGCCTAAATTAACCGAATGGAATGAATTGATACTAAAAAAAAAATTAGACTAAATTAACTCAACTAATCGATTTAAGACCAAATCCTTAAAAATTTTTTGACACTTTTCCCCTCAATAATACACATCAAAAACCGTCTCGTCATCCTAAAAGAAAGGAGGATAAAAACCAAAAGTATAATAATAATAATAATAATAATAATAATACAGAAATTAGAAGGGAGAGAGGACACAGAGAAAGAGGTCTGTTCAGTCCCTTCTTTATGTATCTATTGCATCTCGCACGACCATAGCAATTGTCCACCCGACTTGAACAGATCGTTAAGAAAAAGGACGACAGGGAAACGTGCGTTTTCTAAGGACAATGTCATTACATCTCTTAGCCAAACGAAAGAGGCAATGCTCGGTCCACGACACAACCTCCCTATCTCCCCGACGAACCTTATCGACTCAACATCAAGAAGGCTGCCGACGGTCATGACACTGTTCACAAGAGCACAGGAGCCACAACGATACGAAACGCACAAAAGCCAACACCAATTATTTTAACATAATTAATTTTTTCAATATCTACGTAATTAACAGAGCAATCACTCTTCCTTCAGGTTGGCATACCGTGCCACTTAAGTTATCCCGAAGATACTTCTCCTCCAAATCCAGCATGACATCCATGAACAAGATCAGAAGCTTTACTAATACTTAGTTGGAGTGCACAAAACTACGACGACGACGACATCAACACCACCATAACGTCAAGGAGCCGGCATGAAATCACCTGTTAGCCGATGTCACTGACAACACCCGGGCACAGCGACCGAACAAACATCATGCATTGTTTCAACCAACAAATATATATGGCAGTCTAAAACACACATTCATTAAGGGGATTGATACTCTCAACAGAAGATTAACATGCCACTATTTAATCTGGCCAGCTGCATCGATGTCACATCTAACACAAGACATTGTGGGGAAAACCCGAGAGGGGACAACAAAAGGCATCAAGATCACAAAAAGAAAGCAGCACAACAAATGACATATTCGGACAAAAGATTCAAAGGTTATATGTCGGTACGCAAATTCTACGACGACAAAAGGCTCGCAATAGGCAAGAAACAGAGAAGGTAGAGAGGCGTGCAGCTTTCCATGTACGGGCTAAGCACAATGACAGACTACCCCGAGATTTGCCAAATTCTCAACTATAACCTAATTGTTGTGGTTGTTGTTGTTGCCGCTGCTGCTGCTGCTGGGGCTGCTGATAATTTGCATATCCAGCGTAACCGCCATAGTACATGTTAGCATCTTGCGGAGCTGCACCGTATCCATAGTTTTCGTAGCCAGCAGTGTACCCATAATACCCTCCATACTGGCTCGGATCTGACTGGGGCTGAAAAACAAACACAAAGATCACATGTTAAGAAGAGCGCTGCAGCGACTTATGGCTACAGGGGGGAAAATTGACTGACAGTATCAAGTCACCCGATCGAATAAACCAACCTGCTTGTTTGCAGGACTCCGGCCCCATGAAAGCCGAATGCTTTGCCCTCCCAGCAGGGTTCCATTTAACATTCGCAAAGCTTCCTCCGCACAGCTTCTGGTGCATCAAACAATAAGTGAGGAAAATATGGTTTCAGGTACAGAGGTGCCATCTCACAAATTCATGAACTTGGGTTACCTATCGGCAAACTGAACAAAGCCGCACCGCTTCCCAGGTGGTATTTTCACATGGACAATTTCACCATACTGTCCAAACACTTGTCTCAAGTGGTCATCGGTCACATCGGGATCTAGACCACCGACAAAAACCTGAAACGAAAACTCTTAGTGATGCCCATCACAATAGACTGGTTTTATTAACACTGGAAGATGAGGAAGAAAAATTACAGTTTTATTATTGGGATCAGTCTCATTTGGAGTAACTTGAGTGTTCTGGTAAGATGCTGCAAATAAGTGAAACAAGATCGTAAATGAAACGATGAAAAGAATCTGTATCGCCATTTCAAGTGAGGCATCTCTTTTGAGAAAGTCAAATCGGAGTGTCTCTAGAGGCAGGTCTGATCTATTGCTTATGGTAGTTACACATACCAGATGTCAGTTTCAGTCTTGCCCCAAAAATGCCAAATCAACAAACAACAACACACTCAGTTACTAACGGAAGACCATAATAACAAGCCAAACAGTTGTCTAAATAATCATGCTATTAATGATGATGATTATGATTGTTATAATGCTGCCAAAGTCACTACTGAAAAAAATTTGATGCCTAAATACACCACAGAGCGCCGAAAACAACTGAACAAAGGATAGACTAAAATAGCATTAAGAGTTTTCCTTTTGATGTGTATCTAAATAGTAAGAAACCAAGGACGGCACACTAGATATTCCATTTCGAAAACCTACACACAACTTGCTCAAACAAAACCTTCAACTGGTGGGGAAAAAGAACAACAAGAGTTTTCAAGCAGCAACTATGTTTACCCTATAAATCAGATTTATTCGCAACAAGACACATCCAAAACCTGGAAATGGAACTGTAACCGGGTCTATATGGCCTACAACGCCAAGTGTAACACTGCCTACCTTTTCTGTGAGATTATAACAAATCCTTCAACACTAAAAAGTTCTCTTTGTCAAAGCACATAATCAATAATCTAATGACCCGACTCATCAACACCAATAATGAACTTGTTTTCTAACAACTCCCCATTTCCTAGACCAGGACTATCTATACTATACAGCAGTTGACACTGACGGAAAAAAACTATTCATATTCAACCAGTCAAATAAGCTCCCACCACCCAGCGTACAGGCCAGAATGACCAATCGTCAGCCCAACAGTAAAGGCATTTCCAATGGAATCTGTAGTGAAACGGGGAAACCCAGCAACGCTATCAGCAAAAGGAAACTTCCTTTAAAAAAGGGCTATTTTCATATGACTAGTCTTAATTCATCAAGAGCTGGAAGACTATCACCATAAAGGAAATGAAAGTTAAGCAAAAGAGTAGGCAAAAATAGATGCCAGGAGAATGAGTTGATCAGCAACAGCTAGCCTGTCAGAGAGGATTTTGAGCACATGAGCTCCAGGGGAACCTCACAATTTAAAGAAAATGACGACCCCCAAATAAGAATTCGTCAATGAGAGACACAATAGGACAACCCTAAGCCAATAACAACGAATTTAACAATAAACTCGAAAGAAATCTCGGAAAGGAAATATGGACGAAGAAATTGAAGAGCACCGAACAAATGTAACTAAAACAGTGGCTCCGTAATTAACCAGTACAACATCGGAATGTAATCTCACTGGCTGCTAAAAGGATTAAACTGGGAATAAACTGAAGCTGTAGCATTTCAATGCTACATGAAACTCAAATAAACATTACGTAAACAGGAACACTGACCTAAGCGAGGCCACGGACTAAAAGGACAACCATTTCATCTGAAATCAGTTCCAGGCCCCTATATGATAGAGCCTCTCGACAGCCTGCTTTGAGACAATAGGAGTTCTATAAGCTTTGGAAGCTTAAATTGACAATACTTATTGAGCCCAAATACTAATAGGAAAGTAACTTTGCAACTGCTGCTCCTCTTCAAGAACAATACTGAGGCGGCATAAGTAGATAACAGTACGCTAGGCATATCACAGACCATAGATCGGAAAGGCAAAATACTAAGAAAGGTGGGGGATCTTTCAAACAAAGCAATTGGTATCTCAACTAAGCACAACAGCAGTTTCACAACAAGTTAAAATGTAATCTCACCTAGTGACTACTGGCAAGTAACAACATATAAGGCAAATTGCAGTAACATACCTTTTTGATACTGTTGCCCTGTAGCAATCTTCTTGTTTGTTGCAAGTCCAATTCGCATAGGTCTTGTCGAGAGGAAGACTCCGTTCATCTCAGTCATAGCACGTATCTGCTCACTTTCATCTACAAATTTAACAAACCCATAACCCTTGGTACGGCTCGTGAGCCTGTCCATAACTACTTTTGCGCTCTTAACAGAAGGATAATGTCCCCTGAACATCTCTTGCAACATGTAATCCGTAACATCTGAAGCCAAGTCCCCTACAAAAATTGTATATTCAGGGGAATCGTCCACACGCTTTTCACCAGCACTAGCCCAGTTTAGTCTAAAGCTCTGCCCACCATTAGGCATGATGGTACCATTGTACGTCTGTAATACTCTTTCAGCTGCTGCCCGAGTGTAAAACTCAATGAAACCATAACCTTCTGGTTGCATTGTCGCCTTGTTCCTGATAACCTTTACACTGGCCACCTAAAAAAGAAAGAACTTCAAGAGGCGAGACACCGGATGTTCAAAATTTACATGTTGCAATGTTCTCACGTCAACATTCTCCACCAGTATTGGAGTGAATCTAAGTCCAAGGTGAATGTTAAAATGTAAGATAAGCATCAGACGAAAATACTTCTTATCAATTTAAGATAGTATAGTAACCACCATTTGTCTCAGCTAGTTCTTCTCTGCTTGTATACTCCCCATGTGAAGGTTCTCATCCCCAATCCCCCCCCCCAAAAAAAAAAAACATTAGTCATCGCGGACTAGTACATTACCGATCAGCTAATAGAAATTGTTGACATTCCAACAGAAAATGGAAAAAGAAAAATCTTGCTATATCATGTTTGCCATTGCCATCTGCAACAAACAAGAGCACTCAATAAACTGACGAAGACAATGTCCTCTCCAGCTAAATCTCTTACCAGCTATTTTCGGCCAACCCATCTACAGATTACAGGATGCTATCAATGCCGCGCTCAAGCCGCACGGTAATAAGCAGCAGAGCATTCATATTAAAGTCTAAAGCAAGATTTTTTCCCCCCCAATCTCCTTTGGTAGGATCCAAATCTCTCCAGCTTAACCTAGTACAAGCAATCTTTGACCGTCCCATCTGCTAACTTTATTCTGTCGTCCCAAATCAAATGAATTTATACCAAACTGCAGGCGCGGGCGCGCGCGCACACACACAAAATTACTCCTTACACTATGATTCATCTTATCCAAAGGACTCGAAATTAAGGCGACCGCCCATATCTCAGGAGATTAAACGACGACATAACGAATGAAAACTAAGAAGGAAAAGCTCAAAATCGGACATCCCATCCCAAACTCCTTTAAAATCGCACGGTCACCACACAACGAATAGATCAGGACGGACAGCCAAAAACAAAACTGACAACGCAAAAGCAGAAAGATTTAAGCTTTAGACCTCTCCAGTGGCGGCGAAGCAACTGGCGAGATAGCTCTCGTCCATCCAGTACTGCAAATCCCCGATCCAGAGGGTGCGAACCTCGTCGGTGCCGGCGGGGGGAGTAGCCTGCTGGGGCATCTGGGGCTGGGGCTGAGCTGCCCACATCTGCGGCGGAGGTACCTGCGGAGGAGGAGGGGGAGGCATCATCATGTAGGGCGGTTGCTGCGACGGCTGCTGCTGCTGTTGGTATTGGTATTGCTGCTGTTGATCGAGTGGAGGGACCATGCCGGCTGCTGATGGTTGCATCATCTTGAAGACACAGAGAGAGAGAGGGAGAAGGGCGGAGGGAAACCCTAGAAAAGCGGTGGCCAAAGGAGAGGTGGGAAACGAGAGAAGGAGAGGAGGATGAGGAGAAAGGAGAGATTTTTAAGAGGGGCTTTAAATACGAGAGAGAGAGAGAGAAGGATGGGCACGTCGGTACGTAAAGGCGTGGGCGAAGGTGGAGGGTTGTATCTAGGTAGGCGCACCGCCATACTAATTTCCTATTAGACCCGATCAATGGACGGACGAAATCCAATTCGGGAATGAATCGCCAAAAGAATCGTCCTTGATGAGCCCCAAGCGAGCGAGAGGATCTCTGAAATCGTGTTCATAGAGAGGAGAAGCATGAATCCCCACCGTCGCCCCCCCCAAACCAAAAAAACCCCAACCCAATCTCCGATGAAGTGCTCTTCTAGATTCTGGCTTTAACTATCCGATCCGTTACTTTTACCTTACACTAACTGAGCAATTTTTAGTTTTTATTTTTTCCGGTCGAGAGAAGCCATTCGTATATCAGAATAATCAAGGTGTACACACATAAAGCTTTTCGATTCTAGCAAATCTCAAATAATTATGGAAGAAAGCAAAACTTCAAAAAGCACACAATAAAGCACAATCCGCAACTGAAAGCACCCGTAACTAAAAATACATGCTCAACCCCCTCAAGGATGGATCTGCCAACATATGCGTTCGACGGCCGATTTATCAAATTTTGTGATAAACACATATTGAGCTCGCTTACTCCATTGCGTCTAGAATCGACACTCCCATCACCATCACCTTTGCAAAAACACCAATTGAAAGAACATAAAAATCAAATATCTATAAGGAACTCCCAAATCTAGATCTAGATCTAGATCGGGATAGCAAAACCACCAAAATTTGGCCCAAATCTAAATTGAGAGAGAAGGGCGGCCTGATTTTGAAAAGTTTGTGGAGCTATATCATGAACATCCTCCTCGTTGGTTGTTAATCAAATAAATGGCCAAACTTGTCTTCACATCCATCCAAGACCAGCTATAGAAATTTATTCACGAACACACTCTCATAGAGGATCGGGAGATTTTTAAAAAAAAAAGGGGGGGGGGCATGAACACATGAAACATAAAAAGACAAATCAAGCTACGAAAGAGGTAGAGGAAAGGAGAGAAAGAGGCGCGGGGGGGGGGGGGGGGGGAAGAAGCTTTCTCCCACCGTCCAAGGGCAGCTCAGAAGTTTTTGAGCTAGGCGGTGACTACCTCTTAGAGAGAAAACCCTAGCTAGGGATAAATGGATAATGCTCTCTATTGAGCAAATTGGTCGAGTGGAGATTTGAGAACTCGATCGGCATAGAGTTGGAATCTCCTAGACGAGCACTTGCTCAACCCCACGAAGCTCAATCTGTGCCTAGAAGAGTTACAGCTAGAGTTATCCGACTCCAAGCTTTAAACTCTCATCCCCCCATGCAACGCAGTCCAAAGCCGTCGAGGCCAGCTAGGGTTTTAGAAAGAATCTCTAAAAGAAACATCGCGTGATGTTTCAATAGGAACACGAAGTGAGGTAAGATGAGATCGACACGGTTTTGTTTCTTCCCACCGAACCAAATCAAGATACCGACATGGTCTAGAGTCGGACAACTTGTCCATGTCGATCCCCTTTCTTAACGGTTCACCACCAAGGTCAGGCTTCTTAGGTCACTATGATTTTATGAGTAGTGTAGTGTTCTTCCGTGATTGCGATGTGCGCGACCTAACTATGAATCAATTCTATTGGGACGAGGGCGGTAAAAGAGGCCCAACGTATCACTCAGTGGTAAATATGGATTTCATCTTTTTTTTTTTTGTGCAAACAGTGAAAAGCGTGAGAGCACTAGTGTCATGATGAAAAGGAAATTTTTCGTGCTTCATTGTGATATTTTTGGTCTAATCTTTCAAGAAAAGGTTGCCACTATTGCAACTCGAGTCCGAAGCAAAAGTAAAGTGAAAGTAAAAGAGAGAAAAACAATGGAAAGGAGAGAGAAGCTAGGGAAGATGTGGGATTGAGTCTTGATGAGAAATTGTAGTGAGTCCTCAAGGGCAAATCACATTTTATCCCGTAAATTTTCATTTCACTTTTTAGTATTTCAATTTCTCTAGTGCTTCCCTCTGATCGAATTCAAATTTAACATTCAGCCATGAGACGACGGCGGTAATCTCAATATCCGCCCTCTGGAATTATATGCATGGATTACAAATGGAAACATAAGGCTTAATTAGGGATCATTTCAAATCTGTGTTGTTGAAATTTTAAGTCTGCATCTATCAATTTGAAAGTGAAAGCTAATGAGTCGTCTTCCTCTTCACATGGGAGTCACCCTCCACTTCTATGAACAAGGAGGACATAAGACCAAAAAACAAAAATTCATCGGCCGACATATCATCCAATGAACAACTACTGACCGATCAAAACTTCAAAGGTTAGAAAGCCCACAACTCCAACTGGGCTTGTCACTCTGGCCTATAAATGGCAGCAACGCCCCGAGCCTCTCTCCATCTCAAAGTGTGGTCGATCTCCACCCACCATTACCAAAATTTTTGCTGTCGCCTCATCAAACCAAAAGCTTCCTCTACTGAATCCATGGAGATCCCCACATCTGCATCACCTTCGTGGAGCCACCTCTTCACATCTCCCCTTCTTTCCCCCTATCACTTCATCCCAGAAAACTATGTCCATTGGGCACAGACCCCCGAGTGCCACGTCTTCTCTGCTGATCTTCCAGGTATGCTGTCATCATTCCAAGAAACTCCATCAAATCTCACCTTTCACAATCTTTCTTCTTATCCATTTCATTTCACGACTGGTTCCGTGCTCTTGACTGATAAAGATGCGACTTTTTTATTTTCCCTCTCTGTTTACTGAAATGGGTGTGGCAGGTGTGAGGAGAGAGGAGATAAGAGTGGAAGTTGAGGACTCGAGGTACCTGATCATAAGAACAGAAGCTGTGGAGGAGTCGAGAGAGCCTGCCAGGAGTTTCATGAGGAAGTTCAGGCTCCCTCACCTGGTGGATGTGAATGGGATCTCTGCCGTGTATGAGGATGGGGTCCTGACTGTCAAAGTGCCAAGGTCTCTCGCCAGGAGGGGTTTCCTCATTGACCCATCTGATTTGCCTGAGAGACTTGAGGTTCTCGCCAGGGCAGCTTGAAATTTATCTGAATTGGTTGTCTCTAGTCATTGATGTTGTGTTAGGTTTCTTGAGCCGATGGACTTGATTCTAGGACATTTATGGGATTGCTGGGTTGTACAAAATTTGGTTGGCATGAAATGGAGAACTATAACTCTGTTCCTCTAAGTCATTGTACCGGTCCTCATTCACTAGGTCACTGTTGGTCCTGCCGGTGTCTTCATCATTAGGACAGGAAAATCAGGAAAGAAGTTAAGAGGATCCTTGTCTGGATCTGAATCAAACGTCTTGATTCAAGTATAGATTCCAATCTCTCCAGCTTTTGACGTGATCTTGCCCCTCCCTTTAAATTCCAACAAGGTTTGTGTGACAATGATGGCACACAGATATTTTTTTGGGTCGGCGGAATCTGTATCTCTCGCTCTCTCGGATTTCAACGCCTGCATAAGGGAATCGCCGCCGGAAGATCTGGCGGCTGCAAATGAAAGTTGGTCTACCGCTTTGAATATTATTTATCAGTATCTCCTTCGTACTGTAATTGATTCAGACGCAAGTCGTCCGAATTCAATAAACCCAACGGAGCCTACAAGCCAGGTAGAGAGAGAGAGAGAGAGAGAGAGAGAGAGAGAGAGAGAGACGGCGCAGGCAGGGCAGAGCAGAGGAAGTTGACACGTGGGCCCCTTTTGAAAAGCTGGCCCCAGTAGGTATACGGTACTATGGAGGAAAAAATAATTGTATTTACGAAATAAAACTTGATATTTTTAAAAATACTGATTATGAAATCCGGCATTATATATTACAATTTGCATAATTCTTAATAATAAAAAAAAGTTGAGAAAAGACAACTAGCGTCGACAACCTTCAGGCATTTTCATAAAAACACAAGAATCGCGGTCGAAATATTCAATTTGAACTGCAATTACCGATTATTTTGGATGAAGCAACTAGATGATGCTGTAATAATAAATGCAAGTTAGAATGAAATCATAAAGATTTGGGTACGGTTGTTTTATATCAACGGTTGATAAGTGTTTTGAGAGCACTTTTACGGACGATAAAATAAAAAAAATTTCATCTCACAGCTATTTTCAAGGGAAGCAAATTTGGGGGAAGCGACAAACTAAGCCGGAAGGCACCGGCGGATTGCAGTTGCAGCTCACGAGCAACAACCACGGAAACTACACCGAAGCCTCCAAAACTTTGACTGAGACCGCAAGCACAAACAGTTCACACCAGTAAATCCTTTGTGCCTTCCATTCAAATGTACAAGAATACCAATTGAACTTTGAACCCGAAAAGGGTATGAACTGCATCACGCATAATCCAAGAAAAATTTAAGTACATGGGGGGAATTAAGGCACGTCAACTTGTTAGCACCAATCAAGACAATTGTGGCTGTGACTGTTATAAAAGTACGTGCAACTAGCAAGTCATCAGTTTCAGAAGCTCCGTCATTTCTTTCAACCTCTTTTCAGTGTTCTCCTTCGCAGCAACGACCCGTCCATTTCTATGAATCACAAAAGGGTAGTGATGAGAAGCATGGCCTCAAAGAGCAGTTGAACCTTAAGTTAGTGTCATACCGTCTGTCCATGTGGACTCTCCTCATAAGTTCTTCAACCATAACATTTAGCCTCTTGAGCAAAGAAGGCGATTGATGCAGAGCTTCCACACCTTTGTCCCTCGTACACATCCTTTTCAGCAGCTCAGAAGCAATAAAGAATCCATCCTCCTTGTTCCTGAAAGATGTAGTCCAGCAGAAATTATCAGTCATGGTTCATGTCTTCCTTATGTTCGGCAAGGAATACATTTTCATGTAGAGTTCTAGTGATTATCCATCATCCCTACCTTAGCAACTCAAAGAAAATGGTCTCAATAGATCCATTACTGTCAATTAACACATCAAGTAATTCCGAATACCGGGCTAGGTTCCTGAGTGTAGACAAAGCATGTTTTAGAACCTCCTGGTCAGGAATACTTCGGGTCATCGAGCGAATGAGTTTCAACAATTTGTCAATTGCTCCTGCCTCCACAAGTTTTTCACAGCACTTTTGGGAATGTTGAGTTGCCATGTCTAGAAGAAAAGCATCACCAAACCAATCCAATCAGTTTTTAGAACATGTTTAAATATTTAGTCAACAAAAGTTCACAAAAGTTCTCGAAATATTACTTACCTAAAGTGGCACAAGTATGCAGAATGCTGCTGACACTTCTTATATTCAGCAATTCAGAAAGTGCTGCTTTAAGCCTATTTATGATCCGCATGTTGTCATCCACATTTTCAGCTGCCTTCTGCACTCTCAGGCGCAAGTCCGCAACCTGGGCCCTTGACTCTTTTCGTGTAAGGTAACCTTTCCAGTATGACTGTTCATTTCCAAATCAAATAAGTTTCACATAATCGTACCAAAGTAACAAGAGCAAAACATTATGTTGATGGGGAAACAAAAATTAACCAAGGGGCCAGTTATGGTAAAGATGAATCCCACAAATCATAGATGGGTATTCCCAACTAGGGGTATCAACCACGATAATGGAAAAACATTGGAGTTCAGGTCTGCTTCTGAATGAATACAAAGTAGAAAGCGAAAAGTATAGAATGAGCTAAAAGGTACTGGCCAACTTCAGGAGAGTCGGGCCCATGAATGTGGGAATGAAGAGTTCACCTGGATTAGAACAACACGATCCCTCTCTCTTGCAGCTTTCCGCTTTGCTATCCACCCCCGAGCATAGGACTGGATAACAGTCGCCGATTCACTTCTCAATCTTCGCAAGAGAACACTTCTCCACCATCTTTGCAGTCTTAAAATAGAGGAAACTGGAATCTTGATTGTGGAGTTCTGCGAATAGCCACTTGTCGTCTGTGAAGTGGAGCTAAAGTTGACAGCCCTAGAGTTTAAAGGCCCTGAAGTACCCGATTTGTACCAATTCTTGTCACTATAGAACAGAGAAAGAACATGTTGCACAGTAACGGGGATTCAGAAATACACGAGAGAGATTAACTAGTACCTATGAGCCTCTTCCGTGTTATTTGTCCCCTTAAAAAGCTTTGAATGTCTATGGCAGCACATCTGTAGTTACAGAGAGCCTTCCAGCATATAAGACGGCGTGCAGAACTCTGGATTATGATAGCAGCCTCTCTCCGAGCTAAAAAGTCTCTTCTTGTCAACCAACCACGGCACCGGCTCTGGATTTGTTTCAAGCAAAGCAATTAGGCACAAATGTCACAACTCTATTGTTAAATCGCAATACTTAATCGATGTGCCAAGTAAACATTATTGTATTATTGAAGAGTGAGTGGCTTACTTACTCCATGAAAATGGAAAGGTGCATATTAACAGGTGCACAATCCTACAGATGCTATACCTGGATTTGGACGATAAGCTGGTGACATCTAGAGTACCATCTTTGGCAAATCCATCCTCGAGCATAACATTGGATCATGATGGCTGACTTAACAGTGACTTCCGCACGTTTCAACCTCCGGCATCTAAGGCGCTGAAAATTACTTTGGATTGTAAGTGCTGCTTGTTTCTGATTCAAGTAATCCCTTCTTAAGAACCAACCACGAACATGAGACTGGATCTTTATAGCAGCATAGTGCTTATTATTGAGAGAACTCCGGAGACAAACGTTCCGCCAAGCAAGCTGAATTTGAGTTGCAGCTTTTGTTTGAAGGTTTGTTGAACTCATTTCTGTGCATGTTTCAGAAACCATTTCAATGTTGTGAACTATTTGAGAGTTCTTAAATATAGCAATTCACCTCAAAGTGCACCCTTGTATGCAATCACTAACAAAAGCAGTATTGCCCAGGTTACTGATGGTGCACCACATAGATGCAATACCTTTACGCTGACATCCCTGAGAGATCCATTTCCTTGCTGCTCGCTGGATAAGCAATACTGACTTTCTCGTTTTGACAAAATTATGCCTGTTAAAAAAAAGTAACAGGTATCTCCCATATGCTTCCAAACTCTTCCCTCTACCTGCACACGAATCTGACAAATCATTAGAATAGAAGTATATGTAATTGAGTAATACTAGATAATTATCTGAGAAGGCATTTACCGCATAAAAATTCATCCATCTCTGTGACAAAACTTCTGGTGAGCAGCATTTTCTGCCTGACAACTAACCAAGCCCGAGTTGCACTCTGCAGCAAGGAAACTGCATCCATGATCTTTAAAAACTTACGACGTTCAATCATTCCTCTGTAGTGAGACTGGATAAGACAGGCAGCATCATCTGAAAGCATTCGACAAATATTAGAGATTCTATAGTTGCACTACATAATCTCGACAATCAATTGAGAGAACCAATGTCAAAAAATTTAGAGAAACAAAAGAATCGGATTCCACAAACTACTGGGAGAAGTGAATGCCTAGAAGTAATACATCCTTGAGAAGTAACTCTATATTGCTCATAGCAGTTTGGTTGTTGACTACCTCTTTTATGTATACTATTTGATTTGCTAATTGGGAAGACATCAAGAGAAGAATTTTGTGGATTTGAAATGCTCTTGAAGTCCTTCTCAGCCATACTTTGCCACCAAGCCTGGATGGCCTTGAACCTCTTTGCCGCTTCTAATGCTTGAAAAAAAAAACAATACAAAACAAAACAGATTTATTTTTATTTCAAATTTCAAGCCAGCGCATAAAATATTAAGTAGAAGCAGCCAAAAAGTCTCAAGAAACATAAAAGTAAGGATAAAAGTAAAATATCTCTTGCCCACTGTAGTTTGCCTCGAAGACTGGTTCAACATAACAATAGAGACAGATTTCAATACAGATTGATTCTTATTTAGATGCTCCACTGATCAATAAAATAATTAAATCATCCCACAGCCACAATTACACAAATTCAAAACATCACATATCGACCATGCAACAATAAACTCTCCACTTCCAAATTTCCATATTCATTGAGTCAGCACCATGTTTAAGAGCTATATACCAAGGTGGTATCCTTAAATGAGGTCCAATCTGCAACTTTACGGCTGAAGATGTTTGACTAAGGGAAGACAATTTTTTTGAAACATAATTCTTGTGACATTGTTTGACATTGAAATTTTCTCACCTAAGAGGGTTGCTGTATCTAGTGAAAGCCAAAAAACTAATCTGAAATTGGGCAGAATTACCAAAGAAATAGGACTCCAAGTAGAGGAAAGATGGATGGCTTGGATATAGCTTTCATGAGATCAAATGGGAATAATCCAAGGCTCTGATGGCACACTGCACCTATGGTACAAACTATATTTTAATTGCTACAGAGTGATAGAAATTTGAGAACTATCCATCAGTTCTACCTAAGCTCTCCAGATTAGCTATCAGTATGCTAGCATACACACCTTCGTTGCACAGCCCATCTGCATCTTCCTTTGCCAGATTAGAATTGGCAAAACACCTTTGATGACTTGAGTGTCTTCTCTCCACATGACATGTGCAACATAACAGCTTATGAAAATTCAGATGATCCTGCTTGGAAGAAAACTCAGGTAACTTCTACAGTATAGTTTTAAAACAGAAGGAGAAAAGGAATAATTTATCCTCAGGAATAGCAGTTAAACCATTACCATATTCTTCTTCATAACCAAATGACGTGCAAGAAACACCAACAAAATAATGACACTGCGACTGTTACACACACCATGATGCTCCAGTATGTCACTTATCTGCAGAATCTGCATTAGCAAAATTAAAAGACAACTAATTAAAGTAATGTACGACAGAAGAAAGTCCACATGCTCTACCAAGATATTAGCAAATGCATAAAAACAAGGAGCCTAAAATTGGACCATTTGTGGTGGTAGAGCTGACACGCATTATATGGAGTTAATGACGGAGCGGTCTGCAAAAGGTTTTCAGAACAAACATGCTGAGGATACCATTCTAACTGAGAAGCGAATATCATCTGAAACCACATGCAGAGTTGCACATCATTTTCAATCTATCAATCTTGTTTGATCCAGGACATTAATGGTAATCCATCAACGACAAGATACATTTAAGGTCAAACCCTCTTTAATACAAAACTTGCACGCAACTTGATTGGAAGTGCAACCACTGGGGGAGATACATTAAATTCATAGGTCAAAGGTGATGCACAAATCATAGACTATAGTTATATCCTTGCAGTGGGGATATCTTGATTATACATTATAATGCTTGGTAAGTTCCAAAATGGAATGCCAGGCACTATCATAACCCCAATAGGGAGAGAGCCTCACGAAGAACGTGCGCTTAATTACATCCATAACTTCAATGGAATTTCTGAATCATGGATCTTACCAGGAAGCAAGGATGAGAAATGCCATGTAGACATCTGAACTACTTTTCTAACTTACGGAAGAAACATCTATAATGTGAAGAATTGTGTTGGAGAAATCTTCTATAAAACATACCTCAGGAAAATCTCCAAGTAAACCTGTCAATTTCTGTGACAAAATGAAATTGTGCACTGTATCAGTATAATCAGCAGCAGCCATGATTGATTCTTCACCTCTTGCTCCATTATTGTCCTAAATAAACAACAGCAGTGTTAATCGTCTGAACAATTGATATTAGTGTTATACAAAAAGGAAAGCATGATATTATTCATGTTAACAAAAGAAAATTCCAGGAGACCTTTAAAGGGCAAGAGCAATGAAGTTCCTTGCGAAAGTAATAGTCAAGCAAGCACCATATGGCTTTTCCATCAATCAAGGACTCGAGATTGTCAATTTTGAGACCATAACTGTCGCAAATTGCCTGCAAACATACAACGGCAACGACCAATTGAACCAATAGAAACGTGCTTAAAAGGCTGAAGAACGAAGGCAATACAACCCAGGAGGGACAGGACGAATGTCTCTGTTTGTCAATGCAGAAAGAAAAGATACAAAGCTCAACACTTACATTGAGGTATAGGATTAGTAAAGTATAAATCAAAATTCTACCTTAGAACAGGGAAAGTCCGATATACATATCCTTGAAAAAGAAGGACAGCGAAATTCTATTGTAAGATGTTCCAGTTGAAGGCAATATAAAATCAAAGAGGTTACACTGTAATATCAGAATGAAACAGAATCCCACTACAATATGCTACACAGAGAAGTACCTGAATCCAGTTTAAGATGATGTCCAGCAAAGTGCAGTTATAGATGATTAATTTGTCCTGCAATGTAATAGAAGGAAACTTTATGATTAATTTTTCCTGCAATGTATCTTTCCAAAACCAAAGAAGGAAGAGGGGAGAATAAGCTTAATGTTCAAACCCACGCATTTTAGCAACTGGACACAACTAATGACTCGCATGCACATGCTCCATCATGCTATGTAAAATGGGATGTCATTTAGTTTTGGACATACCACAGAGACTCCACGAACTCGGGAGACCTCCTCCGCTAGAACCTCTTTATCAATAAGAAGAGGTAGCTGCAGTTCCATTGAAAAGGATATTATCCATATACCAAAATTAACAAGCAAGCCAATTTTAGTATAAATTCACCTCTGATTTTCTGAAAGGAGAAGCACACAAACCTGCAAGTGAAGAAACATGTTCCAGAGCAAAGAAAGGGTAAGTTCCTTATCTCCACAGGCAACATCATCTGCTTCTATTGTCATTCCATCTTCATCCTTTAGCGGCACACCAGACAGCTTGAGATATTGCAATGCAATGCCACAGTTTACTACTTTTTTCTTCAGAGTGTCTGCAGGAACTACCAATTTCTGCACATAGGATAATCACTAAAATATCAGAAAATGTGGCCTGGAGTCAGCTGCCACACAAACTTCATTTCCTTGAAAACATACCAATAGAATTGATGAGTCTTGCTTCAAAAGCTGGATAGCCCTACAAAGTCGCACCCCATTATGGAGGTCCTCCAACACATCAGTTAATCTGAAGTCGTACTCAATCAGGGGGCACTATGGCACGATAAATGATAGATCACAAATCAAATAATAAAATTTAGTAACTCATTGCAATGCAACACTAGTGTCGTGATGCCCGAACATCAATGCATGCAGACACAAAGTTCAAGTAAAATAGTTCAGACTCCAACCCACATTAGGACCCCCATGGTCTCGAGCATGAGGAAACACATGCAAAACAAATTGAACAGTCACTGCGAATGGAGTGAACATACCTGCTGATAAGATACTTTGAATCCTACAATCGCTAGATGCGCAAGAAGATTACCTTCTCCATGCATCACATCAGATGACAAGAAATCTAATTGTGAACCAGAAAGAGAAAAAGTCAACCTACAATGGATAGGGTCAGTCATAAATAAATCTAGACTTTATCAAATAAGTAGCAGTTCAATCCTTACCACTAACCATCTGATGGCTTGATTTGATACTAGATTGAAGAGAAAATAAAAAGGGAGAACCTCCATCCAATCCATCAATTCCATACTTGAGAGGAAGAATGCTTTGGGATTTAGCTCTATCCAGTATAAGAACAAGAAGCAAAAACCTTTTGAGTATGACATTCCCCAGAGATTCATAATAGCCCGGTCTATATAAGCCTTCAACCTTCTTATTATAAGCATATGCTTTTGCTAAACCCCCATGTGATAGAAACTGCCTTTCGATGACCAGTTTCAAGAATGCAATATCTTGAGCAGACTCAGCATCTCCATTAGGCAACAATGAATCACCCCCAAGAATAATGTATAACCCTATCCTAAGCCAGAGTGGGTTATAGCAGAGGAGGATTCTAACGACCTTCTCCTTCATGCCAAAATCTGTAACTATAGGGCAATGAACCTTCATTTTAAGTCTGCCATCATCGATGTTCTGCAGAAATGGGGGAAAGCTATTAAAGAAAAAGTCTACAAACACGAACTGTGAGATAACATGGGATGAATGTGGCCAGCCATTTCCATATCAGCTTCACTGGACTAAGTAAGAAAGCTAATGATGATGAGACTTTTTCAAAATGTGATCAAGTTGTTCATTGAAATAAATGTTTCAGCCTTTCAGCACATTCCTGCAGTACTTAGTTCCGTTTAGGAAACTTTCCTAAATGCTGAAAACTTAAACACAATTGGGAGCCAAGAAATTCGCTGTTCAGGAATTCCCATCATACCTTAGTGACTTGGGTCATTACTTTAAAAATCTCCTTGCAACAAGCCAAGTTTAGATAAACCCGCATCCTCTCCTTCAGATCATCAAAACTGCAAACTTCCTTCAACGAATCTCTCAACCTATCGAACTTCAAATTCGAGAACCCCTCCCAGTTCCCACTACCATCCTCCTCGTTCCGCCACCACAAGTCCCTCCTCCTCTTCGGGCTCGGCACCGCAGGATCGAACCCGACCCCGACCTCTGGCCAACTCCCCCTCTTCCCCTTAACCGCATTCCCCTCCTCGCCACGTCCATCCAAGCCCACCGACAAATCGCACCCGCACGACTTGGGATTCCGGAACAAGAAATTGAGCCAAGCAGTGAGGGACTTCGCCAGCGTTCTGAGATTCTGCTCCTTTCTCAACTGAGCCTTGCGAGAGGACTGCGACTGCTCGAGCTCGAACGCCTTGAGCCTGCGATTCGCGGCTGCCGCCGACTCCTTCTGCCTCGAGCGCAGGGCGAGCGAGGGACGGCCCGCCCGGCGGGCAGTGGAGAGAGGGAGAGGGGTCTGCTTGGAGGCGGTGAAGAATTGGGGTTTTGGGGACTGGAAACTGGGCTTGTGCGAGGGTCGGCTTGGGGTTTTGAAGTTAGAAATGTCTTTGAGAAGCGAAGAAGAAGATTGCTGGTCCGAGAACTCCATTGATTCTGGCCAAAAGCTTCGAACTTTCTGCAGAAATCGCGAATGGGTTTGTGATCGTAGAAGGTGAATTGCGAATTCGAGGCGTTAGAGAGTGAAAATCGAAGATATGGAAGGTTAGAGTTAGAGAGAGATCGCTTTGAATTTGAATTCTGCAAACGAAGGCGGGCAAAAAAAAGTTAAAAGCCATGTAGGAGATGGAGTGGCGCGTGTGATGATGGTGGAGCCCAGAGCGCGTGGGGAAGAGGCAGACCCGAGAAACTCACCCTTTTTTTTTTTGTTGCATTTGCCCTTTTGACAAAATAAGAAAATATAAAGACACATGCGGCAACACTTCTGCTCTAAAAATTAATTTCTGATCATAAATTAATCTTTTTTCCTTTGCAGAGAAATAATTTTTTTTTACTTCTTCAAGTAACTTCAAAAGTACTTCTAAAACAAAAAAAAAGCTCAAAAAAAAAAGAAGTTACATAATTAAACAAATTCCTATTTTAAAAATTACGTTATTAAATAGATTTATGCTCCATAAGCATCACCAAGATGAAAACTCATAAATGATTTTTTTCTCGTGTTTCTTAAATAAATATATTATTTAATTCAATTAAAGACTATTTAGACTATAGGAGTGAGCATTGACCGAGGGATCTCCAGATTCCATGAATAAGTTTTTTCACGTAGAAAGATCATATATTTTTAGCATCAATATTCAGTAACATTCAGCAACTATTCCAGGCTAAAAGTAAGGTTAAATATTAAAATATGATTATTTCTAAGTGAAATCCATGTATAATATATATATATATATATAGTTTGGACGAAAGATGTTAGATATTTAAACTTCTTAATCATTTGAGCTTTGGTGTAGGGACAGTAGCAGGATAGAATTAATACAAACTGAAACACAAAAGGATTAATGAGATCGGGGAACTTGCTTGTTTGGCCTCTTTCGCTCTCTTGCCAATACAGATGCATTTTGAATGATAATTCCTGATATGTCATCTGTTTGTGGATTCAACATTGAGAAAGAGGCAGCCACATTCAAATTAAGTCCTTTCCTACAATAGAAGTAAGCAACGGGGCTGGTTTGAATCAGCCTGAACTAGCATTACCGAATTGGTCCAGGACGATTTTCACGATGACCAATTCAGTTCCTCAGTAACCAGCCTTAACCAGGTCGGTCCCACGTAAGATCCGGGGTGGACCGGTTCAATTTCAAGTTGTGAGAACTGAAAACTACTGTGACAGAATAGGTTTCAGGATCATTCTCTAGAACCAATTTATCTTAAAATTGATCACCCGTAATAAACAGCATTATGGGTAGGTAGATAACAATGTCGCCAGGTAAAGTCATTTCACTTTGACCCGGCGTGAGAAAATCATGAACTCTCGGGATAAGAAGAAGAGTCAGCATGTGTGACATTCGGAAAAATTATCAAAAAAATCCTAAACCTATTGCATTTTTGCCAATTTAGTCCTAAACCTTTGCATTTGTGCTAATTTAATTCTAAACATTTTTTGTGCCAAATCAATCCTAAATCTTTTGCATTTATATCAATTCATTCCATCCGGCCAACTTTAACCGATCAGAGCTAATGTGAATGCCGATTGGTGGTGACGTGGATGCCAGCGTTTACATGGACTAATTTTTAATATTATTTATTTATTTATTTCAATTTTTTTTAACTTTTCCCCTTTTTTATTTTTTTCTTTTCTATTTCTTTCTTTTTACTTTTGCTTTCTTCCTCCTCCATTTGCATTTGCAGTAAACTTGAGTTTTGCAGCTATAGTTTAAAATCAAGAACTTGAGGAAGAAGAAGAGGATGTCGCCGTCGCCGTCGCCGCCGCTGCACCCCATGACCCACCCAATCCCTTCATTGGCTTCATCGAAGAGATCATCCACCTCATCCTTTACCACCTCGGCGACGACAACCCATTTAATTGAAGAGATCTCCTTTGGTCTTCAAGGTAGGCCTCGCCCAGGCCAAATCTGGGTGATCACTGCGACCGCCGCGTCTGTCAGCTGTAGGGCCGACCTCGCCCAGTCCAAATCTAGGCAATCACTGTGGCCCCCACGTCCGTCAACTCCATTGTGTTCAACATGTCAATCTCAACCAGAGCGACGCAATTCGTGGCTAGGCTCAACAGCCCCAAGTGTTTGAAGAACCTAGACCAGGAGAGATCCATAAATTTGAGGGTGGAGTTCCAGGACCGAAAGAATGAGGTCAGCATCCCATCGTCAATGAGAGGGCAAAGCAAGAGATCGAGCTGTGAAATGAAGTGGTAACACCGAGGGATCGATGGGAGGAGGTCGAAAGAGAGGGGGTTGAGGACCTGCGATGGCAAGACTCCGCAAAGCAGACGAACTTGCAGGCGAGGGAGAAGGACTTGCGAGCAAGAGGGTTGTCGTCACCAAGGTGGTCGAGGGGTCGGTGAGGCCGTTGAAGGGGCCGGGTTAGTCGTGTGATGATGCGGCGACGGCATCAACAGTGTGGTCGTCTTCTTCTTCCTCATGTTCTTGAGTTTCTTCCTTAGCTACAGAACGTGTTTACTGCAAATCCAAACAAAGGAAGAAGAAAGCAAAAGCAAAAGTACAAAGAAAGAAATAGAAAAGGAAAAAAATAAAAAAGGAAAAGTTAAAAAAATTCAAATAAATAAATAAATAATATTAAAAATTGGTCTACGTAAGCACCGGCGTCTACATCACTGTCGATTGGCATCCACATCAGCTCCAATCGATCAAAGTTGGTTTGACAGATTAAATTGGCACAAATACAAAAGGTTTAATACTGATTTGGTACAGTAAAAAAATTTAAGACTAAATTGGCATAAATGCAAAAGGTCTATAACTGAATTGGCAAAATTAAAAAGGTTTAGGACTAAACTGGCAAAAGTACAATAGGTTTAGGATTTTTTTTGATAATTTTCCCAAACTCCGACCATGAAAAACACAACAAGGAACTGGTCGAGGGAAAGTAGTGCACCCCCAATACAAGCCAGAGAACAGCAACATTAGCAACCCAAGCACTGTAATACAAACATCAACTTCTTCCCTCAACCCCAAGAATTTGAAAACAGAGAACACAAAATCTGCAATAGCTCTCCTGTTAACATAGCCGATGTCATTGCTATAAACATGAGGATCTAATCTCTGAAATCACATCAACTCTACCTTTCTCCAAACGCCCAACCCAATATCTGCACATGATTTATTGTACAAACATGCAGCCCTCTGCTGTGCCCCTCGAACCCCGCCTAAAAGAAAGTGGATTGAAAAAAAGGAGAAAGAGAAGTAATTGAAAGGTACCTCCCCTGCGATAAATTACAACAGTATAAATGTAAAAAGAATTGCCGGTGTCGTGAGCCATACCAGAACGATTCATCTGGAATTCTTCTTTTTTCTGGCTCTACTTCCATTACTCAACTTCGGTAGCTCTAGCTGACGAACCATGAAAAACCCATCTTCGAGAGGACAAAAGAATAATTATCTACCAAAAAAAGGAATGACTTTGTCTAGCGGATCGGATGGTATTGAGCCGATATTCTCTTGGGAGGCAACTTCCGTAAGATGAAGAGGACTAAAGCTGAAGGTAGGATCTCAACCAGCTGTTATTTGAGCAACAGACATTCGAAGGATATAAACATTTAGTTAGGGAACAAATAGACGAACCCCACATAGAAATGGGATAAGAAAGTACCATGTAATATATCAAATTTAAAATTGGATGATCCAAAACATCGAGGGATGCGTCTGAATCGAATGCTGATAAAAGGACCTGCATTGTGAACTCAAATTTAGAGCTCCTGAAACAAAATGCAACCCTGACTAAATCGATATAATGGCGATGAATGTACAAGATTTTATTTCTCCTCCCCTTAAAAATATTTTCAGTTGCAGGCTCAACACGCAAGAGGTATTAGCAAGAAGACACTAAATGCCTACCCGCTATTGAAATAACGAAATCCTTGAAACAAGCAAAGAATTCTCACTAGGTTATTAAATGATGGTAACAAATCATGTCCAAGTATAGGCAGTCAATGGTTACTGGACTTGCATTTAGAAGCTGTCATACTTAAGCAGGAGGCTTGAGAGAAAACAATTCCATAAAAGAGGCCAATCATTGAAGCAGGAACTTCACTAACCACCTCTAGATAGTCAATAAACTCAGAACACCAGGGGAAAAAATGCTTTCTAATGCCAGCTTGTTAAGCTAGATATTGGGTATGTCCGCACTCTCAACTACATTTGCGGACTACCCTATCTTGATTTTCTTCAAATTTCGTTTGAACAAAGGTGTTTACTTCTATTCCACCAAGAATTCTAGAAAAACAGCTCTGGCCTTCTTCTCGTCTTGATAGTCCTTTAGTGAAACTTCCTTTAAGCAAAGGCAGGGGTTACATTAGGTGAGGAAGTGCTATCGTAGACAAGCTACGTATGCCACAGCCATAAATGGACAATGATTCACCAATACAATCTACCAGGTTAAGTCACATATGTTAAATGATGTAGAAGAACAATGAGAACTAGGACCCAGAAACAAGACAAGAATTCCAGCTATAGAATCACGTGCTTCGAACAAGTTTGCTATGGCAACATATCTATAATAGGCATTTCAAATAACAGCCTGAATTTTTTTTTTTTTTTGGTAAAGAAATAACAGCCTGAAGTTGATATAGTAAAAGTGAAAAAAAAAAATGAGACTATCCTTTCTGAAACTTGTAGAAACAACTACAGGCTTTGCATATCTAGAAGACTCAATAGGTGCTTACCACAAAACATCTGATAAGGAAGCAGGTGAAGCATATGGCTGTGACAGATCCAACCTGCCAAAAAGGTGCACACCACCCCGTGTCAGGTAGTCAGGAAAATCCATCCAAAAGCTACATTTGATTTGGCTTTTCACATACACAATACTGTTTGGCAGGATAAATGATCCTAGAAAACTTTCATGCGTCAAATCATAGATACCCAATGTCAATATACTTAGACCTGCTTGAAAATTAGACAAATTGGATATGTATCCATTCAAATAAAATAAAAAATTCACCAGAACCAAGAAAAGGGAAACGGTAAAAACAAGGAAGATGCTCCAGCGCTTGTGAGAGTTGAAAGAACACAAAACTTCACTTATGAACAAACTATGGTCTAATCCCAAGATATCCAGCTTCTAACAAAGATATTACGGACAGCACCAACCACCAGCCACCAGCAATACATTTCATATCTTCACTTTAGCTTCAGCATAATCATTACAGATGTGTGCAATGTGTAAAGATATGTGTCTTCAACCAAGGCAAGAAGCAGAAAGAAGCGACACAACTAAGTTTTGATTTAAAACAAAAGGAGAACCACCTCGTGGAGCTTCTTCCTTCTTCCTTTAGATTCAATAGGAAATCGCCTTAGCATGAAAAACAACCTGGAATCATTTGACAACAACACTGATCACAAGGAGAAAATCAAACCACAAGGAGTAAGCAGAACATAAAATTACCAATGCACTGACTAGTAAACCAGCACATCAACTTCTATTACTCACCTTCCTCCATAAAGCAAGAAGCCCAACGCAGCTAATATTGACACAACTGTGAGAAACAAGATTCCAGTATATAAGTACCGAGCAGATATATTGATCAGGACAAAAAGAAAGCTTGAATTACAAAAGGTAAGTTTATAACGCATCCTTATGGCTCCACTACTAACACCTTCACCCCTGCTAAAAAGGAACTCAGTTTAACTCATGGAAACAAGTTGTCTTTTTTCTTCTTTCCACCCTAACCTAACAGAGATGCTAATCAGCATAGTTGTTGCATTTCTGGCAGCGAGCTCGATTGGGATGTCTAATTGACTAGCTTATAATGATATAAGTTAGCTCACGTCAGCTGTCTGTTTTCTAGAAAAACTTTCTTAATAGGTTCTGCTCTAGGAAAAGGAATGAAAAAGAAGTATTTCACAGAAAGAAGATATAGGCACGGTGCTGAGCCACTAGTTTTGAGAGCAGAACAGGTGGTAGAAATACTTGTTACTTCCAAAAACTGTCTTAAGTTTGACATTGAAGTTTGACCATAACAATGCAGATCACTCTCAATTGAAACAACTCAATATATTCCTTCTAACAAAATAAATAAATAAAATCAAGGAGAATTCTCTCTCCATGCTATTTTGGGTAAGAAATGTCAACTGACCTGCAATAAATACTTTCCCAACAAATTCCACGACGCTGTTGTCATCTATCCATAGGTAAATCCAGATGCAAACCTGAATTCAATGATCATATTGCTATAGTTAGAGGGGCAAAAAAGTTAGTGTCAATAACAAATGCATAATGCAGATTCTGCTTTACTGATTGACTCATCATTCCCTGTGAAGAATTTAACACAGCTTCATTCATACACGCTGAGTATGGAAACTGATGGTGTGGCAGATATCAGCAGCTAAACACATGACTACCTTCATACAGGGCACATGAGGGACAGATTATTTTCGCTCAAAATTCAAATTCGTAGGTCCTTGACTACAAATTGTACTGGCAATTCTTCTAATGAAAAGTATAAGTTAGCCATAAACCTTTCTTTGCCTTTAGCATTCTTGCAATAACCAAAACAGAGCAAAGCTGCAATCAGACTTGATTGAACGAAATGACTGACACGCAGCTCTTTAAAGACCAGTCAGGCACTATATACAACTTGCAGCGTTCACATGAAGTGATTATATTGACCAATGACAATTAGGGTCTGTTTGGTAACGTTTCTGTTCCTCTGTTTCTGTTCCCGAGAACAAAAAAAGATTAGAAACATGTTTGGTAACGCAAATAATTCTGTTTCTGATTCTGCTCTCGGGAACACTTTTGGAGCAAAAATCAGAAACAAAAAAAAGTTGTTTCTCAAAAAAAGAACACTTTTGTAGGATTACTTTTCAAAGATGGACTTCTCAGCCTCTTTCTATGACGCTTTTTTAGGATCAATTTTTTAGGAACACTTTTGGACAAAAAATCAAAAATTTTATGTAGTTACCAAATGTATTCTGATTCTTTAAAAGAACAGAATCAGAAAAACGTGTTTTTAATCAGAATCACTTTTTTGGAACAGAAACGTTACCAAACAGACCCTTACTTACCGAAACCTCCAAAAGAGAATCTGAAACTTGATATAAGGAGAAGAAATATACCAGAATCTAAACATACAAGAAAGAGCACAAGCATACATGTCACCAATCCAATCAGTTATGTTAAAAGTGCAGTAAAAAAGTGCAAAATATGATATGTGAAAGGAATTGAGGAAAAGCACCTGGATGAAATATATGGCACCGTTGACTGCAATATAAACGGTCCTTAGTTTATCTGTTGGTAAACTTCTTGCCTGCTCATTGAGAATGATCTATTAATTATATATACTTACTATTGAGAAAGAAATGAGAAGGCGACATATTCTACCTGAGATCATGCATCTCAGTGAGGGGAAAAAAAGCAAGGATGAAATTACTTGCCTGATGATATATTTCTGCCCAGAAGAGGACGAGAAGTGTGTACGTAGAGAAAAATAAGAGCCCCGGAAGATCCAACAGAACCCAAGTAAGAACCTGCTTCAAGTTGCAGCTGTCCCCCCGTAAGCATGCTAGGAAATAACAAGAGGCTTTCTAGATGCTAACAGCTGATCTATGATGTCCATGAGCATCCAAAACAATGCTATCTAATGTTATCTTAACAACATCACTGTGAGTGTTCATTTTATTAGATACATTCTTTTCTCCTGTTTGAGGGCACTCCTGTGAAAGTAGGATCGGGCTATTAACATGAAATTCCTCCACATCCAAAATAGTCAATTTCCCATATTCAGGATATACCATATTTTTCTATCCAGTGTAAACGGTGAAAATGAGGCCACTTTCAGAATATGATGCTTAACAAACATCACTGTTATCTCGGGCCCTCTCAAGATAAGCAGTGGGCTCTCTAAGTGAACCATGCAACCTATTATGTAGGGGATGACTATAACTTCATGAAGAAGTGAGCTTTGGAAACATAAGGCTCCCAAGATTGCAGCAGAAAATTTTAGAAGCAGCCATAAACCAACCTTTGGATGTAAATCGAAGACTTCATTGTGAAACCCAAAAACGATTGCGCGTACTGCATAAGAAACACAGCAAGGCCAAGCCTTAAATAATCACCATGAAATGCAATCATGGAGCATCAAAATGTAAAGAAAGATTGAAAAATCACCTCCATTGACAATGAAGTTCATGAGATGAAAAACTTTTTGAGTCGTCCAACCGTATTCAGGCACTCTCAATTCAATCCTTATCAACTGAATCTGCGTTTTGCAAACAACAGCCCTACTTGAGACTCATGAATGAAGCTAGCTATCACAGAACTACACACTCAAAAAGTAATTCACTTGCTAGGCAGGCAATTCAGTTAGATTGAACAAGCCAAAGACAATAAGCATTAACAATTCAGATACTGTGGATCAGCTCAGAGTCTGCTGGATCTAGTGACTGAGGGGAAACGTCTCCTCGAAAAGGACTGGACTGGAGTTTAAAATCAAAATCTGAAGAAGGGTCCAATTGTCAATCAACATCAACAAATATCTTTGATCTTGCTAAAGTGGAATCCGTGAACTGGTTCACATGTCCAATGGTGACCGCCACTAAGTTATTTCTGATTGTACATTCCACTCTACTGCAATTTCGACACCCTACATCTACAAAACTACGGGCTCCCCATTTCTCAAGCAGAAAATCACAATACCCAACAGAGAGAGAGAGAGAGAAACCAGGGCGACGGAGGAGACGAGCGCGTAGGCGGCACAGAGAGCGTAGAAAACACCGTCCTGCCACTGGGTTGACTCGTTGATCGCGTCCCACCAGCTGGTGACGAGAGCGGCGACCTCCATTGGCGATAGCCCCGCCACTCGCAGACTCCTCACCATGCTTCTCTCAGTCCAGAGAAGCAGCCCCTCTTGACCTAACGACAAAAAAACAAAACCTTTGTATCGAATAAACTACTTCAGACTACAGATAGGGAGAGAGAGACCTTCGCGAAGGGATTACGAATTGGACACAACCAGAGAAGTGAGCGAGGGAGGGAGGCAAGGAGGGAAGAGGGTCTACCCTGAAAATCTACCAGACGGTCACCCAGAGTAGAGAGAGAGAGAGAGAGAGAGAGAGAGAGAGAGAGAGAGAGAACTCGTATTCGGATGGATTCTCTCTCTAGGACTTGGCTCTCACCTAAGCTTCTAACAGGCAAGTCCAGACAGAAGATTGGCGGACGACGACCCATCTCGGTAGTTGCTGTCTCTCTCTCTATTAGTGTGTGATTAAGTGTCGAGCCAGCACATGTTTTAGCGACCCTCCCCGTAATTAGATTATGCTAATCTCGTCAACTAATTAATTAATCATCTCCAGGATTTGCTGGCCAATGACCCAATCCCCTCCTGCATTGATTGAATGTTTATTATTGCATCTCACGTCGTGCCATCGTTTCTGCCATCCCCTTACATTAACTATCCCACGTGATCCGCTCGCGCAATGACACATCTCGCAAAACGATCCCCGTTCTCCGTTCGATCGATCGAAACGACACGCAGCTCAAATTAACTTGGTCACAAAAGGTTCGGCCACCGACATCATCGTTCGCAACTAGTCGAACAGAGAAACATTTTGGGTTTGGGACTCCATCCGACAATGACCTGTACTGCTCGAAATAACCATTTCATGCAAAATGCTTTCATTTTCGACGATGGCAATAATACTCTCGTCAATGATGAAAACATTTTTCGTTCATTTATATTTATAAGTGATGCGAGTCATCATTTTTTTGTAAAAAATATTTTTCAAGTCTTTCAATTTTTCATAAATTTCACTGAAAATTTCACGATTAAAAAGAAAATGAGGAGAGGTCATTTTCTCCCGACCCAAAGTTGCTTTTTTTTAGTTCATGGAAAACATTTTCACAGATGGATTAGTTTTCCACTATTCAAATACCGAAAAATCGAAAAACAGTAAACTTCGAGCAGGTGGGCCAATGCACGAGGCATCAAGGAGAAAGATGCAACTTTTCCACGGTAAATTACCTCATTTCTCCTTTTTTTTTTTAAAAAAAAAGAAGATTGCTTGGCAAAAGCCATTACCTCCACGATCACAAATTCCACGAAAGTAGTCCCCCGAGCGGTCAAAGGAGTTGACTTTCCATTCCGGTGGCTCCAACCATAAAACCCGTTCGAGCCCGCCCTTCCCAATCTCACCTTCCTCCGCTCTAAACTTTTGGCGGCAAATGGCCCGATCCAAAGGGCCAATTGGAGCCGACCTTGGCGGGTACGGCGACCCGGGAAATCGAGCCAGTCGAACCCTACTGCTATTGGTCACGTGATTCGAGGGTCGGTAGCAACCACCCCAACACAACGCAAAAGCAAATCGCACGTGGCCAGGAATTGTAACTATTCGGCACGATGGTTGACCACGATTTGGTCAAAAATGCGAAAATGTGTTAGCCACCTAATTTTATTTCGGCGTGTGCCTTTTGGGGGGCAAAAGGGTCTCCTGGATCTTAGTTCATTTAGGCTCCGTCTGTTTTACCGAAAATAAGCAATTTGAAAAATATTTTTTTAAAAAGTGATTGCTTATGTCCTTTAGAAAAATTAGCCAACGAAAAATATTTTCATCATCGATAACAATTTATGCCTAGCT
Source organism: Psidium guajava (assembly GCA_016432845.1). Lineage (NCBI taxonomy): Eukaryota > Viridiplantae > Streptophyta > Magnoliopsida > Myrtales > Myrtaceae > Psidium > Psidium guajava. The sequence goes on along the minus strand of CM028232.1, from coordinate 29,203,484 downwards.
ATCTTCGTAGGTGATGGAAAAAAAATTTCATTTATTCATTTTTTAAAGCGACATAAGCGATTACCTTTTGAATTTTTTTTTAAATCGCTCATTTTCGTAAAATATACGGAGCCTCAGCCATGGAAGAAATGAATCTCCAAGAAACCGAATCGGAGATCCTATTCTTAGAAACAAAGATTACTAGTTTATTTAGGACGCGCATGACAACCATTCTGTTGCAGAAACAGATTTTTCTATTTCTACTAAAAACAAAAATTTTTTGTTTTTGGTTTTGGGCCAAAATCTGTTTCTGGAACAGATTTTTGTTTCAGAAATAGAGAAACAGATTTGCGTTGCCAAATGAGTTTCTGTTCCAAACCTATTTCTAGAATAGGTTTGGAACAGAAATAGAGAAATAAAAACATTGTCATGCGCTCCCTTAGATACCTATGCATTCACTCGCACGAGTCGCCTTTTCTTTTCGTTCATTGGACCCAGAAAAGACCCCTTTGCCCCTCCGCTACTTTAATATGTGCAACCGCCCATGCAGGGCGGGGGGCAATTGTAAGTCATGGTTCTCTGAGTAAGGTGCGCATGACAACCATTCTGTTCCAGAAATAATTTCTGGAACAGAAATAGGTTTTTCTATTTTTGCCAAAAACAAAAAATTTTTGTTTCTGGTTTTGGGCCAAAATCTATTTCTGGAACAGTTTTTTGTTCAAGAAATAGAAAAACAGATTTGTGTTGCCAAATGAGTTTCTATTCCAAACCTATTTCTGGAATAGGTTTGGAACACAAATAGCGAAACAGAAACGTTCTCATGCGCGCCCTTAATCCTCCGTATTTTCTTTGCGTTTGGGCTCAATAGCCTTTTTGGGGGGTCCTGAGGCGTGCAATATCTCTGGATTAGGAGAGTTGTGTCGTGAAATGGGTCGCCGTCGAGAGTGCGACCGACTCGCTATTGATGTTTGTGGAGCTGAGGGGGGTGTGCGTCGTAATTTTCCTGATCATCAAAGAGAGTTCCCGTGCGATCGCCCCGTGGACGTAGACAGGCCAACTTGTCGAACCAGGTAAATCTGTGTCTCTCCATCTTTACTTTGCCGCACTTATTCTGCTTGTTTGTTGTTGTTCGTCAACGTGCGTACCGATTGCGTGGGAAGAACTACGGCGCGATAACTGCGATTGGCGAAAGACTTGCGGTTGGATGGATGATTTTTTGCCTCGCTCCAAGTGTCTATGATACGAGACCAACAACTTCATTGATGCGAATTTAGGTTGGTGGTTTTAGCAGCCATTGGCTTGCCACGTAACCTCATTTTTCTATTATAATTGATCTTTGGACATTCCGATATTATTTTTAAAAAAAATTGCGAATGGATAAAGTTTAGAAAACTTTATTGTAAAATGGTAATATTCAGATGTCCCTTTCTTGGTCCCGTGCGGCCCTCACCAAGCCACGTCCGAGTCCTCTTTCTTTTGTTGTAGACTAAGAGAGACGAGAGGCTTTTTGGACCAAAATTCTTTCCGTCATCTTAAGTTTGTCTCTTCAGGTGTCTAATACAGCGCCAAAATTTCAAATAGTCATGTGCTGAAGTGGATTTTGTGTCGAATAAACTTCCGAAATGGCCGACTTAGTCTCAAAGCATATCCTTCAATCACCAGCCGGCCGGCCTATTTTTTCGCGGCCGGCGAGCGCGTGCGACTTTGTCGGGGGGCCACTTTTCGACCCAAATTGTTTTGGTTTTCACCCAGCTGCACTTGGTGCTCATGTTCGGAATTAACCGAGACCCTACATACTCAAAAAAGGCCCGAATCTCGCGCACATTTCGCCGTGATCAACCCGACCCTCAAATCACTCGCCCACATAAGCGCCATCTCGAGCAGAGCGATTTGCGGCCGGGCTCGACAGCCCCATGCGGCTGAAGAACTCGGATCGGGAGATACCGACGGATCTGAGGGTGGAGTTCCAAGAGCGAGGTCCGTTTCTCGTTGGGAACATCTTCTTCTTCCTCCACGTCTTTGAGCTTTTTCATCCGTTGCGTCGAATAAAAAGTAACTGAGAAAAATGACGGTTCTTCTCGTCCTCCTCCTCTGTGGGTCTTTCTGGAATCAACAAATGCAATAGCCCTCCATAATTTAGGATTAAAAAATTATTTTCCAAAAAATAATAACTTATACCTTTTGAAATAATTAATTAATAAAAAAATATTTATATTATTAATAACAATCTATATGTAAATATTTTCATGAATGACAAAATATTTAGTTCGCCTATTTTTGAAAGCGATATAAATAATTTTTTTAATAAAATATTTCCTAAACTATTCATTTTAACGTAAGAAATGGAAACCTAAGGAAGTCAAATTCAAGATTGGTCTTAAATCCACGTGGAAAGGAAGACTGTCCAATGACGACGAATTACGTGACCGTTTTGAACTTTTATTCCAGTAGCTTGAAAAGTACAAAACAACCGCACGACACGAGTAGGGAAAGAATAATCAGCAATTGCTGATATCTGTCATTTAGCAGCATGTCTTCCTCGCCTGCAAGTGCAAACTGCCGTCATCTTCGTGCTTCACCCTACATTTTGCAATGAAATAGGAGTATGACCGCGAGGTACGCGTCGAGCTCTCGAATGTGTCTGTCGATGACACACAGAATCAAGTAAAATGAGAGAAAACAAGAAGCATGTTGAGACAAAACGTCAAGAAGACATATCTGCAGGGGGCCAGCTCACGGAACGCAACTTTGCCACGTAAAATTATGGCATTCATGGATAAGTTCACAAGATTAAAATGCTCTGGTCTCTGAATGTCTTCCTGATTCAGTGAGCTTCGTACCCATCATGCCAATGTGCACGAGTTGAAATTCCAGTGAGAAGATCTTCATGGAAGGAGAGGGGGGAATCCATTCGTCTGATGATAGCGTTTCACCCTTTCTGGCCGCTGTTTTCGCATGCCAAAATTTGCGAGGCCAACAAATGATCTGTCTTTCTTTGACAATCACATTCCGAATAGAGGCTGCGATCCCTTACTCGAAAGATTAAAGATATTGCAGAAATTGCTGACTCTGAGTTATGTACACCATCTCTGAAGTCATAGGGAAATTAGGCCTAGTGATTTCTTAGGATGGAAGTGGATCTTCTCATGTGCTGCACACTGTATGCTGCGGTGGATGCAATTGTCGTAGACGCCACTAACCAGCTGCAAAAGGCCGCAGCCGAGGCATACTTTCAGCAAAAAGAGCTCTGAAAGAAATCAGTACTAAGGGGGTTTCTAGAACAAATTACCTCAAGTATGTAATGTATGATTGAGTTTCTGGAGTTCCAAATTCAGGTTGCAAGAGAGCGACAGCAACTAGAACCAATTGGAAAACCGTATTTACCTGTAGACAATAGAAGTGACTGTGAGGAATACCACGACACAACAACATCGAAACACTGTCAACCTTTTGCTACATATCTATGTAACTCTACACAGTCTTCGGGACTGAGATCCATAAGTTATTCTTACCTTCAGTTAACCAAAGAACAAAAATAAATGAAGCACAACTGGCATGCCAGCCAAGACTTCAACAACTGTTTCGCTGTTCTGACAGAACCCGGGTTTTAGCAATAAAAGAAGTTAGGTCCCTTTTCTAGGTGAAGTCAAATTGTGGCGACAAAACTTCCACTTATATAGGTTCCCGCAAGCGATAGATGCACATACTAGTGAAAACCATGTACCACCTCCAATTCCTAAATGAAGCAGATTGCCCATGCAAGAAGATAATTAACTCTTTTCAACACTCTTAATCTGGAAGATGAGATTCAAGAGCTCATGTTCAGTCATACAAGAATGAGCCTGAATAAAAGCTCTCAAAAAAGTAGAAAGTCGAGGGAGCCATGAGCCACATCATTTTGCTATGTTTGCAAATGAGAGCGGGTCCCTGCCCAGCAGAAAGAGGGGGGGGGGGGTTGGTTTGGCTCGCTCAGAAAACAAAATAGATCTGACCAGGAAAGGAAAAAAACCAAAAAGTGGAGAATGAATTAAAAGCAAATTTTCGCCAAGTGCCAACGGTGATATAACCAGGCAACCAATATCACACATTACCACAGTTTGATAGTAAGTAACAAGGATAGCCTATGGAACACTTTGAAGAAAAGTACACATACCTTGCTGAGAAAGATAGGCTCAACCTTTTCTCGATGAGGCCCATTGATGTTGAAGAAATCCGACCATCTTGCCCACTAGGAAGAAACTTTCTCCTAAGTAAAAGAATGCAAAAGTAGTGCATGCAGATTGATCATCAGACGCTCTCTATTTACATTAATAACCTTACCTGCCAACCTAAGTCGCTAGCTCTTTTGTACACAGCTCCACCAACAAGAAAGACGTCTCGTAACACAACCAGTCCAACAAGTTCAGCTGCATCCAGAAAACAAATGTAGTTTACTTGCTACTGCTTTTGTTTCAATTGCCATACGAAGGGGAAAAAAAATATATGTTGGGTGACATGAATGAATACATGCGTGGGTCACTTCATGCTGTTAAGTATCTCAGATGGAGAGAAGCACTTTAAGTTCTTTAAGTCACATTGGGGAGATATTCTTCATGCATTCAGCCTGCTTAAATGTGGTGGTCTAACTTCTCCTAACTCTATATGTATTTGCAGTTTTTTAATCCATATCAATGCAATAAGGATACAAACAAACTACTCACCTGGCAGCAGATCATTATGTACCATAGCCAGAGCAACACAACCGATTAGAACCTGTAAAAGTAGCAAAAGCAATCTAACAAGAATCACAACTGACAAAAATAATTCCTCATCAAGAAATGAACACAAGAATACAGGAGACTCTTGCAACAATACCTTGTCAGCAAGGGGGTCAAGATAGGAACCCACAACTGAATTTATATTCATCTTCCTAGCCACATACCCATCTAGCTGAAATGCCCAAACAAGGAAACAAGACGAGGGGAAGTCAATAAAGGGGAATTAATAAACGTGCTATTTTATTTGCTATACTTGCGTTTCTAAAGAGAGAGAAGATCAGCAACTGACCCAATCAGTTGCACCAGAGATGGCCAGCCCCACGAATGCCGTAGTATACCATTCGTTCACGATCATCCTACATAAGGGGTTTTTCAGTGGAACTCCAAAAGCAAGAGAAATAAACTCGTTTAAAACAGCAAATTGAGGAGGTAACAAGAACCAATAAGCAAATGAAAGGACAAAACAAACTGAACATTGCCAGGAATGATGTTTTAGTCCCTGCCTTTCAAACTTTGACGTTCTTCACTGAGAACTTTCATCAATATGGCTACCTAAGGACAATTATTCACATCGGAAAGTACTCACTTGAGATTGCATGACTTGGCTGCAACACTCTTTTAAGTCACTTTATTTAACTTTTAACACATCTCAAACACACCCAATGTTAAGAACTTAGTAATGAAATGGCTCTGGAAAATAGGTTTTGCTATGATGCTAATTAGCACTTGGCAAGTGCTGCAGGACAGCATGAACTCGAATTTCCAAGTTAAGTGAACTCATTTATCTTTTATTGTCCATGGAGGTGGGATTATAAGTGAACTCAATAGATGTAGTTTCATAATCCATATCATTCTCTGCTAAGCAAAGTAAGATGTACTCCTAAACATTCCAACAATTCATATGAGATTGATACAAAAAAAAAGAAAAAAAAAGACTTCCCTCGTCAGAGGGCAATTTAAACACCTAAACAGAACTCACCATCCAAGCAAAGGACCCGAAATGAGGCGGCTCATGGAAATCAAATTGGGCAAATTCACAAAACCATCTACAAAACCCTCATTCGACCTCTCCTCCGAAGCGCCCCGATCCACCAACTTCGATTCTGAAGCCACCGACCCGACTCCGGCCACGGCCTCGAGCCTTCGCCTCCGCCGAAGCAAATCGAGCGTCATGTTCAAGGCCTCGACTTTCCGCAGGACGACGACGCCGCTCCGGAGGTGGAGCGGCGTCGCCGACTGCGAGAGCTTCCACGGCGGCAAGGAAAGGAACAGCGGCCCCTGGGAGGGCTGCGCGATCGTCCATTTCGAGAGTGGAGAGAGGAACCTGTTGGGGAAGCTGGAATGGAGGAAGGGATTGATGAAGAGGGGCGGGAACGGAGATGGGACCGCGTAGGAGGCGGCGGCGGCTGTGGTGGTGGTGGTGGCGGTGGCGGTGGCGGTGAGGAAGGTTCGCGATTTCCCATGGCTTTTGGCGATTAGGGATCTGAGCGACCGGTAGATCGTCATCGTTTCGCGTCAGCAAAGGCGAGCAGAGGGAGAGTCGACATCGATTGGGGAGGACTTGGCGGGGTTCTGCGGAGGTTTAGGGCGGCGCGTAGGTAGTCACGATGCCACGTGGCGGGCTCCTACGACCCGGAGGAAATTCTTCCCTTTGGATGCGATCACAGCTCAAATGATCGAACTCTTAAAATCGAAAGAGTAGCAAAGCTCGGTCAAAGCATTACATCAACAACTTGAACTCGCTAACGAACCCATCGTCATGCAACATCAAATTTACTGATGAGAGCTACCCTCGTCAAACGGATGGATAGGTCAAGGAAAAAATTTATGCAATCCGAATAGATCCATTTAACCGATTTAAAATTATCCAATTCGAATAGATCTATTTAACCGATTTTAACTCTTCTTTTTCTTATGTAATTACAAATTTAGTGACTCATACCGACCTGACTCATAATCCTAAAATGAAAAACACATACCCCAAATTGAGGTGAGAGTGCGAAACGAGCGAGTGTAAAATCAAGGGAGAGTGAGAGAAAGTGAAAAAAGAGTCATAGAAATAGATTGGGTCTAAGTAGTAAAATCATTTACGACGCATTTAACACCCATAATACGTTTAAACTCATTTATTAAATATAATTAACTTATATAACAACTCAACTTATAAGAAATGTATTCATAACCCATTTTGACGGATATAACGATATCCTTCCTCAAAACTTAAGAGAAGTTAATTGATCGGGTACGGCAGACAATTCCTGCTTTTGGCTAAGTGCTGAGATACGGCAATTGATGACAGTCATTAGGTCATTGCTTGGAACTTGTTGTCACCAGAGACAAGATTGATGGAGATAATTTGGACTCCATAAACATTTGCGGAACCATAGATTGTTGGTTATAAATATCCCAAGTTCCATTTTACCGTAGAATAAGAATTATGATATGATTGGATAAGGCAGGGTATAAGTAATCCGTCGGATATCGATGTGGACGTATCGAATTTTATCAAGTGTTTAGCGCACTTCAAAATACGATTGGAAATAAATAACTAAAAAGTTCAATTAAATTAGAAAACCAAAACGGGTTACCCTAGATCTAGGGATTGCCGTCGCCGCTGCCGCCACGGTGCTCATGATTGAAGAAGACCACCAGTAGCGTCTTCTCTGCACGGCGACGCAAATCCAAAGATTTGATACTGCAACACACAGAGAGAGAGAGAGAGAGCCATTAGCCACTTATCCAGCTTGAACAACTTCCTTAGAACTTCACGGCTCTCGCTCCACAAGGATTAAAAAGCCATTCAATTCTTATAGCCAACAGCGTCTCAGCATTATTGACTACCCTTTTGCTTTGATGCCCAGTAATGCCGCTAAACTGAAGTTTCCTACCTTCTGGGACGAGGAGGGTTCCCAAAAATCTAGGAAGGGCCATCTTCAATGTCCAGACTTATGCGATTTTGGAGGCAAACTCTTCATTCTTGCATCATTGGGAAGTAAGAGGGAATTTGTAAATCCAATGGTAGCAACAATAACCGCAACGATGATTAGAACTGTTCTCTCTTCCGTGATCTGTGCATGGAAGAACCATGCCAATTTGGGTCGGTTTCGCTGAGGCATACAAACAGATTGATTAGATGTTCACAGTATGCTACTCCCGACCCAAAAACATATTGTTTTTGAGATTGTCGACAGATTGAAATTTTCACGGCTTCGCCGAGGGATTTCAACAAACGGTTTGTGCGCGTTGGAGGGACTGGACTGGTCATGTAACGAAATTGGCCGAAAGTGGCCTTTGGTCCATAAACAGCATAGATACAGAGAAATCATCATACATCATGGAGCTATAACTCAAATATTCATGAGCACTATTCGGCCATACCAAGAACAGGCCAAAATGGGGACGGCGGCATTACCTAGTCAAGGGAGAGTTTCGCGGTTAGGGTGGCTGGTCAAGTTCGCGCGAGGAGGGTCTGAACAGTGTCGCCGCCGCCGGTGAGGATACGCAAAGGTGATGGAACCTTCAATGGGCTTCCGGTGTAGTGACGGGAAATGGCCACGGAACGAATGAGCTACGGGAGTTGAATAGCTGAAGGCGAAGGAGAAGGAATCAACGGCGAGACAAGCTGCTGCTGATTCGAGCCACCGAGCCGTCAACCTCGAAAGCGGGCGAGGCATGAGACGTGAGAGAGACCAGGGGAAGAAAGGGTCGGGAAAGAAAGAAGGAAACATTATATTTAGGCTACGTTTGTCTTTATTATCATCGTCACGAAAAACCTCAAACTAATAAACTTATAATAAATTTATTTTAAACTAATTTTTTGATCACAAAAAATTTCAAACTGGTCATCTGTGACAAGTTTATCCAAACTAATTATTTTGACTACCAAAAATCTCAAACTGATACACACATAACAAATTTACCCTCAATCAGTTTCCATTAAATTGGATTAATACCACGAAAATCTCAAATTGATATACATGCAACAAATAGAATGTAAAAACCTCAAATGTGTACATTAGGCAATTGTCACGTGTAAACCAAATCAGCAATTCGATGATTAAATTTAACGAAAACTAACGAAGAGTAAATTTGTTATAGTTGTATTAGTTTGGGGTAAATTTGTTTAAAAAAATACCAATTTAGGATTTTTTAATGGTTAAAAAAATATTTTGAGGGTAAAGTTGTCATATGTGTATCGGTTTAGAGTTTTTTGTGATACTAACTCTTCTTCTTTTTTTGGGTCAAAGATTTAAGTTACGTTTAAAAAATTACAAAAAAAAAATGATCATTCCAATTTTGTACCCTAAAATTGAGAATCGGACTGCTCGACTACCTATTTTAATTTTAAGGATAGAAAATCGAACCATAAAACCGGATCATTGATCTGGTCCGAGCTGGTTCCAGTTCGATCGATTATACTTGCACACCCCTACCCAAAATTGATGTGAGAGTGTGACGTGAATGGTGTGAGAACAAGCAAGGACGAAAGAAGTGGGTTGGGTCTAAATAATTTGTAAATTTATTTGCGATCCATATACGACCCATTTAGCTCATATACGATGCATTTAACGCTTATTATTTATCCACTATGGCTATTTAAACCACTAGTGGTTTGCTCTAGTGGAAGGCCATCGTTCTTACTTGAGAAGGGGAAGGTAGAGAGTAAGGGAGCGAGGGAGCGAGGGAGGGAGCGAACGAGAGAGTAGAGTTTCACAACTTGAACACGGCACGTAACGCACACAGTGTGGCTTGTATAATAAATATGATAGGATAGAACTAGATTAAAAAAAAAACGCTCATTCTTTAAACCTATTTATAACTCATTTATTAAACATAACTAACTCATGTAATATTTCACCTCATCATATATATGAACTAAGAAATCACTCGTTTTGGCATATCTAATCAAGTTGTATATGTCAAACACCTTAGGAACAATTGTCCTTTTGTTAAGTTTTTTGCTGACAAATCTAACTTTATCCCACCTCCTCTTTTAAATTTCTCATTCGACATTTTATCTAGACATATCCGGGTTTATCCTATCCAATGTAGTCCCAAGACACCAGATAGGATAATAACTTGTCATATCCGGACTTAAATTCAGACAACCAAACACAGCTCAAGTGTACTCTTCGTGAAGGAGCGCTCATTAAATCGAAGAACGCCTGTTGTTCATCTCCATTTTATTCAGCATATTTTGCATTTCCAATATAAGTTTTTTTTTTTTTAAATCTTGAAACTCCTTGCCATCAAAGAATCAATACAGGACTCCCAAAACCTTTGTCGAACCGACTCGTTTACTTTCGAAAGATATTTTCACTTTGCCAGTGAAACAGAGTCGTAAATGATCAGATTCACGTTATTAACAGCCGTAATCATACAAATTTTGTGATTGTATATCGGCAAGATCTCTCCCTCGACCCCATCACTACACCTCGATATGTATGTTTCTACAAGTTTGCGATTGCCACCACGATTAAAACATACCATTTCCAATGTAAATTAGTCAAAATGATCGCATGTATCATTTGAAATAGTTAATCAATTAAATATATTTTCATGTCCGATAAAAATTTGCGTACGCGATGAAAATATTTTTCGTTTATTCATTTTTATAAGCGATGTAAGTGACCTTTTTAAAATATTTTTCAAATCACTTATTTTTCACGAAACAAACGAAGCTTTTGAAACGTTCTCGTGCAAAAGTTAAATGTAGGGTATAAATTACTAAGTAAAGATAGGTTATCAAATACGGTTTATTGACCTCGCGGGTAAGATATTAATGTAGGAACCAAATAAAAAAGGAAGGAGGAATTTTGTGGAAGCTTGGAGGATTTAATTTGGAGAGAATAACAAAAATGCAAATGAGAGAGCAATACTACAAAATACCTTTGCCAAGGTTTTACACAAAGAAAATCAAGCTTTGCTCTAAGCTTGTTCTTACAAGAAAACTCTCTCTCTCTCTCTCTATTTCTTCTCCTCCTTGATATGAAACTTACAAGAAAACCACACATATTTATAGCCAATTCTATACCTAATTTTTGCCAAACTTAAATGTCTTTATTTGACTACACTTAATTTTATCAAATTCAAGCACACCTAAGTTGTCCATTTTTGACAATCAATAGTCAAAAATTGAGGCTTAAGCACACCTAAGTTGTCCATTAATAGTCAAAAATTGAGGCTTCTTTTTTTTTTACTTTCTTCCAAATTTTATTTTAATATTTTCAATAGCCTCCCTTAAAATTGATTTTGGAAGTTCATAACACCAAGCATCGTCTTCAATCTTTCGAACAAATCAGCCTTCAATGGTTTTGTCAGGATATCTGCAATCTGGTCTTCTGATCTGCAGAAATTAAGTTCAATTTCACCATCTTTGACTTGCTCACGAATATAGTGATACTTAATGTCGATGTGCTTGCTCCTGCCATGAAATACAGGATTCTTGGCTAATGCAATAGCCGACTTATTGTCACACATCAATTTAGTAGGACCTGCTTGTTCATGCATCAATTCACGCAGCATCCATCGAAGCCATATTGCCTGACAAGCCCCTGAAGCTAATGCCATGTATTCTGCTTCAGCTGTCGAGAGTGCAACAACCTGCTGTTTTTTCGAAGACCAAGAAATTACTCCCGATCCAAGAAAGAAAGCATACCCTGAAGTACTCTTTCGAGTCTCAGTATCACCTGCCCAATCACTATCTGTATACCCCAACAGATCAAAGTTGTCAGTATAAGAATATAAAATTCCATGATCACGAGTTCCACTGACATACCGCAAAATTCTTTTTGCCGCCTGTAAATGTGATTGGTATGGTTTCTCCATGAACCTGCTAATAATTCCCACTCCATAGGTAATATCTGGTCTTGTAGAAGCCAAATATCTTAAACTGCCAACAATGCTTTTGAAATAAGTAGGATTTACCAATTCACCGGTTCCTTCTTTCTTCAGCTCTAAACGTTCAATTACGGGAGTTCGAATTGGTTTGAGCGATTCCATTTTTAATCGCTTCAGAATATCATTAGCATATTTCTGCTGTGAAATAAATATGCCATTATCTGTCTGCTTCACTTCAAGCCCAAGAAAATAGGACATCAATCCTAAATCAGTCATCTCGAACTGGCTAGTCATAGCCTCCCTGAATTCTGAAAACATTTTTTCACAGCTGCCTGTAAATATCAAGTCATCAACATAAAGGCACACAATTATTATGTCACCGTTAGTATTTGACTTGATATACAGTGTATGCTCATACGGGCACTTTTGAAAATCACGCTCTAACAGGTATGTGTCGATACGTGTGTACCAAGCACGAGGTGCCTGTTTTAGCCCATACAAAGCCTTCTTCAGTTTGTAAACTTGATTTTCATGCCCTTTCTCATAACCCTGTGGTTGCTCCACGTAGACTTCATCTTCAAGAACACCATTGAGGAATGCTGATTTCACATCCATTTGATGGATCTTCCAATGATTTTGAGCTGCAAGTGCTAAGATCATCCGGATGGTATCCATCCGAGCCACTGGTGCAAATACTTCAAAATAATCAATACCTGGCTTTTGCTTGTAGCCCTTTACAACCAGTCTGGCCTTGTAACGGTCCACCTGACCATTGGGTTGGTACTTCGTCTTGTACACCCACTTGACACCAATGGGTTTCTTACCAGGTGGTAAAGAAGTTAGCACCCATGTGTCATTCTTCTCAATGGAGTGAATCTCTTCATCCATTGCATGAATCCACCTTTCATCTGCAGCTGCTTCATCATAGGTTACAGGATCACATTCAGCAAACAAACAAAAGTTTACCAATGTTTCATCAGTGATTCCGTTATTATCACTGCCATCGCCTCCTGTGACCACGTAATCCCTGAATTTTGCTGGCGTCTCCCTCAGTCGTTGTGAACGACGTAGTGGTGGTTCTGAAGCTGCTGTTGGTGAAGATGTACCACTAGTTGAAGATGATGGAGGCTCTTCTATTTCTTTCTCCAATGGTTCATCTTCGATGGTGATGCTTTTCTGGTTACCTTTTTGGTTCCAGTCCCAAGCTTCATCTTCAAAAAACTGGACATCCCTGCTGATAATTACCTTTTCAGTGACTGGGTTATACAGCTTATAACCTTTAGTTGTGTCACTATAGCCAATGAAGATGCACTTCTCGCTTTTGTCATCCAACTTCTTTCTTCGTTCATCTGGTATATGTGGATATGCCATGCACCCAAATACTCGTAGAAACGAAACATCTGGCTTGTTGCCGCTCCAAGCCTCTTCTGGGGTTCTTCCAAGAACACTCCTTGTTGGACACCTGTTTAGTACAAATACAGCACAAGCAACCGCTTCTGCCCAAAAATTCTTAGGCAAATTTTTGGCTTTTAACATACTTCTTGCCATTTCAAAAATTGTCCTGTTCTTTCTTTCTGCTATACCATTTTGCTGAGGTGTATAGCTGGCAGTCAACTGACGTTTTACTCCATGAATTTTACAAAATTTGTCAAATTCATTTGAGGTAAATTCTCCTCCTCTATCCGATCTCAACGTCTTCAGATTAAAGCCACTATGTTTTTCAACATAGACTTTAAATTCTTTGAACTTGGCAAATGCTTCAGATTTTTCTTTCAAGAAATATACCCAAGTTTTTCTGGTAAAATCATCAACAAAAATCAGCATGTACCTTTTTTGTCCGACTGATTCAACCTCAATAGGGCCACATATATCTGTATGTACCAGCTCCAAAAGTTGCTTTGCTCTTCTGGCTTTCCCTACTGGAAATGATTCTCGATGTTGTTTTCCAACGAGACATCCTTCGCATGGACGATCTGGACATTCGATTAAAGGCATGCCGGTCACCATCCTTTTCTGAACCAGTAGTTTTAGTCCACGAAAATTTAGATGACCGTATCGAAGATGCCACAGCCAGTTGTTGTCTTTCATCATCGCTTGAAAACTCAAGAGATTCTTCGTCTGAAGAGTCATGGGAAACATCCGGTTCTTCGTCATTTGCACCGTTGTGATCAACTTGTTGTTGACACCTCTGATGGTGCAAATTCCATTTTCAATGTGAACTTTGTGGCCTTTTTCGGAAAGTTGCCCAACACTTAGCAAATTCCAAAAAAGTCCTGGCACAAAGTAAACATCTGCAATAGCAACATTAGTACCATCTTTTGACTTGATATTAATGTTACCTTTGCCCATCACGGGAATTTTTGATTTATTCCCGAAGTTGACTTCACCACGACTCGTCTCATCCAATTGCGAGAATAATTCCTTCCGGCCAGTCATATGATTGCTGCAACCAGTATCTAGATACCATATGTTGGTATCTACAGTGCTTGAGTCATCCTTCTTACATGCTAGCACCATGTATTCTTCAGCATCAGTGGTATGTGCGTGCTCCGCCTGCTCGTACGTCGCCTTTGCATGGCATTCGGATTTGTAATGTCCGAACTTGTTGCACTTAAAACACTTGACTTTTGATTTGTCACGTGTTTTAAATTTCCCGGTGAAATTGGAATTTCCACCTCTTCCTTGGCCTCCTCCGCGACCTCGACCTCCTTGATAGCTTCCTCGATTTGATGGAGCGATACGACTTTGCAAAGCTTGCTCGGGATATGAACTGACGGACTTCTGATTCATTCTTTGCTCATGCGAGCATAATGAACCCATCAACCGCTCCAACGTCATAGTTGATATATCTTGGCCTTCTTCGATTGCCGCAACAACGTAGTCAAATCTTTCAGTCAAAGACCTCAAGATTTTTTCTACGACTCGTACATCTTGGAGTGTTTCACCATTAACCCTCAATTGGTTAACGATGTTTTGTACACGATCAAAATACAAAGAGATAGATTCAGAATCATTCATGCGTAAAGACTCAAAATCACCTCGAAGTGTTTGAAGCCGAACTCTTCGAACACGATCGTCGCCCTTGTAGGATTTTTGCAAAATATCCCACGCTGCTTTGGCGGTCTCGGCATTCGATATTTTTTCAAATATCGTCTCCTCCACGGCTTGAAAGATCGCATATAATGCTTTCTGATCTTTTTTCCGGGATTCCACCAACGAATCCTTCTCCTCCTTTCTCATGGCATTGAATTCTTCGTTATTAGCTACTTCGATGTAGCCATTCTCCACCAGGTTCCACAAATCTTGCGATTTGAACAAAACCTTCATCTGGACGGACCAGTTGTTGAAATTCTTTCCGTTCAACTTTGGAAGTTGAAATTGAACGGAACTTGTGGACGCCATAACTTGGCTCTGATACCAAATGTAGGAACCAAATAAAAAAGGAAGGAGGAATTTTGTGGAAGCTTGGAGGATTTAATTTGGAGAGAATAACAAAAATGCAAATGAGAGAGCAATACTACAAAATACCTTTGCCAAGGTTTTACACAAAGAAAATCAAGCTTTGCTCTAAGCTTGTTCTTACAAGAAAACTCTCTCTCTCTCTCTCTATTTCTTCTCCTCCTTGATATGAAACTTACAAGAAAACCACACATATTTATAGCCAATTCTATACCTAATTTTTGCCAAACTTAAATGTCTTTATTTGACTACACTTAATTTTATCAAATTCAAGCACACCTAAGTTGTCCATTTTTGACAATCAATAGTCAAAAATTGAGGCTTAAGCACACCTAAGTTGTCCATTAATAGTCAAAAATTGAGGCTTCTTTTTTTTTTACTTTCTTCCAAATTTTATTTTAATATTTTCAATAATTAATTACATATGAATTTGTAATTAGCTTAACGTGCGTGGAATATTATATTAATGTAATAAAATCACGGTTTTGTCATGTTTAATTTACGTTACTGAGGGAAAACTTACTGTATAAATGAGGAAATTACTAATTAATGATATAACGGGACTCGAAAATGAAAATTGTCTCGTGGAGAATCGGTAATTAATGACGTGACGAAATCACTAGCTCCTCCAAGATTATCGTTTCGATAGCAATTTGACCCTTGCGATTCCGTAGGCATGGCGCCATCGCAAGCTCTTATCCGGTCGATATTCTAATGTCACAACCACTGAATTGACGGGGGTGGATCAAGCGCTGGGATCGAATCGAATCGAACCGGACCGAACCTCAAAAGAAGCAATCCCGACCCGTGGGGTCGACACTTTAGAAAACAAAGCATAGTGCTTGTGAAATAGCTATACAATCAGCAAGATCGTACTAAAGTCATGTGAATGAACTGATGACTTTCTGAAATAGGAAGACAAGAGGAACGGCTTTGGATCAGAAAATCCAAAGGGAATACCGCCAGGAACAAAGTGATGGTGGCTTCCTTTTAACTTGCCCCGGCGGCTTGATGAACCGACTAGGCTTTGGCTTGAAACGTTGATTCTCCCTGCATCTCCTCATAATTCATCCTTAAGCACCCTGTAATTGAAACCCGGGACTTCACTCCTCACCCCGAAGCTCCTCTCGGCGACTTCCACGGCCGAGCATATCCTCGGCACCAGCCGCTTCTTCCTCCTCCACGACGCCGCCAGGAACCGGAAGCCGAGCCTGAGATACCCCCTCCTCGAATCGGCATCTTCCACCTGCGAACTAGCACCACGAACCTTGCTGAAATACTCGATCTCCTTCCTCACGAGCGAGCCCACCGTGCCTCGCGTGCCGATCGCGACCGGAGCCGCCGTGGCCATGCCGGGACAACCTTCGGCGGAGTCGGAGAGTGAATGGAGCCCTTGGTGTGTCGTGCTTTTATATTTTGCGTCTGATGACTTCGGGAGTGCGGAGGAAGGAAGGCGATGAAGATCGAAGGTCTTTGTCTTGGGTTGGCGGATTGTTCCTGTTCGGATGCTTTTATGCTTTTTCGCCTTTGCATTGTCATTATGAGATTCTACAACGTTTTGTGACCTTTAGCCCATTATGTCTTTGCGTTTGCAATCAGAGCATCCATGTTTTCCGGTTAAAATATTTTTGCCGCCCTTTGTGAATTTTAAAGCCGTAGACCATTTTTCTTTTCGAGTCGATGATTTATAGAAAATTAAAAGCAATTTTCGGTCGGACTCAAAGTTCATTTTTGGGTCGCTCTCCGGCTAAAACATCCGAGGATCGGTGGCACTAACATCGATATTTACCTAGACGGCCATCCGTCGCACGTTTTCCTTTGTCGGGTCGCATTCCGAATAAATTCTCTAGATCAATTGCTTACGTGAGAGCATGGTTCGGATGTTTAGGGGCGCGTATGGTAATATTTCTATTTTCGAAACAGCTTTTGGAACAAAATACCTTTTTTTTTTTCATTTCTGTTCCCAATAACGATTTTTGGGAACAGAAACATGTTTGGTAAATGCATAAAGTTTCTATTCTCGGGGAATAAAAAAAGGAATAGAAACACGTTTGATAACTGTAAAAAAAAAATTATATTCTTAATTTTTTCATTTAATTATGGTCTTAATTTTTTCAATATGGACGGTGATTAACTATCAAAAAATGAAAGAGAAGATGAATTGGAATTAAATAATGAGAATATGAAATATATCTTCCATAGATAGGAAAAAATTACAATTATGAGTCATACAAATGTTCCAAAAAAAACAAAAGAGAAGACGAATTTTTTATTTTTTTTTATTTCTTTTTTAATTAATTTTTTATTTGATTTTCAATTATTTTTTGAAAAAAATATTTTTTTATTTTTTTAATTGGTTTATTTAATTATTTTGTATTTTTATTATTTCTATTTTTAATTTTCAAAAAATTATTTTTTATTCTTTAGTTATTTTTTAAATTACTTTCAAGAAAGTATTCTTAATTGTTTCTAAAAAAGTATTCTAAAAAATATTCTAAATGCGTTTCTAAAAAATATTTCAAGAACTAAGTAGTAATTTTTTTTTTGTTTCTTTGTTTTTACTCCAAAAATGTTTCTATTTATTAAAATTATTCCTAAAATACTTTAGGAACATTTTTTTTTATCATATATATTTCCATTTTTTTTCTGAGGCGTTAAGCCTAAATGGAGGAACAAATCTCTCCCTTGGCTCGATTGGTATCCAAGTCACTTTGCCTGTTTGGTAAAAACTTCTTTTCTTCCCATCATAGTCTCGGGTCGAGAAATGGAGAGAGGAGGAAGATTTCACTGTCATTAGTTGGTGAAAATTGGATAAATAGATTAATTAATAAATAAAATTTAAAAGAAGGAAGAATGGAAAAATTTACACAGAGAGGGCCCCAAAAAAAAAAAAAAATTCCTTCTCAAGTGTCTTTGGTCCTTTGTGTGGGGTTTTGACTCTGCCACCTACTGATTCTTTTCATTGCTCATGATGCTTTCAGCTTCATCATGTGGAACACCTTCACTTTAGGATTAGCACGATTCTTTAGGAACCCTAATTTTTCTACCCAGTAGGCCTGCAATTGATAAAAGTTTCCTTAACTATAGCGAGGGGAATAATTAACTCCCCACTCAATCATATGGATTGATGCTCCATCTTCATTGACTAAATGGTGAGGCTCAGCCAGCAACTGATTGATTCCAACAGGCAAATGATGAAATGTTCAGTTCGAGAAAACATCTGAATACCCACCCCCCTGATCGCCACCATTGAAATTTGAAACATCGCTATTGTCGCCGTGGCCGCATGGTACACAATCCGCTTTTAACTCGATTCATCAATTCGCTGAAATCGGAATAACAATAAAAAGAGAAACCAAAACGAAAGGAAAGAGAGACTCTTTATAATCTAGTAAAAAGCATATTAAGATCAAATGGCATTGTCCTGCAACAGTTACTAAATGGCGAAACATCTCTCCAAGTTGCATCAATTGAATAACCAAAAACAAGGGGATCTTTGGGGCCTAAGGCAGTCAAACCGCTCCCTAGATGGACCGTTATATTAGAGCTTAGACTTGTCTCGCATATGCAGAGATCATGGATCAATTCGATCGATGGAGGAAACCTGACCCTCGGAAGACGAAAAAATCTTTCTCACTTCGTCCTTCACTGTGTGATCGGCAAATGCTTGCGAAATCGCTTTGTATGCTAAATTGAAAATGTCCGCCTTGTCAATACCTTTTCAGATGAGGCAAACGTTAGCTCTGGTCTTAATTCTTCGTTAAAAGCACACAGTTGAGATTGTACGCACCGAATGTGGAAGAAGCCAGGCTGTATTCCTGTGAAAGGCTAGTGGAAAAGATACCTGTGTCATCGGTGCACAAGGCTATGGGGTGTTGTGCCCTGTATAGATCAGCTGCACAAACAAGCACTCAATGCCATGATACACAAATAAGAGATGCTCATGCACAAAAATCCCAGAAGAAATGTTTTAAAAGCAAGCATGCAATGAGAAACACACTCAATACAAGTCAGATCATTATAAGAACTTAGATGAACATTTTTCAGTTGACAAAGAGGCTCGAAACTTACCAAAGTGGTGCACATCTATGGAAGAAATTAATTGAGTCACGACGTTGGAAGTCAAGCAAATTTCTACCTGCAAAAGTTAGAAGCATACCACTAAGAGCTCACCCAAACACGAAGCCCATGCTGTCACTTATAAACTGAATGGTTCTAAGGATCTCACCGGAACGTTAAGAGCCTTCAACTTCCTCCAGTCTTCCTCACAGAAGCAACATGCATGCCCTATTCTTTCAGGAACAAAGTCCAGCATTTGTTGGATCTCCTTCCGATTAGCTACCTAATACCACTAAGATACAAAAGCCACTTGTTGGAGACTATTAAATGTTAATTGTGGAAAGAGCAAAAAAGACAAGTTCAGATACAGGAGCAAATCTATCACAAAAACAAATGCACCTCTCCACAATGAAGAGTTACTCTGAGACCTTTCTGCCTCGCAAAACTTAGTGCTGGAAGGAAAGTATCCCTGATAATAAAAAGAGCAGTCATGACAGGGCCATTTATAGCTCACAAGATAAATGCAGAATCAGAAAGAACTTGTCAGCTTAAATGCGTCCTTAGGAACAATTACCATTCTCCCACAGTGGGGTTCCCCGAAAGATCTACACCAACTACTCCCAGATCCCTCATTTCCAGTGCAAGCTCAACCTACAAAAGCTGATTCCAACTAAGACCCGTTTGCGAAGCAATTTGATGCTAAAATGAGTAACTCGCACCTCAAAGAGCACAAGACTCTAGAACATACAGTTTCCAATGCAGCAATGGTGGTCTCACGGCGGTCAATGCTGAGAAGAAGTCTAACATAAATCTTCTTTTTAGCAGATCCATCGAAAGAATTCTCCACAGATTGAGAATTGAAGGAAATCGCTGCTTCCTCAGTCTCAGGTACAAAATGGACATCGACACTAGCGACAGCTCTCAAACCTTGAACCACTGCTTCCATGTAAGAGCGCTTGCTCATTCCTATGGAATCATTTTTCTTTACAGAACGAAGATTTTCAGTAACTTCCTCCATATAACAATCACATAATACGTCATTCCAGGAAGATGAGATAAAAAGGACGTGAAGCACAATATATGCACCTTTGGAGTTGTTCTTAACTCTAAGTAGACCACATTCTCAGAAGCAAAATCTTCAATAACCTGACAGGAACAACATGGATGAAAACTGCGTTATCTGAAGCAAGAGGTTACGCGGCAGGGCTAAATGGTCTTACTTCTTTGGTAATCCTCGTGATGGTCGAGTGCTCAGTTGTAATAACGTGAATGAGATCAAATAATTTGAACACTTCAACCAAAGAACGATCATCTAAACCACAAAGAAATTCAGAAAAGGAAATGATGTCAATATATCAAATATTCAGTTAACACTGTAGACGATAGGCATCGCAAATGGGACCAGTTTTAATGTTAAGACTTTGCTCTTGTTGTAATAACTTCTTAGGAAACAAGAGCCCATTCCATGTCCATTAACAGGTGCAACTTCTAAGAAAGAAAACGTCAGTAAAAGGTTCACCGAGACCATGGATATGAGTACATGTTGTAATCCTGGACATGGACTCGCCTGCATTTTCGATGTGCTTACACAATAAGCAGTTGTAGCTCATGCTATGATTATACTATAGCAGTGGTCAGTATGGTTCAATCACAATCTTCTTGGTCTCTGCCCTCTTAAATTTACATTGAATAGCATCATCATACCATATTCAGCACAAGGTGCTCTACCTAGTCACATCACTCCGTAAATCTTTCGCCGAATTCACGTCCGAAAAAATGTAATTTCCCGATAGCAGTTACCATGGGCTTACTCGAAAATTCAAAAAGTTCAAATTTTGACTCAATTCCCTCCAAGTCCACAGCACCAAAGCAGAGGTAAACACAGAATAGCAGACTAGAATGCATACTTTTCACGATAACGTGCTCCACGTCCAAGAAATCAATGACGCCCCTTTGGCCCAAACCTCTAGCAAGTTCTCTGCAAGTGCAAAATCAAGATCAACACTCCTCGACAACAACAATCAAAATACAATTTCGAAAACACAGTAGGAACAGTGAAAAAAACCCAGGGCAGTCCGGAGTTCAAACTTGGCATTCTGTCAGGCACTACATCAAACACATTAAGGGCATCAAACAAGGAAAACCCAAGAACCCCGGAGAGCTCACTCACAAGATCGTGGAGTTCCTGATGGAGCCATTGAGGTGGGCATGCAACTCCACCTTCGGCATCGACCTAAACCAGTCCATGTCCCTCCTTTCCCAACTCTACAGAAACCTCTCTCTCTCTCTCTCTCTCTCCCCCCGATTGGTCCTCCCTCCTGAATAAGACCAAAAGGGTCTTCCTTTATACAACTCGGAGGGGCGGGCGACTCCCGCTCACTGGCTTCCAAACGCGAAAATGAGGCGGGGGCAGGTGTTGCTGAACGGGGCACTCAAGGTGGTCCTGGTCGGTGAAAGGGTCAGATGAAAAGATCGGAACTCGGGCCCGCAAAGGTTGGACGGGTCTCCACTTTCGTACCCGATCCAGCCATGCCGTGCATCACAGGTCGAATCAAAAGAACCCGACCAATGCGACAAAATTCTCGTACGACTTCGTCTTACATAAGTGAATCTCACGCCTGGAGTAAATATAGAAAGGGGAGGAGACTACCCACGTTGCCCTCTTCTTGATTTCTATGAATCCTTCACGCTTGTAATTAACTCTGTTCGACTTCAAGGCGAGATTAGTTGAAATTATCAATTAAATTCGGTCCGATTTCAAAACCTCTTTTTTTTTTTTTTTTTACTTTGGTTCGCTTTCGTACTATTTCAAATCGTATTATTCCAGTTCAGTTTATCCGATTTGATTTTTTTTCCATCCTCTCCTAAAAATATTCATAATCCTAATGGCTGTTGTTAAATAAGATGATGAGGTGGTAAAAGTTAGTCTTCTTGTTAATTAATAATTACAAAAGTTAAGAAGTATAATGCGTTTTGCTCTTTACTGAGATAAAAAAATAATATAGAGCACTATCGAATTTCTATTATCATAATATTTTGGATTTATCTTGTCAATTTCATTCTATCAAAACACACAACATAAGTTAATTACATTACATTAATATTTCTGCTGAGTTAAAAACTGAATTTTATTGGAGATTGCGAGATTTTATCTGTGTAAATTGTAAACGATATCATTAAGAAACAATCGATCAAAAAACTAGATAAAAGAATTTTTCCGTTGTATATTATTAGTCAATATACAAAACGGTGGTGATTTTTTCAAAGAGGAAAAAAAGAACTTATTTGATCCTTTCGTAGAACTCATCCGCTCCGCATTAACAGCGTCTCGCCCACTCCAAACACTGATTCAGCACCAACTCCTAACATTAGCTAAACATCCCCTGTCCGCTCGGAAAAGCGGCCGAGCCGACCGTCGGGACGGACCGGAGGAAGGGTCCGCCGCTGCCGCTCCCGATCGCCAGATGTTGGGTTCGTGATTATGTTAACATTTACAACATAATGATGTGCGAAACAAGCGATCGAACAATAAAACCGACAGAATGAGAAAATAAATTGGATATTAGGCTTATGTAATTCGATCGTAAAGGTTTACGTCCTCAGAAGGAGCAGAGATGAATTTTTAATATAGAATAAGCGATACACGGAGATTGCAAGTCACGTTCGAGCCGCTTAAACACTTTCGATAATTTTCGATCCTAATTATATCCAAGAGCGCATGCAATATCCAATCTCTCGACCGTGCCTGTGTACACACGCGATCTTAATTAGTCATAGTGTGAGCAAGATTTCCTCGGCTGAACGTATCTTCTGAAGCGCAGAATCGGACACCGAATCAGACTTCTGTGGACATGGACTTCTGCCCTTTCTCTGTCGTTTACTTTCTTCCCTTGTCTGTATCCTCTCCTCACGGACAAAAGTCCAACCCCGACAGGAAATGTAACGAAGAAAAGCATTTAAGAACAAATCCTTTCACAAATCTTATCCCATCGCCAGGAGATCTCTGCCCGATCGAAACACCAGATAAATATCAAGGTAGACCCCAACGATATGATCTTGTAACGTGCGTTATGTGAATAACTTTCACGCATAGATTTCGATTCATTTCAAAAACTCAAATTCGAGACATATTTTGATATGCAATTTTAAAATTTAGGGTCGTCAATCACAATGCACAAAAGGGACGTGAATTTTTGATTTGAGGAACCTAATGTAAGTGTGTTCAAACAAGTCAGCATCACAAGCTGTCGAAAGTGTCGACAACGCCGCTGCCCGCCGCCTACAAACTCACCGTTCTCGTTTCGCTACTTGGGTTGAGCAGCCATGGAGACCTTACGAAAACCACCGACGGTTGCTCGAGCTGATCTTGTCCAGCGGCATCAAGTTGTGGCCGTCCCCATCGCAATGCATCGCTCTCGGCCGAGCTATTGCCGGTCGAACCGTCACGGCGCATTGCTCTTGGCCTAGCTGTTGCCGGTCGGAACTTTGCTGTTCCCCAATTCTCCACCGGCGTCGATTCGATGTCGGACAAGTTTTGCGCATATGGGTTGATCATCTATCGTATATTTATGGCGAAAGCTCTATATGATCTCCGTTGGACTTAGATTGGGAAAATTATTGACTTGTAGAGTTGGCAAGTTAGGTAAGTGAGCGATGTCTAGATAATCGTTTTGGTGATAGCAACTGTTTATTTCGACGAGACACATGCCATCGGACGTTTTTTTCTTCTTCTTCTTTCTCTCTCCTTTCTTCTTTTTTTTTCCTTCCCTCTTCTTCCTCTAGCTGATCGGCAGTGAGGTGCCTCGTCGGTCGTAGCCTCTATCCGGTCACTTGGCGACCAGCTAGAGAATGAAGATGGAAGAGATGAAATAAAAGAAAAAATAATTTTTTTAAAAAAATATTGAAATATGCTCGGTATGTTGCCGGACGACCACCGTTGGTCTGCCAAAATTGGCCGGATCGACTAAATTGAAATAATTGCAAAAGGCTTAATCTTGAACTGGTAAAAGAAAAGTTTATGATTGAATTGAAATTATTGAAATAGGTTTAGGACTTTTTTGGTAATTTTTCCGCATACTATATAGCAGCCCAAATTTTGTAATTCTCTGACCTCCAAGAATTTCCATAAGTCGATGCTTAATTTAATTCACAGTGTCACGTGTTCAACAAGAATATTATGTACGTTGTAAAATTTGGGGTTCTTGACAGTTACTCATGGAAATGGCCAACTCAATCTCAAGAAAAAGAAAACAGAAGACCCTGGACTTTAATACAGTGATGGTTCTTCAATTCCTGGAGCTTGGATTTATCTTAAGATGCATTCACAAGATTACGAACCATTGACCCGTAAAATAATCAATTTTGCAAATTCTTCTGCGACTGCTAAAGCATTACGACTAACTTGTCTCAAATTCCCATCCACATGGAAACTTAAATTGCTGTTTTGTAGGGGCCGGAAAAGTAATTCATTTCATTCGATTAGAGAAAGACGGTTGGCCCGATAAATGGGTTTCGATACATAAAAGATCTCATAAAGGTTTGGAGAGGGGATACAGCCCAATTCAGAGGCAGCGTATTCCTTCCATGGGCTCTGGCGACCTAGTCTGCCACATAGATTGTAAGTTCAATTTTGTAAAGGATATTATACGTCTTAATAGTAAGTAGATGGGCATAACCAGTTGGCTATTTTCAATTTTAGGTACAATTGTTCGCTAGGAGCACATACATACATTGTTAGAGATTGATTGAAAAAAATGGGGTTTTATTGGATTATATGTGGCTAAATTGGCAAGTGCAATAAATTACATGCTACTTTAAAGATCTCATGCCTCCTACAAAGTTAATCATCACACGTTGCTCATGAAAAAGCCCATAGCGATCCGAACAAAATTCAGTAAATTATTCTAGCTCGTCCATTCAAAGGGTGTGAAAATCGACCCGGCCCATAAATTTAGGGATGTTTTAGGGTCCGGCCTAGATCTTCTTCAGGTAAGGGTTCAAGTATACGATCTCTGGGTGGGTTAGGGTAAGGTTTGGCCCTTACCCACCGAGAAACCCGACTCACGGCGCTCGATCCTTTTCTCTAGTCACTCACCAATCCTTTCTTTAGGCTACATTTGGAATCCACTTTGCTAAGGGGATTTGGCTGTCCAAAGTCCCCTCGGCCAAAAATGAGATGCGTAGTAAATTCTTTTAAAATCATCTTTCGCTCAAAACTAGCCTTCAAAAGGCTGAAAACCCGAGGCAGCTTGAAGTTTGCATTGGGCTTTCAGCATTCTCGACAAGCTATAGTGCCGAGTTAAGTAATTTTTTTTTTTTGCAATTTCGCCCTCACTTAGTCTTTATAGTTCCACATTTACCCTCATTTGTTTTCTCCTCCTCTCTTTCAACTGTGCCGTCGCCCAACCCGCTGCTCCCTTTGCCGCACCTTGATGCTGAACGCCACGGCTGCCGCCAGAGCGTACTTTTGACAAAAATTTTCTGCAAGAGCGTACTTTTTGACAAAAAAATTTTCAGAATTCTCCTATTGTTTGTTAAGTAAGATTTGATGGAACCTGTGGCTCTTGACTTGTGGAGAGTTCAAGCAGTATCGGAAATGATGCGATTATGCATAGGGATCACAACGCACTTGAAGACTCCTGATGAAAAAATCAAATGCGCTCACAAGAAAGGCTAAAGTACTCATTTGTTTTCTCGAAAAAATCAATCGAGATAAGCAAAAATTGACCTGGACGGCAGTATCGTTAAAAATCTACCCACACCATATTTCCCCCAATTTAATTTTCGTCTCACAAAGATTTCCAAACTTAAAAACCCATCACATGTTTAATACCGTCTCACTCAAAAAAAAAAAAATTCCAAGTTGGTATGTTGGCCAAGTTTGTGCTTTCTTAGCGTTCTTTCTAATATCGGGTCAAAATGCAAATGTGCCGATGTATAGAATGATAGATCGAACTTGGAATAGTTATGTGTATTGATATGCATGCATTTTAAGGCGAATGACGTGAGTGGTGTTTTCGTTGAGACTCAAGGAACATTTATCCCGAGTTTTCGGGCCCCCCTCTGAATTTATTCTTATTTTCTTTTGAGAAATTTTATTTAATATTGAATTTCATTATTTGATTACTCTAACGTGCCATTCTCAATTAACTAACGTTGGACCTATTAAAATTCATACCTATCATCAATAGATCGAAAAGTGGCACGTCTCCACTTTAACATGGGTAAACTTTTTATGGTCCACTTGAAGTTGATGGTAAACTTTATATTTTTATGACTATTTTTGAGGTGCATAAACAAGATATGGCTTCTAATAAAATTAATCACATATATTCATACTTTGTTTTTCTAACCCTAGATTTTTTTTTTTTAACATTCCGTGCTGGTCCAGGTTAGGCTCGAAAACAGGTTCAGGCCAAACATATCAAGATAAGCTGTACTTACATGAAGACCCCATCAATAGTTGCTTCTGTCTCTTAAGGACCAAAGCGTGTTTTGCCACTTTCGACAGCCCCGATAGATCGATGTGTATTGTAATTAGTCACCTCCTCCTTCGACAAACATGAGAGACTGAGTGGATATGTCCGAGGTTTATGATCTCGAGAGCCATCGTTCGAGAAAAATTATCAAAAAAGCTAAGACGTATTGATATTAATTCAATCTTTAACATTTTAATACGATCAATTTAATTCTAAACACTTCGTATTTATACAAATTTGATTCATCCGATCAATTTTGATCGAAAATATCTGACATGAACTATGGCTATTCTACGTGGCATGATCGATATTGATGTAGACAAATTTTATAAATTTTTATTTTCTTTCATTTTGGCTATTGAGGGTAGTGGCCTTCACCTAGGCCATCGCTGGTGACCCTCGCCAGCCAATATGATAAAAAAAAAAGACGAAGAAATAATAAAAATTCACGAATATACTTAAAAATCATATAATTCGTCCACTTCAGCACTAATCGTGCCGTGTAGGATAGTTTATGTTTATGTCAGTGATTCCCGGTCAAAATTCACCGGATGAATTGAATATATACAAATGCAAAATATTTAAAACTAAATTGACTCAATTGAAATGTTTAGTCTTGAATCGGTAGAAATATAATAGATTTAACAATTTTTTTTAATAACTTTTCGCTGCCGTCATGCTATCGAAGATACGGACATGGGACACTTAATTAAATATTGGAGGCATTGGAGTGGAGGCGACTGTTAGAGGATAGCAACATGACAAAAAGCTGCTTTGAGCAATTTACATGAATAAGGATATGTATTCCTAATTTTATATCTTTCGTTTACCAATAAATCCTTATTTCTATTTAGTTCTATACTGTTCTTCACATTTTGTTCTCGAGACTGAGATTGCCATTACTATGACTAACAGTACATAACACAAAATTTTACCACATAAATGTCATCATCTCTAAAAAATGTCACTCGATTCTAAGGTGGCGCCAAATTAGCCAAAACAAACTTGGAGGAAAAAAAAAACACTAATTTGATAATGTTAGTTATAACGGGTAAATGAAGCATTGGATTGCACAATTCAAGAACGTTAGAGGATTTGAATGAACAAAATAAAACTTAGCGGGCCAAACCGCCCAAACCGGATGCGATTGATGGCTTGATTGCATGAAATAAAAGTGAAAAGACCAAATCACACGCGCGCTGAAACTTAGAGGTGCCAAAACAGTACTTCACCCAAAAAGAACCTGCCCGACTCTTATAGCTTCTTCATAAATGTTCTACATTTCAACAAAATTTGGGGAAGAAAAAAGAGAGATGTAAAAATTCAAAAATTAAATTGACATTAGGAAATGAAGTTGAACATCCCAAACATTAATCTATATGAACATGGCAATTTTTTTTTGGTAAGGTAAGAATATATTAGCTAATCACAGTGTATGAACAATATATGAACATGGTAATTTGTAATTGAATAGTTCAACAATTAATATGTTAATAGCTTTTTTCTTCAAAATTTTGGAATTAGTCATTCTAGGAGCTGTGTTTACAAGTTTCCCAAAAACATGCTTTTTTGGGCTATTGTCAAGAATACATGTACAAGGAAAACTTCCATGGATAACCCCAAATTATTTAGTGAAATTCAAAGAATGCCCTGATGGGCAATATTAACACAAACACGAAATGAAGAGAAGTGACGGGACAGATTGTAACACGGTATTTTAGATAAGTCGACAATATTCAATACCCCATTGAACAATAGTTTGATTGGAGTAGATACACGAATCGCTGAACCGATCTTACTTGGGATCGCAAATCCCAAGTTTGTTAATATTTTTTATGGACCATTTGAGGCCGAAAGTTGCAAACGTCAAACTTCTTATGGACCGTCTGAGGTTGAAATTTAATTTCATATTTTTACGATTTCATTGAGATCCATAGATAATTGATGATGTCAATTCAAATGACCTATATATTTTTCATAATTTCAGATTTTTTTTTTTGTAAACATTTCGTGCCAGTCTAGGCCAACTTATGCCCACGCATCTTACTCAAGCCTGAAAATTCTTCGAATCTCCGGCCTTCCGGGCTGGCAGTGCATGAGTAAAGGTGAACAAGGAAGATATTTCGTTCTTGCCCATTCCAGTAATATTTTTTCTTGATGTCATTTGCAGGTGGTCTCCTTGGTAGACAACATGAAAAGAAGTGTTAAATTCGGTATTTGTGGCGGAACATCCGTATACAATCTAACTGTTGCTCATGAACAATTTAGTTCGCATAATATATGGATCGAAACTGGTCCTACTAATCATATTAGCACGATTGCAGCTGGCTGACGGGTAATTATATCTACAGGATATCAAGAAGATGATTATGTCTATGATTAAATATCTAAGAACGATCTAATATATGCTATATTTTTATTAGGTTCTTCCGCAACTTTATGATGGTGCTCTCTCGGATGTTCATATATTGAACGGATAGTTGAAAAATAATATCTTCTTTCTCTCTTCATCAAGGAGGATGATCGCCGCCGTAAAGGGTGCTACAACACATTATGTCCCGGCGTTGTCCAGGTCGATATGAGAAAAACCACCGGCCTTCCCATGAGTCATTCTTCTACATACGGTGTAGGTCAATACGAGCTTGTAACCCGTATACAATATGTGTGCTTTACTTTTTAAAGTAATGAAAAACGAATCTAACTCCGATAACATTTGATGAAGAACGGATATTGCTCCGACACCAGTTGAGGTCGAAAACTCATGAACAGTTCCTTCTGTCTGGTTAGGACCGAACAACCTGGAATTGGAGGTTAGTCATTGGCGGTCCATCGGTTGAAGTGGGTTACTGGCCCAACGAGTTTTTCTTGTATATACGCAACGATTCATGGCACACAGCTCGGGGGGGAGTTGGTCAAGCCGGAGGTGACGGATTCTGTCCCCCCAATGGGAAGTGGCCACAGGCCGATGGTAACTTTATACATTCCACATACTGTCAACAGCCGCAGTGGATTGATGAGTGTGGTGAATATTAACCTCCTCCTTCGAAAAAACATGAGTGAATGGATGGATAATTAAGTCAAAGGTTTATGATCTGAAGAACCATCGTGATGTTAAAAAACCAGATATGGGCTACACGATCAGCTATGGAGGACCTTGAGGTTATTCCAGGGGATAGCAACTTCAGAAGCTACTGACAAGGATATGTATTCCCAGTTTTACACCTTTGTTTGAAACAGATCCTTATTTTTTTTTTTACTCCTGTACTATGGCTGAGGTTGTCATTACTATCAGAAACAGTCAATAACCCTAACTTTTACTGCAGAGGCAAGTTGATAGAACGACATTTTGGCGGGGAATGTAATGATTGTGGGTGAAATCACAAGAAAAATAGGTAATATGCGAAACATAAGGTGATGCACTGTCATTCGTGACACGAACCTATAAAAAAATTTGATTTTTTTTCCACTCGAAGAACAAAATTTTCTTGTGGTGAATATTATGGACAACATTGAATATTGAATATTTTTATATAGTCTAGGGATTAGTTTGAACATGCATAAAAATTCAAAAAGTCTATTGAGCAAATTGGACTCATGTTAACATTGCATATTGGGTCAAAGTTCATGAACCATTTGTGTCATTTTCCCTGTTAGCTGCTAGAACGAACAAGAGAAGCATTAGAGCTTTCCTCTATGAAGTTTTTTAGTGAGTTTTTTTTGGTGAGAGATCGTGAAATAATACTTGCAAATGGGAAACACTTGAGCAAGTGATTGTAAACTCTGAATTCTATAGATTCATAGTGAATTTTTTGGCAGCTGGCTTTACATGTGGAGTAGGTACCGACACTCAGACTGGATCACGTAAATTTTTGATTTTCTTTCTAGTTCCTCGTTAATTTTTCTGGTAATTTTCTTTTATGTTTAGTTTGAATGAGAAGATCGTTAGCTCTCGTGTTATTTCCATGGCACTCAGCATATGCTATAAATGTCAGTTTCATGCAAACTAAA
Source organism: Psidium guajava (assembly GCA_016432845.1). Lineage (NCBI taxonomy): Eukaryota > Viridiplantae > Streptophyta > Magnoliopsida > Myrtales > Myrtaceae > Psidium > Psidium guajava. The sequence continues at coordinate 29,172,904 of CM028232.1, read as the reverse complement.
ATAGATTCTATTTTAATGATCATGGGCACCTCCACTCATTGGCTTGTCTCCATTTCCAACACGCAAGAGAAAGGTGCTGAAAGTTTGATTAAAATGATAGTTGCATATAGTAAGAGCAAGCGTAACGTTCCCGCGGCACAAATAAATCGAAACCGAAAACTATTACCTTAGAACATGTTAACGTGGCATTTGTGAGTATTGATGATAAGAATTTAGGGGCCGAACAAATCGACCGGTGATACGTCATAAAAATTTCAATTGTAGATGATCCAAATGCGGGCACAAAAGAATGAAGAATGGAATCGGCGAAAGGGCATTTCTTTGAGTGTCAACGGCAAATAGGACCCAAGCTATCCGGAACAATAACATAGTGAGTCTCTTTAGACGGTCAGCAAAGAAGAGATCGAAACCGATTGATAAAAGCCTCCTAATTATGAAGAAGACCATTAGGATCCGTCGAAGAACTAGGATGAGGAAGGTCACGATCAAAGACGACGATGAAAGTTACATCGGTCCTCAACTTAAATCCATCATTCCAGTCGATCAAAGATATATTACCGACTTCAAATGGAGGGTTCATAAATTGGTACTGTCTTACTTAGTATGAACCCAAAAAGATTATAGATTGAGAGATCGAATCCGAGTCCCTTTTTTTGCAACATAAAATCTCAACCATTTAGGAACGATACGAACGGATAGTAGATATCAATCAATGTAGATGCTCCTTAGGTAGAGACATTAAGTAGGAACTAAATATTTGCATTACCATACATGACCAGCGGACCTTAATGCAAATTTAAGAGCCTCAGAGATTCTTGGTCAAAGGGTAATATACCCCTTAAAAATGGTAGGTGCGCCGCACATGAGAATTGATTACATTTACCTCAAAGGAACAATATGCTCTGAAAAGCCTCTATAAACGTAAATGGTATCAAAGATAAATATGGTTCGATGTTTTGGGTCATCGCCCAGAGTTGTGTAAATGAGACCAACTGTGTTTTGACAGGTCGGTGGTTAGCAGAAACTAATGTTGCTGTTGCTCACCAGAAAAATGAAAAAAAAAAGAAGAAGAAAAAAATAGAAGGAATCAGTGTTGCTGCACCTCTCTGCCTTTGGTGCCTAACTCAAGTCCTTTTCTTTTATCTAAAATCATTGGATTATATTAAACAAAAATCACACCGAGACGCGAGACTAATAAAAAAAATCACAATTTTTTTAATTTTTTTCAAAATGAATACTAAAGAAAATATAAAAAAAATTATCGATGTCAGTGTCAACCGTGTCAAATAGGATGATCAGTGTCCATATTAGTGATTTTCGATCAAAAAAAGCCGAAATGATAATATCAATAAATGGTTCACTACAAAAAAAAAGGCCATTTAGCCACGAAAAATTAGCGACGAAATTAATTCGTTGCTAATTTGCGACGCATTTTGCGACCAAAAAAAATTCCTCTCTAATTTAGCGACAAAAACATATTCGTCGCTAATTTGCGACGAATGTTGCCACGAAAAAATATTCGTCGCTAATTTGCGATGAATTTAGCGACGAAAAAATATTCGTCGCTAATTTGCGACAAATTTTGCCACAAAAAATATTCCTCACTAATTTGCGACGACTTTTGCAACGAAAAAAATTTGTGACTAATTTGTAACGAATTTTGTGACGGAAAAAGTTTCATAATTATGCGACGAAAATTAATTTGTCACTAATTCGCGATGAATTTTGCAATGAAAATTTCTTTCGTCACAAAATTCCACAAAAAAATTGATTTTAGGCACGAAATTAGCGAAATTAGCGACGAGCTATAAAATTTCATAGCTACATTAGCCACGAAAAGCATTTTTTCGTTGCTAATTAGCCACGAAATTCAGTTTTCGTGGCTATAGCCACGAAATTCTATTTTTCGTGGCTAATTATTGTTGTTGTTGTTATTTTTTTATTATTATATACTGTCGCTCTTGTTGTCGTTTTTACGGTTCTATGTTATTGTTGTTATTATTATTGTGATATTTTATTTTTTAACGGAATTGGATTGATGTTAATTTTGTTGTTAATTGTTGAAATAGTTTCATCTTAATTTAAATGGGGCGGCGCACTCACAATATTGACCGGTCCTGACTTTTGATAATATATAAATAGTGACACGTTGATTCTCGTATAACAATTTCAAATATCGAATTATTTGACAATAGTTTCTTTAAATGTCACAGCCCTCCCTGGTCACGGGCAAGGGCCTCCATGCTCTCACCGATCGATAGGCAAGGGCGTGGCAAAATGTGAAAATATTTAGCATTCAATATTGATTGAAAGCAACAGTTAAGGACTAAATTGAAAAATTAAATAGTTTAAATTCATATTGGTACCCACATAATAGGTTTAGGACTAATTGAATAATTTTCTTCATCTTTTTATCATTAATGATGAATGCATAGTATATTAGATTATGAACTTATAAATTGCCTATACATCATATTCTCCGACCGCAAATAATGAAAAAAAAAGGTACATGGATGAACATAAACATGTCACCGCTAAGTAAAGATTAACTTACAACTATGAACAATGAATTTAGTGCATCTTGAGCAAACAAAATCATTTGTCGCAAAATTAGCGATGACTGGAAAGTTCGTCGCTGATCAGCCACTACAAAAAAAAAGGGCTTTTAGCCAAGAAAATAATTTGTCGTAAATTAACGACGAAAATAGTCGTCGATGGAGAGTACATTTTCAAAGAGTACATTTTCTTATATTCTTCAGTAATTGTTCTTCTAATTAGAATGTTGTGCTTGATTATCCAATCTAAATTAGATTATATGATATTATTGTTTAGGCTCGAATTGGATTAATTAGCCACAAATTTTCTAAATTGGATTAATTAGCCACGAATTTTTTAAATTAGTTTAATTAGCCACGAATTTTCTAAATTCGTCGCTAATTAGCCACGAATTTTCTAAATTCGTCGCTAATTAGCCACGAATATTAGAAATTCGTCGCTAAACTGACATCATCCATTAGCCACGAATTTTCTAAATTCGTCGCAAAACTAAAGCATGAGCTCGGACCCCACAAAAAAAAAAAGCTATAGCGTGAACTGCTTATTTTTCTCTCTCTCTCTTCTCTCTCTGACCATCTCGCCGTCCATTTCCTTCCAAAACCAATGGCCACAGATCTCCATCCGCGTCCTTGCTCCTCATTGGCCAATCTCCACTCATCCCCTGAAAACTACATAAAATCCAGAATGAACTGCAACTCCTTCGTCAGACTCGCCATCTCCCATACTCCCGTCCCGCTCGAGCTCACTCCCAACGCGTGCAAGTGAGAGACAATTCTCCATTCCACCATGGTCGAAAAAGGAAGGCACTGGGCAGCTCCCCCTCGGCGAAGAAGCTGAGCTCCTCCCGTCCCCGAGTGTCCATCTCCCATGAATCAGCCAGTCTTTTTTCCTTTTTTACCTCCAGACTTCCTCTACTCGCCGGACATGGACCAACCCCCCCTGTGTGTGTCTTCTTTTTTCTTGTCCAGAACCCCCATCGCCTGTGAAGACCTTCATCGCCCTCCTCTTGCATGTGCCTCATTCAAATTGCCATGGTTTCCTTGGAAGAGCTTGGGGAGGTCCGAGGGCCGAGAGGTGCTTGAGCTGAACTCAGACAGCGAAGAAGACGGAGATGGTGGGAGAGATAAATTAGCCACGAAAATAATAAATTCGTGGCTAAATTAGCCACGCAAATAATAAATTTGTCGCTAAATTAACAAAGGAAGTGACGAAATTAAGAAAATGTATTCATGGCTAATTTAGCCACGAATTTATTGTTTTGGTCGCTAAATTTTCTACCCGCCATAGCAAGTTAGCCACGAATTTACTAATTTCGTGGCTAATTTAGCCACGAATTTACTGTTTTCGTGGCTAAATTTTCTAATTGCCATCACAAGTTAGCCACGAATTTAATAATTTCGTGGCTAATTTAGCGACGAATTTACTATTTTCGTGGCTAATGTAGCCACGAATATGTTTCGTCGCAAATTAGCGACGAATTTTGCCGCGGGTAATTTCCTCGCTAATTTGCGACGATTGTTGCCACGAAGAAATTTCGTCGCTAAATTTTGCGACGCCGAATTAGCGACGAAAATTTTTTTGTCGCAAAATTCGTCGCAAATTCCATTAGCGACGAATTTTGTCAACATTTTCGTCGCAAAATTTCGTAGCTAAAGCCTTGTTTTTTTAGTGGTTAAAAAATTTCGGATTAAATTGATATCCATATATGTACAATTTTTTTTTATAATTTTCTCCAAAATATAACTACTGCACCTCTGCAGAATACTTTCCACGTCAATGCCACCGGATTGGGCATTTATTGATTTAGAACCGAGGGCAGAGTTCTCATAAACTACGTGTAGCTTGAATTTTGTAAGGTAGATCATCGCCTCTTAAATTATAATGATACTAGCCATTAATTTGCTACTAATTAGTAAGAGATTTAGATTTCATTTTGTTTGGTTTGGTTTGCGTAAAATGTGGCATTTAAAAAAAATATTTTTCAGAAAGTCATTTTTCAAAAAAATGATAATATTTTTCGATATTTGGCTAAGATCTAAAAGCGAATTAAAAGATATTTTCCATAGTCTGGTGCACATTTACCGTTCGGATATTAGTGACTTGCATTGAGGTAGCCAGAGAACCAAACATGAGCATTGGGGGTTTTGGGCTTGGATCCCTATTCTTGAGCATCTATCTCGTGTCCATTGAAGTGAAGCCCGAGAACCTAGTGACAACGCTTGGCTTCCTGGCAACTCGGCTAGGGACGCTAGCGCACAAGTTCAGGTCAATTAGGTCCCTAGCCCTTGTTGTCCGCATCCATTAAGATTGGGTAGCTTACGCTTGAGCCTTAGGTCCATCGAGGTTGGGCTCTAGACACCGATACCCGTGCTTGGGTCCATTGAGGTCAGTTTGGAGACCCAAGCGTGAGCCCAATGGTCCTCATGCCCGAGTCCATCAAGGTCGGGCCCAAGTCCATCAAGGTCATGCTCGGGACTTGCTTGTTCGGGACCATTGAGGTCAGGCTTGGGCGCTGGAGACCTAGTCATGCGCTTGTTGGACCCGAGCGCGAGTTCTAGGGTTTTGGGTTTGCCTTGATAAACCTAGACTCAAGTGTCAAGAATTTAGGCATGAGCGACATAGTTGGAGCTCAGCCTTGATAGACCTGTCCTCGGCATCGAAAGACCTTGGCAAGAGAGCTAGGGACTCGAGCATGAATTAGGGGCCCTAGGCATGGCCTCAATGGACCCGAGTTTGGGTTTTGGAGACCGAGTTGTGACTGCAGAGTGTAGGGATTGGCCTTAATAGATTCTTTTTTGGGTCCCGTGATCGGGCTCGATGGACTTGAGCTAAACGCAGGGGACCCTAGCGCAAATGATAGGTCCCAAGCTCGAGCGCCATGTACTTGAGCACAATCATCACGGTATTGAGCCTAACCTTAATGGACCCAGGCTTAGGCATCAGGGATATGGTCCCCAATGCAAGGATCAGGGCTGGGGCTTTGGCTTGATAGACCCATACCCGAGTATAGAGGACCCAGGCCCAATGGACATAGGCTTGGGCACTAGGGATTTGGTCCCTAGTGCCGAGGATCAGGGCTGGGGCTTTGGCTCGATGGGCTTAGGCCTGAGCATAGGTATCGTGGTGGGCCTAGGTTGGACCTGAGCCTAGGTACTGGGGACCTTGCCATGAGCGACAAGCTATTGAGCCTAGGCGTTAGGGTGTTGTGCACTCCTTGATGGACCCGACCTAAGCCTCAATGGGCTCGGGCCCAAAAGCTATGGGTCAAGGCAAGTAGTCTAAAGCCTAGCCTCGATGAACTCGAGCGAGCATTGGGGACTCAAGCACAGACACCAAGGCCTTGGGCTCAGCCTCGATGGACCCATGCTAGAGCATTGAGGTCCTAGGCTCTATCTCAATGGACCTAAGTTTGTCCTCGATGGACCCTGGTAGACCCGGCCTCAACCTCTCGACCTAGTTTTGTTGCCAAGGCCGAGGAATGAGTGTTGGGGCTCCTGTACCAAAGCATAGAGTTTTTGGTCCAAGTGCTGATTCAAATGTTGAAAAATAATGATTTTTGATTTTCAAAAGAAGAAATCATTCCTCTAAATTTAAGTATAGGTTTTTTGCCGACTCATTTTCTTAAGCCATTCAAATGCCGAAATATAATGCACTATTTTTTTTAAAAAAATATGCTTTGCAAAACAAACGGAACCTCATAAAAGAGTGATTGCATTATCATTCAAAGCTTCGGAGGAGATTTGGCAGTAGCGACACTGGGACATGGGGCAAGACGCGTTGCAAAATAATACTGGAAAGAAAAAAGATCAAAATGAAATTGAAAATTCAAAGCATTGAGGTCGGATGAGTTTCTTGGTTCGTATTGTATTGTTACGAAAGAGAGAAAGAAAAGGAAAAATATCAAAAAAGTCCTAAACTTCTTATAATTGTGCCAATTCAGCCATAAATACTTTCTTTTTGTTGCTAATTTTGCATTTTTTTTTCCAATTGAGTACTTTCGGCCAATTTCGACAAGAAACCGCTAACACGACCAATGCTAATGTGGCTAATTTTAGTAGTCTTTTAATATTTTTTTAAAATTTAATTTAATTTTTATTTTTTTCTTTCTCTTTTTTTTTTTTCCCTTTCTTCTTCCTCCATTCGGCCACCGAGCTCGATGATCGGCCAGAGGTGAGCGTCGGTGAGCGTCGGTGAGTTCGACCTAGCCAGCCTCAGGCGAAGCTCACCCCCACCGGCCTATGGCGAAGTTGTCCCCTATTGGCCACTAGCTAGGGTGAGCCTCGCCCTCCCCTAACAAGGCCGGCATAGTTAGGGGCAAGCGAAGCTCTCCTTTGGCAAATTGCTAGGCTTGGTCAGCCAGAGGAAGAAGGAAAGGGAAAAAAAAAAGAAAGAAAGAGAAAAAAAGGAAATAGAAAATCAAAAATAAAAAAAAATGTTAAAATAGTTTTACAAATTGGCTATGGCAGTGTCGGCCGCACCACATTGGCGATTTCCAGTAAAAAAAAAGGTCGAAATGACTTAATTGGCACAAATAAAAAAATTATGTTCAAATTAGTAAAAAATATTTAGGACTGAATTGTAAACCTATTTTAGTAAAAATTTATGTTGGTTAAAGTGCCGACATGATGTGATCGACCAATTTCATTATCCACGTGCTATAGATTTTCATCCTACGTGGCGCTCAAATTTGGGAATCACTCTCTCTTCGTTCGCTTATGGTATGAAAAAGTATTAGGTGGGATAGGGTTAACATGTGTTTGTGTGCCTCGACCAATCATGAGAGGACACCTGTCCTCTCGTGACCCTCTCCCCTTTTTATCTATCTATCTCTTTCCTCTATCTCTTTGTCTTTGTCTTTCTCCTTTGTCTGTCATGAGAGATAGGTTTCCTCTCCTGATTGGCCGGAACGCATGGACACGTGTTGGTCTCGGCCCACCTAATATTTTTTCCTTATTTGGTACATGTCACGACCATGTATTGTAACCATTGTACGATGCCTAAAGAGTGTAAAAAAATATTATTTATTTTAGTGCCTTCCCAATAAACACAAAGTACATATAAGGTATTTATGTTTAGTGGGTGCATAGGATTGCACCAACACGAATATTATTATATTAAGTGTAATTTATCGAATTAATTGATTTACTAAGTGATTGATGTCATATATGCTAATTGGAAGATAAATATGGTTAATTCATCTAAATATGATGTCAAATATAAACCGGTTTTATTGTACCCCTCACACCATCCTTACTCATTATACCACCGAATGAGATCGGTACCCGTCCTTACTCAAACATAAACCGGTTTATTTATTGTACCCATCACGCCGGGTCGGGCGGTCGTTCGGAACCGGGATCCAACCATACAAATGGGCCATCCTCGCCAACAACAAGTTCACGTGCAACGTGCCCAAAGTCATCGCCAGGCAAATCCTCCGCCCTGCGCGGATTGGCACCATCTAGATGCCCTTCGTCCCCCTCACATTGACGCCGATGCTGTCGCCGTCCAGTAACCGCTAGGGCCGGAACTCGTCAGGCTTCACCCACAGGTCTGGATCCTGGGTCACCTACATGGTGTAGAGCTCCACGGAGCCGCTGGGCTCTGTCTCCTCCGTCGGCGCGTGGGACAGGAGGAAGTGGCTCGGCGGGTGTCGCCGGAGCGTTTCTTTGAGAACGGCACCTAGGAACCTCATCTTCTCGACGTCGGTCTCATTGACCAGTCTATCATTCCGCACGTGTTGGACGTTTTCGTCATACGCCTGTTGGACGTCTTGGTCTTCCACTAAATGGAGCAACGCCCATTCCATCCTTGTTGCACTAGCATCAGTACCTGAAGAGATAAACAGTCAGGTCATTGTAGGAATTTAACAAGAAAATAATAAGCGACAATCAAATGATCCGACAAGGTCATACTATTCTTTAACTTAGATAGCCGTGGGGGTTTCGGGAATCGGGAGGCACCACCATCTCCTTCACCACCACCATCGTCACCAAGCCATGGGGAGCCCGGTAACTCTTGAGATGCCCATGGCTTGATGATGACGGTGGCGGTGGAGCAGAAGGCGATGGTAGTGATTGTTGGGGAAAATCGGGCAGCACTTCGCCTCTAATTAGACCAATCCAGGATCAAAAATATTCCCCTAATTTCACAGATTTAATCCAGCAACAACCAGCATTATATCCAGTCAAATATTCTAATGCGGAATAATAAAACAACACACCAAGATTTACGTGGAAAACCCAAAACGGGAAAAACCACGGACCACCCAAAATCTTCCACTAATCACCAAGAAATAGCAGGTATACAAAGGGTCTTCACTCTAGTCACACACTAGAGGCTATACATCAACAATACAATAATACTTCATCACCACAAAGGTGAAATACTACACAAAGGGGCAAGAAACCCTAACCGCAATTGGAGAATCGGAGGAGAGTCTCAACGAACGAGAACCATCACCACGTAGGTCTCGGCCTCACGAACAACATATCCAAATTTGAGAAAATTTCGTCAACATTTGACCCTCAAATCTAGACTACAAATACTCTCCTCTCTCTCTTTTCTCTCTCGCAGAAGCTCTGTAAGAGCTCTCTGTTCTCTCGGCGAAAAAACTCACTTCTAAAGACTCTCTCTCCTCTCACTCACTGAAGACTCACGCGCGCACCCATTCTTTTTCTTTTCTTTTTCTCTTTTTCTAATCCTTTTTTTTTCTTTTATAAACTCTTTGTCTCCCACTATCTTTTAAATAAATAATAAAAATAAGTTGGTGGGTCTCCCCCACATGAGGGAGACCCAGTCAACAAATCTCCCCCTCTACCTCATGTGGGGAGTTCCATCATGCCCGCTTTGCTTCGACAGGAGTCAAGTTTCATCACTGGTAAGGCCTTAGTCATCATATCAGATCCGTTGTCGTCGGTATGAACTTTCTCAAGCAGAAAGAGTTTTTCTTCTAACTTTTCTCGGACCCAATGATACTTCACATCAATATGCTTCGATCTTGAATGCAACACTGGATTCTTGCTAAGATAAATAGCACTCATGCTATCACAATATAAAACAAATTTCTGTTGCTTCAAGCCTAACTCTCGTAGGAATTTCTGCATCCACAAGAGTTCCTTGCCTCCCTCGGTAATAGCAATATACTCCGCTTCAGTTGTAGACAGAGTAATACATTTTTGCAATCTTGATTGCCACGAAACTGCTCCCCCTGCAAAGATCATCATATAACCTGATGTAGACTTTCGGGAATCACTGTCACCGGCATAATCAGAGTCTGAATAGCCATTCAACTCAAGCTTTCCATTTCCATAACACAAGCATAATCTGGAAGTGCCTCTGAGATACCTCAAAATCCATTTCACACCGTTCCAATGTTCTTTACCTGGATTTGAGAGAAATCTACTCACAACACCAACTGCATGAGCAATATCTGGTCTTGTACAAACCATGGCATACATCAAACTACCCACGGCAGATGCATAAGGAATTTTCATCATCTCTTCCTTATCTTTCTTACTCGTAGGACACTCATTACTACTCAACTTGAAGTGACCTGCAAGTGGAGTACTTACCGGTTTACATGTGCTCATGTTGAATCTTTCAAGCACCTTTTCAATATACTTCTCCTGAGATAGCCAGAGTTTCTTGTTCTTCCTATCACGAGTAATTTGCATACCAAGGATTTGCTTAGCCGATCCAAGGTCCTTCATTGCAAAAGCTTTACTCAACTCATTTTTCAAGCTCTTGATTTTATTAGCATCATGCCCAACTATCAGCATATCATCCACATAAAGTAGGAGGATAATAAAATCATCATCTGAGAATCTTTTCACAAAGACACAAGAGTCAGAGTTGGTCTTACCATATCCATGATCTTCCATGAATGAATCAAACTTCATGTACCACTGTCTTGGCGCTTGCTTGAGACCGTATAAACTCTTTTTCAACCTGCATACAAAATGCTCTTTGCCTTCAACTTTAAAACCCTCCGGTTGCTCCATGTATATCTCTTCTTCTAAGTCTCCATGAAGAAAAGCTGTTTTTACATCAAGCTGTTCAATTTCTAAATCCAAACTCGCGGCTAACCCAAGAACAACTCGAATAGAAGGCATTTTTACAACTGGTGAAAAAATCTCTTCAAAGTCAATTCCCTTCTTCTGACGAAAGCCCTTCACAACAAGTCTAGCCTTGTATCGTGGTTGCAAACTGTTTTCTTCCGTCTTCAACTTGTACACCCATTTGTTTGTGAGTGTTCTCTTACCCTTAGGCAACTTCACCAATTCAAATGTGTGATTCTCATGCAAAGATTTGAGCTCATCTCGCATAGCTTCATGCCATTCATTCTTCTTATCACACGATATAGCCTCTTCATAAGTTTCTGGCTCCCCTGCATCGGTGAGTAACACATACTCATGTGGTTGATATTTTTGTGATGGTCTACGCTCTCTTTCTGATCTTCTAATTTGAGGTAGAATCGGTTCTTCTTGCTCAACTGGTTCAACTGGTTGCTCTTGCTCAACTGATTCACCTGCTTCCACTGAAGAATCAACATTCTGTGAGGATTCATCATCTTCATGATTTCCATGCGCTTCTCCCCCTTGATTTCCACCCAATATGGTCGGAGGATTTGGGCTAAAACTAACCCTCTGTTGAGCTACATTCTTTGGCTTCTCTGGCTTGTTGATGTCTTCAATGGTTTGATGCTCAAAGAATACCACATCTCGGCTTCTGATGACTTTCTTTGTAGCTGGATCCCACAATCTATAACCAAACTCTTCATGTCCATAACCCAAGAAGATACACTGTTTAGACCTGTCATCAAGCTTGGATCTCTCATCTTTTGGAATATGTACAAATGCCCGGCAGCCGAACACTTTCAAATAATTGTAGGAAACATCTTTTCCACTCCAAACTCTCTGTGGAACATCCCCTTTAAGAGGAACTGATGGAGAAAGATTTATCAAGTCTACAGCCGTTCTCATTGCTTCACCCCAGAATGACTTAGGCAACTTCGCATGAGATAGCATACACCGAATCCGATCATTAATCGTCCGGTTCATTCTCTCTGCCACTCCATTCTGCTGTGGTGTTTTCGGAACAGTCTTCTCAAGCTTGATACCATAATCCCTGCAATAATACTCAAACGGGCCTCTATATTCTCCACCGTTGTCGGCTCGAACACATTTCAACTTCTTCCCGGTTTCTCTTTCCACGTTGACATGAAATTGTTTGAAAGCCGCAAGCACCTGGTCTTTAGATTTCAAAGCAAAAGCCCACACTTTTCTAGAGCAATCATCGATAAATGTCACAAAATATAATGCACCGCCAAGTGTTCTAGCATCCATGCAACAAACATCGGTGTGAACTAGATCAAGCACATTAGATTTTGTGTGTGGAAATGAATTCTGAAATGAGAATCGATGTTGCTTACCCATTATGCAATGAGTACACTTTGTCAGATTTTTCTCCTTCAATGGTAGAAAATTCTTTCTAGCAAGAGTTTCAAGTCCTTTCTCGCTAAGATGACCAAGTCTCATGTGCCATAAATCAACTGAGGAATCTTCCACTGCATTTACCTCTTCTTTGATCAACTTTGCTTCCATGGTGTAGAGAGTGCATGTCTTCTTGCCTTTTGCCACTACCATAGAGCCTTTAGTCAATTTCCATTTACCATCATAAAAGAAACTGCCGTAGCCATCATCATCTAAGGCACCTGTAGAGATCAACTGTAGTCGAATATCCGGAACATGTCTCACATTTCTTAGAAGCAAATTGCATCCCACATCAGTCTCCAAGTGAACATCTCCCATGCCAATAACCTTAGAAACACCACTGTTTCCCATCCTAACACAACCGAAATCACCGGTGCGATAAGATGTAAAATAATCACGTCGTGAAGCGACATGAAAAGAAGCTGCAGAATCAACGACCCAGCTAGAGTCTTGACATGTAAGGTTTACATAACCATCATCACAAATAAAGACAATATCACCATCGGATGCAGCTGCTGTTGTAGCTTGATTTTCTTCTTTCTTTTTATCTCCATTTCTATCATGGGATTTATCTCTCTTTGGTTGCCAGTACTCTTTAGCATAATGTCCCATCTTGCTACAGTTGTAACATTTCACACTTCTCCTCGGCCTGGACTTCGATTTTCCTCTTGACTTGCCCCTGTCATTATTTTGAAACTTTCTTGATTGACTTCTGGACCTGTTTTCTATGACAAGTGCCTCCGATTTAGAAGCATAATTCAAGCCTTTTCTTCTTGTTTCTTCATTGAACAAGCTTTCTTTAACCATGCTCATAGAAAGCACACCACTAGGAGCTGAATTATTTAACGCCACAACCAGTGTGTCCCAACTATCAGGAAGAGTACCAAGCAACAAACATGATTGCAATTCATCACCTAAGTCAATCTCAAGATTTGTCAATTGATTTACAACATCTTGGAACTCACTCAAGTGTTCTGACATACTACTTCCCTCCTTATATCTCAAGTTCACAAGTCGCTTGACTAGAAAAGCTTTATTTTGCGGGGTTCTCCTCTCATAGAGATCTTGTAGTTTCTTCCACAAGGCATCCGCTTTGGTTTCTTGCGCAACATGATGAAATACACTATCATCAATCCATTGCCGAATAAACCCAACCGTCTTCCGATTCATTCGCTCCCAGTCTTTGTCTTCCTTGTCTCCTTGAGCTTCGTCACCGTCGATGGGATCAAACAAATCTTTGCAATATAACATGTCTTCCATCCGAGGCTTCCATATAGAATAATTAGAGGCATTCAACTTAAACATGGTGCTACTTGATTGATCCATCTAATACTGAAATATCAACACAAGCTCTGATACCACTCTGTTGGGGAAAATCGGGCAGCACTTCGCCTCTAATTAGACCAATCCAGGATCAAAAATATTCCTCTAATTTCACAGATTTAATCCAGCAACAACCAGCATTATATCCAGTCAAATATTCTAATGCGGAATAATAAAACAACACACCAAGATTTACGTGGAAAACCCAAAACGGGAAAAACCACGGACCACCCAAAATCTTCCACTAATCACCAAGAAATAGCAGGTATACAAAGGGTCTTCACTCTAGTCACACACTAGAGGCTATACATCAACAATACAATAATACTTCATCACCACAAAGGTGAAATACTACACAAAGGGGCAAGAAACCCTAACCGCAATTGAAGAATCGGAGGAGAGTCTCAACGAACGAGAACCATCACCACGTAGGTCTCGGCCTCACGAACAACATATCCAAATTTGAGAAAATTTCGTCAACATTTGACCCTCAAATCTAGACTACAAATACTCTCCTCTCTCTCTTTTCTCTCTCGCAGAAGCTCTGTAAGAGCTCTCTGTTCTCTCGGCGAAAAAACTCACTTCTAAAGACTCTCTCTCCTCTCACTCACTGAAGACTCACGCGCGCACCCATTCTTTTTCTTTTTTTTTTCTCTTTTTCTAATCCTTTTTTTTTCTTTATAAACTCTTTGTCTCCCACTTTCTTTAAATTGTCGCGACCCTCTAAAAAAATTTTAAATTTTAAAAGGGCTAATGGATTATTAGGTTAATTAGATTTGACTAACCTAACGCGGACCCTCCCAAGCCCTACCGAATCGCAACTTTGGTTTTTGTTTAAATGATTTTGAAATTTGGAGCCGCCACTAATCGTTCTTGGTAGGCCGATTAGAAACCTAAATAAATTAGCGGGAGAACTAATTTATTCCTGCGAACCAGAGATTATGAGTTCGGGGACTTGGTTACACTAGTTAATTAAAACTAATACCCTTTCGGTACCTTAATTTCATGGATATCTTAATTCGACAACTCAGGCTCGGTTTATTTCTAAGGCTTTAGTAGGGTATTCTCTTTTGTTTTTTTTTTTACTTTTTAAATAGGATGCATGGATGGTATATATTTTTTATTTATTATATTTTTTAAGTGTTAAATATTCCCTGAAGCCGAAAGAGGGAGTGTGTTAACGAATTCTGTGCAATATTACGACCTACTCATCTTTTGTGTCTGATGATTCAAAAATTAAATTATAGGAAGTACATGACAGTGAATAAACACCTCCAATGAGAGGCCTAGCATTGGCTTGGCTCTTCCCTTTGGGATTTAAGTAGGTAAAAACCTCCAATGGGAGGCTAAGCATTGGCCTGGCTCTTCCCTTTGGGATTTAAGGTACATGTATTTAAGTTACAGGTATTTAAACTACTGTAGGTAAAAACCTCCAATGGGAGGCTAAGCATTGGCTTGGCTCTTCCCTTTGGGATTTAAGGTACAGGTATTTAAGTTGCAGGTATTTAAGCTACTGTAAGTAAAAACCTCCAATGGGAGGCTAAGCATTGGCTTGGCTCTTCCCTTTGGGATTTAAGGTACAGGTATTTAAGTTGCAGGTATTTAACTACTGTAAGTAAAAACCTCCAATGGGAGGCTAAGCATTGGCTTGGCTCTTCCCTTTGGGATTTAAGGTACATGTATTTAAGTTACAAGTATTTAACTACTATAAGTAAAAACCTCCAATGGGAGGCTAAGCATTGGCTCGGCTCTTCCCTTTGGGATTTAAGGTACAGGTATTTAAGTTGCAGGTATTTAACTACTGTAAGTAAAAACCTCCAATGGGAGGCTAAGCATTGGCTTGGCTCTTCCCTTTGGGATTTAAGGTACATGTATTTAAGTTGCAGGTATTTAACTACTGTAAGTAAAAACATCCAATGGGAGGCTAAGCATTGGCTTGGCTCTTCCCTTTGGGATTTGTGGTGCAGATATTTAAATTGCGGATGGACTTTGTCCTCTCCATTCTGGGGTATGAATTCTTTAAAATGAAATACAACGAATTGATTCAACAATTTGAAATTTGCGCGCGCTTGAGGACTCCTCCAAGCCGATTTTGTGCTTCCATAGGGTTGACCATTGATATAGAGCTGCGGCTTCCTGACATAAAATAGAGTGAAGTGGGGAGTGGAAAATCTGTGCTTGATTGATAATAGTAATAATAACATCAATAATAATAATAATAATAATAATAATAATAATAATAATAATAATAATAATAATAACGACGACGACGATAACGAATTAACAAAATACAATAAATAATATAAAACAATTAAAAAGAAATAGAAGAGGGCTCAGCTTTAGTTTATTGCCGGAGGTTGTCAGAGTTGGCCTTCAATCGTAGATAATCATATATGGAGATTAATGGAGAATTTCCATTGGCCAATCGAGTTTCCTCTGCTATAAGCGCTTATGGTTGAAATCGCACCAAGTCATCATCGCATGGGCCTTCGCTTCAGGGTCCGAGAAAAGACAACAGATTCCATGCTTGTTGTGGAGGGCATGGTGAAGGGGTCGGAGATTCGCTTAAATGGGAGTAAAAACGGAAATAGCAGGGCTAATAGAATTTTGTATGCTAAGGTATATCAGTAAGCAATATTTCATGCGAATGATTTGAATTATAATCGAATGTTAAGGCAAATAAGAGGGAAAAGAGTATGACATTCGCGCACCACTAAAATAACTTTCCGTAGAGATACTAAAATCGAAGGAGAGGACAATCGCTACACCGAGATAAACTCCATTAATTTTGGCTAAACTGAAAACCGAGAGCGTATTAGCTATGCTAGGGGCGATGCAAGACGTCAATTCGCAACGTAGCAAATAGCGTATGTACATTTTAAAAGATGGATCCTGCTGGACGTCCACTAAAAGTCTACCATATAAATTCTTAAAATAACCTTTTATGCGTCACGAACAAAGAATCCCTCATTAGGAAATCCATTACTTTAAACAAATGCAGCAGTCCCACTCTTGATATATTGCTACTAAAGAAACGAGAAATAATGAAAACTATTGCACCCTAATATACTTGGAGCTCAGCAAGTGATCACAAATAAACTTCCTACAATTCATTACCTTGAGTGACCAATTTATCACCAACTCTTTGGACAAGAAATCTCACAAGATCAAGCATACTGGAACAACGAGAAACTAAAGTATGGCATAAAGGGTCTTAATAATAAAAACTTAGCAATCCACGAAATCTTGACACCTTATCCGTTCTCTCCAATATTCACACAAAGACGGTTTTACGCTTAAGAGAAAAAAAAAAAAAAAGATAACCAAATACTCTAAACAAATTCAAGAAGGCTCATCTCATCACAAGATTAATGCATTCGACCATTCTTATCAATGTAGGAAGAGAGAGAAAAAGAGAGGATCGGTACTGTGTTTTCGTGTGCTTTTAGGAGCTATTATTATTTTCTGGCAATGTTCTTTACCCTGACTAGGCGAGAGCACTTCTCTAAGCAATCCGGGATAGACCCAAAGAAGAAGTTCTTCAAGAGAATTAATATCTCGAGCTGGTTCGATGAGCACAAGCCTGCGAAGTTGTTCATCTACAAGACCAGCAATTCAAAATCCCGCAAATCAGTAGTATAATCAAGAATTAACTCATACAATCTGTTCATAAAGAGGTTGAGAAAGCTTTAGCCTTTTGAGATGGACAAGCTCAAACGGGATTTCTCCAGGGGGTGCATTGTTTCGACTCCCGATTGATTCTTCATCTGTGATGGACTCCACGTATGAGTACTGAATACCGAAAGTGGGATTTTCTTGGCGTCAAGACTCAAGACTTCGCTTTCGAGGAACGGCTTGCGATGGATCAATAAATCACATATGTTTGAGCGACCGAGAAGCAAAAGGAAAGAAATCGCTGGCTTCGCTACTGATCGGAGAAGCGGCAAACCTCCGGTCGGGGCTGCCATGTCTCTCTGAGAGCAAAGCCGCGTCTGTTTCCGCTTCAAACCCTTGATTTTCGTAGTACAACTCTCTCTCTGTGTCTCCTATTCTGATGCTCGGCATTTACCCGTTTTGAGTCTCCAAAACCATTGTATCCGAAATTATCAAAACAGCCCCAGCTATAGGAGAGTACTTTGACGAACACACGTCGGTTCGACCTAGTATTTTTTTAGATAATTGTATTGTCTTATGCCCCTCATCGTAATTTCGAAAGGTCAGTGCCTGCCCAGCTCTGCTTAGGATTCAATGAGCATATTCATGGAATGAATGAATGCCCGACAAACCCCCAAAGCCGTGAACTTCTCCGTTTTCAAGGATTTCTCCGTAACGTGCAAGTCAGAAACTCCATCAGAATCCACCATGCATTCACAGCAAGGAAGATCATTTTTTGTATGAAGATGAAGAAGATCTTGTTTCACTTTTAAAAGTTGAAGGAAAAATTATTTGAAAATGGGAATCTGACTCTTGAAAGAAAACGAATCTGTTGACCCAACAAAAATAAAAAAAAAGATAGATGAATTCTCAAGATCCCCACCGCCGACCAGGTTGCCACGACTGGCGAAGCAGATCGACCAGCAATCTTGAGATTTCATACACAGATTCTCAATTCTCTGTTTGACAGTAGGACACCGGGCGAAATTCGAAGCGAGAAAAAGAACCGACCTCGGAGGCTCAGATAAGAGTTTCATAGATTATCAGGCAATTACTGAACCAAAAGTGGAACCCCGTCATGGCTGCGACCCGCTCGCGCAATCGCCACGCCAAGATACGGACAGTTCTCCATGAAAAAGCCTGAATACTCATTACTCGTTCCTCATCGCCAATCCCGCCCAGAGGATTCCAACCCAGGCTTGGGGAGTCCGAGAGCCATCTGAGTCCACTTAGAGAAAATATCTCAGTGGACGGATGATGGAAAAATCCGGGAAATCGATCCGATTTTGCGTGATCGTAACCTCAATCCCGCCGAAATTATTTTAAGAAGTAGCCCCAAAATTTCCAGAATTGCCAAACCAAGAAAAGTTTGGAAATCTTTTTGATGACCCCCCAGCCCCCCCCGGTCGGTGACCCAAGCTCTCGAGAAAAAAGAAACCCCGCTCCCCCCCCCCTAGATGGATCATCTGTCCACATTCTTTATCTCCTCTTCAAACATGGCACGAGGAGAGGTACATCTAGCAGTCTCCAAAGGCATAGTTGACTTGCAAGTTCAATGACCCAAGTGGCAATATCCACGTATGATTCCTCAGTTGTGTGATAAATGAAAAATCTTCGCAAGACCATCTGGTACCATTCCTGGCAATGCCCGTAGAGGTGATAAAGACTAGGACTTTAAAGTCTTTGAGGAATTTGAGGTAACTCGTTATAGATGATACATAGCTCATGGATACGTCTACTGCGATCTTGAGAAATGCCGAAATGTCAAAACCTCCAAACCATTCAGTCGACACCTAAGTTTTGGCCAATCATTTAGGATTTATCGCATAAGAAATAAAGAAAAATATTAGTATGGGCCTTACACGAGTTTCATTTAAATTAGCCCAGTCGCGGACATTCAAATTTTCGAGACTCTTATTTCATTATTCGACAATTCACAAATTTTGGTCATTATTTATTTGTGGCTGCACGTGTGGCAGTCGAGGAACTCGGACAAAGATATACACGATTGCTTACAAAAATTGGGTGAGCAGTGAATTTAGGAGCTTATTTAATTCTCCCTTTAGTTAATTAAATAATTTAGATGATTAGTCGATTTCAGATTCTTTTCTCAACTTCGGTAATTGATCAGTTAATTAATTAGTTTCGGTATTTAATTTTACTAATTAATTAGTTTAGATGTATAATTGAATGGATTCCCCATTTGATTAACTAGAGTATATTTGGTGTCAATTTCGGCATGTATGAATTTCGGCAATATAATTAGCTTTGCTTTGAAAGAATTAATTTTGGTTCTTGGTTGAATCAGTCTTTATTTAATTTTAACATTTAATTAGTTGAATTTGGCATTTATGTAATTTCGACGTCTCTAGTTTTCATCATTTGATAATTAGCTTAATTGAGTCTTTTATAAAAATAAATAAATAAATAAATAAACCAGAAAATTTTGATTAGTATCCTGTCTAGGTTTCATCTAATTTAATTATTGCATAGCTAATTCTATATGTAGTTTAGCATCCATGTTATCTAGCACTTAGGAACTTACACCATATCATTCATGCATCCTAGCTTAGCGTACGTTTAATTTGACTCATTAGATTTTGTTAGCATTTTGCTTCATTATTACTTTAATTCACTTAGTTGATTATTTTATTGCTCGACCACCAGGTGTTAACACTTTTCATCTGTTAGAAGAATTAGAGAGTAGTAAAATTGATGCAGATTGCGTATAAACCTTTTTATATAGAGAAAACGTACTGAAAAAAGTGTTTAGATCAATCTAATGTAGTCAAATCTCATAATTAGAATCTCTGATTTGTAGGAGTAAAAGCCGACTTTCGCATTTTTAGTTACTTCTATTGTTCAAAGCATTTTGCTCAATCCTTCCCTGAGAGCTTCCTAGACAAGTCTGCATACAAAAGGCACTAACTTGCTTGCCAAGCATAGGGCAATACATGTGCTAGGATACTTATCTACTGTACATTCTCCTGGGAAAACTATGAAAAACAAAATTTGTTCCCTAGGCTTGGCCAAGGTCCCCAAAGTTGATTTTTTCAATTTTATGAATTTTTATGAGTTTTTTTTTTAATTCTAAAAAAGAAAAGTTGATTAAAAATCAGGTGTCAACAGCTGCCCCTCTTTGAAAGGAAGCTCGGCAGAGGTTCATTTCAAAGATGAGATGACACATGAATCCTAATCGACTCAACACAATGAAGTAAAATTAGTCGTGACATTTGATCTCCAATATTCCCTTTAATAAGTTCCAATCTAGACTCGGTTTGAGGAGGCTCCTAGGAAGGAAAGGAGAGATAGAGAGACCTGCGATTTGCCTGCTCGTTGTATGGCTGTTGCCTAACATGAACGCTCTACTGATAGTGGAATGAGAACCTAAGGATTCGTTATAAAAAAAAACCTTTAAGGTGGTTGAACTTGAACCCGTATGGTGGATCAACCAATGGTAGATTCCTAATAAAAGGATTCTATTGATTAAAAATTGAATTAAAATATGACCCGTATGGTGGGTTGTACCATTTGACCCGTATGGTGGGTCGTACCATGGTAGATTCCTAATAAAAGGATTCTAGTAATTTAAAATTTCATTGAGATTTGACCCGTATGGTAGGTCACCCCATGAAAATGCCTGTAAGAAGGACTTGATGCTTATAGAAAGGACTTTGGTGCCTGTAAGAAGGACTTTTGTGCCTGTAAGAAGGACTTGGTGCCTGTAAGAAGGACTTGATTTGCCTGTAGGAAGGACTTGGTGCCTGTAAGAAGGACTTGGTTTGCCTGTAAGAAGGACTTGGTGCCTGTAAGAAGGACTTGATTTGCCTGTAAGAAGGACTTGATGCCTGTAAGAAGGACTTGGTTTGCCTGTAAGAAGGACTTTATGCCTGTAAGAAGGACTTGGTGCCTATAAGAAGGACTTGGTTTACCTATAAGAAGGACTTTATGCCTGTAAGAAGGACTTAATTTGCCTGTAAGAAGGACTTGATTTGCCTGTAAGAAGGACTTGATTTACCTGTAAAAAGGACTTGTTTTGCCTGTAAGAAGGACTTTGTGCCTGTAAGAAGGACTTGTTTTGCCTGTAAGAAGGACTTGTTTTGCCTGTAAGAAGGACTTTGTGCCTGTAAGAAGGACTTGTTTTGCCTGTAAGAAGGACTTGATTTGCCTGTAAGAAGGACTTTGTGCCTATAAGAAGGACTTGAGTTGCCTGTAAGAAGGACTTGGTGTACCTCAAAGGGTGCCATTTTGGAATCTGGAAAGATCAGGAATCCTGCAAAAGCTCAAACCCAAATTATATTTTCTTGTCGCTTTAGGAATAAACCAAAGAGGTAGAGATCAAAAGGTCTCGAACATTTCTGTCCTTGAGACAAATCATGCTTTATTGAAGAAGGTGGATACCTATATGTACCGCAATGGATTCGAGTACCCTAACAACCGTCAGAATTCATTCTCTTGAAAGGTTTAGGTTGAAGATATACTTACCTGAGAATTTGGAAGAAATACTTGGTGGCTTCTCGATAACCAGGCTTATTCATTCAATAATCGCCGAATGAATTTCAAGACTTTGGAAGGTAACTCGAACACCGGGAATGTGTTGCCTGTCAGGCAATGTCAGAGGTAACATGTGCAAGCATTTTCATCAATGCGTTCATTGGTTCATACAAAATTGTTCAGCTAAGTTTGCCATGATTAAAGGCAGTCTATGTAATAACTCATGATGCAATCGATCAACATATAGATCATGTATTGCATTACCACTTCTGTTTAAGGAGGTTCTTATAGTATGAACACCTCGAATGTAATCTGAATGGGGGACTTCATTCCGAAATGGCTTTTTCTCACTCTGGAGAAAGGCTGTTTATCTGTAGATCAAAATGTTAGACCTGTGTGGAAATGGTTTGCCTTTCCTCATCCTGTCATGCCCCATTCTGCACATTTGATATCTCCTGTGCAGTTTATGCTCTAAGTTGGAGTTGGTAAGTTAAACACACGGAATAGTCATACATAATTCATGAACTGTGTAAGCACAATGCAGATGTGACAATTTTTTAGCATCACGTGTGCAAATATGGGCGAATTTAAATTGCCCCTGGTATGTGGGCGGACCGAACAAATTGGGAAGCCTACTCCTTATGTCGAGGGGTGGTTTGTCTCAAACTTTACCCCTGCGCGATGAAGCATATGGGCGATGGAGCATTTTGGTTTGTTTAATGCCCCTGCAAGAAGCAGAGAAATTATTCTTGAAACCAAACGAGATAAGGAAGACATATTTGCTTTTTCGTTTCAGAGCTTGCGATCAATTTGCCCCATTTTTCACCAGAATAAATCTTGTCAGGTGATCATAATTTTCTTTTGGATTTGTCTCCTTCAACATGTTAAATGCTAGTTTAAATATTTCCTGTGAAAAGAAAAGGAGACATGTCAACCAGTATTAAAAGGGATAAATTGGAAACGATACTGATTTACCCTTCATCTTGAATGCCTTGGACAAGTCTTTTACCAATTTTGCTGGATTGAGTTTTCTTCGACTTTTGTTGGATGCTTCACCATTAAGCCGAGAATGTGGCAAAATATTGACTTCGGTATTACTCGTCGAGTATTCCTGCTTGCAAAAAGAAATGCACAAAAAGTTGTTTCATTTATTTATAATACATACAACATTCCCCACCCTCGGGGATCGAACTCGGGATATTTCGGACCTACTGTCATCCCCCATACCATTCGGTCCATTGGACCATAGGTGTCCATGGGGCTATCCTTTCAAAGGTTAATCTTTGGGGATAAAGTAGCCTTGTTGTATCACCTTGGGCCATGTTACGGTATTTCTCGAGGTAATTTGCAATCCCTGTTAAGAATGGAATAAAACAATTCAAGACTTGAGATGATTATGTGCACATTAGAACGATACAGAATTACCCATTTCTGAGATTGTTCGCGTCTTTTGCTTGTACTTTCCTTTGTCCGAAGCTGTCCATCCCGTGGTAATGCCCATGAGTCGATTTGCCCCCAAATTTTGTTCAACTTGTATTCGGATATGATTGCGTTCTCGGGTCGATTTGCAATTTCCTGAGAATAGAAGGGGCTTAATTTTAAAACTTGGAGCAACTGAGGGTAAATTGAAACGATACGTAGTTACCCTTCAGGTTTATCCAGATTTTTACTCGCCATCAATTCGTCGCGAGGTTGGTGAGGTGGCGGATTCGAGCATTTAATAGGGGGAAGTCGGATTATTACTCCTTGCTTTCACACATTCACAAAAGCAAACAAAAACATATCACGCAAGGAAATAAAACACATTCACTCATTCAGGATCAGTTCTGACTCCTCTACAGGCTCTCCCATGATCAGCTGGCTTCATCCCAAATTAGGTATGCATCGGTCATATCGAAGGTCTGGTGGTCACTGGCTGAACAAGTGCATCACAGTCCCGATGCTTTACCGATATCAAACTGGTTGATTATGGCGAAAAGATCATCGTCAATGTCCGCTTGGTGGTGATCTGTCCCTTTTTCCTCGGGAGGTATTGATACTGATCCAGTATCATTAGTCCTTTTGTACCCTGCTCCAACAGAACTCGATCCTGTTATAAATTGGTCTAACTCACCTCTTAAACGTGCATTTTCGATCCTCAGATCATACATTTCATCGAGAGTGAGGAGGAGGCTATTGCAGTTGGGGCAGGTGGCGGAGTCAAAAGTCTCTTTATACATCTTGTTTTCCGCTCGGAGGTTTTCATTTTCAACTCTTAGAAACTCGGCTTCGTTGTGCTCATGACGAGTCTTCATTCGGGTTCGTCTATTTTGAAACCAGAACTTGATTTGCGAAGGTTCAAGTCCTAGCTCTTGACTCAGTTCCATTTTTTGTTTGCCGTCTGGCATAGGGCACGTTCTGAAGAAAGCTTCAAGATTTCGTACTTGCTCCTCAGTATGGCGACGGTAACGCTTCTTTTGACCTTTACCGTTGTTGTCATTGTCCTTACCGGGCTCTTGGACGTCGTCGGTGGAAGGGCCGGGCTCCATAGGCTCGATCCCAAATATGGCTTCGAACTCTTCCTCTCCCATATTCAGCAAGTAACGATAACTTTCAAGTGTGTTGGGTTGAGACATCTTCGATTTGGTTAACGATTTCTCAAAGTTTGATATCTCTTCTTGTATTTTCACTCTCTGGATTTTTCTGGGAGACTGCGTATGCTTTAAGAGTCTCTCTTTCGAGCACGAATGAGAATTATCAAGAAGATGCCTCCTTTAAAATTAGACGTGGGTTTAGCAACTGTATTGCCTCTCTCGAGTGTTCTAGCTTTCTCGATTTTCTTTTCATCGTATCTCTCGCCCAGCTCGTCTCCTTCCATCTTTCCGTGGAAGGGGGCCCCTTGTTGCTGTCTCCACCGTCAATTTGCTGGCGAGTTCTTCAATAAAGACGGGTCGTATCTCTTTTCTGCCGAAAATGTCTTTGTCTCCCACTCAGCTTATTTTTTATCCTTTCTTTTTCAAAGTAGTGGCGTCTCGTCCAACTTTTCCGTAGAGACGTCGGATTTGCTTGGCTCGAGATTGGAGACGAGTAGCGGAGGTGATACTGATAGGGAATGGTAGAGAGGAAAATTTGGCCAGTAGAGACTTCCCCTGCAAAAATGAAAGAGAATGCGGCAGTATATGTTCTTCATATTCTAGAAAAATTGGAACGATACTGTTTTACCCTTGTGTATACTTCCATTGAATTTGAATTGAGGAAGTTCCTTCATTTGGATTGGATTGAATTGTAGGTCCCGAGTTGCCCTTCACTTTGAGCTTGCCACATATGTGCTTTGCTTAGTTGGGCCTTGTTTTCTGTCGGGTTGTCTTGGACCATCATCATTTTCCATGCCATTGGGTCCGTGGACCGGAGGGCTCCTTTAATTTGAAGGTTACCTTGAAGGCGAATGAGTCCTATCGCATTCCATTGGGTCATTTCATTTTGCGACACTCTTGAGGCACTTTGCAATCCCCTGGGTGAGAATGGAACAAATCCAATTTAGCATTTTGCAACGATTGAGGGTAAATTGGAACGACACACAGTTACCCGTCTTCGAGCTCGCCTGGGCTTTTCACTTGAAATTTCCCTACGTGAGGCCATTCAACATTTCTCATTATGGCAGTCAGCGACGTTGCCACAAATTGATCCGCCCTAAATCTAGCATAAAAAGGGATTCACGCATTCGACGGGATAAATAAATTGCCCTCTTGTCCTTGAATTAAATCGAGACACCTAGAAAGCTGGAAAATATCATACGCAGGGGAATTAAGCATGAAATGAAAGATGCACTTATTCAAGGTCAGTTCTGCCTCTTATGTGGCTCTTCGATAATCAGCTAGTCTCGTGTTGGTTCGGGTGTGGATAACCGATGTTTGAGAGTCCCTACTCACTGGCTCCTGATCGCGGCTTGGGACGTCTGTCAACCCTAAACTGGTTGACCAGGGCAGTAAGCTCATCATCTGGGTAATCTCTTGAACCTTCCAGCAACTGATGCTCGAATTGGGCATTGTTGTTGGCAAATGCTGGCGGTAGATTTCTCATTCTGTCCTCGCCATGAGCAATTTGACTTCTCATGCTGGAGCCTTCATCATTACTCGAGAAAGTGTGGGGATCACCAACTGTCCTGCTGCCAAAAACTCCTTCCATTCGAGGATTAGAGAAGTGGAAGTGCTCAGGATAACTTCTTGTCTGATTCTCTAGCTGCGCAGGCGCGCTGATCATGGGATGAGTTCTAGCCACAGGTTGGTGCTCAAACCAAGGAATCTGAATACACTGCTCCTGCGGTCTATACTCTTGAAGAGCATTAGGGTGATTCTGGGGGATACTTTGATTAACGCCTGGGGGATTGATGGCATGGCTACTAGCTTGGTTGATGATGGGAAGTGGCTCGCCCCATGCTAACCTGGGGAACTTATGGTGGCGAGGAGACTCGACGTTCAGGCTTGGATCAGTCCCGCCTTGGTTTTCTTGATTCTGAGCTGCATTGTGTTCTCTCACCCTTTTTCTGTACTTCTGAAGATGACTCGAAACATTTGCTTTAGTGAGTCCCTCTACCTTCATAATTTCCAGTATATGTTGCGGCCGTGCCGAATCTATTCCTAGCTGCTGAACTGCATTAACAAACATACGATGCAGCTCGGGAGACCAACTCATCTTCTTTCTCCAGTTGCTTGGAACAAAATTGAAGGCTTGATGCTTGTTCTCATGGTCGTGCAATTGCTTCCTTACCACGTGCTGCCATATGTTTTGAAGCATCTGAACTCTAACTGGTTTCGTTACGACGTCTTGGGCCCCATTTAAGACAGCCTTCATTAGGGCTTGCTGATCATCGCTTGCCGATATTACGAGGACTGGCATGTTTAATTTAGAATTGATGACTTCCAAGAGAGTGAAAACATCCATGTCAATCCCTACCATGGCGGTGAGGACGATATCAAACTGGTCACCACTCCTCCTTAATATCTCTAAGGCCTCTGTCGCCTTTGCTTGAGCTACAACCTTATACCGGCATTTTCTCAATACGGTAACAAGGATTGACAGAGAGACTGGATTACCGTCAATGGCCATGACCAGTAGACCCTCAGGGTAAGGAACTTCATTAGCTTCGACCAGGGTTGAACATGCGCCCGTTTCCCTAATGCTCGACATATTTCTGGATCTAGGACTGCCGACTCGAGACCGCCTCAGGATGTCTTCTTGGACTTGAGGGATCACGGGATCGTCGATAGCTTCTCGTAACAGGTTTTCAAAGCCGATGCTTTGATGGTGAAGGTTTTGAATTCCTCTCCCACGAGAACTCCTTCCTCTCTATCTTTCTCCTGCGAGTTCTTGCAGATAAACTCTCACTCTCACTATCAAATGAGGACAAGTTCTCTCTCTGGCAATAGCAACGACTTCCCTCTTCACGGGCAGCGCTATTAGATTTTTCGAGGGAGAAAATCTGACATTCAGCTTTTGATCAAAGAAGAAATCCTTGTTTCTCGCTCAATTTGTCTTCTTCTTTCTTTTCGTGATAGGGGGCCCCTGTCAAGATCTCTACCGTCGATTTACTGGCGGGTCCTCCAATAAAGACGAGTCGTATCTCCTTTTCTGCCGAAAATTTCTTTGTCCCCCACTCAGCTCGTCTTTTCGTTCTTTCTTTTTTCAAGGCGGTGGAGTCCCGTCCAGCTTTTTCACTAAGACGTCGGGTTTGTTCGGCTCGAGGTTGCTACTTGGCTGGAATTTGAGCCACCGGGGGTGTTGCCGACAGAGAATGGTAGATAGGAAAACCTATAAGGACTGCCCCTGTGAAATCAGTATTTAAATTGAAGCAGCTTACCATCTTTGCATTCTGCTCATCTGCCTCACCTCTCTCCCCCTTTCTTTCATATTCTGCTTTCGAAAATGGCCAATTCTCCTAACCACACCTTATCCACGGAAGTCTTGGCTGGGTGGGAGAGACTCTACAATCTTCTTGGTAGAGGTTACGCTCATGTAGCCAAAAACTCTACCGTTGAGGCTGAAATCCTCGGTTTATTCAGGACCGTGGACGTTGCTTCTGTTGAGGGTACCCAACTGGGAAATGAGTATCGGAACTTCTCGACCCTCTTCATCAATTTTCTAGCTGCCTATAACCGCGCTTATGAGACGGTCCTTGTGACCGCCGTCGTGAAAGCCCGTTATCGAGACCGGCACGAGCGTCTGGCAACAGTTGCGTTTGTGGCTGATAATCACAAAAAGGCCCTCAAGTTTGCCAACGATCAGCTTTCGTGGCTGGTTCGTGAGAGGGGAAAGTTGGTGGACCGTCTGGCCTTGGTCCGAACTTACGCCGAACAGGAGCCAGGCAATATTGTGATGAGGTGCAAATGCGGTTGGCTGCAGGAGAGACTTGATGACATTACGGCAGACATTGCTTTCGAGAGGGCAGCGATTCCGGACCTGGAGTTTGCCGTTGAACATTACGAGGCCACTATGGCCCAGGTTAAAGAGAAGTGCGATCGCCTCTTCTTTAGGCTCGCGGAGCTTGATCCCGAGAGCGCCCGGTGCATCCAGAGCATCAACTGTTTGGAGAGTCAGTTGAGCTCTTTCGTAATGGTCATCAGGGCCCAGTTTGGCTTTACCTTTCCTCCCCAGTGAGTTGTTGTAATACTCTTTGATGAATGGAATGAAAGAAAAGCTTCACGTGTTTTGTTTGTTTTTTTTTTCTTGCTATCGTTTCTTCCGCAGAACGATTTGAGGTACCGAAGATGTCGAGGCTTAATGTTCTTCTTGATGTTCTTGTTTAATTGCTCCAGACGATGATATCGAGAACATTGATGATGGGTTCGGCGGTGGCCCCCACTATCCATCTTGAGATCACGAATAATAACGCTATGACAACTCGATCAGTGCGCTGGTAATAAATCCAGCCACCTGTTGTGTGCCCACTTTTATCCATATTTTGTTTCTTTCGGCGTCCACTTGCTCGTGTCGGTTGCCTATAGCGTCGGGAGAAATTCCTGTGGGCCATGTTCATTGATAGAACCTCGGTCCTCTAAAAACCCTCCGCGTGTTTCGGATCCGAGGAAATTTTAAGACCGGTCTCTGGTTGATTTAATTAGGTTAAGGAACTTGTTTCATGGTTTCTGATTATATAATCCATATTGTCTTTCAAAAGACGCGGGATCCTGTGTTCATTAACTGACACATGTCTGAGTCCGAAAGGATCGACCTTCTCACTTGCCCCCAGGATTAAGAAATCAGCAATTTCCTATCTTTTCGTATTTCTAAAAATAATTCGTGGTGTGCATTATTGAACCAACCTTTACCCCCGCCTGGGATACCTGGGATTTCCTACAAAAGTAAAGGATATAATTAGTACACGACACAAGGAATGTCGGTCCATGGCCCCTATATTAGTCCAATTTGATTTTTTCTATTTTATAGAGAAATCAGAAAAAATTTCCTTAGGAAGAAATGGGTTGATTTCTGATATAGAATATTTTTGCAGATTTATTACTCTCTTTTTTTATTATTTTTTTTTTTTAAAGGAATGTGACAAAATCTCTTGACGTTTACTAAAATTTTTGAAGGAATTTCCTTTTTATCAAAATAAATTTTCAGAGGTAAATTTGTCAGGAAAATTTTATTTTTATTGAAGCAGGAAAGACATGACAGAAATCCTTTATTGGTTAACAAAATTCCCCCGAGACATTAGTCTAATTTTATTTAGAGAAAATTTTCTTAGAAAAACATGAGCGAATTTTTCAAAAAGAATTTTTGTTGCAAGTTTTTATAATTTGAAAAATGTGATAAAATCACTTGATGTCTACTAGAGGTTTTTTTTTAAAAGGAATTTTTCTTTTTATTGAAGTAAATTTTCAGAGGAAAATTTTTTCAGGAAAATTTCATTTTTATTGAAGCAATAAAAATATGACAAAAATCCCTTATTGGTTAATGAAATTCCCATGAAGGGATTTTTTCACATCATTTTTTTCAAAAAAAGAAATAAGGGACAAATTTAATTTTTATTTTCTTTTAAAAGAATGGTCGTAATATCAAGCTCAAAAACTGACTAACACCTAGCATGGACCAATCGAAAATAAATACAAGATAAAATTAGAGAACTTACTTTTACCTTGGAGAAATGCAAATCACATAGTCATGCGCATGACTCAAGTGAGGAGTAGACTCTATAAAATAAAAGAAGGAGAGACAAGGTATGGACCTAAAAGGCCCCCACTATCTGAATTGACAACCTTACCCTCCGCGCAATCAAATCACAATGGGAAGAATTGTCAATTCAGATAATGAACGGGATAAAATATGGTCAACCCGAGCGCAATTGACGCAAGAGCTTTGCATATTCGATCCCTATCTATGGTTTTCTAGGAAGAATTTCGCGACTTGGGTTTAGACGCTTGTGTGTGCAGGTGTCGTGATCCTCAGAGTATGCAAGACATGCACAACAATTGATATCAAAACAGCGCTTCTAAAAATGTGCGGAATTAAACAAATAAACCCAACACCGAACCTGCCAAACAAAGGGGTTAGCCAAACACTCCGCCTTTTATAACTCCCATCCTGCAAAAACATATAACACCTATAGAATGAGTGCCAAACAAGATCGCCAGAAGCAAGATATCCATGAAATTTTCATTGGCCTAAGTCCACTAAGACTTTTAAAATTTCGAAAAAAAAAAAAATCAAGTATTTCAATTGGTATCTTTTTTCGAAAGTTTAAAAATCCCGTCCCCAGTGGAGTCGCCAGTCTGTCGCGACCCTCTAAAAAAATTTTAAATTTTAAAAGGGCTAATGGATTATTAGGTTAATTAGATTTGACTAACCTAACGCGGACCCTCCCAAGCCCTACCGAATCGCAACTTTGGTTTTTGTTTAAATGATTTTGAAATTTGGAGCCGCCACTAATCGTTCTTGGTAGGCCGATTAGAAACCTAAATAAATTAGCGGGAGAACTAATTTATTCCTGCGAACCAGAGATTATGAGTTCGGGGACTTGGTTACACTAGTTAATTAAAACTAATGCCCTTTCGGTACCTTAATTTCATGGATATCTTAATTCGACAACTCAGGCTCGGTTTATTTCTAAGGCTTTAGTAGGGTATTCTCTTTTGTTTTTTTTTTACTTTTTAAATAGGATGCATGAATGGTATATATTTTTTATTTATTATATTTTTTAAGTGTTAAATATTCCCTAAAGCCGAAAGAGGGAGTGTGTTAACGAATTCTGTGCAATATTACGACCTACTCATCTTTTGTGTCTGATGATTCAAAAATTAAATTATAGGAAGTACATGACAGTGAATAAACACCTCCAATGAGAGGCCTAGCATTGGCTTGGCTCTTCCCTTTGGGATTTAAGTAGGTAAAAACCTCCAATGGGAGGCTAAGCATTGGCCTGGCTCTTCCCTTTGGGATTTAAGGTACAGGTATTTAAGTTACAGGTATTTAAACTACTGTAGGTAAAAACCTCCAATGGGAGGCTAAGCATTGGCTTGGCTCTTCCCTTTGGGATTTAAGATACAGGTATTTAAGTTGCAGGTATTTAAGCTACTGTAAGTAAAAACCTCCAATGGGAGGCTAAGCATTGGCTTGGCTCTTCCCTTTGGGATTTAAGGTACAGGTATTTAAGTTGCAGGTATTTAACTACTGTAAGTAAAAACCTCTAATGGGAGGCTAAGCATTGGCTCGGCTCTTCCCTTTGGGATTTAAGGTACATGTATTTAAGTTACAAGTATTTAACTACTATAAGTAAAAACCTCCAATGGGAGGCTAAGCATTGGCTCGGCTCTTCCCTTTGGGATTTAAGGTACAGGTATTTAAGTTGCAGGTATTTAACTACTGTAAGTAAAAACCTCCAATGGGAGGCTAAGCATTGGCTTGGCTCTTCCCTTTGGGATTTAAGGTACATGTATTTAAGTTGCAGGTATTTAACTACTGTAAATAAAAACCTCCAATGGGAGGCTAAGCATTGGCTTGGCTCTTCCCTTTGGGATTTATGGTGCAGATATTTAAATTGCGGATGGACTTTGTCCTCTCCATTCTGGGGTATGAATTCTTTAAAATGAAATACAACGAATTGATTCAACAATTTGAAATTTGTGCGCGCTTAAGGACTCCTCCAAGCCGATTTTGTGCTTCCATAGGGTTGACCATTGATATAGAGCTGCGGCTTCCTGACATAAAATAGAGTGAAGTGGGGAGTGGAAAATCTGTGCTTGATTGATAATAGTAATAATAACATCAATAATAATAATAATAATAATAATAATAACAATAATAATAATAATAACGACGACGACGATAACGAATTAACAAAATACAATAAATAATATAAAACAATTAAAAAGAAATAGAAGAGGGCTCAGCTTTAGTTTATTGCCGGAGGTTGTCAGAGTTGGCCTTCAATCGTAGATAATCATATATGGAGATTAATGGAGAATTTCCATTGGCCAATCGAGTTTCCTCTGCTATAAGCGCTTATGGTTGAAATCGCACCAAGTCATCATCGCATGGGCCTTCGCTTCAGGGTCCGAGAAAAGACAACAGATTCCATGCTTGTTGTGGAGGGCATGGTGAAGGGGTCGGAGATTCGCTTAAATGGGAGTAAAAACGGAAATAGCAGGGCTAATAGAATTTTGTATGCTAAGGTATATCAGTAAGCAATATTTCATGCGAATGATTTGAATTATAATCGAATGTTAAGGCAAATAAGAGGGAAAAGAGTATGACATTCGCGCACCACTAAAATAACTTTCCGTAGAGATACTAAAATCGAAGGAGAGGACAATCGCTACACCGAGATAAACTCCATTAATTTTGGCTAAACTGAAAACCGAGAGCGTATTAGCTATGCTAGGGGCGATGCAAGACGTCAATTCGCAACGTAGCAAATAGCGTATGTACATTTTAAAAGATGGATCCTGCTGGACGTCCACTAAAAGTCTACCATATAAATTCTTAAAATAATCTTTTATGCGTCACGAACAAAGAATCCCTCATTAGGAAATCCATTACCTTAAACAAATGCAGCAATCCCACTCTTGATATATTGCTACTAAAGAAACGAGAAATAATGAAAACTATTGCACCCTAATATACTTGGAGCTCAGCAAGTGATCACAAATAAACTTCCTACAATTCATTACCTTGAGTGACCAATTTATCACCAACTCTTTGGACAAGAAATCTCACAAGATCAAGCATACTGGAACAACGAGAAACTAAAGTATGGCATAAAGGGTCCTAATAATAAAAACTTAGCAATCCACGAAATCTTGACACCTTATCCGCTCTCTCCAATATTCACACAAAGACGGTTTTACGCTTAAGAGAAAAAAAAAAAAAGATAACCAAATACTCTAAACAAATTCAAAAAGGCTCATCTCATCACAAGATTAATGCATTCGACCATTCTTATCAATGTAGGAAGAGAGAGAAAAAGAGAGGATCGGTACTGTGTTTTCGTGTGCTTTTAGGAGCTATTATTATTTTCTGGCAATGTTCTTTACCCTGACTAGGCGAGAGCACTTCTCTAAGCAATCCGGGATAGACCCAAAGAAGAAGTTCTTCAAGAGAATTAATATCTCGAGCTGGTTCGATGAGCACAAGCCTGCGAAGTTGTTCATCTACAAGACCAGCAATTCAAAATCCCGCAAATCAGTAGTATAATCAAGAATTAACTCATACAATCTGTTCATAAAGAGGTTGAGAAAGCTTTAGCCTTTTGAGATGGACAAGCTCAAACGGGATTTCTCCAGGGGGTGCATTGTTTCGACTCCCGATTGATTCTTCATCTGTGATGGACTCCACGTATGAGTACTGAATACCGAAAGTGGGATTTTCTTGGCGTCAAGACTCAAGACTTCGCTTTCGAGGAACGGCTTGCGATGGATCAATAAATCACATATGTTTGAGCGACCGAGAAGCAAAAGGAAAGAAATCGCTGGCTTCGCTACTGATCGGAGAAGCGGCAAACCTCCGGTCGGGGCTGCCATGTCTCTCTGAGAGCAAAGCCGCGTCTGTTTCCGCTTCAAACCCTTGATTTTCGTAGTACAACTCTCTCTCTGTGTCTCCTATTCTGATGCTCGGCATTTACCCGTTTTGAGTCTCCAAAACCATTGTATCCGAAATTATCAAAACAGCCCCAGCTATAGGAGAGTACTTTGACGAACACACGTCGGTTCGACCTAGTATTTTTTTAGATAATTGTATTGTCTTATGCCCCTCATCGTAATTTCGAAAGGTCAGTGCCTGCCCAGCTCTGCTTAGGATTCAATGAGCATATTCATAGAATGAATGAATGCCCGACAAACCCCCAAAGCCGTGAACTTCTCCGTTTTCAAGGATTTCTCCGTAACGTGCAGGTCAGAAACTCCATCAGAATCCACTATGCATTCACAGCAAGGAAGATCATTTTTTGTATGAAGATGAAGAAGATCTTGTTTCACTTTTAAAAGTTGAAGGAAAAATTATTTGAAAATGGGAATCTGACTCTTGAAAGAAAACGAATCTGTTGACCCAACAAAAAAAAAAAAGATAGATGAATTCTCAAGATCCCCACCGCCGACCAGGTTGCCACGACTGGCGAAGCAGATCGACCAGCAATCTTGAGATTTCATACACAGATTCTCAATTCTCTGTTTGACAGTAGGACACCGGGCGAAATTCGAAGCGAGAAAAAGAACCGACCTCGGAGGCTCAGATAAGAGTTTCATAGATTATCAGGCAATTACTGAACCAAAAGTGGAACCCCGTCATGGCTGCGACCCGCTCGCGCAATCGCCACGCCAAGATACGGACAGTTCTCCATGAAAAAGCCTGAATACTCATTACTCGTTCCTCATCGCCAATCCCGCCCAGAGGATTCCAACCCAGGCTTGGGGAGTCCGAGAGCCATCTGAGTCCACTTAGAGAAAATATCTCAGTGGACGGATGATGGAAAAATCCGGGAAATCGATCCGATTTTGCGTGATCGTAACCTCAATCCCGCCGAAATTATTTTAAGAAGTAGCCCCAAAATTTCCAGAATTGCCAAACCAAGAAAAGTTTGGAAATCTTTTTGATGACCCCCCAGCCCCCCCCGGTCGGTGACCCAAGCTCTCGAGAAAAAAGAAACCCCGCTCCCCCCCCCTAGATGGATCATCTGTCCACATTCTTTATCTCCTCTTCAAACATGGCACGAGGAGAGGTACATCTAGCAGTCTCCAAAGGCATAGTTGACTTGCAAGTTCAATGACCCAAGTGGCAATATCCACGTATGATTCCTCAGTTGTGTGATAAATGAAAAATCTTCGCAAGACCATCTGGTACCATTCCTGGCAATGCCCGTAGAGGTGATAAAGACTAGGACTTTAAAGTCTTTGAGGAATTTGAGGTAACTCGTTATAGATGATACATAGCTCATGGATACGTCTACTGCGATCTTGAGAAATGCCGAAATGTCAAAACCTCCAAACCATTCAGTCGACACCTAAGTTTTGGCCAATCATTTAGGATTTATTGCATTAGAATTAAAGAAAAATATTAGTATGTGCCTTGCATGAGTTTCATTTAAATTAGCCCAGTCGCGGAATACATTCAAATTTTCGAGACTCTATTTCATTATTTGACAATTCACAAATTTTGGTCATTATTTATTTGTGGCTGCACGTGTGGCAGTCGAGGAACTCGGACAAAGATATACACGATTGCTTACAAAAATTGGGTGAGCAGTGAATTTAGGAGCTTATTTAATTCTCCCTTTAGTTAATTAAATAATTTAGATGATTAGTCGATTTCAGATTCTTTTCTCAACTTCGGTAATTGATCAGTTAATTAATTAGTTTCGGTATTTAATTTTACTAATTAATTAGTTTAGATGTATAATTGAATGGATTCCACTAGAGTATATTTGGTGTCAATTTCGGTATGTATGAATTTCGGCAATATAATTAGCTTTGCTTTGAAAGAATTAATTTTGGTTCTTGGTTGAATCGGTCTTTATTTAATTTTAACATTTAATTAGTTGAATTTGGCATTTATGTAATTTCGACGTCTCTAGTTTTCATCATTTGATAATTAGCTTAATTGAGTCTTTTATAAAAATAAATAAATAAATAAATAAACCAGAAAATTTTGATTAGTATCCTGTCTAGGTTTCATCTAATTTAATTATTGCATAGCTAATTCTATATGTAGTTTAGCATCCATGTTATCTAGCACTTAGGAACTTACACCATATCATTCATGCATCCTAGCTTAGCGTACGTTTAATTTGACTCATTAGATTTTGTTAGCATTTTGCTTCATTATTACTTTAATTCACTTAGTTGATTATTTTATTGCTCGACCACCAGGTGTTAACACTTTTCATCTGTTAGAAGAATTAGAGAGTAGTAAAATTGATGCAGATTGCGTATAAACCTTTTTATATAGAGAAAACGTACTGAAAAAAGTGTTTAGATCAATCTAATGTAGTCAAATCTCATAATTAGAATCTCTGATTTGTAGGAGTAAAAGCCGACTTTCGCATTTTTAGTTACTTCTATTGTTCAAAGCATTTTGCTCAATCCTTCCCTGAGAGCTTCCTAGACAAGTCTGCATACAAAAGGCACTAACTTGCTTGCCAAGCATAGGGCAATACATGTGCTAGGATACTTATCTACTGTACATTCTCCTGGGAAAACTATGAAAAACAAAATTTGTTCCCTAGGCTTGGCCAAGGTCCCCAAAGTTGATTTTTTCAATTTTATGAATTTTTATGAGTTTTTTTTTTAATTCTAAAAAAGAAAAGTTGATTAAAAATCAGGTGTCAACATAAATACATAAAATAAAGTTGGTGGGTCCCCCCACATGAGGGAGACCCAGTCAACAGTGATGGTGGTAGAGGGGAAGGTGGCGACGAAGGTGGTGGTGGTGGTGGTGGTGGTGGAGGACTATGAAAGGCACGATGGAAAAAACGCTTCATGATAGAGAGGAGGGAAAAGAGAAAGGAGGTAAGAAGGAATGAGGACGCGTCTAGTGGAGGCTCAAGAAGGTCTGAAGAAGAAGAAACCCTAACTTTGAGTTTTCTAGTTACTTCTGTACTAGTCTTCACCTTGGTCTTCTTTGAGACCGGGGTTGCCATTACTATGAGTAACAGCCAAAAACCCTAACTTTACTGAATGCAGAGGCAAGTTGGTAGAATGACATTATTGTTGGGAATGTGATGATTGTGGGTGAAATGAGAAGAATAACATTTAACACGCGAAAAGTAAGGTGGTACATTGTCATTCATGACATGAACCTACACACACACAAAAAAAAAGAAGAAGAAGAAGGATTTTTCCACTTGACGAACAAATTTTTCTTGCGGTGGATAGTTAAATATTGAATCATCAAGCCAAATATTTGCTCATTAGGGACAACATTGAAGACTTCAATATAGTTTGGGGATTAATTTGAACACGTATCCAAAGTTCAAGGACTATATTGAGTAAATTAAAAATTTAATAACCTCATCGAACAGATTAATAGTTTAGTGATCATATTACATATTGGACTAAAGTTCAGGGACTATTTGTGCCATTTTTCCTTTAAAACGCTAGAGTGAACAAGAGAAGTGTTAAGAGTTTTCTTGTGTGAATTTTTCGAGTGACTTTTTTTTTGTGTGAGAGATTGTGAGGTAAAAATTGTGGGTTTTGGTTTGATTGTACTCCTATGCCTAGGAAACACTTGAATGAGTGACTGTAAAGTCTTTATTCTCCATATTCATAGTGATATTTTTGGCGGTTGGCTCTCCTTATGGTGTAAGTACTGATGCTCATGCCGGATCATGTAAATCTCTTCTTTTGTTTATCATTCCTCGTTACTCGTTAATTTTTCTAGTAACTCTTCAATTTCATGTTTGGTTTGAATCGCAAGATCCATTAATTTTCGTGTTATTTCCACGGCACTCATCATACGCAAGGGATGTCGGTTTCATGCAAACTAAAATAGATTCTAATTTAGTGACAATGGGCACATCTACTCGTAGGCTTGTCTCCATTTCCAACACTCGAGAGAAAGGTGCTGAAAGTTGGATTGCAATTCAAGTGCTTAAAATAAGAGCAAGCGTAACATTCCCGCAGCATAAATAAATCGAAACCGAGAACATGATTTCCTTGCAACATGTTAGCGAGGCAATGGTAAATGTGATAGTTAGAATTTAGGGGCCGAACAAATCGACCGGTAATACGCGATAAAGATTTCAATGGTGTAGACAATGCAAATGTGAGCACTCAAGGGCCAAGAACGAAAGCGGCGAAAGGGCGTTTCTCGGGTGTCAATGGGAAGGACGACCTGAATCATACCTAACAATAACATAGCGATTTTCTTTGGCCAATGGAACAATAAACATTAGCAAAAGAGAAATCTCTAGAGCCGAGATCAAAGCTGCCCGATAAAAGGCCTTGAATCATATTGAAAATATTAAAATAAATTTTGGAAGAAAGTCAAAAAAAAAGAAGCCTCAATTTTTGACTATTAATGGACAACTTAGGTGTGCTTAAGCCTCAATTTTTGACTATTGATTGTCAAAAATGGACAACTTAGGTGTGCTTGAATTTGATAAAATTAAGTGTAGTCAAATAAAGACATTTAAGTTTGACAAAAATTAGGTATAGAATTGGCTATAAATATGTGTGGTTTTTCTTGTAAGTTTCATATCAAGGAGGAGAAGAAATAGAGAGAGAGAGAGAGAGAGTTTTCTTGTAAGAACAAGCTTAGAGCAAAGCTTAATTTTCTTTGTGTAAAACCTTGGCAAAGGTATTTTGTAGTATTGCTCTCTCATTTGCATTTTTGTTATTCTCTCCAAATTAAATCCTCCAAGCTTCCGCAAAATTCCTCCTTCCTCTTTTTATTTGGTTCCTACATTTGGTATCAGAGCCAAGTTATGGCGTCCACAAGTTCCGTTCAATTTCAACTTCCAAAGTTGAACGGAAAGAATTTCAACAACTGGTCCGTCCAGATGAAGGTTTTGTTCAAATCGCAAGATTTGTGGAACCTGGTGGAGAATGGCTACATCGAAGTAGCTAATAACGAAGAATTCAATGCCATGAGAAAGGAGGAGAAGGATTCGTTGGTGGAATCCCGAAAAAAAGATCAGAAAGCATTATATGCGATCTTTCAAGCCGTGGAGGAGACGATATTTGAAAAAATATCGAATGCCGAGACCGCCAAAGCAGCGTGGGATATTTTGCAAAAATCCTACAAGGGCGACGATCGTGTTCGAAGAGTTCGGCTTCAAACACTTCGAGGTGATTTTGAGTCTTTACGCATGAATGATTCTGAATCTATCTCTTTGTATTTTGATCGTGTACAAAACATCGTTAACCAATTGAGGGTTAATGGTGAAACACTCCAAGATGTACGAGTCGTAGAAAAAATCTTGAGGTCTTTGACTGAAAGATTTGACTACGTTGTTACGGCAATCGAAGAAGGCCAAGATATATCAACCATGACGTTAGAGCGGTTGATGGGTTCATTATGCTCGCATGAGCAAAGAATGAATCAGAAGTCCGTCAGTTCATATCCCGAGCAAGCTTTGCAAAGTCGTATCGCTCCATCAAATCGAGGAAGCTATCAAGGAGGTCGAGGTCGAGGTCGCGGAGGAGGCCAAGGAAGAGGTGGAAATTCCAATTTCACCGGGAAATTTAAAACACGTGACAAATCAAAAGTCAAGTGTTTTAAGTGCAACAAGTTCGGACATTACAATTCCGAATGCCATGCAAAGGCGACGTACGAGCAGGCGGAGCACGCACATACCACCGATGCTGAAGAATACATGGTGCTAGCATGTAAGAAGGATGACTCAAGCACTGTAGATACCAACATATGGTATCTAGATACTGGTTGCAGCAATCATATGACTGGCCGGAAGGAATTATTCTCGCAATTGGATGAGACGAGTCGTGGTGAAGTCAACTTCGGGAATAAATCAAAAATTCCCGTGATGGGCAAAGGTAACATTAATATCAAGTCAAAAGATGGTACTAATGTTGCTATTGCAGATGTTTACTTTGTGCCAGGACTTTTTTGGAATTTGCTAAGTGTTGGGCAACTTTCCGAAAAAGGCCACAAAGTTCACATTGAAAATGGAATTTGCACCATCAGAGGTGTCAACAACAAGTTGATCACAACGGTGCAAATGACGAAGAACCGGATGTTTCCCATGACTCTTCAGACGAAGAATCTCTTGAGTTTTCAAGCGATGATGAAAGACAACAACTGGCTGTGGCATCTTCGATACGGTCATCTAAATTTTCGTGGACTAAAACTACTGGTTCAGAAAAGGATGGTGACCGGCATGCCTTTAATCGAATGTCCAGATCGTCCATGCGAAGGATGTCTCGTTGGAAAACAACATCGAGAATCATTTCCAGTAGGGAAAGCCAGAAGAGCAAAGCAACTTTTGGAGCTGGTACATACAGATATATGTGGCCCTATTGAGGTTGAATCAGTCGGACAAAAAAGGTACATGCTGATTTTTGTTGATGATTTTACCAGAAAAACTTGGGTATATTTCTTGAGAGAAAAATCTGAAGCATTTGCCAAGTTCAAAGAATTTAAAGTCTATGTTGAAAAACATAGTGGCTTTAATCTGAAGACGTTGAGATCGGATAGAGGAGGAGAATTTACCTCAAATGAATTTGACAAATTTTGTAAAATTCATGGAGTAAAACGTCAGTTGACTGCCAGCTATACACCTCAGCAAAATGGTATAGCAGAAAGAAAGAACAGGACAATTTTTGAAATGGCAAGAAGTATGTTAAAAGCCAAAAATTTGCCTAAGAATTTTTAGGCAGAAGCGGTTGCTTGTGCTGTATTTGTACTAAACAGGTGTCCAACAAGGAGTGTTCTTGGAAGAACCCCAGAAGAGGCTTGGAGCGGCAACAAGCCAGATGTTTCGTTTCTACGAGTATTTGGGTGCATGGCATATCCCCATATACCAGATGAACGAAGAAAGAAGTTGGATGACAAAAGCGAGAAGTGCATCTTCATTGGCTATAGTGACACAACTAAAGGTTATAAGCTGTATAACCCAGTCACTGAAAAGGTAATTATCAGCAGGGATGTCCAGTTTTTTGAAGATGAAGCTTGGGACTGGAATCAAAAGGGTGACCAGAAAAGCATCACCATCGAAGATGAACCATTGGAGAAAGAAATAGAAGAGCCTCCATCATCTTCAACTAGTGGTACATCTTCACCAACAGCAGCTTCAGAACCACCACTACGTCGTTCACAACGACTGAGGGAGACGCCAGCAAAATTCAGGGATTACGTGGTCACAGGAGGCGATGGCAGTGATAATAACGGAATCACTGATGAAACATTGGTAAACTTTTGTTTATTTGCTGAATGTGATCCTGTAACCTATGATGAAGCAGCTGCAGATGAAAGATGGATTCATGCAATGAATGGATGAAGAGATTCACTCCATTGAAAAGAATGACACATGGGTGCTAACTTCTTTACCACCTGGTAAGAAACCCATTGGTGTCAAGTGGGTGTACAAGACGAAGTACAAACCCAACGGTCAGGTGGACCGTTACAAGGCCAGACTGGTTGTAAAGGGCTACAAGCAAAAGCCAGGTATTGATTATTTTGAAGTATTTGCACCAGTGGCTCGGATGGATACCATCCAGATGATCTTAGCACTTACAGCTCAAAATCATTGGAAGATCCATCAAATGGATGTGAAATCAGCATTCCTCAATGGTGTTCTTGAAGAGGAAGTCTACGTGGAGCAACCACAGGGTTATGAGAAAGGGCATGAAAATCAAGTTTACAAACTGAAGAAGGCTTTGTATGGGCTAAAACAGGCACCTCGTGCTTGGTACACGCGTATCGACACATACCTGTTAGAGCGTGATTTTCAAAAGTGCCCGTATGAGCATACACTGTATATCAAGTCAAATACTAACGGTGACATAATAATTGTGTGCCTTTATGTTGATGACTTGATATTTACAGGCAGCTGTGAAAAAATGTTTTCAGAATTCAGGGAGGCTATGACTAGCCAGTTCGAGATGACTGATTTAGGATTGATGTCCTATTTTCTTGGGCTTGAAGTGAAGCAGACAGATAATGGCATATTTATTTCACAGCAGAAATATGCTAATGATATTCTGAAGCGATTAAAAATGGAATCGCTCAAACCAATTCGAACTCCCGTAATTGAACGTTTGGAGCTGAAGAAAGAAGGAACCGGTGAATTGGTAAATCCCACTTATTTCAAAAGCATTGTTGGCAGTTTAAGATATTTGGCTTCTACAAGACCAGATATTACCTATGGAGTGGGAATTATTAGCAGGTTCATGGAGAAACCATACCAATCACATTTACAGGCGGCAAAAAGAATTTTGCGGTATGTCAGTGGAACTCGTGATCATGGAATTTTATATTCTTATACTGACAACTTTGATCTGTTGGGGTATACAGATAGTGATTGGGCAGGTGATACTGAGACTCGAAAGAGTACTTCAGGGTATGCTTTCTTTCTTGGATCAGGAGTAATTTCTTGGTCTTCGAAAAAACAGCAGGTTGTTGCACTCTCAACAGCTGAAGCAGAATACA
The DNA here is from genome assembly GCA_016432845.1 of Psidium guajava. Lineage (NCBI taxonomy): Eukaryota > Viridiplantae > Streptophyta > Magnoliopsida > Myrtales > Myrtaceae > Psidium > Psidium guajava. Next base: position 29,130,812 of record CM028232.1, on the reverse strand, counting down.
TGGCATTAGCTTCAGGGGCCTGTCAGGCAATATGGCTTCGATGGATGCTGCGTGAATTGATGCATGAACAAGCAAGTCCTACTAAATTGATGTGTGACAATAAGTCGGCTATTGCATTAGCCAAGAATCCTGTATTTCATGGTAGGAGCAAGCACATCGACATCAAGTATCACTATATTCGTGAGCAAGTCAAAGATGGTGAAATTGAACTTAATTTCTGCAGATCAGAAGACCAGATTGCAGATATCCTGACAAAACCATTGAAGGCTGATTTGTTCGAAAGATTGAAGACGATGCTTGGCGTTATGAACTTCCAAAATCAATTTTAAGGGAGGCTATTGAAAATATTAAAATAAATTTTGGAAGAAAGTCAAAAAAAGAAGAAGCCTCAATTTTTGACTATTAATGGACAACTTAGGTTTGCTTAAGCCTCAATTTTTGACTATTGATTGTCAAAAATGGACAACTTAGGTGTGCTTGAATTTGATAAAATTAAGTGTAGTCAAATAAAGACATTTAAGTTTGACAAAAATTAGGTATAGAATTGGCTATAAATATGTGTGGTTTTTCTTGTAAGTTTCATATCAAGGAGGAGAAGAAATAGAGAGAGAGAGAGAGAGAGAGAGAGAGAGAGAGAGAGAGAGAGAGAGAGAGAGAGAGAGAGTTTTCTTGTAAGAACAAGCTTAGAGCAAAGCTTGATTTTCTTTGTGTAAAACCTTGGCAAAGGTATTTTGTAGTATTGCTCTCTCATTTGCATTTTTGTTATTCTCTCCAAATTAAATCCTCCAAGCTTCCGCAAAATTCCTCCTTCCTTTTTTATTTGGTTCCTACAAATCATGAAAAAGACTATTAGGATCCGTCAAAGAGCCAAGATGAGGAAGGTCACGATCAAAGACAATAAGAGTCACATTCCAATCGATCAAAGATATCTATCCGACTTGAGAACGGAAGGCTCACAAATTGATTCCATCTTTATTTATGATGGACCCAAAAAGATATATATTGAAGGGATCGAATCCGAGCCCCATTTTGGCACGACATAAGATCTCAATCGTTCCGAAATGATGCGAGCAGATAGTAGATATCAATGCAGATGCTCGGGACATCGCTCTCTTTCTTAGGTAGAGACATTAAATAGGAACTAAATATTTGCATTACCATACATGACCATCAGACCTTAATGCAAATTTAAGAGCTTCAGAAATTCTTGGTCAAAGTTTAATAAACCCCTCCAGAATGGGAGTGCGCCGTACATGAGAATTGATTGCATTTACCTCGAAGGAAGAAACTGCTCTGAAAAGTCCCTATACGCGTAAATGGTATCGCAGGTAATTCTGGTTCGATGTTTTCGGCCATGCACAGAGAAGTGTAAATGTGACTAACCCTGTTTTGACAAGTTGGTGGCTAGCAGAAATTAATGTTGCTGCATCTCTCCGCCTCTAGTGCCCAGCTTTAGTCCCTTTCTTCTACAGGACAAAAATCATTGGATTATATTAAACGAAAATCACACTTCGACTCGAGACTGATATAAAAATTCACAAAATTTCTGAATATTTTTTAATAAATTTTTTGAAAAAGCAACTTTATAAAAAAATACAAAAATTATCCACATTAGTAATGGTCACTCCACGTAGAAAAGCCAGTATCCATATCAAAAAAATATCTAGCTAAAATTAATCAGAAAAATTATATTGATAAATTGTCGCAAAAATTAAGACTAAATTAACCAATTTAAAATTTTTAATGCATGGAAGTGACGTGAATTTACGTTTTTTTTTGATAATTTTCCTCAAAAGATTTCCACTAGCATACAGGATAATTTTCACATCAATGCCACCGGCTTTGGCATTTATTGATTTAGTACTGAGGGCAGAGTCCTGATGACCTACATGTAGCTTGAATTTAGTAACGTGGGTCATCGGTATCAGATTATAATGAAAATATCCATTTTTTCGTTACTAATTAGTGAATGATTTTAGGAAAGAGATGTGCGCGTTTATCGTTCAAAGCTTAGGGGGGGAGATTTGGCAGTGGCAGAGTTGGGACATGGGGCATGAGGTGTTGCAAAGAAGTCTTGGAAAGAAAAAGATCCAAATCAAATCGCAAATGCAAACAAAGTTAAGGAGGGATAAATTTCTCGGTGCATATCGTATTGTTCTGAAAGAGAAGAAGAAATAGGGATCCTGATCCCCTGACATAGTGCAACTATGTCGGGGGTGACATAAGAAACCTGAGCCGTCTAATTCAAAAATGGACGGCCCAAATTGATCGATTTAAAATTTAAAAATTCTCGCCGAAAAGTTTTTCTTCTTTTACAAAAATGATGTGAATCAATTTGGACCGTCTATTTTGAATTAGATGGCCTAGATTGGATAATATCACTCCTAACATTATGTTAGGGGATCCAAACACGTTAGTTACACCACCGACCTGACGTGATCGACCAATCATATTCTCCACGGGCCATAGATTTCATCCAATGTGGCGCTCAAATTTCGGAATCACTCTCTTCATTGGCTTATCGTAACCATGTATTGTATCCGTCGTCGTATGATACTTAACGAGAGTGGAAAATTCTATTTAGGTGTAGTTCCTATTGGCCAGCCCAAGTGAATAAGCACAAAGTCAATGTAGGGTACTTACGCTTAGTGGGTGCGTAGGATTGCATCAAAGTGAATATTATTATTATTATGCATACGAAGAATAATTCGTCGAATTAATTGATTTACTAAGTGATGGATGTGATATATGCTAATTGGGAGATAAATATGGTTTATCTATCCAAATGCCCCCATTATAATATGTGATGTCACATATGAACTACGATTAGTGTATTCCCATAAGGCTATCGTTACTCACTGTACCATGGAAAGATATTGGGAAAAATAGAAGAAATAGTCCCAAACTTGTTATATGGATATCAATTTAGTCATAAATTTTTTAATTTGGCCAACTCTGTCATAAATATTTTGACAATTTACCGACACAATCATTCCAGTCAATTTTGTTTGGAAATCGCTTAAGTGAACGCCGTTCGTCCTAAAAGTAAGCGTTTCATTTGGAGAAATTTGATCAAGTAAAACTCAAGGAGCTTGTAGACATGTTTGGTGAATGCTCGGAGCAAATAATTATAAGTTGGCCCTTAAAGAGAGAATCACTATAGAAAACTTAACCTATTCTTCAGACACTGAATAAAGTATGCAATATTTGCTGGCACTACATTCAAATATCTATGTCGATGTCTATCATCGTCTAATAGAACCATCACACGAGACCTAGTTCAAGCATAAGATAACATAACAAGGTCGGCAACGTCAATTTTAACATTAAGAGAGTCCTTAATCACTCAGTCCCGCCAAGGCCACTCCTTTCTTGTCTGGGCAACATAATTGCCTTGAGGGGGTTCTTCATCACCACGGTGAAGGCGAAGGTCTCGGTTGGGTCGGGCGGGTCGTTCGGAACCGGGATCCATCGATACCCATGGATCATCCTCGCCAACAACAGATTCACGTGCAACGTGCCCAAGGTCATCGCCGGGCAAATCCTCCGCCCTGCGCCGAAGGGCACCATCCGGACGCCCTTCGTCCCTGTCACGTCGACGCCGATGCCGTCGCCGTCCAGGAACCGCTCTGGGCGGAACTCGTCCGGATCCGCCCACAGGTCTGGGTCCTGGGTCACCCACGCGGTGTAGAACTCTACGGTGGCTTGCGCTGGGATCATGTAGCCGCCGAGCTCTGTCTCCTCCGTTGGCGCGTGGGACAGGAGGAAGTGGCTCGGCGGGTGCCGCCGGAGCGTTTCTTTGACGACGGCGGAGAGGTACGTCATCTTCTCGACGTCGGTCTCGTTGACCACTCCATCTTTCCCCACGTGTTGGACGATTTCATCGTATACCTTCTGTTGGATGTCTTGGTCTTGCACTAGATGGAGCAACGCCCATTCCACTGTGGTTGCACTTGTATCAGTACCTGAAGAAATAAAAAGTTAGGTCACTGTAGGAATTTAACAAGACAATAACAAGTGGCACACAAAAGATCCGACAAGGTCATTATTTACGTAGCTTTTTCCTTTATATGTTAAGAGTAAAATGTTTTTTACCAGCACTAATAACTTCGGAGCAAAGCGTGACCAGCTCTTCATCTCCAAGCTCTCTTCCCGCTGGCTCAAGCCCTAGCAGCGAGTCAACATAAGCTGCACCGAGTGGACTCAGCATTTGGAAGCAAGACTCGCTTCCCAACCGGCCATCCTCGCTCGCTTTGCCTCCACTCTCCACGAAAGCTTTCCTCTCTCTTATGAGCGGAACCAAGCACTCCATTTGCCTCTTCCTCAGCTCCCTCGCTGCCTTCAGTTGCCGGCGGAAGAGCGGTGTGAGGACTGGCAAGAAGTCCGGCAGCTTCAGCGTCGTCATCATCATCACTTCCTTGAGCACGCCCTCGATGTGCTTGATCTTCTCTACAGAGATCTTCGCGCCGAAGCACAGGCATATCAAAATGCTACAGACGGTGAGCCTACAACTGCTCATCACCTCCACGTAGCCCTTCTCTAGCCCCTCCCTCTCGAGCCTCGCGAAATGATCCTTGATCGCCCACCTCCGAATCCAAGCGCATTGCCGGATCCGCGTCGGGTTTATGAGCTCGGTGACGAAGTTTCGCCGGAGGGTCCGCCAGAGTGGGCCGTACTCGGCTGAGTTGATGGCGCACTTGCCGACGCTGAAGACCAGGCGGGTTGGCGAGTCGGGCGGGCGGGTAGCAAAGAGCGGGCCGCGCTGGACGAGGGCCTCGTGGATGAGCTGCGAGCTCGTGACGATGACAAGCGTGCGTTGGCCCATCTTCATGGTAAAGATCGGGCCATACTTTGCGCGTAAATCGCGTATCACATAGATGAAAGGGCGGTTTTGGAGGATGACTTGGAGCAAGTTGCCTACCAATGGCCAGCCGGGCGGCCCAGGTGGGAGCTGCTGCTTCAGCCTATGAGGGACGGTGGAGATGGGGAAGGGAGAGTATCGCCACCACAGGCAGAGGAGGACGGCGGCTAGACCAAATATGAGGATGTCCAAAAGCTCCATGTTTTTTCAGTGAAGAGAAGCTAGCAAACAATGAGACAGTCCAAGGCAATTTATAGACTGAAGCTAGGCAGCATGCGAAAACAGCGTTGAGTAAGTTGAAAACAATAATGCCGAAGAAGAAATGGGGAATTTTTGTGTAATTCCATATATCATAATGAATATTAAATTAATTTATTTATAAGCTTTATAATATATTACTATTTAAGGCAATATATATCAATCAAGATATGCACAATCAAAGATATACACGCAATCTTGAGAGATACAAAAAATCAATAGAAATATCTCTAAATAAGAAATTATCCTAGAAAATCCCTAATTATCTTTAACATTTCTCCTCAAACTCAAGATGACTAAGTCAAACTTGAGTTTGAAATAAGTGTAACAATGCCACTCAAAATTGGTTTCTCCATCAAATTAGCCCTCAATGGTAGGATTGGCAATGCTACATGTGGCTGTGTGTGAGGTGGCGTTCGGGTATTTGTGGTGAAACTTCTAGATTTAGCTGATCTAAGATCGATAGGTCTGATGATGTATCGGCTTCTTCAAACGACACGCGAAAGGTCAAGAGTCAGAGGGGAAACAGCAAGCGATTAATGTGGTTGGCTTGTGAAGCAGTAACTAACCGATGCGGCCTATATGGCTGGCGTCATAGTATCAAACGGCCTAACTGACTTGCTTGGAAAATAGTTACTAAACGATGTTGCTTTCGTGGCTGATAGTGAAAGAAAAACCACCTCCATGAAAAAGACTCAATTGGTCAACATGACCATTGTAGTTGGCGTTGAAACACAACCATCATAGAAAAGACTTGCACACACTTAGTGAACACTATTAATCGAGTTGTGGAGATGGGTTTATTTGGGCATGTCTGAATCTTTGGGTGCATGGGGTGCACTTAAGAGTGATCAGTTTCCGGTCTGGTCCAGTTTTCCTTAAGAACGAGAAACTAAATCGAGGGTCTCAGTTCTCAATTTGCCGAAACTAAGAACATGATCGACCAGTCTAATCCAGTTCCTGGGCCGTTTTATTGGACCTGTAACATGACAAAATTATTTGGGCTTCAACAGCCTAGTTCAGTTTATAAGTTCATTGATGCCGTGATGGGAATAGAAGAATTGGTTCTTTCACTTTTTCCTTTCACTTACTTCGTCTTTTGAAAGTTTTGATTGGTTTAGTTTTGTCATCTTTAGTTTATTGCAATTCAATGGGAAAATGTAGGTTTGAAGGAACGGAGTGCTATGGGAACCTTGCTTTTGCTAGTGTTAACTCGGGGCATTCACTATTGGAACTGTGGTTCATGTATTCATTTGGATTGTTGGATGGAAAATTTTAAGATGATTACATGTAGCTAGAAAAAAAAAAGATCGACCAGTCCGGTCATGTGTCCATGGAATTAGGAGTCGGGCCGCCTGATCACTGGTTTTAATTTTAAGAACCAGGGATCAAATCGGACCTCTTTATAATCGAGAACCAGATGATCGGTCTCAATTTGATTAGAGCGATCCGATTCGATTTGCTCACCCCAAGGTACACTAGGTCCAATGCACACTTGGTGCATTATGGTTCCCACAAGATCGGTAGCTCTGATACCAAGTTGAAAACAATAATTCAAAAGAAGAAATGAGGAATTTTTGTGTAATTCGATGTATCATAATGAACATTACATCAGCCTATTTATAGTCTTTATAATATATTACTATCTAAGGCAACATATATCAATCGAGATACACACCATTAAAGATATACGCGCAATCTTGAGAGATACGGAAAAATTAACAGAAATATTTCTAAATAAGAAATTATCCTAGAGAATCCCTAATAGGATGGAAAGAATCAAATCAATGTGCCGAATATATTAAACTATATGTTTTCTCGGTTCATGCATGAGTTTAATCCGAAACCGGATAACCATTATCGATTACAAATTCCATGAAGAACATGTATGCAACCGGTCAAGAAGGAGGTGAGTAAATGAGGCTCGTACGAGGGTAAGTGACGGTATTGATTATCTTGATCAGAAATACTGAAGATTCAAGAGTACGAACGCTGTAGATTGTGTGGGTTACTACTTTTGGAACTGGGATCTTTGTCCTTTTCTCTTCAGTTCTTACGTTTATCTCCCCCACATGGATTGCAGACTGCCAATCAACAGGAGAAAAAAACACTTTTCTTCAAAGTTCAAGCCCTAGACGAAGACATGCCAAGGGTGAGGCTAACGGGAGTGCTTCAGCGATCATTAATTTGAGGTGACCGACATAGGAAATTTTGCTGGTAGAAGTAGTTGGGGGCGGTAACCACCGCTATTCAATTACTTTTAACGCAGTTCGCGAAAGGTATGAGCTCGGGTGGGCTTAAGGCGATTGAGTTGGGGTCATTCAACAGAGAGAATGATCTATTCCAGGACTCTCTGTTGGGTTGCATATGCGAGTCGTGTTAAAAAGTCTCACATGATTGGTATTGGTATGGTCTGAAGCCGTTCGTATTATTGTAGTTCACTCATCACTCAAAAATTTAAGCTTTCAAATAAATGTGCGTTCAATTGGATGTATTGACGGGCTCCAACTTTAACTCATGCTTAGAGATTTCTCTGGACCAAGTTATCGGGTTTTTATTACGCGCCTACTACGGTTAGATGGGGAAGAGTCCTGGAGTGAAGGTGGACGTTGTGGTGTAGCAATGCGTGTATTGACGGATTCGGAATTGAACTTCCACTTAGAGATCTTTCTAGGTGAAGATGAGGATATCGAGCTTTTACTGCAAGTCTCCCAACAAAAATTTAGCCTTGTGCTCGCCATGTAGTCGTGTTTATCTTGGCGTGGAGAGATGCCGCATGTATGTACTGTATGATTGAACCGGTCCATCACACCAGATTTCTCGGATGCTCGGACTCGGCGTCGTTTCCAAGTCCATGGCCTTTACTATTGATTCAGTACCAGAGCAACCTTCAACCATGGCCTTTATTATTGCTAGACCGTATTACGACGGCGGTCCTCCGGCGACATCCTCAGGGACTTCATTACTAAACTCCGAGACCCTTCTTCCATCAATAGTAGAAGAGATCTCTTCCGTCGTAAGTAAATTTCGATAGGGTCCTAGCTTCCTACGTTACAGGACTATTTTTTTTTTTTTGGGCTTTCTGCATCCGTGGCCTCTTTCGCAATATAGAACTTTGAAGGGGCCTTGCTCCATCGCAATGCCTTTGTTAGAAACATTTCTCAAATGCGTCGCGGCTCAATATCTGAATCCACCGAGTCACGAGTTTACTCTGATGTCATTTGTTAGGAACTGCTGCTAAAATCCAATACCTTTGTCACGGAAGATCACCCAGAGGAGCTGACATGTGAGTTTACTAGCATACCTAGCTAGACTGAGCCCTTGAATCGCAATTCCGTGCATTGATAGACTTGGATCTTTAGAGCTTACGATAGAGGTTGTCTCATTTCTCCCTCTGTCGTGGGCACGTGCGATCGAAATATGTAAATCTTTGTGCGCTTTGAACTCACGTGCGCTCTGATTTACTGCTTCCCACAGGGCGATGCTCGAGTTCGCTTACCGATGCCATATTTGGCGCGCAGTTCACGGGAAACTGCTCAGATCGAATGCCCTGAAAATAGGCAGAAGACAAGAGTCATGCGCAATATTTCTCCCCTACGCCAAAGGCAAGAGCTATTTCGGTTACCAAACGTGGCTAAGCTTCATGAACTGAACTAATTAAAACCATATCCTTGCTTGATCTTATCGTCATTAGGTACATTTATTCCCGCATATATTAATAAGGGAGACATAGTCAATGATGTTGCTTTACAAAGGTTGCGTGCATGAAGTGAAATTTCTTGTGCGTTTAATGCCTATTTTTGATGAAAAGGGCAATGCCACGGGTCGAAGGGAAACAATTTCTGCTATTGCATTGGCAAAAAAGTCATGAGATGCTAATGAGGCCGAAAGAAGTAAAAATGATGAAGGGTCAATGTTTTTTGGATTTAGGGCTGAGGAGGGAAAGGACTTCATGACCCTTTGATGCAGCCTAGAGATAGGCTACTCGGACAAAGGATCGGGAGAGCAACTTAAGAGCACACAAACTCCTTCGAGGCCTCCAAGGAAGTTAATTGGGACACCGATTCTTCTAAATCGATGACTGCAACTCTTCAAGGATGCAGAATTTTAAAAACCCCCGACTCTTCCAGGACGGAGTGAAAACTCTTCTAGGTTTTCAAAGGAATGAACTCTTCAAGGTTCGGGATAATTGCATAAAGCAAATTTTCATTCATCAAGATCGTCTGCCGTCTACAGAAATTAGATGGCATTTTATAGCCAAAAGAAACAAACGAGAAGACTAAAGACAAAGCTGGACTATGGAAAATTATAGAAACCATAAAACATTAAAGTTCTTAGAAACTAGATGACTATTAACAACAAGATGTTTCCCAAGGTCTTCATGAATATCCCAAGGTGTCTTCATTTTTCCCATGCAAAGGGAATGACAAAATCTTCATTACGGGGTGGACTCGCAAATTTCCAATGCAAAGGGAATGACCAAGCTTTTATTACGCGATGGACTCGCGGATGAGATTCTTGGTTATTGATTTGTGTTCTTCAACTTGTCGAGCTCGAATGCGGGCTGATCTCCTCGGTCGAATGAGCTCGTCTTCGATGCGGGCTGCATCACCCTTGTTTTTTGTTTTTTTTGGGGGGAAAAGGCTATGCTGACCTTCCCACCAATTGTGACAGTAAACTGTCAAATACTGGCTACAATTCTCTTTTGGTAAAACTAGATCACTTGATGATCCGGTTTCATCATTTTGATTGCAACTTTTTTTTTTCATTTTTTTAATTGTAAGCTCAAATTTAAAAAAAAATATATAAGAGGACCCACAAAATCAAATTTGTATCCACCGATAATATTTAAATAATAAGTTGTAACTTTTAAAATAGTAGATATTATTCTCCCATTAAATAAAAAGATTACACGGATATTGTTCCTAAAACATGAAAATATTTTTAATAACTCAAAAAATAGGAAAGCAACTGTCTCTTATACTTTGAACTTCTTATTATCGTAGGATTTTGTAATCGAATAAGTCATAATTGTGGAAAACCGTTCCTTCTTCGATCGAAAGAGAAGAGAGTAAGAGGTATTCATTGTCGTCGAATTTTAGTTTGTATCTATATTCTAGACATACAATGCTAATTTTTTTTTTCGAAACTTGTGCAGATGGATGGATGGAGTTCATATTGAAAGCAACGGCCCTATTTGGTTTAGTATTTACAAGGAGCTTTGGACCCCTAAAGAGGTTTGAAGTGCAAATAGTATCTGGTTCAATTTTTGAAAGACTTTAGGCAAATATAATTGCATTTCCAATGCCCCTCAAGGACTTTTAGGCCAAAATATCTCAAGAGGTACTTTGAAAAGTTGCATTTTCGAAATGCAAGTACAATTTTTTATTTTTTATTTTCTTTTTTCTTTTAAGAAAGTAATAAAAAAATAAAGTAATTAAAAATAACAAATAATTTTTTCGAAAAATAAAAATTTAAAAATTTAAAAATCGAAATAATTAAAAATAAAAAAAATTAAATAAAAAATAAAAAATAATTAAAGAAATTAATTTAAAAATGAACATAAAAAATAATTTTTTCTAAAAATAAAATTTAAAAATAAAAATAATTTAAAAATAAAATAATTAAATAAATTAATTAAAAATAAAAATAAAAATTTAAAAATAAAATAAAATAAAAAAATAATTTAAAATATAATATAATCAAATTAATTAATTAAAAAACAAAAAAATTTCAAAAAAAATTATTTGAAATAATAAAATATAATTAAAAAAATCGAATCACTTACAAAGGGTATCTTTTACCAAACAACATTTACGATAAAGTTGCATTCAAATGCACTTTTTAATTATAATTTATCAAATAATATTTACATTTCACTAAACCTCTTTAGCTCAAAGATATTTGCATTTTTCCAAAGTCCCTTAGCCAATTGCTGAACCAAACAAGTGTACTCATGAAAATAATGGTGTTGATGAAGATGAGATGAACAATGCATAGGTATGGAGTATAATTCTTATGATGAGGCTCATGCATTCTATAACTAAAAAAGCGGGATTTGGCTGTAGAGTGTTAAACTCATATAAAAGAAAAGGGAGGAAAAACGCGGTGCGGTATTTTTTTCGGTCGTTGAGGGTACAAAGAAATGGAGTCAATTAAGTCATCGGGAAAAAGATGCGGCTGTCCAGCAATGGTTAGACTCCAGTATGATGTTTTTCTGAATCGGGAAATAACACGAGTTGTACTCGATCATACCATTCTGTTCCAGAAATTATTTCTTGGACAGAAATAGATTTTTTCTATTTCTGCCAGAAACAAAAAAATTTTGTTTCTGATTTTGGGCCAAAATCTATTTCTGGAACAGATTTTTGTTCCAGAAATAGAAAAACAGATTTGCGTTGCCAAACGAGTTTCTGTTCCAAACCTATTTCTGGAATAGGTTTGGAACAGAAACAGAGAAATATAAATGTTGTCATGCGCGCCCTTAACAACTCCTCAAAGTGCTCGATTCTTTACATCACACAGGATTATTGACTCCAGAACAAAAGGAAAGATCAAGTTGGCATTGTGATGCAGGGATTAGAACCAATAAATCATTTCAAGCGTTGGTTGTTGAAGAAGGAGGGCATGAGAACTCAAATTTTGAAGAAAAAGATGTTAGAAATCATGTTCCAAAGTACAAAAGATAGAAATTGCAAGAAGGAGATGGGCAAGAACTTCTAAATTATTTTTCAACCGTGCAGTTGAAGAATTCCAATTTTTACTCTGTGCTTGATCTGGATTATGAACAGAGGCTGCATAATGGTTTTTGGGCGGATGCATGATCAAGAGATGCATACAAATATTTTGGAGAAGTAATCACATTTGATACCACTTATTTGACAGATAGATATGACATGCCTTTTGCTCCATTTGTCGGTGTAAACCGCCATGGTCAGTCAGTTCTGTTTGGATGTGGTTTGCTTGCAAATGAGACAACAAGTTCTTTCATCTGGCTGTTTAAGGCTTGGCTTGATTGCACGTCGAGGAACGCTCCTCAAGCTATTGTTACTGACCAGTGTAAAGCAATGCAGAATGCAATTTCTGAAGTATTTCCGTTTGCTCATCATCGCCTTTGTTTATGGCATGTGATGTACAAGTTGCTACAAAAATTCGGGGGTCATCTTCAATATAAGGGTATCAAGTTAGCAATAGAAAGAGCAGTTTACAACTCACTATATGTGAGTAATTTTGAGATTGCTTGGGAGGAGCTGGCTGATGCACATGGACTCAATGACAATGAGTGGCTTCGAACGTTGTATGAGGAACGGGAAAAATGGGAGCCAATATATCTGAAAAGTACATTTTTTTGCAGGCATGTGACCTACTAAAAGAAGTGAGGCTATGAATGCTTTTTTCGATGGATGTGTTCATAGACGATTTTTTTTTTGGTGACCGAGGTTTCCAGGCACCCAAGTCGGCGCGAACACCACCGGTGTTTAACTCGACTATTCCTCGGGGGGAACCGTAGGAGCCCGCCACCATGGCGCCCCTGTTAAGACACCAGCGCTGCGAAAGACAAAGTCCTGGTTTGAACCCTTGAGGTGACCTCAAGGAGAGGTCCCAAGTGCAAACTAGTGCAGCCACTAGCTGGTGGGTTATAGACAAATATTTTTTGAGTGATTTTTTCTCCAAATATGAGCTTGCACTCGAAGACAAGTATCAGAAAGAAGCCTGTGCTGATTTCGATTCTAGACAATCAAAACCTTGATTGAAAACCAAGTGTTACTATGAGAAGCAACTCTCATCCATATATACCCATAGCATGTTTAAAAAGTTTCAAGTTGAAGTTGAGATGACGTTACAGTGCTTTAATGTAACTCAAGTGCACACCAATGGAGTAGCATCGACTTTCAGAGTAAAAGGGTGCCAAGGTGATCATGAGAATGGTAAACTCCAGAGTTGTCTAATTTGAGGTTTTGCACCGTAACACGAGAACTGAAGTTCACTGCTTCTGTGGGATGTTTGCTTTTAAGGGTTATCTTTGTAGAAATGCACTATGTGTTCTTCATCAAGTTGGAGTAAATGAGATACCGAGCAATTACATATTGTCTCGATATAAAAAGGATTTCAAGCTTTCCTACCTTTTGAACTCCATATCCAATGTTGTCAATTTTGATGATCCAAACGAATATTATGATCACTTACTTAATCATGTTATCCAGATTGCACAAGAAGGTTCAAAATCTAGAGATCATTTGAAATTTGTTTTGCAAACATTGGAGGATTCAAATAAAAAGATTCAGATTGCATATCTCAATCGGGCTAAAGAGCACCTCATCACTTTCTATTAGATTGTTACTCAAAGCATCCAGATAAAGGATCCAATCCAAGGAAAGAGACCTGGTCATTCAAGAGAAAATCGTTTCAAGAATCCAATTGAGAAACCCAAACGAAAAGCATGTACAAAGGTAGATTTATCTTTTTCACATTAAAGATATATTGATTTTACTTGTGTATTAAACAATAGACTTTAAAGCATATGAAATTTTTCACTAATAATTCTAATTAACACAATGTATTTTCTCATATATTTATTTTCAATTAATAGTAGTTTGTTAAACTAATGCATTTGAACTTTCTTGTAGAAAAAAACAATCCCTCATCACTTGATGCGTGTTGGGTCTTGAAGGAATTTGGATCACACGGTATGATGTTTCCAAACTATTTTTCAATAATTATGCAAAAATATTTGAAAATATATGTCTTAACACTTGCCAGATGAATTACCCACCCATTGGTGGCCTAGCTGGTTTGCACTCTAATCCTTTTACGAGAGGTCCTGGGTTCGAATTTCACTGGGTACCAGTGATTTAAGCGGAGAGTCGTGGCGGTGGGATACTGCGCTAGCCCTCCTGAAAGATTAGTCGAGGTGCGCGATCTGTACGGACGCTGGCCCGAACACCTTCGATACAAAAAAAAAAAACACTCGCCAGTTGAATTAACTCATACAATATGCTAGGACAAGAGGACAAGGAATTTCATTAGTTCTCACCCTACTGGGAATCCGGATCAAAGGAGTCACCATACCTATGCTCAAAATTTGATTTGTAATCAACAAAGATTTGGGCGTTTTCAATCATTGATGGTACTTATTATAATTTTGTTTTTGAAATAAACTACATCACTATAAATTGACTTTTTATTTGTGTGAAATGATTTAGGGTCAGGTATCTCATGGTCATGTGAATATTCTCAATGAACCAAACAAAGGAGCAGGTAATGTATAAAAATCGACCAAAGATTGACTTTGTAATGCACATCTTCATCTACGAGATTTGATCAATTTTCTTTTTTTACTGTACCTTTGACTCATGGGATCCTAAGATCGACTTTGTAATGTTTTAGGTCCATGCACATCTTCATCAACGAGATTTGGATAAATGAGGTACATTTTTTTTCTCTACTAATTCTTATTTTGAGTTTTCCTTTACTTCATTTATTTTGTGCATAATCGATATTACTAGTCTTAATTTTAGGTCACTAGGAGAGTCCTTATGGAGCAATTTGATTTGAGAAAAGGAGTCAGAAGCCATTTCATTGCATAATGATTTTGTTATTAGTCGCGAAGCCAACATTTCAAGTGTTGATTCAATATGGAGTCAAAATTACATTCCTATTTTTTGAGTTATTAAGAATATTTTCGTATTTTGAGAATAATATCCATATAATTTCTTATTTGGCTAGAGAATAATATCTACTATTTAAAAGTTATAATTTATTATTTGAATATCATCAATCGTATGTTTCATTAAAATCTTTGATCGTGTGGGCCCTTTTATTATTTTGTTTTCATAATTTTAGCTTACAATTAAAGAAAGAAAAGAAAATGGGTCGTCAAAATGATGAAACCATATTAGCAAGTGATCCGATTTCGCTAATAGAGAATTGAGGTCAGCACTACCTTGTGCAGCACCACCGCCACCTCCTCCTCCACCACTGCCATCACCATTATCAACGAGTCAAGGGGGGTTAGGAACTTAGGAGGCGCCACAATCTATTTAGTTGTTCAGTTTGTGAGTCTGTGTTATTAGGGAAACATCTAAGTCCATCCTAAAGAGTAGGATTCTATCTTTCCTATGTGGCTAGCTGTCACTCTGAAGAAGAGAGGCAAGTGTTTTGTTAAGATGCACACGTGAGTTATATAAGAGAAGTCCTACATCAGAAAATTGATGTGTTATTTTTTTTTTGGTCAAATTGATGTGTTATTGAGCAGTTAATATATTATACATGTCTCATAACTTATTGACTCAAGTTTTTGAGTGAAAGTTAGTCCAACTAGATATGTTAACGGGTTTGGATTTGGGCTCCATTTTGGCGATCTCCTCGGGTCAAGTATCGGACTTCTGCTGCACACCCAACTGATGGTGTCAGAATCAATGGTTGATTAGTAAACCTTTAATCGATGCTTGTTAGGATATAGATTGTTAGGGTGCCTCTCATATTGAAGAATTGACATGGTGTTAGAGCAGCCTAGATAGCTCATAACTCATTTTGGCTTGAGTTTTTGAATGAAGCTGGGTCCAATTGCATATATTAACGGGTTTTAACTTGGACTTTCTCTTGGCGATCTCTCCGGGTCAAGATATCGGACTTTTGGTGCGCACTCTCAACATGTAAGATTTAGCCTTAGACTTGTGCTGCGCACTCTTTACATATACGATTGCGTATGGTAACCATTCTCATTCTCTGATTCTGTTCCCTGTAACAGTAAAGAATGAGAATCATGTTTGATAACTCAAATAATTCTGATTTTGATTCTGTTCCCAGAATCAGTTTTAGAGAATCAAAATCAGTTTTAGAGTAAAATCCAGAACTAAAAAAAAGTTGGTTCTGAAAAAAGAATCACTTTTGACAATCACAAAACAGAATGAAATCTCACATCTTTCACTTTTCCCTTTCATTTTTCTCATCACTTTCCTCTCAACCTAATAAAAATAAAAATAAAAAATTTTAAAAAAATTGGAAAATTTTTAAAAAATCACAAAAAAATTTAGAAATTTTCTAAAAAGAGAAAAAGCTTAGATTAGGCTAGTTTGACCTCATTTTCATAAATTGGGACTTCAATTGAACTTCAGACATCATGTATTAAAATTTGTGTTTCATTTATGACATGCTAAAAAAATAAATGTATTTTAAATTATTTTAGTGCGCATTGGAAATTAGCCTTCATTTAGGATGAAATTTTACAAAATAACTACATAGTTATTTGACTTAAATTAAAAAAATTAGAAAGAGAAACAGTTTTTCGAAATATAAATTTTGTGCAGTTATCAAACGCGTTTCTGGTTCTCCAAAACTCATCCAGGAACAGAATTAGAAAAAGTCATTTTAATCAGAATCAGTTTTTGGAATTAGAATCGTTACCATACGCAGCCTTAGCCTCCCGAATGGATGTCTTTGATTAGCTTGTACTTGGAGGCACGCAAATAGCTTGTTTGCAATAACAACTCACGTTTCAAACTTTGGAGCCGGAGCAAGGAAATATGTAAAATAGCCTTCGATTAAATATGCTGATTATTTCCAATTTTAAAAGTAATTAAGATAAATTTAAAGCAAAAAAAAAATTGACACTAGGTTCGAAATATATTTTCCACGTAGTGGGCATTCTGTACGAGGTATTCGTTGGTAATCGAGGATACGCAATATATGGTATTTGGAAACACAAAGGTATATGTGATTGTGAATATTATCAAGATAGAAATATACATAATCACAAATATGCTAGTTAGGTTATTTATTAATACTGAATTAAAGAAATAAAATAATATTACACAAAAAAAGATAAAAAATGGGAGCATGAGTATGAAAGATTGATAAGGGTATTAATTGTATAAGATATAGATTGCATTAAGTCTGTTACATTATATATATTTTTTCCTTTTATACATAGCCTGCGTTTGTTTCATTAAAAATGAGTGATTTGAAAAACATAATTTTTAAAAAATAATTATTTGTATCGAGTAAAATAATTATCTAATGAAAAATATTTTTATTATTGAAAGCAATTTGTGTCTATGTATCTTTGTAAACGATGAAAATATTGTTTGTTGGTTCATTTTTATAAGCGACTATTTTTTGAAAAAATATTTTCCAAGGTCACTTACATTTCACAAAACAAACAGAGCCATAGTTTCAATAGGGATACGGTGGCTATATTATTGAACCTTGAGTCGTGTGCCAAGCCTTGTACAGGAAACAAATAGAAAATCTCCATATGTATTGGCATTAGGAAAAAGTAAAATTTTGAAAAAGAATGAACAAATTCAAAAAGAAGAAAAACAGAAAAAGACCAAAGTAAAACTTCATAAAATATGCATTAACGTAAGGAAAAAAAAGGTAAAAATAGAGAGAAGAAAAGTAAAAAGAAAAAGGAGAAAGATATAAGGAGTGAACAAGAAAATGTAAGTGAGAGTTGGTCAATCAAAAAGTTAAAGAAAAAAAAAAGGTAAGATAAAACAGAAAAGAAAAGGAAAGTGTGAGAGTAGCTATTGCATTCTTTCATCATATTAGTTTACAGATATTGAAGGTAAAATAATTTTTTGGTAAATTTTTCATGGTCGATGCCCGATCTCTATTTTCAACTCTCCATTGTGCAAAAATTGATGTTTGGGTCATTGCTTGAACAACCGAGCAACCGAGATGATCAATAGAACAATTACTATAGTTGATTAATTTTGGACGAAGTTTAGTGAAAAATCGATGTTGGACATCCAATAAAAATTCTTGAATTGGAATGTACTTCTCAACAAAATCAATGGGCCCTTGATAAAAATTTTTAATTATATTTGTAATTTAACGTTTTTTCGCTACTAGAAGTTAAAAAAATCACGGAATATACTTGACCGGTCATTATTTGAAAAAGTAAAAAGTCGAAGGTCGGTAAGTATCACTTATTTGATTGCGTGAAATTGACAAAACTCTTTGAGGTTTTGATCACGACACCTTCTTCCCACGTACACCTTTTTTTGTTCCTTTAATTATCTTTCAATCACTATTTCTTTTCTTCAAAGTGATTTTTCCGAATTTTATCGCTTTGGCACGATCATTTAATATTAATATTTCCTATTCTTTATTCACCCTATTTTCCTATTGTTTTCTATGGGTAAATTTTGGTGACTAAAGACTTGTATGATAACCATTCTGATTTTTTAATTGTATTTTCAAGAATAGAAATTATATGCAGTTACGAAATGTATTTTAATTTCTAGAACAGAAATTTTATACAGTTACCAAACGCGTTTTGATTCTCTAAAACTCATATAAAATCAGAAAAAGTTATTTTAATCAGAATCTCTTTTTTTGGATTAGAATGGTTATCATACGGATATATATAATAATTCGATTTTTCAATAAATTGAAGCAATTTTTTAAATGGAAATTTAAATTAAGTGCTTCAAATTGGAAAACTTTCAATTAATTGCCCAAATTCCATGTCACTCTGGTGAAGCTCCACAACGTTCGCGTTTCGATTCGCTTTCCTCTTCCATCCCTTCGGTCTCGTTACAAAAACGGCAACGAAGGCAAAACACGCAGTTCAATCCAACCTCTCCTTCTCTCTCCTCCTCCTCCTCCTCCTCCTCGCTCTCTAAAACCTTCGTTCGATGCAGCGAGCGAGCTCCGATTCCATCCGCACCCCCCCTTGGTGGGTCGAAACCCTAACCCTAACGCTCTCCCAACACTCTCCTGCCCACTGAACCCTTCCTCCCACCACCCACCAACCACCCCGGGCATGGACACCGAGAGAATCGCCCCAATCTCGCGAGAAAACCCTAGAAGCTTCCCCTTCAAGCCCATGCCCAATGACCCCGTCCCGAAGCCGCTGCCCTCGCTGACGGTCCTGGACCGGTTCAGGGCCTTGCTGAAGCAGCGGGACGACGAATTCAGGGTCTCGGCCGACGATGGAGCGTCGCCGCCGCCCGGCACCGGGGAGGTCGTGGCCGTCTACGAGTCGGTCTTGTCGGATTTGATATTCAATTCGAAGCCAATCATCACCGATCTGACGATTATAGCCGGAGAGCAGCGGGAGCACGCCGAGGGCATTGCTGATGCGATCTGTTCTCGGATTATTGAGGTCCGTGGGCTTCGACAGCGCTTAGGTTTAGGTTTTTTTTTTTTTTTGGGCCCCATTTTGAGATGGTTGTACAAGGATGTGGGATTTGTGAGCTGGTGTCTTGTATAAACGTGATAAATTTGGCGCCTTTTCTTATTTTTCTCCCCCTTCTTCCTGTGATAGTCGGGTTTGATGCGATGCAATCGTGGAGGTCTCTGTGGTGAATAAGAAGTTGGTCATCTAATTATATCTTTACAGGTTAAAATCATGTCCAATTCGATTGCAAGCTAATAATCCGGTATCAAGAGAACATTCTAACTTAAATTGAGTACCTGGCATTTGAGTGTTCTAAATTCTGCGCCAGCAAGGGGACGCTCTCTCCATTGTGCGATCAGAGTTAGCTGTAGGTGCAAAAAGATTGCGTGTGGACGTTGCACCAACTGAAAAGTTTGCATTTTTGCAGGTCCCTGTTGAGCAAAAATTACCATCACTCTATCTACTGGATAGCATTGTTAAGAATATTGGGAAAGAATATGTTAGGCACTTTGCGCCCCGGCTACCTGAGGTGAGCATTACACTGTCAAGCAGAGTTATGTATTATACAAAAGTATTGAGAGCTTCGGAGTACTTGTAGTGACTGCATTCGTTTTATGTTCTGTGAAGGTTTTCTGCGAAGCTTATAGACAGGTCGACCCTAACCAATATGGGGCTATGCGCCATCTATTTGGCACATGGTCAACTGTTTTTCCACCACCGGTCCTTCGCAAAATTGAGTCGGAACTGCAATTTTCTTCTTCAGCTAGTAATCAGCGGCCTGGCTTGTCTTCCCCGAGGGCTTCAGAATCTCCTCGACCAGCTCATGGCATTCATGTCAATCCAAAGTACGTGCGTCAGTTGGAACATCCATCTGCTGAAAGTGTAAGACTTGGAACATTCTGTCCTTCCATTTCTTGATTGTGATCTAATAGCATATGTTGTAGGCCTACTATACTTTGTAATGAT
The DNA here is from genome assembly GCA_016432845.1 of Psidium guajava. Classification (NCBI taxonomy): domain Eukaryota; kingdom Viridiplantae; phylum Streptophyta; class Magnoliopsida; order Myrtales; family Myrtaceae; genus Psidium; species Psidium guajava. The sequence goes on along the minus strand of CM028232.1, from coordinate 29,110,599 downwards.
CTCTTATACACAAATGCTGTTTGGTAGGAGTTACGTCTCTGCATGATTACTGATGGTTCTTAGTGTCATACATTGGCTATAGTAGGTTACATACTCCATTCATGGGTTGCACTTGTTACTAACATTACGACAGATTATTAGGAGTACATGTTGCCAAAGTGGATCACTTTTACCATGGCACTCTAGATTTTATCTCCAGGGTCTTACCTACCTGGCCAGCTTTTTCCTTTTGTATTTTTTAGGTTGGAAATCATATGATTTTGGGAGGTAAAGCTTAGCTAGTCTTGATTATTATGGATCAAGTAATCCATCACGTAATTATGGAGATATGCTCTACAAAGTTGTAGAGGCTTGCTATTGCGGCACCATGTGTTTACAGACTTTTGTAGATGTAATTTTGGGCATCTTTCTAGTGTACTAATATTGGTAAACTGGATCTAGACGTATCTAAATTTTTTAGATGAATCACTTGGGTGTTAGGTTGTTGAGCTGTAGATTCAGTATGTGGAAATAGCATCTAGGCAGGAGCTTTCAAAACTATGAACCAACATGGACATTCTCATTATGGTTAAATAGTTAAACTAAAATGAGCAACAACTTATCTTGGGAATGCCTTTGGGAGTTAAGCTCCTCTTATTTAAATGGCTGAAGACGTGCTTGAATGCAGTGTGTGCAAGAGTGTGAGAATCTGATAATGGTTTTTATTCTCACAGGTTGGACGTGAAGTTACTAGGTTGAGGTCAACAGAAAACATTATTCGTTCATCCTATCCCCCCAGGGCGAATAAGCTTCATCCATCTCCCAATGCTGCTTTTACAAAAACCTTGTCCCCTCTTAGAAGAGGAAATGACATGACTTTCTCTGCAGAAATAGATGAATTTACACCTGATGGCACATTGAGGAAATATAATAGGGCATCTCCATCTCACTCCGCCTCTGAATATGACCTTGCAAGACCGGTAGGTAGGGAGGAGCAGTCAACTGATTGGCCAAGGAATCACTTTTTTGATGTTGGTCGAAAGCGTTTGGGAACCTCTGCTGCAATCAACCTCACCAATGGACGCAATCATATGAATCCTAGAGCATTGATTGATGCATATGGAGATGACAAGAGGAAAACTACCTCCATCCATAAGCCCAACCAAATTGAGCACTCGGACATCAGAGGAAAGGTGGCCCCCATGTCATGGCAAGATACAGAAGAGCAGGAGTTCAATTGGGAAGATATGAACCGCAGTTCAGCAGATCGTGGTAGAAGTAACGATATAGTGCAATCGTCTGTTCAACCTTATGGCGGGTCAGTGGCTAGGTTGGGAGGCAGGTTTTCTAGTCTGCCTCCTGCCCCGGCACGGGATGATCCCTCTATTTATTGTGGAGATGCTTCTATTATGGTATGCTCCTATGACTTTGATCTCAGCTTTGGCTAGTGCCTTTTTTTTTTTTTGGTAAGGAGCTTTGGCTAGTGCCTTTTCATCTTTAAAAGTTTGGAAGTTTGAGATATAATCCTGTTCAGTCTTCGTCCTGTGTTAGGTTGCAATACTGCTGTTCTGTTTATTTCCTGTATCACACTATTCATGTTCACGATGATTTTGCATGCATCCTGAATAACGTATGAAACAAACTTAAGGCCAATTAGATGTGTTTGGTTTGGTATCACTTCCCACAGAGAACCATACTTGCATGCGCATTTTTCAATCCATCTCCATCCCTCACTTATCTATCCAAGAAATTTGCCACGACTATACCGGTTCCTCAATCAACTGCCGGTCTCTTTCTTTGCATATTAGCTGGAATTATCATGTCAACAATTGGGATAATCTGCTCTTTACCATGTACTGCAGTTGCATTGTGTGTGATTAATTTCTGTTGGAACTGCCTGCAAAGAGTTGCTATTTTTCGTAACATTTGAAAGTTTTAATACTTGTGCAGTCTGGTCCTGGATCAGTTGATAAAATGCCTGGACTTCAGGGCGAGACAAATAAAATTGCTGGTTCCCGCTATTCTCAGAAACCATTAAATTTGTCAACACACACTTCCCAACAATTCCTTAATAGGGGACGAGTTTCCAATTTACAGACGCTGTCTTCAGCTGGAGGCATACAGGTAGGTGATGAGAAACCGATTCCTGGTTACAGAAAGCTTCCCGTTGCTGAACAAGTAGACAGGACTATCCCACCAAGGATGGATTCTTCCACTTTTGAATCCACTTATTCTGCCAATCTCCCCACATCCGCTGGCGCTTGGCCTGCAATTAATGTGCATAAGTCTAACTCCCGTCCTGTTCGGCCTGTACTTCCCCTGCAAAAGCAGTCTACTGGCCCGGTCATTATCTCAGGTCCTAGTACTGTTGCAAATCAAGGTGCAAACCACCCTTTGCTTATGGTTGAACAGAAACTTGATAAGTTTGATGGGAAGGAGCTACTTCCTACTACGAAGTTATCCTTACGCAATCAGCATGGTGGGTTCATGCCACTGAATCGGCAAAAGAACCAAGTGCAAAGCACTCCATTTCAACCTCAGTTTCTCCCCATTCAGGACGCTCAAGAAAAAGTTCTCCCGTCTTCTGCAGCAATTGTGTCATCTCATATGGTAGCACCTGGATTAAATTATGGATTTACAGGACAAGGTCAACATCCAATTTTATCCTCAGTGCAAGCAAATCTGTTGCAAATAGCGCAATCTTCTTTACCGATCCAAAACATCCCAAACAACATGATGCATTTTCCGGGAGGATCCTTGCCTCCTCTGCCCCCTGGTCCTCCTCCTGTCCCGTCGCAGTCATTACCAATGTCACAAATTCCCACTGCAGCTCTACCTAATAATTTAGGCGGAAGTGGATATACTGGTTTAATCAGTTCTCTCATGGCTCAAGGGTTGATCTCACTGACGAATCAGACCCCTGTACAGGTATTAGTTGAAATATTGCGTACTTGTAGCCGGTTCTATCTTTTGTTTGTTGACATTAAATACAATATTTCTGCACGTGGATGTCTTATATATCCAGGATTCTGTTGGCGTTGATTTTAACATGGACCTTCTTAAAGTTCGTCACGATTCTGCAATAAGAGCCCTATATGATGATCTCCCAAGACAATGTACAACATGTGGCTTGAGGTTTAAGTTTCAAGAAGAGCACAGTAGCCATATGGACTGGCATGTGACCAAGAACCGAATGTCTAAGAATCGAAAGCAGAAACCTTCACGGAAATGGTTTGTAAGTACAAGCATGTGGCTCAGTGGTGCAGAGGCATTGGGAGCGGAGGCAGTTCCTGGGTTTTTGCCTGCTGAGAGCGCTGAAGAAAAGAAGAGCGACGAAGAAATGGCAGTTCCTGCTGATGAAGATCAAAATGCATGTGCATTGTGTGGGGAACCTTTTGATGATTTCTATAGCGATGAGACAGAAGAATGGATGTATAAAGGAGCTGTATACATGAATGCACCTGATGGTTCAACTGCTGGAATGGATAGGTCTCAGTTAGGTCCTATTGTACATGCTAAATGCCGGTCGGAATCTAGTGAGGTGTCCCCTGGAAATTTTTCCAAAGACGAAGGGGTAAGTTGCCGTCCTGACCAAAAATTGCTTTTCCTATTCCCCTGTTTTATGTTTTTCCTTGCTCGAACCGCGATCAGTCTACTCATGTTTCATTTGATACGATGATGCTTGTTCTGCAGTTGCTCTTCATATTCTTTACATCGAATAACGTTTTTGTGTTTGATGTGGCTAGAGAGTGTGAACATGTTAGTAGCATGCAATTGGCGGAATTCTTCCTATATGCTGTGATAAGAGGAATATATATGTTTCTATTGTCTTCTGTGGTTATCAGTCAATCTACTGCGTCATGCCATAAGACTTTGGATACAGTTCTTTTAAGTTTAATAACCTGTTCATACCGTGGTTTAAGTGAAGAAATGGAATTTGACATATGTTCTCTTTGCTTTCCTCTTTGCAGGGAAATGCGGAAGAGGGTAGTCAAAGAAAACGATTGCGGAGTTAATCAGATCAGTCTTTCTGTAGTACTATTTCTGTTTGTTCAGTCATTGATCTTATTCTACTGTAGTGTTGGAGCATGGGACATAGGCTTCATGCTGAGAAATCTTGTACATGTATAGTTCAAGTTGTACCATGGCAATGATAGTAAAAGGTCGCAATCATCTCGCAGTGTTTACTTTACGACGACCTTTTCAGATCGTGACAATCAAAATGCGGAGAGGACTGCGAACAATGGCCCACATCTTTTACTGCTAATTGTGTTGGAGGATTTCACGGAAAAGTTACGCGGATTCAAGTGTTGTTATTCAAAAGAAAATGGGAGGCAATCCCTCCTCTTCGTCGTTGGAGTCATTTGGTAGTTGCAGGATAGCTTTTTCCTTCTTTTTTGCCTGTTGGCCAAACTAGTGAGCTCATTATCTTTTATCAGTAGATCTGTCCCCGGAGGAGGATCATATTTTCGTGCGAAGCATACGGTTGTTCCTGCAGTGTCATCGTCAATTGTTAGTGCCGATTTCGTTTTTTGCCTTTGGAGCACATAATAGATCAACGGCAGTGTTCATACAGGATATAAGTTGTACGGTATAAGTCATGCCCATGAGATGGCTTCTGTCAGGTGCTCTCCAAATCTTATAGGCGATGACATTGACAAGGAGAATCATAACCTTGCGGTTTACATTTTTTATACAGCATGCAAGTTTTCTGCGTTGAGGGTGGGATGGTGTTGAAAGAACAAAGGTGCGTCTTTATCTCCACGTCCGCTGCAATTCACCACAACCTTTGTGGAATCGGGGAGGGTCGGGCAAAGTTTGTCTAAATATGCCAATGCATGAGCAGCTTCCATTGCTGGGATTATACCTTCCAATCTAGATAGAAGTTGGTATGCTGCAACCAAAAACAAAAAATCACACAATTAATCAGGATTGAATTTGGTCTTCGTGGCCTCATAAAGAATGTGGTGTGGGGGGTCAATTGTTTTACCATTTAGAGCTTCTTTGTCGGTGACGGTATAGAATTCTGCTCGTCCCGTGTCTTTGAGGAAGCTCAGCTCAGGGCCGACTCCTGGATACTGTAGCCTGGTAATCACGGTCGACGATATGAATTAATCATGGGTTTGGTTCCTCCTACTTCCTTCATTACTTGTCCGAAATGGAGAGTATGAAAGTCAAAATAGAGAGCGATCTTTACCCGACGCCGACGGAGTGGGCTCCAAGAACTTGGCCTTCTTGGTCCTGCAACAAGTAGCTCATGGCTCCATGGTAGACCCCAACATGGCCTGTGGCCAGCGTGGCCGCATGCCGCCCGGAGTTCAGGCCAAACCCGGCAGCCTCCACGCCAACCAGCCTCACCCCCTCATCGGTGATGAACTCATGGAAGATCCCCAGTGCATTGGAGCCGCTCCCGACGCACGCCACCACCACATCCGGCCTCCCTCCCCACCTCTCCATGGCCTGCCTCCTCGTCTCCCTCCCTATTATGGATTGGAACTCCCTCACCATGCTTGGGCACGGGTGAGGACCCACCACTGTCCCTGCTAGGTAATAGCTTCCCTCCAAGTCGTTCGCCCATTGCCTTATGGCCTCTGAGCTTGCATCCTTGAAGCTCCCCTCCACTTGGGTCACCTGCAAGATTGTGGATTAAATGCGACTTCCAACTCATTGGTTTGGTGATGTTGGTGGGAAGTTGATGGGGGTCTAGCCAATGTTCATTTGAAATTGATGTGGTCTAGTCAACTTTCATTTGGAATGATTTGCATGTCTCACCAGTTGCGTGCAAAAATATGCTCACCTCAGCACCTAGGAGCTTGATTAGAAACACATTAGAAGCTTGTTTCTCCATGTCCTCGGAACCCATGAAAATGGTGCAATCCAACGACAGCTTAGCGCACGCAGCGGCGGTTGCGACCCCGTGCTGGCCTGCTCCCGTGGCCGCCACCACCCTTTGCCGGCCCATGCGCCTGGCGATCATCGCCTGCGCGATGGCATTGTTCATCTTATGTGCGCCGCAGTGGTTGAGATCCTCTCTTTTCAGGTAGATGTCCGGTCCTTCTCCGTTCTCGTTCTTGTAATGGTCGGTGAGCCGCTCCGCGAAGTACAAAGGCGTCTCCCTCCCGACGTAGTCCCTTAGAGCTGTCGCAAGCTCCGCCTGCAAATTTTGCAATGATAATACATGTGTGACGTTCATACATCTAGCTATATAACCATAACTGCTCTTCCATAGTCGTGGCCCGGCCATAAAAAAAAAAAAATGGTTCGATGATGATGAAATTCAGAAACATTGTCTTCCAACAAACCTGGAATTCAGCATCATGCAGAACAAAGTTGAACTCAGCTTCAAGCTTGCCCAAGCAACTCATCAACGTCTCGGGCACATACTTCCCTCCATAAATCCCAAACTTGCCTCCGCTCCCTCTTCTCGCGACCGCGTCGGATTCGGTCCCGCTCAGTGGCCTCTCCAGGTTCAAAGCTTTCGACCCAGTTTTCACAGCTCGAGCAGCTGCGAAGGCACTGCTCACGTCCAGTCTCACGCTAGGGATCGACTGCCTGGCACAGCCAAATGGTGTTTTGTTGGTGAGGAAGAGATCAGATTTGATGCTTGAAGCCATGTCGAATGGGGGATGAGCTCGTAGAGGCGAAAAGTGAGCACCCGAGAGTAGCTATGCGAACGAGCGACGTGGCTCCCTAAAGATGCCGAACGTGTATTTATACGTGAATGGCGTTGCCGGAGTCTCTGTCCGACAGCCGCAGCCCAGGTCGCTCGTTACGATTGAAGGGGGGCACGGACAGGGCATGTTCTAAACGAGTTGCACGGGTGATAGTCGAAGTGACGTCGGCGCGGGTGATAACACTCTACAAAGGACCGACAAAACAAGTCTGGACTAAAAATTCAAAAATTTATCATGAACATACAATTGAATTCAAAAACTTTTAAAAAAATATAACCAAATTTTAAAATTTGTCATGAAAAGGACTCGTCGAAACTTCCAAAAATGCAATGAGTCCTAAAATATGTGGCGAATGTCCAATCGAGTCCTTTTCGTGACAGGTGCAGAATTTTTTTTTTTTTGAATTCTTGGCTGAACAAGGGCAGGACATTAGCCTCAGAGACGACGAATTTTTTTTCGGGCCACACGTTTGCATTATATCTGGTGGAGATCCAGGTCCAAGGGTTTCGTAAAGAACTTACACGTGAGTTGCACTGGACACGCGGGGGTTGTCGTCACTTGTCGGTAACATCGTTAATATTTGGGTCGAGACAATCGAGGATGTCTATGCAGCTCATAATATAATCAGGAAAATTTCTATTTTTTTTTTAAATTTATTACAATTTTACCAATTCAATCCTAATTTATTTCTTTAATCGAGTTCAAAACCTTTTGTATTAATGTTAATTCAGTTAATTTGGCCGGCCGGCGATGATCCGAACAATTTTTAATAATATTTTAATATTTATCATTAAACTTATAATTTTTCTTCTCTTTTTCCTTTCTTTTCTTTTTCTGTCTTTTATTTATTTATTTATGTATGTATGGCTTGTGATGGTCGTTGGAGCTCGCTCGCATTGGGTGAGGGCCGTAAAGCTCTTAGCCAGCCTTGCCCAGATTTGCGCAATGGCAACCTTGTTGACCACGGGCAAAGGCGGCCTCGCCCGTCGCTGGTGAGGCCTTGGCTGCCTTCCTTGGCCACAGGGGAAAAGAATGACAAAGAAGGAAAAGAAAAAAAAATTAAAAGTTATCATTAAAAATTATCAATGTCAGTACTAGTTAGCCAAGTGGATGGAAGTTGCATAAATGCAAAAAGTTTAATGTTCAATTTGCAAAAAAAAAAAATGTTTAGGATTGAATTGGTACAATTGTAATAGGTTTATGGTTTTTTTTGGTAATTTTTCATGACGTAACCTCACTTGATTCTACCTTATCCAAACCTAAGTTTTTCTTTTTACCTTTTTTTTTTTTGGGTTCAAGATATATGCAGATGGGGTCACAAAAAACATACACACTTCACATCGGAAGTGGGATAGTATCGATGGAGACTCGAACCGAACTGGCTGGCTCGTTGATACCCCTATTGTTAGATATCTTCCAAAGCTTAAATTGTTAACGAATACAATTTCAACTTTTTAGGACCACTAAAAAAAAAAAACAGATGCATTAGGGCGTCGAGATATTCACTCAAGGAAATCATTCGTTCAAATCTCACCAATTACGTTAAACTGCTTAAAGTTAGAACCATCTACACAAGCCAAAGGGACTTGCAGGGTATTTAGTGAGACTTTAGGCAACCAAGCCTCTGCACGTATGCTCTTAGATACTCCTAAAAAGAATGGCAAGCTTTTTTATTCGGTATGACTGTTATTTTTCACTTTTTTTTTTCTCCCTATGTTGAGCACTTAAAATCTTTCAAAACCTACAAAGATCAGGATATGTATTGAAGTTGTTATCCCATCGCTTGATAACGGATCTTATATGCTTTTTCTAACTTAAACTTTTGAGTTGGACTTTCTAACGTGATATCAGAGCTAGTGTTGTCCCCGATTGTGCGTCCAACCCCGTTATCATTTTTCCTCGTCTTTTCAATCTCAAAAAGCTATTGTCCAATGTTTTGGAAGAACAATAGTATGTACCTTCTTTAATTTTAAAATGATAGTTAACGACTCCTTACTTGATATTATTAAATCAATCCGAATTGTTTTTCCTCCTTACTTGATATTATTACTCTCTCTTTCTTTGTCCCACTTTTCCCACGCATCCGAACTTCAAAGCATCGTTCGCATTTAATTCTTCTCAATCACTTTTCTTCAATTTTCATTTTCTCTCTTCCTTACAACTTCTCCAAACACATTTACGAGGATGTCGCCATACGACAGAACATTTTCACGTATATAAACGACAGCACGATGGAGAGATACTTAGCCGCATCGGGAGCATTCGGCCTAAGCTCACCTGCGTTATCAGATCAGGTGACGTCCACGAGGGAATACTCATATGGTTTCCATGTACCGGCTTTTCTCGTGATTCATGCAGCCAGTACTTTGGGAATTGAGTTGCAATATTCTTAATAAAATGTCCACATAGTAGTAGGGGTGAGAAAGACGGATCGATCGAATCGGGAATCGCTTGGACAGAACCTAATCGGCTGGTTTTTTGTTTGGTTCCCGAGAACGACGGCTTGATTCCCAGCTCCTAAAAGTAAAACCGGTGTCCAGGAGATTCGGTTCCCAATTCCAAGAGGAACCACACCGCTTAATCGGATCGATTATTTTTCACTCTATTTTTTAATGTAAAAGGGTTCGAGAAATTGAGCATGTGGCCTCTTTTTCCTTGACCAAAAAAAAAAAAAAATCAAGACGAATGAATTCCCTGCTTGTTCCTCACACATGTTTTCTTCTAGTTTCGCTGATGTTAATGAGCGCAACCAGGCACCAGAGCCATGGATCCGCATGTTTAGCTGGATGAATCTTGGTGATGTTTAATGTTGAAAACACCACTTTCATTTCATAGAAGGGAACTTGAAAACAAAGATGGCCATGAAGATGTGAACTTTAAAAACTCAGACCAATTTCGTTGGACTGCCTTGGAATCGAATTGCTCCGGGAACCGATATCCCCTACTAGATAGATGACCCTAATGTCCTATATCTTTCTTACAATAAAACTCATCTTAGGTGCATAATATCAAGTCCGTAACACACTCGACTTCTATGGAAATGCCTCACTTTAGGTAGGTCGATAATGTTTTACATTCTCTTTCTATTCGAGGAGAGAGAGCGAGAAGATAAGGAATTTGTCAAGATCAATCAAGCTGTTGGCAATGAACATGAAAAAAAAAAAAAGGCACGAGCTTTAAAAAGGACACCACCTTCCAAGACATTCCAATACGAGGACGTATTATTGAATATGAGGAGATGATTTTAGTTCGAAACAAGTGAAGCGCCGTTCATCATCAGTGGGCAAGGTAGGCCGGCACCGTCATGTCGGGAGTCCTTGTCCAAGACGAATACCAATTGCAAAACACGATGCGTGTGGGAGTCGATTTTGATCTTTGCTTATGCGCTTCATGACCGTCCTCGTGTAAAACGTTTCGGAAATACGAATGTTTCTATTGAGTCAATTCGATCTTGGCTTCTAGATTTTGGGGGGGAATGGGATGCCCCATTTTTGGGGGAAATCGACGGGCTCATGGGCGAAGTCATGAAGGTGCCATGTTTTGATGTACTTCCATGCTAGTAATTGCTTTTGACTGGAGAACAGTCCTCAAGACTTAGGATCCGTTCGTTTCGCAAAAAAAAAAAAAAATTTGTTCAAGAAAATAGTTTTCTCATTTTTCGGCTTTTTAATCGCTTAAGAAAATGAGTCGATGAAAAAGGATTTCCTACTGAAGTTTAAATTCGGGAAAATAATTTCGTCTTTAAAAAATCGAAAATCATTTTTCGGCTTGGACTATAAACTCTATGCTTGGGCATGGGAACCCCGAATGAGATTTTAAAAGAATTAATTTTAAAAAAAATTTACAAAATTATCCATATTAGCTTCGTCTAGACCATGTAGAACGGCCAAGTCCATGTCTATAATTTCCAACGAATGATGACGTAGGAAATCAAATGAGATTTCCCTTAATCAACGATGGAAAAAAGATTCCAGTTTATTTTTAGGTTTCAGCTAAATACTCGACAATATTATAACTTTCTTGAAAAATATTTTTCTTTTTCAAAAGTATCATTTTTTTGTTGAAATAAATAGAGTTTTAAAAAGGAACGGAATTAAATCGTTTTTCTTTAAATTAGCTAGAAACGTCTATCACCGCCCTATAATCCAATCAATCAATTGGACAATACCATCACTGTCGAGCTGTAACACGTGGCCTATATTTTCTTTTGTAACACGTGAAACATGAGGCTGCGTGTAGGAAAGACTTTTCCAAAAGGCCCCGTGGGCTAAAATGTGGGTGTTTGGAAACATTTTTAGAAACCCCATTCTACAAAAGTCAGCCTTGGACTTTCAGTTTCCTCGCCATGCAAGTGACACGGACCGGGAGTTCCGTGGCCCAGGTGGGCAAGTTCTCCCGCACTCAAGTCCCATTGAGGGTGAAGCTTGTGGGGTCATTATGGTGAGTGAGTGTTGTAGGAGGAGAAGAGGCAACTGGGTTGTGGGAGTGGCGTCAGGCGGGTTTGTACTAGGGGTTCTAGGTTAAGTAGATATATCCTCAGGAACTCTGAAGGCGGGGTTGGCCTCCCGTGTACAAACTGGTCGGGAGCTGATGCCGCTCTCCTGATGATGGCCATGGCAGGCCGAAACCAGTTGTGGTGCCTAAAGTGTCCTACGCGTCTTACTCGATATAACGGATGCCCGAGCTGAGCTGGGCGTGGTATGATCCAATACGAGAAAGTTATTCGCCTAAGTGTTCTACGGAACAACTATATGGGGAACGGCTGGTCTAGCTTGGCTTGCTAGACGCCGCACGGGTTAATTCCGCGACCGAGATGTGTCGGCCCGTGACAAGTGGTATCAGAGCAGGAATCCTTTCAGTAGGTGGGTGATTCGGGAGAAGCCTGTGGTCTTCCCGGTCCTTTGAGGGCGGAGAGTGATCGCCGGGGCCAAGAGGGCTCGGACAACGTGCGGCTCTCGTCGAGCTTCTAGGATGGCAATGGGGGCATAGGGAGAAACCGGGTTGCTCACTGAAATGGGATAACGTTCCTGGATCAATTCGGCGAATCTCAAGATGGGTCCGCTACCACGTTTCATCAAGGGGGGGAACCTCCATTGGTCTGCGGAAATCAGTGGGGTAGAGTTGTTCTGTTGGGCGAGCGTTGCCATTCATGTAAGTCCCGAGGGTGTGGCATTGGTGGTTGGAACGCAAGGAAGCGACAGAACAGCCCGCAACGAGGGCGTTTGCGGGTTGAGTGGGGGAGAATGACACGGACCGGGAGTTCCGTGGCCCAGGTGGGCAAGTTCTCCCGCACTCAAGTCCCATTGAGGGTGAAGCTTGTGGGGTCATTATGGTGAGTGAGTGTTGTAGGAGGAGAAGAGGCAATTGGGTTGTGTGAGTGGCGTCAGGCGGGTTTGTACTAGGGGTTCTAGGTTAAGTAGATATATCCTCAGGAACTCTGAAGGCGGGGTTGGCCTCCCGTGTACAAACTGGTCGGGAGCTGATGCCGCTCTCCTGATGATGGCCATGGCAGGCCGAAACCAGTTGTGGTGCCTAAAGTGTCCTACGCGTCTTACTCGATATAACGGATGCCCGAGCTGAGCTGGGCGTGGTATGATCCAATACGAGAAAGTTATTCGCCTAAGTGTTCTACGGAACAACTATATGGGGAACGGCTGGTCTAGCTTGGCTTGCTAGACGCCGCACGGGTTAATTCCGCGACCGAGATGTGTCGGCCCGTGACACAAGGCTCTAAGGTTAGTATTTTCTTTTCTTTTTTTTCCAAAAAATATCCTCAGCAACTTTTTGGTTTTTTTTTTTATTATTTTGCCCTCATCTACGATTATTCATCATCTTCTCTGCTGAGGTCGGCCAACACGGTTGCGTGAGGCTACAAGCGATGATAGGTCGAAGTGATTGCGCAACCTTGGTGAGGGACCACCTGAGGTCGCGCGACCCAGACGAACCTCGAGGTTGTCATGACCTGGGCGAGGTGCCGCTCGTGGTTGCACGATCTAGAAGTCCATTGCAAGGTCGATCGACTCCCGTGATGGGGTCATGAGGGTCGTGCCAAGGGCCGATTGAGGTCGTGTGACCTAAGTCGATGACTGTCGACGCCAGATCTAGGTGGCTAGCAGCTATCTACCGTTCGCTAGCTGGCGAAGGGTTTGATCTTGTTTAATTAAAAATAAGAAAAGTTCTTTGCAAAAATTAATTTTTTCAAACACTATTTTATTCAAAGTTGCTTTACAATGGATGTATAAGTTTCAATTTAAGAAACAAAAATTCACATTTCGGAGAACTCTTTGCATTTTTCTAAAGGCTTTCCTCAAAAGTTCAACCAGACAGCATACCTTTTGAAGTGATATTCAAAAGTTGAGACAAAAACATCACACGTGTGAGAATTGGTGACATCTTCTTTGCAAGAACAAATTTATAAGTAATGGTTATGATTCTTAAGTTTTGTCGATGCCATTCATCCTAACCTTTACAGAAAAATATTTGATCCGCTCAATTGCGGAGGCAATCAAAGTAATTTCCGTACAACTATTTACATTGCCCATTTTTACCGGGATCGTGTTTTTCTCCCTTCTTGATTGAAGAAAATTTTCTCCAACCGGACGTCTTATTGTTAGGCTACAATATACAGACATGCCCACATTTAAATTTAGCTAAGCACACTTGTGAAAAATATCCATAACTTGTAATCTACTGATTAGAGATACAATCTTCTTCCACCAGAGATAGAAAGAAAATATTGCCCCTTTTCAAGCATGTATGAAAGGGAAATATTAGAGGTGCGCATAATTCCGGAAGTAGAATCGAGAACTAGAGAATCAAACTAGTGGAAAATTGTTCGTTTCAGATTCCAAAATATGTAGGGTAGGTTTCAGGTTCTAAAAATTAGGAACGGGTTACGACGGATAGGTTTCAGGACGTAGAACCTAGAACATAGAATCTAAAACAAGTCTTTACGTTTTTCTTATTTTATGTCTTCGTGCAGTCGTGTGATAATCTATTTCATCTGATGATAAGTGTTATGAAACTATTAGTCATAGTTTTCATTTCCGGTTATATCATTGACTAATACTTTTCCTTTGTTAATGTTCATATTTTTCATGTGTCTAAATACGAGTTATGATTAATAGATTGTAAAGACCCCCGGATGGTGTCTAGTGGCCGCGACAAGAAGGTTCAAGGCTTGCCGGTGGCACCACTAATTGGTTTGGTAGCTCGGCTAGGATTGATGGGGCATTCTGCTAGTCTACATAGAGTGCTTATCGACAATTATATCGAGTTCCTAATAAAGGGCTTCCTCGATGTTTGTACAAATATATATGGTCATTCTCATTCTCCGTATCATGTGTGGTCCTATCTATACAAGAGATTGGGGCGGTTAATCGTCTTGGAGGGCTTTGAAAAGCTATTTGTGAGATTAGGTCAGATTTTTTTTTTTTTTTGAGAATTCTCTGAGCTAATCAATTGAATAGGGTTGGAATCTCTATTGCAACTCTTGTTATTGCTCTATCGGTGGATGTAGGTCACGTTGATTGAACCATGTTTGATTCCCATATGATTGGCCGCCATCGGTATTTTGAGATAAATCTCTCGTATTATTCAAAACCTGTCTTGCCCCTAAAGGCTCAAAAAATCAGACCCAATTGTATTTTGAGTGACCCTGCATGATCAGTCGATCCACCTAATGGTTTAAAGAGTCAGAGAGATTCAACAATTTCTTTTTCATTAACGAGGTTCTTTAACTGGAAATAGATGTTTATCATTTTGTGAGATGTAGAATGACAAAATTAATACAGCAATGATCTTTAATAGGCCTTTACAAGAGAAAAGTTCATGCCAACATCAAGACAATGCTCAGTTCAATCATTGAAGTCCACCAATAAGAGCTAAAGCGTCACCGCATACCTTCACCAACCACTGCAGATGAGAAATTTAGAGCGTCTAGTGTTAGAGTTTTCTTTAGATGGGCTCGCCTTAATTGAGATTGTTATTCACCGGTTTACGGTATTAATTTACCATTGTCGGGATTGGTTTAATAAAGACGGATCTAAAGTTTCTTAATGGGCCGAATATGGGCATGGCTAGTGTGGGCCGAGTCCGGCCCGGCCCGTGATGGGTGGGCCCCGCCGGAGTATTTTATTGGCTATGGACTCCCTCCCTTAGCCTTCTTCATGCGCCACTCCCCCTCTTGATGCGGCTTCTTCATTCTTCTTCTCTTCTCATATAGAGTTAGAGAGAGAGAGAGAGACGTGAGAGAGAGTTTGAGAGAGAAGGGGAGACCGGCAGCTCCATCGACGCCAGGCGGCCGAGGGTGATAAGGGAGAAGAGCCGAGCCGTCGCCGGAGTTCCAAGACTCTATCGTCGAGTTTCCCGATCCGAACGACGATGGACGCGAAATCAGGTACGCCGATCGATCCTTTGGTTATTTTGTTGCTAAAACCAGACTACGGCGATCTTGGGTAACCGTCCCTGTCGACGGACGGCCGTTTGGGCGGCCAACATCTAGCAGTCGGATCATGACTTACACATGGAATAACTTGTGCTTCCAACATAATCTTTGAGAGAAAAAAGTTATACGCGAAGTGGGAAGTCAAAAGCAAACAACTACTTCGCAACCGCAAGTCATGGGGACGGTGTTGCTATCAAAAGGGTGGGTTGTACACAAAAGTGCTTCTTAATTAAAGTAAAGATCAGCGGATCAGCATCATAGTTCATTTATTTCCATATTCTACACAGTCATGAGCAGTTCACTTTAAAGCTGATGCCAGTCAACCTTAGTCGAGAAGATCAGTTTCAATGTACTTGCTCTCATGTGTTCAATGGAGATCTCTTACTTGAAATACATAAATGTACGCACTACATGCAATGATTTCACCATGATTACCTATAGTTCTTAGTGTCATACATTGGCTACAGTAGGTTACATACTTCATTCATGCGTTGCACTTGCTATTAAAGTTACGATAGATTATTAGGAGTAAATGTTGCCAAAGTGGATCACTTTCACCATGACACTCCAGATTTTATCTCCAGGGTCTTACCTAAGTGGCAAGCCTTTTCCTTTAGTATTTTTTTAGGTTGGAAATCATATGATCTTGGGAGGCAAAACTTAGCTAGTCCTGATTATTATGGATCAAGTAATCCATCAAGTAATTATGGAAATATACTCTACTAAGTTGTAGAGGGTTGCTATTGCAACACCATGTGTCTACAGAATCTCGCAGATGTAATTGTAGACATCTGTGTAGTGTACTAATATTGGTAAACTGGATGTAGACGTATCTAAATTTTTTAGATGAGTCATTTGGGTGTTAGGTTATTGAGCTGTAGATTCACTATGTGCAAATAGCATCTAGGCAGGAGCTTTCAAAACTATGAATTAACATGGACATTCTCATAATGGTTAAACAGTTAAACTAAAATGAGCAACGACTTATCTTGGTAATGCCTCTGGGAGTTAAGCTCCTCTGATGCTTGAATGCAGTGTGTGCAAGAGTGTGTGAGAATCTGATAATGGTTTTTATTCTCACAGGTTGGACGTGAAGCTACTAGGTTGAGGTCAGCAGAAAACATTATTCATCAATCCTATCCCCCCAGGGCGAATAAGCTTCATTCATCTCCCAATGCTGCTTTTACAAACACCTTGTCCTCTCTGAGAAGAGGAACTGACATGACTTTCTCTGCAGAAAGAGATGAATTTACACCTGATAGCACATTGAGGAAATATGATAGGGCATCTCCATCTCACCTCTCCTCTGATTGTGACCTTACAAGAGCGGTAGGTAGAGAGGAGCAGTCAACTGGTTGGCAAAGGAACCACTTTTTTGATGTTGGTCGAAAGCTTTTGGGAACTTCTGCTGCAGTCAACCTCACCAATGGACGCAATCATGTGAATCCTAGAGCATTGATTGATGCATACGGAGATGACGAGGAAAACCACATCCATCCAGAAGCCCAACCAAAATTGCGCACGTGGACATCAGAGGATAGAGGGCTCCCATGTCGTGCCAAGATACAGGAGCAGGAGTTCAACTTGGCTAGTGCTTTTTCATCTTTAGAAGTTTGGAATTTTTAGATATAATCCTATTCTATCTTCGTCCTGTGTTAGGCTGCAATGCTGTGGTTCTGTTTATTTCCTGTATCACTATTCATGCTCACGATGATTTTGCATGCATCCTGAATAACGTATGAAACGAACTTAAGGCCATTTAGATGTGTTTGATGATTTCTGTAGCTATGACAAAAGATTGGATATATAATGGAGCTGTATACATGAATGCACCTGATGGTTCAACTGCTAGAATGGATAAGTCTTAGTTAGGTTCTCGTGATACATTTGTCCAAAGTTTTGGGAATGGAGTTGTAATTTTCTTAATAAAATGCCTATATAATAATAGGGGTGAGCAAGACAGACTGACCAATCAGGAACCACCCGGATATGGCCGAACTAGCCAATTTTTCATTCGGTTCTTGGGGATGACGGCCTGATTCCTGGCTCCGATAAGTGAAATCGGTGTTCAAATGATCCGATTTCTGATTCTAGGGAGGAACCACACCTCTCAATTGGACTGATTATTTTTTTATATAATATTTATTTTTTAATGTAAAAAGATGCAAGAAACTGAGCATGTGACCTCTTTTTCGTAAAAAAAAAAAAATCAAGATGAATGAATTCCCTGCTTGTTCCTTGCACATGTTTTCTTCTAGTTCTGCTGATACTAATGAGCAATGAGGCGCCAGAGCCATGGATCTGCATTTAGCTCGATGAATATTGGTGACTTTTCATGTTGAAAACACCACTTTTATTTCATAGAAAAGAACTTGAAAACAAAGATGGCCATGAAGAACCCTAACTGAGCCACTTATTGTCGGTTTGTGTATAATGAAAGGAATACTGCCATAAGCTTTCCATGTCCATCTGACTTAGCGTACATGATAGGGCAAACAAAAATGCCAAATTGCATAGACAATGTCAAGATGGGAACTTTGAACTCGACCAGTTCTCTTAGATCTCCTAAGAAGCGATCACTCCTTCTAGGCAGATGACCCTAATGTCCTATATCTTTCTTACAATAAAACTCATCTTAGGTGCATAATATCAGGTCCATAAAATACTCGACTTCTATGGAAATGCCTCATTTTAGGTAGGTCGATAATGCTTTACATTCTCTTTCTATTCAATGAAAAGGAATTTGTCAAGATCAATGAAGCTGTTGGCAATGAACATGAAAAAAAAAAAAAACGTGAGCTTTAAAAAGGACACCATCTTCTAGAACATTCCAGTAGGAGGACCCCATTCTCTTCTTCTCTGCATGGACCTAGACGAAGTTAGAACCACCCAAAGTGCTTTTCCGTAGCATGATACTGGAGTGCTTCACGTTTAAAGGAAGAAGCCCTACGGGTCACCTTCGAGAAAGAAACTAGGGTTTGATAAGCTAATCTAAATCATTTGGCGAGCTCAATACTCATGAATTTCTACCCAGCCTGGGCCAAAAAGTACCAAGTACTTACGTAGAAACGACACAAATAAGATGGGGAAAATTATCCAAAAAAAAAATTGTTCTTGATTTATTGTGTGGCGGTCAATTTAATTATAAAATTTTCAATTTTATTGATTAAGTCCTAAACCATTTGCCAATATAATGCTTCTAGTCAATCGTGGTTTGAAATTGCAGACGTGGCAACCCATGTCTAAAAAGAAAAGAATGGGAAAAAAATTGAAAACAAGGGAAAAAAATCCATGAAATATAAAAAAAAATTATAAAAAAAACGTTCACGTCAACGTCGGCTGTTCCACAACTAAATCATAACGTTAGCTATTATTGGTCAAAATTGCCTGGAATGACTATATTAGGAAATCGTTAAAATATTTAGGACTAAATAGGCCAAATTAAATTGTTTTGGATTGAATTGATATCACTACAATAGATTTATGTCTTTTTAAGTAATTATCCCAAATAAGATAGGGTGTCTATGTTATAATCGCCATAATTTCTACTCATAGCCTCATCAAAATATTCATCGATGGGTATAGCTAACTCTTGCACGGTTACAAAAGCTTATGTTTAATACCTCAAGTCCTACAACAAATGGGTGGTTCGGTTTTCTTCTTTTTAGACATGATGTGCATAGATTCATTTAACTGGTTTATAACCCATTTATTGCAATAAAAATCTAGTGAATCATACTCGAAATGACCCACCCCATCTTCCTAAAATACTTCTATATTTAATTCAATCCAGAAAAACTTATATCCATATTAAGATGAGAGTGCAGAGTGAGCAAGCGTGATATTGAGTGAGGGCGAGAGAAAATAATAAGAGAGTCATAGAGGGGAGTTGGGTCTAAATTAGTTATGAACTGATCGATTTACAACCAACAATCACATTATGTTTAAACACATTTGGAATCTCTTTATTGAATCTACTAACTCATTTAACAATTCATTCCATCATTTATGGCTAAGAGATGGGTCTATAGCCTATTTTGACAGGTCAACACACATGCCAATGATGTCAAAATCATTCCTACCCTTTTTATCATTGAACATAAGGAGATGATTTTAGTTTGACACAAGTGAAGCGTCGTTCATCATCAATGGGTAACGTGGGCCGGCACCATGATGTCGGCAGTCCTTGGTCCAAGACGAATACTAATTGCGAAACCCCGATGCGCGTGAGTCGATTTTCATCTTTGCTTATGCGTTTTATGGCCGTTCTTACGTAAAACGTTTGGAAATACGAATGTTTCTATTGGGTCAATTTGATCTTGACTTCTAAATTTTGGGTGGATGCACCATTTGGGGGAAATCAACGGGCTTACGGGCGAATTCATGAAGGTGCCATGTTTTGATGGACTTGCATGCTAGTAATCACTTTCGTTAGAGAACAGTCATCAAGACTTAGGATCCGTTTGTTTTGTAAAAAGCATTTTTCGAGAAAATCGTTTTCGGCTTTTTGATCGCTTTGGAAAATGAGTCAATAGAAAAGGATTTCCAACTAAAGCTTGAATTTATGAAAATGATTTCATCTTTAAAAAATCAAAAATTATTTTTTGGCTTGAACCATAAACTCTGCATTTGGGCACAGGAACCCTAATGTTCGTTCTCGGCTCTTGGTAGCTAGGCCAGTTCCCTGGTGCTTGGGCCAGGAGCTTTGGCACCTTGGCTTTGATGCATCTAGGCGGCAACAAAGACCCTGGTTACTGTGCTCAGGTTTATCTAGGTTGGGCCCAAAACACCAGTGCCCGTGCCTGGGACAGAGGCCTTGTAATATCAAAAGGTTGAGCCCTAGCTTCTTGGTGTTCTTGCTAGGATCTATCAAGGCCATTTTTTTTTCTTTTTTCGTTCTTTCTCCATGGCTATCGGCCATAGACAGGGGTTGGTAAGCTCGAGCCTTGCCCTATATCGATGAGCTCGACCTTGCTCGAGGCCAGCGAGCTCGAGCCTCGCCGGATTTTACTGAGGTCGACCCTTGCTCTTGGCCTATTGCCAAGGCTCAATGACTAGTGAAGAAAGAAGGAAAAGTTAAAAGAAAGAAAAGAAAAGAAAAGAAAAATCAAGAAAAAAAATTTATTAAAAATTACATAGTTGTCCATGTTAGCATCATTCATACCACATAGGAAGGCTAGGTCCATGTCAACAATTTTCAATAAATGACGACATAGAAAATCAAATGAGATTTTCCTTATCAACGATGGAAAAATAAATTCAGTTTATTTTTAGGTCTAAGCTAAACACTCGAAAATATTATTATCTTCCTAAAAATTGTTTTCCTCTCTCAAAAATATCATATTTTTTCGCGAAGTAAGTGAAGTTCTAAAAAGGAATGGAATTAAATTGTTTTTCTTTAGATTAGTTAGAAACGTCTATCACTTCACATAAATCCAATCAATCAATTGAAGTTGAACAACACCATCACAGTCGAGTTGTAACGAATGGCCAATATTTTCTTGCACAATAGTAGTGTATTTTTATGTGACACGGAAAAATGGAGGTGAACATTTGGCGGTCGTGGAACATGAGCCTGCGTGTGGGCAAGACTTTTCCAAGGGCCCCTTGGGCTAAAATGTGGGTGCTCGAAAACATTTTGAGAAACCCCATTCTGCTAGAGTTAGCCTTGGACTTTCAGCTTTCTCGCCATGCAAGCTAGGGTTAGTATTTTTCTTTTCCAAAAATATCCTCAACAACTTTTGGGTTTTTCGATTTTGCCCTATTCTATGGCTATTCATCATCTTCTCTGTTGAGGTTGGCCGACATGGTTGCGCGAGGTTGCGAGCGGTGATTGGCTGAGGTGGTCATGCGACACGGGTGAACGTGACTTGGGGTCGCGCGACCTCGGTGAGGGACTGCCTGAGGTTGCACAACCATAGCGATCCTCGGGGTTCTTGCGACCTCGGCGAGGTGCCGCTTGTGGTTGCATGACCCAAAAGTCCGTTGCAAGCCAAGGGCTAGTTGAGGTTGTGCAACCTAAGTCGATAGCTGCCGACGCCAAATTTGTGTTGCCAACAGTCATTTGTCATTCGTCAGCTGGCGAAGGGTTTGATCTTGTTTAATTAAAAATAAAAAAAGTCTTTTACAAGAATAATTTTTTCAAATATTATTTTAATCAAAGTTGCTTTACAATAAACAAAGAAGTTTCGGTTTAAGAAATAAAATTCGCATTTTAAAGAACCCTTTTAATTAATTAAAAGTCATTCGCATTTTTCTGAAGGCGTTCCCCAATAGTTCAACCAAACGTAGCTATAGTGCCTTTCGAAGTGACACCTGAAAGTCGAGAGAAAAATATCTCCCGTGTGAGAATTGATGTCTTTTCTTATTGAAGAAACCCATAAATAAATATCTTATATGCAAGAACAAATTTATAAGTAAAGGTTGTGATCCTTACGTTTTGTCCATGCCATTCATCTTAACCTTTACAAAAAAAAAAAAAAGATTTGACCTGCTCAATTGCGAAGGCTATCAAAGTAATTTTCGTAAGACTATTTACATTACCCATTTTCACCGGGATCGTGTTTTTCTCCATTCTTGATTGAAGAAAATTTTCTCCAACCGGGTGTCTTATTGGTAGGCTACAATATTTAGACATGCCCACCTTTAAATTTAGTTAAGAATACTTGTGAAAAATATCCATAATTTGTAATCGACCAATTAGAGATATGATCTTCTTCAATTAGAGATAGAAAGAAAATATTGCCCCAATTCAAGCATGCATGAAAGGGAAATATTAGGGGTGCACATAATTCCGAGAATAGAATCGAGAACTAGAAAATTGAACTGGTGGAAAAATGTTGGTTTCAGGTTTCAGAATATGTAGGCTATGTTTCAAGTTCTAAAACTTGGAAACCAGTTTCGACGGGTAGGTTTCATATTCTAAATGAGATATGATCTATGAATTGTAAATACCCCAGGATAGTGTCTTGTAGCAAAGACAAGAAGGTTTAGGGCTTGCTGGTGGCACCACTAATTGGTTTGGTAGCTCGGCTAGGTTGGATGGGGTGTTCGGCTAGTCTACATTAGGGATGATTGGGTCTAGGATAAGTGGTCCCCACTCTAAAATCGAGAACCGCCATCAAGGGAATTAATTCCGTAAAATGTGAACCGTGAACCACCAGCTTGTTTCATGGATTCATATGAGAATCAAACCACCGACCCGGCCCCGGTTCTCGATTGGATATCTATTACGGTCCTACTGAGTAATAACATTAATTAAAAAAGAAGATGGAACTAATCTCTAGTGATTGAAAGAGGAGGGCTTAACTTGGGACTTTAGCTGTGCATTTTCCACATTTGCATTCAATATTCTTATCACATAAAAAACTTAAGGTAATATATTTGCAGGCAGCAATATTATTGTCAGCAATAGAGTTGAGCATCATAGGAAATGCAATAGCAGTTAATCAACGAATTAACATAGCTTTTCAAAGGCATTCATAATATACAGCACATATCACATATGAAAATAAGTTTGGTTTGGACTCTTTTTTTTAGAAGGATGGGTCTGTATTTTGAGCCTTTGAGGGAAATGGCTTCGAATAAAAAAAATATAAATTTGCATTATATAAAGAGACTAGTTTGATTTGGTTGGTTGGTTGGATGGTTCCCGTTAGAAATAGTGAACCATATTAGTACTAGCTAGTTCTAAAAAATTGGATCCGAGAATTGGACCAATACCTGTCGGTTCCATTCAAAATTAACTGGTTGGGTACGGTCTTGTTTGCGTGGATCATGATTTTTTTGCTCACTCCTAGTTTACATAGCGAGTGCCCATCAACAATTAGATCGAGTTCCTAATAAAGGGCTTCCTTAATGTTTGTACAACTATATATGGCTGTTCTCATTCTCCACATCATGTGTGGTCATATCTATTCGAGAGATTAGGGCAGTCTTGGAGGGCTTTGTAGAAGCTATTTGTGAGATTAGATCAAAGTTTGTCGAGAATTCGCCAAGCTAATCAGTAGAATAGGGTCGGAATCTATATCGCAACTCTTGCTATTGCTCTATTGGTGGATGTAGGTCACATGGATTGAACCATTTTTCATTCCCATATGATCGACCGCCTTTGGTATTGTGAGATAAATCTCTCGTATTGTTCGAAACCTGCCCTGCTCCTGAATGCTCAAAGCGCATGATCAGTCAATCCACCTGATCACAAGCATTCTCAAAGCCGACGATTTCAACTGCAGAATCTTGCCCCAGCACAACTGAAGAATCAATATCCCAACAATGTGAAAAAAAAACAGAAGAAAAGAAAAGGATTAATGGAAGTAAACAATAGCAAACTTCCTTAAACCAATGCTGTCTGTGAACTAAGTCATGCCCTTGCCCCTGTCCTGCCTCTCCCCCAAACTCCACTCTCACCTATTTTTCAACATCCATGTAAAAATCGTAAAGGAAAGACAAGTTCAAATGTACAGAAAATTGTCGAATTTCTAGTTTCTACATCCTCTTGTTCAATGGAAACATCCGCGGAAAAGGTGAACAAGCAAGTTCTTCTATGCACCTTAGCGGGCATTGACACTCTTTCCTTGTCATTTTATCCCCCACCAGGTCTAGTGTTGTAGGTTCAGTGTTTTCTCCATTTCTAGAATGAAGCCTTCGACTTTGCTGCTCGAGAGGATCTTGATGAGGATGAGGACTTGGGGGATGAAGATGACTTGCTCTTTTTCCTCTTTTGTTTCTTGGGGATATTTGGGAGATCTGCTGGCACATTTTCTTTGAACAACTCGGACATTGATTGCTGTCCCAAGATTTGCTCAAAATCTACCAAAAGAAAATGAAGGACATCAGCGAAAAAGGGGGAGAATGTAGAAATCGAGAAACTTAAGTGAAAAACGGAAACAAAATGAAGAAAGGCAGATCATTTGCACATTAGTCATCACTTTACTTCAGGAGATATGATAGAATGCGCCACATTAGAAGTGCTTACGGATTTAAAGAATCAGAGAGATTCAACAATTTCTTTTTCAACATCTGCAGATCTTACAAATATCTTTGTCTACGAGGTTCTTTAACAGGAACCAGTACATATTTTGGCTGCTGTTTTTCCAATCATAACTGGAAATAGATGTTTATAAGTTTGTGAGATGTAGAATGGCAAAATTCATACAGCCATGTTCTTTAATAAGCCTCTACAAGAGAAAAGTTCATGCTAACATGAAGACAATTTTCAGTTCAAGCATTGAAATCCACCAATAAGAGCTAAAGCCTCACCACATCCCTTTACCAACCACTGAAGATAAGAAATTTAAAGCGTCTAGCAGTTGGATCATCGCTTACACATGGAATAATCTCTTCTTCCAACATAATCTTTGAGAGACAAATGTTATACACGAAGCGGGAAGTCAAACGACCAGTTCGCAACCGCAAGTCATGTGGATGGTGCGGCTATCAAAAGGGTGGGTCGTACACAAAGGTGCTACTCAATTAATGTACAGATCAGCGGATCAGCATCAAAGTTGATTCATTTCCATATTCTATGCAGTCATGAGCAGTTCACTTTAAAGCTAATGCCAGTTAACCTTAGTCAAGAAGATCAGTTTCGATGTACTTGCTCTGATGTGTTCTATGGAGATCTCTTACTTGAACTACATAAATGCGTACACCACATAAAATGATTTCACCATGATTTTAGGGCAAATAAAAAGTGACTGAACTTCCATGTTAAACCCCAAGTATAAATACTACGATCTTACTATCATAAGTACATGGTGAAACCCCGGGGACCACCAAAATCAGAAGACGTTCCCAAGGCCAAGAGTAAGCAGATTCCCCTTAATAAAGGAAGGATGCTCTCGTGACAGAAGAGCCAAACTCTTGCACTTCGAGGCAAAGAATCTTGAGAACTTTTTGCCCTTATCACCACAAAAATAAGCAACAGTAATGCTAAAACACAGGCCCTTGAACGTGCATCTGGCTCTGCTATTTCACCCGTGAAACAAAGCAGCCCTACTCATGCTTGTCTGTTTATGAACTTCCACATGACTCGAACAACTAGACTTAAACACACGTACAAGACAAGAAATGGCAGGCTAATTCCAGGAACAAACCTTGAGAGGACCATGTGGAACGAGGCACAGAGCTGGAGTCACCAGGATCACCAATGGTACCGAGGGAAGTGGAAAAATCAGGTGCACTCTTGAATTCATTCATCTGCATCAACATCATAGCATAAAGGACAATCAATCACCATAACCAAGAAATTCTTTTAGAATAAACAACCAGAAAAGCGTTCTCCTCTCATATTATTTTTGAAAAGATCACTCAACAGAGGAATAGAAAAAGACCCAGAAGCTGGAACGTGAAATGGATGTCTCTTCATCGATCCATCATCTTACTCACCCAACTGGGTCCAATCCCAGATGGACCATCCCATCCGATGTGTGCCACGTGTTTAACATCTGTTGGGTACCCAATTTCCATCTCCCTCTCCTTCGCAACTGGAACAGAACAGAAGCAGATCACCACCATGAAAGCAGCACCCGAAGAATCCAAGCAAAATACAGTCATGCATTATCAACAAAGCTAAAAAGTGTCATTTTTTTTAGAGGAGGAACCCGAAAAAAAAGAAAAGAAAAGAAAAGAGAACCCATTTGAGCAGAAGATGTGATTATTTTACCAAATATCTGGGAGATGTACTTGAAGCCTTTATAGATTCCCTTCATCTTGGTGGCCATGGGAGACGCAGCAAGCAAAGCAGGCCCCAATGCAGCAGTTGTAAGGATGAAAATGGAGAGCGAAATTGAGAGCAATTTATCTCTGACCAACCTCAGACAGTCACTCTCCCTGTCACCGAATTGAAAAAGGGAAAATGAAAAAGAAAAACAGAGATATTCAGTTAAGATGGAATTAGCATATCTGCATTTTTCCCTTGGCAATCTTGCAACTGCTTCATTAACTCAGGTTCTAACCCAATCTCCCACATGGGACCTAATTTGGGAAAATGTTCAGATGCAATGTTTGAGACTAAGAGGACAAGAAAAGAAGCTTTTACTCGCGACATTGCATAAAACACCAGTACAATGCTTTACCTTAAAATTAGTGGGCCAAGGTTCAGCAAAGACGCGAGTTTGTCTCCAACTCCTTCGACCATCGCCAAAAGGCTTCATTTTCCATTGTTCTTACTCAGTGTTTTTTTATCGAAAGCCAAGGAACAATGCACCAGCCTCTCTGTAAAAATTTCAAGAGCGCATGGCGAGCATGTACCGGAGAATAACCCAAAGAAGGCCACCGACAGAACAAAGAAGAGGAAAGATGTCAAGCCGATGCAAGATTGAGAAGATAATGAAGAAATTGGATCTCCCTTCTTCTTGTCTTCTTCGGAAGAACAAACTGGAGAGAGAGAGAGAGAGAGAGAGAGAGAGAGAGAGGGGTGGGGGGACAAGGTGGGTGAGCATGAAAACCTCCCAAAAGAGGGGCAAAGGAGGAAAACTCTGCAGGCGTGGAAGGAAGGAATTGATGTAAAGGTCAGTCAGACATTAAAGTACAAATGGAGGTTCCTTGCTTGTTTGGTGAGAGAAAGAGAAAGACAGAGAGGGGGAGGCCGGAGTGTATTTCTACAAAAATTCTCGATCTGTCCTTGAACTTGAAGGATTATTATTATTATTATTATTATTATTATTATTATTATTAAGGGAGTCTCAATTTCAAATTAATTAATTATGAAACCTTATTAAAATGAAGTAAGGAAAATCTTAGTATCGTTTGCATGATTACCAAATAAACGAGAGAGACCCCGGTTAGAAAATTTTGTTGTCGTTATAAAAATGTTAGCTTGTATGTTCCGAAAATTACAAAACAGTAGTCGTTATTTCTCAACTTATAGCTAAATAAATTCTAAAACACTGGCCTAAGTACTTTTATCAGGCTTCGAAAATAATTCTGTCCTCATACTCAGAATTTCCTTGCCACGATTGCAAGCTATCGTTGGTACGGTTGATTATCGATTTATCAAGACATATCTATTTACTGTTAAATAATAAAAAGATTGTATCTATTATTTCCATTCATATTTAACAAGTGTCATTTGCCACTTTGTGATAAGATTTTTGTGTTTATTATGGTTTATGGACTGACAATATAAATATTATGCAGTATTCATGTATTTTTTATATGAAGATCGACATAAATACATAAATTTGAAATTTAGCTAGTAAATGAAATTGATATGTTTTGCCATTATGAGAATGTCTTAGACTCATGTGAGTTTTTGTTCTAGCACAAAATCTGGGATTCATTTGTTTTTTTTTTTTGCTTACTAGTATTATTGTTTTTTTTTTTTTGCTTTTTGATGCTTTAAGCTATTTAATGAACTCACTTGCGCACCGCGTTAACTGACAAAGATTCGACGATGAATTGTGGAGGCCAATGTTGTTCGATGTCTGAATCTTGGAACAGTCAATGACTCATCGTAGTTTGCAATTTTCTGTTTATTTTGGTTCATTTTTTATTTAAGTGTACGAAATTTATAGTCTATACTTACGCCCAAATTACCAATATGACCACCTTTTCTTATGTATATAAAACATACATACATATTGATTATATTAGCTTTTTGTACTCATACGTGTCAATTTTGCTCCCAACGAGACACTATGGCTAAGTTTGGAAGGGGGTAATAAATGTAGAGGATGGAAATTTAAATGGAAAATTTTGAAATTTATAATTTCTTTGGAATGTAAAAAAAAATGAAAAAAGTTTGAAAGCTAGGGTTCAAATATATGAACGACAAATGGGAGTTTTAGTAATTTACAAAAAGGTGGGTTTTCAAGTTGTGAATTAAAAAAAAATACTTTCTTCAATGAGATATCATATACTTAAACTATCTTATTAGAGGCCTAAAGAGCTTAGACAATATAACTTTATTCTTTAGTTATTTCTTCTACAATTTTGGGTTGCTTTTATGTTTTCAAATCTGATTCTCTCGTTAGAAAGATTTGTAATATATGTGATAGGTGGATAATTTAATGAACTCATGGTCAATATATACGCAAAATAAGACGAAAATGACCTAGTGACTAGCAACCTAAAGAGAAAGGAAAAGGGTAAGAGTAGGAATGACGAAGAGCCGATTACGTGAATATTATTTCAAGGGATTATGGATTGAGATAATTCGAAAACTCGAACAATCTATAATCAACACAATCCCAATTGAAATTATCGCAATTCACTTAGGATAGATTCAAACTCGATCAATCAATCACACAAAAGTTAAACAGAGAATTTGGAGATGATTAGCAGTTGACAAATTTTGATCCTCCGTTTGTCATGAATTCCTCAATTTCTTCCTCTAAAAGAAATCAATGAGAGGGTCAACATTATTATATTGGTTCCTAGTTTGATAGACATCATCTTCTTGCCAGCTTTTGCTTATCATGAGCTTTGCTGTGGATGAGCCAAACTTTATTTCTCCTATAGCTTCGAAGTTCCATATGCCAACACAAATTCCAGAAAATTCATGGTTTGAAAATTTAATTTCAGGGGAAAATAAAATAAGAGAGGCTTAGCAAAAGATATTTATGTCCAGCCATAAAAGTATATTATATTTTTATAAAAATTTGATGACAGAAGATACTCTGCCTCGGCAGCCATTTTCAATTCTTTCGTGCCCGCCATATGATTATAGGAGGATGTTGATTTGTGACTAAAATAAATGCAACTTGGGTTTCTCATTCTTTTGGAATATGGGAATGGCTTGTTTATTGCTGTGCCTAAACTATCATGGCTGAAGGTAGGGGTGGGCAAAAAAATCACCATCCAACCAAATCGGATCGGACTGTACCCAACCGGCTAATTTTGGATCATAACTGACGTGTACGGTTCGGTTTCCGGTTCCAATTTTCCAAAACCAGCGGGTATCGGTTTGGTTCTCGGTTTCGGGTAGAAATTATCCAACCGGCCCAATCGAACCGGTTTTTATATAATATAAATAGGCCAATTATTTTAATGAAACCATCTCTTAAATACTTAACCCATTCGTAAAAAAAAAAAGCCTAGACTTGAAAAATAAAAAAAGACTTTACCCTAATTCAACTCTCTTCACACTCAGTCGCTCTTGTTATACAATTCAATTGCACATTTCTTTTTTTTTTTAGTACAATGGGCAAATTGTCACTTAACCGGTGCCATTGGATTGCTGAAAATTTTGATTTACAAGGTTAAAAAAGGAAACGAAAGTTCTGAGTTTGCCGTTACATAGCTATATTGAGTCATATTTGTGGGATTAATATTCAATTTAATTTTTTCATGGAACAAGCGGGTGACATTAGAACTGTAACCAGGATTCAACCAAGAACCGAACCGGACCGGTGGTTTGGTTCCCGGGTGGATCCATGGAACAAACGGTTGGTTCACAGTTCGCATTTTGCAGAACTGGTCCCTAATGGATGGTTCTCGGTTCTAGGGTAGAACCATCCATCCTATGAACCGATCACCTCTAGCTGAATATTATAGGATCCTTAGGTTTTTTTACACCTGTGTGCGCGATATTACATAATGTGTTACGATAAATACAATTGATGCACTTTTATTTACTGGCATGCTATGTCGTTGCGGTGTTTAGAATGCACTCCTCAAAAGTTTAAACAAATAGGAAGAGGAGGCCATGTGTATATAAAGAACATATTAACATTTCAGATAAGCGATGTGAGATACTTTAACAACCATGCAAGTTAGATTATGAATGACATATGAAAGTTGGAGACTCGAAATAAATTGAGGCAGAACCTGACTTTAATACCGTGTTAGAATGTTTCACCCAAAAAATTAAGTTAATAAATGAAAAGAGAATACATGTAAGAGCAAATGAACTCCTTAGACAAGTGATTGGGTCACTTTAACATGATGAAAAAATAATAAAAATCGTGCATATATTATAGAGCATCAAAGGATGGTCGAAGGAGAGACTTTTAGATGCTTTAGGAGCACTGCGTCTTAATCCATCTACGTCAATCGCCGTATTGAAAGTAATTAACGAGGAAATTAAAAACACTCGCGCCCGACGATGAATCTGAATGGGCAAAGATCTCGTGGTTCGAGAGCACATAAGAAAATTTTCTTCCTTCAAACTACCATTTCTCTCTTTGCGCAGTGCTTCTGAGCATAGAATTTCAACATGCAATGCACTGAAGTTCTTGCGACTGCTCCAAGGGATTTCCTACAATTCCTCGATGGTGCGCTTGGTCGTGTAAAGGACAATATTTTACCTCTTTTTGCGGCTTAGAAATGCTTGCTTGTATCCTTTTTTTTTTTTTTCCCAATGTATATAAGACTATATAGGCATAGATGGTTGCCGGCACGTTTAGGAGGTCTTGCTTCTTTTGGTGCAACACAATCTCAATCTTGCTGACTACCCAATGGGGCAATCTGTCGGTCGCCCAATGAACAAACCTCGACTTTAATAGGTGGCGCAAAGGATCTTCACATTCTCCCCAATCTCCAATGACGTATACAAAAAGCAAAAGACAATGTTTGTATAATCGATCGGCAAATAATGAACCAAGAACTTCTAAGATGTGACACGGGTCGCATAGGGCCAGGATTGTAGGTTTAATTAATCGCACAAAGTATCATACCTGTTGATCCTACAGTATTATTTCGGTACCCACATGTGGGACATTCGGGATTTCGATTCATGATGAAGGCTCATTTCATAATTATTAAAATCTCACATGGTAAACCCTTTGTGATTGTACTTTTGTGTATGTGATTTTTTCAAAATGACCCAGTTCATGATTTGTTGTGCATTATCTGTATGAACTCAATTACGAATAGATCTAGTCTTTGCTAGGTCGCGAGACCGACTAAGTAGATCAACAACTACTTGTATTGAAAGGTCAAGTAAGTAGATGATTTTATGGCATAGGATTTGCTGTTGAAGTCTCGATCGACAAATGACCCCGATGGCGATACGATAAGCATACCTTCTTGTCTTAAAAATTCCACTATATTGGACATTATGTGGATATGGACATAGATAGGGAAAATTATATAAAAAAAAAACCCTAAATCAATTAGAGTTGTGCCAATTAAATCCTAAATTTTTTTTTGTCAATTGAGTCATAAACCTTATGAAATTGTGTCAATTTAGTCTATTTAACTAGCTGAGGATCATGTGGCCCAATTTTAATAATATTTTATTATTTTTCTAAATTTTAATCTTTTTTTGTTATGCTCGATAAGGGGGCTCGCAATAGCCATGGAAGGTTGCTAGCCCCAACAAAAAGAAGAAAAAGACAAAAAAAATTATTAAAAAATTATATAAACAAAAAAATATTAAAATTTTGCCATGTCGGTGCCAATTAGCAAGATGGACTGAAATGATATAATTATAATAGTTTTAGAGCTTTTTTAGTAAGTTTCCTGACATAGATACGCAGCTACTTAGAACGTAATCCTTTGTATATGCATTGTATTCCCTATGTTTGGCTTTAACTATAGGGCATGAAAGCCTTCAAGTAGCACATATAATTATAATAGGTTTAGAGCTTTTTTTTGGTAAGTTTCCCGACATAGATATGCAATTACTTAAGAACATAATCCTTTCTATATTCATTGGATTCCCTATTTTTTACTTTAACTGTAGGGCACAAAAGCCTTCAAATAGACTGGAACTAAATCACCAGTGCTATGTCCCAATGGCGCGCGCACATATATATATATATACACGTGATGAAAATAATCTAGAATTAACATGCCTAAATAATATTCATATGACATGTCGAGGTCACTTTCGATCAAGTGCGACATTGGAGAAGGGGAGGCCTAATATATTTATGATTTCTTGGACAATTTTCCCCATCTCTCGTGTGCATCTAGAACACTGCTCGATGTTTGTCTCATGTATACATCGTTGTTAATTAACACCTTGCCTAATCACCAACCCAAACATCTCCTCCCCCACCCCTCCCCCCTCCTTCTCTCTCGTTCTCTCTCTGACGTTGATTGGTAGCGATGGCGATAGACCTTAGATCGAGTCTCGATCTGGGTTCTTGGAACATCTAATTGGTTTAGTGTTATTGATCTTAAATCAAGGTCGGCCTTCTCTGATCGATCTTGCTTTGCGGTCACAACGACGAGGCATGCAAGCGGAGGGTTGAGCATGCAGGTGGTTGGAAAGAAAGAGGAGGAGGAGAGCATCAGAGGAGGTTGCAAACACGGTGTCCAAGGACGCAGCTAGGGAAGGACGAGGGTGACTCAATAGAGAAGACGGAGGTTGCGCTCGTGCTCTCTCTATCAAAACAGCTGGTGCTGGCCTTGGCGAACATGTGATGGCGACACTACTTTTTCCCCGAAGTTTGGAGCTGTCTAATCGGTCCTAAAGGCAGTAGTCGAATGTCAATTTAATCTTAGGTTTTTCAATTTTATTTATTTAGTCAGAAACTAAGATGAGGGTGTCTCTATTCGAGGGTGACTCGATAGAGAAGATGAAGGTTGCACCCGTGTTCTCTCCTTGATGAACATGGTGATGGTGACTCTACTTTTTCCTGAAGTTGGAATCGTCTAATCAATCCTAAATGTAGTGGTCGGATGTCAATTTAATCTTAAACTTTTCAATTTTTATCTATTTAGCCATAAACTTTTGCTTGACATCATAAGGTAATCTATTTGGCCAATTTTCGTCAAAAATTACTCACATGGCCATGTGTCATATAGGACGTCTAGTGACTATTAGACCAACACATCATCATTTTCCAGTGAAATTGACCAAAAGAGTCACATTAAAATTTCACACAAAAAGTTTAGGATTAATTTAACATAATCGAAAAATTTGACTAAAACTGCGGCAGGATTTAGAATTAGTGGACAAATTTTTCCTTTTACATAAGGCATATGATAATAGGCGGTGGGCATTGGAAGGGACAACATTCCTTTAATCGAGTAGATGATATTACGTCAGTACGTTACGTGATGCCCACGGCAGAGTCTTAGATTTTCTGTGGAGGAAAGTTTTCATGAAAGGAGGGAAAGATCAGATTTTTCGAAGCTATGATCAATCATTGGTGGAGTACTTATCCCCGAGCTGAGAATAGTTAAGACTCGAATTTTGTCATTAATTGTTTCTTTAGGTGGAAGTTGGACTCGAGAAATTCTATGTTATACAAGTTCAATCAAGAATTTAATTGCTGGACAAGCATGCGATAGATGCTAACTTGCTACGCATAGTAGCAATTAGACTCCATTTATTTTGCAAAAAATGAATAGTTTAGAAATTACTTTTTCAAAATAATTATATGTATCACTCGCAAAAATGAACAAACGAACATTATTTTCATTGCCTACGCATACGTTTAGACATAAATTTTTATTGGTAATGAAAACATTCTCCATTAATTGATTATTTCAAATGATACAAGGAATCAAGAGTCATTTAGGGCACGCATGGTAACACTTCTCATCGAGAATTAACTTCTGATAGAAAAGTTGATTTTTCAACTTCTCACCAAAAGCAGAAGTTGATTTTCAACTTCTCTATCAGAAGTTGATTTCTGATAGAAAAATACATTTGAAGCGCGCATGGTAACGCTTCTCTGTGTCAGCGGCGGCGACCGGCGGTAGCTGCGAAGATTAGAAGTGATTTTTGAAGCTGAGAAGTAAATTTTTTTTTACTTCTCAAGTTGGCCAAAAAATCCAACCAGAAGTAGAAAATCCAATCAGAAGTAGAAAAGTCTACCATAAGTGAAAAAATTTACCAAACGGATTTCTACTTCAGAAGTGATTTTACCAAACGAATTTTCCTGCCAGAAGTTGATTTCTCTGCCAGAAATCACTTCTGGAGTGTTACCATGCGCGCCCGAGCACAAAGGTGGCCAATTATGTTGAGTATGTCTATCCATGTCAAGTATGTGTTACAAATTATGGCTCGGTGGTTATTTCATATATTGCGAAACTAAAGCCACCTTTGTGCTCGGGCTCCGAAACTACAAATTCAAATGCTATACATATTAAGAGTCATATATAGAATTAGTTCTTAAACGATGTGGCGGATTTCTAGTGACATTTAAGTAACCGAGCCACGTTAAACACCCAATAACACTCAACTGCATCACTTAGTAAATTGATTTTATAAATCAATCCTTTTTCCGTGATTTTTAGAGTCTTGGGTAAGAAAACCAATGTGGGTTTGAATTCGACACAATCAAACAACTAATAAACTCACAAACCAAAAATAATAATAGGAAAAAGAAAGAAAGAAGAAAGAAAGGGATCAAGAACAAGTGATTGTTGGGTTGGCCCAAACTTTAGGTCCTCATATGTGTTGGGCCAGTCGACCGCATCAAGCCCTTTCGTCTGATATGAACTTCCACGAATTTTGCCTTCGTATTTCAGCGAGAAGATGAACAGATGGACAGCCATGGAATCAGTGTTAGCTTCACAAAAAGTTACAAATCCAAATTTCTGCAGCAATTTCAGCCGTAGTTCAGACGAAACATGTCGTTCTGCACGAAGAAGCTCCCTCCCGGCGACGACGGAATCAAATGGAACATCTGCAGAAGCAAGACGTCGAAAAGCTCAACTGACGCTGGTTAACACCGACGAAGATGTGACTAGGAGATGAGAGAGACGTGACCTGACTAAACCTCAGCAGATGCTCCTCCCCGGGCAGTCTCAAGCTGCCGCTGACGAACACCACAATGCCGCCGGCCGAGGAGGGCTGCGAGTCGACGGTGCTGATGAGGTGCTGGCACTGATCGAAGGGCAGCTGGCTGAGCTTCTCAGCGATGGCCTGTGCTCCCACGACCCTCTGCCCTTCGAACGTCAGCATCGAGGTCGGCTGGTAGAGAGAAGGGAGAGAGGCTCTGTCTTCGTCAAAGAGATGGTAGTAGTGATCCACAAACGCTCTCCCCACTAGTTCAACCTGCTCCTCCATCTCTCTCTCTCTCTCTCTCTCTCTCTCTCTCTCTCTCTCTGGTTGTGAGGCTCCTGAAGAACTTATATATGGAATGTGCAGGTCCATAAAGTTGTTCACGCTTGGGCGAGGGATCAAGAGAGGCAATGAAAAGATGGCAAGGCTTCCTTAGGTGGGCAGCCAATTTTACCTTTATGCACCTCGCACTTTGAGCAGAAAACCCCAACCAAGAGTAAACCCTAGCAACGTAGCTCCCATTTGACAGCGGAGGGACCCAATCTGGTTGAAATAATTCATCCGTTCTCTCTCTTTTGAGAGATGGTCAGTCGTCTTCGCGATGAAAAGAATTGCTCACTTGGTCTTTATCAAAGTTTGATGGAACAATTGCGTAAATAAGTGTCCATTCGTTCGAATAAGTAGGATCTTTTTATGGCGCGAAGCCTCTAACTGGATAGATAAATTCCATCAATATTAGTTGAATACATTGAGTTCCCTAGCACATGACATGACATGCTGCCGGATCAAAAATAGTCTCTAGTACTAATAGTTTATAATGAAATTAGCTTGGTGACTCAATGAGTAGACTTGCATCTGTAAATTAGGTACACAATAAATAATAAGGCTCGTTCTCATCAGCTACATCAAATTCTAATAGATATGAGTCAAGTAGATTATTAGGACTTCTCAATAGCCGGAATTTTTTTTTTTGGAGGGGGGGGTTATTTTCTACTTCTGCTTTTGGTTGGACATTATTGGGTAGCTTTTTGTTACGGGCCAAACACAGCTAGCAAAACGCATCATTCGCTATGATCTTAGAAGGCAAGCGAATCACGTAAATGGGTTATGGATGGTGAAAAAAAAAAAACCCTATTAGATGAACGAGAGCTCTCTTACATATATGTGTAAAAATTGATTCAAGATACGATCTCTCGACTTCAATATAAGATAGAAATGATGAGATCGCATGAATGCGACCCCCCTTTTACGTAGGTGTGAATTGGGGACTAACCCCTAGAAAAAGGCAGGGATACAAGTGTAAATGAAGTGGTTTGCATGGTGGAGAATCCGAATCCCCCCTGGCGGCTTTTATACGCAAAGTAGGGGAGGCAGAAAGATGCCCAAATCGTCACTAAAAATAGCATAGGATGAAGCCACCACCGCCCTCGTTGGCATCTCTCATATATTCTCCCTTTTATTTAAGCCTTCTCTTTACACTTTTTCAGCTACTCTTTTCTATTTTCCATTCTTATTTTCGAACTAGGGCGAAAGAAAAAGGATAGGTGGGAGAAAAAAGAAAATAAGTGTCACCAAAGTGAGGGTCACTCGCTTCCCCTGATCGATTGTCTACATGGGGAAGTAAAGAATATGCCCCTTTCATTTGCAATAATTCTCCAGTAAAAAGGGATCTTTCTTTTTCCCTTTATTATGAATTTCGAGGCAGTATTGGAAAAAAAGCAATGATTTTGGGGATAGAACGTAAAGACAGACGCTTAGGCGTTAGGAGACCCTCTTGCCCCAGCTCTAGACACTCTACAATCCATTTTCAAACTTGCTCCTATTTCAAGTCAAGAGATGGATGAATAAGCCCATTCCACAAAATTGATCAGTAGCATCCGTAATGATTGAAGGGGTTGAAGATCAAGAAGTGATTTATATACCTGGTATCGGCCAAGTATTCTTCTTACTTCTTGCGGAAAGGAACTAATATGCCGAAGATATCAAGATTGATTTACAACATATATCAAGCGAGGTGTCGGTGTTTTATTGAATATTTAGAGGAACGAGTGGTTTTTGTAGGGGGCTCACTTGTTTCGGGACCCTATTGAAATTGACCACATTACTTAGGAAGTAAACATTGGTAAGATTCCTTAGCACATCTAGCATATTTTGAAGAAAAATCAACATTGTCTTGGCTTTTGAATCTCTCTTTGAGAGCGAGCTAGGTAAATTGATTATTTCACGGAGCGTGAGTAATCTTTCCACAAAATCTGGCCAAAAAAGGAAGAGTTTTGCAAGTAAACATTGGTAAGATTTCTTAGCACATCTAGCCTATTTCGAAGAAAAATTAACATTATTTTGGCTTTTGAATCTCTCTTTGAGAGCGAGCTAGGTAAATTGATTATTTCACAGAGCGTGAGTAATCTTTCCACAAAATCTGCCAAAAAAGAAAGAGTTTTGCAAGAAAGAAAAAGAAAAGAGAAGTGAAAGCGGAATGGTGGGCAAAAAAAAAAAGCGATTTATAAGTTGACAGCTGTGGGATTTGAACCCACGCCCTTTCGGACCAGAGCCTAAATCTGGCGCCTTAGACCACTCGGCCAAACTGTCTTCTCGCGGCTAAAACTCCTCGCTATTTGATAACATTCTTGGACAAAATCATATCACCACGTACGAAAACATTAGTTCACCGACACATAATGGAGGAGCACGTGCTCGGTCGCGTGCTGCATGTGTTGTGCTTGTGGTGTCTGGAAGGGATGCTCCGGGGGAAAGATGTTCTGTGCAGTTCGGCCGTTCAGCAGAATAATTTGATTCATTCGGCTGAGTGCTCGGCTCACTGGCACAGCTGGTCTCTATCGTGACTTGAGCTATTGTCGCTATAGCTTAAGTAAGTGTGGGGTCTCTGTTATTTACGACATATTTCAGGGCGAAAACAATCGATGCAGACACTGTCGACTATGGATTCGATCCACTGGAATCGTTCGTGGCTCGAGTTGCTGATCTCAGTGCAAAACGATCTGGCGGTTTTGATTGTGATCGGCCCACAAATTCGCTCTGCGTAAACAGACTTTTGAACCATTTGCTACCCTGTTGGATTCATCGAGTTCTCTAAAACACGTCGGTCCATTTTTCAGTTTTCCTCTCTCTCCTATGTGCCGTAATTACGCCAAAATTTATGGACGTGATAATTTTTAGATCTTGAATAAGTCAAGAGGGTAATCGACGGCTTCTTTACGGATGGACGCGAGCGGCATGTCGGTGACTTTCTTAATGGCCGCGAAAGTTCCTTCGGTCGAGAAGATCATCTCTTTAATCAAGAAAAAGCAGTCTTGCCACAATAAAGGGGGACCAACCAATCTACATAATCCTCAAAGTAAGAGCATTAAATTAATTAACCCTCGGGGTTTGAATTCCTCTTTTTGAGCCTCTTCTTTTAAAAGGCCAATTTGCAATTCCCTAATCGAAATTATTCAATTCAATCACCTTTTTTTTTTTTTTGAGGGGGGTTCTCCAAGTGGGCAATTATGTAATCAACATCCCTGACAGTCAGCATCTTCCCACACATCCAAATCCAGCTGTCGAGTCCAAGAAGTTTCTGAATTATTGTGCGTGGCCGATCAGTGGGGATCACATGAGGACAAGTGGACCCCACGTCCAAGATGTCCATTTTGATTGGCCCATGATGGGAAAAAATAATAATAATAATGATGGTCGCTTGGACTGGCAGCTGGATTTTCCTGTTCTAGATCTGTGAATTTTGGACATCAATAATCTGTCCCAGACCCAAAAATTACCGATTCAGCTCTAAACCAATCCTTCGGCCTTAAACTTTTCGATTTTACTAATATAAATTAAATCTTTTGTGCGATACTCTAATACAATCATTCCGACCTATTATCTCTAGAAGTCACCGACGTGACTATCCGTCATTTTGAATAAAGTTGCCCAAGCTCGATCATTGATCGTGTCAAATAAGATAATTGGGTCAATTCAAAATTGGCCAAAATGAATATATTGAAACTTCATAGAAATATTAAGGATTGTAGTGGCAAAATTGAAGAATCTATGATTGAATTGGTATCCATATTTATCTTTTATAAGCTGAATTACACTGTTATACTATCCTTTTTTTTTATCTTTTTTTTTTCCGGTTTTTGCATGGTCTTAAAAGGTCATACACATAAGGTGATTTAAAATCAGAAGTGTAGCGGTGAACTTTTAGTACACACCTCTCCTCCTCTTCTTAGAAGATACAGCAGAGAGGAGGAATCAGAAGCTTTCTTCATCTCTGCTTTCAGACCTTCCCAGCCAAGATTCTCAAGAAGACGGAGAGAATGGTTTCTCCATTATCGATTCTCGTCTGCATCTCGCTCATTCTTCTGGCCGAGCCCCGCTCGTCGGACGCCGCGGCACAGTCCAAGGGGTCCTTCGTTGACAACTTCAACATAATGTGGTCGGAAGAGCACTTCAAGACCTCCGAAGATGGCCAGATCTGGTACTTGTCGCTGGACAAAGAAACAGGTACCGCGCCGCCCCGGACTCGAATCCAAGTCTCTTTCCGTCTTTATTCATCGGTTACGGTGTGCATTCCAATCTGGAAAATGTCATGTTGTGACAGCGAAAGTGTTGATGTCGAACAGGTTGCGGGTTTCAAACGAAGCAGAGATACCGGTTCGGTTGGTTCAGCATGAAGCTCAAGCTCGTGGGAGGCGACTCCGCCGGAGTGGTCACTGCTTACTACGTAAGTTAGGAAACTTGCTTTCGTTCTTAGCCAAAATTTCGAGAAAAAAGGTTACCCGGTCAAGTTCTTTTTCCCCCTCGGATCGATGGTCGAAAAAACCGGCCTTCCTATCGAGCACCCTAAGTGCACCGGCCAAGATCAGGAAAGGTTAAATATTTCCAAGAAGTGATTGTGATCGTGATCAGATTCGATCCCGCGAACGATGCAGATGTGCTCGGAGAACGGGGCAGGGCCGGAGAGGGATGAGCTGGACTTCGAGTTCTTGGGGAATAGGAGCGGGCAGCCATATCTGATCCAGACCAATGTGTACAAGAACGGGACGGGCGGGCGCGAGATGAGGCACATGCTCTGGTTCGACCCGACCGCGGACTTCCACTCCTACTCCATCCTCTGGAACAACCGCCAGATTGTGTAAGTTCTCACCGAGTCAGTCTCTCTCTCTTTCTGGCTGGACGTTGATCCAGTTCTTGATTCCAGCTTGTGTCTTCATCGTTGGGCTGCACAGGTTCTTCGTGGACAAAGTGCCGATCAGGGTGTACAAGAACAACGGGGAGGCCAACAACTTCTTCCCCAACGAGAAGCCGATGTACCTCTTCTCGAGCATCTGGAACGCCGACGACTGGGCGACGAGGGGCGGGCTCGAGAAGACGGACTGGGCCAGAGCCCCGTTCGTGTCCACCTACAAGGACTTCAGCTTCGACGGGTGCCAGTGGGAGGACCCCTTCCCGGCCTGCGTCTCCACCACGACCAGGAACTGGTGGGACCAGGACGGCGCTTGGCACTTGTCCGACGATCAGAAGATGGACTACGCTTGGATTCAGCGAAACCTCGTCATCTACGACTACTGCAAGGACGACCAGAGGTACTCTTCTTTGCCTTGGGAGTGCTCGCTCAGCCCTTGGGATTGATCGCCAAAGATCGACAGCCAGTACGGATCGTCTGATGCATGCTCTTTTTTTCCCCCGTAAGATGCGGGACTCATTTTGCAAGTTGTGCTATTTATTGATTCTTGTTCGATTATAGATCCGGCGCAATAAAATCCTCTTTCGTCTGTGCCCATTCGCCAAATAGTTTTGACCGACGATGATGGTCTCGGGGTAAATGTCACTTTTTTGATTTACGAATGACAAAAGCCAAAGCAAAGATTGTGGGTAAGTTGAGCCACGAAATCAGCAGTTCCCCGAGCGGAAGCTTCTCTCTCTCTCCTCTTCCTACTCTTTTGCAAGTGAATTTGTGCATCTCTAGTCCTTTGCGGGAGGATAGAATTGGATCGGCCGGATTGGCTGTCGCTAACGGGAGCATTAACCCAATTGGATTGGCTGTCGCTAACGGGAGCATTAACCCAATTGGAGTACCCAAAAGAGGAACATAACCGTTGAAGTTGTTGCCTGCCCTCACGTCATTTGAAAACGAGTATTATATACATTTTATATTCACGTGGTCTTCCCTTCTCCCTGATAGCTTAAATTTTTTTGTTGGACTTTCTAACGTGA
The DNA here is from genome assembly GCA_016432845.1 of Psidium guajava. Taxonomy (NCBI): domain Eukaryota; kingdom Viridiplantae; phylum Streptophyta; class Magnoliopsida; order Myrtales; family Myrtaceae; genus Psidium; species Psidium guajava. The sequence continues at coordinate 29,069,654 of CM028232.1, read as the reverse complement.
TATTAAAGCTAGTGCCGTTAACGCATATAGGCTCACCTCCCATTAGTTAAATTCAGTGAAAGAAAAAAAAGAGAAGAAAAAAAAAGTAGAGAGCTAGAAAGAATGATATGGGTGAGACCATGGTTCGTCGACCGCTGGATGGCGACATTTGACTTTTAGTATCTCAGTCCCAAACCTCAACTTCTCTAGCTCCCCTTTCGATCCACGTTTTCCAACTCAAGTAAGGATCCTCGCTCGTCCTGCTCAGCTTTGCTATAGCTGATTAGGTACAGTGTATGTAGGCTCATCCTCCATTAGTGAAATTTCACGCACCGCTCGTAATCCGGCTTACACGTGAGAGGGGATATCCCAACTCAAGTAAGGATCCTCGTTCGTCCTGCTTAGCTTTGCTCCAGCTGATTAGGTATCGTGTATGTAGGCTCATCCCCTAGTAGTTGAATTTCACGCGCCACTCATAATCCGGCTTACACGTGAGAAAAGGTATTGAAGTTGTTGTCCCACATCAGTTGAGAATGAATTTTATATGCTTTTTATATTTCTGTGGCCTTCATTTACCTAATAACTTCAGTTTTTGGTTTGGACTAAGCTTTTAGGATAGCGAAAGGGATAAAAATGAACCCAATTAGGCCCCAAACATGGAGGAAGAGGCATTTTTATATTTATGTGGCCTTCATTTACCTAATAACTTAAGTTTTTGGTTTGGACTAAGCTTCTAGGATAGCGAAAGGGATAAAAATGAACCCCATTACACCCCAAACATGGAGGAAGAGGCGTTCTTAGAGAATATGTACAATTAGAATTAACTCACAAGAGAAGCCTTTTGAAGCAATAGGAATCATGAGGCTTGATATGAAGTGAGCCAAAAAGGTTAGTTCGTCGATTGAATTAATCCATGGTTGTCACATTATGATACAAGAATGGGACTCCCAAAGTAGGTGTATGATTTTGAGGATGAATCGCGCAAAGCTAGTAGGCCTATAATGGCTGAGTCCGACTTAGGTTGGGGGGGGATTAGTGGGTTGAGAGGGTTAGGACAAAAAGTGGCTCCTGACGAGCTTTCATAATGGAAAAAGAAGTAGAAATGAACTGAATTGCGCGTCAAATTAGGGTTGATTGATTCCAAATCCGGTCCAATCCTACCTAGAAACTAAGAATAGGATCGAAGGTTCCAGACTAGTCCAATTCGATTAGGTTTTTGGGTGATTTAGTGAAGCCGATTGTATGTGCTTGAAATTAATATTCATAATTTAAATGTATAGAAGCACATATAATAATTGGGAGTTTAAATAGTTTCTTTGAAGACTTAAAAAAAAAAAAATGGTCCCGGCACTTTCCAGTCCAATCAGTGATTTTTGCTCACCTTGTTTTTCCATGTTCATTTTTGCCCTTTCTCTGGATTTTGTTCCACTTGGACCCACGATTGGGCTCCAAACCTCAATTAGGGAACTTGACCCAAATGCACCCGAACGAAGGTCAAATTTAATAACTACAGGACGAAAATGCCCCTCTCCCAGGCTCGAAAGGAGCACGTGAGACTCACGTGCTCACCCTCGGACGAGAAATTTGGCCTCTGATTATCCGTATTTGACCAATACCAAAAAAAGACCCGTATTTGACCAATACGGGTGGACCGGGTCGGATTCTTCGAAAACGGGTTTGGTGCTGCACCGCCATGTTAACATTCCATCCTTACTCGCCGAGAAGTTTTTGGCGGAGAGAGAAGCGAAGATGGTGTGCGAAAAGTGTAAGCGCTTCGTCTTCCTTCCGTCGATCGATTCGTTCTTGCTCACGCGAAGAGAAGGAATCGCTTGTGCAAGCAGTAGTTGCGCAGCGTGATCTCGATTGCCGCTCTGCTGATTTCAGCTGCGATAGGTTTCGGGTATTTGGTCGTCTGATCGGGTGTCTGATTATGATTCAGGTGAGAAGAAGCTGTCGAAGGTGATAGTGCCGGACAAGTGGAAGGAAGGAGCCAGCAACATCACCGAGGGCGGTGGCCGCAAGATCAACGAGAACAAGCTCCTCTCCAAGAAGTCCAGGTTACCCTCTCTCTCTCTCTTTCCCTTTCTTTGGAAGACGACTTCCATCGAGTAGCTGTATCACTCTGCCGCGAGCTGTAGATGTTCTGTAGCTAGTTGATGCGATTTTTCAAAGATGTTCTAGTTCTGTGGTTGTTGGTTCTTGTCTTGGGGTGGGGTTTGAAGGTTACGAGGCTCTTTCCGCGAATTGCAATTACTAAGTAAGGTAAATTGCCACGACCCACATTTAGGAGAATTATATGTCATTTGGAAAGTGGCACTTTTAGAAAAGGAACCAAGTTGTTGTGGCGATGAAGTTATTATTATGCTTTTATTTTTGGGGAACTGTGTCATGTTAGTCCGTCTGGAGCCAACTCTTGGAGTAATTGTTTCTGGCTTTGTTGTCTTGTGAAACAATAGCACTTTTTCCCTGATTAATCTTGATATGAACCACTGGCATGTTAAAGTAGAAGAAATGTCTGACTGGATGTTGTGACTTTTGAAGCATTTTTAGATGTCATCGTTTTTCTGTTTCTTCTGTGTAATTCGTAGCTGTTGCTTGACTATCATTAATGGGAATGGTCATATGACTGTTGTGGATGCATCTGTTTGTCGATAGTTTCTATCGGTTAGGGCAGGATGGATGCTTTATGTAGTTCTTTTTGATACGTTGACTTCAAGCTGCTAAGGGTCCCCTGAATGATTGCTGGAATGCACTTCTATTTTAGTTTTTTTACTGCCTTGTCAGTCAGATTTTGGTGAGACAAATTACCTGGGGCGAAAGGACTGAGCTGCATCTAGTTGTAGTATTGCTAATCCATTCATTTCGCCAGTCAGTTGATGGGTGATGTGTACTGGGGTGTTTTCTTGAAGTTTATGAAATCTGGAAATAGATTCCGCACCTATATCAGTATGTAGTGCCAATGAGTATATTTTAGGGGAAAGAAGAAATATCCGGGTTGTTGTTACTTTTTTGTGTCTTTATGAAGTCAGTCCTGATCTTCCATCAATGTAATCTATTCTTTGGATTGGTTAAAAGCATTCTATTTTCTGATCGCATAAAAGTCTCAGTCAGTTCGAGTTAGTTTTTTATAGTTTTCTTGATTTTAGATTGCACTTGCTTGCAGGTGGACTCCTTATGGAAATACAAAGTGCATTATTTGCAAGCAGCAGGTGCATCAAGACGCCAAGTACTGTCACACCTGTGCATACACAAAAGGTGCTTTGCATTCGCAAGTTTGTGTATTCCAAATTTTTGTGCTGTTTTGGAAAGTTTAATCTCTTGGATCAAGTATGTTGTTGCAAGTGCTAATTTTCACTTTCTACTGCAGGGGTTTGTGCGATGTGCGGCAAGCAAGTACTTGACACCAAGATTTATAAACAAAGTAATGTTTAGTAGAACTATGTTGATCTTCTCTTGAGGATGTTATGACCTGTACTGCCAATTTCTTGCATGACTTGTAACCATTACTTTATTGAGAGCTTGCAAAGAATTTGTGAATGAGGCTGTAAAGTATGATTTTCATCCTGAATGGAATGCTTTGCATTTAGCTCTCTTCATTTTTCCTCCCTTTTTAACAAGCAAAGTTTCTTATGGTTGTGAAAATTCAGTATGCAGCATCCAGTTCTGCAGTCACCTTCTGCTTGTGACTATTGTATAGCAATTTTTCCTCTCCCAGATAAAGATTCTTAAATAGCTGCACGAAATTCTTTGCCATGCATTGTTGTGGAGGAGGATGGATACAGTTTGATTGAAGTTGTGTCGACCAGGCCATTCTTTATTCACTTCAGATTTTGCAAATGATTCAATGTGGTCTTGGTGATTCATGAAGGTCGCCTCTTTGGGGCCATGGCTTTTAACTAGCTCAGGTCTTGACATGTTTCGAAAGATGAGAATTACATGAAGCAAGTGTATGGACCTTGGGTCCTCACTGGTTACTTGATCGTGCAGCACCTGTGATGCCTTTCTTCTGTATGGTGTAGTAGTCAATATGTTGGACTTACATGCTGCTTTAGTTGGATTCGTTACTGGCGTTCTGGATGATGATGATGAGCACGATTTTCTGTTTGACTTCATACTTTATAGTACATCCCTCTAGTTTTGTTTTTGAGCTTGGTACATCTGATCTGAGGTCTAAAGTTGATATCTTCTGAAAGATTGCCCACGTCTTATACTTCTTTCTGTTTGTACCATTTCAACCATCTTTTAGCGAAAGTCAAAAGAGCAAATCTCTCCAATCTTGCGTGGTTTCACTTCCTTGGGAAATTGACGTGATTGCCATCTTCATACACACAGAGAACAATCTGTATTGGGTTAATTATTACTCTCCCAACCGATTTATTGTCTTCCAATCGTGAGAACAATCTGTATTGGTTAATTCTTAATCTCCCGACAAGAGTAATGTAGTGAGCCATCTCGCACAGCTTTGCTTGATTTGGCCTTTGATTTAATAACGTTACGTCATCCAAATATTGCATTCAAAACCTGAACTTTCTTGGGCGATCCCTTAGCAATCTTCTGAAAGATTGCCCCCGTCTTTTACTTCTTTCAGTGTAATGTCAATTTTTTTTCTTCTCATCATACTAATATTTTTGGCTCGGTAAAGCTCCTTGTCGCCGTATTTCGAACTCCAACCTCGCACTTCCACTCTCAAGCCCCTTTCGTTAGGCCGAGTGCTCGGTCCCTTTTCATACGACTCCTTTGAAGAAACCTCACGTGTGTATGTCGATTGATTTCAAAGTCTAAACGTTCATCGTATCGTTATCGCAAACACACTAGAAGTTCCAATTTGACAAGTTCGTACCATGTTATTAAACTTCAAGATATACCTTAAGGCACCCATTAGTGGTAAAGAAAGGGAGTAACAATTTCATATCATCAGCGACAGCACTAAGGACGACACATTTGTACACTACAGCTAAGGGGAACAGTATACATCAAGAATCTTAGGTCCTACTTGCAAATACATTAAACTTCGAAAAAAAGAAAAAGAAAAAGAAAAAAAAACCAATGGCCCTACCCCAACAATGATCACAAGCAAAGATCAACCGGCAAAAAAGGAGGTGAGAAACTCCATTCCCAAAAATCATATGAAATGACCCAGAACTCCAATGGGTCTAAGTACAGAACCCGGAGTGAGAAAAACCTTCACATCTTAGAGAAAATTTTCCTGAGCCAAGCATTCATGTCACTCTAAATAAGACAGTTATCTTGCTTTAGTACTTTTACTGGCTCGTTGAGTATCTGGAATTCCAGTACTTCTCAATTTCCTCAGCTGTCCTTCCTGGGATTCTGCCAGCAATCAGAGACCACCTGACCACGATTGATATAACTTAGGCTCAGCAATTTTATCTTTGTCGAAAAAGAGGAGATCATCAACGATGAAAAAGAAGCAGGAAGGAAGCAACAGAGCAGAGTCAGACCTTTCTCCAACCAGATTGTACATTCTGATTATGAGTGTCTCCTCATCTTCAGAGAACTCTTGCTTTGATTCTTCGCTTGTCTCTTCTGCGCAAAATAACCCAAGACCGACAAGATAAATATGCCGATATATAGAGAAGAAAACAAGTTCTTGGAAGCAGAACAAGGCCCTTGCATGTTGCGAGGTTAAAGGGTATGAACTAGTCTTGTTCCTGAATAATCAAATCTGAAAATAAAGTTGAAGCCCACCAAAAATTCACGGGATTCACTCCAATAACTTTACTTGAAATCTTGAAATAGGACCAGAAAGAAGAAGAGGGTTTGATTTGATTGGTGAAAGAAGAAAACTTCACAGGCAGGTTAAATTATAATCACACGCAGGGGCAAAGCTGATATACATGGTCAATCAACCGCAATCATTCCTAGACCTAGGAACATATGTTGATGGTGGCTTTACAAGAAATCTTGAAAAAGACATGAAACCCAGAAAGAAGACAAGCCTTTTTAGCCGAAAGCTGGAAACAAGAAGGAAGATAAATACGTCTAGAGTCAAAGCTAAATGCAAAACAAACAGGAGAAGAAAAGGATTGAGACATGGCGAATTAACTGGTCAAGATAGTTTACCTCTAGAGTCCACGTAAGTGTCATCAGAAGAAGAATGTTCAGAATCAGCCATCAGCGAGTAGTGTGAAGTAGACTTGCAGATCTCAAGGCCTTATATGTTGCCGTTCGTGGAATTTACAGAGAAGAAAGAGAAGGTGGGAGGGAATTTTCACTTGCTGTTGGGGCAATTTGGAGGCGCTTAAGTACTGGCGCTTATTAATAATGGATGAAACAAACCTTGGAGAAATCATATTCCCACAATGAAAAAAGAACAGAGGGAAAGCAAAAATTGGAAATGAAAATGAAAATTCCAGAGCAAAGACTGGATGGTGAAGAAGAAGAAGAGGAAGACTGGTAGTTGAAGCTGTGTAAGAAGCTGTGTGTGGCTCCTGCTGCTGCCTGGAGCCCTTTTCAGGTCTGATAGGTAGTTGAATTAGTTGGACTCATCTTTCACTTTTCCAGGAATTCTATTTTAATTATTACTTTCTTGGCCTTTTGCTGGGAATTCAGGCATTAAATAAAGGGATCGTTGAATAAAGAATTCCTGGATCTGGATAAATATGCTCTGGTGCAGTGTCCTGTTCTCCAATGCCCACCAAAAGCAGATTCCTGTGTGCTCTTCAATATCTCCTCCCCCACTTGCAGCAGAAAAGGTTCACAGCGCAAACCTTCACCAGATAAAATCAAAATATTCAAGGCCTCGATGAAGTAGAGGTGATTTTAACATGGGATGGGCAACAAGGACAGAGGGCTCATCTGGTTTTTTTTTTTTTTTGGTCTGCAAGAGTCGTGCTTTGATTTTTATTCTAGCATTTAAAGTAGAGTTAACAACGTTAAAATTACCAACTCGATACCCTATAATTCCCCAAAAAAAAATCCCAAACCGATATGCCACGTCTCATTTACTTTAAGTTAATTTCCGTTTCACAAAAAAATTCGGCCGGTATCCATGACCGATGTCTACACTTCGGCAAAATGTTTATGTTTATTACATGGGGATTTTTCACAACCTATCCGTTTATCTCCACGTTAGATCCGTTTGCTTGCCATTCGTCCTGACACGTATGCATTTTGAGTAGATAATTGACGAAATGGTAACAAAGTATAGTTACATAAGGAGTATCAATTTTAGTTTTTTTTTATTTGATAAAAATCAGTTTGAGGGTACATGTCATGAAGGGCCAATTTGAGATTTTTGTGAAATCAAAATTAGTTCGGATAAGTGTTTCATGATTGTACCCGCTTGAGATTTTTAATGGTACTAGTGCTTGAAATCAAATCCCAAAAGGCCTCCAACTTAAGATGAAATGGGCAGCAAGAGGCGGAGACCTTCAAAGAACTTGACTAGTGTCTCGAACCTAGAAATATCACTAGCCGAGCTTTTCTTTCATTAGATGCGATGGACGGAATCGATTGCATTCCAATCTTTCTTCTCTATTTGAACAATACATGAGTTTTGACGTCTCGTGAGGGGTTTTAATATAGGTTAAAATCGAATTACGGTAGCCCCATTTCTAGATCTCTCTCTAGTCTTACACTAGTAGGTCCAATTTGTGGGTTATTTCATTCAAGTAAAACAACGTACACTTTCCATTATAGGCATCTGATAAGTGCAAGTGGATCAAGAACATTATGAATTCCGAAGGAAGGGCAAAACGGAGGTGGAGAGAGAGATGAGACAAAACAGTACACCTCGGCTGGAATTTTTTTTTCTCGTACGGTGGTTGTAATGTCGGCATCGATGAAGGTGGTGGTGATGTGGGGACATGTAAGGAAAAAAAAAAAACATGCCTGCAAGCTTAGTTTAATTACATTTTACTATTGCAGGGGGGGGGGGGGGGGGGGGGGGAATAACATTCTTCAAGATAAGTACGCCAGCCAATTAACTAATGTCCCCGTCGCCTTTCATTTGGAAAGTTGTGGGGCTATTCGAGATTAACTTAATCACTAGAACCAAATAACGATGAACATGTTTTTTCGGTTAATTAAGATTAGACGAAACGGATCGATGGTTACATTCCCTTTGTTGTTTTTCAACCTAAGGACGAGGTTGTCGGTGTTCGAGCTCTAATTGAAGCCGTATACGGCAGATTTATAGCGTGGGATTAGAAGTCAAGATAGCCTAATTGGTGTTGATTGCAAAGGCCTTTCGCATTATTATTATATTCTTCTGAGCTACGTGATCTGCAGCTACGGCTTGCTGCCAATCTTGACCAGCAATTCGAAAGACGGAATCCATTTTTGGGATCCTCGTCGAACGATCATCGATCCTAAAGTATGCTTTACACATAAAATTTCCCACTCGATCTTACTTTTTAGCCGCCTATGCCTTTTCACTTTTTAGGTAGGATTACTGATGGTAATCTGATCTGATTAGCCTCCATTTGGAGAGGCTTGGAGCCAATTATAGCTATAGATGTACAAAACCTAATAACGGTTTAAATGTTCGGTTAACTAGAGGAATTACTTGTATCTTCAACCATGTATGATCACATGGTGACACTTAGATGCTTTCTTCATAGATGCGTTCATTCCGGAGTAGCAACTGTTAAAGGATGGAAAATTCTCAACTCTATTGATCTCCTCATTATATAGGAAAATGGGCTTAGGCTGCGTATGGTAACCATTCTCATTCTCTGATTCTGTTATCTGGAACAGTAAAGAATGAGATTCATGTTTGGTAACCCAAATAATTTTGATTCTGATTCTGTTCCCAGAATCAGTTTTAGAGAATCAGAATCAGTTTTAGAGTAAAATCCATAACAAAAAAAAAGTTGGTTCTGAAAAAAGAATCACTTTTGACAATCGCAAAACATAATGAAATCTCACATCTTTCACTTTTCCCTTTCAATTTTCTTATCACTTTTCTCTCAACCTATAAAAATAAATTTTTTTAAAAAAAATTAGAAATTTTTTTAAAAATCACAAAAAATTTAGAATTTCCTAAAAATAGAAAAAGCTTAAATTTTGCTAGTTTGACCTCATTTTCATAATTTGATGCCTAAATTTCCTAGATTTCCTAAATTTCACTCTTCTACAAAAAAATATTGCAAAAGATGAGGGTATCCAATATGCAGATGGTAACATATATAATCATAGCCGCGTGTCACAAAATATGGCTGTCTACACGTAGAACTGGAGCCAAACACCCATTTGGATTTAGGACAGAAATTTCAAAATGATAATGAAGGACTCGTATTTCATATGAAAGCGGACAATTTGGTCTTTTTTTTAGTAGATAATTTTTTATTTGGTTATTATGTTTGTATGTATTTGGACAACGCAACATTAAAGAAAAAATGAGTCCTTAATATGGAAACGTGTCTCATGCTTCAATCAAACTTCAAATATCATGTATTAAAATTTGTGTTTCATTTATGATATGCTAAAAAAATAAATGTATTTTAAATTATTTTTGTGTGCATTGGAAATTAGCCTTCATTTAGGATGAAAGTTTACAAAGTAATTGCATAGTTATTTGACTTAAATGAAAAAAAAAACTAGAAAGAGAAACAGTTTTTTGAAATAAATTTTGTGCAGTTATCAAACGCGTTTCTGGTTCTTCAAAACTCACCCAGGAACAGAATAAAAAAAAATTTATTTTAATCAGAATCAGTTTTTGGGATCAGAATCGTTGCCATACGCAGCCTTATTTTCCCTTTTTGTAGGCTCGTTTGTTTCGTGAAAGTAAAATGATTTGAAAAATATTTTTTTAAAAACAATCGTCTATATATCTTACAAAAATGAATGAACAAAAAATATTTTCATTATCATCGAGTTATTTATACATAAATTGTTATCGAAAATGTTTTCCACTAGCGATTGTTCTTAGAAAAAAGCAATCGTTCTTAGAAAAAAAAAATTTAAAACATTCAATTTTCACTAAACAAATGGAACCTTAAATTCACAAACTTTTTCTTTGAGTAATTACTTCTATTTGTCTGCTTGCCGTATTTAAAATTTACCACTTTTTTGTTTTAGAATTGCTATCCCCAATAATTATAACGATTACCAACTTTTCCTATAGTAAATTATAAGCTAATTTTGCTAGGAAAATTATCAAAGAAAGTCATAAACCTATTGTACTTGTACCAATCTAGTCTTGAACCTTTTAATTATGTCAATTGAGTTCTAAATCTTTTGACGATTTGCCAATACAATCAATTAGACAAATTTGATCAGAACTTGCTGACATGGGCATCGATCATCTTATAGGCATAACTAGTGTTGACATGGAGAATTTTTTAAATTATTCTAAATTTTTTTTACTACTTTTTTTTTCTTCTTTTCTATTTTTTCCCTTTTTTTTTTTTTTTCAACTGTTGGTCAACGAGTCGCCGACTGACCTTCCTAACCACAAGCGAGGTTTAGGCTAGGGCCTCCACCCTATGCCATCTCCAGACAAGGGACTCCGGACCCTTGCTGGCCACAGGTGAGGGCATCGGGCCCCCACTCATATCCACAGGAGAGGTCGTGACCCTAGCCTGTTGGCTAGCAAGGGCCGCGATAACCTTGCTTAGTCTAGGCAAGAGCCATAAGTCCTTGACGCTGTCGCAGCCACATACAAAGGCTGTGAACCCCTCGGCCTAGGCATTTAAGCCCTCACCCATGACATCCTCGTCTAGACTAGGTGAGGGTCACTAGCTTAGAGTTGTAAAAAAAAAAAAAAAGAAAAGATAAAAAATAAATATTAAAAATATTAAGAAAATTTAAAAATATTGAAAGAATTATAAAGTTTGTTAGCATCAGTTGTGCCACTTAAGATACTCAACGTCTATGTTTAGGACTCAATTGGCTGAGTGGATTGCATTGACAAATTGTCTAAAGTTTTAAGACTCAATTGATAAAATTGTTTGACCAAAAAAGAAAGATAAAATTGAATATGACAAAAAAAAATAAATCAATTGAAATGCTTATTGAATTGATACAAAAGCAATATGTTTAAGACTTTTTTTTAAAGCAACACTATTTCCATTCCTATTTTGGCTAAGCCACTCCTTTTTTCAATTAACAGACCAAAATGTCCTCTCTCTCTTCAATTTATTGTTTCTTTTTTCATCAATCAAACCAACATAACTGCCTTTATTTCTATTTTCGCTCTTAAATTATCAATTTCACAATATATGTGTCAAATTAGACCCACTAAAATAGCATTGTACCATGCATCATTTCATCTTAATTTGTGTATCTTTTTTTTTAATACAAAAGTTGTATAAAATGTTACAAATTTGTAATTATAATGGCTTATGAACATAATTAACTAGCTAGTTTTTATGAAATAGCTTGAGGGAAAATTTCAAAGTTGAAAATTAACATTCAATCTAATTGTCTAGTAGAATTTGACCTTGCGGATGATTTTTTTAGAACAATTTGTAGGTTTCTAAAGTTAAATATTGCTCATTTGTGCCTTCTTTTGAGCTTTTCACATGTTAATATGAATCGCACTTTATACACATTTTGCACTTTCAAACTCGCATCAGATTTTCTTACGGGAAGTTTAAGCATATCTTAAAGTTCAACATTAATTGCTCTTTCTTTATAATAGAAGTTGAACAACAATAAGTTTCATGTTTTTTTTCCCTTTACGCATTTATCCTCTGTTATATTTAGATGTGTATAAATATATTTGACCTTTGATCATGCGTTTAAAAAATTAACATTTTCCATATTTTGATCAATTTTTCTTTTCAGTTTTTTTTTATGAAGATCAACTGAATAATTAAATTGAATTTTGATTTCAACTTTGAAATATCGTTTCACACACACTACTCATAAAAAAGAAAGAAAGAAGAAGCAATTACTTGTGTGTTCATAAGCTATCATAAATAGAATTTTCTTGTAAATGAAAATATGAGACCAAACAATAAAATTGAAAACATTCTCTAGGCAAAATGATTATAAGATATGGTAAATTGATATGTAGATGGTGTGAGGAACATTTGTATTGTGAATTTACTAAGAAAGATGAAAAAAATAAAGGTAGTTTTGTGGATTAGCCTGAAAAAATAAAAGAAACAAAAAATTGCAGAGAGAGGAGGAGGATACTTGAGAGAAAAGGAATGTCTTAGCCAAAATAGGGGTGAAAATGGCGCCATCTTTTTTTTTTTTTAAATTACTTTCCCTAATTTTGCTTAACTAATGCTTATTTGAGTTTGGGCTTACCGATCTTAACTCGCCTTTTAACACAAATTTTCTCCTATAACTTTGTTCCCATGCTTAAATTTACTAGGCATTACGTGAATTATCAACTTTCTTTTGTATGACTCATTCGGAGGTTTGAACTCATGACCTTTTACTATGATAACAAGTGAAATTTTGTGAGACCATTGACAGCTGTTCTAGAAATTGAATCTATTTGATGAAAGCGTGGTTCAATACTTAAACGCTAAGTATCAAACACAAATTAAGCCCAATAACTTTTAATATTCATAGTCTGACCGTTGAACTTGCAATTTTAGAAAACCATACCCAAATCATTGGGAATTAAGTTGGTACCATTCCATATGTCCAAAGAAAGTGGAATTAGTCAAGCCCAACCCGGATTCCACTCAATGCATTATAGAAAGACGCGGAATTAACCCGGAAGCCAAAAACTATATTCAAATTCAAGACAACCCAAAATTTCAAACCGACTTGTCAACCCACCCCTTTTACCACTGTGAGAGAACACGTTATACCAGAAAACAAACTTTCATCTTCAACAGAACAGAATTCCTCAACAGGTAAATATGTTAAGGTGAATGTAGATGCTATTGAATTAGATAGTGTACAAGCGGGTTTGGTCTGCTTGCATAGCCTGAGATAGTGCAGGTTTTGTTTATTAGGGGCACAATTAGTGAGGAAGTCCAGGCAACATGATAGTCCTTTAGTGGAGGCAGCAGCTGCAATGGTAAGATTTTGAGTTTGATTTGTATTGGAGATGGGATTCATTCCCAGATGTAGTCATTGGAAGTGATTCTGCTAATTTGGTAATAGGGGCGTTACTTTTGTTTTGGAGTTGGATTGTCAAGACATCACAGAAGCTCTCACAGATCCTGACCAGTGTTCGTGCGAGATATCCCTGATTATTGCTGAATGCAAACGTTTAATGGACCTTTTCCAGCACTGTCAAATAGTCCATCGTAAAAGGAGACTGTTTCTGACCGAGATTGCCTTTTCAAAATGTTCATTCCAATGGATCCCAAGAGCTGAAATTGGAATTCCAACTTCAGCATCTCCTGTCCATCTAATTCAAAGTTCTTCTCCTTTCTTTTCTTTTTATTTTATTTTATTATTTGGGCAGAAATTTAATTTGAGTTTGTCCATATAGTTGAATCATTGCACGCGAATTTGACTTCCACCTCTCCAACAGTGCAAGTCAAAATGAACGGCTGTTTCTGTCGACATCTTTCCCTGGCGTGCAGATCGACCATGTGGTGACAACAATCCTCTGTTGCAAAACCATTCATCTTTCAAGATTTATCTCTTGGAAAACCGTTCTTGTTGTCGATTTCCACAACGTCAAGAGATTTTCGTGGGGGAGTTTCATGTTACACAAAATGCCCCCCGTTCCAATTTAAGCATCAGGAACATGAATGACCTTCCCCTTCGAAGGCTTCATGGTTCAACTGAACTCTGTAAGTCCAACCATGTAAGGCCAGTTGGCCAACATGAAAGTCTCGCAAGCACGTTCATATGGTGACGCGGTGTCGTTTTTGCATCTAAAATGGCGCAAGTTTGAGTTATATTATCAGTACTAGGTAGTCCTAACATCGTTGACTGTCTGGTAGGGGGGTTTTGAGAGTGCCCATCTTCCATCAGGTCTTGGATTCCATATCCGTACCATCCTCCTCTGCATATACATCTGGCAAGAAACAAGCAAAAGAATGATTAGGGCGTACATCTAATCTATCACAAGAGAATGATTTGAGCGAGTCCTATTGGACTGGCCCATGACAGAAGTTCGACTGGGGATGTCCCTTCACTTCTCCGATCCACTGATATAAAAAACTACCTCCAACGTGCTGTGTTTTACCGGTCACCGACAATCTGCGTTAATGCTTAAAGCCCTTGCTCATCCAGCAGTGAAATGGGCATACACATTAAACATGTAGATTCAGGACACGGACAATTCAGCTGACAATTTGAACCTGCGCACATGTCAAGCTTTATCGTTATGACAAAAAGGAAATATAACAGCATCCTATACAGTACCCTAAATCACTTTGATCATTCATACAACCGCCATGTTTAGGCTCATACAAAGCTCTCAAAATGGAGAAAATACATATATTTTTTCATAAAGTCCCCAAAATCCTTACATTGGTCTTAGATTTGGTTCATTGTGTAGTGGATAGAATCCGTTGCATGTGCAGAATAGCGAGGCCGGCTGCATCCTCTTCAATTGACGAACTCTCAGGATAAGCTTATTCCGTGACGTGCGAGACCAATTGATTCTGTACACCGCATCAATAAAAATTCATCAACACACCAGTCACATGGACTACCAAATATTCACCTCAGAAGCCGTTGCGCCAAAGCGAGAAAGCGCCACATACCTTTTCTCTTCCCCTTTCGGTGGAGATCGAGGTGGAGCACGGACTCGTTGTCAACGTCGTACTCGGCGAGCGTCCGGACGCCGTTCTTGAGCTCCTTGCCCGCGAAGATCAGCTTCTGCTGATCCATGGGGATGCCTTCTAGGTCCTGTATTTTGACCTTCACGTCGTGGGTCGTCGCTGAGCTCTCAACTTCGATGACTACGGTCTTGCCCGTCAAGGATTTCACGTGGATCTGGATCTGCATGGTGAAAGGATAGTAACTGAAGCGGAACATCGTGCGAGAATATATCTTACCGAACCCCGAAAACTTTCCAAGGCCTAGAAGCGAACTGTGCCAAGATGGCGAAGATGCCGAGTGGAAGAACAAGATCGAGAAGTCTCGATCTCGTTCGAACCTGAAGAGAGCTATGCTAATTGTTGCGGAAATCAAACGAAGAACAAAAGCGGAACAACGAGATTTACGTGGTTCGATCAGATTGATCTACGTCCACGGGCGAGGCAAAACGAAATTCCACTATATCAAAAGGAGAGTACAAGTCCAATGAAACCCTAATCACAATATATATATATTGTGTCTTAAAAAAAAAGGAAAACCTAATTCCTCTGGGTTTGGGCCTAAGGCCCATTCAAATAATATGTCAAAAAATTCAAGACATATTTAACAATTCTCCACCTTGGCTTGAATTTAATCATCAAGAAGTCGAACATGTTCTTCCAGCATCCCTAAGCCTACGTGAGCTAACTCGGTGTAGGAAACAAGGGATGTAACAAAGGAAAGAATATGTCCTCTTCAAACAAGGTAGAATTTCCTTCACCTCGCCACCAAGCCCCAGAAAGGGGCAAACCTCAAACAGGCATGCCAATCAAGTTCAAGCAATGCTTAAACTTGTTGGCGGGGATTGACTTGGTTAACATATCAGCAGGATTGTCAGCAGTGCCAATCTTCTTTACCATCATATTTCTCTCAGCAACTGCATCTCGAATAAAGTGATATCTGACATCAATGTGCTTAGTCCTTTCATGATATGCTTGATTTTTAACTAAGTGTATAGCACTCTGATTATCACAAAAGACAACTGAATTGTCTTCCTGCTGGAGGCCAAGTTCCTGAACAAGATTCCTTAACCAAATAGCTTCTTTCACTGCTTCTGCTGCTGCCATATACTCTGCCTCTGTAGAAGACAAAGCGACTGTCGACTGTAAGGTTGACCTCCAACTAATAGCTGAGCCAGATAGCGTGAAAAGATAGCCAGTCAAAGATCTTCTTTTATCAAGATCACCTGCATAGTCAGAATCCACAAATCCCACAACTGAGGTACCACTTGAACTATTTCTATCAAACACCAAGCCTAAATCTGCGGAACCTCTAAGATACCTAAGTATCCATTTTACTGCCTGCCAATGCTCCTTTCCAGGGTGAGCCATATATCTACTTACCACACTAACTGCATGAGCAATGTCGGGACGAGTACATACCATAGCATACATCAAGCTGCCAACTGCACTGGAGTATGGGACATGAGACATTGCAGCCTCCTCATCTTCTGACTGAGGTGAATGTAGAGCTGAGAGTCTAAAATGAGGTGCTAATGGTGTAGTAACAGGTTTTGCGTTCTGCATGCCAAACTTCTCAAGTACCTTCTCAATATAGCTCCTCTGTGATAGATATAACTTTCCTGCTTGTCTGTCCCTTCGAATTTCCATCCCTAAGATTTTCTTGGCAGGACCCAGATCTTTCATCTCGAACTCCTCACTGAGCCGTTTCTTCAAGATCAACACATCTGACATGTTCTTTGCAGCAATTAGCATATCATCAACATATAAGAGGAGATAGACAAAGGATCCATCTGAACCCTTCCTGAAGTAGACACAACTATCATAGCTGCTCCTATGATAACCACTTCCTATCATAAAGCTATCAAATCTCTTATACCACTGTCTTGGAGACTGCTTTAAACCGTACAAGGATTTCTTCAATCTGCAAACATGGTCTTCCTTGCCTTCTACATAATAGCCCTCAGGCTGGGCCATATAAATAGTCTCATCAAGGTCACCATGCAAAAAAGCAGTCTTCACATCAAGTTGCTCAAGCTCAAAGTCAAATTTAGCAACTAAAGCTAATAACACACGGATGGAAGTGTGCTTAACCACAGGAGAGAATACCTCAGTATAATCAATTCCCTCCTTTTGATTGTAGCCTTTGGCTACGAGTCGTGCCTTATATCTAGCATCTTCAACACCTGGAATTCCTTCCTTTTTCTTGAAGACCCATTTACACCCAATGGCCTTTTTTTCTTTAGGCAACGACACCAAGTCCCAAGTCTGGTTCTTGTGAAGTGATTCAAGTTCCTCAACCATAGCAGTAGCCCATTTTTCTGATTCTACGCAAGTAACAGCTTCAGTATAAGTAGA
The DNA here is from genome assembly GCA_016432845.1 of Psidium guajava. NCBI lineage: Eukaryota > Viridiplantae > Streptophyta > Magnoliopsida > Myrtales > Myrtaceae > Psidium > Psidium guajava. Next base: position 29,052,666 of record CM028232.1, on the reverse strand, counting down.
GGGTTCATGAATACCCATACCTTCTGCTGTCGTGAGAGCATAAGCCACTAGATCAGAGTATCCATATTTTTGAGGAGGTCGAGTCTGCCTCCTTTCTCTGCCAGTAGCAATAGAATATGGCTGCTCCACCTCATCTACAACTTCCTCATCTGAACTTGAATCAACAGTAACACTTTGTTCGCTTAAATCATCTCGAGAGGTTTTCTCTGAAAGCTCCACCTGAAGCTCCACCTTATTCATATTGCTCTCTGGCTTTCCTGCATGATCATCAACAACCTTTCTTTGATCAAGCATAAGCATTTCATTAAAAGTAACATCCCTACTAATAATGAACTTATGCGAGTTGGATTCCTGACACCACAAACGATACCCTTTTACACCATCAGCATATCCAACAAAGATGCATTTTCTTGCTCTAGGTTCTAACTTACCATCCTTAACATGATAATAAGCAGGGCATCCAAAAACCTTTAGATTAGAGTAATCGCAAGGCTTACCTGACCACTTCTCAAAGGGAGTCTTGCAGTCTATTGCTGTTGAAGGAGAGCGATTAACCAGATAACAGGCTGTGTTAACAGCTTCAGCCCAAAAGTCTTTTTCCATGCCAGCATTAGAGAGCATGCATCTTGCTCTCTCCAAAAGGGTTCTGTTCATACGTTCTGCCACCCCATTCTGCTGAGGAGTGTGTCTAACTGTACGGTGTCGAACGATACCAGCATCTGCACAGAATTCATTAAAATCGCCACTGCAAAACTCAAGACCATTATCAGTCCTAAGACGTTTGATCTTCTTTCCAGTCTGATTCTCAACAAGGGTTTTCCACTTTTTGAAGGTTTCAAATACATCACTTTTCTTCTTCAGAAAATAAACCCAAACCTTCCTGGAATAATCATCAATGAACGTCACAAAGTAAAGAGCACCACCCTTAGATGGAACCTGTGCTGGTCCCCATAAATCAGAGTGGATGTAGTCAAGTGTGCCCTTTGTTGAATGTGTGCCAGTACTAAAGCTGACTCTGCACTGCTTGCCAAGAACACAATGTTCACAGAAATCTAGCGAGGTCGTCTGCTCTCCACAAAGTAAACCACGTTTACTTAAAACCGTCATGCCACGCTCACTCATGTGGCCCAAACGCATATGCCACAGTTTTGTTTTATCATTATCAGAAACAGAATTAGATGTGCCAATCGAAGGACCCATAACCGTGCTACCCTGTAGATGATACAAGTGGTTCACCTTGCATCCTTTCATCACAACTAGATTGCCTTTGGAGACTTTGAGAACTCCACCTCCACCTGAGTACATACACCCAATGGAATCCAAACTGCTCAACGAGATAAGGTTTCTCTTCAAGTCTGGTATATGTCTAACTTCAGTTAAGGTTCTTACTACTTTGTCATGACATTTAATCCGAACAGTACCAATACCCATAACTCTGCATACAGCATCATTACCCATCAAGACTGATCCACCATTTATTTTTTCATACGTGGTAAACCATTCCCTATTTGGGCACATATGAAAAGATGCTCCAGAGTCCAATATCCAAACATCATCGGACAAACTAACAACAGAGCATGCAGTAAGAACACTGTCTGACGCCTTAGACTCATCTTCGCTAGCAACATTCACCACATCTTGTCTTTGAGCATGCTGCTTACCTTTTCTCTTGAGCACAGGACAATCTGACTTGTAATGTCCTCTTTTGTGACAATAATAGCACTCCACGTTTGTCTTATCGGCAGGTGGCCTAGATTTTGATCGACCAACAGATTTCCCTCGAGGAGCTTTATCCCTATTCTTGTTCCTGCCTCTCACAAATAAACCATCTGCTTTATTTTCATTAGTATTCCCATTCAGTTTCGTTCTCAATTCAGCAGAATTCAAAGATGCTTTAACATCCTCCAAGGTTATGGATTCACGTCCATAAAGCATCGAGTTCACAAAATTCTCATATGAAGCAGGCAGTGAACATAACACAATCAAAGCTTGATCTTCATCATCAAGTTTAATATCTAAATTCTTCATATCAAGAACAATTTTATTAAACTCATCCAAGTGTTCCTGAACAGGCGTACCTTCGCGCATCTTTAGGGTGTAAAGACGCTGCTTCAAATAAAGTCTCGACGTCAAAGATTTCTTCATGTAGAGACTTTCCAGTTTGCTCCAGAGACCCGCAGCTGTTTCCTCATCGGCGACTTCTCGCAGAACCTTGTCATCCAGAGACAACTGAATCGCGCTATGCGCCTTCTCGTCCATCTCTTCTATTTCTGCCGAGGTCATGTCATCTGGATACTTTCCGTCCAGCGCCCTAACCGTACCCTCCCTCCTCAATAAAGCTTTCATCTTTATTCTCCATAATCCAAAATTATTCTGTCCATCAAAAGATGAAATCTGAAACTTCAGAGATGCCATCTAAAAGAGCCCTTTGATTTGGTATCGGGTCGTCGGGGGTTGTCGGGACTGTTCTGGTCTGGTCGCCTGGAGGTGGCCGAGAAAAGTGGCCGAGCGCACGGGCCTTAGCCGAGAAAAGTGGCCGAGTTCACGGGCGTTGGCCGAGAAAAGTGGCCGAGATCACGGGCGTTGGCCGAGAAAAGTGGCCGAGATCACGGGCGTTGGCCGAGAAAAGTGGCCGAGATAACGGGCCGAGGCCGACGGAAGTGGCCGAGATCACGAGTCAAGGCCGACGGAAGTGGCCGAGGACACGGGTCGTGGCCGACGGAAGTCGCCGAGAGCACGGGTCGTGGCCGACGGAAGTGGCCGAGAGCACAGGTCGTGGCCGACGGAAGTTGGCCGAGATCACGGGCCTTGGCCGAGGGAGTTGGCCGAGCGTAGCGGACGTGTGGTCGGCCGACGCAAAACTCTCACAAAACGCCGCCCTCTTTCTTCTTCGTCTCTTAACCAGGCTCTGATACCAATTTGTTGCGGAAATCAAACGAAGAACAAAAGCGGAACAACGAGATTTACGTGGTTCGATCAGATTGATCTACGTCCACGGGCGAGGCAAAACGAAATTCCACTATATCAAAAGGAGAGTACAAGTCCAATGAAACCCTAATCACAATATATATATATTGTGTCTTAAAAAAAAAGGAAAACCTAATTCCTCTGGGTTTGGGCCTAAGGCCCATTCAAATAATATGTCAAAAAATTCAAGACATATTTAACACTAATCTTCGTTGCCTCGGGGAGGTTTGGGATTGAAGGGGCTCTCTAGAGGAGATGGTGAAGAAGCAAGGGCTGGTGGGCCTTGTTTCTTATAGAGCTGCGAGGTTGACTCGGTCAACCGGGGAAAAAAACCGGTTTTCATGGGTATGATGACACGTGTAAGAGGGACGTTGGGGGGATCGTCCCGTGACGAAAGTTCCCCGCGGCTGCCTATAGATACAGTCCCACTTCGGACTTTGACAGCCCTTGTTTTTTTCCTTGTTTTGTTCTGAGTGCGGGCCCCACTCGCTCGTTGCCGTCCGATCGTCCTACTCAAGATTCGGACGATTGGATATAGCGACCGACCCCCTCGACCGGCTCTATATTTTTCCATGGTAGGTCCCGGTTCAACCCGATCGGATCCACCCGTTTGAAGAATTTACAAGAAAAAATCAAATTAATTAAAAAGTGTCGACAACAACAGCTCACCCTGGGACTTTGACCCGCTTCTTTTCTTTGGTTTTGTTCCCCTAGCGCGGGCCCCACTCTCTTGTTGCCGTCCAGTTGTCCTACTCCAGGATTCGCGATTGATAAAGCGACCACCTCGACCGGCTCTGCATCTTCCACGCAAGGTCCCCGCTCTTATCTGATTTGAGCCAATCGTTTGATGGATTTATTTAGAAAAAAAAAAAAATTCTAATTGCTCCTTCTCGATTTTCTGGAAACCAACATTGCACAAATTAATAAAAAGGCATCGATAACATCAAACCTGAGAGGCCAATTACCATTTTCTCCTTGCCAATTTAGCTGTATTAGATAAGTCGCTATTTATATAAAACCTTCATGGTTTCATCGTCCTAACACCTCCATCAAGTAACCCCGCCTCCACCTTACGCCAAAAATGGGTCATAAATTCATTTCTTAGCACATATTTAATACGTTAGATTGTCATATGAGTTTGTTGTATTAAAAAAAATAGCAAAACCCACAAAAAAAAGATGAACGTTAAATGGGTTCACGACTTACTGAAATATAACGCACTACTGTGACTCTTTCTCTCATCCTAACTTGATCTCATGCTTACTCATTCTGCGTTCTCACCTCAGTTTGGATATAAGTTTTTCATAAATCGGATCAAATGCAATGTTTTCAAATCTAAGCCGGGCTAGCCGGTTTAATCGAGTCGACCGGGAAGTGAGAACCATAACACGATCCAATGTTTTCAAATGCGGACTAGGCCAATTGGTTTAACCGAATGGCCCAGTTCGGTTTTGTCAACGGCCTGGATGGTCAAGAACCGATCCAGTCTTGTGGAACTAGCCATAACCGGATCTTTGACTACGGCTCGGACTTTTTGGGTGAAAAATTTATGGGGTGAGGCACAGGAGGATAGACCCGTGATCTCCTAAAGGTAGAAGAGAGATTGATCCAATCAGCTAAGTGGTCATACCTATCTAACTGAATAACTAAGCCTTTTGAAACATCACACACATTTTGTTTGTTAAATGTTCAATTTATCAAATTGGCGGTCGAATCGGTTGAGTTGGCTGACCGAAAAGCCGGAGCTTAAGCCAGTTCTTCGACCAATCCGAGTACAGAAACATTGGTCAAATCCGACTCTTTCTTTCTTTTTCGGTAAGGGAAACGGCACAAGTGCAAAGATATAGATTCAAAGCATAGACAGAAAGAAATCCCAATGTAAGAAGGAATTCGATTTAAAAAAAAAAGAACTCTAAACCATCACGGGATTTATGAGAGGCGATAAGTTAAGATTTAAAATACAGTTCCTGTCATTCTCTGTAAATTAGGCTTTTCGGTTTGAATTTTCGACATAGTATTGAAGTCAAGTTTCGGCTAGATTTAGGAATTTCGTGTTTCATTTGTGCTTCGTTAATCATATCCCCTATTTCATCAATCTCATGTGCTGTTTTTTCCTTTAAATCTGATTTCCACGCGATATGGAGTGTTAAAATATCCCTCATTACTTATTTACGGGTTTTCAATTGGTTTAATATGCATGAAGTCGCCTTCCACGTGATAGTTTCGGCTTTCAACCGTAGAAAATGACACTTCAAATGGTCCCATCACTTTGATTTAACGTGCAATGTAATCCCATATTTTGAATGTGTTGTCCTTTAACTTTAACTTAATGTGCAATGACATCCATGAGTTTTATTTTGATTAATGTGGTTCTTGAACGTTTGATATATGTTCTCTTTAGTCATTGGACTATATAAAAATCTTCAATGTTATCCTTTCATTGATTTAAGTTTGGAGACAATATTGAATTTTTTTTCATATATAATTCAAGGACCATATTTAATATTTACAAAAAGTTAATGGATCACATTGAACACATTAATAGTTCAAGAACGATGTTGCACATTAGACTAAAATTCAGGAACTCCACGTTGAAAGCCCAGGATTTACATTGGACATTTGGTCGGAGTTTATGTACCGTTTGTGTAATTATCCGTTTTAGATAAGATGGTTGCGTACATAGTGATAAACCTAAGAAGGGACTAGTGGTGGCCTCACCCCGTACATGACTTCAAACTGGTCTCCCATGGCTGGGATTTACATTTAACAACTATTTTAGTAAATCATCCATTTATGTCAATGGCATGTTAAAAATGAGAAAAACATTTTTTTTCTAGAGACAACACAAACTAAAGTGAGCGAATTGGCAAGAAATATTCTTTCGTGTCCTTTGCCATGTGGAGTGTTTTGCAAGTATGGCTCTTGGCCAATCGAGCATATCATCTTCAAATATAAGATGCCAACACTGATTTGATAAGTAATTTCTCTGTTTTTTTTTCTTTTTCTTTTTTTAATCTTTTGGGAGAAGGATTGAGCAAGTGGAAACGAAAATTCTTTTCTTTGGCAGAGAAAAACGTTAATTGCACTCCCTCGCTTTCCTCTCTGTCCTTTGACCGGAAACGTGTTATCCATGTTTCTCAGAGTGGGATTCATCCCTAACGTAGATGTAGAGTAAGCATCTATTTATTGATTATCGGCCGACTAAGATATAATACATGTTCCACGCCATGTTAATTCTCCAATGTGAGATTTCTCTCATGCAACTTATACGTGCATCTATCTCATTCATGATGTATTTTTCTGCACCAACATGGGAGCCCGCCAATTGATCATCGGTTATGATACTCTTTATTAGAAGCGCGTAAGTGAAACCCGCTACCTTCGCTCGGAAAGATCGCGTGGAGGGAATCCAAGTTTGAGCTATCATAATATTATTACATAAAAGTGTCGAGATCACCCATATTAAAATAATTCGTTTACTTCCATGGAAGCACTTTAAATCCTCATAGACCAGCTAATAGCAACATTCTCAGCTCAGTAAATTGAATCTAGAAGTTAAGGGCACGCATGACAATACTTCTGGAGTAGAATTTATACTCTATAAGTGATTCTAGAACAGAAATCCGTTTGGTAATGCAACTTCTATAACATAAATCTATTGGTTATGCAACTTTATTTTTCTACCTCTGGAATATTTTTGTGGCTTCAAAACTATTGTGAAAGCCTTTTGAAGAAGTAAAAAAGATTTACTTTTCTTCAAAAATAGAAAGTTAATTTCTGACGAGAAGTTCAATTCTAGTGCAGAAGTATTGCGGTGCGCGCCCTTAGTCAATAGCATTTTAGGAAACTGTCCGATTCGCAATGAGCTCCCAAAGTAAACCGCCCAGCTCTATAAGAACTAAGATCAAGGCCCCAAACACTCTCTCTCTCTCTCTCTCTCTCTCTCTCTCTCTCTCTCTCACAGAAATTCTGTCATTTCTTTCTCCAATTAGAAGTTGAATTAACCAAACATGAGGAATTTGTGGGAAACGAACCAAAAGGTGGCGACCACGACGGCACCGGCGGCGACTGCAAACTGCAATGTCAGGATGGGCAACATGGAGTCCCAGCGAACTCCCATGGGGATGCTCTTGAAGATCGAGCTCCTAGTCATCTTCGCCGCCTTCTTGCTCCTCTTCCTCGCCATCTTTGGCTCGTGGCGACGTTGCTGCAACAACGGCAAGTTCCGGCTCATCGTCTTCATGGCCTACACTCTCTCGACCTACGTGCTCACCTATGCGCTAGGCCTCATGCACAGCGCTCCGCTGCACAACGAATTATTCCCCATCTGGGCGGTGTTCCTGATGATCGCCTTCGGGAGCGCCGACTCTATCTCCGCATTCAGTCTCGAGGACAACGAGCGGTGGAAGAGCTACAATTGGCAGGTCATGATCAAATTTTTTTGGTTGGGCTTGTTGATGGGGTTGTACGCCAACACCAAGTCCAACGAGGTGGGCACCGCGACCCAGTGCCTCTTCCTCGTCTTGTCCTTTAAGTCCGAAGAGAGGGCCAGGGCCATGATGGCAGCAAGCCAGCATTCTTTGGAGAGGAGTTCCAAAGTAGTTGCTGATTACATGAGTGTTGAGCACGAAAGTGGGGGCGTTTCCCGTGGTGAAGTTGATCCGGTTCGCATGAGAGGATATACGTACTTGGTGAGGGGTGAAGAGAAGATATCAGGACAGGTGAATGACTTTGTTCTTGCTAAGCGATTTATCAAGAGATGTCTAGGGAAGGTGGAGGCCGCGCCGGCGCCGTACTACCTGATGACACTCAACAAAAACGAATTGATCACCGTTGAGAAGGTATGTGTGTGTATGTATTATATATATAATCTTTTTTTGCGTGAGGCTGTTATTGTAAATTCATCAACAGTAACAAGTTTTAGAAGGGAGTGCCGGGATCTGAACTGTTGACCTGCGCTCTGATGAGACGCCAGTCTATAAATAGTGTAGAATAAGCCAAGATCAAAAAGCCTCTGTGCACTTTCCCCTTCAGCTTACAAACTAGCCTTGCAATAATTTCCTACTCAATTAACTAACAACCTACAAGCTGAACTCTTCACTCAGGTGTGGGAGTGTGAAGGGAGGCTCTTGAGAAGCTCGGGAGGAGGAGACCCCCACAACAAGCTTAAAGACACATGCCTCTCTTTTGCACTCTTCAAGCTCCTCCGTTTGAGATATGCTGGCTACTCATTGCCCCAAGAGGCTCACGAGAAGACATGGAACTTGATTTGCCAGGGATTACTCTCGCAAGATGATGGTTACAAGCGAGCGTTTCGAGTCATCGAGGCCGAGCTCACCTTCCTTTTCGATTTCTTCTACACCAAGTACGGTGTCATATTCCATCCCTGGAACAAATTGATTGAGTTTGTGACTGTTGTTATCTGTATCTGGACTGCGACATCACTCTTGAAGCATCACGAGAGATCTAATAATGATAACTGTCAACTGGCCACACTGCCAAATGGATTGAGTGTCGACGTACTCGTGACCAGCTTGATAATATTCTCCTTCGTCGTTGTGGAGCTCATGCAGTTCTTCTTCATGGCTTTCTCGGAATGGGCCAAGGTGATATGGATCTGCAAGTATGTGCAGTACAAGTCATGGCAAGAGAGCGTGTGGATTGAGAGGATGATCAGAGCGATATGTGGGGTCCAGTTGCTGAAGCCTTGGGAGCGAAAGCTTTGTCAGTACTCATTCCTCGAGTCATACTTGTATAACCCTTCCAGGTTATTGAACAACGAGTTTATGGAGGTCTACATCGATCAAACTAGGGAGGGCCAGATACAGAGCACGCCGATCCCATTGCCTGAAGAAGTGAAGCAAGCAGTGTTTCATGCTCTGAAGTCGAATTACGGTACTAAATTGGAGAATGGAAAGGCCTCACTGAGAATGAACAATGAGTCCCAGAAGCTGTTGTGGGCGTGCCGGCTTGAGACAGAGACTCAGGTCATAATGGTGTGGCACATCGCCACTAGCTTCTGTGAGCACCAACTGCCGCTAGGAAGATCAGACTCGTCTGCAACGAGGAGAAACATCCTAGTGGCAACTAGCTTGTCCAAGTATCTGGCTTACTTGGTTGCTTTTGCTCCACGGTTATTGCCGGATCACCCTTATGCTGCCGAGTATGTGTTTGATCAGGCGGTCATCGAAGCCAGGCACTTCTTTCAGAAGTGCAAGAGAATGGAGGACCGGATTAAGGAGATGAAGGAGAACCCTGCGCATGAAGAAACTGTTATCAACCGGGGTGCTCGGCTCGGGAAGCAGCTCGCTAATGATATAAACAACAAGGACATGATTTGGAGGATTCTGGCCGACTTTTGGGTGGAAATGGTGTTGTATGTGGCGCCTTCAGACAATTCGAGAGCGCATGCGGAGCATTTGGCTAGAGGAGGCGAGTTTGTGACTCACTTGTGGGCTTTGTTCTCTCACGCAGGGATCGAGAGAGCTCCTCCTACCAATCCGCGTTATGCTCTGGCGAGAAGCAACAGCTTCTGAATTAATCCAGTGTACGAAAGCATCCGTTGCAAGTGACCGGTGATTGGGATAATAAATGGTTGCTTATGGATGGATGATTCGTGCAATGCGTCGAGAACCAACCTAGCAACAACCTCAGCACCCCCCATCCCGAGTCATAAAAAAGAACTTCATTTCCATGCTGTTGTTTTTAAAAACTTTGGTGTGTTTTGCTTCTCTTACTTTGTGTTGTTGGCTTGCTGTATTTGGATTGTGTTTGGTACTTTAAGTACTATCTGCTGGTGTGTTTCCCTTTCGAATAATACTTGATGGGCGTTTGATAGTTTGGGACAAAAGAAGCGCGACTCAAGTTACATGTTTATAACTAGAATTGTGCAGACTTCCATAGCTAGCTAGATTTAGCCAGATGATCCCTTCTGAGTACCATCCTAAGTTGTGCCACCCAGGTTCGGTGGCAGGTTATGTGTGAGTGTGTGCAATGAAAATTTAATTACAGCATGCACCAGATTTTATATCATACATCACTTCAATAACATACAAAGTATATAAATAAGCTCCCAACCCCACAACTTGCAAGATAAAACGTTAGCCACACATTTCTCCCCTTATATCTTCTTTCTGCAAAAATATTTAACATTGATGTTATGGGCTTACCTAGAGTCCACGTTGCCAATCAAAAATGTTTTCAAGAAAAATGAAATCTAACCTAAGTCTGCTAGGTTTCAAATTTGGAAATTCAGTAGATTTCCTCAGCGGAGTGGCCAAGCTATCATGACCTAAATTCTCTCAATCTAGGCTAACGGATTGTTAAGCTAATTACCTAATTAACCTAACTCAAGCTTTCCCAAGCCCATACCAAATCGTAACTTAAGTTTTTACCTTATAGCATGTGCTTTCGTTTGGGAGTCGCAACTAATTAATTTATGGTAGGCTGATTAGACGCATAAATAAAGTACCGAGATGAATACTTTATTTCTACGAATCAGAGTTCATGAGCTTAGAGACTTATTTTTATGAACACCCTTTCAGTGCCTTTCATTTTGATGAAAACATTTAAGCAAGTAGCTTAGATTTATTTTATTCTAAAGTCCTAACATGCAAGGTGATCATGCAGGTGTGCAAACATTATTGAGACACCCAATAATCAAAGCATTAAATAAATTGCAAGATTAGGGAAGGAGGGAATGTAGACGCTGTAGCCTATACCCTAACGCTTATATCCCAAGCGTAAGACTTAGCCTAATGCATTATTTTTATGATTGATTTTCACTTAATTAAATGAAGAATGCAAATGAAATGAAATGCATATGCAATCTTAGACTAAATAACATGGAATAGCATGCAAGGCTTTTATTTAATGGCTTAACACTGATGACATGCAATTATACTCTAATGACATGCAAATGAACTTAATCTATATTTCGACCAAAAAAAAAAATCTATATGGCATGCGAAAATATGTATTGAATTTAACATAATTGACAACATTAGGTTAAATGACCTAATCATGCAAACTAAATTAATTAACCTAGACATGATTGTAGGTGACATGCAAATAATGACATGACTTTCTGAATGACAGGGCAAACAGCTTGGCATACACGCGAATGACGTAGTGTAATGATTTGCCAAGCATATGATGACATGGCATGAGATATTTTTGGTATTTTATGATGTAATTATTAATGAAATAAAAAATCTATCATAAATGAAGATTATCCTACATGTTCAGAAAATAATTTGAATTAAATCCCAAAACTATCTAAGAAATCTTTAATATTAAACCTAATATCTAGTTAAATGAAGATGCAATCCTAATCCATATAAGTATATTTAAAATGCACCTAATCTATTAGATATGATTTCTAGTAAATCACTTCTTTCTAAACGAATGCCTATCCTATGAGATAAAATCTAACTAAGGCAATTTGAATTTTAAAGGTAAGGTTTCTAGTAGAACCTTATCTTTCTAAATCTTTTAAAATTTCTTAAGATTGGGAAATAATCTAATGAATATGCCATTATAGATATGCATTATTCTGAAAATATTTTTCAATTCAAATTTGGTAACAAATTGAACTAAAGAATCGTATCTACGTGGTTATAAACTAAATTTCCTGATTCTCACGCAATCGAGATTAGTCTTGTGGTTGAGGTTAGGACGATTATATGTGTTGTCGGTAGGGCAAATAAAAAAATTGCGGGGAAGCAGACCGGGGTCTAGACGAGTTGGTTTAATAGAATGGACAAATTGAAATGTACATGATTAAATTCAGTGCTTTCAAATCCGGACTAGGCGAGTTGGTTTAATCGAATGGACTGGGAAGCAGACCATGGTCTAGTCCGATTTTGTCAGTGGCATTGGCCTGGATGGTCAAGAACCAATCAAATCGGGCGAAAGCAGTCAACCCGGTGGACCCGTCACCAGTTTGACCGGATCTTTGACTATGGCTCGGACTGAGCGTAAATAATTCAAGGGGTGAGGCCCAGAAGGACCGACCCCATCATCTCTTAAAAATATAGAAGACAGTGAGAGAGATTTTTATCCAATTAGCTAAGTGATCATATCTATCTAACTGAATAACTAAGCCTGTCTAATATATGTTACACATTTTGTCAGTTTAATGTTCAATTTATTGAATCGGCGGTCAAAAACCGTTGGGCTGGTCGACCCAAAATCCGGAGGCTCGACTAGTCGGACTATGGAAACATTGGCCAAATCTTATCGTATGGCAAACGGCATTTGTACAAAGATATAGATTGAAAACGTAGAGCGAAAGAAAACCCAACGTAAGAAGGAGTTTGATCTAGAAAGGAACTCCAAACCATCACCACAGTTATGTGAACTATCCATGTATTGAATGAGACGCTATAAGTTAAAGATTTCAAATAAAGTTTCATACCATACGCTATATCAAACATTTCTCATGATCTTGCATATTCTATTAACTTCAAGGGCAATTACATTACTGAGCCAGAACATTTCTAATACAAAAAGAATGGCCCAATACCCAACAAATTCCCAACTTTAGCATTTGTTCCAATTGTATCTAATTTTTTTTGTCCCATTAAAAATCCCTGACTTTAACATATGTCCCAATTGTATCCAAAACTTTTTATCTCATAAAAAATCTTCAATTTTTACTTTTGTCTCAATTTTACTGGCATAATATCTGAAAAAATCTCAACTTTAACATTTGTCCCAATTATATCAATTTTTTTTATTGTCTCATAAAAAATCCTAACTTTTTAATTTTTTCCCAATTCTACTATCGTTAACCTTCTGCCCATAATTACTATTATTTAATCCTATTTGGCTAAAATTTTCTCTCCAAACTTATCAATTAATCTTTGAGATTCGGAAACAATAGGTTTCAGAGAAGATGAGATTTGAGATCATTTGTCCAAATAATTAGATCTCCATATCTAGCTGTTTTGGGGGTATTGAGTACTAGGGAGAATCTGAAATGTGCCGTCTTTGAGTGACTCCATATCTCTCGGCAATGTATAGGAGAAGTCGACAACAAAAAGAGAAGTTGTGGAGTTTTTTTTTATGTCAATTTTGCTGAGGTGCAATTCATTAACAACGTGAAAGTACCACATAGGATTAACTAACGATAATTGACGACATAAGGCTAATGGAGGCAGAATTGAGGCAAAAATAAAAGTTGATGGTTTTTTATGAGAATTTTTCTGATATAATTGGGATATATGCTAAAGTTAGGTTTGGGTATTAGGCCGCTGGAATTGGAATAAAAGTAAAAGTTGAGTTTTTTTTTTACGAGTCACAAAAAAGTATTTGATATAATTGGGAAACATGTTGAAGTTGGGGTTTTTTTTATGAGATAAAAAAAATTGGATATAAATTAGACATATGCTAAAATTGGGAGTTTTTTTTTTTGGATATTGGACCCAAAAAGAAATGACCAAACTTTATCAAATTAACTTTGTACAAGTTTCTAAAGAAAACACTAACCAAAATGAAACCGAATTCTGACCCCAACAAATAAAAAATTGAAAAGAATTGAAAAGAAATATTCTTTTCTTGGCAAAGAAAAAAAAATTAATATGCCCTTCCTTTATGCTGTGTCTTTTACTCTCTTTTTCTTTTTCCTTTTTCTCTTTTGTCCTCCATTCTGCTGTGTCCTTTTCCAGCGGTGTATTTTGCAAGTATCATTCTTGGCGAATCCAGCATATCACTATCAAATTGAAGATACAAACGCTAACTTGGTAAGTGTAACACGTTGGTATAATTGAGACAATAAGATATTAGTAAATCAATCAGTAGTCGCTAAATTGGAAAACTCCAATAGAAGTTGGTAGTTTTGGAGAAATATTAGTCATTTGAACATGTTGACAACATCTTAAAATTGTCGGTACTCTCCTAAAATGTTGGTGAGTTACTAACGTGAGACTGGCTAAGCAAGAAGCCAGTCCATTTTGTATCCCCCACAAAAATTTGACAATGATCAACACTTTCACGAACTTATCATTACAGCAACGATTTCGACACAACGGAACCCTGGAATCATCCCTGACCTTCTAATTTATCCTAAGTAGGATGTAGTTCCGAACCTTGCACAGCAACTGCAATATTGTGACCCTAGCAAAAGCTATCCGACTCCTTCATCCTTTAATACTGAGCGGACCATATCCATTTGTTTACTTTATTTTGTGATTCGAGGCATGGGCGTGGCCTATTCATGTGGCTTTTAAGCCAGTGCAGTTTTCACACAGTTAGTGGATTCAATCGTATGACCTGTAGTTTCTAAATTGAAAATCTCTCAATGCCCCAGCCAGCCAACTCGGCTAATTTTCAGTTTTCTTTTTTTTTTTCACTTTATTCTATCAAGACAAATCGAAATCATGCGTAGAAATGACAATCAATAATAACTTGAACAAAACAAAAAGGAAAAAAAACATGTATCTCTATGTTTTATATTCGAGAGAAGGACACTATAAGTGTTATAACTTTTGTAGGGTGCTCACTTGATAACTTTTTTTTTCCCGACCACTTAAGTTCATAGACCCAATTCTGCAATTATCCCTTCATGGCTCATGCTGCAATTGTTGCAAGACGGGCCCGTTCTGCTTTGTCATTTTCATGGCCTACATGCTCTCGACTTACTAACTTGCAATTTGAGCTCATGCACAAAGTTCTATTTCTAGGACGATTTTGTTTTATAAAAACATGGGTATGGCTATTTAGAGGCTCACGAAACACCCTGCAAGCCCCGTCATCTGCCTCACTTGACTATGGTTAATAAGGTTTATTTGATGCGACATATGTTTCAAAGATGTGGGAAGGTCCGCTAGTTTTTGAGCATACTAATGAATTCAATTTGATCATCAGTTAGTTGAGTTCGATTGATAAATGCTTGGATGATAATATATGTGCTTAGATTCATTATTTTCATTGCCTAATAGTTGAAGTACCATTGTGATCAATTGTGGTAATTCATCTAGGTCAAGAAACTTGACAGTAGATGAGGTTCGCGATTTTCCTCTGAGCGAGGAGAGAATGTAGTGATCCGTGTTTATTGGTTTCGTCGGTGAAGGTAGAAAGAATGCGTAATAAAGAATAATATGAAAATGTACTTATCTGGTCAGTTTAGAACCAATACTGTTGTCTATAGGCACTATGGTAAAAGAGAGCATAAAAAACGAGAAGGGAAGTTAGAAAATAAGGAAGTGCGGAGGTTTTGGCTTTCTTTCTTTGTAAACAGCCTTGTTTGTGTGTGTTTTCTTTTTTTAATCTCTAGGGCGACGAAGTGAACAAATTGAAAGGAAAATTCTTTTCTTGGCGGAGAAAAAAAGTTTCCTCAACTCTCATGCTTTTTGTTAGGGTATGACTCATATTCCACGTCGACAAGAAAGCACTGGGTTTAGCTCTATTTGGTTTTCTGTACCCTATTTCTCTTACGAAAACTCACATTGAGACCTATTATATAGAACAGTCTAGGAAATAGTTGCTAATCTAGTTAGAAAAAGCAAACTAAAGCGAAAAAGCCGCAAATATTCTGTTCCGACAAAGGAGAAAATATGGAAGTAGAGAGGTTTTTGCTTTCTTTCTTTGTAAGCGGCCTTGTTTTTGTGTGTGTGTGTTTTCTGATCTCTAGGGAGACAAAGTGAGCAAATTGAAAGGAAAATTCTTTTCTTAGCAAAGAAAAAAGGTTCCTGAATGCCCACGTTTTCTGTCGGAGGGTGATTCATACACTCAGCGATAGGAAAGCATGAGATTTTGCTCTATTTCGTTGTGTGAGAATACATATAATCTCTTTCACTTGTAATTGAAAAATGTAACAAAAAATTAGGAGGTCCTAATTGTAATGGAATCATTTGCTAGATGTAGTCCTAGTTTTAAGGGCAAACAAGGATAAATTTTGAGTTTCGATTATTTCTTTCTCGCTTTAACTCCCTATTTCGTTATGATTATGGACCGAATCCTAACACTTTCAATCATGTCCTGCAACGTGTTATCCATGTTTCTCATGTTGTGATTCGTGCACAATGTAGAAGCAGAGTAAGCATCTTAATTTATTGTTTTCTTTGTCTTCTAAGGTAATGACGTGGGGATCGTGAGCCTTTTTTTTTTTTTCAATGTTCACGTATAATCCGTGGATGTTCTTTGTGTTTAGTTTAGTTTATGAACTTTCAAGAATCCGCTTATCCTAGTCTTTCTGTTAAGTATAATGTCACGTGCACTTTTTTACGTGGACAGCCATGCTAGTCCTTATTGGCTAAAATGATAATGTGTACTGTCACGTACTTTTCCCAAGTCAGCAAATCTTCTTCTTCTTTTTTTTTTTCTTTTTCTTTTTGGTCAAAACAATGAGACGGAAGGACCACATTGACTGAATTTTAAAAAAAAAAAAGACAAAAAATTTAAGAGATCACGTTCAACATCGGAGAAGGTACAGGAATCACCCTCATTGTTATCCTTTTGTTTATGTGAAAGCATAATCCTCCTTGGCTAGCTAATTGTGATGTTCTCGCCTCAGTGAAATTGAATCCAAGAGCTAAGTCAATAAAACATTATCGTAAGCTGTGCGATTCGCAGTGAGTTCCCAGAACCCGTTCGATGGTTTTTTATGTCCTAAAGGGGATAATACCTTCTAGCTTTAGCTACTAAAGTAATTCGTTTCGACGCTGCACATTATACATTCAAGTCACAGCATCTTCCAATACAATAATAATCTCGTGCCATCGTGCACGTGGATCGAGCAGTTCGATTCCTAGGATTGTGAAAATTACTCGAGACAAATTCATAATTATACTAAAAATCTCAAAGCTTATTGTGAAAGTATAATTGAATCCTAAAACTTTTAAAAAAACCCGTTGAAAGTCCTAAAAATTGCCAAGCTGGTGTAATCAAGTCCTGAAAGTTGCTAGCATTTTCCGTTTGCCGAGTCGAACGGAGTGAATGGAAAAACTTGATTGCACTGGCTTGACAAATTTTAGGACTCAGTTGCACTTTTTAAAATGTCTCAAGACTCAATCATGTTGGCATGAGCTATAATTCCCTAATTTGTAGGGATTTTATTTTTCCTTTTGATTTATAGAGGATTCCCTAATTTGTAAAGACTTGACTTATAGATAAAATCCGTCAAAATGTATATCTATAGTTTTGTACATACTTGATGATATAACAAAGAAGAAAAGAGAAAAAAGAGAAGGTGAAGTGTTTGACCGAGGACGTAGACTTATTGCCGTACCTCATTAAATCATATGTTCTTTATTTATTTTTAATCGATCGTACTTTTGTGAGAAGTTTTAGGATCTGATTGCACTTTAAAAAGTTTTAGGACTCAGCTATACTTTTATGATAAGTTTTAAGACTTTCAATGCACTTGTCTAAAAAAAAAAGGTTGACAATTCTCATTGTACTAAGACCACTAGTTGTAGCATCCCTGGTCTACAAGTACTAAGATTTAGTCCCCAAGCTATCTATCTCTCTCCCTGAAATTCTATCATTTCTTTCTCCAATTGGAAGCTGAATTAACCAAACATGAGGAATTCGACAGTCAAAAATTGCAATGTGACGTTGGGCAATATGAAGTCCCTAGAAACTCCCATGGGAATGCTCTTGTAGATCGAGGTCCTAGTCATGTTCACCACCTTGTTGCTCCTCTTCCTCATCGCCTTCGGCTCAATGCGACGTTGCTGCAATGATGGCAAGTTGCGGTTTGTCATTTTCGCGGCCTACGCTCTCTCAAGCTACATCCTCACCTACGCTCTAGGCCTCGTGCAAGACGCTCCGTTCCACAACAAACTATTCCCCATCTGGGCAATGTTCCTGATGCTCGTCCTCCGGAGCGCCGATTCCATCTCCATGTATAGTCTCGCGGACAACAAACGGTGGAAGAGCTATAACTGGCGGATCCAGCTCGAACTGATTTGGGTGATCGTGCTGATAACATTGCACTTCCGTTGCGAAAATGACAAACCGCAACTTGCCGTCGTTGCAGCAATGTCGTCATGTGCTGAAGACAATGATGAAGAGGAATAAAAGGCGGTGAAGGTGACTAGGACCTCGATCTACAAGAGCATCCCTATCGGAGTTTCCACGCTGGTGGCTGAACAAATTTTTGGATTTCATGTACGTCGTCATGGGCATCTGGGCTACCACATCCCTCTAGAAGTGACCTACCAGTAACTGCCGACTCGACACTCTGCCAAATGGGTTGAGTGTCGACGTGCTCGTGACCAGCGTGATGATAATCTATGGGAGGCGAGTTTGTAACTCGCTTGTTGGCTTTGCTCTCCCACGCAGGGATCAAGAGACCTCCCAGTGCTTGATAGCATCAGTTGCAAGCTACCGATGATCGCCCTAATAAATTTGTTGCTTATGTACGACTCCTGTGAACCTCGCGTCAGTTAATCGTGTTATGTATTTGGTTGCATCGCTTGCCATTCTTACTATGCAATAAATGTAATCCTAGTGCTACTGAACAGCTGCATCATATGTATTTCTCACACAGACATCCTGTTTTTGGTTTTGCAATAATAATCACAGGGAGGGATTCACCTAGAGTTTATTCCAAAGTGATTGCACATTGCACATGTTGGAATACCTTGAAATTCGAGAAAATTTTCTGCCCAAAATGGTTCTTTGTAAATAAGATTATGTAACAATGTTTCACACTACTTATAGCATTTGCTGTGAGTAAGATTTAGAATAAACATGTCAAACTGTCATGCCTTCGATCTGGGTGGATCTCAGTTTGAACTGATTCTGGGCCACTTGATTTTGTATGGCTTGCCTTCAAGGATAAATGGTCAAGGACAAGTATATAGAGTCGTCATAGCATTGACCAGATCGTTTGCAGAAGGAAAGTACAGAGGGTCATTCATCGATCATTTCGCTTCGAATTGGATAGATCATCATGTAAGCCGGCGATTCCGGCACCCTAGGACTTCCGTAGTCATGTTCTAAAAACTAATTAGCCAAGATTTCGAGACGGCGTACCTGATTTTGCATCCATTGTCGAGCGGCTCGGAAAACCAACGGCGGGAGCTTGGAACCTTCCCCTTTATGCCATCCGGACCGCCTGGCGTCGATGGATCAACCTCTCACCTCGTGGCTCTCTCTCTCAAGAACCTTATGGAGAAGAAGAAGAGAAGAAATGGCATAGAGGAGGTTAAAAGGGGGGGTCCTAACCTTATATTATCATTCGGTTAGGCCCTTCCATCACGGGCCGGACCGAAATTCAGCCCACACTAACCAGGCCCATATACGGCCCATTAAGAATCCTTAAATCTTACTTTATTAAACCAATACCGTATACGGTAAATTAATACCGCATACGATCAATTACAATTACAATTAAGGCGAGCCTACATACGGAAAACTCTAACATTCTCCCACTTGGGCGAGCATTAATTGAAACTATACTTTAGTGCGCGCCTTTATATTAGTTTAAGGATTATTCTTAACGGCCAATCTGATCCCATAAAGTCTTAAACACTGGATCATGCCGGTAACTGCGTCAACATACACAGAGCCATCCATGGTCACAAGTGTTCTTAACTTTACTGATATGGATTTAATATGGTAGTGTGGTAATTGGATAACACCTCAAAAGAGATACATTTTAAGTGTTATCTACTTTGTCGGACACCATTCTCTTTCTTTATGTGACACTAAACCTGACGTACCACTAGAAAATATCTGTATGGTTCCAATGAACCTACATATGTTTTAGCTTTATAGTTAACTTTTCGTTATGTGTAACAAGACATATAAACATGGCTAATATCCAAATACCCATAGCCAATACTCGAGACTTACACATATCTCAAGATTTACTAGAATATGTATTTAACATTAATAGTGCTGCAGACACTTCAATACATATCTTTATATTATAAAATGTAATAAAATATAGATGCAAACTTTATTAGAGCAAACCGAAATATACCTCCCACTAAAACACAGCATCCAATGATGCCACTAAGCCCATACTAATGACATGTCGTTCAAAAACACATGGGCGAACTCCTTTAGTTAGTGGGTCTGCAACCATATCATTTATAGAAACATGCTCTACTGCAATGTCGCCTTTCTACACGAATTTCTTTATGGTCAAAAACTTGACCTCCATATGTTTAGACCCCTTAAGACTTCTGTTGTTGTTAATAAACAACACTGCAGAATTGTTGTCACTGTGTAACTGTATGGGTCTTTCAACAAAATCAAATACGGTCAACTCTTTGATGAGGTTCCGGAGCTAAATAGCCTGAGTAGCTGCTGAAAAGCATGCTATGAACTCCGCTTGCATGGTCGAGGAGGATATGGATTTCTGTTTCTCACTTTTCCAAGATACTGCACCGCCCGCTAACATGAATATGTAGCCTATAGTCGACTTCTTGTCGTCCTGACACCCCGCAAAATCTGAATCCGAGTATCCAATAAGCTGCAGGTTTTGAACACGCATGTATATCATGATGTAGTCCCTTGTCCACTTCAAGTACCTTAGGACCTTCTTGGCAACAATCCAATGAGCATGTCCTGGATTTAACTGGTATCTGCCTAGAAGTCCTGTCACAAAAGCGACGTCCGGCCTAGTATATACTTGAGCATACATGATGCTCTAAAGTGCACTAGCATAAGGTACATTCTGCATTTGGCATTTCTCCATCTCAGTCTGAGGACACTGTGAAAGATTCAACTTATCACCTTTACAGACAAGAACTATTCCCGGCTAGCAATCCTGCATGTTGAATCTCTCCAAAATACGATCTATATATGTCCTCTGAGATAATCCCAAAATATGGCGTGAACGATCCCTATGGATCTCAATGCCAAGGACAAAGGACGTCTCACCAAGATTCTTCATGTCAAAATTCTCTGACAGCATGCGCTTCTTCTAATGTAACAGATCAACGTCACTGCTCGCCAGTAGAATGTCATCCACATAGAGAACAAGAAAAATGTATTCTCTCCCACTGATCCACTTTATTTTCAACGAAGCTAAATGAAGTGACGACGCTATGAAACTTGAAATACCACTGCCTGGATGCTTGTTTAAGACCATAGATCGACTTCCTTAATCTGCATACAAGGTCACTGGAATCATCAACCTCAAAACCTTCAGGTTGAATCATGTAGACTTCTTCTTCAAGATCCCCATTCAGAAAGGCAGTCTTGACGTCCATCTGGTATAACTCCATATCAAAATGAGCTACTAAAGCCATAATCACTCTGAAAGATTCTTTAGAAGAGACGGGAGAGAATGTTGATTCATAATCTACTCCCTCTCTTTGAGTGAAACCTTTGGCTACCAGTCTGGCTTTAAACTTCTCTACCTTTCCTTTGGAATCCCTCTTCGTCTTATATACCCATTTGCAGCTGATCGCCCTATGACCCGCAGGCAACTTGACGAGATCCCAAACTCCATTATGCTTCATGGACTGCAACTCATTCTGCATCGCATCCAACCACAGGTTTGAATGTTCAAGCTAATAGCATCCTTATAAGTAACTGGATCAACTACACAGCCAATGTCATAATCCTGTTCACCCAGATAGACCATATAATCCGGTGGAATTGCTGATCGTCTTTGCCTAACAGACCTGCTTAGTGGAATTTCCTCAACTTGAAACTGTGCCTGTGGGGCTTGATTAGCTTCATCAGGAACAGTATTAACCATAGGATCCTGAAGCTCAACTGGTACAGTCTCCGATATGGGAAGCTCCATAACAGTCTGTGATGGTGAAAGAAACGATGTAGTGTTTCCCGCCGTACTGTCACTTTCAATAGTTTCTGAACAGGTACTCTTTTCGGCTATGTCAAATTCCAGAAACTTGGCTGTCTATGAATCTACAATCCTTTGGTCTCCATTAGGATTGTAAAATCTGTATCCCTTGGAATGATCTGAATAGGATACAAAATAGCACCTTGTGGTCTTAGGATCCAACTTACTCAAAGCTGGATTATATAGCTTCACCTCTGCAGGACAACCCCAGACCTTCAAATGATTCAGGCTAAGTTTCCGTCCAGTCTATAACTCAAAAGGAGTTAGTGGAACAGCCTTAGTGGGAACTCGATTCAGTATGCATAGTGCCGTCTTTAAAGCTTCACCCCAAAGGAACTTAGGCAGGTTGGTCCTACTTATCATACTCCTCATCATATCCATTAAGGTGCGATTTCGCCTTTCAGCCACACCATTTTGCTCAGGGCTCTCAGGCATAGTAAACTGAGCTACTATCCCAGAATCCTTTAAGTATTTGGCAAATGGCTCCTTAAGCTGTCCAGCATCGCCATGTCTGCCATAATACTCACCACTACGGTCAGACCTCACAACCTTGATGACTTTTCCCAACTGTTTCTCGACTTCAGTCCGAAATATCTTGAATTTATTAAGAGACTCAGACTTTTCTTTAATCAAGTACAGATAACCATATCGGGAATAATCATCAATAAATGTGATGAAATAATAATTTCTACACAAGATTGGAGTATAGGGTCCACTTATATCAGTGTGTATGACCTCCAATAGGTCAGAAGTTCGGACTGCACCCTTTTTCTTTATTTTGGTCATCTTGCCTTTACAACAGTTTACACAAGTTTCCAGGTCATCTTTAAGAGTAGGTAAAATGTCGGTTTTTACAAGTCTTTCTACTCTTTCCCTAGAAATGTGACCAAGACATTTATGCCACAATTTGTAAGACTGCTCTTTAGGTAGAGGCCTTTTGGAGACAACCCTTTCGACTGTATAAGCTGCGTATATTTCATTGAAAGTTAAACACAATATGTACAATCCATTGAATATATTGCAGCACCTAACCTTATTTGAATTATAGAACATAGAAACCAGATTGTTCTTTATTTCAAAGGAGTAACCACACATGTCCAAAAAATTATACAGAAACTAAGTTCCGTCTGAAGGAAGGTACATAGAAAGTGTTTCTTAACATCAAATTAAAATCAGATTCTAGAATTAAAATGACATCTCCCACGAACTCTACAGCAGCTTTATTATTATCTCCCACTGTGAGTTTTGACTCATCCTGATTTGGCTTCCTCCAGTTTATGAACCCATGTATGGTAAATGCAACATGATTAGTCGCACCATTATCTAGCTACTAAGAACTGGATGGGGCTTCAGATAAATTGGATTCACAAACCAGTGCCAAAGAATCAATACCTGTCTACTCACGTTTAGATAGACAGTTCTTATATTTAGCATAATCCTTCTTCATGTGACCCGTTTTCTTGCAGAAGAAACAGCGGTCACTACCCTTCTTAAAGGATGTTTTCTTTGGACCCAGCTTTTCTGACGGACCAGTGGTAGGATGAGTACCTTTATGAGTATGAGACTTAGGTCCTTTGCCTTACCTATTGGTGGAACTTGAGGCAACTAAGGCAAGATTTCCCGTATCCTTCCTCAATTTTTCTTCCTCTGAAACTGCTCTTGAGATCAAATCATTTATAGACCAATTTTCATCCTGAGAGTTGAAGTTGGTCTTAAGGATCCCAAACTCAGAGGGAAGGGTGTTTAAGGCTTGGTGTACCAGCACATTTTCAGCGATTACAAAACCTAAGACATTTATTTTTGTGTGCAAATCCAGCATTCTTAGGATGTAATCTCTTATACCTCTCACACCTGTATACTTCATATTAAACAGCTACTGGATGAGTGTTCCAACCTGAGCATTAGATGATACTCGGTACCTGGCTTGCAGGGCTTCCATCATTTGTTTTGCAGTGCAGTCAGTTGGGAGACCACTCAGCAGATGTTCCTGACTGGATCTTCTCATTGACAGTAAGCAGATCCTATTGCTCTTTTCCCAAGCGGCCATATGCGCCTTCTCACACCCTTCACTGGTCTCCACGGGAACAGCAAGTTTATCTTCAGTAAGAGCAATATGAACATCGGCTATTTCCATGGCAAACAAAAAATCCTGCCTCCATTTCTTGAAATTTGAACCATTCAGAACCTCTATTACGGAGTTGCCACTCACAGAAAAGGCGATTGAAAATTAAACAATATTCACCATTAGCATTATGTAAGCAATGTGTAACTTTAAATCCTTAAAAGTACACACTTCAGAGAATTACACACATCATCATATAATCACATTAGGGCAGAATACATGACATGCAATTGTAAATTTTCTACATGACAACGACCATGAGAATATATTCCAATTTTTCGTGAAACACCACCTTTGGGTGTATGAATCACTAGAATCGGTCACCTCCCAATCATATGTTGTTCATATATCCCTTCATGATCTGACATACAATCACCTCCTTTGGGAGTATGATCATGTATCAAAACGGGAGACATCCCACCACAATGTAAAACTGATATTTCTCCAATTCAACTAAGTGTGCAACTATGGCGGTCACAACCCAATCAAATCTTTGAAACTCTCTCACACTAGGGATATTAACTTTATGGCTCACATTTACCATACGGTGTGATTTTAAACTTGATGACTGTTGACACCTGATTTTTAATCATCTTTTCTCTTTTGAAATTAATAAAAAAATCTATAAAAATTCATAAAATTAAAAAATCCAACCTTGGGGACCTTAGCCAAGCCTAGAGAATCAATTTTGATTAAAAACTAATTATTCATATTTTCAGTATTTTTCGATATTTTTATTTTCGAAAATTAATAAAAAAAATCAAGAAAAAATGAGAAAATTGCAAAAATCATTTTTGGAAGCCTTAACAACCATTTTTGAGTAAAAAATAATTTTTCATATTTTTTGTATTTTTTTAAATATATTTTTTAGAAATTAGGAAAATATTTAATAAATAATAGCATTTGAGGCCACAAAAATATGTAAAAATAGTCAATATTTTTCCTTTAAATCCCTTTTCATGTTGGCCATCGCAAATTTAAAAAATCCAATTCGAGGTCGTGTATTCCTTCATGAGCATAATCTCGAATCGGGCCTAAAAAAATTCAATGTGAGTCAATTTATTTTCATTTTTCGCTTTTAGGAGTTGTGACATTGTTCTTTAATATTTCAAATTTTCATTTTGGCCTAATTATACCCAGAATGACTCAATTTTACAAACAGGGCATTAATTAAATTTTGCATTATTTTCAATAGCAAGAAATGAGCTTAAATTCAACATGCGGTAAGTGTGTCGAAAATTGTGAGGAGATTTGGACTTAAAGAAATATTTCTCCAGGGTCTGAATTGCAAATACTTAAAATCTCATGGACTAGAGTACAAATACCTAACACTTGAGGGATTATTTTGTAAATAACAAAAAGAAGAGTTAGTGGAGAAATTACAATAGAGAAGGGAAGATGGAGAAGAGAAGATGAAGAAGAGGAGATGAAGATGGGAAGATGGAGAAGAGGAGATGAAGATGGGAAGATGGGAAGATGAGAAGAGGAGATGAAGAAGAGAAGATAAAGAAAATAAGATGAGAATAGAGAAGGGAAGATGGAGATGAAGAAGAGTTAGTAGAATGGGAGATAGATATGAAGAAGGGAAGATGAATATAAAAAAGAGTTAGTGGAGAAATTAGAATGTGAGATAGAGATGAAGAAGGGAAGATGAAAATGAAGAAGAGTTAGTGGAGAAATTAGAATGGGAGATAGAGTTAGTGGAAAAATTAGAATGGGAGATAGATGAGTGGGTTATAAAAGGAGAAATAAGTGAGCTTGAGAGGGGAATTTTTGGGAGAGAAAATTTTGGATGTTTAAGAGGGTTTTGGGAGATTGAAGAAAAATTTGAGAGAAAGAAAATACCAAAAAGAAAGAGAGAATTTTGAAGATGATGGGAGTTCAAAGCTAGAGGGTTATCATCATCAATTTCTTCATCGATCAACATAAATCAAGAATTCATCCCAGATTTGAAGCTAAGTGTCCTTCTACTATCTTTGATTTTTTAGTATAAAACTAACTCAAATTTTCTACTCTTATCCCATTTCCCCATATTTGATTTTAGGTATGAACCAATTATATTCATCAAGCACTTCTCATAATGCCATTGAAGCTAAGTGCCTCTTTCATTATTCTAATTTTTAATGTGAATTAAATCATATTTGCTCCTTTACTCCATTTCTCCATATTTTTATGTCAGGCAAAGGACAACTCCAAGTCAACGGTAAATCCCATGGAGGTGTAAAATTGGCGCTGACGACTTCTTGAGTGCCCATTAAATTTTCAATTGATCCGTCGATGGATTTCGGCCCGAATTGTCAAATCAATTCGTTTTATTTTAAAGAATTTAAACCCTAGAATGTGAAGGGCAGAGCCCGCTCACTGGAGGTCATTTTAAATTTCTGCAATTTAAATTCCTACACCTTAAATTCCAAAGGAGAGGACCAAGCCAAGGCTGAGCTATCAATCGGTGGTTTTTATTTATTGTCATTTACTTCTTGTAATTTAATTTTTGAATCACTAAACCCCATAATGAGTAGCTCGCAGCACTGCACAGAAGTCGTTAACTCACTCCCTCTTTCGGCTTCAGAGAAATACTTAATATTTTGAAAATGCCAAAAAAATGTCACTCACGTATATTCCATTTAAAAAAGTGAAAATACAAAAAGAGAACACTCTAGAGCCTTAAGAATAAACCAAGCCTGAGTTACCAAATTACGATATCCATGAAATTAAGGTACCGAAAGGGCATTAGTTTTAATTAACTAGTGTAACCAAGTCTCCGAACTCATAATCTCTGGTTCGTAGAAGTAATTTAGTTCTCCCGCTAATTTACTTAGGTTTCTAATCAACCTACCAAAAATGATTAGTGGCGACTCCAAATTTTAAAACCATTTGAACAAAAAACCAAAATCGCGATTTGGTAGAGCTTAGGAGAGCTTGAACTAAGTTAGTTAATTTAATCAATTAATTTGGTAATTCATTAACCTAAAAAATGAATTTTAGGTCGCGACAATGACATGGGCAATTGTCATTAAAATCACAATCATTGGCAATAGTATTGTTTTCTGTATGTGTGGGTCCCACACGTGTCATTGCTCAATTAATGCTCTACACAATCCTTATGTGGTATTCCATAAATGAGCCAACCTTATTTTTCCCAAAAACCGTATGGAAAAAGTTTCACAAAATGAAAATGACGAAAATACCCATGAATTACATGCTAGAACAAGAGTTTTTCGCATTTTTCAAGACCTTAGAAGACTCAAAAAATTAAAACAAAAATACCACAGTGTAGGCAATTTCCATACGAGCACAACGGTGAAAAATCACCTCAATCGGACTAATAGTCAACGACTAACAACCGGTCAACTGTCGACGACTAACAGCCGATCAACCTCTAATGGTCAACCGCTAACAGCCGGTCAGCGTCTAACGAACAACAACTAACATACGG
This sequence comes from Psidium guajava, assembly GCA_016432845.1. NCBI lineage: Eukaryota > Viridiplantae > Streptophyta > Magnoliopsida > Myrtales > Myrtaceae > Psidium > Psidium guajava. Next base: position 29,025,369 of record CM028232.1, on the reverse strand, counting down.
TCAACCGCTAATAGCCGGTTAACCTCTAACGGTCAACAACTAACATCCGATCAACTGTCAACGACCGGTCAGCGTCTAACGGTCAACGTTTCAGCTAATGGTCAACGGAGCCACGCGCTGCGGCGGCGAAACTTCAGGCGGAGAGTGTGGGCGCGTACGGCGTCCTCCGGCGGCCCGCGACCCATCAAAACGCTCGTCTCGACGAGACGAACCCAAACATGCCATCAAAATTCAATTTTACCATACCAAAAATCATGAAATCATGGCAGAATCCGTATGTGCTAAAACCGAGCTACGGCGGCTTTGATACCAACTGTAAGCCAGTGATTTCGGCACCCTAGGACTTCCATAGTCATGTTCCAACAACTAATTAGCCAAGATTTTGAGACGGCATACCTGATTTCGCATCCATTGTCGAGCGGCTCGGGAAACCAACGGCGGGAGCTCGGAACCTTCCCCTTTATGCCCTCCGGACCGCCTGGCGTCGATGGATCAACCTCTCACCTCGTGGCTCTCTCTCCCAAGAACCTTATGGAGAAGAAGAAGAGGAGAAATGGTATAGAGGAGGTTAAAGGGGGGTCCTAGCCTTATATTATCATTCGGTTGCGCCCTTCCATCACGGCCCAGACCGAAATTCAGCCCACACTAACTAGGCCCATATACGGCCTATTAAGAATTCTTAAATCCTACTTTATTAAACCAATACCGTATACGATAAATTAATACCGCATACGATCAATTACAATTACAATTAAGGTGAGCCAATATACGGAAAACTCTAACACATCACAGATTTGATGTTGCATCTGGATGAATCTTTACAACTGAAGCTTCTTTAGCTGGTGCAAGTTGGCCAAAAGGACTCAGAAGCCGAGGAGAAGTAGTGAATGATCGACTGGAAACTTGTCAATTAGGGCACGTATTTAAGGAGGCAATGCGTGTGCAAACTAGGCAATCCAAATCCAAGAACTATTTGATTCCGCCATTTCTCAACACAAATTTAATGATTCAACCTCCGGAACATGATTCACCATGCATTTTTCATCACAAACAGAATTGAAATGAGATGAGAACATCATGCGCCAAGATTAAATAGTGCTCTTAACGAGCTTCATATAGGAAGAGAGCAATAACAACGACGAAAACGGAAAAGAAAGAAAGTAAAGTAGAACCTAGAAAACCTGATAACGCCAATATAAAAGATAAGAGGGGATTGCATTTGTCACTGGACCTGACCTTTAACCTGTATCTACTAAGAACTTTTATTGTCATTATACCCTGGATCTCCCAGTGAAACTACTAATCGGATGCGAAAACCATGTGTCATCGTGAAATTGCCCCCCTGAAAACCTCGATGTATCGCCTATCTCGATGTCGTGCCATGTGAACGACTTATCTTCATCCATCCCACTCTGGTTGTGTATAAAAGTACCCATCCGAAGGAAGATCGAACTTCAGGCACGAGTGCACCTTCTCGAGCTCTTTCCTCAGGACTTTTACTTTATCCAACTGTTTCACTTCCACCGCTACTTTGAGGCTTGCTTTCCACGGCAACACCATCGCCGCAAACTTGAGAGGCTAGATGCGCGCGTCAACACTGGAATCGTCCTGAAGCTCGTAATCACATATCCAGCGATGATCTTCAAGTTCTGTTTTTGTTGAAGAATTTATCCAAAATGTGTTTTTATTAAAGTAATTCTTACTCATTAATGACTTGCACGTTCATCCACTAATATACCTCAAACCTCAATTCCACCTCCCAAAATCCATACACTTATTGCCCGCCGAAATAGTCGTGAAGTTCTTTCAAACATAATTTGTTTTCTATATCTGTTTCGCATCTACTTCAAGATCGATCTAGGAACAAATATAAGGGCAAGTCCTAAAACTTATCCTGAAAATGTAAGGGCAAGTCCTCAAAGTGCTGCATTATACAGCAATTCACCCGAGGAAAAAGAATGACTTCATCATTGACCTAGAGTCAACACAATGTCTTGTCTCCTGATTCAAGTACAAAGGGGTACAGAAATTTGGCGGCACATATTTAAGCATCGACAATTTTTTTTTATCAAGCATCACACATGTCAGTAAGTAATCTGTCTTCATTGCACACAGGTTATCGACTAATACTATAATCACAGGGACAGTTGAATGCATTTTATAGAGAAGTTGATGTTGAACATCGATCGAGTCCAGTTAACGAGTGCCCCTTGGACCCTTGTTAAGCGTACTAGACGAGGAATAATCTAGTTTTCTAAGCATTGATCAGGCTTTACACAAGACGAACAGTGCAGATTTTAGTTAATGAGTTGCTTAATGATGCTGCATATATTAAACTTGACATTTTTCTTTTAATGTTACTTGTCGCATTTTTCTTAGATAGATACAGATAGAGATGGCCACGGGCTCAGAATCGGCCCAGGTCAAACTGGAACCAGCCCATTGACCGGGCCGGTTCACTTCGAATCGGAACCCGCCCGTGTGGCACGGGCCGGTTCCAGGTCATTATTTTTTGGAACCGGCAGTTAATCCGGTTCTGAACCGGCTCGAATCGGCATTTTAAAAAAATTCAAAAAAATAAAATTACATTCTTAATCTTAGCCAAATTACTAAGATACATAGAGAATTCATTTTAGGCAAAAAGCCAAGATGAAAAACTTGTAAGCCTCCATGAAGAGAGACTTCATTTTAAAGAGACATCTTACTTGTTACCTTACTCAACCAATGTAGGACTCGTTTCTTCAAGTAATAAGCCTTTAAATCTCATTCTTGGCTTTTTAAAGAGGCTTCATGTTTGTCTTTCTCCCTCACAATCAATGTGGGACTCATAAATTAAGTCATTTTGCTTTTATCTCTCTCTCTCTCGCCATCTATGTGGGACTAATTATATGATTGTTTTAATTATTTTGTAAATTTAAATTAAATTAATTTGCTTGAAATAATCATAAAATTGGTAATATATATAATATAAATTTATTATCCAACATGTCGAAATTCTCTATTTTTTTTAAATGACGTGTCACGTGTCCGTGTTGATGCTACTTAAGCCCTTTCCTTCCTCCCACTTTTTTTCCCTCGATCCCCAAATTTGATTACAATTTGTATGTAAAAATTTATTATTTCATAATTTTATATTTTTTATTTCATAATTCATAATTTAAATTTTTTTTATTTCATAAATTTTTATTTGAAAACCGGTTTGAATCGGAACCGGAGCCGACGGTTCCGTCCGGTTCAAACAGGAACCGACGGTTCCGTTCGATTCAAACCGGAACCGGAACCGGCCCTTGAACCGGCCCGGAACCGCCGGTTCATAAACCGGAACCGAAACCGCCTTAACCGTGGCCACCTCTAGATACAGAGCTTGTGGGGAGGAGGGGGCGTGCTCTTCCACGTCTTTCCATCGCCCAGCACATGCAGGTGTAGGCCATTCCCTCCCTACTTTATTATTATTTTTTCCCTCCACATAAAAATATCATTAAGAAAAATAATTACGTGACTATCCTTTATTCATTTTTGTGATTAACATCATATTTTAGATTATAAAAAGTTAAATAATAAAGTACTAAAAATTATTGTGGAGTCCACACCGTCAAGAATTTATGATCCACAGTATGTTGGCACTCTCACAATCACATAAAGACCTTATGCCTGGAAAACCATATCATTAATATGATTTTGACATGAAATCATTGTGTTTTCACATAGGGCGTCAAGCAATTCTTGGAAAGTCCCATGGCACCGGCAACGGTCACAAACTACATTGTTGTCGTGTAAAATGCAGTTTAGTATGACTATTAAAGAAACCATGAAAATTGTGAAGTTAATTCACTTGGATATTCCCAGGTTCTCACAAATTCTTTTTTTTCAAGGAAGAGAGCTATATTTATATAGTAGTTTTGGAAGACTACTCGAGGAAAAATTGGGTGTTTGTGCTGGGGCACAAATTTGATGCTATTGTCAAGATCAAACTGTTCACAACTGAGGTCAAAATGAAGATTGATGGAAAGATCAAGCATGTGCATATTGATAACGGTAAGAATTTTGGATCGGGGATGTTAAATGGATTCTGCAATAATGAGATACCGCTTTAGTAGTAGTAAACAATAGGTTGGAGAGTTGTGGGCAAAAAAGTTATTATGGTATGCCTGTATAATACTCTGTAGTGCTGGTATATACTCTTTATGGATGCGTTTAGTTCAACAAAATATTTGGTGAATAGAATCGCATCGATTGTAACCAGATGTTGGGTGATAAGGTAACACTCTTGATTATTCGAGCTCAGCTCGGCTTGGTTGGCATTGCAATTCTGTCCCTATGTTTAACGCGACCAAATTAAATGCGAATCGAACTATATTTAACTAATATAAACAATCTGAGAAACCTATGAAGCTTTACCAAAAAATCTTAAGTTTATTACAATTGTGCCGATTAAGTCTTAAAGTTTTTTTGCCAATTTAATCTTAAACCTTTTTGCAATTATATCAATTCAATCCATCTAGTCAATTTTGGTCTACTGGCCGTTAGGCGACATAATGTTTTGGTATAAATATTTTAATTTTTTGAAATTTTTTCTTTTTTATTTTATTATTATTTATTTTATTTTCAACGCTCTTCTGCCTCCCGTTATTCTCTAAGAAAAGGAAAATAAAATAATTTAAAAATATTAAAATATTATGTCACCAAGCGGTCAATGCAGGCTAGTGTTCACGTCAACACCGATCATCCAAAATTGATTGGATTGACTGAATTGACATAATTGCAAAAGGTTTAAAATTGAATTGGCAAAAAAAAAGTCCGAATTAGCGCAGTTACAATAAGTTTAGAAATTTTTTGGTAATTTTCCCCGAAAACATGAGTGAAATTGTTTGGATCTAAAGTTGGTTGGAATCAAACCCATGTACAGATTCTCTAATTATCTATATCCATAAAGATGTTTTTGACACGCTAGCATAAACAAAATTTTGACACTCCTCTCTCTCTCTCTCTCTCTCTCTCTCTGAACTTCTATACATGAGGAAGCTGATGGAAACGAATCAAACGCCGGCGATAGCACCGGCCATGATCACCAACTGCATGACTCCCATGCGGAAGCTCTTGCAAATCGGGCTCCTAGTCATCTTCACCGCCTTCTTGCTCCTCTTCCTCGTTGCCTTCGGTTCATGGCGGCATCGTTGGAAAAACGAGAAGTTACGGCTCGTCATTTTCATGGTCTACACTCTCTCGACCTATGTCGCGACCCTCTAAAAAACTTTTAAATTTTAAAGGGGGTTAACGGATTATTAGGTTAATTAGATTTGACTAACCTAACGCGGACCCTCCCAAGCCCTACCGAATCGCAACTTTGGTTTTTGTTTAAATGATTTTAAAATTTGGAGTCGCCACTAATCGTTCTTGGTAGGTCGATTAGAAACCTAAATAAATTAGCGGGAGAACTAATTTATTCCTGCGAACCAGAGATTAGGAGCTCGGGGACTTGGTTACACTAGTTAATTAAAACTAATGCCCTTTCGGTACCTTAATTTCATGGATATCCTAATTCGGCAACTCAGGCTTGGTTTATTCCTAAGGCTATAGTAGGGTATTCTCTTTTGTGTTTTCACTTTTTAAATAGGATGCATGGATGGTATATATTTTTATTTGTTATATTTTTTTAAGTGTTAAAGATTCCCTGAAGCCGAAAGAAGGAGTGTGTTAACGACTTCTGTGCAGTATTACAATCTACTTATCTTTTGGGTCTGATGATTCAAAAATTAAAATATAGGAAGTACATGACAGTGAATAAACACCTCCAATGGGAGGCCTAGCATTGGCTTGGCTCTTCCCTTTGGGATTTAAGGTACATGTATTTAAGTTGCAAGTATTTAAATTACTGTAAGTAAAAACCTCCAATGGGAGGCTAAGCATTGGCTTGGCTCTTCCCTTTGGGATTTAAGGTACATGTATTTAAGTTGCAGGTATTTAACTACTGTAAGTAAAAACCTCCAATGGGAGGCTAAGCATTGGCTTGGCTCTTCCTTTTGGGATTTAAGGTACAGGTATTTAAGTTGCAGGTATTTAACTACTGTAAGTAAAAACCTCCAATGGGAGGCTAAGCATTGGCTTGGCTCTTCCCTTTGGGATTTAAGGTACATGTATTTAAGTTGCAAGTATTTAACTACTGTAAGTAAAAACCTCCAATGGGAGGCTAAGCATTGGCTTGGCTCTTCCCTTTGGGATTTAAGGTACAGGTATTTAAGTTGCAGGTATTTAACTACTGTAAGTAAAAACCTCCAATGGGAGGCTAAGCATTGGCTTGGCTCTTCCCTTTGGGATTTATGGTGCAGGTATTTAAATTGCGGATGGACTTTGTCCTCTCCATTCTGGGGTATGAATTCTTTAAAATAAAATACAACGAATTGATTCGACAATTTGAAATTTGTGCGCGCTTGAGGACTCCTCCAAGCCGATTTTGTGCTTCCATAGGGTTGACCATTGATATAAAGCTGCGGCTTCCTGACATAAAATAGAGTGAAATGTCAGTATACAAAATATGTGCTAATCTGCACCTAAAACCAGAAGAGTGGAAAGAGTACTTATCTCCCATTTTTTTGGGAGGGATTTCTATAATTGATTTTCGCTCTCTATGTTCCCAATATAGAGAGTTTCTTTTGAGTTAAGAGGGACTTTTAGTCACAGATCAGTTGAGAAATCGGTGGACAGCTTAGGAGCTTGTCTGGGCCGATTTTTGCATCTCTACGAGATTTTTGCTGTTGACGTAGAGATATCCTTCTCCTGACATAAAATATGGAAAGAAAAAAGAGATGGAGAAAATGTATACAATTTGTGCTAATTTGCAAGTAAAACCATAAACAAATGAATAAATAAAAACACTTAGCTCGAATTTGCTTGCTCGTTGACGAGGATGAACTCTTGATTTATATTGATCAATGAAGGAATTTGTGATGATAATCCCTAGCTTTGAACTCCCATCATCTTCAAAATTCTCTCTCTTTTGGTATTTTCTTTCTCTCAAATTTTTCTTCAATCTCCAAAAACTCTCTCAAACATCCAAAATTTTCTCTCAAAAAAAAATCCTCCCAAACACTTCAAATTTTCTCTCCCAAGAATCCTTTCTCAAGCTCACTTCTTTCTCCTTTTATAACCTACTCATCTATCTCCCATTCTAATTTTTCCACTAACTCTATCTCCCATTCTAATTTCTCCACTAACTCTTCTTCATTTTCATCTTCCATTCTCCATCTCTATCTCACATTCTAATCTCTCCACTAACTCTTCTTCATCTTCATCTTCCCTTCTCCATATTTATCTCCCATTCTAATTTCTCCACTAACTCTTCTTAATCTCCATCTTCCCTTCTCTATTCTTATCTTCCATTCTAATTTCTCTACTAACTCTTCTTCATCTCCATCTTCCCTTCTCTATTCTTATCTTATTTTCTCCATCCATTCTTCTCCAACTTCTCTTCTTCATCTCCTCTTCTTCATCTTCCATTCTCTATTCTAATTTATCCACTAACTTTTCTTTTTATTATTTGTAAAATAATCCTTCAAGAGTTAGGTATTTGCACTTTAGTCCTTGAATTTTAAGTATTTACAATTCAGTCCCTGAAAAAATATATTTCTTTAAGTCCAAATCTCCTCACAATTTTTGACACACCAAAATTTACCACATGTCAAATTTAAGCTCATTTCTTGTCGCTGAAAATAATGCATAATTTAATTAAAGCCCTTTTGCAAAATTAAGTCATTCTGGGTATAATTGGGCCAAGATGAAAATTTAAAATATTAGAAGACAATGTCACAACTCATAAAAAGTGAAAGTTAAAAATAAGTTGACTCAAATTAAATTTTTTTAAGCCCGATTCAAGATTATACTCGTGAAGGAACACGTGACTCGAATTGGATTTTTCTGAATTTGCGATGGCCAATATGAAAATAGATTTAAAATAAAAATATTAACTATCTTTGTGTATTTTTTGGCCTCAAATGTTATTTTTTCAAAATTTTCAAATATTTTTGTATTTTTTTAAAAAAAATTAAAAAATATATATATAATATGAAAAATTATTTTTTGGTCAAAATTCATTCCCTAGGCTTGGCTAAGGTTCCCAAAGTTGATTTTTCAATTTTATGAATTTTTATGGATTTTCTATTAATTTTTGAAAATAAATAAATAAAAAATACGTAAAAATACTGAAAATATGAAAAATCGTTTTTTTGGTCAAAATTGGTTCCCTAGGCTTGGCTAAGGTCCCCAAAGTTGATTTTTCAATTTTATGAATTTTTATGGATTTTTTATTACTTTAGCAATAGAAAAAATGATTAAAGATGAGGTGTCAACAACCTACGTACTCACCTACGCGCTAGGCCTCATGCACGATGCTCCGTGGTGCAATGCATTATTCCCCATTTGGGCAATGTTCCTGATGGTCGTCCTCGGGAGCGCTGATTCTATCTCCACATGCAATCTCGAGGACAACGAGCAGTATAAGAGCTACAATTGGTAGATCGTGATCAAATCGATTTGGTCGTTCTTGTTGATGGACTTGTACTTCTGCTACAGGTCTGACGGGGTGGCCGTGTCTGTATGCCTCTTCCCCGTATTGGCAATGGAGGCAGGCAAGAGGGCTCAGGCCTTGATGGCGGCGAGCCATCATTGTTTGGAGAGGATTACAAAAGTGTTTGGAGAGGAGCACAAAAGCTGCGGCGCTTCGAGTGGAGATATTGATCAGGTTCCCATGATAGGGTGTCCGCGTTTGGTGAGGGGTGAAGAAGAGAGAGGGCTGGACATCGTAGATACAAAAGTTCGACGGCGGATGTCCCTTCACTTCGCCGATCCACTCATAGAAAAAACTTCCTCCATATATGCCGCCGTGTTTAACCGGTCACCGACAATCTGCATTAAAGCATCCAGCAGCGGAAATTGCCATACACATTAAACATGTAGAGTTTGGGACATGGACAGTTCGGCTGACAAATTGAACCAGCATACATGTTAAGCTTTTATCGTTACGAATGAAAAGGAAATATAACAGCACCCTATATAGAACACTAAATCACTTCTATCATTCACACAGCCGCCATGTTTAGGCTCATACAAAGCTCTCAAAATGGAGAAAATACATATATAGTTCTTCATAAAGTCCGGAAAATCCTTACATTGGTCTTAGATTTGGTTCATTGTGCAGCGGATAGAGTCCGTCGCATGTGCAGAATAGTGAGGTCGGCCGCATCCTCTTCAATTGACGAACTCTCTGGATAAGCTTATTCCAGGACGTACGAGACCAATTGATCAACACACCAATCCCATGGACTACCAAATATTCACCTCAGAAGCCGCCGCCCCAAAGCGAAAAAGCGCCACATACCTTTTCTCTTCCCCTTTCGTCGGAGATCAAGGTGGAGCACGGACTCGTTATCAACGTTGTACTCGGTGAGCATTCGAACGCCATTCTTGATCTCCTTGCCCGTGAGGATCAGCTTCTGCTAATCCATGGGCATGCGTTCTCGGGTTTTTTTTTCCAATTTAGGATTTTTAAAAAATATATTTACAAAAATAGGGTAATTTTTTTTTTTTTACCATTTTGGGGTTCAAACGGCATTCAAGGTGCCACCCGAGGCCCAAAGCAGCACAGTGAATACCACACAGGCTCGTGCAACATTAAGAGTGCCACGCGGGCCCATGCTGCTTTCACAGTGCTGCGTAGGCCCAAGGCCAGCAAGCCCGAGCGACACTCACAGCTTGCATGCCTTTTAATTATTTTTTGTTGATTATTTAAATCATAAATAAACTAATTACATACATAGTAATAAAATTTCGTATTTTTATTAATATTTTTTTAAATTTCTTATTTTTATAATTTATTTTTATAATTTTATATTTATAAAACTTTCTAAATATAGTTCTTTTTTCCCTTCAAAGCTTATTTTTATAACATAATTATCACTAGTTAATTGAATTTTTTTTAATATGTATGTAATTAATTTATTAGGTATGTAATTAATTAATAAAAATTTAAACAAATAATTTATATTAATAAATAAATTATTTATTTACATACTAAATAATTATATTAATTGAAAATTTTATCTTGATAAATTAATTATTTTTATTAATTATGTAAATACTAAATAAATTGATTACACGCATATTAATAAAAGTTCATATTTTTGTTAATTTTTGTTAATTTTTTTTATAATTTTATATTTATATAAATTTTTAAATATATATTTTTTCCTTTTGAAGCTTATAACATAATTATCAATAATTAATTATAAATTTTATTAATATGTATGTAATTTATAAATTTAGAATGTAAATAATAAATAAATAAATAAATAAAATTCATCTTAAGAACTTAATTATTTATTTACATACTAAATAAATTATATTAATTCAAAATTATATCTTAATGAATTAATTATTTTTTGAAAAATAAATTATATTAATTGAAAATTTTATTTTTAAATTTCAATTTTTTTATGTATTTTTAGAATTTTATATTTATATAACTTTGTAGATATGATTTTTTTCCTTTTGAAGCTTATTTTTATAACATAATTATCAATAATTAATTAAAAATTTTACTAAGATGTATGTATGTAATTAATTTATTTAGTGTGTAAGTAATTAATAAAAATTTATAAAAAAAAGTCTCATCTTAAAAAACTATTTATTTATTTACATACTAAATAAATTATATTAATTGAAAATTTTATCTTAATAAATCAATTATTTATATTCACGAAGTTATATAAATATAAAAAATATCATGTATATTTATTTATTCATTATGTACTTACTAAATAAATTAATTACATATATCTTAAGAAATTTTTTTAATTATTTATTGATAATTATGTTATAAAAATAAGTCTCAAAATAAAAATTTATATTTAAAAGTTTATATAAATATAAATGTTTTAAATATAATTAAAAACCTTGCGAAGAATATATCTTACCGAGCCCCGAAATCTATCGAAGGCCCATAAGAGAACCTTGCGAAGATGGCGAAGATGCTGAGTCTCGATCTTGTTGGAACCTGAAGAGAGCTAATCTTCTTTGCCTCAGAGAGGTTTGGGATTGAAGGGTTCTCCAGAGGAGATGGTGAAGAAGCAAGGGCTGGTGGGGCCTTGTTTCTTATATAGCCGCGAGGTTGACTCGGTCAACGGGCGAAAAAACCGGTTTTCATGGAAATTGGTATGATGACACGTGTAAGTAGGAGGTTGGGTCGTCACGTGTCTTGTTACGAGTGAAAATTTGTGGGGTGATGCACGGGAGGACCCAAAAGCCTTTTGAAACATGTCGGTGAAAATTTAGTTTGGAAAGTTAAGTAAGCCCATATTTTTAAAAATAATAAAGATGGAACGTTTTTCAATGTATGGGAAAGAGACATGTCTGCAAATGTGCAATAAATGTATGCAATAATGTGGAAAAACATTAGGTGTGTCCCGATCAATTAGGAGAGGATACGTGTCCTCTCCTATCCCTTTCTTCCTCTCTCTCATTTGTCCCGCTTCCCTCTTTCCTCTAAGAGAGGACATGTGGGCTGAGGTGCACGAACACATGTTGGCCCCAATCCACTCAATATTTTCTCTAATAATGTATGCAATAATGTATGGGAGAGAGACATGTCTGAAAGGGCACACAAGGGTACAACACGTTTTGACCCCACATTGGACGACGACTTAAAGATGTCATTGAAGTCGAGGATGGGGCAATTTCAACCCAAAACCAACCCCCTCCCTTTAAGTCATTGAAGTCAAGGATGGGCCAATTTGACCCAGAACCCCCTCCCCCCCCCCCCGGACCGGGGCAGGGGGAGGATATGTGTGACGTTCTTGCGTCATCTCCAAAGTTCGTATGACGACATCGCTTACATCCTTAACAGGAAAGTTGGGTCGTCATCTTCTCCCACAAGTGTGAACAAATTAATCAAATTGAAGCGAAAATCTCCCGAGTTCGACCAGACCGATCGATTCTAAGCGGCTCTCAATTTCAATTTCTAGTATGAAACCATCCAAATCGAACTAGTATATCTATCAATTTGTTTTTATTTTTTTAAGACCCTAAATCCCTAATTCTCTCAGCCCAGCTCTCTCAGCTTTCTCAGTTATCTCTCATTAGCTAAGTGGTCATACCTATCTAACTGAATAGCTCAGCCTTTTGAAACATGTCGTACATTTTGTTTGTCAAATGTTCAATTTATCGACTTGGCGGTTGAATCGGTTGAGTTGTCTGACTCAAAAGCTAGAGCCTAAGCCAGTTCTTCGACCAGTCCGTGGTCAAATCCAGCTCTTTCTTTCTTTTTCTTTTTTTTTTGTTATGGCAACCGGCAAAAGTACAAAGATATAGATTCAAGACATAGATAGAAAGAAATCCCACTATAAGGAGGAATTTGATGTCGAAAAGACTCTAAACCATCATGGGATTTATGAGAGGCCATAAGATTTAAAATACAGTTCCTGTCATACTCAATAGCTATGGCTCAAAAAGGGGGGGTTTTTTTCCAAATTATGGTTAATAAAAAAATTATTTACAAAAAAGGGGTGAAAAAAAGTTTTTTACCGAAATGGGGCCCGTGCGGCACTATAAATGCCGCACTGACCCGTGCGGCCCACGACCTTTTTTAACAATTTTTTCTTTTTTTTTGTCACTTATATAATATAATTTTATTAAGATATATCTAATTATTTTATTTAGTATGTAAATTAAAAAATAAAAATTAGTTATAAAATAAAAATTATATAATTCAAATTGTAATAATTATTTTTATGTAATTATTATAATAATTCAAATTTTGTTAAAAATTATATGTAATTATTTTATTTAGTATATATTTAATAATTTTTATTTATGTAAATTTTTAAATATAAATTATTTTTCCTTTTTAGCTTATTCGTATATCATAATTATCAATAATTAATTAAATTTTTTAAAATATGTATGCAATTATTTTATTTATGTAAATTAGTTAATTAAAATTATTGACGAGGTCGGTGCGATAACATTTTTTTATATCATTTTTTGTAAGTTTTTTTTATAATTTTTTAATAGATCTTTGGAAATATAATTTCATTTCTTTTGAATATTTTTTATAACATAATTATGAATCATTAATTGAAAATTTTATTAAGATCCATGTAATTAATAATTTACTATGTAAATAATTAATAAAATTAGTCATAAAATAATATCGGTAAGATATGTAAAGATCACATATCCAAATTAAAAGAACGTGGACACTTTTAATAAATTAGTACCATCGCACGGCTGCAGTTTTTTCTTAAATTTGTATTTTTGCACTTTGTTAAATAATTTTATATTTAAATTAATTTGTAAATATAAATTAATTTTCCTTTTAACCTTATATTTATAACATAATTATCAATAAATAATTGTAATTTTTGGTAATATGTATGTAATTAGTTTATTTAATATGTGAATAAATTAATTAAAATTATTCACGAGGCCGGTGCGGTAGCATTTTTCTTATTTCATATACTTCCCTTTTTTTATATAAATTTATAAATATTAAAATTTTCCCTTTTGAAGCTTATTTTTTTTAACATAATTATCAATCATTAATTGAAAATTTTATTAAGGTCCATGTAATTAATTATTTACTATGTAAATAATTAATAAAAAATATTCATGAGGCCTGTGCGACAGTAATTTTGTAATATAACTTTGTAAATATAATGTGATTTCTTTTGATGCTTATTTTTACAATATAATTATCAATAATTAATTGGAAATTTTGTTAAGATCCATGTAATTAATTATTTACTATGTAAATAATTTCTAAAAAATATTCACGAGGTCGGTGCGGTAGTAATTTTGTAATTTCTTATTTGTTATGTGTTTTTAATAATTTTATATTTTTATTAAGCTTGTTATCCACATTCTTTTATTTTGGAAATGTGATCTTTACATATCTTACCTATTTTATTTTATGAATAATTTTAGTAATTATTTACATAGTAAATTATTAATTACATGGATCATAATAAAATTTTCAATTAATAACTGATAATTATGTTATAAAAAAGGTTTCACAACAAATGAAATTATATTTCCAAATATCTCATAAGGGATAGCTATTTGGAAATTATATTTCCAAATATATTTTAAAAAAATTATAAAAAAATTTATATTTACATACTAAATAAAATAATTGCATATATATTTTAAAAAATTTAATTAATTATTGATAATTATGATATACAAATAAGCTAAAAAGGAAAAATAATTTATATTTAAAAATTTACATAAATAAAAAATTATTAAATACATACTAAATAAAATAACTACATATAATTTTTAACAAAATTTGAATTATTATAATAATTGCATATAAAATAATTATTACAATTTGAATTATATAATTTTTATTTTATGACTAATTTTTATTTTTTTTATTAACATACTAAATAAAATAATTAGATATCTTAATAAAATTATATTATATAAGTGACCAAAAAAAAGAAAAATATTGTTAAAAAAGGCTGTGAGCCGTTGAGGGGCCCGTGCGGCAATCATACTACCGTACGGGCCCCGTTTCGGTAAAAAAAAAAATTTCACCCCTTTTTTGTAAATATTTTTTTATTAACCCTAATTTGAAAAAAAAAAACCCTATCCAAAGAATCATGTTAACAAATGTTTCCAAGACACATAGTAAGTTCAATTTATTTGGAGTAACCCAATCTTCAATGCTTGATTGTTCATGAAACAAAGAAAATCGGTGCAATAGGAACTGCAAAGTTTCCTTAACTAGTTGCTTAACAAGGGATTCTACGACACTCTCGTCAACAAAATCCCTCTAGAAATTTGTACGCTAGTTACGAACATCACATTCAAGATGATAAAAAAGAAGAAAGAAAACAAAGAGAGCACTGAGAGGTAAGAAAAGCCTATTTTCACTCCTCAAACGCTACTCTCTCTTAAGCCAGTGTTCAAGGGGCAAAAGTTCTTCAGCTTTAATGGCACAATCCAAAAGAACTTTCGCCACATGATGTCAGCACCAGCTGAAACAAATCTCGACCTTACCCCCACCACACCAGCGCTACTCACATGGAGTCATGTGATTCATCCTGTGGATGGCGGAGTGAATTCAGCTCAGACACCATATCTAACCATCTGACATGCACATTGATTCAAATCCTAATAAGACGATTGCACTTACAAAAGTTCAGGCAGCTCAGTCAAGACTTCAATATATTGACCATCATCAAGAATCCAGTGAACCTGAAGAATTATGAGCATATCATCTTCAAATATAAGATGCCAACACTGATTTGATAAGTACTTTCTCTGTTTCTTCTTCTTCTTCTTTTAATCTTTTGGGAGAAGAAGCGAGCAAACGGAAACGAAAACTCTTTTCTTGGCAGAGAAAAAAGTTTAAATGCACTCCCTCGCTTTCCTCTGTGTTCTTTGACCGGAAATGTGTTATCCATGTTTCTCAGAGCGGGATTCATCCTTAACGTAGACGTAGAGTAAGCATCTATTTATTGATTATCGACCAACTAAGATATATTACATGCTCTAAACCATGTCAATTCTCTAATGCGAGACTTGTCTTAGTCAACTCATGCGTCCATCTGTCTAATTCATGATGTATTTTTTTGCACACCAATTGATCATTGGTTATGATATTATTTGTTAGGAGCGCGTAACTGAAATCTGATACCTTTGTTTGAAAAGATCGCCCAAGTCAAAGCTGTCATCATATTATTACAGAAAAGTTTTGGGATCACCCATATTAAAATTATTCTTTTTGTTTCTATGGAAGCACTTTAAATCCTCGTGGACCAACTAATTGTAACAGTCTCAGCTCGGTAAATTGAATCTAGAAGTTAAGGGCATGCATGACAACACTTATGGAGTAGAATTTCTGCTCCAGAAGTGATTTTGGAGCAAAAATCCATTATGTAACGCAACTTTTGTAGCAGAGATCTATTTAGTTACGCAACTTCATTTTTCTACTTTTAGAAGATTTTTTGGCTTCAAAAATAGTTTTGAAACCATTTGAATAAGAAAAAAGATTTACTTTTCTTCAAAAGTAAAAAAATCAATTTTTTTTTTTTTTATGAAAAGTTAAATTTTAGAGTACAAGTATTCCCATGCGCGCCCTAAGTCACCTAACATATTAGGAAAATGCCCAACTCGGAATGAGCTCCCTGAGTAAACCGTCCTGCTCTATATAACCAAACATGAGGAATTTCAGGGAAACGAACCAAAAGGTGGTGACCACGATGGCGCCGAAAACGATCGCAAACTGCAATATCACGGTGGGCAACATGACGTCCCTGCAAACTCCCATGGGGATGCTCTTGCAGATCGAGCTCCTAGTCATCTTCACCGCCTTCTTGCTCCTCTTCCTCGTCACCTTTGGCTCGTGGCGACGTCGCTGCAACAACGTCAAGTTCCGGCTGATGGTCTTCATGGCCTACACTCTCTCGACCTACGTGCTCACCTACGCGCTAGGCCTCATGCACAGCGCTCCGCTGCACAACGAATTATTCGCCATTTGGGCGGTATTCCTGATGATCGCCTTCGGGAGCGCCGATTCTATCTCCGCATACAGTCTCGAGGACAACGAGCAGTGGAAGAGCTACAATTGGCAGATAGTGATCAAATTAATTTGGTTGGCCTTGTTGATAGACTTGTACGTCATCGACAGGTCCAACCAGGTGGGCACCGCGATCGACTGCCTCTTCGTCGTCTTGGTCTTGAAGACCCACGAGAGGGCTAGGGCCATGATGGCGGCAAGCCAGCATTCTTTGGAGAGGAACACAAAAGTGATTGCTGATTACATGAGTGTGGAGTACGAAAGTGGGGGCGTTTCCCGTGGTGACGTTGATCCGGTTCGCATGAGAGGATATACGTACTTGGTTAGGGGTGAAGAGGAGAGATCAAGACCGCTGACTATCCTTGTTCTTGTTAAGGAACTTTTCAAGTGTCGTCGAAGGAAGGAGGAAGCCACGCCAGCGCCGAACTACCACATGACACTCGACAAAGACAAATTGATCACCATTGACAAGGTATGTCTATAATCTTATTTTGTGTGAGCCTGTTATTGAAAATTCATCACGAGTAATAAGTTTAAGAAGGAAGTATCAGGATCTGAACTCTTGACCTGCGCTCTAATAGGAAGTCACTCTATAAATAGGTCTTCAAATTAGGGGTGATCAAATCATACCAACTAGACTGGGACCAGTGGTCTGATTCCCGGTTCTAGAGGGCGGTGGTCTGACTCGCAATTCTTAAAATTAGAATCGATAGCCAAGCTGTCCGGTTCCCAGTTCTAAAGGAATAAAACCGGACCGGACCGGTTGACTTTTTTTTTAAAATTTGTTCCAAGTAATAATTTTGTTCCATTTTTCGTTTACATATGCTTTGAATAAGCATTCTACAAAATGATATTCATGTGTCCATTCAGTATAGAAACTAATATTCAAGCCCACTTTACTGTTAATAATGAAGAGGGTCAATAGAGAGCTAAGAAGATGTTACTGTGAAGCAGCATTAACGTGAAGCTTCGGATTCTTTCTGAAGCTCATCTTCTTCAATTAAAAAATAATTAATAAAATAATTTTGTTCCATTTTTGGTCATGTTACCGGTTCCAGGGGACTACCCAAGAACCGGACCAACGGTCTGATCAGGTTCCTAGTCCTCGATTTTGGAAATGGCAACGGGGACCACCGGTCCAATTCCCAGTTCTTGAGGCGAACTGGACTGGTCCGACAACCGATCACCCCTACTTCAAGTGCTAGAAAGAGGTGTAGAATAAGCCAAGATCAAAAGCCTCTGTGCACTTTCCCCTTCAGCTTAAAAACTAGCCTTGTAATAATTTCCTACTGGATTAACTTACAACTTACATAAAAGCTCAACTCTTCACTCAGGTGTGGGAGTGTGAAGGGAGGCTCTTAAGAAGCTCGGGAGGAGGAGACCCCCACAACAAGCTCAAAGACATATGCCTCTCTTTTGCGCTCTTCAAGCTCCTCCGTTTGAGATATGCTGGCTATTCATTGCCCCAAGAGGCTCACAAGAAGACATGGAACTTGATTCGCGATGGATTGCTCCCAAATAATGATGGATCTCTCTCAAATAATGATAACGGTTACAAGCGAGCGTTTCGAGTCGTCGAAGTCGAGCTCACCTTCCTTTTCGATTTCTTCTACACCAAGTACGGTGTCATATTCCATCCCACTAACAAATTGATTGAGTTTGCGACTGCTGTTTTCGGTATCTGGGCTACGACATCACTCTTGAAGCATCACGACGGACCTTATAATGACTGTCAACTGGCCACACTGCCAAATGGGTTGAGTGTCGACGTACTCGTGACCAGCGCCATGATAATCTGGTTCGTCGTCGTGGAGCTCATGCAGTTCTTCTTCATGGCTTTCTCGGAATGGGCGAAGGTGATATGGATCTGCAAGTATGTGCAGTATAAGTCATGGCAAGACTGTGTGTGGATTGAGAGGATGATAAGAGTGATATGTGGGGTCTGGTTGCTGAAGCCTTGGGAGCAAAAGCTTCGCCAGTACTCATTCCTCGAGTCATACTTGTATAACCCTTCCAGGTTATTGAACAACGTGGTTATGGCGACCTACATTGATCAAACTAGGGACGGCCAGAGACAGAGCACGCCGATCCAATTGCCTGAAGAAGTGAAGCAAGCGGTGTTTCATGCTCTGAAGTCGAATTACGGTACTAAATTGGAGAATGGACAGGCCTCACTGAGAGCGAACAATGAGTCCCGGAAGCTGCTGTGGGCGTGCTGGCTTGAGACACAAACTCAGGTCATAATGGTGTGGCACATCGCCACCAGCTTCTGTGAGCACCGACTGCCGCTAGAAGGGTCAGACTTGCCTGCAACGAAGAGTTTCCTAGTGGCAACTAGCTTGTCCAGGTATCTGGCTTACTTGGTTGCTTTCGCTCCACGGCTATTGCCAGATCACCCTTACGTCGCGGAGTCCGTGTTCAATCAGGCGATCATCGAAGCCAGGGACTTCTTTCAGAAGTGCAAGAGAATGGGGGACCGGGTTAAGAAGATGGAGGAGAATGGCCTTTCTGCGCGTGGAGAAACGGTTATCAACCGCGGTGCTCGGCTCGGGAAGCAGCTCGCGAATGATATAAAGGACAAGGAAACGATTTGGAGGATTCTGGCCGACTTTTGGGTGGAAATGTTGTTGTATGTGGCGCCTTCAGACAATGCGAGAGCGCATGCCGATCATTTGGCTAGAGGAGGCGAGTTTGTGACTCATTTGTGGGCTTTGCTCTCTCACGCAGGGTTCGAGAGAAATCCTCCTACTAAGCCGCGTAATGCACTGGAGAGAAGCTACAGCGTCTGAACTAATCCAGTGTTTGATAGCATCAGTTGCAAGTTACTGGTGATTGCAATAATAAATGGTTGCTTATGTATGATTCATGCGGATCTCGCGCCAGTTAAATGTGCGAATGTATTTGGTTGCATCGTTTGCAAATCTCACTATGCATTAAATGTAGTCCTACTGCTGCTGAGCAGCTGCATCATATGTGTTCCCCAGAGACATTTTAAGGTTTGAGTCATTTATTTGCTATGGCTTGCTTTCTAGGACTAATGGTGATGAACGAGTGTACAGAGTCGTCTAGCAATGAGTCAATAACCAGATCGTTGAGAAGGAAAGAACGAAGTCATTCATCGTTAAGGTTCATTTTGATTCAAATTGGATAGATCATCACAGAGTTGATGTTGCATCTGGGTGAATCCTTACGACTGAAGCTTCTTTGGCTGGTGCAACAATTTGGCCAAAAAGGATTCAGAAGCTGAGGAGAGCAAAGTAAATGATCGACTGAAAACCTGTCAATCAGGGGACGTACTTAAGGAGCCAACTCCTGTCCAAAAACTATTCGAACACACCATATCTCACACAACTTTAACGACTCAACCTGCGGAATGTGAATCACCATGCGTTTTTCATCGGAGACGGAATTGAAATGAGATAAGAATATCACGTGCCGAGATTAAATGATGTTCTTAACGACACTTATATAAGAAGAGAGTAACGACGACCACAAAGATGGAAAAGGAAGAAAGTAGAATGGAACCTAGAAAACCTGCTAACGCCGACATAATAGGTAAGAGGGGATTGCATTTGTCACTAGACCTGACCTTTAACCTGTATTCATACTAAGAACTCTGTTGTCATCATGCCCTAGATCTCCCTGTGAAACCATTAATTGGATGTGAAAACCAGGCCTCATCGCAAAATTGTCCCCCTGAAAACCTCAATGGTGTCGCCTATCGCGACGCCGTGCCATTGGAATGACTTATCTTCATCCATCCCACTCTGGTTATGTATGAAAAAGTACCCCTCAGAAGGAAGATCGAACTTCAGGCTTGGCTGCAGCTTCTCGAGCTCTTTCCTCAGGACTTTTACTTTTTCCGATTGTTTCACTTCTACCGCTACTTTGAGGTCGGCTTTCCACGGCAACACCATCACCATGAACTTTGGAGGCTTGATGCGCACGTCAACACTGGAATTATCCTGAAGCTCGTAATCGCATATCCGACGATCGTCTTCAAGTTCAGTTCCATCTGCATACAGCTTCAGCCGCTCAAGAGAGACGTCTTCCAGGGACCGGACAACCTCTTTCAAGCGTTTCACAGGGTCGTTCACTTGAACTTCTATGGGAAGCCGCATTTTGGATGGCGGCGTTCCCATGCGTAACTCAATTTTAGCAGATTGAGGTGGCTCCGGCGAGACAATGAGCCAGACTTGGGAGCCATCGAGGATGTTGCAGCCCTCCACATCAAGCTCGTCGTCAAGGGCCTCATCATTGAAAACCAAAGTTTGTCTATAGACGGGTATTTCTTGGTGTTTTTCGATCTTTGCTTTGATCTCCAGGACTGTATCCTGGAAACCAATTCGAATGCAGAAAGGACTTCCTTCCTGGGGCTCCACGAAAACCTCCATTTTTCGAGGAAAACGGGCGGGAAAATGATGTGTGATGAGGCTGAATCTGAATGCTTATTATGGTCACAAGATTGAATTAATGACATAGAAGTGGAATGAACGCTTATATGGAAAGAAAATCCGAAAAGTATGAGTCATGATCTTAGTGTATCTGAGCCATTTTGCATGAGGATCCAACATTTGTGTAGGTGAAGATGTTTCCATCTCATGAAGGATCTCTTCAATGTGCAACGGCCCCGTGAGGTACATTTCATGAGTTAAGCATAGAATCCTAATGAACGGATATATTTCGTGGCCTAATTCCCTAAAAAAAAAAAATTCCCTCAACATTAGGGCTAGTCTGAATCCTACCCTTGAACTTTTTTTAAATCTCGAAAAAAAAAAAAACCAGACTTTAGGTCCAATCTCAAATCTGTCCTGAATTTTGTGTTTTGTCTATAAAAAAAATTACCAACTTTCGATCTGCTCTGAAGTGTACCCCATGGTCTAGTCTCAACTTGATAACAAATCCTCATCAACAACGTGACATGAAAAATTATCTCCAAAATGAAACATTCTAGGATATGAAAATTAGAGACGATCAACGGCGAATTTTGGACAGAGGGCTAATGGAGGTATAATTGGGACTAGAGTTGAAATTGGTGATTTTTCTCCGAGATAAAAA
Organism: Psidium guajava; assembly: GCA_016432845.1. Taxonomy (NCBI): domain Eukaryota; kingdom Viridiplantae; phylum Streptophyta; class Magnoliopsida; order Myrtales; family Myrtaceae; genus Psidium; species Psidium guajava. The sequence continues at coordinate 29,003,738 of CM028232.1, read as the reverse complement.
ATAGTCTGGGATAAATTTAGAACTAGACCTCAAGTTAGGGTTCGTTTTATTCCTAGAAAATAAAAAGTTCGGGGTGGAATTGAGACTAAACCTAAAGTTTGAAATTTTTTTTAGCGAATTAGGCATATATTTCTTTGTATAAATTGTTTCTTTTCTATTCTTTTATCCTTTGTTGAGGTAATCATAATAATCGAAATTGAAAATATAAGCCGCGTTTGGAGGACCGGCTGTCAGATGGATGTACATGTTGATGCAGCTTCGCGTAATGGGCCGTTGCCTCCGTTCTTTAAGCTTAAGATCTGTTTGGAATTATGATGCCAACTCTTGTTACTATTACTCAAAAATGTTTTGACCTTTCTTTTGGTTCCATCCTTCGTAAATTCTATTACATGATTGAGAGTACGACATTAGGATTGGCGTCTCTTTTCAGGCTCAAATGTCTTCAAACTCGGATCGGGTGTAAATTTGCAATTACCATGTCCATCCTAAGATTGATCGATTTGGAATCTGGTCAGTTCAAATTTACAGTAGCCGACTTCCTATCGAATCCAATTCGAATCCGAATAGGAACGGGTTTGCCAAATGGGGTCGAACAGCCGGCAAGTTGAGTCGACTTTTCTGAGTCGAATCAACTTTATCTCACTTACACTAGACTACCAAAGTGAGAAATTTGAAAGTGGAGCATTTAAGCACATAATTATGCACTTTCTTGCTTTTTTTTTTTTTTTTGGGTTCTTTCTAAATGGTATAATAAGCTACGAACATGTTACCATACTCCTATCCATTTCTTCTCTTGCACATTCGAAGGCGAACATTTCTCGTGAAGGCTATTGAACCAGTTCAACTCGAAAACCAACTTGAATAAATCAAACCGTTTACCTCAGGAGCAGTTCCAAAGTGAAACCATCCGATTTACGGTTTCCTAGAAATTGAAACCAACCACTGCGCTTGTCCAGCCGGCACTACAAATCATTTGAATCAGAACACGGCGCCGTGAAATCATATTCAGACGTATAAAATAGACATAGCATCTTAGAAAGGTTGAGAGAAATGTTCATGGAAGTCAAGACTCTTGATAAGAATACAGCTGAACTTGCCGCGGCCACAGTTGCCCGTACACATCTTTTTTTGTGTACCTCCGATCCCATGACCACGGCACATCTGCATCCAATGTTCAAAGAACTCAGACAATGGCAACCTTCAGAGGGAAAAACCAAGAGACTAGTTAAGTTCAGTGTGCTACCTCCATGGGAATATGATTGTGGAGGAAGTTCGTAAGGCACGGGCAAAGGAATTATATCGTGCGAGGAATCTTTATCCTGGGATCTTTGCCATGCCAGGGTAACCAACTTCGCTCTACATACCTCAGAATTTTGAGATGATGCAGATACATCCTTAAACCAGGAAAAAAAAAAAAAACGTATTAAAGAGCTGGTTCCATTTCCCTTCAGTAAAAGAAATACAAAGGACTCCATTCTTCTGCATCCTCCCTTGTGAAAATACAATCATTGATAAAGGGGAATAAGGAAAGACTATGCAAACAAGAGGAGGATTTAGCTGTTACCTCTGAAGGAACCCCATTGTTTATGCAAGAAAATATTCTACCTCGTCTTCGGGTGGAAGATGGTAAAAATAGCACTCCCAACTGGAAATAAGACATGAGAATTTTGCTCTATTAGGATGCAAAAGAAAAACTTACTGCTGCTTGAACACCAGGAACAAAGATATAGTGAGAATAAAATGGGGTAACACATTGTCAGAACACTGTCAGAGCATTGGATATCTGAGGAGCTTTTCACTATCTGATTTACGTCACTAGCCTGAAAACAGAAGTGTTGTTAATCTGTTGGGATTATTTATCTTCAGATGAATATGATCACCATATACCTCATAAGACCGAATCATCAATTGAGTATTATTCTTCTGAAGGGCTCCCCAGGCAGCTTTGCTAAGATTTGATGAAGTTAGCAGCAACCAACTGCTCGAATTAAGAATGTTCAGAAATTCAGTTTGCAAGAATTGGCAGCATCCTTATAAGAAATATTAAGAACATAAAATCACTCACAAAGGAAATGATGCTTACGCAAGTTTCTGCCCCTTATAGCGTGTATATGTCTTTATGTGTGGCATTGCACGACTGAAAGATGAGAGATTGTATTAGTAGGAAATCAATAGCACTTTCTAAGAATAAACAGCAAAACAAGACTCCCTCTCTCCATAAACTAGATTTTGTCCATTTTGCTGTTCAGCAGATAGTAGCATTAGCAGATACTTTCACCCAAGCATTAACATATTTCCAATTTACAGTATAACACAGGCTACAGATGTGAAATTAGATCAAATTATGTAAGTAATCTCACAAGGGGTGGTGTTGTCAAATTAAGAAAGCTAAGCACTAATTAACAAAATTAGTCTTACTCCTACCAGCGACCAGTATGGCTCGCCTTCCATTTCGCCCAATACTTCTTCAAAAATTCCTTCTCGACATTCTTTAGTGGGCTTGGTATGGCATTTCCAGCTGCATAACCCTAGGTAAATATGGAAAAATGTAATCAAAATATGATGGTATGTCAGAGTGAGCGAACAATCGACAGAGAAATAAAATGAAGAGAGAAGAACCTAATTGCCTTTGGCATGCTCAATGGGGAAAAAGGCAAGTTCCAATCTCATCCACACTCACCGAAAGAAAAACAGTTTCACAACGTCCGAAATATGAGCTGGATGTCCAGTACTATTCATGATGACAAACCATCTCTTTTGTTAATCAAACTACATACAGCCCCCAACATATGATGCTTCTAATCAGAGAAGTTCATCCCAGCAGTAAAGATAGAGGACTCGAGTTAAATTTCAAGTGATCTCAAGGAAAAATAGAAAATTAGCACCAACTGTATGAGCAGGTCATGTTTCTATAACAACAGCCAAGCAAATATGGGACCTAAAACACCATTCCATAAACATATAAGAGATGAGTGTACACATTCCACACAAAAAATGTACTTTTTGATAGTACCTCTAAAGAGCATCGAACATCTTCCACTGTAGGCCATATGATCAGTGGATCACCTAAGCCAAGAGGTACTCTATCTTCTGAGAAGCCTGAAGACATTGAAGATGCCAGCTCAGCCATCCACTTTTCGTCTAAAGACCCAACGGAGGAAAACTGAATAAGCCAAAAGGGAAACAGTGGGACAATATTTGGTTAAGATCAATAAACACACTATATGTGATGATGCAGAATACATACACAAAGGGGCGCAATAGTACTATTCACTTTATCCATAATTAGGCATGTACATCTTCCTTGTATGCATGAATGCGTGCTGGTTTGCATGTGAATACATCCATGGCCAGCAGAATGCAGATAATTTTTTGAACCCTCCACAAGTCAAGAACTACAGCTTCCATCAAATCTTACCTGATAAACAAGAGGAGACTTCTGAAAATCTTTGTCAAAAGTAGACTCTTGCAGGACACTGCGCAGCTTCATGTGACCCCATTTTTTCAGGTTGGAACCCGTGTGGTATCCAGGTACTGATGCAATTAGTCTGACCTGGAAATTGTAATATATTCTAGTGTCATGTACATCATTAAATGAATGACAAGGTTGACAAGCAACACCCCCCCCCCCCCAAAAAAAAAAAACCCTCAAATAGGGCATAAAGTTTGCCCGCATACTATGAATAGAGAGACATACCGCTGAATCTCTATAGTCGAACTTCTTGAAGAAGGAAGGATTAATAGTGAAATTGCCAACAGCTGGTACGTTAATGTTGAATTGGGGCCACTGTGATCAGTCCCACCGACCAACAAGTTAGTCAACATTAGTAAGACACTGCCCCAGTCAAAACAGTGGATATCTGCAGCACTCTTCAATGCAGAGTAATCAGTAGCATCGTTGAAATAAAGAATTGAGCAGGAGATTTCCTATATGCTCCACGAGAAGCACTCCCAAATTGATTTATAATGAAAATAATGCCAAATTAAGTCAAAAAAGAACTTAAGGATAAACAAGTGAACGTTGCAAGTCAGAAAGTAACATCTACAGTTCTTCAGCGCTCCTAAATTTCCTTATTTGTGAGACTAAAATATCATCCTAACGAAATTAGAATTGTTTTAGTCAAGTAGACTAGAAGTTTTGTCCATTTCACACGTTTTAAGGGATTTAACTAGCAATTTTTCAAGTTGTATAGTCATAGAAACTTTAAGGTTTCTTTCTCATCAAATCTATTGTGCAATTTGAAATTTTGATACGCTAGCGTTGCTTCTTTAATATTCTCTAAAGTTAATCCAGTTGACTATCTCCAGTTTGAAGTCAATTTCTAGGTCAAGAACAAAACACCACCAGAAGATAATAAGTCAGGTGGATTGCCGTTGTGATTTGGTCATACCTTTAGTGCACTGAGATAATCCACCAAATCATCTTCGAATCCACAACCTTTGCTAGCTTTACTTGGGTCCTTCCAAGGAAAGTCTTGCATCCACAATCCTTGACTTTTATTGTTCCAGTCAACATATATCAGATTGGCGGTATGTACAATGATCCTCACTCCCGTAGGATAGATAAGAAGCATGGCCTTAGAATGGTGTGTGCCATAAGAGATGGGAAGTGGAGGTTTGTGTAGAACCCAATTTGCTGGTTTCTTTCTCTAGAAGAACGATGACATCAAGATAGTTTAAGTGTGTCTAGTTTGGAAGAACTGAAACAACAAATAAAGTGATCATATTTACAGCTGACGCACCTTCATATGATCCAATGCACCATCACCCTCCCCATGGATAACCAAAACGTGAGGAACTTTTGCCAGTATTGGGCAGGCTACATCCAGAAAAGGACAACGAGAGAGAATTTAGAGATGCCACCATTTCAAGCTAGCACAAATATCAAAGTTCATTTATGCCAGGATACCTGAATGCAATTTTTTACAATTCATAATTCATCAGAAACACCTTCCCCATGCATTGCAAGTGTTGAAAGCTTGAATGATAGATAATTGATGACTAATAGAGGTAACACATAAAAATCAAACAGCAGGTGGCTTTTTTTTCATAATTAATTAAAAAAGAAAAAAAACTGACCAGGAATCAACCAATCAATGTCCACCATGTAATTTGAAAGGATAGCAGCAATTATATCGCCCTGTGTACAAAGAGGGTAATCAAGCAAGGTATCAGACCATGTCCAACAGCTAAGACTGCTATGTAAAACAATACATAAGAGCAGCATGTAGGAATTGACAAGCTATGGGGGGCAAAAGAAAATGAGGAAGAAGATTAGAATGCCAGCTTCATTGCTAAAGCAGCAAGTTTGCTCTTAATCAATGATGAAACAGTCCTTGTCACATAAGAAAACTGGATCCACAATAATTAGCAGATGGATGCTACGTAATTCCTGAACTTATGTTTATCTATATGCAAATAGAAACTGTGGCTCTTACATGATTATGAGAAGAATAAGTCTTTACCCACAATGAGAGTTTACAGTCAGGATATTTACCTTCACCACATCTTCTATGGAAACACAGGATGTATTTGCCCATGCCGGGAGACCCTGGACACGTAGAAGCCGAAAGGTGCATGGCAACAATTCTTCAGGAACATAAAAGTTACGAATCGCCTCCAAATCACTGTGTCCCCTGTTTGCCTGCCAAAATGTAGAACTCTTCAAGCTTGTAAAACCAGTAATATCTCCTTCATGAACCAAAAAGAATTATGTCTATGGCATTTTGATAAGAACAAAACCACTTCTTGTGGAAAGATACGCAAGACACTACATTCACTCAGGATAAATAATATCAAACAGATCATACCTAGCTAGACAGTTTCGATTTTTAAGCCTTCACAAACACAAATAAACATCACGCACCTGAGATTGCGAGTCCCACATAAAAGACTGGTCTTCAACATCTTTTCGCGTCCTCTTTTGACCCCGATCCTCAATTACATGCACATCATTATTCTTTCCACCACCTGAAGACCCACTCGGATCACCACTCAACACTTCATACTTGAAAAAGTGGTGTCCGGGAATCAACTCTATGACACAACCAGGACCAATGTCCACCTTCTCTCCACTTCCAACCCTCATCCTCTCATTCCCAGCATTAACAACGACAGGATTCGTCCCCTCCTACAAAGGATTCATTCAATTCAAATTTCAGCTGCATTTCATCCCAAAACCAAATTCTCCAATTCATCAATCACCATTTTCACTTGGAACTTTCCATAAGCACACCCGTTTTCGTTTCAGCGCAACGAAAGGAAGCTAAAAGAGAGTGATATTACCACGAGCAGAGAAGCGGAGCCATCGGCGGAGGCGGTCAGAGTGATGTGCTTGCGGCTGAGCCGCTTGTCCGGAAGAGTGACGGCGTTGCGGCCGATGACGTTGCGGCCTTCAGACAGAGGGATTTTGGGGCTCGAGGTGTTCTCTTCGAGGGTTTTAGAGAGCGGGACCAAGTGACCAATCTGTCGCTCGAGGACGACAACATCGGAGAGAGCAAGTGTTAACGGAAATTTCGAAGAAGACCAAGAAGAAGAAGAAGAAGAAGAGCAGCTTACAAGAGAATGCGCCATGTTCGAGCTTTACGTCACATCGGAGAGCAGACGGCGGCGAAGTTCAGAAGGCCCGCCATGCGGTGCGGTGACGCTTCTGGAAATCGGTGGCACGAGGAGAACCTCGTAATTTTGCCTGCACATGCCTGTCTAAAATTAAGGTTTCGTTTTTACTAAAAAAAAAATAAAAAAAGAATTTCAAATAAAAACTTGAGGTGCTCTTATTTTCTCAAATAATGACTCGAAATGAATATTATTTCAAATAACAACTTGAAGTGACATAACTGATTTTAAAATAAAGGCATAAAGTGGCCATGAAATTTTTTTTTTAAAAAAAAGCTTCGCTTAAAGGGCATTTTCCGTCATTTTTCTTTTTGATTTTTATCTTTTTCTTTGTTTTATACTTTTTTTCCATTTTCCTTTAAAAAAAAATACGCGCGTGCAAGCATAAGCGAGATGGTTGCCTATGGACGTCGCCCCTCTTCCGAATCTAGCGAGGGTCGCCTCACCTAACAGGTCAATGGCTCTCGCTAGAGGTGTTAGTATGGATTATTGACCAACTTTTTAACTCGCTTTTTATATATTTATGTCATGTATGGGTTCACTAAATTTAACAAAGGGGGTCAAATATAGGTTTAAAATTATAAAGCCTATCTAAATATAGGTTTTAATGGGTTTTAGCTCAACTCATTATCGACTCATTTTCAATCCATGAGGTATAGCTTTCCAAGCTCTAATCCTTACCACCGCTCACCCGCCGCCGCCCATCACCTCCCCCTGCTGTAGCTCGCCTCCCGCCACTGCCGCTATCGTCACCACCATCACCGAGAGAAGGGCTAATCAATCGAGAACTATCGACGACACCACCATCATCCTATGCGACTTTTGCGACAACTGCTTCGTCATCCTCTACTGCTAGCCCCGACCACGCGAGGGTTTGCCTTCCCTATGACCAGCACGCCTACTTCGCCAACCTCCTCTCTCGCAAGCACCTCATCTGCGACACTTGCTCCTCCGAGTCTGCCTTCGCCTTCTGCTCCTCCGAGGACCTCGTGCTCTGCCAAGATTGCGACCTCAACGCCCACGGCGGCTGCTTTGCCTCCTACATCTACAACCCCGCTGAGGGCTTCTCGAATTGCTCGTCCTCGCTTGAGCTCATGTCACTATGGGGCCCAGTTTTGGAGACGTGGTTCAGTGTTCAAGAGATGACGGTGTTGGACGAGAAGGTGTTAGGGTCACATGAGAATAGAGTTTTGGATGACGAGATCAACACTTTTTTTTCTATTTTGCATTTTGTCCTTTTCTCTTTTCTTCTTTGACTTTTTCTTTCTTTTTTTATTTATTTATTTTGTATCTCATTTCTTTATTTTGATGGTTGGGCCCCACAGCAACAGTGGTGGGTGAGTAGTGGGCAGTGGTTGGAGAGAGGATAACGGCGGGGTGAGCGGCAATCTACTACATATAAGTTTTATATTAGTATGTTTTGGCAAATACGAATCAAAATGGGTCGGGTCGAGAATGGATTAATTGCAGGTCGAGTCGGGTATGGATCATTAAATATGAATTAAAATGGATTAGACGGGTTAATATGGATCAGACCATCTTCAATCAAACCCAAACCCAACCTAACCTACCTATTTAACGCCTCTAGCCCCAGCTAAGGCACCAGCGATCTCGCCGACCTTGGTTAAGTACCCCTCCAGCGGTGGGGCGGCATCCACAGGAGGGAGGGCTGCCCCTCCCATTGGTGTGCATGTGCGTGCGTTCATGTTTATATTCTTTTTTTAAATTTTAAAAAATAGAAAAAGAGGAAAAGACAAATAAAGAGAAATAATGAAAATGTCCTTAAGACGAAGTCTTTTTTGAGATTCCATGGCCATTTCAAGCCCCTTTATTAAGATTTCATGGCTATTTCATACATTTATTTAAAATAAGATTTACTTTAGATCATTCTTTAAGAAAATGAGAGTATTTCAAACTCTTGTTTAAAAAAAAAAAAGAATGCACTTTGGATCCTTATTTGAAATTTTTTCAAAAATAAATAATTTAAAAAATATTTTTTTAAAATGATGACTTGTATTAATTGTGAAAATAAATGAACGAAAAATATTTTTATTATCTATGAAAATGTTTAAATTTAAATTGTTACTAATAAAAAAAAAATTTTATTGATTAATTATTCATCGATAGAAGAGAATTGTCAGAATATTTTTTTAAATTCTCTAATTTGTCATAAAAAAAAAAGAACCTGAGATTGAAATTACACCGTAGCCTCAAGAGGTGAGCAACTGGGGCTAATCCGCCCTGATAACGGAATTGCCCTCACTTGACCGGTTTTAGATCGATTCACTTAAGAATTGGTTCAATCCTGAGTAAATAATTTGAAACTGGTCTTTGACTCATTTGATTTTCCAATTTTACATCATGAACCGATCCGTTATACTCGAGAATCAACCTTATAAGGCGCGCGCGCGCGCATATATATATATATATATATATATTGGTAGAATTGGTTTTCAACCCTTTTCAAAGCCTAAGTTAAATCTCTAGCCACTTTCTCATTTCTTATTAAGGTCTTCAAGATATGTGAAAATCATCAAGGTTTCATGTTTTTGCCTTAAGAAAAATAGGATAAAAAAGTAGGTCAGTCCTTAAGTCAGCCCTAGAATTGAACTGGAGCGGGCCAATCTAGTTTTAAGGTGCATCAGCTCGGTTCCTGGTTTCAAAAACCAGAAACTGACTCTGAGGGTAGTTTTCAAATTCTTGGCTTAAAATTTGCCCATCTGAAACCCATCACTCTTGCTAATCACAGGGGATTTCTCCTTTGTCCCTAAGCTTTTGTTCCATCTTAAATTTAACATCCTCTACTGCTCCTAGTTATAATTTAAATATCATAAAATCATTTTGCCAAGATAGGTAGAATTGCCATCAGCTATTGTCTTGAGACACATATTTTTAGGAGAAAGTACCAAACAAGCCTGAAACTTATTATATTAGTGTCAATTCAATATTAGACTTTTCAATTGTACCAATAGAGTCATAAATCTTTTGATAACTTGCCAATATAGTTGTTTCGATCAATTTTGAGCGGGAATCGTTGACATGGATGTTAGTTTTCCTATGTGACATGGCTAACGCTGATGTATTTTTTTTCTTTTTTCTTTTCTTTTCTTTTTTAATCTTTCCCAATTATGGACTGACGAGCAAGTGAGGGCCAGCAACCCTTGCCTAGTCTGAGTGTGGGCATCGTGAGCCTCGCTAGCCTAGAATTGTAAAAAAATATAAAGTAAAAATGTTTTATATTTTATCTATGTTAACGTCGGTTGTACCACGCAGGATGATCAGTGTTCATATCAATGAATTCTAGTCAAAATTAATCGGATGGACTCTATTGACAAACTATCAAAAGGTTTAAGACTCAATTAGTAAAATGTTCGACAAAAAAAATTAGTAAAAATGAAATATTTAGGATTGAATTGGCACCGATAAAATAGGTTCAGAAAATTTTTGATAATTCCCCTGTGTATGTACATGTCCTTATTCTTCGTTTCTTAACAACTACTGGTTTGCATATTGTTCGTCGTCGAGATTTTAACTCCAAATTTTGATGTTCTCCATTTTAAAAAGGAAAATGACGTGATGGCTATTTCTAGTACACAATAAAAATATGTGCAAGTCTTTCATGGTTGACATTACTATCTTTATGAGTAATAATTGAAGAAATTATTTTGTTTTAAGCCACCAAATGGAAGGGACGTGGTTAGAACATTTCGTCGTTGGGGGCTTGGAATGAAGACACAAAGGCCAACAACAATCATACTTGCAACAAGCAAATGAAAGTTTCAACACGAGTTATAAAAATTAAGGGACAAAAAATTTAACTGTATAATTTGTTGAAAAACAAAAGGTATTATTCATGGTTTTTTTATAAATGTCGTCGGTATAATTTTCACATCTTGAAATTATCGCATAATCTTCTCGATGTTTATGGCAATAAGTACATTTTCCATGCAAGTAAATAGACGATCTTTTATCAATTCATCTCTCGTTTTAATTGAGAAAATTATCAAAAAAATCTTAAGTCTATTTAAATTATGTTAATTCAGTTCTATTTTTTTTTGTCACTTAGGCCCACAGAGGTTCCTGACCCCAACCAAAAAAAAAAAACAAAAAAAAAGATTGAAAAATATTTAAAAAATAATTAATTTTTAAAAATATTAAAATATTATTAAAAGTTGGTCACCCTAAGTCAGTGGCTCCACGTCAACAAAAGCCAGCAAAATGAACTGAATTGGCACAATTGCATTAGGATAAATTATTTAAAAAATAATTTGAAAATAAATTAGCGCAATTATAATAGGTTTATGACTTTTTTGGCAATTCTCCCCATTTTAATTGTATAGACAATTTTCGCCACTCTAGAAGTACTAATAGGCAGATCGATCATAATTTGAAAAAATTAAGAATGAAGGAGACACCACTCTATATTCTTCTCAACTAATTATTAAGAAACATATGAAAATTCTTGATTGAATTAAGGTGATGGCGTGGTTAGTTATTTTTCTTTTTTGAGTTTCACTAGAATTATTTACTTTACTTGATGACAATGAGTAGATTATGAGCTCTTACTTCTCATAGGATCAAATTTTGGACCTTTATTTGAAATTTGGGCTCCCTAATTCTAATGCGGCCAAATTTTTGTCCTTAAAATTAGTGATCTCAAGACTTGAAAAAATCAATAGATTGAGGCTGGCTATTAGGTCCAACACAGAAACTCCTTACTATGTAAGAATAACTAAGGCATTCGAAAACTCATATTGAATCGGTAAAATGGTTCAATTTGCTTGCTTCATTAGCTATAAACTAGGAACAACAATGCTGCCCTCACCTGTTAATCGCACTGTACACATGCGGCTGATGTACGTATATGACCCTTGCGTCGATCTTACCTCCATTGCTCCCCCGTGCGCGAGTCGCTACGATTGATTCAAGTAAGGCAATTGCTACATGAGTGATGGCCTCCGACAAACCATGTATGGGGCCATCTCAGGTTGACGAATTTGGATTTGAGGTGGCGATGCCTCCAACAAATCATGTTCCAAATTGATAAGTTTTATAAGTTAATTGCACTTTTCAAAAATGTTAGATCTCAATTGTAATTTCACTATAAGTTTTACGAGTTTTGATGCACTTATCTTTGTTGGGAAACAAGCATCATTGAATAGAAATATTGTAACAAGCGATAACGTATCTTTGTATATGTCGTTAATTTGGGGTTATTGAAGCTTCACTATTTGGTTAGGAATCATGACATAAGTGTTAGATATGACCGTCTTTTCTATCACATCCTGTGACACGTCAACAGGGAGCATGAGTGATGGGAACTTATACTTCAGTTGGGCGAGATACCTCCACGTGTTAACACTTAGAATCAATAAATTAAAATTGAAAAGGTAGGATCTTTAGGGTCAATCATAATGATTACTTCCCGAGACAGAAGAAGAGCACAAAATTGAAATTGAAAACGGGTCGACAACGACATGACCTGCGAACCCCATCCCACCACTCAACTTTGACCAATCGAGTCGTCAGACAGCACCCCAACTTGACCCGGAATGATAATTTTAGGAATCAATCCTTGCTAATCTTGAGAGGGACATCCTAATGTGACCACACTAATGAAATGTCCCAGCATGCCACATTGATCGTTTTATGCCCAAGTTCATTGCCCATTTGCCCGACCGTGTTATGAAAAGATATATAATTCAATGCCATTACTTTTTCTTTCTTTTCATTTCTTTTTTTTTTTCGAATAATTCACCATGCGCTCACACTTGCATTCTATAGCTTGTGTGTTTGTGTGTGAGTATAAGCACTTAAATGTAAAATGAGTTAAGTGAGATTGTGAAAACCCCAAAACTTAAATGAATAGATAGAAGAATATCGCATGTATATGAAAAGCATAAAAAATTGATTATCAAGTGATGTGAGATAATATTTTAACAAAATCAACTGTTTAGGTGGCACTAATCAGGCTTCTAGTCCATGTAGACCTTTCTTACGATTGGAGATTTTAGTGCCATCAACAATAATTCATCATTATCGCCATTATAATGTGAAATAACGCCTGCACATGACATAAATGAAATATATCTCCAAGTAGGCTTTTGGTCGAGGGATCACAAAATATGCATATGTATATTTTTCTCAATTTTTGTGAGTGCATGTAGGTCTGATAAAGAAGGGTATCGTGTTAGGTGGTGCAATTTTGATTGAGGAAAGTTGGACGACGAGTGGTACAATATGAGACAGCTCAAGCATGGTGCTGCTTGTCAACAGATACATCACATGCTTTTGAATGTTGATCCTGGGGGCATATATTGCCCATGGACAAGAATTAATTGAAATTCTCTCTCATTGTCCCCTCTTAGATGGGTTTCGCATGAGACGCAAAAACATAGCATTTGGTAAGTTTATATTTTATCAACGCAAAAGGCTTCCCTTTCATTATCAAAGAAGAGACAGAAAATATTGGTCCAAACATATTATATCATTTGAAATTGTGTAACATAAACTACAACTAACTGTTCTAGAAATTTATCATATCAAATTGAAGGTTTGTGATATGATAGTTTAGTAGTTAAATATGAAGTATGCACTAATTAAACTTGCTGTCGGTTATACGAATATATAAGTTTTGTATATTGATCCTGGGGGCACATATTGCACATGGACAAGAATTAATTGAAATTCTCTCTCATTGTCCCCTCTTAGATGGGTTTCTCATGAGACATGCAAAAACATAGCATTTGGTAAGTTTATATTTTTTATCAACGCAAAAGTCTTCCCTTTCATTATCAAGGAAGCGACAGAAACATTGGTCCAAACATATTATATCATTTGAAATTGTGTAATCTTAACGATAACTAACTGTTCTAGAAATTTATCATATCAGATTAAAGATTTGTAATATGATAGTTAAGTAGTTAAATATGAAGATGCACTAATCAAACTTGCTTTCGGTTATACGAATATATAAGTTTTGAGTTGAGGTTTGAATTCTACTATGCTGTTGATAGAAGGATGAGAGAAACAACCGCGAAAATATTTTTACAGTCTCTGTTAATAACTTAAGGAGATCCGGACGCCCCAGACAAACCAGGGTTTTCTAAAGTCGAGTTCGATTAAGAGGTTTCAGACCCATGCCCTAGGGGATTTCAAACCTCTTATAAGTAAGCCTTGCACTACTAGGCTAACTATCGTGCAGCGGTGATAAATTCTATCATGAAACTCCATTTAGTGTTTTTACAATAGTTACTTAGGGCCTGTATGACAATTATTCTAATTCTGTGATTTTGTTCCCCGAAATAAAAAGAAAAGATGAGAATCATATTTGGTAACATAAATAATTCTAATTCTGATTATGTTCCTGAAAACAATTTTGGAGTAAAAACAAAAACCATAAAAGGTTGATATTGGAGAAAAAGAATCACTTTTGAAAATCACAAAATAAAATAAATTCTTATATTTCTCACTTTTCCGTTTCAGCTCTTTTGTCACTTTTCTTTCACCTTAAAACAGAATGAGGTCTCATTTTCAAAGAAAAATATAAAATATACTAAAATAAAAAATAAAAAAAAACGAAAATTACAAAAATTTCAGAATCCCTAAAAATAGAAGAAGCTTAGATTAGGCTAGTTTAACCTCATTTTCATAAATTTGGGCCTCCACTGTTTTGATTTTGTTCTTTTTTAGAAAAAATCACAAACACCTTTGAAATTAAATTGGAATAATATTTCTCTAAGCTCTTATGGCTTCATTAGGATTTTATGATGCTATTTATCAATATTTTGATTCCTTGATTGCACACATAATTTCTTTAGTTGTGATTTGCCTAGGTTTATATACTTTACACTCAATTTAGTTTCAGAAAATTTTGAAAAAAGACAAAAATAACCATCATGACACTTAGCAAGCTTTCCTTCTTAAGTTTTTAATGAATTAAGATTGAGATTTGATTTTTCTAAAACTAAAAACGCACACCAATGCAGGGCAGTGTAGTGCAGTGCATTTTCCTTGTAAAAACGAGGATGTCACTCTTGTCGCTTGTTTGCTCTTTTAAAAGAGTTCAATGAAACCTTATAATAAATGGCGAAAATGACTCGTGATGATTCTTGATATTATTTTTAAATTTTAATATACAATATGTTATATAGGAGAGTTAATATGAATTAATTTTCGATTAATTCGAAATATATGATGAAATTTCATAAAGTAACGCAATTATTTGAGTTAAATGACAAAAATTTGGAAGAGCAATTGTCTTCGGGAACAAAAATTTTATATAGTTACCAAACACATTTCTATTTCGGTAACACACATTTTGGACAGTTTACTAAATGCATTCTGATTTTCTAAAACTCATCCAAGAAACAAAATCAGAAAAATTTATTTTTAATTAAAATCACATTTTCATATCAGAATGGTTACAATATATGCTTTTAATCGAATGAAACCACCTCTTTCCAGTTCATTAAGTTATCTCCGTATCCTTTCAAGCTATTTTGTTCATCTTTCCCCAGTCCCTGTTTCTATGATCAATGCAGTCTTCCCTTGCCCCCCCCCCCCTCCTCTCTCTCTCTCTCTCTGAGAGGATACACGATAGTTTTTGGTGTAGAATTTATCCAAAAGGTGCATGGGTTTACCACAATGTTATCACTTCAGGGGCCTAATACTCTAAAAATCCTTTAACTTTTGTTTTTTTATCCTAGTTTTTATCTCATAAAAATCTCTAACTTTAGGTGTAGTGTCAACTCTATCCTAATTTTTTCCCCTTAAGAAACTCTATCCTAATTTTTTCCCCTTAAGAAACCCCCAATTGTAGATCAATTCTCAATTCCACTTTAAAATTTTTTGTCTCATAAAAAATGCAATTCTTATAAAAAAAATTATCTCATAAAAAAGTCCTAATTTTAGGCCCAGTTTCAATTTTACTCTATTTATTTTTCTCTCATAAAAGATCATCAACTTTTACTTGAGTCTTAAATATGCCCCCATTAACCCTTCATCAAAATCGCCCTTAGGGATTTTGAGATCGGTCTTCTATCTCTTGTGCTTAAGAATGTTTCATCTCTCGTTGTCGAAGAGCTCCCGCTAGGGTTTCTTAAATAGTTCATGCTTAGGAGTTTTCCATTTCTCAGTTGTCAACGGGAAATTTTGGAAAAAGTTTAATGGGGGTAAATTTGTGATTCTTTGTGATTGTTTATGAGACTGAAAAATTTTTAGGGTAAAATTGGGATTGGACGCTAAAACTGGGATCAGACCTTCGGGAGTTTTTCGTAAGACAAATAAAATTTTATAGTAGAATTGAGATAGGATCTAAAATTGGGGATTTTTTAAAAAAAAAGTTCAGTGTAGAATTGAGACTGAATGTAAAGGTTAAAGTTTTTTAGGGTATTAGACCTCACTTCAGGTAATGTTGTCCCACTCATCGGATCACGACAGCTATCCCTCGTTTTCTACACTTGTTCACGCCGGAATCACTATCCGTAAACCTTAGCATCCATCTCCCTCTTCTCCTTCTTTCTATATTTTCCTACTGAAGGCCTGGAGAGAAAGGGAGAGAAGACCTGATGGGGATTTTTTCTTGGGTGTGGCGAGGTCTGAAGTTAAGTGGACAAGCATGTGCCGCAATCTGGTGAAAGAGAAAGGAAATGGAAACCGATATCTCTGTACAACAGATCCGAAACCCCATTTAGGCTCCTAATGTAAGTTCTGTTTATTTCGTTTTAAAATTCTAGTCTCTGCTTCTTCTGTGAAAGATAAATAATTTTAAAAAAAATTCATGAGAATTATCGCTTGAGATAATTAGTCAATAAAAAATATTTTTATCATCAATAATAATTTATATCTAAACATTTCATGAACAATAATTTTTTTTTAATTCATTCATTTTTGTAAGTGACATAAATCATTATTTTTAAGAAAATATTCTTTGAAACATTCACTTGTGGCGAAACAAACGGACCTTGGAATTGGATTAATCTTCAGCTCTGAGCCAGAGGAGAGCAATCCAAGCTTGGGTCTAGTAAATCACTTACTAGTGGTTGGAAAGTTGACTTAGCGCCCACTGGGTATGAAACTATTAGTTCAAAGTTCAAACCATACGTACATGTGTTGCGCTGGGATGAAGCTGTAGCGTGACGTGTCTTGTGTGTGTGTTTACGCGTTTGGCAATAAATATTCTAAAACCTACGATACTTTTAAAGCTGGGTTTGAGAGATTTCTAAAAGCTGCTGAGCATAGAGGTGGTTGCCAAACATCTTACGAATGCTGCAGTATCCATTTATTCATTTGTCGCGTAAGAAAATCAGGAGTCAATCCCGACTTCTAAACAAAAGTTATCATTTATTCGCCTATTAGGAGCATTTAAATAGCAATAGGCCCACATAAAATTGCATTCTAATTGGTTGGACGTAGTGGATTTAAGTAGGGAGACTAAGCGTAATTGTATCTTGTGGACTAAGCCCGCAAGAGAGTGAAATTTGGGCAAGCCTGTAGTCCTCTCTATATAGTGAATCAGCATGTGCATAGCACATGAGATAGCCTCAACTAAAAAAGATTGCGCTCTCTAATCGAATTTAAGGAACAATGAGACATATTTTGCTCAAAGTTTTCGGAGGAAAATAGTGCATTTTCCCATCTTGAACGCACCACATGATCTCTCAGGGTCAACGTATGAAAGTGGTATCTCAAGAAAAGCCCTAGGTCTTTGCCTTTATAAGCATTCTTTCTCCTAACAGTCAAGAGTGGTGAATAATATAAGGAGGTTAGCAAGACAGAGGGAAGGAGAGAGATACAACACAAAAAGGGACGACTTGAAAGCAGAACAACGCTCCCTTTCCACGGTCCTTGCTCGCATCTTGTCGCCGTGACCAAAGCCGTTGCTTCGCCATCACACAAACGCCGGAATACATGTGCTATACTATGATTCGCGCAACATCATTATGTGACACCAAATAGGCATCACATTAAACAACATAAAAGGAAAAAAAAAAATTGAGAGAGAGAGAGATGGAGGTTCATTGCAGCTGCCATTGCCATGAACTCAAGCTCTAATTTTGCAGTAACACGGTTGTTCAAGCTCAAGCTAGGGACCATCATAAACACTCCCAGTGGTCGTACCCCTTACATCGTTTTGAGCTATGAAACTCAAGGTCGCCATGGCCGCTTGAGCTTCTAGCTCGCAGCAAGTGGCCATGACCGCTTGACTTGAGCTTGCAATCACAGTCACTTAACTGGTAGTTGTGAATAGGTACTAATCATAATTATTGTACTGTTTTGGATGTGTTGTGGGTTTTCTTCCAGTTTAGTATTTCCCTTGTTTTACTTTTATTATGCTCACATTTAACGAATCTTACCTTGGAATCAAACTAAATCACGATAAGTGAGATTTTCCTTCCAAATTTCTCAGAGAAGCTGGAGAATTTAATCATTTTCCTCAGGAAAATGGAAGGTAGAAAAGGCATCGTCTCTTTCTTTACATGAACGGTCTTTATATCCGATCATTTCCTTTTTAACATTTAAATCTTAAATTTAGTTGGCATGCATATCACATGAATAATGTGACTAGCCAATTTTTGTCGCATCAACTATATAATAGCAATGCCGATAAGTCAAATGAGTGTGTAATCTAAATGGGTCAGGAGCAAGTCAAATGAATGTGTAATCTAAATGAGGCGGGCGCAAATGTAAGTTTTAAAAAGGATTTATAAGTTAATGAGGATATATCAACTGTTTCACACCACACAAATTCTTTGATGTGTGATTCTTTCCTCAGCACAACTCGCATGTGTGTGTTAACACCATTAAGGAACCATTTCTGAATATACTAACTCACTCTGCAATGCATAAAACACATGCAAAGTGAACACGGGCATCGTTTACACATTAGATGCATCAGCTCAAATTTGTGTGGGGGGCATCGATTCGTCAGAGGATTGAAACGATTCGTCATAGAAGCAGCTCCATTCCAGCCTTTCACAGGCGCAAATCTTAACGTGTAAATCAGTGGAAATGCTGTGAACCCGTGTCATAGAATCTTCATTCAAAAATTAGATCATCTTTTATGGTTATAGGGGATACAGTCAAGAACACTGAAGTGATGTCCTCGTCCTCTTTCGTGACAACTCATGTTTTAATGAGATAATTACCTAATCGATTCTAAAGCTGTTGTGCGGATGCTAATTCGAATATAAATTTTTTAGTTTTGTTAATTTAATCCTAAACTCTAGGGCGAAATTCCAATATAATCATTTCGCTAACGTAGCAGTACAGTCATCATCGGCCTTCCTACATGACAACCACAACGTCAACGATTTCTATTGTGTTGGGAAAATATTAGATAACATAAAAAGAATAAGAATTGTTGAAAATCTATTTATAAAAGACAATAAAGTAAGAACAATTATCTAAGGCGTGCAAGCACTATCCTTAAGGATAATTCCCTCTCAAGATATAACAAACTTTCTTCTATACTCCGCACTTGTTGACACCTAAATTTTGACTTTTTAAAATTCATTCACTTAAGTACATAAAAAAATGAGAATTTGTTCTCACCAAAAATTAATTTTTTCATGCATTGCATATTTAATTTTTTGTCGGTCATGCATTTTATTATGGCTAACGATGGAGGATTTGAGCTTAAATTGACAAACGATTGGATTGAGCGTGAGGGAGGTGTGCCGAAAGGCTTATGAAGTTTTGAACTTAAAAGAAATTTTTCCACAGGGACTGAATTGCAAATACATAAAACTTCAGGGACTGAATTGCAAATCTATAAAACTTCAGGGGCTGAATTGCAAATACATAAAATTTTAGGGATAGTGGAGAAATTAGAAAGGAAGATGGAGAAGGGGAGATATAGAAGGGAAGATGGAGAAAGGAAGATGGAGAAGGGGAGATATAGAAGGGAAGATGGAGAAATTAGAAGGAAAGATGGAGAATGGAAGATGGTAGAATTAGAAGGGAAGATGAAGAATTAGAATGGGAGATGGAAAGATTAGAATGGAAGATGGTGAATTAGAAGGGAAGATGGAGATAAAGAATGGAGGATGGTGGAATTAGAAGGGAAGATGGAGATAAAGAAGGGAAGATGGTGGAATTAGAAGGGAAGATGAAGTTAGTAGAAAAATTAGAATGATAGATGAAGATAGAGAAAGGAAGATGAGGGAGTAGGCTATAAAAGGAGGAAGAATGAGAGCTTTGAAGGGAGGACTTTGGAGATTGAGGAAAAAAATTTGGAGAGATTTCAAGAGAAAAAATTTTGAGAGAGAAAAATTCGCCGCAGTGGAACAAGCCTTGGCGACGCGACGGATTCATCTCCAACGAGCTCTAGGTGCATCAGTATGTACAATTATCTGGTAACTCAATTTTTCGTGTTTAGATGACGAAATCTCGAAAGTAAATATACTGAACATTCGTAGATGACTTCGGGATCTTCGATTTGATATATTATGGCATGAACATGGACGTCGTTTGCTATGTCAAAAGGGTCCCGAAATGGAGAGCAGAAATCTGGAAATATGGTGATCAGAACCTGAGATGGAATTTTTCTGATCTGACCTTTCACGCTAAATGATTTTCCATGGGTTATTCTAGACTTCGTTTCATAAAGACCTCTTCATGACATTTGTTCATAAGATCTTAATGCATAACATATAAAAAATACAAAAATATTCATGCACATTTCGTATTTTTAATGCATTTAATGAAATCATGCAATTCTGTTGGCGTCCTTGAGTCTGAGTGTTTTTCTGTGCGTGGTCATATTGATTCGTAGTTATCTCATGTTTAGAGTCTTCTTTTGAAACTTCACAAAAAATGAAAGTTGTTCATTGGGGTCTTGTTTAGTAGACTGGAAAGTTTGGTGCATTAATTTTGAGATTTGAGTGTCCATTTGAGCTTAATCCTGAAGTATGTCTGTTCTGTGAAATTTGTTTGTTTGCTGCTGAGCTCTCATGAAAGACCATTTTCTACACGAAAATGAGTGTCTCTTCAATAAGAATGTAAAACATGAAAGTTGTCAACGACACATTTTCCCATCCACATAAAAAATCTCAGAATTTTCGCATACATTTCATTATTTCTTTTGTATTTTATGGTTACTACTTTCTTCCTAAGAATGTTCATGCACAGTATGATTTAATTCGTATTTTTTGTGTTAATGCATTGGAAAATGTAAAAATGGTCTCAATGAAGTTTAATCAGCACGTGTTAAACTTTCTTTGAGTTTTTTGAATTGTCTTAACTCGGTGATTGTGCATGTTCGATTGGATAAGTTCATTATTTTCATTTGACTTTCGGCCCGATGCTTTGAAGACTGGAGGATGACCGATGTCCATTCCGGTCCGTTTTGTTGTACTCCCGACCCACGAGGCTTGGTGACGGGTGTTTGATCGATGTCCATTCCGGTCCATTTTTGTTGTGTTCCCGATCATGTCTCGGGTTTTATTTAATTGGTCTGTAATTATTCACCCGACGAGTTGCAGGTTTTATTTTCACTGTCCTTAGGGTAGTTTTACTTTACCTGTTCTCTCTTCACATCTTCGTTTGCTTTGGGTGATTTTGCATTCTTTATAATACATTGAAAAATCTAAAAAAAATTCATAAAAAAAAACAAAAAAAAATTGCACCTTTGAACCTCAAGTGAAAATTCATCAAAATTGCCAAGTTGAACATTTTCATGAAATTGGTGCCGAAATGGCGTTAATTGAAAAATTAGCGTAATCAAGTCTCCGAACTCATTAATCTCTGGTTCGTAGGAATAAAGTATTTCTCCCGATGCTTTATTTAGGTGTCTAATCAACCTACCCAAAATGATTAGTGGCGACTCCAAGATAAATCCTTCTTTTGATGAAATTAAACCTAAGTCACGATTTGTTAGAACTCGGGAGAGTTCGAGCTATGCTAGTTAATTCAATTTAATTAACATGGTAATCCATTAACTTTAAAAATTGAGAAACCGATTTTTAGGTCGCGACAGCACTAAATATTATAAAGAACATAAAAAATGTTATGTGTATAATCCAGCAAGGAAAAGTAAGAGAAGGAAAGGAAATTCTCTTAGTAATTCAGTATATTTTCAAGATTGTCTCTTGAGGTTCAATATATATTCAAACAAAATAGAGCCGTTAAGAAACCGTTATAAAGCTATTGTAGAATAATGAATGATTTATGAAGAAATAAATTGCACGTTACTAAACCATTATATGACCGTTAGAAAGCCGTTATATGATCGTTAAAGAATTGTTACATGGCTGTTGCAAAACCATCATAAAGTTGTGACTTTCATGGTTGTTATAAGAACTATCAAATAATTCAAAATTGCTGAAATATCCAATACCTCTGCCCTTTTGTGTCTTCCCCCTAATCATGCTTAAACTAAACTTGATTGCACCATTATTTGGCTTTAAGGGAGATTTCAAATTGGGAGAATTACCAAAAAAAGTCATAAACCTATTATTATTGTACTAATTCACTCCTAAATCTTTTTTTTTTTGGACTAATTGGGTCTTAAACCTTTTGCATTTGTGCTAACTTAGTCTATCCAATCAATTTTGGCCGGTAAGTGTTGAATTGATACAATTGAAATATTTATAATTGAATTGGTACAATTGAAATATTTATGATCGAATTGACATAATTATAATTGATTCGGGATTATTTTGGTAATTTTCTCATTTCAAATAGATGGTAGACTAATTTTGTGGGTGATTTCGCTGGGGAAAGATGGCGGTGAAGAGATTTGATGGATTGAAGTTGGTTTCGAGTCAATGTGCGTAGTTCTCATTCGCCCGAACTCGTACCTTAGATTCCAAAGGAAAAGGCACTCATATCGTTAGAAAAGTGCCTTTTTTTCTCCTAACATGACTTCTTTACAAAAGTCCTTCCATTCATTGCATCGGTCACACACATACACACTTCACCGAATGCCTGACATCACTTCATTCACAAGGAAGCAAAGTGCCGACCAAATTTGACTAGAAAACCCTAACTTTAAATCTCTTCACCGCCATCTTTCCCCAGCGAAACCACCCATAAAATTAGTCTACCATCTATTTAAAACGGAAAAATCACCAAAATAATCCCGAATCTATTGCAATTATACCAATTCAGTCATAAATATTTCAATTATACCAATTCAATCCCGAATCTTTTGAATTTACGCCAATTCAGTCCGTTCGACTAACTTTACGCATTGATGTAGATGCTGGCCCTAAACCCTAAAGTCTAAGGGGAAAAAGATAAGAAAAGGGGAAAAGAAAAAGTCTAAGGAGGATAATTGCCAAAAAAGTGTTAAACTTATTGCAATTACGCCAATTTAATCCTAATTTTTTTTTCTACCAATTCAGTCATAAACCTTTTGTATTTATGCCAATTCAGTCATTCCGACTAATTTTGACTGGAAATCACTAACGTGGCACGATCGTACTGCCGTGGCAATTTTTAATAGAATTTAATATTTTCGATTTTTATTTTTATTTTTTCCTTCTCTTCATCTTCCTCAGCCACACTTTTGCCCGGTGACACCTCCGACTGGCCAGAGGTGTGGGCTTGCCGACCATTGGTGACAAAAAGGTTAATCTCACGAGGTGTAGCAAGGCCTGGCGTCGCCGTTGGTTGGGCGAGGCGACGAGGCTTGCCAAGGGTTGGGCAAGGGCGACGCTAAGCCCCATTGCCCCTTGCGAGGCCGACCTTACCATTGCCAGTGACTGGCGAGGTTGCACCTATAGTTGGTTGGAGGTGTCGCCAGTTAGGGGTGTGCCACCCAGAGTGTGGCCAAGGAAGAAGAGAAGGGGGAAAAAAAAGAAAAAGAAGAAAAGTAACTAACAAAATTTGAAAAATAGTTAAAAAGCGCAACATGTCAGCAGTTCTTTCAACCAATTGGCTGAAAAAACTAAATTGGTACAAATGAAAAAGTTCTAGAATTAAATTAGCACAAATGCAACAATTTTAGGACTAACAAAAAAAGTTTAAGACTAAATTGACACAATTACAATATATTTAAGACTTTTTTTTGGTAATTTTCCCATTTCTGAGGTGGTTCTACTACTCTTGATGTAACTGTTGTTTAGAGGTGCAATAGAGCGGGGGAATTACCAAGGATGAGCCATAATATGAATTCATCATTATATTTAATTGGATCCACATTCATTAACAAATTCAAGACGATGACTTGTGGACCGATTATGATGTATCAATTCATTTGGATTACACCATATCCTGAGCATTGGACTTCTTTCACCCAACACTGCACACATCTACCTTAACAAATCTCCCTCGCACATATAAGCCACTTATGTTAAGCCCACTCCCCACTCAATCTAGTTATGGTTTAGCTCCAACATCAGCTCAACTCGAATCTTCACCTCAATCTAGCTAAGGTTTTGGCAAATTGTTGGTGAGAGAAACAACGTCGGCCTTCAGACTCTACTTAAATTTCCTTAGCCTAACTAAATTTAATGGGAAGCTAGGGGACGTCATTCGACACCTAGATTAGGGAGTCACATCCAATATTTTTTCATTGAGACGTTCACCACACATTGATCCATAGCCCAGCCTATCCAAACCATCAGCTCTATGAAAATTTGTTAGGACAAGTAATGTAGACAAAAAACTTTCAATCAGGAAAATCACCAAGAAGGAATCAAAATCCGAACCTACTAACATAATTAGTTGCCTCAAATTCACTCGAAAAATTGAGCCAATGAGTTAAGAGCCAATTCAAACATATTAGGTACCATTACACCATAGCTTTAATGTTATACTTCACCTTAACTCTTTTAAGATTACATTGTTCCTTTTTCCTTAATTAATCTTGTCGTTTCAGAAAAATGTAATAAGATATATTTTTGGCAAAGAAGATACAAGTGTGTGTTGGTGCACCTCCACGCCTTTCATCATTTAAAGCCCTCCACATGCATCTGCATGCCGTTCCCCTCCCTATTTTATCTTCTTCTTTTTTTTGCCCCCCTTCACACGAAGATTTCATCAAATATGATGTCGACGTGAAATGAAATCCTCACCGTCTCGATACGCATGTGACATTCGATGCCGCCACGTACGTGCCGACATGGACTCAGAGGTTGCGGCTCCACGGTCGAGTCGGTTCCAGCACCAATCATGTGCCCTGTTTCAGACAACCACACTTGTAAAAGGAGAGAGAGAGAGAGAGAGAGAGAGAGAGAGAGAGAGAGAGAGAGAGAGAGAGAGAGAGAGAGAGAGATACTCTCTTCATTGATGAGTCGACATCCTTTCAATTGGTGCTCGTTCATCCAAGTCTCTCCCAAACCAACACTGCATCTGACATGTTCCTGCTGGCCAGCTTTCATGTTTCTTGATGGCAAGTGTGCATCCGCCTCTTTAAAAATGGGTTAGACTGATTAGAGAAATGATGGTGAAAGATAGAATGTTGTTGAAATTTAGAGTGATGAGAGAAGAGAAGTTATGATCAACTAGTGAAGATGAAGTGTAGGGGATCAAACCCTAATGACATGTTTCCGTAGGCCAAACTAGAATCTGTTATTGTGGCCCGTTCATTGAGATTTAGCTTGTGCTTTCGTGGTCATTGTCAAAAACCTTGAGTCAAAACATGATTATGAGCATGGGGTGAAGAGAATTTAACGGAACCAATCATAATGTAAATATCTATGTACATATGAGAGTTTACTTCTTTGTCAAGCCTAATATAACTCCATTAGTTTATAAAATTCAGTGAGAGATACATAGTCATTTTATCGAGATGGCTTGTAATACAATGGTTTAGATATTTTGAAAAGGGTGAATCCAACTAAATTTGTTGATGAGATCATAGTAGGGCTCAATTTGCCCAAAATGAGGTATTGGCCTTTTGTTTTGACAGTGTCATAATTTGCGGATGATGATTAGCTGGTTTGAAACTTTTTATCCTTGTGTTAAAAAAATAATAATAATAGAGGAGAGATTATTTTTCTTTGTCAATTCTAGAATATAATCCCACTGGCTGTTAATATGTGACTGGCTTGTTATAATGATCTTCTCCATATTCTCAGCACTCCACCTAACATTGAATTGATTGGCTCTTCCAACTTCCAACTTCCCTTGGTTCTCATTTCTCCAAGTTGTTCACTTATCTCTCATCCTCTCTTTGTCAATATCACAATCTCTTTCCATAAATGGAAAACTAAGATCAAGTCTCACTTTTCTTAACACAGAGGCTTGAATAAGCATGGGAAAAAAAAACTTAGGTAAACATTTTCTCCGAGGGTTTTCGAAGATGCCTGTTCTTCTCATGAGCCGAGTAAGTATCGATGCATCCGATGCATGTTAGCTGATTCCATCTCAGCCATCAATTCTTATTGATTCCATGTGAGACTCACATGATCTGATGATTGAGATGATGTGGGCTTACATGCTCCAAATATATAAAAGAACTCTTCTTTAGTAGCATGGTCTCTCACTCCCCTACAAATATCTCTTTCACTTCCAAAACTTAGAGGACTATATACATACACATCTCCCTCTCCCTCCCCCCCCTCTCTCTCTCTCCCTCCACCACCAACCACAGCACCCCCCAAACCCCCCACCCCCCACCAAAAGTTGCAAGTTACTCCTATATAAGAAGCACACAATCTTTTTTTTCAAGCATGCGAGTGTTCCTTCCCTTCATTTTCTTTTCTTGAGCGAGCACACTACAAGCAGATAGAGAGAGAGAGAAGTTGACGTCTCCGTGCACCGACATGCAGGTTACTATCTTCAGCTTTTCCTCCATATGTTCTTGGCATTATCAACAGACACAAAATAATCCTCAACTCAAATAGCTTTTTATTTATTTATTTACTTCTGGTTTATCGGGAATTGAAGGTAAAAGGAGGCAAGCCATGGTGGAGGTCGTCAACTTGGTCGAGAGCCTGAGCCATGTAAGAAAAATCAACACAAATATTTCTTCGTCGTTTAATTTGTTGGGCATACTTTATAGTTCTTGCTAATATAGTACAAGGTTATTATAGTAATCATCACAAGACGTGTGCTGCCGGGATTCCACCTTTCAATGCTTTTCCAGAACTTTTAGGTCAACCGGAAAAGATGCATGGCATTCTAATTTCAAGATGTGGACTAATGAAATACTTAATATATAAGTTACGGACAATATTTCTATGTATGTCTCTTTCTTTTATATACTCTTGGCATACAATGATATGTTCGCTAAGAGGACTTTTGACAAATATATTAGGGCACGAGAGTTAATTTAATCAATTTGACTGCGATTGCATGACCAATGAGGTCAGGCATTTGGAGGTTCCATCACAATTACTTTAGATAATTACACAATTGAGGTCTGCATGAGTCAACATATTGACATTTCCACCTTTAAATCATTGTTTTATATTGTGTATTTTTTTAAGTTAATTAGGAGGTCTTGGTTTTGATTCTTTTACCCTTTTCAATCTACATCTTGGATGGACTCAAAATAAGATTGGGCGGTTGGAAAATATGTGGTTAGGAGAGTACAAGAGGGATGGGTGTAATGAGTTGGACAAAGGCATGATTAAGAGAAAATTACAGAACATGTATTCAATCAATGAAATGTAATAGGACATTGTGATATTCCATACATGATATGACCACAAGTCTATTCATATGACTTCTGAGCCCAAAAAAAAAAAAGAAGGTCCATTGACACGACGGAACTTAGCAAGCTTTATCAATTCGATCTATTTAAATTCATGTACATTCTTAGATTAGAAAAGGGAAAACCTAGAAGAATAAAGGAGTGTTTTCCTTCGTAAATCCTGATGGTGGTAAATCCTAGCCCAACATGTTTGGAATCGATCTATCAATCTAATTGAGAGGATTAACCTGTTTGAACTATTTTTCGTAAATGATCTACAAGAAAGTTTTTCATGTAATATTTACAGAAGATTGCGTGTTAATAAGTTACTACCACACATCCAAGAAATCCCTTCATTCTAATCATTTTCTTGAAATGCTATTACAAATGAGAATATTTAATAAATGGATGATCGTATCTTTTTTTTAGTGTATACATTACACAGAAAAATTTGTAGACGTTGAGGGGCCCAAAAGTGTACAAGTAGGTTGGACAAACACCATAAGATCGGCATCACCTTTCCAAAAAATTTTCATTCATTGAACAGACAAAATCAGCACCAACTTGAGTCGGTGGTCACCATCAATGGAAGGCTGTCCGAGGACCTTCTAATCATGCTCAATAATTGAAAGGCTTTCTCGGCCCCTTTTGACCCTGCGAAAAAAGTTATATGCAGCGTTCCTGAATTTAATGTTTGGAAAGTGACAGAAATCGAAATGGGAAGTTAAATGAACCCTGAATCATGATGAACGGTCAGCTGGTGGGGGATGAACAAAGAAGTGATACCCACCAAAACACAAAAGGTGAATTCGAGATAAATGTGAAGCTTCTGTCATGTTTCTAAAACTTATATATATGTATATATCTCTTACAGGCTCCTTGTATGTCGACCTTCATCGACTTGAGAAAGACAAATTATATTGGTCACAATGAATATGTGGTGGTGCATTCAAGTGATATATACGATGTCAAGTTTCGACACTTTCTTGAATTGGGAGAGTTCGATTTAGTCTATCAAATTAAGTAAAGGAGGGGGAACACATATCCCCCTTGCTTTAATGTTATTCTTCACTTGAAAGTTGAGCCCGGCATGAGAAGCAAAGCATGTAAGACGTCTTTAAGATGAGAATATACCCTTTGTTATCTGCTCTCTCTCCCAGGCAAAAAGGTAAATGGCACATAGATTGCGTCCTCATATAGACGAGATTGCTCATTTAGGATTAGGGTTTTTACAAATTTCTTGTTTAGCCAGACAAGTGTCGCATTTTGAATGGAGGGGCTTTATATGTTGAATGATTTCAGGGCCTTCTAACTTTTTTTACTCCTATCACTCCGTGTCAATCTTTAATATGTGGACCCCAAGATTGGTAACTAAGAGAGTTATCCAACTCCTGACTACGTCTCATTATTCAATGTAACTTTACATACTATCGACTTTTCAATTAAGTTAACCCCACTTGATATGAACTGGATTTACCCCACCGTACAATTGATAGTGACGGCTGAAACTAGAACTTCCGACAACTAGAGGCTTCGAAGATGACTGATGCCAGGGTGTAATGGTTAGCTCTAGCCTAACCTAATACCGCTATTTCATCTGGTCCAAAGTTTGTGACGACATTTGAGAAGTCCCATGAATCTTCTTCGTCCGGTCTGGAATTGTTATCTCGACAGTCTCTTCCATGACAGAAATCTGCCTCCTCATTACATTTGTTTATATTTAAGTCGTGACCAGCAAGTACAAAGATGTAGCTCAGAGAAGCAAGAAAAACAATGGGATTATAGATATCTTCAATATATCAACGGGAAAAACACACACTATCATTCAACTTCGTCTTAAGAGTCCAAATGAAAGCCCAGAAGAGAATGGAATTCCACATAATGGTTTTCATCGGCAACAACATTCACGCGGTGTTCCAATCTCTTTCTCTTTGTCTCAATCCCACAAAAGAGAGTCCCAAGACAAAATGAGAAAACAGGAATTCCCCTCTTAATGTCCCTTGTATATATAACCTAAGACATCCATCTTCTTTTGTCTATCAGCCTCTAACCATGGACTCACCGGACCCGCCATTTGAAGAAGTCTACGAGGCCCTCGTCAAGAAGATAACCAACAAAGGCCTGACTGCGCCCGTCGTCATCGAGGAGCATGACCTCCCGGTGATCGACCTCAGCCAGCTGAGCCTAGGCGAGGAGGAGAGGCGCAAGTGCAAGTCGGAGATCGCAGGGGCCTCACGGGATTGGGGGTTCTTCCAAGTGTTGAACCACGGGATTTCAAGAGAGATCGTGGAGAAAATGAGGGAGGAACAGGTCAAGGTGTTCCGAGAGCCGTTCGAGAAGAAGAGCAGGGAGGACAAGTACCTGAATTTCTCTGCGGGGAGTTACCGGTGGGGGACTCCTTCCCCGACGTGCTTGCAGCAGTTGTCGTGGTCGGAGGCTTTCCATGTCCCTTTGAGCGATATCATCTCCGGCACAAGAGGTTGCGACAGCACTCTCAGGTAATAACGACAACCTCCTAACCACAGTGCTTCTTTAAAGGATTTCTGCACACAAAGTTCTTAAATGTTAAGGTTCTCTTTCTTAAAACTCCTTCATCTCTAGTTCTTATCTCCTTGTGTTTGCATTCTAGTCCATCTGTTTTTATCTTAATGGTAGTTCGACTGTTGAGATAAGATCTACGAAGGTTAGCATTAATTTACTGAACCCACTAGGATTAGGGCAGGAAAGTAGCTGGGCAATCTCTAGAATGTGTGATCAATTCCACATCAATAGCATCGTCCAACAAGAAATTGGTTAATCCTAGTCAACATGAGTTGTCGTGCTCTTATTGAGTCAGGTTCAAGGACCTTGCACCCCCAGATAAGGAAACTCAGAAAAAAAAAATAACCTGGAGACTAAGAAACATGATTGCCTTTTTCTTATATTCTTAAAATGATATTAGATATTACTAATCTTGTTCACTCCCCCTTAATCGTTATTACAGGCAACATGGGTAATTCTTTCCTAAGACAAGTGACTAAAGAGTGAAAACTATAAATTAGTAGACAACGCTGAAAAGCTTGAATTTCATGGGTTTTTGTCGTAAACGTACACGTAATCATTCTAGACATTAGAAAAAATGACATCGTCAACCACAACTCGGATCGAACTCAAATGTTGGGATCCCCCTTGCTGTACGACCACACTGTGATGCTAATTTTCGACAGATAAGTTAGGCCAATGATCTCTATAAGTAAGTTAACATAAATTAAAATCCACTTCAAAAACCTTCTGTCTTCTTTTATTTGTAGACCTCCAAGACATCCATTAGATACTCCTGGCGCATCATAAAGAACGAACGTGACATAAAATTTTGCATGCATGGCCTCTTGTCACCTCGTCATGTGAGATGAGCTGGCATTCTGCCACGCTCGTACTCAGACATGACGTGGCCTCCAAGTGCACCTCATCTTTCTTCGGAAGTACCTCATAATTCTTGTGGGGAATCTATCTTGATCCCATAAAGAAAAAGAAGAGTAGATTCGAAAAGTTATGCACGTTTTGTTAATTCGAATTAGGTTGCTTATGAGAAAACGTGGTACTTAATCGGGCGCTAGCCGAAGCTAAAGTTGATAAAAGCAGAAAAGTTGCACATAAAAGTATTGCATATTATACTTCTTCTATCATTATTCATTTACTGATTATGTGTACCGGGTGAATGTAATGCCATACCCTGAAATCTAACATGTAACTCATTAGTTTCAAACCTTCAGATTCTAGAACTTACCCTATGACTTTTAATACACATCCCGGAATATGTTCAGTCATGCTAGTTTAGTAGATTTTTTTCACACACACCAATGTATGACGGTCAATCAAATCATGTTGCGTTTAACACGATTTGATTCACAACTCAAATTTGTATTGACACAAGCACGACCCAGATTCAACTTGTTTAATTGCCAGGTCTAAGCAAATGATCAATTAGTGCATTCATCATTTCATGAATCAGTCAGAATTGGATATAAGTCACTATGAGGAATTACACGATGAGTCCTAAAAACTATGTACAAAATGTAGTCAAGGCATGAACCTTCAAGTTGGATCAATCAAGTCCTAAGCCTTTATCAAAAAGTGTATTCGCATCCTAAACTTTTCAGTTAGTTCATTTAAGTCTAGTCCAAGAATTTATGATGAAAATTGCAATTTAAGAATGCTGTCAGCCAATTTTGAGTGACACGGAGATTATTTCATGTATTATTTATGGAAAGGACGTCATCGTATTTCGTAGAAGAGGTTTAAAGCTTAATTGAATCAATTGAAAAATTTCGTACTTGATTGCATCCTGTACACAAGGTCTAACACTGTCGGAACACTTTTTTTTTTTAATCATAGCAGTTTGTTAGCACCACCTATGAATAGGGGCTTTTATTTCCATTAGTTAAGACAGAGCAAAAATTCTTAATCATCAATCCTTCATTTGTGTCTTGTCCATTTTCTGAGGAAAATGGTACATTAGGTCACATAGCTGTCCTACTTTAACATGACATCACTAGAGGTCGAGTTGACTTGATTTTGCATATACCAAGGGCATGCACGCATAAATTTTCTAAGGGTAAAATTGCGCCCCCGCGATGATCAACCAAGCTCCAATTTATTTTCTCTATAAAACATATCATTAAAGCTAGTAATTTTACTTTGCTTTAATGGAAACCTTACGTGTGCCATTCGACTGCTCACATCTAACAGCTGAAACTTTCGAGCTTATTCGTGTTTGATCATTTCCTAAGTTGTCCTGCAATTGCTCAATCTTTTGTACCTACATGTAAAATTTGCTTCTGGGGTTATGATGCTTGGTCTCCAGCTCAACAATGGAACAATTTGCTGGGACTGTATCAAACCTAGCGCAGAACCTAGCCGAAATCCTGGCAGAAGAACTGGGCCACAAATCGACCTTCTTCATGGAGAATTGCCTACCAAGCACTTGCTATCTGAGAATGAACAGGTACCCAACATGTCCATTCTCGTCCGATGTGTTCGGACTGATACCGCACACCGACAGCGACTTCCTCACGATACTGCACCAGGACGAGGTGGGGGGTCTGCAATTGATCAAAGATGGGGAGTGGATCGCTGTTAAACCTAATCCGGATGCTCTCATCATCAACATCGGCGACTTATTTCAGGTATGTCTGTGTTTTCTTCTTCCTCTCCTTCTTCTTCTCGCTTTCAATCATGAGAACTTTTGACTGCTGTCTCTTTGGAAAAAACACAGCATACTTAGGTCATCCGAAACATTGGGTTGTCGTGCTGTTGATTAGGATATGCTCACTGTATGACTTCTGTCGGCAAACCCTTGTTTAGTTGAATGTGGCGTTTGATAATCAAGCAGGCCGACTGCACAAATGATTTATGAATCTTGGCTCAATGTGCAATGTGATCCTTAAACTTTTGGTATGCTCAATGTAGTTCCTCAACTTTAACATTATGTACAATGTGGTTCTTCAATTTTTAATGTATTCAATGTGGTCTATGAACTTTTGGTACATGTTTAACTTTGTCCTTGCACTATATGAAAATCTTCAATTTCGTCCTTCCATTAGATCTAGTTCAGAGCCAATATTAAACATGTTCATGTAATCCAAAGATTAAATTGAACATGTATTTAAGGTTCAAAAATCACATTGAACAAAATATAAGTTTAAGAACTATATTGTACATTGAGCTAAAGTTGAATAATCATATTAAACAAATTAAAATTTCGGAGATCACATTATACATATGGCTAAAATTCTAGGATCATTTGAGTCGTTTTCCCTAATCGATTAGGATATGTGTTCCTACCGTAGGGCTTACGTGCTATTTTTATGCTATTAAGAGTCCTCATTTCATGGGGGGTTATAGTCACATGCTTCTTGATGAATTAGCATTGACACGCTCGTTTTAGGCATGGAGCAATGAAGAATACAAGAGCGTTCAGCATCGGGTCGTGTCCAACTTGAAACGGGAGCGGTACTCGACCGCGTACTTCTTCTGCCCGTCGTACGACACCATGATCGAGAGCTGCATCCGGCCTCCCGTCTATAGGAGCTTCAGCTTTAGAGAATTTAGACGACAGGTCCAAGAAGATGTACAAACACTGGGTCATAAGGTCGGGCTTCCCAGATTTCTCGCGTAAAAGCTGAATTTTTTTTTTTTTTGGTCTAGATGTTTTCCTTATGAATTGACTAGCAAGTTTGCTAGTTCGTGATGACCAATAAGAAAGTATCTAAAGGAAAGGTACTAGAAGAAAAAGGAAAAAAGGAAATACATGGAGAGATTTGTATATGTGGATTTGGAAGTTTAAGAAAAGTTAGGGATGTAGAGAATAATTAACTTAGAGTTTTTAGCATAAGTTTGATAATGGTTTGAGAATCCAAATTCTGTCTACATATCATTATTCTATTGTACAAGGAAGTAGGGTTTTGCAAACTTGACATGTAGCTTGTTTTCAATTTCCTTTTTTATTGGATGGTATAATGTAAACTTTTTTATTTTATTTAATGAGAGTATATTCAACAGCTTTTATGAAGAAGGTGAAGAAAAAATTACCATATATGCAATTAAGTAATTGTTCGATTAGCATATAATCACTTAAGCGATCGCGGACTAATAACAATAGATTTAGACAACATGCAAATTTTTACTTGATTAGTTAGTAACTTGTGTTAGTGAGGGTTGGTTTTCACTGGGGCGGTGTGATGAAGCGACAAAGCCTTATCCAACAATTAATGCAAATATTTTTTTTGTCCAATCCTAATATAGTCTATTTTACAAGCTATTGTGTGTTATATGTGTGCACAAGTTATGAAACCCCACTCCCTCCTCACGCATTCCTACCCTAACTTCCCCAAAATGTGGGGATTCGAACCCCCTACTTCTCCTTTTCCCAATGAGAAGAGTGGTCACTAGAGCAAATCTCTAGTGATTATGCAAAACTGTTTACATGCCAAGTTTTTTAATGTCTTTTTTCTTATGAGATTTGATGATGATTTCGTACTCCAACATCCTCATACAATGTATCGATCGAAAACCCTATGTATCTAGTTTCTAATGCATTGGGTTTCATACCGTTTCGAATCGAAGTCTTGGGTTAGAGCTTTATGTTAACTATGTGTTTCTTGGCTAAATACGGTTGTGTGTTGAATGATTGGCTTTGTATCGTTAAGCGAATTCCGCGGGTGGCGAGCATCTACCTTATTGTATGCCTTGCACTTTGAGATTGATCCGTTCTTAGATGATAAAGCATCTATTTTATCGCCCTTGTATGACTTTTTAAAGGCATGCATGGT
The DNA here is from genome assembly GCA_016432845.1 of Psidium guajava. Lineage (NCBI taxonomy): Eukaryota > Viridiplantae > Streptophyta > Magnoliopsida > Myrtales > Myrtaceae > Psidium > Psidium guajava. The sequence goes on along the minus strand of CM028232.1, from coordinate 28,969,226 downwards.
AATGATTTTGGTACGAAAAAGTGATTCTAGTTAGAATTGATTTTTTTTTATTCCGCTCCCTAAATAAGTTTTAGAAAATCACAACGTGTTTGTTGACTGCACAAAAATTCTATTCCTAGAATAGAAATGTGCTTGGTAACCGCACAAAATTTTTGTTCCCAAAAATAATTTTTTTCCCCCAAATTTTATCATTTAAGTCAAATAATTATGTAGTTACTTTGAGAAATTTCATCATATATTTTGAATTAATTGAATATTAATTCATATTATTTCTCTTATATAACATGTTGCATATTGCATATAATATTTTTCGTATTATTTCATCTAATTGCCATGTCATAACGAGTTATTTTAAGTTTAAAAAGAGAGAGATCATATTGGGTTAGTGTGTAATTTCATATTAACTCAGGTCCATTCAGGCTTATACCAAATCGCAATGAGGGCATATCCAATTCAATTTTAGTGTGATTGCATGTGTATATGTATATGCAAATGGAGTCGCCATTAGTCTTTGAGGAATGTAGATTAGAAATCTTATCAAATAGCCGGGATAAACCATTTGATTCCACGCAACTAAAGAAATTTAGGGTCAAAGGACTTGGTTAAGTTAATGTTTCCACTAACACTCTTTCAGCATCAAAGTTGAGTGTTTTCTAAACATATTTCATGTAAATTTTTAATTCATTTTTGAACCTATGAAGTAAGCCAATGCTAAGTCTAAAATACCTAAACCTAGGGAAATTATAATCAATGAAATCAAATACGCAATCAAGGAATCATGGTATTGATAAATCGCATTATAAAATCCTAATGAAGCCATAAGAGCTTAAAGAATTGTGGTTCGGATTTTAATTTTAAAGGTATTTATGATTTTTCTAAAAGAGAACAAATTTATGAAATCTAGAGAATCTAGGCTTAAATTTATGAAATGATGTCAAACTAGCCTAATCTAAGTTTCTTCTATTTTTAGGGATTTTTTGAAATTTTTTTATTTTTAGAATTTTTTTATATTTTACTTTTTTAAAATTTTATCATCCTATATATTTTTCTTTGAAAATAAGACTTTATTTGTTTTAGCTCGAGGAAAAAATGATAAGAGAATTGAAAGAAAAAGGTGAGAGATGTAGGACTTCATTCCGTTTTGTGATTCTCAAAAGTGATTCTTTTTTCTAAAATCAATTTTTTTTTGTTCTTATTTTTTCTCCAAAATTATTTTCAAGAATAAAATTATAATTATAATTATTTATGTTACCAAACATGATTTTCACCTTTTTTGTTCTGGAGAATAGAACCATAGACTAGAATCGTTACCATATAGGCCCTAAATCTCCGACTCCTTTGGTATTGTGTTGTGTATAAGAATTATAAAATCTATATTTTTTCTCTAAAAAAAAATCTATCCTCAATCGTGATAGCCTAGTAAGCACAAACACTCTCAAGAGGCTTCCGTATCGGTGTTTGACACTCGATTGATATATGGTCAACTTGTGTCAAACATCCGACACGTGATTAATGTTTCGAACAAGCCAATGACATGCGAGTCCAGCCTTTCGACATTCTATTCTGACACACACAATGTCAATTTTAAACATTTTCAATAAATTATGGGTTAAAATGTAAGTCTATAAAAATATAAATGTAAGTATATAAATATATATATTTAAGCAATAAACCCAGTCACTCCAAAATCAATATACTCAGCCAGTCTTAAAAAATCTAATTGTGAATCCCTAATCTTAAAAAAGAAAAAACTCACCGATGATTTTATATATATTATGATTTATCACGTATATATAAAAATATATATTTAATATACGTGTTCTAATGTATCGGAATTATATATTTTTTTACAAATGACGTGTCGGCTTGTCATGTTGTATTGTCGCATGTCAGTTTCGATGTTACTTAGGATAACTATATATTGTGTCCCCAAAAGAATGCACATGCAATTTTAAATTTTTCCAAAAATAAATCCATCATCACTTCCCACCTTTGGGCCATTGGTAGATTGCCTTGCTAAACCTTAAAAACATGCAATTGGACATGGGCTTCTACTAGGCCTGCAGTCCCCCCCAAATGTGGACCTCAAATTGAATTCTCAGATCATGTGCGGAAGAAGCATGGTGATATTTTTACAATTTGCGCAATGTCCTCTCTATCGAATAGATTGCTAGGGGTGGCAGAATTGAACCAAAAACTAAACTGAATTGAAATTTACAGATTTTTCAATTCGGTTCGATTTTCAATTTGAATAATGAAAAAAACCAGAATTTTTTTTTGTTCAGTTTATTTATTTATTTATTTATGGATATGGTTCAGTTATTAACCGAATTGAATCAAATCTTCCAAATAGTACCTCAATGCTTCAGTTACAGCTTCTAAGGAAAACCTCGAAATAAAAAAACAAAATGCAGATCAGCCGCTGAAGCACCAAAGAGAAGAAACAAAAGACATATGAAGCGCCTCAAACCATCGACGTACCCCCCATAACATCCTCTCCTTCCTTGACGACCAATTAGACAACAACCAAATCTCTAGGACGAGGTCGCCTCCAAGTCCGAGTCCAACCGCCCCTCCGAGCCGAAGCTCGGGTCACCATCCTCTTCTTCCTCTTCTTCGACAATGGCAAGCTTGGCCTACCCAGCAAAAGGCATCGCGGCCCTCTCGCACACTAAGGTGAGGGCATCGTGACCCCTCACCCAAGCACTCGGCAACCATCGCGAGGGGCGGGCGAGATTGTGAGGGCTCACGACGCCTTGTCTGCAAGGGGCCGTGACCCCCCGCCGACGGGGTTGCTAGCCTCGACCACCAAAAAACGAAAAATAAAAATAAAAATCTAGGAAATCGAAAACTGAACTGGATATTCGGTTTAGTTCAAATTAGCAAGATTTGGTTCGGTTCGAGCTTACCTATAAGTATTCAATTCTGTTCAATTTTTCAAGAAAACCAATTAACCATTGACACCCTTTTGATTACCACTCTCACGCCTTAATCTCCTAAAAAATCTTAAATCTCAGGTCTAGTCTCATTTCTATCATTGACACCCTTATTAACCTTTTTTTTTATCTAAAAAAAAGAATCCCCAATTTTATGTTCAGTTCCAAAGCTACACCGAACTTCAACTCTAGTTCCAAATCTACTATCGTTAGCTTTTTGTCCTAATATCACAATTTGTCAATCCTAATTTTCATATGGGATAGAGATTTTATTTTGGAGATAATTTTTTTATAGCACTTTGCTAACGTGGGTTTCTTACACGTGAAAAATGCCACGTCAAACAAATAATGGAGATTTTTGAACAAACGTTGATTTGAGACTAGATTGAAAGTTGATGACTTTTTAAGAGAAAAAAGTTCAAGGAAAATTTGAAAACATAGCTAAAGTTGGTGATTTTTTTAAATTATAAAAAGTCCTGCAAAATTGAAATTAGACCTAAAGTTTGAGAGTTCTTACGGACGTCAAAAAATTTTGGGGCAAAAATTGAAATTGAACCTAAACTTGAGCGCTAATGTCGCGGAAAGTGAATGATCTGAAATTTTTTTTTTAGTAATGATCGCTTATATTGTTTATGAAAATGAAAAAATATTTTATTATATAGACAATAATTTTTGTCAGATTATTTACTTAAAAAATGAATTTTTTTTATTAAATCAGTTTTTAAAGCAATATAAATGATATCCTTAAAATTATTTATTTTTCGCGTTCTTTTATTTCCTTTTATCAGTGTGCTACTGCCGCCCATGAAGAGAAATCACTCATTTCTCAGTTGATGAAAATATCTTCATCAAACGATCAATAACTTACGGAACAAAGAGGAGAGAAAATCCACTGACAAATACTCCGTGACGGGATGTCCACCGCCGCCACCGGCGCCTCCATGAACCTCCCGGGCCACCGCCCAACGCCACCGCCCGCGCCCCCTCCTCCACCCGCCTCGGCCACCCAAACCGGAGCGGGCACAGGGCCAAACTCCGAGCCATCCGCAATTCGCAAGTTCAAGGGCAGCGGCCAGCTGAACCGGTGGTCCAGGGCCCGCACGATTCGGTCCGGTCGGAAGCTGGACCGGCCGGTCCAGAAGTCCCAGGCGCCGGAGGGTCGGGGTGCTCAGGCGGCGTTGCTCGACGGATTGTCGGGGATGTCGGGGGACGCGGAGGGTTCGACTGGGAGCAACGGCGACGATAACGTGGAGTTGATGGCGACGGCGGCGAAGCAGATATACATGGTCTCGGACGGGACGGGGTGGACGGCGGAACACTCGGTTAACGCCGCGTTGGGCCAGTTCGAGCATTGCTTGGTGGATCGTGGCTGTTCTGTCAATACCCATTTGTTTTCTGGGGTAATTTATCTTCACTTTTTCTTACGAAAAGTTTGCTTCTTTATCGTTCGTATACTTTAAATCGCTTATAATTACATGATGGGCCAACATGCATTGTGTTTCATTGAGGAAATGGAGTAGCTTCGTTTAGTCAAAGGTGATGATTTCATGCCTATGCGGAAACTATCATATTCAATGCATAGTTTGTTTGGTGCTGGAGCTTCACTTGTTTGCTTGATTGTTGTTGCAAATTTGCAGTCACTCAAACCCCATTAACGTTTTCCTCTAATCCCTCCGGAAAGATCTTACTGGAGTTTCACATCTTTGAGGAAATCATGTAAATGGCAGTCTGATGAATTGGTGTTCTGATGGTGAGTGGCGATACCCATGAGTTGGCGCCTTGTGGGGTGTTGTGTCGGGGTGAGCAAGGAGAAGATGCACAAATTTGGGTTGGGATCGGTTGGATACTTGTAATAAGACGTAGTTGTGGTATTGTTTCTTTTTTTTTTTTCCTTTTCTGCTTTCCCTGGAACTGGCTACATGAGTTTCCCTTCTCCAACTGAGTTGGTGGCACAGCGGCAGCACCATTTGTCTCTTTAAGAAGGGGCAAAAGACCCTGGCATGAATCACAGCACCATCATGTCATTGCTTGCCCTGCTGATTCCGAGGATGAGAATTCCTGGAATATCATTGTTTCTAAGGTTAATTGGTGATGGGAAGCAGCCTCTTCCCTCGTTTGAAATCTTTTAGAATTGATGATAAGTCCATTGATATATCTAGATTTGCTAATACATATTTCAGTGAGTTAGGTATTGAATCTCCTGATTTTTATCCTTTGACATCCATATTTAGATAGATGATGTGGAGAGGCTGCTGGAGATTGTAAAGCAAGCAGCGATAGAAGGTGCAATGCTTGCTTACACCCTTGCTGACCCAGAGATGGCTGAATCAGCAAAACAAGCCTGCAAGCATTGGGGCGTGCCATCCGCTGATGTCCTTGGCCCAATCACTGAAGCCGTTGCTTCTCATTTAGGTGTCTCTCCTTCTGGCCTTCCCCGTGGTGCACCTGGGAGAAGCTTCCCTCTCACGGACGACTATTTTCGAAGAATCGAAGCAATCGAGTTTACGATAAAGCAAGACGATGGAGCATTGCCGAAAAACTTGCACAAGGCAGATATTGTCCTTGCTGGCGTTTCTCGAACTGGAAAGACACCATTATCCATTTATTTGGCTCAAAAAGGTTACAAAGTTGCAAATGTTCCTATTGTCATGGGTGTAGAGTTGCCGAAGGCTCTGTTTGAAGTAGACCCAGAGAAGGTATTTGGTCTCACGATCAATCCTGTTGTCTTGCAAACGATAAGAAAAGCCAGAGCTAAGAGCTTGGGCTTCAGTGAGGATGCTCGGAGCAATTATTCAGAGATGGACTATGTCAGAGAAGAACTGGACTTTGCTGGGAAGATTTTTTCCCAAAATCCAGTTTGGCCGGTCATTGGTGAGGACATCTTTCATCTGCCTGTTTGTTTTTCATTCTTCATCGCTACTATTAAGTCTTGATTTGGGGCGAACAAATATGTGCCAATTTCGTCTACATTCGCTGTAAGAAGATTGATAGATGAAGTCTCAATGAAGTCTTTGAAGTTTCTTAAAACCTCACACCTCTGTATCAATCTGAAGTGTTTTGATGTTCTTTCTTGAAGAGGTGACGGGAAAAGCAATTGAAGAAACCGCAGCTGTTGTTTTGAGGCTTTACCACGACAGGAAGCAAAGATGTTCGATGCCAAGAATCTCAAAGCGATATTAAAGAAGAGGAAGTCAACTTCCAAGTCTTCACGTGCCAAGATGCGATACTATACTGCACCAAAAGGAGTCCTTTGCTGCTTGATATTACGTTCCCCCATCCGAGCAAGGTTTTGTTTCAAAGCAAAGTGTGATCAGACTGGATGCTGTCAATTTTTGTGCATTTCACCAACAATCATGCTCAAGCATCTTGGTTGTTCCCATATATATTTTCTTCCAATATAACCACATAGTTGCTAGGGGGGAGAAAGCGTTGCCAATGCTCCTGCTGAGGCCATCTTGCTGCTGTAGAGCAATAACTAAAAATACCTACCTACAGAGTATTTAAGCATCCTCGTACACTCACGGATGCAAGTCGTATTTTTGTAAATAGCACTAATAATTTGTCTTTCGCCTCTTGAAGAAAAGCGATATCATTAAGATCGGCAATCTGCTGTTGGATGAATTAAATGCATTGTTGGTATTGTCTCTTTTTCCGAATGTTATGTGAGTTGGTCTTTGGTTTCTTGGGAAGACAATTCTCCTACACTTCTGGTCCCAATGCTGGTCCTAGAATTCAACGGACAGATGATGCAACTTGCAATCATTCCCCATCATATCCCCACCATATCTCCAGTTAAGGTGTCGGCTATTACTACTAAGCTTTCCTTTTCTCTGTCTACTACACGCTCTACTATTTAATACTCTCTAATATGTTGCTGCCTGCTATCTCATGCTCTTAATGAGCAAGACTGGTACTTGCCAAAACAGTTGTGAAATTTCCCTCTAGAGATGTGCTTTAATGGCTGTACTTTGCATGAACTTGGTTGCATGACCGGTACTGTCATGTGCCACATGAAGTGGAAAGCTGGCCATACAAACAAGCAATAATTGCTTGCCGAGGTTATGGCTGCTAGAGAGGCTGTGAGGATGGTAGAATCTGAACCAACTCTGATAAATCATCAAAGTCTTGGCAACCTTTTTGTGAGCACAGACACTGTGCGACTCCAAAAATTGAAGAAAGGCCAGTTGTGAGCAAACTCTCTCGTTCTTTCCACCTTTCTTGTTGACCCAACTGTTCGATTTAGTAATTGGTGGGTTCCTCTCTATTAAATGCACCACCAGCCTATCCATTGTAATTCTTAAGAAAGGTCATCATAGTCCACCAGCTTTATGTGCAAACATTGATTTTAGTTTCTCCCTTTTCCCTGTTCAGTCCTGCGCAGTAGGGATCATAACGGGGCCCTCCAGCATTTCTCTTCCCGACTGTACTTACCCCAACATGCTCTGTTTATACTAATGTTCTCTGAAAAAAGGCAGAGACGTTTGTTCCCACACATGCTTGAATGTGCATGCACGCGCAAAAAGGCTCAATCTCAAGCTACATACTTAAAAGAGGAACAAATCTACATAAGGGACGACATATTCACAGAGAAAGAAAAAGCGACTCTCGGAAATATCCCATTGCTTGTAAAGAGACACCAGATGCTAACAAAAACAGAGCACCCAACCATGTGCCTTTGATCTCTCTCTCTCTCTCTCTCTCTCTCTCCCGTTGCTTAGAAGATTCCTCCTCTTTGTCATTTTGAAGTGTGCCATCACCTATAAAAAATCCTCTGGAAGGCCAACCATCGAGATTTCTCTGGTCCAGCTGTATCAATGACGATGGAATGGATTCAGCTCTTTCCTCTCCCTTTCTTCTTCATTTTTCCCAGGCCAATCATTTCTCATCCACCCAAAATTCTTTTTTCCCCTCCCTTTCTCTTTAAGTTTGTTCCCTGATTTTGGTTGGCTTTTGCCGGTTGAACTTCCACGTCAAGAAGAGAGTGCCAAAAGATCTCTGAAAATGACCTCACCATAAGGTAGCTCTGTGCCGCGAATTCAAAGTACAAACTCCATGCGTAAAAGCTAAATCTAGTCTCTGTTGTAAAGACACCCCCCCGGATTACTGCGGCAAGTCAAAATCACTGCCACCTGTGCTCGGCTTGCTGATCGAAAGGGTGAAATAAATTAACAAAATCGTTCCCATGCTTGACCTGTCACAAAAAATATTCAGATCAATATCCCGACTTGCAGTTGGAACTTCTACGAGTGCCACTCACGTTTACAGTAATTCACAATAGAAAAACGCTTTGAAAATGACGATGGATCGAATCTTACAGAGAAGCAAAAATGAAAAGGATTCTCTTCGGATCGAGAATCCATGAAGGAGAAGATCGCCGGAAACTATTTCTTCGGAGAGCAAACCTGCTCTCATTAGCAGTCCCAATGCTTCCGCTGGTGACGGTGATCTGATGGTGGTTCTGCAGTTTACTGGCATGATCCATCGTCCCAAGAGCAGCCATCGTGGCTGCATCCATCGAGTTGGACCCTAGAAGTGAAGCTGCAAATCAACAGCCATAGATACCAGTGAGACATTTTCATGAACTCTTCATAATTTTGCCAACCAAATTCACCACTTGCTGTTCCCTAGAGTTGACCTGCAGTTAGTTGCTTCTGCCAAATACAGAGCCCCATTTTTACTTTCCCACCAACTATGCTTGATTATTAAACCGAACCTATGACAATGATAGGCTTCATATTCTACCAAATTATCAGAAAATTCAATGAAGAAATCAAAACTTTCTCGAGAAAAAAGATTACATCTCCGCGGCTTTGGTTGGACCAAACTTGATTAACCCAGCAGAGGCAGCATATTTTCTGAATCTAACTAATCAGCAGCAGAAGCAGATCAGCTTTCAATGATCAGTTCTTAATCTAGTCGACAATTAACTGTTTGAGTTGATAAAAAATTTTCAAAGCAGAGTGAGTCATCCCTATCAAGCTGGATACAGCTTGTCATATATAAAAAACCTGGAGATTTAGCACTCTCTTCGGTACTATTATTATTCAGCAGCCTCATTCTGTCACCATCAAATTGCGGACCAAATGGCCCAGATGAGCCAACTAACCTAAATCACTCATCTTCAAACTTCCACAAAAGCACAATTTCAATAATTTAAGAGAAAGCAACTTTGTTCCTTCATTTCTTTGGAGCATTCGATGACAAGAAGGGGCGCGATGGACAGCTCGCTAGCATCTAAGAAATTCACATTTGTCGCCTGACTTAAATGCAATTACGACAACGGAATCACCGGTGGCCAAATCATGCAAGGACCTGCGCATTGTGTATATGGACAAGGGATGGTACCTCTGGGCATACCTCTGGGCGAGGATGTGGCCAGAACGATCCCTGGTTGGCTGTCGGTTTTATCTGCGGCACTGGCGTTAGAGATGACCTTGTCCTCGTTCACTCGTGGAGACCCTTTTCGAGAAAGGCTTCTCTGCAACTTCTCCGGATAATCATTCGTTCAAGAACCCATAGGAGGAAATTAGTAATCAGTGCAGGGAGGAGAATTTCTTCTTGAAACATAGAATGAAGGATTGATCAGGAAAGCAGAAAACAGTCACCTAATTTGGATCAAAACCAACATCGAAATGCCATCTCGAAGAAAACATCTCGAAATTCACTACCTACATTTCTAATTTTCCAAGAAGTAGCACACAGTTTCTGCTTTTTTTTACCACAAACGAATCCCTGCTCAGTGTAATTCTAAGAACTTGCTGCGTGTGTGGTGTCACAATTCTTGGATTCGCCCAATTTAATGGTTCGTCATATCAGAACATTCGAATTTTCGCAGTGCATGTATTTATGTTGCTCTGTAGCTCAAGCAACATCAAGGAAGGCGTCAAAAGCTAGTTCTGCTCATTTCACTTCCAACAGCCCACATACATTTACAAGAACAAGAATTAAACTTTGAAACAGTACCGGGCCAAAATTTTCTTTTTTTCCGACAAGAACGTTAGCCCAAAAAAAAAAAAAGCGAACAGAGAAGACCTTGGTCAGTCGTGTGTTGGTGAGAGAGAGAGAGAGAGAGAGAGAGAGACTCACAGTGATTCTGGAATTGATGTCCTTGCAAGGAGAAGGAGCGAGATGCGAGAAGCTTTCCATGTCGATGACCAAGTCATCGGACTTATCGGCTTGCAAACCGTTCATGTGATCTGACACCGAGATTTTCTGGGTTCCCATCTTCTCCTCCAAGCCACTACTCTCGAATTGCTAGAGAGAGAAAGCGAGAGAGAAAACAAGAGAATTTCTTAGAAGAACTCGAAATTTCTCATCAGACGAAACTGAAATCATTTGGACGAGGAAATGAAGATTTGAGCTCAATAAAACAGTCGGGGCATTAAGTGAAAGGCGTGATCTTTACTTTCTACCGCAGGAATTCAACAACGCCCAGAGAGCCAAAAATTCTCACCAACTTCGGATTTTCCACCATTTCCGTCACTTTCCAGGAAAAAGTCCAAAACGCGAAGCGGGCGAGAGAGAGAGAGAGAGAGAGAGAGTATGCAACGCATCGAGAGAAAAAAAAAATGTAAAAAAGAATGAAACGACGCACCGAATGGGGCAAGCGACCGAACAGCTATCAACCACCTGATTGGAAGGAGAAAGGCTCGGATTATTTAAAGAGAAGAAAAAAATCAGTTCAAGATTTTCCCGAGAAAAACAACAACTGCATGAATAAACAAAGCACGCAAAGAAACAAAATCTCGTGAGTGATGAAGGAAACACCCAAAAACAAAAGCCCAAAAAAAAAAAAGGAAAAATGGGAAGGAAGCTCTCCTAACAAAGACATGCTTTTTCCTCGTCAACCACCGAAATCGATCCAAAACGAAAAAGAAGAGGAGGAAGAAGAAGAAGAGCGTGTTAACCTTAAAATTCACGAAAAAGAAATCGTGATTTTCCCTGCTTTTTCATGTACTCCTCCTTTTTCTTCGACTGAAACTCTGAAACAACAGAGAACCGGACAGTTCTCATTGACCCGATGCGCACCCACTTCTCGTATCAATATAAAAATCGCTTCTTCTTTTCTTGCCTCAGTGGCACATAAGCCGAGGTTAATGTCTGTCGAAGAGAGAGAAAGGAAACAAAACAGAGGGTGTAAGATGAAGCGGCGACCTCATTCTTTTATGCTCAAAGATTCTGGAGGAAAAGTGAGAACAAGGCGTCCGGGATCATGTCGAGAGAAGAAGAGGACAAATGATTTGTGAAGGTGATGAGAAACTGAGGAAGGAAATAAGAAAAAGGATGTGACGTTCTAATCTCCGCCTGAAGAAACTCAGAGAAAGAGAGAGAGGGGAAATGTCAGAGGATGTTCCAAAATTTAATTTCAACACAGCGATGGTCATATGATCTGTGTTGAGCGCCGCGTTGGCAAGCTAATCCCATTCAGCTGAGATTTGGAACTATGCTCATTTTGGAGATAATATGAGATATTTTGGTTTTGGGGATTTTGTCGATCCACACAGTCCTAATTTTTCCTACCTGCTTTATAAAATTCGGTAGAAATTGGATTTGATTTTATTTGATTGACTTGTTTAGCCCCCCCCTTCAATTTTGAAGTACTCTTGGATGGCTCTAAAATTGCAGCCAATATCTGCTTAACTGATTTCATTAATTGGGTCATCTTTCGATTTTTTCCGACCCAATGACAATCGTATCCTCATTGAGAATTTTGAAAATGGCAACATATACTAACGGTGAACAGATATGCAGTTTCTCATGATGCCAGTTACTTAAAAGTGAATTTTGACATTGCATCGAACAAGGTTTGGTTCCCGTTTTGATAGCCCCAATTGATAGATGATCCGTGAGTTCACTTATAAGTCTCCATGGCATGATTCCAACCCCCCCCCCCCTAAACTTTTTTCTTACCAAACAAAAAAAAAAAGAGAATATCAAGTACAAATAGGTTTTTCCCTCCTTTTTGATGAAATAATTTCTAACATTTTGAACAATCTTTATTCTTTTAGAATTAATCTATCATAAATAATTTAAGATTGAAATTAAGTTGCATGCAATCAACAATTAATTTTTAACTCGTTTATTTGTTACTCACCAAGTTTAATTTCTCATGGAGTTTAAATTAAAGATATGGATAAAATATATTGAAATACAACTTTAAACTATATAAAATTTATTCAATATGATAACAAAATTTTTGTATAATAAATCCATTTATTTTTGCACTTAAAAAATAATTAGTTATTTTATTTGTGAATGAGATTTTGCAATTTGAATTGGGTAATTATTTCTTCATTACTTCAGACTTGATAAATGTACAATGAAAATATGTTGGTGACTTTTTGTAGGTGTGAGGAAAAAATCATAATCCAACCAAACCGGACCAGATCAATCTAACTAGCTCACTTTGGATGGTAACCGGTAAGTATCGGTTCGATTCTCGATTTCAATCTGAAATCAGCAGGTACCAGTTCAGTTCCCAATTTCAGGTGTGAACTCGGTCCAACCTAACCGGACTTTATATAATTTGGAGGCTAATAAGATGCTAAAGCTTCCCTCACAAGTCAAAGTCAGATAACTTGGAGGCTAATAAGATGCTTAATTGCCTGCATATAATTTGTTGGTAGAATTGGGCAAAACTTTCTAATTAGCAGTTTCTAGATTGTTTTTAAAGAATCTTCTCTCTTTTATGTTAATTATTGTTACCGAATTGATAGGAGAGGCTCAGATGCAAATGCTTCTATTTGCGGTCTATGCTGTGTTTGTGTTTCATCTATGTCACTGGAAGTCTTGTACGGTACAGTGTGTCTTTTGTAGGACTTGTATATGGCTTATATTGCTAAACTTAGTATTTTGTCTTGATAGATTACCCAAGGATACTTAGCTAGGGTTATTGAGGATGAAGAATGGAGCTAAAAAGCTGATGGACTTGGGATTAGAGGTTATCCCCATGGAACAAATCACCAAGGATTTCGTGAAGAGCTTAAAGAGCAAGGGCTTCATTTTCTGAACATATCCTAGCGAATTCCTTAGAGATCCAAAAGTCAAACTATTCTATAAGACCAGTTCCATGGATTTATCCAAGAACTAGATCGGATTGGTGGTTTAGTACGCAGGTCGATCTATGGAACGAGCGGATGGTTCACGGTTCGTATTTTGTAGAACTATGGAACGAGCGGATGGTTCACGGTTCGTATTTTGTAGAACCGGTCCCTAGCGGGTGGTTTTCGATTTAGAGTGAAAACTTTCTATCCTGAAACCGATCACCCTTAACTTTTTGGATAATTAATCCCATACTTGCATAATTTGCATAATCTTCCGGATAATGGATTATTCTAATTTTGATGTCAACGGCTAATTATTCTAATTTTGGTGCCAACAGCAGCATACAATTTTATTGAGTGGACAGAGATTTCTCCGTTGCTATTGAAAATATCGATCAAATCCTTTGTCCTCATAAAAAAAAAAACACTTGCACTCCTGCACACTTTATGCTAATAAATTTATCAGAAGTTACCATTGACAATTAAGCACCAATTGGCGCCAAAACATATTGTCCATCTAATTGCGCTACTTGATTAATTCAACATCATGTGCTTTGAAGAATAATAGAGATTAATGCTCCGCTTGTCCTAAAGAAAAAGAATGATTTGAAAAATATTTTCTTTAAAATAATTGCTTACATCGTTTAAAATAATTAATAATGACAAATATTTTCATTATCAGCAACAATCTATGTCTAACTATTTTTCTGAATGATGAATTCTTCTCTTCATGTATTCATTTTTGTATGTGATAAAACATGATCATTTATACAAATATATTTTTCTAAATCCTTCGTTTTTTTTTTTTTGCAAAATAAGCGTACTCCGAAGAAATCAAGATGTTGCTTTCTTAGTGAGTGTTGAAGAAGAAACTAGGGTATTGCTTTATCAGTGAGAGTTGAAAAAGAAACCAAGTTGTCGATCACTTTTGAATTTTGGAGCTATTAGCCCAATATATCCGTCATGCGTACCTCCTTGGAAAGTCCATTTTCAATTGACATGAATGTACAATTTGTCTAAATTATCATGCAAGGAAGTTCTTGCGTTAATTTGTGAATTATTTAATGTGATCTAGGGATTAGACTAAGCAATTAATTTGAAAGATGGTTGGCCCAATGATCTAGGGATTAGGTCGTACCCTCTAGACTTTAGCCAGGTTAAGCGCACGTCAAGAGCAAGTATCATTGAGAGTAATTTTGACAAATCATAGCATATTCATGGGCCACTTGCAGAAGAATCATCTCCCAAGTAATTGGCATGCCATGCCATATGCAAGAACGCATGAAGCTTATATTCCTGCATTATCAATGTTGCAGTCGCAAGAGTGATACGAAAATTGTCAAAAAAGTCATAAGTATATTGTAAACTTTCTATTGTCAATTGAGTCATAAATTTATTCATGTTTTGTTAATTGACTCCATCTAGCCAATTTAAACAAAAAAACTTTGAAGTGGATGCCAACCATCCTACGTGGCACCACCAGTATCCATGTAAGAGTTAGTGGTACCATGTAAGACAGTTGATGTCCACATCAATGATTTCTAATAAAAATTTGCTAGATGGACTCAATTGAAAAAATATGAAAATGTTTAGGACTCAATTGATAGAATTAAAATGGATTAAGGCTGAATTGACAAAAGTACAATAAGTTTAGATTTTTTCGGACAATTTTCCTCGAGTGTGGCGGGAGGTTTTTGGTAATAATGGCATAAAGAAAATGGAATTGACAAAAGATAACGAGCTAGTAACCATACATAAACCCATAAAAGGAAATAGGTCATATATAATAAGCATAAAGTATTGCAATGCATGCATCGTACTTTTGTTTATTACAGACCGGACACATTAGCATATGAGGTCAAACAACATGTTGCCTCGATCCCAAATAAATCTATAAGATCGAGAGTGGTTTGTCACATAATGTGACCAACAGAATGACAGGCAATCTCCATGTGTGGTCGAGAAACTGAGTGCATGGCACATGATGGGAGAATGAGGACAGTGCAAGTACAAATTATTAGGGTAAGAAAGCAAATGTTTAATCTCTATTTCCTTAGTAAATTCGATAGTGAAGTATAGACAAAAAGTTTTAGAACAATTATTTAAAAAAAAAAGTACAATGAAAGGAAACTAAACTCTTAAAAAAAACGTTTTAACTCAAATGTGGAAAAAGGCCAGTTCCCCGACTTTACGTCAAAAAACCTACCTGAATCCCATGCGTACCGGCTTGGAACTGGTCTGATCGGACTAGTTTGATTCCCGGGTTAAACTGGCCGTATTGCTCATCCCTAGAATCCACGTTAGCAAGTCATTTATCGAAACTAATATGTGGAATTTCTAGTATCATATCTTCTAGATCGATTTTCGTTCTATCTAATGTCAGTGAAAAAAGTATCTCTAATACAGCAAGTATTGCTATAATTCATGGCGCTGGAAACAAATCTGCGTGTATAGCTTTGATGTCACGTGCATACACGGTGAGAATTTAAAATTGTGTCTGGAATTTCATTTCCAATAATCACGAACCAAATAAATACTTGTTTTTGCGCAAATAATTTTATAGAGGTAAACTTACTATGCTTTCTTGCATTTGAATTATAGGTCTTGCTACGCTCTTCATGAAGGAAATAATGCGTGTGTTTATATCGACCAAAAGAGATTAATCGTATTACTCTAGAAGATTAAGGATTGTTCTATTTTATGGCACAACTAATCTCACAACAGATTTTATCTTGTGATAATTATCCGAAAAGTCTTAAACCAATTGTATGACGGTCAATTCAGTCCTAAATCTTTCAATCGTACCAATTTAATTATTAGATTTTTCAATTGTGTCAATTTAGTTTTAAACATTTTGAAATTTTACTAATTTAATCATGAACCTATTATTTGGATAATTGATCAAAATGATTATATTGATAAATTATCTAAAGGTTTAGGATTAATTGCCATAACCAAAAAGGTTTATGATTAAATCGACATAATTAAAAGATTTAAGACTTAATTGGCCGTCGTAAAGTAGCTTCGAAACTTTTCGGACGAATTTCCCACGTATCTTTATTAAATATGATGGATTTTTCTAGCCATAATATCAAGGGCTTGGGCATGTTCTTGACGATAGATCTATAGTTTCCTGGCTAAGTTGGAACCAAGGTAAGACAAAAACGAAAGCAACGATCGAGAGCGATCCCCTCGAATCCCTCCTCCAGAGTTGACTTTGTTGTAAGGTTATGCCAATCCTGCAGATTTGCATGGCTGTCGCAGGAAGAAGTCGACATCAAGATTTGGACCCCACTGTCATTGGGGAATCATTCCCTTCCTTTGTCTTTGTGGGGGCAATTTGCACCAAGCAACTTCGATTTTCTCGGCTGCGCGATTTTTCTGGGGTAGCTTATTTCTCTAGTTTCGGTGGCTGGATCTGATCACGTTTCTTTGTTTGGCATTAGACTAGGCTACTTTTCTTGATTTTCTAGGTTATTGAATGTGATTGCGAAAGCATATTAATTGAATATTGTTATAACTAAACGCTCATGACAGCTAGACCCGCCAAACAGGTGGGTCAGATTGAAAATGATTCGGCCTAAATGAACACAATTAACTCATTATGACTCCCCTTTTTCTGACGCAATACAAATATTATGACAAATTTTCGACCTGACCCAACACTTCGATATGACCCAACACTTTGATATTTAAGTCGATCTAGAAAAAGTCATACTCAAACTTACGCGAAAGTGCAGGGCGAGTGAGCACGGGATCAAGCGAGAGCGAAAGAGAATGAAGAGATAATCTAATGACGCATTTTTATGTAATGCAAATCTAGAGATTCGTATCCGACCTGATCCATATTCTTAAAATACTTCCATGATCAACCTAATTTATGAAAAGTCATACCAAACTAATGTAAATGTGAGGGGTGAGTGAGTGCGAAATCAAATGGAGGCGAGAGAGAACGAAGAGAGAATCGTAGAGCTATTTTAGATTTAAGTTAGTTGTAAACCATTTTATGACCCATGTATGAATCAATTATGACCCGTTTAACATTCATATTATTTTTAACTCATTTATTGAATATAACTAATCTATATAATAACTCAGCCCATCATAAATAGGTTAAGAAATGATATTATGACTCGTTCTGATCGGGCAACCAGTAGCTAACGAGGGAGACTCACGAGTAACTCTCTCTATTTTAGTTAATTCGATATTCCATATTGTAAGGAGAGCTTCTTTGCCGCTGGATTCTTCTTACGATTTTGTGACTGGTTTTATCCGATTGAATTTGTGAGAGTAATGTTTGCATTCGTTCTAGGGGTTGACATATTGTTGTAGCAATTAACGCAAATCGTCTTTGCAAAGGATAATGAACATTGATCTAGGACATTGCTGTTACTATTGTGATCAACGAATGTTGATTAAATATAGTGCACACTTGTTTTTTTTAAACCTATACGAAAGTCATCTTCTCCGGCGATCTCGTCAGTGCAAATCCCACCGCCGGAACAAAATTCATTTGGGGTGCTTAATTTGTTCTAAATTAGTAGAATATACAGATTTCCACGCGCACCGTCAAGCTGTTACCACGTGGGCATAACCTCAAATCCATTTCTCAAGCCGTCTTCTCATCCAATAAAATAATCAACACGTGCATGCACTTTTTTAAGAAAAAAAAATCTTTTAAAGGATTTTGTCTGATGAATCTAGCTAGCAAAATTCATTCAGTCATGACTCGGGTTCATGTACCTATTATATCTTTGGGCACTGTTTGATATCGGCTCTTGTCTAGGCATTCATTTTTTTTTCCCCAGAGAATTGTCAAAAAAATTCTAGATCAATTGTACAATAGTTAATTTAGCTATTAACTTTTCGATTTGGCTAATTTAGACCAAAATATTTTAATGATTTGCCAATTTCTTCATCAATTTTGGCTAGAAAATCGTTGCTATGGACATTGGTCATCTTGTATAGCACGATTGGCGCTGACAGAGATGCTTTTTCTAATCTTCTTTAAATTTTTAAATTTTTGTCTTTTTTTCCCTAATTCCCTTTGACTGCCATCACCGAGGCCCTCATGATCGTCAGAGGGAAAGAAAACAATTAAGATATTCATTTTTTTTTTTGCAAAAAATCGTCTACTTCAGCGTTGATCATGCCATGTAGGATAACCAATGCTGACTACATTGTCCCATCAATGATTTCCAAACAAAATTGGCCAGAATAACTAGATTGAAACATAGTCAAAAGGTTTAAGACTAACTTGGCCAAATTAAAAAAATTTAGGATTGAATTTGCCGTATCTATAATAAATTTAACATTTTTTTTTCTTGGACAAATTTCTCTTTATTTCCCTATCGATTCTTAGTGTCATCAATATTGATATTGGGCAATCATATTACGAAAGATGCATCCGGAATGTGAAAGCATCCCACCAAATGGGCTTACAAGTGTGTGGATGAAATGTATTTATGTGTACATATCATGGGCAACTAATAATTTAAGCGAAGAAGATGGGCATCTAGGGAATCTAATGTCCGAGGAGCTATCACTAGAGACTATTAAATTTGCAGCGACGGTCATACATCACGAATTATAAAATTGGAATACTTAGGAAGTGCCACGTGAAGGGTTTAGGAGAGGAATGACCTGTTCTTGTCAAGATGGGGCGATCGCGAGTGATTGGGATTGAGGATATACATAACTTGCAAAAGCAGTAATCAAAGTCATCATGCCTTCTAGAACCCCCCAAGAAAAGTAAACATGCCTTAGGGGACTTGAAACATTTGATAAAAACTTTCTCGATTGCTCTTTTAGGTCCGTCGTTGCCCGATCAATTCTAAACCTACTATACAAATGCCAATTCAATTCTGAATTTTTTTTAATACTTTCAACTTAATTCGAAACAAGTTCTGTGAAATTTCAATATAGTCATTTTAGTCAACTTTCGCCGAAAAATGTCTATCATCATGGCAGTGATTTTCAGTGAGAATTGATCGGAATGACTACATTTGAATTTTGCGCAAAAGTTGAGAACTAAATCGGAAAAAATTAACAAGTTTAGGACCGCATTGATATCTGTACAATAAGTTTAAAACCGATTGGATAAATTTTCCTCAAATCAATCAACAAACTTAAGCTAGTTGGGCCTAAGGATTTAGAGAAATATGTGAGACTAACTCGTCAATTTCTAAGGGAATTATGTCATAACGCTACCCTAAATCTCAAGATCGATATAAGGAACGGGAAAAGGAAAGTGGCTCACTGACCACCGTCGTAAAATGTCGTTGTTTTCTCATTTTTGACATTTTGAAGATGCTAAAATAGAAATAAATACGTATAATTACTATTAAAGAGCATCATTAAATACCTACTTTCCCAAGAACCTTAAATTATTCGTAGGTACTTGTATATATGTTTTTCCAGAGCGTTTATTCTGAAGTCGTAATCCCCTTAATAAATAGTCACAGACATCTTCTAGACTTAATTGGGAATCTAGACTTGCGTTTGGTTTGACTTTTAGGAATCAATCAGGACGGCTGCTGCTGCTGCTTTATCATAGCGTTTGGCTTTAATTAAGGGTGTTCACACTCAACCTAGAAACCAACGAATCGGCGAAAGCAACGCTCCGGACGCCAATTTGCACTACAGAATTCGGGTTAGGGCATCCAGGTTCTGTACCCGGATTGGGTCTCCGATGCTTAATTAGTGCTCGTGAGATAGAAATAGAGAAACTAGAGGCGCGCATGGCAACATTTATGGAAATTAATTTTTGCTCCAGAAATGCTTTCAGAGCAAAAAGTTTAGTAATGCACCTTATGAAGCAAAAATCCGTTTGGTTACGCAATATTATATTTCCACTTCTGAAGCAAATTTCTACTTTTGAAATTATTTTAAGTTAAAAAAACTAGTTTTCTTTCGAAAGTAGAAATTTCTCAATATTATAATATCTTACTTTGACTTCTTTTCTTTTTCAGAGCCTTTCTTTCCCAACCACGCCTTTCCCATTGCCGTCCACTATGGCCCACTGCTCACCACAGAAACCTCCCCACCTCCCCCCCCCCCCCAAAAAAAAAAAAAAACAACCAATGCCTACCGTCACCATCGCCGCCACCATCGCCCATTGCTGGTCGTCCTTGCCAACCACCACCCACCACAGAGTCTCCATCTCTAGCCGTCGGAGTAAAAATTAAATAATATTTTGTTTTAATTTTTAAAAAGTAAATAATTTTAATAATAAAAATTATTTTTAAAGAAAATTAAAGATGAAGTAGAAGTTTTTCGGCTTTCAAGAATAATTTTTCATAGAAGATTTTGTGTTAATAATATTTCAAAAGTATAAATTTTCAACTGTTATCAAATGAGCTTTTTTGATTAGAAATTAACTTCCGATCGAAAATTGATTTATGAAGCAGAAGTGTTACCATGTGCGCCCAAAATTGCTAAAGAAGAGTAAGAGGGGAGTGTTTCATCTAATACATGAGCCATCAGGTTGTGGTTGATAGGTAGTGGCTTTCAGTGACAATTGGCAATGTGCATGGACAAATGCCAGTCACAGAAGACACCAAGCACTCCAACACTATGTAGCGCTCTCTACAGTGATCTTACAATGTCAAACCAATTTAAGAATCAGTGTACACATGATCTTTTACAATGACAAATGCCAGTCACGTGTTTTGACACGTGAGGTCTTTTTGACAAGTCCTCCACAATTCCTTCGTCAAAGTGGAACCACCAAGATGCTTTCTCGCCAAAGCACGAGGGACAAAAAGGCTTTTCGTGAAGTAGGCTTTGATCATGGCTATGGAGGTCCAAACACCAATCCTCACTCATTCTTTTTGCTTGTTTTTCATTGCAATTTGGCATGAGGACTAGATTCCAGGTTGAGGAAAAGGAGGTTATAAACGTGTCAATCATCACTTGAGAAGCTGAAATTATATTACGGTTAGCCCCCTTTGCATTATTTACTTTTTAAATTACACAAAACTCTGGTGAAACTTCTATTTATTTTATTTTATTTTATTTTATTTTATTTTATTTATTGTGAATCCTGAAAAATTACCCTAATTTTGAGAGGGAAGCTGCTAACCTAACAGTCTGACAGTACTGTCAGTTATTTTTTACCACATAATTTTTCATTCGATGAGTACTTTATGTAAAATATGTGATGATGATGTGTGGATTTGCGATTGAGATTGTAGTAACTTGGTTGGAGAAGCATTTTTCTGCTGGAAACCAACTAATACCGATCGGATGCATGTGTAGGAGAGTGACCTTTTCAGTTCTGACCACGTTGGAACGTGCACAACTTTCCTAGTTTTCGAGAGAGCTCGCGTGAAGACAACTGCCTTTCCTGACAAACCTATGCGAAATAGAACGGCTTGTCTTTGTGTTACGGGACCTTTCATTTATATTATGGAGTAAATATATCTGTGAAAATATGATTTCGACAAATCTTGGTACGGAAAGAAAAAACTATCTATAAATACCTATAATGTGCTTGATCATGTCGTTCTTATAATAAGAAGGAATTGTCAAAAATGTCCATAATATATCTAACTGAAAATTTCATTTATTGTTTAAGAAATGATGGCTAGATTTTCTTTTTTCCTTATTTTGGCTTGACTGTTCAAGTAAAATATCGCAATTCACAGCACCACATGCTAAATTCTACAATTGTGTCGCATTCACGGTGCTCTTGACTTGTCATTTCCATTTTCATAAACTTGTTAAATCGTATTAGTTCTGACGAAAATTTCTGACCCCTATGAATATACAGCAATGGATATGGTCAAATCCGAAAGCCCCAATGAATTGGCTAGAACCAACATTGCATCTTCTTTGTAACATATTCAGTGAAAATATAATATTTGCGATACGTCTTGAAGTGAACACATAAGGCCAAATCCATAGGTCTTATGAAGCAGACTTCATTATGAAAAATGATTGAGGTCATGGTAATGGAGTCACCGATAGTTGGTTATTCCGAAACTAGACTTCATTTTATGCCCCTAATTTAAGTGATTTTGCATTTTCATTTTTTCTATTACGATATTTTTTTTAGGAGGATAAAAATTAGGCGAGAATCATAGGAATGGACTAATTTCGATGTGTAGTCACCCATTTCTCATGTAGTTGTGAGCGTCAATTTAGTTTTACTATATAGTAAGGAGATTGGTGAAGAGAATAATGATTGGAAAAGTGCACTACATCCATAAGAAGTTGATGTCCCGCCAGCACACTATATAATCAATAATGAATAATGATTCATCATCAGATATCTTTGAATAAAAATAATTCACAAAACTTTCATCTTGCAAATAATTAAACATTTTAGTCAATGGTTTGGTTAATTAAATCTTCTACAATTTGCTCTAATCTCTCCCTGCTGTCCAGTCAAAACGCCCACATTCCCCAGCTTGATCATCGCCTTGGCAAATTTCCGCCGGAAAACGTTGGGTCGGCTGATGTAATCCGCCGCAATCCTGCGTGTGAGGTCGGTGAATGCAAGCCCTTGATCCAGCTGAAGAGCTGCCTGTTCCTGGAGGACCCCTCGGTAGAACGAAGCGTCTAGCTTGAAAGGGGTGCCGGAAGACGGCGTCATGAATATTTTGGGGTCGGTGCTGAGGTTGAATGGTACATTGTTGTCGGGCCTTGGACATTTTTGTCTCAGGACCCCAAGGAATTGCGGGTCGATATCCGGGTCGGCTTGACCCGAACCTCTGAAGTTGTAGAGCCGGTCCACAAAGAAACCGCAGTGGCAAAATCCCATTGCATGTGCCCCTGGCCACAGATATAATTTTTGAATTAATCAATAACCATGTCTTGATTTATTTTTTTTCATTTTTTGATTCGAGCAAGTGCACATTGCTTTACCTAATAAAGTGACAAGATCTTCTAGGGAGAGGTTGATAGTTTGGAAAGCGCTAGCGGCCGCCGCTACAGAGAAGGACGGACCGGGGATGTGGACATCGCTGATGTTTGAGACCGTCCCGTCCCGTCGCCCGGTGGGAAGAGCGTAGGCCGACCCTCCGGTTAGGGCGACGCCATCTCGGGTGGCTAGGGCCAATATATCTGCGCAAGAAACGATTCCCTTGCACTGCTTCTCTAGCTCGGCTTTTATCTCGTCAATGACCTCGAACCCTCTCAGGGTCAAATTAGGAGGCGCGTCCTTTTCGGCCACCTCGTTGCCGCTACTGTCAATGAGGACCGAGCCATCGCAACCCTAATCGCGGTAACACAAAAGGATGAAACACTAGAGTATTGGAAAGATGTTAAAAAAGCCTAGAGATGTGTAGTGCCGTAGTTTAAGCATTGGATGATTACTACGTGATGAGTGTGATGTTGAGCCCATGTGCGAAGACAGAAATGCATGTGCATAATTTAATGAGAGAATTGTACCTTGTAAATTGTTTAATTTAGGACAGCATTCCCAAGAGGTTAGGGTAATTAAAAAGAGGACAAAATTTGCTAAAGTACTGTGTAAAAATATAAATCGGGGGCTTCTGTTACTTTTTTTTTTTCCTTTCTTGATATATATGTGTAGCTAAAAGTTTTTAGAATCATCTATAGAAGAAAAATTATTATGAGTTCGAATGACAATTAGAAATCGTTGCTCACAGTATGGAAGGGCGATGAATAAGAAGACAGTGAAAATCTCATTACTATCGGATTAGAGATTAAGTTTTCTGAAAAGGCAGTTCAACATTACTATGAAAAAATTCATCCCTGTTATTCAACATTGCTATGAGAAAATGCATCGAGGTCGAGATTGAGAGAGAAAGAGGAGAGTTACATGGACAAAGCAGTCGTGAAAATGCAGCCGGAGCAAACCCGCAGGAAGAGACGGGTTGGAGCTAAATCGCTGCTGCATTATTTTCTTCACCACCAACTCGGCTTGAGGACACGAGTCCTTATAGAAATGCACCTGCAGCTCTGCCGCCGCCACCGCCCCAGCCATGCTAATCAAGGCCGCCGTCGCCACAGCCCAAAGAACCGAGATTGCCATAGCCCGTGTCAACTATTATACGAAATATTCTACCTTCTCTCTAACTGATAGGATCTTCTTACGTCTTCTTTCTCTCTCTGTCTATATGGAGATTGTGTGCCCTTTTTATACTGGGGGTTCTTGAGAAAAACCTGTGCAATGTGAACGTTTAATATCGGGATTCGCGGTTCTTTCTCTTAATAAATCTATTCAAAAACCATTAATGGTGAACTTTCTCGAGTCCATGAGAGCGGAAACTAAGGAAGCTTCGTTCACATGGCCTACCTGCATATGGATGCACGAATTAGGGTTCTCTGCCAAAGATGCGATGTCCTAATTTACCAAGCGACCCTTCAATGTACATTAAGAAAAAGTCTATAAACTCACAGCTCTTACAACGCGGGAATAGGATAATATTCCCAGCTTTTGATTGATGGGTCAATACTCAATTCGATTTGCTCGAAACAGAAGTCAGCGTGTCATGTTCGTCCAATCCATATTTAGCGGGAACAGCGTAGCTCGAGGAAGAAGTTTAGAGCTGCAAAATTAATTCATTTTACAGCTAAGGAAATCGTCTTTAATTAGAGAAGTTCAATCAGTCTTAATCGCCCAATATGATAGGGTTTCAATACTTGAATCACACACAGTCTCATACCAATTAAATCAAGCCTATGCCAATTAAAGAACATCTTTTTAGAGATTCAGAAGGCCAGTGATATTAACGATCCCTAAGGAAAAGCTACGAATTACGCGTGTTTCCTTTAAGAGATTGTGTTGTATCTACATGCTCAAATTTGCATCTGGGATTGAATATCGCCAGCCTGTGTTTAGGAATGACTAGTGTGATTCCATTTTCAGTGTCATGAACTAAAGCTACGTTTGAAAAAGGTGAGATAATGGAAATATGAAACTTTGGGTGGAGAAAGTTTTAATTTTGCACAAGTAAGGGCGAGAAGGAAATGTTAAAGGTTATGGAATTTTTCGTACGGGTGATTGATTTTAGCCTGAGTCGATTCTCCACCTACAATCTAAAACTTTACTGGCAGAGTTAGTTTCAGGTTTTTGGAATTGGAAATCGAATCAGGGTTCTTTTCAGAACTGCCGGAAAGAAGCTAATGTTCTCGTTATACGAAGGGATGATCAATCAATATGGACCCGGTAGGATGTGCGATTTGGCCATTTTAATGAAGAGTTTTCTGATGTTAATTTAAGAGAATCAACCCACTGAAGTGCTGGACTAGGGTTTTCATTCTGCCAGCTCCCTCATGGTCTTAGAATTTCTGACTGGGTATACAACATGTGCTGGCTTCCTAGAACATAAAAATAATAGGCAAAACGATATAAATGGTCCTTAAATTTTGGCTCAACGTGCAACGTGATTTCTAAACTTTAATTTAACTAATATGGTCCCTGAAATTTAGCTCAATATGCAATGTGATTATTGAACTTTCAATTTATTCAATGTAGTCTCTGAACTTTTAAAACATGTTAAACTTAATCCTTGAACTACAAGAAAATGTCCAATATTATCCTTGAACTTGAATAAATGAAAGGGCTATATTGAACATCTTTCTATAGTTCGAGGACTAACTTGAACATGTTCAAAAAATTTAGGGACCATATTGGTCAAATTAAAAATTCAAGGATCATGTCAAATTAAAAGTTCAGAGAACATATTAGTCAATTTAAAAATTCAAGGATCATGTTACACATTTGATCAAAGTTTAGGGGCAATTCGTATAATTATCCCAAAATAATAAACAAGGAAAAAAAAGAAAAGAAAATGAAAGCTGGCTCAATCTCACAGATCTCTCAACTACGTACACGCGGTAGATTATTCTATTACCCATTAATTATAGTTAGATTAATTATAGTTAGACAAAGTTGTGAACTTCGAGTTTGCCTTGATTCGCACATTCTAAATTAACACACGACTGGCTTTTTTGTCTAGTTGTGTGGAGCTAGGGTTTTGCTTAGCTTCACAAGTTTTTCCTAGCAAATGCAGCTGGTTTTCGAGTTTGGAGTCCAGAGCATGTGAATTACGTGTACTATAGATATTAATACATTGTCGACGATGTCGTTGAATGCAGTGCTAAGTAAGTTTCTTTATTAATATATTTCTTTGGCTAATTGCAACTGGGACAGTTCACAAGTGGTCCAGTAACTCCGGCCTCCTACGATTTGGCCGGGCCATTGAAGCATGAGGAAGATGACTAAACACACATGTATGTGACACGGTCCGGACGAAGAGGCAAATCTGAGGAGGTTTTTAGCACGAAGGAAGGACCGAGTCTTGCGAAGGAATCTCCTAGGGAATTCTAGAAGGATCCTAGGGGCGGGCAAACTTGTAATTGTGTATTGTTGTATTCAATATGGGTAGGTGGTAGTTAAGGAGATCTGATCTCCACCGTTAGATCAAAGGGGAGATCTACGGATATCATCGCACGAGAACTTGTATATAAGGGGTTCTCCTCCCCTCATTTGTATCATCTCATTCTCACGAGTTATTAAAATCCAGAGCTTCTCTCTCTAGTTTCTCTCTCTAGAGTTTGTGAGGCGAGTGAGGTGAGCAAGGGAAAGGCTGACTTGGGAAGATTTTCCTAAGGCCGCACGAGCGATTGATCGGTGATTCGATCGGCCCGTGACAAGTGGTATCAGAGCCAACGTCCGGTGCGTAGCCAAGATTCATCAAGGAGTGTGATGGATCCAGCGTCCGAGCCAACTGTTGCCCAGGGAAAGAAAGCCGCCAATGAGCGCGGTCGTGATGCTGAGAAGGCCAGCAAGGCGCAGAAAGGTCGTGCTCGATCGAGTTCGAGGGATGCAATGGGGCTCTTGGAGACCCGGGTGTCGAAGATGGAGGTCGCACTCGCGGAAGTCCAAGGCGCAGTCGGGGATCTAACTGGGAATGCTGTTGAAGGAGACATGTTCGGGAAGGAGGAGCTCGAGGCCGAGGTGCAAGAGTTGAAGTCCGTCATGGGGGAGCTCCGAGGCGAGATGCTAGGTACCTTGGCGTGCATTGTTGAAGAACTCTGATCGGAGAACGATGACTTGCGAGCCCTGGTCGAGGCTATGCGTGGGGAGCTGGACGCGCTCAAAGTGAAGGTTGCTGAAGTGGAAACTGCACGCGTGAGCGGGGTGATCACCGTGCAACCTACTCCACAGGTGGACGCCCCGAACCCTAAGGAGTTCAAAGGCTCAAGGGTGGCTAAGGACGTGGACAACTTCCTGTGGCACGTGAACCAGTACTTCAACGCGACGGGGATTGCTGATAATGCCCTAAAGGTTAGTACTGCTGCCATGTATCTTACCGAAAACGCACTATTGTGGTGGCGTCGTAGGTGTGATGATTAGAGTGGTGGACCGATCACTTTGTGGGACGAGTTCGTTGCGGAGTTTCGCAAGCAGTTCTACCCAGCGTACGCGGAGGAGAAAGCTCGAGAGGAACTCCGACGCCTGGAACAAAAGGGAAGCGTCCGAGACTATGTGAGGAAGTTCTCGGAGCTGCTGCTTCAGATCTCGACGATGAGCGACACCGAGGCCTATTACCAATTCCTTGGGGGTCTCAAGCCATATGTGAAGCAGGAGATCAAGCGTTGCAATGCAATGGATCTCGCATCGGCAATGGCTGCGGCTGAATCGATGGTGGAGTACAAGCCGACTCCTGCAAGCAAGCCAGACTTCCACTCGAGGGAGAAGAGCATTGGTGGGGGAGATCGTGGAAAATTCCATCGCCCAAGCAATAGCAAGCCACCAACTGCTCTACCTAGGGCGAAGACGGAAGCCTCAAGCAGTGGAAGCAGCGGGAAGCCTGAGAAGAGGTGCTTCCAAGTCAAGTGCTTCTTGTACGACGGACCGCACTTTGCACGCGATTGCTCAGCCAAGGGGCAGATCGCATCAGTGATCAAAGCTAAGGAGGAGGAAAAGAAGCAAGCCGAGAAGGACGAGACGCGACTCGGATCCTTGCGAGTCCTTAGCTCGATCAAGTCTAAGAAAGCTGTGAAGCCTAAGGGGATGATGTTTGTGGAAATGAAGATCGGCGACACTACGATGAATGCGTTGGTGGATACGGGGGCGTCCGATCTATTCATCCCCGAGGAAGCTGTGAAGAAACTCGACCTTAAGGTTGAGAAGAGGACGGGATGGCTGAAGACCGTCAACTCGAAGCAAGTACCTATGAGCGGGGTAGCTCGAGGCGTGGAGATCCACATTGGACAATGGACGAGCAAGGAGGATCTTGAGGTAATTCCTTTAGACGACTATGATATTGTCATGGGATTATGATTCATTGACAGGATCGAAGCGATGCTACTTCCATTCGCGGACTGCATCTGCGTGTTAGATGAACAGAACCAGTGCGTGGTTCCAATTCAGAGAAAGTTGGGAGGCAACCATAAGATGTTCTCAGCTATGCAATTGTCCAAGGGGGCTAGGAAGGGCGAGGAGACTTTCCTTACCCTGCTGAAGGAGGTAGATCCCAAGGATGGGATGGACGATGTCCCGACAGAGGTGACCCAAGTTCTTGAAGCGTTCAAGGACGTGATGCCTCCGGAGCTGCCGAAGAAGTTGCCGTCTGTGAGGGAGGTGGATCATCGGATCGAGCTCGTATCAGATGCTCGACCGCCTGCTATGGCACCGTACAGAATAGCGCCTCCAGAACTTGAAGAATTGAGGAAGCAATTGAAGGGATTGCTTGATTCCGGGTTTATCTGTCCATTGAAGGCTCCGTTCGGTGCGCCGGTCCTATTTCAGAAGAAGCATGATGGATCGCTGCGCATGTGTATCGACTACCGGGCGCTGAACAAGCTGACGGTGAAGAATAAGCACCCGATCCCTCTTATTGCGGATCTATTCGACCAACTTGGAGGAGCAAGGTGGTTCACCAAGCTAGATCTTCGATCGGGCTACTATCAAGTGCGGATCGCGAAGGGCGATGAGCCGAAGACTGCCTGTGTCACGAGGTATGGCTCGTATGAGTTCTTGGTCATGCCCTTCGGCTTGACTAATGCACCGGCGACGTTCTGCACGCTGATGAACAAGGTATTACAACCCTTCCTTGATCAATTTGTGGTTGTGTACCTGGACGACATAGTCATATACAGCAGGACGCTTGAGGAGCACATCAAGCACATCAAGCAGGTCTTCCAAGTTCTGAGGGACCATGAGCTATACGTGAAGAGTGAGAAGTGCGCCTTTGCTCAGCAGGAAGTGCCATTCTTAGGGCACATCGTGGGAGGTGGACGAGTCCGTATGGATCCGGCTAAGATTGAGTCGATCGTAGGTTGGGAACCGTCGACGAAGGTAACCGAACTTCGGTCCTTTCTAGGCCTTACTAACTATTATCGACGATTCGTTAAGGGCTATTCGAGTATTACCGCTCCGCTCACGGATATGCTGAAGAAGGAGAAGCCGTGGGAGTGGACGGAGCGCTGTCAAGGGGCGTTCAAAAGACTAAAGAAGGCTATGACGGAGGAGCCGGTCTTGGCGCTGCCTGATTGTTCAAAGCCGTATGAGGTAGAGACTGATGTTTCTGATTTTGCAATTGGAGGTGTTATAATGCAGGATGGGCATCCCGTGGCTTACGAGTCATGAAAGCTGAACGAGACCGAGAGGCGGTACACCGTTCAGGAGAAGGAAATGACGGCCATTGTGCATTACCTATGCACTTGGCATCATTACTTGCTGGGGTCGAAGTTCGTCGTGAGGACGGACAACGTGGCGACGAGCTATTTCCAAACTCAGAAGAAGTTGAGCCCGAAGCAAGCTCGCTGGCAAGATTTCTTAGCAGAGTTCGACTACGTGCTTGAGTACAAGCCGGGGAAGACTAATGCTGTAGCGGATGCGCTAAGTCGAAGAGCAGAGCTGGCGTCCATGAGTCGGCCAGACTGCCCGCTGGTGGGAAGAATCAAGGAAGGCTTGAAGCATGATCGAGCGGTACAAGTACTCTTGCACTATGCAAAGGAGGGCAAGACTCGACGATTTTGGTGCGAGGACGACCTGTTATATGCCAAGGGGCGACGATTGTATGTCCCGCTCTACGGGAATCTGAGGAGGGAAGTCCTTCACGAGTGTCACGACTCAAAGTGGGCTCGTCATCCGGGTGTCCACCGCACGCTGGCGCTGGTGGAGGAACACTATTTCTGGCCGCACTTGCGAGACGACGTGGAGGCCTATGTTCGAACTTTCCTGGTGTGCCAACAAGACAAGCTGGAGCAGAGGTCGCCTGCCGGTTTGCTGGAGCCGCTGCCTGTTCCAGAACGTCCATGGGAGAGCGTCTCTATGGACTTCATTATGGGATTGCCCAAGTTCGAAGGGTGTCGGACGTTGATGGTCGTGGTGGATCGATTCTCCAAGTACGCGACGTTCGTACCGGCCACCGACGACTGCCCAGTCGAGGAAGCGGCCAAGTTATTTCTAAAGCACGTGGTGAAGCACTGGGGTGTGTCACGGACGATTGTGAGTGATCGCGACCCTCGGTTCACGGGGAGATTTTGGACCGAGCTATTCAAGCTGCTTGGGACGGACTTGAACTTCTCAACGAGTCTTCATCCCCAGACGGACGGCCAAGCCGAGCGGGTGAATGCCTTGTTGGAGGTGTATCTGAGGCACTACGTGAACGCAACGCAATGAGATTAGGCGAAGCTGATCGATGTAGCCCAATTCTCCTACAACCTACAGCGTAGTGAATCGACCGGGAGGAGTCCGTTCGAGATAGTGACAGGGCAACAACCGCTCACGCCGAGCGCTATTGCGTCGGGCCACAAGGGGAGTAGCCCGGCCGCCCACAAGGTTGCCGAGGAATGGCACGAACAAGCCGATCTTGCTCGCACATGTCTTCACAAGGCGTCGAAGAGGACGAAAAAATGGGCAGACCAGAAGCGAAGACATGTAGAGTATCAAGTCGGAGACCAAATGTTGTGCAAGTTGCCGCTACGATACAAGGGCGTTCATAAGGCGCTACTCCGACGATACGAGGGGCAATTCCGCATTACACAACGGATTGGCAATGCTGCTTACAAATTGGAGCTCCCAGCCAAGTTGAAGATTCATTCGGTGTTCCATGTAAGTATGCTTAAGCCGTTTCATCTTGATGAAGGGGATCTGGATCGAGGGAAGTCGCAACGGGCGCCTATTGGGGCAAAGACTTCCTACGATCGAGACGTCGACTGCATCCTGGCGGATTGGGTCGTACGGAAGAGGTACTGCGCGCCGAAGAAGGAGTATTTGATCCGATGGAAGGGACTCCCCGAGAGTGAAGCAACGTGGGAACTTGCTGAGTCGCTATGGCAGTTCTAGAAGCAGGTCGAGGCGTACATCGCTGAGAGCGCGACGAGGGCGTCACCAGAATAGGTGGGGGAGAATGACACGGTCTGGACGAAGGGACAAATCTGAGGAGGTTTTCTGCATGAAGGAAGGACCGAGTCTTGCGAAGGAATCTCCTAGGGAATTCTAGAAGGATCCTAGGGGCGGGCAAACTTGTAATTGTGTATTGTTGTATTCAATATGGGTAGGTGGTAGTTAGGGAGATCTAATCTCCACCGTTAGATCAAAGGGGAGATCTACGGATATCATCGCACGAGAACTTGTATATAAGGGGCTCTCCTCCTCTCATTTGTATCATCTCATTCTCATGAGTTATTGAAATCCAGAGCTTCTCTCTCTAGTTTCTCTCTCTAGAGTTTGTGAGGCAAGTGAGGTGAGCGAGGGAAAGGCTGACTTGGGAAGATTTTCCTAAGGCCGCACGAGCGATTGATCGGTGATTCGATCGGCCCATGACATATGTATGTATGTATAAATAGTACATTCTGATTATGAAGGGAGATATTTTTTGTTATTACCTTGAGAAAATATAATGTGAATCTCAGTAATTCTAGTGGCTTTTCTTATGTCAGACTAAAATCTGACTAATCGATACGAGATAAGATGTAGTTTTACAAAGGTGAGGGATAACCATAATTAGAATCCTTAGTTTACTACCATAATGTTGATTATCGTTCTCTTTCTGGATAGGTAGGAGTTTCATGCTTCCATGCCGATCTACTTCCAACTCACCTTCCAAGATAGAGATGACAACCAGCTCGTCTATGAGATTACATATGCCATACCGTCCAAAAGAAGTCCCCAACTCCCCCGTTCCCCCCGGTCGATTTCTTCAGGTATGACCTATCCAATAAAAAAGAAAATTATTTTATATGAACGATTCAATGAGCCTCACAGCGTTTTTTTAATTGTCGTTGATTCTGATGTCGAGCCCAAGAATTATAGTGAGGCAATTACAAATCCTTTGTGGAGGGAAGCGACGGTGGCAAAAAGATAAGGTACAAAAAGATGATTTGGACCGCCACTTCCCTTTTTTTTTGGGTTGGGAAAAGTAAATAGTATAAAATAGGTGAAGTACAACAGTTTAAGGGCATCCCCAGCATTACAAAGGGAGCTAATAATTCGAAAAGATAAATGTAGAAAGTCTCCATGTAGTAGCCAATACGACATTTGCCTAGGAAGGTCTGATATTTTGGTAGAACAAAACTCGATCTCTTATATTTTGACGTGCCTTAACCAAAATAATATGAAAGTCAATGGACCTATTATGAAACCATTTCATATTGCGCTCCATCCGAATGTAATATATAGTTCCTAGGAAGGATAACTTGAGAAGTTTGGCCACCAGTCTTTGCCCTTTGTTGCCTTAATCATCTATTGGAGTTCCTCATTCCATCCTCCTAAAGGATACCTTATTTTATGTTGTGCTAGGATACAATCCCATATGTTGCTTGTCCACTCACACTGGAAGAATAATTGTGATCTATCTTTTATACCGGCCCTATAGAAATCACATTGGGTATCCATTGTAGATAGCCATTGTGCGACGATCTTAGCTATTGGTAATCTATTTTTGCACACTAGCCAACTAATAAAATTGTGTTTGCTAATACCGACGGTCCAAATTAGTTTATACCACTCCATGGTCTCACTTGTCTAAGCTTATCATATGTATCTCGGCAACAGTACCTTGAGTTACAATTTAAGGAGATATTGCCAACTCCAAGCCATATTGCCCTTAATATCGAGTTGCATAAATGGAATGCCCTTGCATTTGGTATTGTGAACACATATACTCCAAAGAGAAGAGGATGGATGGTTGATGAGGATCCATAGCATGCGGCCTAACAATATTTTGTTCCATATGTTCAAATTGGGCAATCCAAATCCTCCTTTCCTTTTAGGTAAGCAAACTACTTGCCATGCAACCTTGTGCGAACCATGACTCACTGTATTACCAGCCCATAAGAATTCTCTAATCCTCTTCTTGACCTCGTAAATAGTGTGCTTTGGAAGTAGGAATATTTGTATCTAATAGTTGCATATAGAGATGATGACTAATTTGACTAATTGTAGACGCCTTACGTAATTGATATGCTTCATGCCCCCAACACTCAATTATTTTAAAGATCTTGTCAATTAGACTCTTGCAATTTGTGTGTGACTCCTATGGTAACAAGGGGAATACCCAGGTATTTGATAGGAAGGGTACCTGTGGAATATGGTGTCTGGTCGTGTATAAGGTGTTTCTCACCTCATTCAACCTAGAGAAAAAGATTTGGCACTTGTCAAGGTTAAACCGTAGTCCTGTAAGAGTTGCAAATTCGCCAAGGGCATTTACAATGCAAAGAACTGAATCTACGTCTCCATAAACAAATAAAAACAAATTGTTAGCAAAGCACAAGTGAGTAATCCTTTGCGTTTTGTATCGTTAGTGGTACTTGAAAGAAGAAGCAGAAACTTCCGCATAAATAATTCTCTTGAGAACTTCCATAACCAGCACAAAAGATGTGTTTGGGAACTACTTTCCCAAGTGCCTTTGGGCCTCCAAAGTCCTTTGACCCAAATATTGAGTATTTGACAAATATTTTACAAAAATCCTTGGCTCAAAGTCAGAATTGGGAAGGTTGAAAGCTCAAGGTAGCTTGAAGGCTGCCTTGAGCTTTTAGCCTTAGGCATTTGGACACCAACGCCGAGACCACCAACCGCCACCGTCACCACTACTGTAGCAAGCCGCAACAAGCACCATCGTCGCTACCCTCCGCGCACTCCCTCCTATCTCTTGCTGCATCGCCCGACGACGATGAGGTCGTGCCTTGCCATGGTCGGGTGAGGGTAGACATCACAAGCCTAGATATGGGCTTGCAAAGTCGACCCTTGGTGTCGCCTGGCAAGGCAACGACAGTGCGAAGCTCGATCTCGCCATCGCTGCCTCGCTCAACTACGACGAGGCCTCATAAGTCTAGATCTGGGCTTGCGAGGTCGACCTCGGCTTCGCCAAGCAAGGCTCGACCTCACTGGCGTTGCCTTGCCCAACAACGGCGAGGTCAAACCTCGCCATGGCCTAGTGGGGCTCGGCTAGCTAGGCTTGTGAGGCCGAGCCCCGCCATGGCTATGCGAGACTTGGCCTCGCCGATGGTGCTCTGGCCGATCGCCGAAAAGAAAAGAAAAAATAAAATTTATAAAAAGAAATCATAAAAAATTTAAAAAATATTAAAATATTCAATTGCTAATCAGTGTAAATACTTTTTAAATTTTTTTTTACCAAACAACATTTTCTCAAAGTCGCATTTCAAGGCATTTTTCAATGATAGTTTACCAAACATTCTTTGCATTTTACCAAATTCCTTTATCTAAAGGCTTTTGCATTTCCCCTTAGACTTTCTCCAAAAAGTCGTTCCAAACACAACCAAAGAAGTATGGAGAAAGAGGATCACCTGATCGCAACCCATTGGCACTATTAAAATGGTGCATCTGCTCGCCATTGAGGTTCATTAAAAACCTTGGAGAAGTGATGCACTTAGCTATCGGATCAACTAAGTTTTTGGGTGTATTTATAGCTTTGAAAATCCCTAGGACTACATCCCATTTTGTTACGTGGAACAAGCGATTGAATAATAAATAGACAGAACAAGACAATAAATCAGACACCAGATGTGCGTGGTTCGGTCGTAGAGACCTACGTCCATGGAGAGAGCAGTAACGAATCCTACTATAGATCAAGCGGCATACGGAGATTACAAACCACACTCGAGTCACTCAAACACTCTTAATGTTTTCCAGCCCTAATTATATTCAAGAGCGCACGCAGTATTTAGCCCCATAATTCCTAATGAAATAATCTCTCAATCTCACAAAGAAATTAATACGCAAATCTTACAACAAGATTTAATCTGCTTTTAGGCTTGAATTCTTAATATAATTCCACGAAAATAGATCTTTGCCAAGCATTTGACGAAACGACGCTTCCTTGATCATCTTCTTATCAACAACGGCAGACTTGTATATAAACAAATAAGCCACGCACATATTGGAGAAATAAAATAGGGAAGTTCGGTTAATAAAAATCAAGATTGACTTTCCTATTTTGTCTTTTATCTTACGTGGAAAGTTATACTCCAATAGAAATATTGTTCTTGATCTTGATTTGAAATATATCAAACAGAATATATCACATTATTTTCTTCATGATAGATTTCCGTGATATTCAAAACAAATCTTATCTTTAATTTCAAGATCAAAATATCTTTGTTTTCGAAATTCAAATTTTCACTTCGGGCTCAAATTCGGGCATATTCTAACACATTTGACTATGTCATAGCCTTTCATGAGATCAATCTTTATTGCCAAGCGTTTCCCCTTACCTTCCTTGTGGCAGTTGTGCAATAGGTCTTGTCAAAATAGGATGTTCTCTAAAGGGTTGCCACTTTGCCGGAGGATTAAAAGACCCATAGAGTATAGGTAGGTTCACAAATCTAAGCGTTCAGTTGATGGTGTTATTGAGTGATATAAAGCTCATTTTGTCACGAGGGAATTCGCCCAAGTAGAGGGCTTGAACTTCCAGGAAACCTTTGCGCCAGTGACTAAAACAGTCAATGTACAATGACTTCTTATAGTTATATTGGCTCCTAATTGGGCGTTGTATTACATGGACATCAACAATGCATTTCTACATGGTGATTTCAATGAGGAAGTCTATATGAAATTTCCATTAGTTTCACAACAAGTTGCAATAGTATTTTATCAACTACAAAATTTCTTATACGGTCTTTGATAAATATCTCCAAAATGGTTTTCAAAAATTTCTAATGAATTGAGACAGTATGGTTTTGTTCAATCATTAGCCGATTACTTGTAGTTATTCACCAATTCTCATGGAAATACTTTTATGCTGTGTTATTGTATATTAACGTTCTCATCTTGGCGGGCAATCATTCAAAATAGTATGTAGAACTAAAATGGTACCTTGATGAGTGTTTTCATATCAGTGACTCTGGGCAATTAAAGTACTTTAAAAAGTTAAAGTGATGCAAATGACTTTAGGGTTGTGCTAGAGAAAATATGCACTCGATATCTCATGCAAACGCGACATGCTGCCAGCTAAACTGGCGACTTCCCCAACGGAGCTACCAGTTGATGCCTTAGACCAAAGTCATTATCGTTGACTAGAGGATGTCTAAATTATCTCTTTATCATTCATCTTGGATTATGTTATTCAGTCCACATACTTTCCCAGTTCATAATGGAAGAGGAGTAACATTAGGGAGCCGTTGCATGAGCGCTCCCATATCTCAAGAAAAACCCAGGGTTCATGTGAGCGGTTCCATCTTCACTTCGCTTGGGTGCCCTTTGTGACTCTGGCTACGCGAGTTGCTCGATTACTAGGCGACTAGTTACCGGTTACTTTGTCATGTATGGTTGTTGTCCAATGTTTGGAGAACCAAGAAGCAAACACACAGTTTCTCTGCCTTCTACTGAAGCTGAAAATCGCTTTATGGCACCTGTCACTAGGGAATTGATTTGGTCGCAAAATTTGTTTGCTTCCCTCAGGGTGTTGCATGATAAATTGATGGGACTTTGTTAGGACAATCAAACTGCCCTACACATCTTGGCAAACACGTCATTTCACCAACGAACAAAGTAAACCGAGATTAACTTTCACTTTTTTCGGGAATATGTACAGCTTGGGCATTTGCACCCACTAATCTTAAACTGGCTGACATTTTTACCAAGCAAGTTGTGTGTTCGTGACCATTGAGCGCAAACTTGAGGGTGGGTATTAGGGAAGATTTACCGAACATTTACTGAACATTCTTTTTCTGCTTTTTAGCATAATATTTGGTTTACCTCTCATACTTAGTTTAGGACTTTAGTCAGTATATTCTTTGGTTTCACACTTGCAATCAGTCAAGATATAATCGATAAGTTTCCACTTTTCTTTCATGTTAAGCATTATTTTGTATATATATTTGCACAATATGATGAGTAACACAAGCAAATTAGGAATTCTCTCATTTATGTCTACACATATATACAAATATGACTAAGTCATAGTCATAAAGTAGAATCTAGGTATCATGTCACGTGAAAAAGGACCATTGTTCGATTCGTAATGGTAAATGCACCTTTATTTTATCACTGGTTGCTGCAGACAATGATGAAGTGCACAAGTCACAAAAGTAGTATCTGCCTTGCTTGCTCAGCTACACAACTACAGTATCGATCCTTCGTGCGGTAGATAACATGCACAACGTTTGATACCTTAAGTCTTATTCCTTCCTTTCTCCGATCAGAAACCCCTCCAAAAATTCTCTTCCATTCGCTGCATAGTCATCAACAATCAATCTGACCGGCGAGACACTCAATCGCTGCCTCGTTGCACCGGCCTTTCGATCGCCACTCTCTCTCAGACGACGAAAGGACACAAAAAAACACACACACACACAAAAGGAGACAATGTCGAGTCCTCACCAGTTACCGATTTACCCTGCCACCCCGCCGGCGAAGCCCCACCACACCACGGGATACTACGTGCACCGTGTCAGGGAGAGCCTCACCACCCGGGTCTCCAAGCTCGTCTGCTCCATTTTCCTGACCCTCCTTCTCGTCTTGGGCATCATCACGTTCATCCTGTGGCTGAGCCTCCGCCCGCACAGGCCCCGGGTCCACATCCACGACTTCTCGGTCCCGGGCCTTAACCAGGAGAACGGGTTCGAGAACGCGCAGATCTCGTTCAACGTCACGCTCCGGAACTCGAACCAGCACATCGGGATTTACTACGACGCCATGGACGGGTCGGTTTTTTACCGGGATCAAAAGATCGGGTCGAAGCCATTGTTGGATTCGTTGTATCAGCAGCCCAAGACCACGACGATCGTCAACGACGTGTTGAGCGGGGCCACGTTGACCGTGACCAGTCAGCACTGGATGGAGTTCTCGAACGATCGTGCGGCGGGGAGCGTGACGTTCCGGCTGGACCTGGCGTCGACCGTCCGATTCCAGGTGTCGACGTGGACGAGCAAGCACCACCGGATGCACGCCAGCTGTACGGTCTCTGTGGGCGCGGATGGGTCCATCTTGCCTCTCTTCAGGGACAAGAGATGTCCGGTTTATTTTACTTGATTGGCTTCTTGTTAGCGTTTTTTCCCAAGTGATGATTGGATTTGCCTCAATTTGATAATTCATTTGTAACTTCATGATTGAGTTTTTCTGATTAAGAAGTAAGATGTATATGTACAATTTGTGTATTATTTCTTTTGCTGAATCTGTGAAGGAATTTTTTTTCTCAAATTCCAGTAAATGTTGGTAAAAAAAATTGACTGTTAACTCTTTTTTAGCCAATTTGCAGGTAACTTATGACACTTTCAATAAATTAAAAAATTTCTGTTGTAGTTTGCAAATAAGTTAGCAGTGGAGATCTTTCTGTCATGAGTGTGCCAATTTAAGATACTTTCTTTTTATTAAGTTTGGGGTAGATATGGTACAACTGTATCAATTTGAGATTTTTTATTACTCAAAAATTAATTTAGGGTAAATGTGGCATGTGAGTACCACTTTGGTATTTTTTGATGGTATTATCCCAAAATTAATAACAAATTTGATGAATTTAAGTGCAAAGGGAGACAAATAAAAGTCGGTAAAATAATAAGAAAGCTGATAAAAAAAAGACAAATAAAAGACTGTGAAAAATTAAAATGAGAATTGGAAGCACAAAATTAGTTAATAATTCAATCGAAAAAAAAGAAGTATGTTACTTAAATAAATATCGATAAATTTATATAGCAGTTGATAAATATAAAGGGTAGGTAAAAATAAAATAAAATAAAAGGTATTACAATATAATAGAATGGTATAATTTACAACAAATTACCACCAAATTATTTGGAAACCATAGCACATCTAACTTTCATAGCAGTAATTTTTTGTATAGAAATCCTTTCATAATTCAACCAGCACGAGAAAAAGGTCCATTGTTTCAAAGCAAAATAGTATAATCGTCCTTAGAATGGAAAGATGAATTAGATAATCAGCCGTGGGATGATCGCATAATTATGGAATTCATCACTAGTACCGTTAAGGTGGTGAACAACATTAAATTAGGAAAATTAGGAAAAGAAAGATTTAAGTGGCAAACAACTTTAAAATCTAGCTTTCCCAAAAAAAAATATTAATATCTATAAGTGTTACGACTTTTATTACAAAAATTCTCATTAGATCCACTGTTGGTGTAAAAAATACAACGTTGGATGAGCGATATGTGTTTTTGGGGTCAATTTTTCAATCAAATCGTTTTTATATGTTCACCATGCAACCATGAATATGTTAAGAACCTTTTTTACATCGACTATGGACCCAATAAATCCTTTACATAATCGGTTCCGGAAGTCGCAAAGTGATGTCATATTTATGATGTGCTAACTTTGAAGAAAGCAAAAAACTCTATCATCCTAAAGAGGAAAAGCGTAATCATCCTTCAGAAGAAAAGCATATATGCTCCACTATTACTTTAATCTCGATGAACTTGGCTTATACCTTAGGCATACAAAGA
The DNA here is from genome assembly GCA_016432845.1 of Psidium guajava. Lineage (NCBI taxonomy): Eukaryota > Viridiplantae > Streptophyta > Magnoliopsida > Myrtales > Myrtaceae > Psidium > Psidium guajava. The sequence continues at coordinate 28,929,401 of CM028232.1, read as the reverse complement.
GATTCCACAGATATAATATGCTTGGCATGGCCTTTTTCTCTCACAGATCTATTCCTCTCAAGAACATGATCGTCTTCCTCAATGAAAAATGGCATGGCCCTTCTCTGATTTAAGCGAAGAAATATGCACTTCTGACACAAGGAGCTTCTATGTGTGGCTGCTTCAAATCTTCTCTCTCTTGGCCATCCTTGCATTTTGCATATGGCTAAGTCTACGTCCCAGTACCCCTTCCTTCGCGATGGTGGACCTCTCCGTTCCGATCTCGAACAACATCCAGAACGACTCGAATCTGGTGACCTACGAGCTTGAGATTAAGAATCCAAACAAGGACGCTGGAGTCTACTACGACGACATCCTCCTGACCTTCTTTTTCGGGCAAGATGCAGTCGCCGACGACGTGATAACCTCTTTCTACCAAGGGAAGGACAAAACTCTTGGCGTGAGACGCGACACGAAGGTGAAGGATATGCGGGTCTGGAGTGGCGTTGCTCGTGCGGTGGCCAACGTGACGGCGAAGTTGAAGGTGAGTCTAGCAACTCGGCTTCGATATAAAACGTGGGGTAAGAAGAGCAAACATCATGGGATGAACTTAGAAGGTGATGTGCCTGTTGGTCCTGATGGGAAAATTTCAGGCAAGAAGAAGAAGAAGAAGAAGATTAAGCTACATCGTGTTTCCGGCAAGAGGAGAGCGTTCAAGAAGCATAAATATAAAGTTTGATCGTCAGGGAATTATTTCAATGTGTCTATAAATTGTCCAGTTATTGTAGAATGCAAAATGTGCCCCTAATTTTATTGTTTATAATGTTCTGCTCTATTTTGTTCCTCCCTTTTTTCTGCAGAATTTGAAGGCAAAAAATTGAATATCTCCCTGTATCTCGAAATGTTTTACAAGTAAAAAGTTTTTAGCTCACGTCTTTGCAAAAAAGAAAGCATGATTCACTCGATGATATCATGCTAATTTGTACATAGTCAGATGAATTTTCGGGCCCAACTTTCATTGTTTCATTGTAAGCAATTGGACCACATAAAAGATGCTATTGCAATTATTCTTGAGATATTTCAAATTTAAATTGCGTTGTGCTTGCTGATATAAAGAATTTTGAGTTACTTAGAGGAGTTGCTCCAATTTAGTTTGATGATCACCCCGCCTTGTGGTGATTATTGTGGTTAACTCTATGTCTAGCCGGTTGATGAGATTGAGCACTAATTCTAAAGTCGAGTCCTAATGCATGGTATAAGTGGTTCGAGTACTTCGTGGACCTTTCCTTGAACTTAAGTGAACCCACTGACTAGAAATTATGGCTCCGTCATGTTCCTGAAGAAGTGAAGAAGGGAACATTTGAAAGGAGAAACACTCAAATATTTAGGTGCTTTTGCTTCATGAAAAAATGAATAAATTAAAAAATATTATCCTAAAAATAATCGCTATTGATAGCTAAATTTTGGCCATTCTGCTTAATCATTTATTGCATAAGAAAATTAGGGATCAATCCCGATATCTAAACGAAAATTATCATTAGCCTATGAAAATCGAATGTTAGAATAAAGCAGGTTTATGTATTACTCTAATGTCTAAACAAATATTACCATTAGCATAATTCATTTCACATTTTATTTAAGTCATACATCAAATGCAAGCCACTTGGTTTTAAATAAAAATAAGCTAAAAATTTCAAAAAGGGAAAAGCTTGTCCCTACCCCCCCTCCCCCGCAAACAATATATTTTTTTTAAGTTCTTAGATTATTTTTATTTAATTTTTTAGTTAATTTTTAAGTTGAAGTCTATGTGGACTTCCAACGAGCCACATGGGCCCAAATATTAATAAAAAGAGGCTAGTTAGTATTTTTGACAAGCAGATTGAAATTGATACTTAAGTGATTATTTTTTCTATAAATTTAATATTTAAGTGATCATTTTGAAATTTTTGATATTAAAGGGAGCATCGTACATAATTTTTGACACTTCTGATGGGCTTTTTCTATTTCTTGGCAACGGAACTTGGTATTGTTTTATGTTGGAGAAGATTATCTGAGCTTGACCAAGTTGACTTCATTTACTCCGATTTATTGTATAGGGACATCTGTTGGTCGGATATTGAGCTCCTTTTATTTCCTAGGCCATACAAAAGGCCCACTATTGTGGGATCACTTCACTCAAACCAAGAAAAAAGATATTAGAGAAGATTATGCAAGCTAAGATACGAAATCTTTGAAATTGTTTCAATACTGAGCGTTAGACATATAATAGTTACGAATCGACTCTTGGTACTAACAATTAAAAATTGTTTTCTCCTATTATTAGCCGTATCAAAACCTAAATCACAAGCTTATGATTAAAGAAAAAAGATAATTTTAATAAGATTTGTAATATGAATACCTTTACGCTTGATAGAAATATAAAGTGTTATCCTAGGATTTCATTTCCTAGTACTATGACAAAAATGAACTCTCGCTTCCATTATTTCTCTCAAATTAATATTATAATATCTTCTTGTCATTTCTCTCATTTTTAAATGGATTCGATGCTTTGCTCTAGGGCATCGAAAGTCTCTTTTTCTTAATGTTTTGTCCCCCGATCGATTTGATTCTCAGGATGGATCGTCTTCATAAATAAGATACTTCAAATCTTTATTTGAGTTAGGATTCACTTTAAATTTTTATTTAAAAAATGAAGGCACGCTTAGTCTTTACTTGATTTTTTTTGTTTTTCTTCCCTACCTTTTGTTTTTTTTGTCTTTATGCATTTTTTGTTTTATTTGAATTATTAATCTGCATGACGAGGCCCATTGGGGAAATTCTGGGGGTTAGAGAGAAGAGGAGAAGAGGGGGATTCTCACCCAGATCTTCATAATGATTGCTTCTTTTCTAAAAAGGTTGACCATTTGTTTATTTTTCACGAATCAAGGAATCGTGATAGACACTACTATCAAAGAAAAGCAATTATCGATACGCGGTAATAGAGTTCCTTAATCAAGAAGAGATTCAAGTACATCTGTACGTAGTTAGCCCAAAGTTCTCTAAGTCTAATTATTCTGGCATGCCCGCGCTCGTGTATCACATTTCCTAAGTCTAGCAAACTTTGTGGGATTGAGTGCGTTGAAAACGTAGTCTAGTGATAAAAATCGAATTCACATCAAAGCATGCGTAACGCGCTTTGTATTCTCTCTTAAGTTTTCATTATGTAGATCCAAAGTTCCATGGGGGCCCATTAGTTGGACTCCTCCACAAGGGACTCTTGTTTTGCCTTTCGGTGAGATTCTTAGTGTTATTTTGTCTGTTTCCTTATGGTTTTTTTTAAGGCAACTGGAGATTGTACTCTCCTCTTCTTGATTGATAAAAGCTAATTTGTCAGTGTCAAGAGGGACATAATGTTTTCCTTCTGAGAAATATTCGAGCATACGAGTGATTGTAATTAGGATTCTCCAATACTAGTTTGTTATTTATTATTGGCTCCATACTAACACCTGAACCAAATTGCATTAATCTCTATGTTCTTATTGTTTCTTATTTATTTTTGTGGCAATTTTTCGTTGATTTAAATTGCAAGATCATGTCAGCTTCCGCTTAAATATTACAACATACACAACGGATTGTCTAGTCGCTTATCTTCTACTATGTTAAACAACATATAAGTACCAAGCAAGCATGCATTAACCAACCTGTGATTTACCACTAAGGTGGTTGGCTTAGTAATGAAGGGGACACATTTTCATAAGGCCACAAGTTTCATTCAAGTTGCAAGTACATCTCCAAGCGGCTTGGTTATATTGGCTTAGCCAAGACATATCTCATGCGGAAAAATTTCCTGACCGTTAGCATGCATCCTAGTAGGAGTTGTGGTGACGAGCTTGTTAGCTGTGATTTTCATCCTTATGCAGCAATTCAAGATCATCATAAATAGATATGCAAATCACTATTTCACAAAAGTAGAAAAAATTACGAATCTTGCTTCGGATCCATCATTCTTAATGCAGAATAGTGATGAATCGATGTTTCAAGATTTTCTCATCTAGAACCCCATTATAGACTAGCTTCAATGTGATAGCCCCTCATGTATCGTTTTCTAACGACTCTTTATGTGAGATTATGTAGACATCATGGTTTAGATGAGGGACTTGAATTTTATTTATAGAGTTTGTAACCTATCCTCTCATTACGGATAAGGAAATAACTCAACCTATACTATCCGGCTAGGATTAAAAAACTTGACATCTTTTCTTTATTAGACCAAAAGTTTTTTTTTTTTGGGTAAGGATTTATTAGACCAAAAGTTAATTACAATAATAATCAATAAATCCCATATTAGATATACGAAATATATTCTCACATTCTTCCACTTTAACTACATTAATTAAAATTGTACGGTATATGCGCATCTTTATATCGATCTAAAGATAATTTGTAATAGTTAATTCGATCCCATAAAGTCTTAAACACCAAATTATAGTATAACTGCATTAGAAGACACAAAATTGTCCATGGTCACAAATACTTTTAGCTTTACTAACATAGATTTGATATGGTAGTATGGCAAATAGATAACATCTCAAATTATGGAGAAACTTTATATATTAGCCTTTTTGTCAATCACCATCCTCTCACTTTATGTGTCATTAAACCTGATGTGTCACAAGAGAATATCCTTATGGTTCCAACGAACTCACATATATCTTCTCTCTATAGTTAATTGTGTTCAATATGTGATGAGACATATGTAATATGGCTAAAATAAATGCTCCAACAATCACTCAAGGATTACACGATATTTTGAGTTTTCAAATAGATATCTACTTAATATGAAAATAACACATTCATAAACACTTCATTGAATGTAAAAGATTCAATACATATTAAAACTATTACTAAATGTAACCTAATACAAATATAAACTTTGTTAGAGAAAAAATTAAAGAGCTTCCCCTAAACAATAGCATCTGACAATGCTTCTAAAGCCATGTTAATGAAATGTCGTTTAAATATACAGGGGCATAGACCTTTAGTCCAGGGATGAATAATCATATCATCTATAGAAATATACTCTACTGCAACACCACCATTATGTATGGATACTTTATGGTTGAAAACTTGACGTTCATGTGCTTAGACTCCTTGAAACCTTTGTTGTTGTTAATGAATAACACTGTGGAGTTATTGTTATGATATAACTATATAGGCCTATCAACAAAATTAAATGCGATCAACTCCCTAATGAGACTCTGAAGCCAAATAACCTGAGAGCAACCAAAAACCAAGCTATAAACTCCACTTGCATGGTAGATGATAATATTATTTTCTACTTCTCGCTTTCCATGATACTGCATCGTCTACTAACATACAAATGTATCATGTTGTTGACTTCGTGTACTCCAATTTACTGTATAGGGACATTCGTTGGTCGGATATTGAGCTCCTTTTATTTCCTAGGCCATACATAGGGCCCACTATTGTGGGATCACTTCTCTCAAACCAAGAAAAAAGATATTAGAGAAGATTATGCAAGCTGAGATACGAAATCTTTGAAATTGTTTCAATACTGAGCGTTAGACATATAATAGTTGCGAATTGACTTTTGGTGCTAACAATTAAAAATTTCTTTCTCCTACTAGCCGCATCGAAACCTAAATAAAAAGCTTACAATTAAAAAAAGGGTAATTTTAGTAAATATGAATACCTTTACGCTTGATGGAAATATAAGGTGTTATCTTAGGATTCCATTTCCTAGTACTATGGCAAAAATGAACTCTTGCTTCCATCATCTCTCCCAAATTGATATTATAATATCTTCTTGTCATTTCTCTCATTTTTGAATGCATTCGATGCTTTGCTCGAGTGCATCAAAAGTCTCTTTTTCTTAGTATTTTGTCTGCCAGTCGATTTGATTCTCAGGATGAATCATCTTCATAAATAAGATGCTTCACATCCTTATTTGATTTAAGATTCACTTTAAATTTTTATATGAAAAAAAGAAGGCACGCTTAGTCTTTATTTGTTTTGTTTTCCTACCTTTTGTTTTTTTTTGTCTTTATGCATTTCTTGTTTTATTTGTATTATTTATCTGCATGACGGGGCCCATTGTGGAAAATTTTTTGGGGGGGTGGGGGGTACTGATTGCTTCCTTTGTAAAAGGGTTGACCTTTTGTTTATTTTTCACGAATCAAGGAATCGTGACAGACTCTACTATCAAAGAAAAGCATTTCTCGATACGCGGTAATAGAGTTCCTTAATAAAGAAGAGATTCAAGTACATTTGTTAATAGTCAGCCCAAAGTTCTCTAAGTCTAATTATTCTGGCGTGTTCGCGCTCGTGAATCACATTTCCTAAATCTAGCAAACTTTGCGAGATTAGGTGTGTTGAAAACGTAGTCTAGTGATAAAAGTCGAATTCTCATCAAAGCATGCGTAACGCGCTTTGTATTCTCTCTTAAGTTTTCTTTATGTAGGTCCAAAAGTCCATGGGACACATTAGTTGGACCCCTCCATAAGGGTCTCTTGTTTTTCCTTTCGATGAGATTCTTAGTGTTATTTTGTCTGTAATTAGTTGGACCCCTCCACATGGGACACATTGTAATTGGGATTCTCAAATTCTAGTTTATTATTTATTATCGGCTCCGTACTGACACCTAAACCAAATTGCCTTAATCTCTATGCTCTTATGGTTTCTTATTTATTTTTGTGGTAATTTTTCGTTGATTTAAATTGCAAGACCATGTCAGCTTCCGCTTAAATATTAGAACATACACAACAGATTGTCCATTCGCTTATCTTCTACTATGTTAAACAACATATAAGTACCAAGCAAGCATGCATTAACCAACCTGTGATTTACCACTAAGGTGGTTGGCTTAGTAATGAAGGGGATACATTTTTATAAGCTCACGAGTTTCATTCAAGTTGCGAGTACATCTGCAAGCGGCTCGGTTATATTGGCTTAGCCAAGACATATCTCATGCGGAAAAATTTCGTGACCGTTAGCATGCATCCTAGTAGGAGTTGTGGCGACGAGCTTGTTAGCTACAATTTTCATCCTCATGCAGCAATTCAAGATCATCATAAATAGATATGCAAATCACTATTTCACAAAATTAGAAAAATTTACGATCTTGTTTCGGATTCATTATTCTTAATGCGGAATAGCGATGAATCGATGCTTCAAGATTTTCTCATCTAGAACCCCATTATGGACTAGCTTCAATGAGACGGCCCCTCACGTATCATTTTCTGTCGACTCTTTATGTGAGATTATGTAGTCATAATGGTTTAGATGAGAGACTTGAACTCTATTTATAGAATTTGTAACCTATCGTCTCATTACGGATAAGGAAATAACTCAACCTATACGATCTGGCTAGGATTAGAAAACCTGACATCTTTTCTTTATTAGACCAAAAATTAATTCCAATAATAATCAATAAATCCCGTATTAGATATACGAAATATATTCTCACATTCTCCTACTTTGACTATATTAATTAAAATTGTACGGTAGATGCGCATCTTTATATTGGTCTAAAGATAATTCATCATAGTAATTCGATCCCATAAAGTCTTAAACACCGAATTATAGTATAACTGCATTAGATGACACAAAATTGTCCATGGTCACAAATGCTTTTAGCTTTACTGACATGGATTTGATATGGTAGTATGGCAAATATATAACATCTCAAATAATAGAGAAACTTTATATATTAGCCTCTTTGTCCATCACTATCCTTTCACTTTATATGTCATGAAACCTGATGTGTCATTTCAAATAGTTATCTATTTAATATGAAAATAACACATTCAAAAATACTTCGTTGAATATAAAATATTCAGTACAAATTAAAACTATTACTAAATGTAACATAATACAAATATAAACTTTATTAGAGAAAAAACTAAAGAGCTCCCACTAAACAATAGTATCTCACAATGCTTCTAAACCCATGTTAATGAAATGTCGTTTAAATATACAAGGGCGTAAACCTTTAGTCAAGGGATCAATAATCATATCATCTATAGAAATATACTCTACTAGAACATCACTATTATGTATGGATTTCTTTATGGTTGAAAACTTGACCTTCATATGCTTAGCCTCCTTGAAATCTTTGTTGTTGTTAATGAATAACACTGCGGAGCTATTGCCATGATATAACTATATAGGACTGTCGACAAAATTACATACGATCAACTCCCTAATGAGACTCTAAAGCCAGATAGCCTGAGAGCAACCAAAAAGCAAGCTATAAACTCCACTTGCATGTTAGATGATGATATTATTTTTTGCTTCTTGCTTTTCCATGATACTGCATCATCTACTAACATAAAATGTACCATGTTGTTGACTTCATATACTCCAATTTACTGTATAGGGACATCTGTTGGTCGGATATTGAGCTCCTTTTATTTCGTAGGTTATACAAAGGGCCCACTATTGTGGGATCACTTCTCTCAAACCAAGAAAAAAAGATATTAGAGAACATTATGCAAGCTAAGATACGAAATCTTTGAAATTGTTTCAATACTGAGCGTTAGACATAGAATAGTTACGAACCGACTTTTGGTACTAACAATTAAAAATTGCTTTCTCCTACTAGCCACATCAAAACCTAAGTTAGAAGCTTACGATTAAAAAAAAAGGATAATTTTAGTAAGATTTGTAATATGAATACCTTTACGCTTGATAGAAATATAAGGCGTTATCTTAGGATTCCATTTCCTAGTACTATGGCAAAAATGAACTCTCGCTTCCATGATCTCTCCCAAATTGATATTATAATATCTTCTTGTCATTTCTCCCATTTTTGAATGCATTCGATGCTTTGCTCGAGTACATCAAAAGTCTCTTTTTCTTAGTATTTTGTCTGCCGGTTGTTTTTGATTCTTAGGATGAATCGTCTTCATAAATAAGATGCTTCACATCCTTATTTGAATTAAGATTCACTTTAAATTTCTATATAAAAAAAAGAAGGCATGCTTAGTCTTTATTTGATTTTTTTTCCTACCTTTTGTTTTTTTTGTCTTTATGCATTTCTTGTTTTATTTGTATTATTTATCTACATGACGGGGCCAATTGTGGAAAGTTTTTAGGGGGGGTGGGGGTACTGATTGCTTCTTTTGTAAAAGGGTTGACCTTTTGTTTATTTTTTACAAATCAAGGAATCGTGACAGACTCTACTATCAAAGAAAAGCATTTCGCGATACACAGTAATAGAGTTCTTTAATAAAGAAGAGATTCAAGTACATTTGTTAATAGTCAGCCCAAAGTTCTCTAAGTCTAATTATTCTGGCGTGTTTGCGCTCGTGAATCACATTTCCTAAATCTAGCAAACTTTGTGAGATTAGGTGTGTTGAAAACGTAGTCTAGTGATAAAAGTCGAATTCTCATCAAAGCATGCGTAACGCGCTTTGTATTCTCTCTTAAGTTTTCTTTATGTAGGTCCAAAAGTCCATGGGACACATTAGTTGGACCCCTCCGCAAGGGTCTCTTGTTTTGCCTTTCGATGAGATTCTTAGTGTTTTTTTGTCTGTTTCCTTCTGGTATTTTTTTTAAACGCAAGTAGAGATTGTACTCTCCTCTTCTTGATTGAGAAAAGCTAATTTGTCAATGTGAAGAGGGACGTAAAGTTTGCCTTCGGAGAAACACTTGAGGATAGGAGTGATTGTAACTAGGATTTTCCAATACTAGTTTATTAATTATTGTTGGCTCCGTACTGACACCTAAACCGAATTGCATTAATCTCTATGCTCTTGTCGTTTCTTATTTATCTTTGTGGAAATTTTTCATTGATTTAAATTGCAAGATCCTGTCAGCTTCCGCTTAAATTTTACAACATACACAAAGGATTGTCCATTCACTTATCTTCTACTATGTTAAACTACATGTAAGTACCAAGCAAGCATGCATTAACCAACCTGTGATTTACCACCAAGGTGGTTGGCTTAGTAATGAAGGGGACACATTTTCATAAGCTCACGAGTTTCATTCGAGTTGCGAGCACATCTCCCAGCAGCTCGGTTATATTGGCTTAGCCAAGACATATCTCATGTGGAAAAACTTCTTGACCGTTCGCATGCATCCTAGTAGGAGTTATGGTGACGAGCTTGTTAGCTGCGATTTTCATCCTCATGCAGTAATTCAAGATCATCATAAATAGATATGCAAATCACTATTTCACAAAAGTAGAAAAATTCATGAATCCATCGTTCTTAATGCGGAATAGTGATGAATCGATGCTTCAAGATCTTCTCCTCTAGAACCACATTAGGGACTAGCTTCAATGAGATGGCCCCTCATGTATCGTTTTCTGTCGACTCTTTATGTGAGATTATGTAGTCATCATGGTTTAGATGAGAGACTTGAACTTTATTTATAGAGTTTGTAACCTATCGTCTCATTACGGATAAGGAAATAACTCAACCTATACGATCCGGCTAGGATTAGAAAACCTGACATCTTTTCTTTATTAGACCAAAAATTAATTACAATAATAATCAATAAATCCCGTATTAGATATGCAAAATATATTCTCACATTCTCCTACTTTGACTATATTAATTAAAATTGTACGGTAGATGCGCATCTTTATATTGGTCTAAAGATAATTGATAATAGTTAATTCGATCCCATAAAATCTTAAACACTGAATTATTGTATTACTGCATTAGAAGACACAAAATTGTCCATGATCACAAATAGTTTTAGCTTTACTGACATGGACTTGATATGGTAGTTTGGCAAATAGATAACATCTCAAATAATAGAGAAACTTTATATATTAACCTCCTTGTTAATCACCATCCTCTCACTTTATGTGTCATGAAACCTGATGTGTCACGAAAGAATATCCTTATGGTTCCAACGAACCCACATATAACTTGTCTCTATAGTTAATTGTGTTTTATATGTAATGAGACATATGTAATATGGCTAAAAATAAATGCTCCAGCTATCACTCAAGGTTTACACAATATCTTGAGTTTTCAAATAGATATCTATTTAATATTAAAATAACACATTCATAAACACTTCATTGAATGTAAAAGATTCAATACATATTAAAACTATTACTAAATGTAACATAATAAAATTATAAACTTTATTAGAGAAAAAACTAAAGAGCTCCCACTAAATAATAGCATCTCACAATGCTTCTAAACCCATATTAATGACATGTTATTTAAATATACAAGAGCGCAGACCTTGAGGCAGTGGATCAATAATCATATTATCAGTAGAAATATACTCTACTGCAACATCAACATTATGTATGGATTTTCTTATGGTTGAAAACTTGACCTTCATATGCTTAGACTTCTTAAGACATTTTGTTGTTGTTAATGAATAACACTGCGGAGTTATTGTCATGATATAGCTGTATAGGCCTATTGACAAAATTAAATACGATCAACTCCCTAATAAGTCTCTAAAGCCAAATAGCCTAAGAGCAGCCAAAAAGCAAACTATAAACTCCACTTGCATGGTAGATGATAATATTACTTTCTACTTCTTGCTTTTCCATGGATTCGTGAATTTTTAGGGCGCTTATTTTAGTATCAAAACTTTTAGAGCGATTATTTAAGTGCCAAGTTAGAGAAAATGATCACTTAAATATCAAAATAGGAGATAAATGATCACTTAAGTACCAAATCAAAAAAAAGTCTAGACAAATGAAATACATGGCTTTTATGTTTAAATTTATTATCTAGCATGGCATATTATTTTATAAAATTATGGCCACATGGACTATCACATAGAATTCTAAGATAAAAAAAATTAAAAAATAAAAATAACCTGAAAATTTAAAAATAAAATGAAAATGGTGGGTTTTCGCTTAGGTGAGGGCTATGCTGCCCTCGTTGCCACCCTAGCATCGCCGTCAAAGCTGACGAGGATGGGGATGGCCAATGGAGGTCAACAAGCCCGATAGTGGCTAGTGACCCCCATTGGCAGTAAGTAGGTCCTCCCCCAACCTCAGTGAGATTTGGCCCTTGCCGATCTAATTGAGGTCAACCAGTGGATCGGCAACCCCTGCTAGCCATCTCCCACCCCTTATTGGCGGTGGGGGTGGCGACAAGAGGGCTGCACAACCCTTGTTGCCTGAACGAGAACCTACCTTTTTTGAGAAAAAATTTTCCTTTTTTTTTAGTTTTAATTTTTAAGTTTAAGTTCAACCACCTCATCACAAATATTAATAAAAAAAAGGGCACATAGGATTTTCACCAAGCCACTTTAGCTCAAATTGGAGCGGCAGTTAAGTGATCATTTTAAAAAATTGACATCTAAGTGATCATTTTGAAAGTTTTGGTATTAAAGTGAGCACCGTATACAACTTATGACACTTGTAGTGTACTTCTCTCATAATAATTTCTTTCTTCTTTTATATGACTCCACTTGAAAGTGTAAAATGTTTTGTAGCATGATTGGCCAAATTCGAGATATACCTTGGTCGTCTAAATTACCTAGGAAAAAAATGGCAAGATGACACCTTAAGTTGATAATATTTGTGCATAGCACTAACTTTGGTATCAAAATTTTTTGTTGGCTCACTTAATTGCCAAATCAGAGAAAAAATGATCACTTAAGTGCCAAGGACGAGAGATTCTGATTAAAATAGATACGTGGCATTTTTTATTTAAAACAATTTAGTGACATGTCATTTTTAATTCAAGCAATTTAGTGACATAGCTTTTTTAAATAAAAAATCAATTCCACGTGTGCTGAAAGAATGACGCCACTTGGTCAATGTGGCACTTAAGTTATCACATTTTATAACTTATGGCACTTTACTGATCTCTATCAGAAAAAATTGGAACTCAAACTATTATAACTTACAACATATGGCATTGAAAGTCACTTTGCAAAATTGGTTAAATGACATCATTTGTGCTTTGAAAGCTGGCTGGGATTTCCAGCAAGTCATGTAGGATTAGTTAATTAATAAAAAATTACCATGTATAATTTTCGGCGAGGCTCATCGGAATTGACAATAACATAACTATTTTAAAAAAAAATTGGCACTTAAGTGATTCAAAAAAATATATTGACATTAAAGTGTGCATCGTACACGAATATTGGCACTTGAAGTATCTTTCTACCAACAAAAAAAAAATTACGTTTATGGTATTATTGTATGATGCGGTTTATTCTCTATTTCCTAATGTTTGCATGTCAGATCCTAACAAACATGAAGTTCTTTCTACATAAACTTCCATTCTTGGGATAAACATATAACACACTCTAGAGATCAAAAAAAGAAATTTGTTATTTTCTTGAAAATTCACTTGTCTCACGGTGCAATAAGAAGCAGATCGTTGATGCGCGGTCTAGCAAGGAGGAATTGAGCTTTAGAGGATGTTAACGTTCTGAACATTTGTAGCTTCGCTCGCACCTTCTCAAACATCGGCTAGGATAACAGGATTCTTGAAACGGCGCTCTCGATTGCTCGAACGATGTCTCTGATGTGCCCAAAAAACACATCGGAAACCATCACCCTCTTCTTCGAAAAGGTCATTGATGTTTTCAGTGTCTCCGACCAAGCCATTTTGCCGGCTAAAAGTATGAAATAATAGCTCTTGCTGCCAAGACCCCGTAACAAAAGTCAACTAAACGGAGGCCGAAGAAGCTACTAAAAAAGGTCGATGCATATTTTGGAAGCCGAATCTTTATTAATTGGCAAAATGAAGAAAACTAATCCCTTTGCTATGGTCCGGAATCGATTAGCAGGATATTTTGCACTTGATCATGCCCTTTTTAAGGAGGTAAGTTCGCTTATCCAGTCCTCTTCAGAAATGGGAGCCCTTTTCCCTCAATGCACCAAATTTGCACATTTTGCATGCAATGTCATATTTATTATGACCTCAGAATTCTTAGATTGGGCTAGCATGATACGTGATGACCCAATACGATGAGGGCAGGGAGCGGTTGTTGAGACTTGAGGGTCTAGACGAGGAGCAAGTCATAGCAGTCTTCTAAGATGGGGAAAGGGGAAGGAAAGAACTGAATTGCGCAACAAACACGGGAGAGAACGATTTTAGAGTTTGCACACACACATTAGAATTTACTCACGGATGTGCCTTTTGCCATAACGACAATGCTTAGCTTTGGAACTCTAAAGTTAAGCATGTTTAGATGAGAGTACTCTTAGGACGAGCGACCTCCTGGGAAGGTGCTCACCCATAATTCAAAAAACGAAATAGTGAGAGTTGTTATGGGATGGGCCAACCACCGAACATTGAGAAGCGATTCTAGATCATATATATGAAACTAGAATTACTCATGGAGGCTCCTTACGCTTGACTTTGGAGTTAAACTGTTGATTCAATCCTGTTGTTATGTGTGCAATTTCGTTCTTATCTTGTCCGTTAAGTAAAATATATGCAAGTGTGCTCGAGGAGAGAGATGTCAAAGCAGGTGTGCTGGGCAGAATGTACTCATGACAATTGATTATTACAAACAAAATAAACTAATCCATTTGAATGGACGTTTCTTTCAAAGAATAAATCCAGTTCTACTTTACTTGAATAACAAACGACACGCGGGTCGTCTATGCATGTCAAATATAATGAAATCCATGCACCACGTTAGAAGCTACTCCTTCGGAAGCCGCAAAAAAGATTCAAGTTCTCATGTATACAGTCATCTTTCTTGGCCTGTAAAGTCCTCCTACATAGTTTACTAGAGTCTCTGTGGAATTTGGCCCGACGGAGTCAGTCGGATCTTCATTGAAGGGTTCGATTTGTGTCCCCAGAGAAATTAATAGGAACCAGGATTCATGATTAGAGCGACCCTCCGATGCTGAAGTCGGTAAGTGGAAGAGCACAACAGAGAGAGGGGAAAACATTTTTCAGGAAGTCATTTTCCAAGAAAATAAGGTACTTTTCCGTCGTTTGGCAAGCAATTGATTTTCCGGCGGCCGGTGACTGGCGGTGGCGGCGATCGGCGGTGGGCGGCAGTGGCGGCGATCGGAGGTGGGCGGCGGTGAGCGACGGCAGCCGGCGGCCAACGACCGGTGAACGACGGCGGCAACCGGCGGCGGGTGGCCGTGGGCGGCGATCAATGGCTGGGGACCGACGGCGGCGACTGACGGAAAATGATTTCCTCTTTTTGAAAAGAGGAAATCGTTTTCCACACATTTCAAAGAGATTTTTCCATAGGAGGAAAATGTTTTTCAGGATTAACCTATTTTCTGCCCCCCAAACGCCGAAAAACCCGGAAAACATTTTTCAGGAAGTCAATTTCCATGAAACAAATGGAGCCGAATGCATAAATTGTCTAAAAGGTTCTAAATTTATTGTACGTCAGCCAATTCAGTTTTATACGTTTTAATTGTGTCAATTTAGTGTTAAACCTTTTGGCAATTCACCAATTTAGTCATAAACTTTTTAATTATGTCAATTTAATTCTAAATCTTTTAATAATTTGCCAATTTAGTCATAAACATTTTAATGAACTATTCAAATAGAAGATTTAAGACTAAATTAACAAAATTTCAAAAGGTTTAGGACAACATAAACATGATTGAAAGGTTAAGGATAAAATTGGCAAATCATTAAGACTAATTGACATAATTGAAACGTTTAGAAGTGAATTGGCCACCGTACAATAGATTTAGGACTTTTTGGACAATTATCTAAGATGTTTATAGGACTTTTCCTTTAAACGGGTTGCATTTCTTATTGGTATGAGCCATGATTTATCCTGTTGTTTGAGTATCCACACTAAGTGACTGCCGATGTCTTTAATTTTTTAGTGATTTTAGTCAATGCATTTTGCATGACAATAAAAAAATCATCCCACCGGCCACTTTTAATATTAGAGCTTCGATGAATAATCCGGCATGGCTATACCCAAGAGAGAATTCCGTAGTTCTAAAATCACCAAGAGATGAATATATGGGAGATCACTCTTCTTGACACCATATAATATACAGGGTTGACCAAACATTTTCCATTCCTTTTTTGACCTGAAGCCTTGATCTCTCTCATGTTTGTCTATTTAAAGTAAAAATGTACTACGCGGTGCTGAAATGCAAAGGAAAGAAAACATGACAAAGCTTTTTGCAGCCCTCATTTTCGTGCTTAGCTTTCTCACCCTCGAAACGGAAGCGATCGTTACTATCAGCGAGCACCCCTGCTCGAATTCGAGCACTTTCGCTCCGAAAAGCGCCTTCGAGACCAGCCTCGACCTTCTCCTACAGTCCCTTTCCTCTCATGCCAACTCGAGCGATGGGTTCTTCAACACTAGCGAAGGGAAGTCAGGAGACGCCGACGCTGTGCAAGGCAACTTCCTATGCAGGGGAGATGTCACGAAGGATGTATGCAGGGAATGTGTGACAAACGCTAGTGTCAGCATCGGAAAGATCTGTCCTTTGGTCAGAGCGTCCATCCTCTGGCTCGATGAGTGCATGCTGCAGTATTCGGACCGTACCTTCTTCCCGGCCGCAGACACAGCACCTCGTCTGGGTGGGTATAATCCAGAGAATATGAAAGAGCCTGCCGAGTTCATGAAGCTATTGGACAGAACAATGAACCAGTTGATAACTCTGGCCGCTCAACGACCTGATAAGAAGTACGCTCACAGAGAGGCCTCCTTCAATGAATCAAGGGGCACTACTCTCTATACGTTTGTCCAGTGCAGGCCTGATATCTCAGTTGCTCGCTGTGAGAATTGCCTGCAAAATGCGACTTCAAATCTCCTGATGAACGACAAGGAGAAGATCGGGGGCCGAGTATTGCTTCCGAGTTGCTTCGTCAGATTCGAGATATACCCGTTCTATGAAAAAGCCAAGAAAGGTAATGATCTCGAAATACTTAATTGCCTGTGTCAATTATTCGCTAGAAGGTAATGCCACAATACGAATGAAGCCTTCAACATATGAAATTACAGTGGACAAGAAAAGGCAACCTCCATCAAGACTAGTCGTCGGGATCGCTTCTGCAACTTCAGCAGTCGTGCTACTTTGCGTTGTGCTCTGCTTTATGCTCAAAAGAGAAAGGAACAAGACAAACGGTGTGGAAGAAGATCCTATTGGTGAGAAATGTCATTGATCTACACTGCTTGCGTTAGTCCTTTCATTTACAGTTTACTCGTACCGGAGAGTTGATGGCTTACTGCTGCACAGTTGGGAGCGAACTCTCTGAACTACATTCCATACAATTTGATGTGTGCGCAATTGAAGCCGCCACCGCTTACTTCTCAAATCACAACAAGTTAGGGGAAGGCGGGTTCGGTCCAGTTTACTGGGTAAGAAGTTCTCCCATGGAGATATGACATGAAGCACTGCCTAAAGACTCAATTTTATTCATATTCTCTCGTAGCATGGGATCTTGATTCGTATTCTGTCATTTGCAGGGTACACTTCCTTGTGGGAGAAAAATTGCAGCAAAAAGGTTGTCTGAAGGCTCGAAACAAGGCGTGCAGGAATTCAGAAACGAAGTGGAATTGGTAGCCAAGCTTCAGCACAGAAACCTAGTGAGGCTATTAGGATTTGCCATGGAAAGAGAAGAAACGATACTAGTGTATGAATATGTTCGCAACGGAAGCCTCGACCAGTTGCTTTTCGGTGCGTACCTCACTCTTCATCTTCTTTAAAAGTCATTCCATTCCACTCAGTTCAGTTTTTTTCTTTCCAACGTTCTAGAAAATTTTTTTCCATGCTTTAAGCAAAAGTTGAGTATTTATGTCTAGGGACATTCTTCATACAAGTTGACGATGGTTTCAAAAGAAAATTACATGTGACCATTTGTCAGTTACATTCAGACATGAAGAAGAGATTCTTCTGACTCAAACATATTCAAATTCTGGCCTAAACAGACCCTCGGCGAAGCATACAGTTGGATTGGGCAGCACGCCACAAGATCATGGTGGGGGTGGCACGCGGTCTTCTTTACCTTCACGAAGATTCTCGGCTCCGAATAATCCATCGTGACCTCAAAGCTAGCAACATTTTGCTCGATGATGATCTGAACCCTAAAATCTCGGACTTTGGTATGGCAAGGATTTTTGGTGATGAGGAGACTCAAGGAAGTACGAACAGAATCGTCGGAACTTAGTAAGTTCAAATTCATGTTTTTTCCCACCGATGGTAGGAACAATCCACTGGATAATTTGCAATTATGATGCTAATATATATTTGGCCTTTATTTGGATTTTCCAATGTAGTGTCTTAACATCTTGATGTCACGAGAATCACAGCTATGTTTCTCTTTGAACTGCTTCGCAGTGGCTACATGTCTCCTGAATACGCCATGTATGGACAATTTTCAGTAAAATCTGACGTGTTCAGCTTTGGTGTGCTAATGCTCGAAATTATAACCGCCAAGAAGAATCAGTATTCTTACATAGCAGATCATGATGCGGGCCTTCTCGACTATGTGAGTACAGTTTGATCCTGCAATTTTATTCATTTTTGGTAAAATTAATGACAGTATCAACATATGTTCTAGGTTTGGGAAAACTGGAGAGTCGGAGCACCGTTGGAAATTGTGGATCCGGCACTGAGTGAATCTATCTCTGCAAATGAAGTGATGAGATTCATTCACATCGGCTTGCTTTGCGTTCAGAACGACAAAGAAGCCCGACCTGCCATGGATACAGTTGTTCTTATGCTTAGTAGTGCTGATTCCGTTAGCCTTCCCGTGCCCGAGCAACCCACATTCTTCATCCCAAGCGGGAAGCACAAACAGTCTGAAGATGGAAAATCGAATCGATCGGGTGAGAAGCCCAACAGCAGCGGCAAGATAGCTCCACAATGTTCGGTGGCCAGCGGCTGTCTAACTGATGTGGCTTCTAGATAGGGAGAGGGAAAAGATCATGGAGCAAACTCATCAATCCACAGATCAACGTACAATTCTTGAGCCATGAGGTTTTGCTTTGCGCTCTCTTCTGCAGGGAACAAGATTTTAAGCTCCAAATTACAGACTGTATTGAAGAATGGACCTCGGTAACCCACAGAAGGAAGCTAGTAAATCAATCAAATCCATGCATGTGCAGATGTTCTTGAAAACAACCATCAAAAGCTGATGGTTTTGAACTTCAAGTTCAATAAAATGTTTACGAGTTCAGAATTTCCATTTGAAAAGATAGTGATTTCGAGTTTGAACATTTATTTTAGGGGTAGATGATGTCTTTTATGAAAACAAAAAGAAGATTTCAGGGGATGAGCTTTCTCAGTTAATCTAGAGTCAAGGTTGGACGAGGTTTCTCGTGGAAAACATGAAGTTGTTCTAGAATGAAAGCCAGAATTTCAACTTATGGATTAACACCTTAGCTCCATATTACACTTGAATGTCACCTTTACAAAGATTAACAACAACAAATAACCCAGAGCGACCACATTCATCAGCAACCACCGATTCATCATCAATTGTCCTTGCCAACTAGGTACTTCGCCACATGGATATCAAAACTTGTGGTATTCCTGCCATGGTTATGTTCTAGGGTTTGAAAAATAAAGGCAATCATCCATGACAACAAATTTCAGCAAGCTAACCTCTAAATCTCTTCTCAGAATACCAAATACTTTCAGACCTAACTCTCAAGTCTCAACTCAAATATTCAAAACCGCAGGGCTAGAAAATATCAAATCAGGTCTAATCCGGGACCACAATTTCAAGATTTCAAATAACAGTTAATCAATGGCTCGATATAAATAATCAGGCATTTAAATCAAGCACATCTAATCCATCCTCAAATATTATTTTAAACACGAATACAGGCCTCAAATATTTGAAATAGTAATATAAAATATTGCTTAGGCCCGGTTTTGCATAAAATGCTCTAAAAACCCATTTTTCGGTACTTGATCCACACGAGACCCCCACAAGACTTTTCACTTTAAAACCAAAATCAAATTGGGCAGCACGTGAATAGTGTTCGGAGGTTCGTGAGCAGTAATTTCAAAACATTATTTAGCCCGTTTTTTTTTTTAATAAAAGTCCCCAAAAAAGCCATTTTTCAATACCCTAACCTCGTGGGACTCACTCCAATCACCACAAAAAGCTCATATCCAGCCAAGACATCAACATACCAAGCCCAAATAATATATCACAGCCACTTCGCAGAATTGATTTGCACAATTACGCCAATTCTGGTAATTTTTCCTAAACCGATTTACCTCGAATCGAATCCTAGAG
Organism: Psidium guajava; assembly: GCA_016432845.1. Lineage (NCBI taxonomy): Eukaryota > Viridiplantae > Streptophyta > Magnoliopsida > Myrtales > Myrtaceae > Psidium > Psidium guajava. The sequence continues at coordinate 28,909,281 of CM028232.1, read as the reverse complement.
TTAGGCCATGGTATGTACAATATTCTAATCGAAAATTAGAGGTATAGCTTACCTAATCGAGGCTAAAACAGAGCTAAGAAAGCGATGGAAGCGGCGGCAATCGAAAAAGTGCGACGAATTTCGGTGGATTTCGTCCAAACCGAGGCTGATCAAGGGTTGAACGAGATGGTTTTCAAGCTAAAAATCAATATTTTCACATGAAAATCAGCTCTAGGGGTCGCTGGGGTCAACATAGATCAACGTGAGCTCTATCTCAAATTCAAGTAACAGAAAACAGGTTCGTCGACCGAAATGACGAAGCCGGTTTGGAAGGTCAAACGACCTCAGATTGAAGTAATTCAAACTTTTGTGAACTCATATCGAATAGGAGTACAACATATCCAAATATCACGAAAATCCAATGGTTGAATTTCCATCCGCAGTCGATCAAAGTTGGTGGTAGAAAGTTGGAATTCAGCAGGGAGAGAGAGAAATCCGAAAATTCTAGAGAGAGAGAGGAGAGAGAATGTTCTAATGATAATCATGGAAGAGAGAGAGAAGATATTATCTCTAAAGGCAATTATTAAAAATTACTATTCATTGAAAGCGACTTAAAGCTGAATGAAACGACTGATTTTTGGACTATCAGTGAAATTTAGAATGATAAATGTTGGGCTTCAATAATTTTCGATCAAAGCTGTTCAAATTGGTCAAAAAGATTACCAAAGAGACATTTTTCGAAATTCATGAAATTTCAGGATCGGTAAGGCCTTAATTGATGCTGATTTGGCTCAATCGCGATCGCAAAATAACTCGGAATACCACCAAACACATTTTCTAGCCTCGGTAAAATTACTAACACTATCTTGCTATGGATTCTAGCACAAAACGGGAGTGAGATGACAATTTTTAATTTTGCCCTTTCTTTAGACACTTTGAAACCAAACTGTCAATTCACGCTTTTCAAGGCGATATCCAAATTTTGTCTTTCAATACTCAAAAATCTAATATTATTTATCTCACAGACAACGAAAATTCGGAATGTCATAAACTTTCCCTCCTTAAGAAGTTTCGTCCTTGAAACTTATCCTTTATTTCCTCTTTAGTAAAAGTAAAACCCTTATAGTCATTATCTCACTCAACTATATGGCCTATTACGCTTTAACTGCGCATACTGATTACTTGACCTCATTAATTGCCATATCTTGCAATCTTAACCATTTTCAGGGTCATCACCCACCTCACTGATCACAAATCTATTTGGCAATATTACTAGGCCACTCACTTATGATCACTCCATGAAAGTCTTAAGTTCACTTCTCACACTCGTTAATTCACATAACATCACTCAATGGACTTACACATCCAATATACATTCAAGTAGGTCGTTCCTTACCACTCAAATTGTACATATGTCGTTTTGCCAATTCTCGATGCCAGAATTATATGCTATGCCAGAATTCTATTGGTTACGGTCATTCAAACACATTTCACATAATTCACACCCCACCACGATGCGATCGGATCACTTGCTGACTTACTCGTGTGGGTCTCATCACAAATCCCCCCTGATCACACAATAGGGGTCCTCTCTGATCACGACGGAGGTACATAACAAATGCTCGACTTTCACCAACATTCACAAGACATTCAGGCATTCCTCAATCAAGGCATCTCAATCTATTTTGACTTTCATCCACCATTTCGATTCCTCATGCGCAATGCTATGCATTTTTCTAAAACATTTTTTTTAAATCAACTTTAATGCAATGTATCTTTCAAAATAAGTCAGACTTCGCACAACATCTAGACCCATTTTTCAATGCATGACTTGGTTCATTCCTGCCCCTGTCACCATCTTAGAAGCCTGCTAGGAGTCGCATCTTGTTCGAGCTCTCTTTAGCTCCGGCAATCACTCCCCGTCCTCGTCAGACCGAGTTATTCCAAGCCCATCAGTTTTCGCCTGGTTCATCCCTAAGTCAAGCACTTACTAAGAAGATCCCATTCAACACATCCCATACCATGTCTCACTACGGCTTTTAGGCATCCCGTATAGCTTGTCTCATACCAAGTGATGATTTATCAAGTCCAACAAAACAATGTCATGAACTATACATGTACGTTTCTCAAACTTCAAATTTTGATGTAATCAACACGTGCAATGCATGATTGTCCTCATTGCTCATCGCATACTATTCACTTCCCATCAAGCCCTATCTTAGGTTTAACATTATCGATCACTATACTGCCCCATTAAGCACAAAGATCATCAAGCATATACACTGATTGATAAAGTTCTCGTCCAACAAGTGGCCACAAGATAACTATCGTTAGTACACAACAACTAGGGCCTAGGTTCTCACCTTAAGTCTAGTTGCACCTGCAGCTTAGTAGAGTTATTGCAAATCACTCAGCATCAAATGATTTAAACCTAGCAATCATTAGCATACTTTTGCGGCAAACAAGAGTTGCTCAAAGCTAATAAACACCTAGGGTTTTTTACTTGACTATTTCATAGATCAACACTCTTATTCCTCAAAACCTCAAGTACACGGTTGAGCTATCCTTGCTCCAAATCATTACTCCTTATCACTCCACTGACCCGCTCTGATACCAAAACTTTAGGATGTCACGCCCCGAACCTCCATGAGCGCTTGATATCTGCACAATAACAGTTGATACATACGACATCTTAGGATTGCTGCCAACCTTGAAACCTTAATATCCAAATAAACTCTTGCGAAAGCGATACCTTACCCTTGACAATGAATGAGCAAGAACTAGCGCAACCATAACACCTCATATATTACATAATCTTAGCTCCATATTACACTTGAATGTCACCTTACAAAGATCAACAACAACAAATAATCAGGCGACCACATTCATCAGAAACCACCGATTCACCATCAATTGTCCTTGCCAACTGGGTACTCTACCACCTAGATATCAAATCTTGTGGTATCCCTGCCATGCTTATGTTTTAGGGTCTGAAAAATAAAGGCAATCACCTATGAGAATAAATTAGCAATCTAACCTCTAAATCCCTTCTCAGAATACCAAACACTCTCAGACCCAACTCTCAGGTCTCAACTCAAGTATCCAAAACCGCATGGCCAGGAAATATCAAATCAAGTCCAATTCGGGACCACAATCTCAAGATTTCAAATAACAGTCAATCAATGGTTCGATATAAATAATCAGGCATTTAAATCAAACACATCTAATCCATCATCAAATATTATTTTAAACACGAATACGGGCCCCAAATATTTGAAATAGTAATATAAAATATTGTTCGGGCTCGATTTTGCATAAAATGCTCTAAAACCCCATTTTTTCGGTACTCAATCCACATGGGACCCACAAAACTTGTCACTTTCAAACCAAAATCAAATTGAGCAGCACGTGAATAGTATTCGAAAGTTCATGAACAGTAATTTCAAAACATTATTTGACACTTTTTAAATAAAAGTCTCAAAAAAATCCATTTTTCGATACTTGAAACTCGCGGGACCCACTCCAATAATACGCCAATTCCGGCAATTTTCCTTAAACCGATTTACCTCGAATCAAACCCTAGAGCTAGTCCATGGCATGTACAATATTCTAATCGAGAAATAGAGGTATAACTTGCCTAATCCAGACTGAAACAGAGCTGAGAAAGTGGTGGAAGCGGCGGCGCACGGCGGTGACCGAAAAAGCACGACGAATTTCGGTGGATTTCGTCCAAACCGGGGCTGATCAAGGGTTGAACGGGGTGATTCTCAAGCTAAAAATCAATATTTTTACATGAAAATCGGCTATAAGGGTCGCTAGGGTTAACATAGATCAACATGAGCTCTATCTCAGATTCGGGTAACAGAAAACAGGTTTGCAGATCGAAATGGCGAAGCAGATTTGGAAGGTCAAACGACCTTGGATCGAAGTAATTCAAAGTTTTGTGAACTCATCTCGGATAGAAGTACAACATATCCAAAAATCACGAAAATCCAATGGTCGGATTTCCATCCGCGACCGATCGAAGTTGGTGGTAGAAAGTTGGAATTCAGGAGAGAGAGAGAGAGAAGTCCGAAAATTCTGGAGAGAGAGGAGAGAGAATGTTCTGGTGATAATCATGGAGGGGGGAGAGAGAGAGAGAGAGAGAGAGAGAGAGAGAGAGAGAGAGAGAGAGAGAGAGAGAGAGAGAGAGAGAGAGAAGATATTATCTCTAAGGGTAATTATTAAAAATTACTATTAATTGAAAGAGACTTAAAGCTGAACGAATAACTGATTTTTGAACTATCAGTATAATTTAGACTGATAAAGCTTGAGCCTCAATAATTTTTAGTCAAAGCTGGTCAAATTGGTCAAAAAGATGACTGAAGAGACATTTCTTGAAATTCGTGAAATTTCTGGACCGGTAAGGGCTCAATCGGTGCTGATTTGGCTCAATCGTGATAAGAAAATAACCCCGAATACCACTGAACAAATTTTCTAACCTTGCTAAAATTGCTAACACTCTCTAGTCATAGATTCTAGCACAAGATGATGTCCAAACTTTGTCTCTCAATACTCGAAGATCTAATATTATTTATCTCACATACAACCAAAAATCGGAATGTCATAGCATATGATAGGACACATACTCTTTGTCTGAGGAATCCACCAAGGGACACATGAGATGTAGCTCACCATTCAATGGAATTTTGAAAAATCAATATCGAGCTTAAGAAAACTCTAATCGAAGAGTTCAATCAAAATACTCTAAATTACGAGAAGGCTTAGAGGGACTTCATGCAGACTAGACTTGGAACAATCCTACAAGCATAAGCATATCCCTTGACTTCTAACCTTTTATCCTCCAAGACAAACACCAACAATCCCTAGGCAAGAAAATAAATACTAATATTGGCTCTCGACTTTGCATGAATCTAAGGACAAAATATTATGCATTGGACTCAATAAATACTTTAAAGGCTAAAGGACTCATTCGTGATTCTTTTCAGCAGCACTTAGTATTTCAAGCACCACTTTCTCCAGCGAAGTTTCGAAATTAATTGATACTTGATTCATTTGAAATTACACACATAGAACATTCCAATCATATATTATTGGACCGAATTCGAACATGACATCCTCATCAAAAGGCAGAAGAAACGTGAATTTTAATCTGCCTTAACTATTGGATAAGGATTAATCTTCCTAGGAAGATCCTTTACCGATGAGGTCTCTTGTTTAGATGGAATGAAAGTTTTCAATTTTCATAACTGAAAGACATCATGATGGAACCTTTAAATAGAAAAGTTCTATTTGTTAGATCATGGATTGATAGATTTTGCGGGTGAGGGCTGAGCCTCGCTGGCCCTCAACTCTAGCTGGTCACCGAGGCCCGGTGACCAGCTAGAGGAAGAAAAAGGAAGGGGCAAAAAGAAAGAGAAGGAAAAGAAAATAAAAAAGAAATAAATAACTTGGTAAAATATTTAAATATTCTTAAAAAAATATTTACATCAGCACTGGCTATGCCAATAGGACGGCCGACGTCCACGTATGCTATTTCTAGACATAATTGGCCAAAGAGATTGAATTAGCACAAATGCCAAAGGATAATGACTCATTGGCCAAAAAAAAAAATTAGACCTAAATTCACAATTACAATAGGTTTAAGAATTTTTTGCTATTTTTTCCACATATTTGCTTCTCGTTAATAACCATTCATTCCATGTTGATGTTACAGACATTCCTAATAATCCAGACTTGCATCTTATAAGAGCATCTACTAAAATCGCATGTTGAGATTAATTTGCCATTCTACATTTTATAGTAGGATTAATATCACGAAAAATCTCAAATTGGTACACCTATAACAAATTTACCCCAAACTATTTTTTTACCACAATAAACCCTAAACTAGTAGACATGTAATAAATTTATCTCAAACTATTTTTTTGGCCATCAAAAATAAAAAATTGGTACATGTCAAAAATTTACCTCGAAACTAAATTTTTTTACTATCAAAAACCCCAAATTGATACACATGCGATCAATTTACCTTTCGTTAGTTTCTTCCAAATCAAGTTAATATCATGAAAAACTCCAAACTAATACATTTTTGGCAAACATAGGGTAAGAATTTTAAACTGGTATACTCGTTATCTGTTATGTGTCATTCAACTCAACAATTTGATGGTAAAATTTAATGAAATTTAAATACCAATTTGGGTTGAGTTTGTCATAGGTATACTAGTTTAGAATTTTCGATGGTAAAAAAAAATAGTTTGGAATAAATTTGTCACATGTGTACTAGTTTTAAATTTATTTGTGATAAAAAAGTAGTTTAGGGTAAAATTTATAACAGATATACCAGTTTAAAAATTTTCATTGTATGAACCTTTTTAAATTATTATTTCTTGAATATTAGAGCCGTCAATATAGGTCTATGAACCTTTACCAAAAAAAAATATAGCTCCATGACCTATTTTCTTACTAATATTTTGTGCAAATGAGTTGTACATGGGAAGTAAGTATTTAAAAGGCCCAATAAAAATGGGTTCAAAAAGTTAAAATTGAATCAAATGGGCTAAAAATAGGCACACTATTGAATCCATTTTCAACCCATTAAGTCATTAGTTGGGTTGGACTTGGCTTGGGGGCCTCAAGTATATTAGTTTATACTATATATTAATTTTTTTTATAAATAAAAGAAAGAAATAAAAATTAGATTAAAAAATATAAAAATTGTTCTTGAGGTGGAAGGCCAGCTGGGTTTCGTAGGGAAAAAAGGAAAAGAAAATAGAAAAAAAGGATGAAAATAAAGCATAATTTCCAAAAAATAAAATACATATTTTTAAAAAGAAATTATGATTTTTCATTAGATTGGTATTGTATAAAAGTGTTTTAGCAATATTATTTTTTAACAAATTATAAGAAATAAGTATCCCATGATTTCGTTAAATGTAGAAGTGTCGGATTTGATCAGATATGGGTTATTAGATTTATATTACACAAAAATAGGTCAAAACGGGTTAAATAAGTCAATATGGGCCATGATATTTTCAATCTGGTACAAACCAACCCGACGTTACCCAACCCAAGAGTTTGATACATCTATTGAATATGCGATATTCAAGACGTTAGTATGCAAATATTCAAGGCGTTACATGTGCATATATTCAAGGAGTCATTAAAAAGTATTAATATCATGGACGTTACGAAAGAAATGTGTGCCATTTTTTTTTTGGTCAAAAAATGTGTAGCATTTGATGGCACCATTACATATGGTAATTTTTTATGATACTTACGAAACAATTTGTTGTACTCAAGGTCAAAAGCCAGGCATGATATAATTTAGGTGAAGTATATTACAAGTGCCATAAGTTGTGCAGGACACTCATTTTAGTGTCAAAATTTTTAGAATGATCACTTAAGTGCCAAAATAGGAGAAAAATGATTACTTAAGTACTAGATCGAAAAAAAGTCCAGCCAAATGAAATATGTGGCTTTTATGTTTAAATTTATTATCTGACATGGCATTTTTTTATAAAATTTTGGCCACGTGGACCCTCACATAATCTTCTAAGATAAAAAAAAATTAAAAATAAATAAAAATAACTCGAAAATTTAAAAATAGAATAAAAGGGGTGGCATTTCGTTCAAGCAAGGGCTATGTAGCCCTTGCCGTCATCCTAGCACTACCTTCAAAAGCCAACGAGGATGGGTGATGGATGGTGGGGTTACCAAGCCTCGGTAGTGGCCAGCAACCCCCGTTGGCAGCAAGCAAGTAGGGCCTTGCCCAACCTCGGCAAAGCTCGACATCACGGCGGGGCCTGGCCCTCGTTGATCTGACCGAGGTTAACTAGTGGATCAGCAACCCCCACCAGCCATCCCCACCCCTTGTCAATGGTGGAGGGCGGCGACGAGAGGGTTGCACAACCCTCTTTGCTTGAACGAGACCTTAATTACCTTTCTTTTTATATATAAATTTTCAGCTTATTTTTTTAGTTTTAATTTTTAAGTTTAAGTCCAACCACCTCATCACAAAATTAATATAAAAAAAAAGACACCTAGTATTTTCACCAAGCCATAAATGATCATATTTTATAACTTACAGCATTTTACTAATCTCTATTAGAAAAAAAATTGGAACTCAAACGATGTCACTTGAGTTCCAATTTACAACTCATGGCATTGAAAGTCACCTGAATTGGCATTAAAATAATTATTTTTTTAAATTGACACTTAAGTGATAAAAAAAAATATAGTGGCACTAATGTGTACCATACACAAATATTGGCACTTGCAGTATCCTTCTGCAAAAAAAAAAAATTACGTTTATGATATGGTTTTGTCATGCGGTTTATTATCTATTTCGTTATGCTTGCGTGCCAGATCCTAACAGACATGAAGTCCTTTCTACATAGACTTCCATTCTTGGGATAACCATATAAAGCACTTTAGAGATCAAAAAAAGGAATTTGTTATTTTCATGAAAATTCACCTGTCTGACGGTGCAATAAGAAGCAGATCGTTGATGCGCGGTCTAGCAAGGAAGAATAAAGCTTTAGAGGATGTTAACGTTCCGAACATTTGTAGCTTCGCTCGCACCTTCTCAAACATCGGCTAGGATAACAGGATTCTTGAAACGGCGCTCTCGATTGCTCGAACAATGTCTCTGATGCGCCGAAAAACACATCGGAAACGACCGTAGCTTTATAAACCATCACCCACTTCTTCGAAAAGACTATTGATGTTTTCCATGTTTCCGACCAAGCCTTTTTGCCGGCTAAAAGTATGAAATAATAGCTGTTGCTGCAAAGACCCCATTACAAAAGTCAACTAAGTGGAGGCCCAAAAAGCTACTAAAAATAGTGAATGCATGTTTTGGAAGCCAAATCTTTATTAATTCGCAAAATGAAGTGAACTAATCCCTTTGCTATGGTCCAGAATCGATTAGCAGGATATTTTGCACTTGATCATGTCCTTCTTAAGGAGGTAAGTTTGCTCATCCAGTCCTCTTCAGAAATGGGAGCCCTTTTCCCTCAATGCACCAAATTTGCACATCTCGCATGCAATGTCATATTTATTATGACCTCAGAATTCTTAGATTGGGCTAGCATGATATGTGATGATTGATGACCCCGTACGATGAGGGCAAGGAGCGGTTGTTGAGACTTGAGGGTCTAGACAAGGAGCAAGTCATAGTAGTCTTCTAAGATGGGGAAAGGGGAAGGAAAGAACCGAATTGTGCAACAAACATGGGAGAGAGTGATTTTAGCACGCGCGCACACATTAGAATTTACTCACTGATGTGCCTTTTGGCATAACAACAATACTTAGCTTTGGAACTCTAAAGTTAAGCGTGCTCAGATGAGAATACTCTTAAGATGAGTGACCTCCTAGAAAGGTGCACACCCATAATCCAAAGAACGAAATAGTGAGGGTTGGTATGAGATGGGCCAACCACCAACCATTGGGAAGGTGATTCTAGATCATATATATGAAACTGGAATTACTCATGGAGGTGCCTTATGCTTAACTTTGGAGTTGAACTGTTGATTCAATCCTGTCGTTATGTGTGCAATTTCGTTCCTATCTTGTCCGTTAAGTAAAATATATGCAAGTGTGCTCGAGGAGAGAGATGTCAAAGAAGGTGTGCTGGGAAGAATGTACTCAGGGCTATTGATTATTACAAAGTAAACTAATCCATTTGAATGAACGTTTCTTTCAAAGAATAAATCCAATTCAACTTTACTTGAATAACAAATGACTGGTCATGACACGCTGGTCGTGCATGCATGTAAAATATAATGAAATCCATGCACCACGTTACTAACTACTCCTTCGGAAGCCGCAAACAAGATTCAAGTTCCCATGCATATAGTCTCGATTTCATCTTTCTCGGCCTGTAAAGTCCTCCTACATAGTTTACTAGACTCTATGTGGAAACTGGCCCGATGGAGTCAGTCGGATCTTCAGTTAAGGGTCCGATTTGTGCCTACGGAGAAATTATTAGTAACCAGGATTCATGATTAGAGTGACCCTCCAATCCTGAAGTCGGTAAGTGGAAGAGCGCAACAGAGAGAGGGGCTTGATATTTAGGATGCAGAAATTGTCCAAAATGTTTTAAATTTATCATAAGGTGGCTAATTCAGTTCTATATCTTTTAATTGTGTCAATTTAGTCCTAAACTTTTTCACAATTTACCAATTTAATCATAAACCTTTTAATCATGTTAATTTAGTTCTAAATCTTTTAATAATTTGCCAATTTAGTCGTAAACCTTTTAACGTTTTGCCAATATAGTCATTTCAATCAACTATCTAATTAATAAATTTAAGACTAAATTAAGAAAATTTCAAAAAGATTTATGACCAAATTGACAGAATTGAAAGGTTGATGATTAAATTGGCAAATCATTAAAGAGTTTAGAATTAATTGACACAATTGAAAGGTTTAAGATTAAATTGACTGCTGTATAATAAATTTAAGATTTTTTTGATAATTATCTGAGATGTTTATAGGACTTGCCCTTTTATCGCGTCGCTTCTCCTTTTGTTATGAGGCGTGATTTATCCCGTATTTGAGTATCCACACAAAGCGACTTCCTCTATCTTTAATTTTTTTTTAATGATTTTAGTCAATGCATTTTGCATGACAATAAAAAAAAAAATCATCCCACCGCCCACTTTTAATATTAGAGCTTCGAGGAACAATCCGGCATGGCTATACCAAATAGAGAATTCCGAAGTTCTAAAATCACCAAGAGATGAATGTATGGGAGATCACTCTTCTTGACACCTTATAATATACAGGGTTGACCAAGCATTTTCCATTCTTTTTTTTAACCTAAAGCCTTGAACTCTCTCATGTTTGTCTATTTAAAGGTACAATGTACTACATGGTGCTGACATGCAAAGGAAAGAAAACATGACAAAGCTTTTTGCAGCCCTCATTTTCGTGCTTAGCTTTCTCACCCTCGAAACGGAAGCGATCGTTACTATCAGCGAGCACTACTGCTCGAATTCGAGCACTTTCACTCCGGAAAGCGCCTTCGAGACCAGCCTCGACCTTCTCCTACAGTCCCTTTCCTCTCGTGCCAACTCGAGCGACGGGTTCTTTAACACTAGCGAAGGGAAGCCAGGAGACGCCGACGCTGTGCATGGCAACTTCCTATGCAGGGGAGATGTCACGAAGGATGTATGCACGGAATGTGTGACAAACGCTAGTGTCAGCATCAGAAAGATCTGTCCAATGGTCAGAGCGTCCATTCTCTGGTTCGATGAGTGCATGCTGCAGTATTCGGACCGTACCTTCTTCTCGGCCGCAGACACAGCACCTCGTCTGGGTGGGTATAATCCGGAGAATGTTAAAGAGCCTGCCGGGTTCATGATGCTGTTGAACAGAACAATGAACCAGTTGATAACTCCGGCCGCTGAACGACCCAATAGGAAGTACGCTTACAGCGAGGCCTCCCTCAATGAATCAAGGGGCACTACTCTCTACACGTTTGTCCAGTGTAGGCCTGATATCTCGGTTGCTCGCTGTGAGGATTGCCTGCAGAATGCGACTTCAAATCTCCTGACGAAAGAAAAGGAGAAGATTGGGGGCCGAGTATTGCTTCCGAGTTGCTTCGTCAGATTCGAGATATACCCATTCTACGAAAAAGCCTCAAACACCTCCAACGTCAAGAGAGGTAATAATCTCGAAATGCTTAATTACCTGTGTCAATTATTTGCTAGATGCTAAAGGTAATGCCACAATACGAATGAAGCCTTCAACATATGAAATTACAGTGGACAAGAAAAGGCAACCTCCATCAAGACTAGTCGTCGGGATCGCTTCTGCAACTTCAGCAGTCGTGCTACTTTGCGTTGTGCTCTGCTTTATGCTCAAAAGAGAAAGGAACAAGACAAACGGTGTGGAAGAAGATCCTATTGGTGAGAAATGTCATTGATCTACACTGCTTGCGTTAGTCCTTTCATTTACAGTTTACTCATACCGGAGAGTTGATGGCTTACTGCTGCACAGTTGGGAGCGAACTCTCTGAACTACATTCCATACAATTTGATGTGTGCGCAATTGAAGCCGCCACCGCTTACTTCTCAAATCACAACAAGTTAGGGGAAGGCGGGTTCGGTCCAGTTTACTGGGTAAGAAGTTCTCCCATGGAGATATGACATGAAGCACTGCCTAAAGACTCAATTTCTATTCATATTCTATCGTAGCATGGGATCTTGATTCGTATTCTGTCATTTGCAGGGTACACTTCCTTGTGGTACAAAAATCGCAGCAAAAAGGTTGTCTGAAGGCTCGAAACAAGGCGTGCGGGAATTCAGAAACGAAGTGGAATTGGTAGCCAAGCTTCAGCACAGAAACCTAGTGAGGCTGTTAGGATTTGCCATGGAAAGAGAAGAAACGATACTAGTGTATGAATATGTTCGCAACGGAAGCCTCGACCAGTTGCTTTTCGGTGCGTACCTCACTCTTCATCTTCTTTAAAAGTAATTCCATTCCACTCAGTTCAGTTCTTTCTTTCCAATCCTGGTCACGATCTAGAAAAAATTTCCACGCTTTAAGCAAAAGATGATTATTTATGTCTGGGGACATTCTTCGTACAAGTTGACGATGGTTTCAAAAGAAAATTACCTGTGGCCATTTGTCAGTTACATTCAGACATGAAGTAGAGCTTCTTCTGACTCAAACATAAACAAATTCTGGCCTAAACAGACCCTCGGCGAAGCATACAGTTGGATTGGGCAGCGCGCCACAAGATCATTGTTGGGGTGGCGCGCGGTCTTCTTTATCTTCACGAAGATTCTCGGCTCCGAATAATCCATCGTGACCTCAAAGCTAGCAACATTTTGCTCGATGACGATCTGAACCCTAAAATTTCCGACTTTGGTATGGCAAGGATTTTTGGTGCTGAGGAGACTCAAGGAAGTACAAACAGAATAGTCGGAACTTAGTAAGTTTAACTTCACGTCTTTTTTTTTTTTCCGCTGATGGTAGTAACAATACACTGATAATTTGCAATTATGATGCTAATATATTTTGGCCTTTACTTGGATTTTCCAATGTATATAGTGTCTTAACATCTTGATGTCATGAGAATCATGACAATGTCTCTCTCTTTGAACTGCTTTGCAGTGGCTACATGTCTCCTGAATACGCCATGCATGGACAATTTTCAGTAAAATCCGACGTGTTTAGCTTTGGTGTGCTAATGCTCGAACTTATAACCGCCAAGAAGAATCAGTATTCTTACATAGCAGATCATGATGCGGGCCTTCTCGACTATGTGAGTGCGGTTTGATCCTGCAATTTTATGCATTTTTGGTAAAATTAATGACAGTATTAACATATGTTCTAGGTTTGGGAAAACTGGAGAGTCGGAGCACCGTTGGAAATTGTGGATCCGGCACTGAGTGAATCTATCTCTGCAAATGAAGTGATGAGATGCATTCACATCGGCTTGCTCTGCATTCAGAACGACAAAGAAGCCCGACCTGCCATGGATGCAGTTGTTCTTATGCTTAGTAGTGCTGATTCCATTAGCCTCCCCGTGCCCGAGCAGCCCACATTCTTCATCCCAAGCGCGAAGCACAAACAACAATCTCAAGATCGAAAACCGAATCGATCGAGCGAGAAGCTCAACAGCAGCAGCAAGATAGCTCCACAATGTTCAGTTGTCAGCGGCTGTCTAACTGATGTGGCTCCTAGATAGGGAGAGGGAAAAGATCATGGAGCAAACTCACCAATCCGCTGATTAATCTACAATTCATGAGCCATGAGGTCAAAACCCGAGTACCATAATAAAAATGCAAACTCTCTTTTGCAAGGAACAAGAGTTTAAGCTCCAAATTACAGTGTGTGTTGAAGTCCATTCTCTACGATACCAGCCTGAAATCGAAGAATAAAGTAGAGAACTCATTCTTCTGTCGTTAACTACGAATGTTAGCGAAGCATATTGCTTTCGACTCTATTAGCTTATTATGGTTTTAGTTCTTTTTCTCTTCAAGACTCTATTAACTATTTTTCTAGGTAACTCATTAGATAATTTGCCAATTCCTAAAATCAATCCCATCGCATAGTGCCGGAAATGGCCAACGTGCTGGCCATCTTAGGTGGCACATTAATATGGACAACTTGTAGATTGCACCGTCAGCGGTTTCTGGTGGCAATTGGCAGGAAAGACACACATTAGAATTTGTGGAAATAGTTGAGATTGTGCTGGGAAAATTGGAAACTTTAAGAACTAAATTGACGTTCGTATAGTAGGCTTAGGACTGATTAGGTAATTATCTCCCTTTTTTTGTGTGCCTTGAGCATGTTACGCTTTGTCGGTGTCTTGAGTTAACATTATCAGCGCGACATCCCAAGGAAAGATTTTGTTTCCCCCCTTGAAAATTATCTTATCTCATGGTGCAGTAAGAAGCAAATTGTTGATGCGCAGCACGAAAGATGAGCATTGAGCTTTAGAGGATGTTAACATCCGAATTTTTGTAGCACTTTTTGCATCTTCTCTAACATCGGCCAGGACAACAGATTCTTGATAATGCCACTCTCGGTCGTCTGAACGATGTCTCTGATGTTCCGAAAAACACATCAAAAACGGTTCTCATTTCATAAACCATTATCGTCTTCTTCGAAAAGGCTATCAATATTTTCCGTGTCTCCGACCAAGCCTTTTTGCCGGCTAAAAGCACGAAATAATAGTTGTTGCTGCCAAGACCCCACAGCAAAAGTCGACTAGATGGAGGACGGAAAATGTTGCGCGGAACAAGCGATCGAACAATAAATAGACAGAATAAGAAAATAAATCGAACACTAGATTTACGTGGTTCGGTCGTAGAGACCTACGTCCACGGGGAGAGCAGCAACGAATTCCACTATAGAACGAGCGATACACAGAGATTACAAATCATACTCGAGTTCCTCAAACACTTTCAGTGTTTCCCAAGCCCCAATTATATCAAATAACGCACACAGTGTTTAGCCCAAAACTCCTCACGAAATAATCCCGCAAAAGAATTACACAAATCCTTACCACAAGAATTTAATCGACTTTCACACTGAAGTTATTGATGCAATTCCACGAAGTCGTCCAAGCACTCGCACGAACGGCGCTTCTTGAGATGTCAAGCACTCAATAAAATTGGCGCTACTTTTTGTCGGCACGAAGACCCCCATGTACGAATAAGCAATCCCTCGTAACATGAACGTGCTCCCCAAGATATTCTCACAATAGAATATATTTGTCAAAGATATGCATGGAGTCCAAGGGTTGACCAAGTCCACGTTGGACTTTTATTTCTTTCCTTTAACAGACTTCTGTTTGTGGGATTTATCCCCTTTTCGTCATTTTCTCTTCTTTTAGCCTTTGTTGACCGAGTCCAGCAAATCTCTACTGCAGGACTTATCTTCTTTAACCAAAACAAATCCAAAATCACATTGGACTCGTGGGCAAAAGATGCTGCCGAAATATAATCAAGAAAAACTATAATTCGGAAATCTACAAAATATCCAAATATCAAACGTTTTTTTAATTTTCTAAATTTAGAATTTCGCTTTGAGCTCAAACTCGAGACATATTTTAACAGAAAAGGCCATTAAATATGTCAATGCATGCTTCACGAGTCACATCTTTATTAATTCCCGACCGGAGTAAACTAATCCGGGTGGAATTTCTCTCCCATCTTGTCCACTAAGTTGAAATACATGCATGTGGGCTGGAGGAGAGAGACGTCAAGGAAAGTGTGCTGGGAAGAACATGCTCAAGGCTATTGATTATTACCAAAAATGTAAACTAAGGCGTTCTAACAAAACCTTTCGTTTAAAGAATAAATCCAATTCAACTTTACTCGAATAATAAATGACACGCTGCCCTTAGTATAACCGCGTCACTGGCTCTGTGTGTTGGACATGGAGAACTAATATTTAGTGGACTTTGTCCTTCAATCGGTTACTTTTCACTGGTGGGAAGACAACTGCGGATCTAGGAAGCATCGATACTTTTCGAGAGCCTCCATTTCGTGTCATGTCCGATACTCTCTAACATGCGACTAACCCCTGATCAGCTCTCTAGACAAGCCAATAACACGCAAGTCCAACATCTTGATACCTCATTTCGGCACACACTCGGGGTCAATTCCACTTCTTTTCCGAATTCTTGCACTCCTTGTTTCGCCAAGTCTGGGCAAGGCCGAGCTTGCCAAGTGACAACCACTATGGCTGGCCAAACAACAGCAGCTCCAATGGCCGATGAGGCTGCGACCTCATTGGCTAGAGGAAGAAGATGAACTGAAAAAAAAAACGAAAAGATATTAAAATATTATTAAATATTGCCCCATCAGTGTTGGCCGGTGTCCATGTTAGCGCCGGTCGATCAAAGTTGGCCGAATGGATTGAATTGACATAAATACAAAAGGTTTAGAATCGGATCAACAAAAAAAAAAGAAGTTTAGGATTAAATAGGCATAAATGCAAAAGGTTTAGGATAGCAAAAGTGCAATAGATTTAGGTTTTTTTTTTTACCAATTTACCCATAGATCATGACTGCCTCATCTTTTGTCTTCGATTACACAGATGATTTGCTTTCGTGCATGACAATAATGCAATATTTCCTATGATTTCGTATTGTTAGATCGCCCCACATATGTTTTTTTAGGCAAAGCAGGCACCAATTCTTTTCAAAATTTAAATGTTTAACATGGATTTAATTATAAAAAAATGTGATTCCATGACACTTGTTAAGTAGCTGATTAAGGAAAATTTAATCTCCCCAGTGAGATAATTGAAAAACGAGAGTGCCAGAATTTAAATTGTCGATGCGTGTTGACAGCTAAAGTTTGACTCTCATATTCATCATTTATCTCATAATATGTTAGAATCACGTAGTTCGTGCATTCGCATTGTCTTTAGTCATTATGTGAATTTTTGTTTAGCAGTACCATGGCTGCATTGAATAAATCTCATTTAAGTTGGCCCGGCATGCTAAATGAACTTGGATTTAGGAGAGAGGAGACCATAAACACATTCGAATTTTCAAGAACGAGCCAGTCCTCCCATTTTTTATCCTTGCTTTGCCGAATATGTGCACGCGTGTGGTGTTAAGTTAAGAAAGTAAGTAACACAAGATACGAAAACGCTGCTAGCACAAGATAGGAAGTGTGAATTTGGCCAAGCTATGTGAATTTTCAGTCCTAAACTCTCTTTTTTTTTCGGCCAATTGATTTTTAAACCTTTTACATTTATGTTAATTCAGTCAATCATGGCAATTTTGACTGGAAATCGCTGACATAGATGCCGGCCATCCTATATAGCGTGATCCACACTGACACGGATAATTTTTAAGAATATTTTAATAATTTTTATATTCGTGTCAATTCAAACATATTTCATGACATGGCCAATTCAATTTAGACCTTTCAATTGTACCAACTTAGTCCCAAATCTTTTCCCAATTTACTAATTGAATCATAAACCTTTTAATTGTGTCAATTCAGCCCTACACCTTTTTGAATCTTCCAAACAAGACCAAGCGCCGCCCCAACCATGATCTTGCGACGTGTAGCCCAATCCAACTGTATGTGTGGGCCATAATTTGCATATGTTTGAGTCAGAAGAACATCTAGTTCATGTCTGAATGTAACTGATAAATGGTCACATGTAATTTTCTCCTGAAACCATCATCAACTTGTATCTGACTTTTTCTTAAACCCTGGCAATATTTAATAATATTTTAATATTCTTTCAATCTTTTATTATTATTATTAGTCTTGTTGCCATGTGCGCAATTTTGTTCCCGTCTTATCCATGAAGTTATATATATATGCAAGTGTGCTGGAGGAGTCAGAAGTCAAGGAAGGCGTCCTGAAAAGAATATGCTCAGGGCTATTGATTATCACAAGTACTATGATCCAATACATCCTAACGTACATTTCCTTTAAAGAATAAACCCAATTCAACTTCACTTGAATTACAAATGACCCGCTGGTCGTCCATGCATGCATTCAATTTCTCCTGCATATAGTCTAGATTTCTTCTTTCTTGGCCAGTAAAGTCCTCCTACATAGTTTCACTAGAGTCTACGTGGAATCTGGCCCCGCTAAGTCGGTCGAATCTTCGATGAAGGGCTTGATCCAGCATGCGGAGGAGATTCTTATTCTCTTAATGCTAGTTCATCTCAATATCTCTCTCGCTTCGAAAATTCAGGATTTGAGTGTTCACGGTAAATGACTCCCTATATCTTTGAATTTTTTTTTTTTTTTGTGATTTTACCCAATGCACTTTGCATGAGAATAAAAAATCATCCCACCGTCCAACTTTTATGTGGCTTCCAGGAATCATCCCACATGTCTATACAAAAGAGGGAATTTCGAAGTTAAAAAATCACCAATAGATTAAGATATGGGAGACCCCACTTCTTGAGTAAATATTTTCCATTCTTCTTTTGACCTGAAGTCTTGATCTCTCTGATGTTTGTCGATTTAAAGGTACAATGTGTACTCCATGGTGCTGAAATGCGAAGGAAAGAAAGCATTACAAAGCTTTTTGCAGCCCTCATTTTCGTGCTTAGCTTTCTCACCCTCGAAACGGAATCCATCGTTACTTTCGGCAAGCACTACTGCTCGAATTCGAGCACTAATGCTCCGGAAAGCGCCTTCGAGACCAACCTCAACCTTCTCCTCCAGTCCCTTTCCTCTCGCGCCGACTCGAGCGACGGATCCTTGGACACTAGCGAAGGGAAGCCAGGAGATGCCGACGCTGTGCACGGCAGCTTCCTATGCAGGGCAGATGTCACGAAGGATGTGTGCGTGGAATGTGTGACAAACGCTAGTGTCAGCATCAGAAAGATTTGTCCAATGGTCCGAGCGTCCATCCTCTGTTTCGATGAGTGCACGCTGCAATATTTGTTCCAGAAATCAAATGAAGAACAAAAGTGGAACAACGAGATTTACGTGGTTCGATCAGATTGATCTACGTCCACGGGCGAGGCAAACAAAATTCCACTATATCAAAAGGAAAGAGTGCACCACTTACAATGAAACTCTAATCACAATATATATATATATATATATATATTGTGTCTCAAAACAAAAAAGGAAAACCTAATTCCTCTAGGTTTGGGCCTACAGCCCATTCAAATAATATGTCAAAAAATTCAAGACATATTTAACAATATTCGGACCGTAACTTCTTCTCGGACGCGAACACAGAGCCTCTTATGAGTTTGTATAATCTAGAGAATGTGGAAGAGCCTGCCGAGTTCATGAAGCTATTGGACAGAACAATGAACCAGTTGATAACTCCGGCCGCTCAATGACCTGAAAAGAAGTACGCTCACAGAGAGGCCTCCTTCAATGAATCAAGGGGCACTACTCTCTATACGTTTGTCCAGTGCAGGCCTGACATCCCAGTGTCTCACTGTGAGAATTGCCTTCAAAATGCGACTTCAAATCTCCTGACGATCGAAAAGGGGAAGATCGGGGGCCTAATATGGCTTCCGAGTTGCTTCGTCAGGTACGAGATATACCCGTTCTATGAAAAAGCCTCAAACGCCTTCAACGTCTTGAAAGGTAATGACCTCGAAATACTTAAATTGCCTGTATCAATTATTTGCTAGATGCTAAATGTAATGCTACCATAATGAAGCCTTCAACATATGAAATTACAGTGGACAAGAAAAGGCAATCTCTATTAAAAGTAGTCATCGGGATCGCTTCTGCAACTTCAGGAATCGTGGTAGTTTGCGTTATGATCTGCTTTATCCGCAAAAGACAAAGGAACAAGAGAAACAGTGTCGAAGAAGATCCTAATGGTGAGAAATGTCATTGATCTACACTGCTTGCATTAGCTCTTTCATTTACAGTTTATTCGTACCGGAGAGTTGATGGCTTGCTGCTACACAGTGGGGATCGGACTCTCAGAACTACATTCACTTCAATTTGATGTGCACACAATTGAATCCGCCACAGCTTACTTCTCGAATCATAACAAATTAGAGGAAGGCGGGTTCGGTCCAGTTTACAGGGTAAGAAGTTCTCCCATGGAGATATCACATGAAGCACTGCCTAAAGACTCAATCTCTACTCATGTTCTGTCTTAACATGGGATTTTGGTTCGTATTCTGTCATTCGCAGGGTACACTTCCTTGTGGGAGAAAAATTGCAGCAAAAAGGTTGTCTCAAAGCTCGAAACAAGGCATGCAGGAATTCAGAAACGAAGTGGAATTAGTAGCCAAGCTTCAGCACAGAAACCTAGTGAGGCTATTAGGATTTGCCATGGAAAGAGAAGAAACCATACTAGTCTATGAGTATGTTTGCAATGGAAGCCTTGACCGATTGCTTTTCGGTGCGCGCCTCACTCTTCGTCTTCTTTAAAAGTCATTCCACTCCACTCAATTCAGTTCTTTCTTTCCAATCCTGGTCACGATCTAGAAAAAATTTCCATGCTTTAAGCAAAAGTTGAGTATTTATGTCTTGGGACATTCTTCAAACAAGTTGATGATGGTTTCTGTTAAATATGTCTTGAATTTTTTGACATATTATTTGAATGGGCCGTAGGCCCAAACCCAGAGGAATTAGGTTTTCCTTTTTTTTTTAGACACAATATATATATATATATTGTGATTAGGGTTTCATTGTACTGGTACTCTCCTTTTGATATAGTGGAATTTCGTTTTGCCTCGCCCGTGGACGTAGATCAATCTGATCGAACCACGTAAATCTCGTTGTTCCGCTTTTGTTCTTCGTTTGATTTCCGCAACAAATTGGTATCAGAGCGAAGTTTCGTTTCTAGGGTTCAAGAGAGTAAACGTCGTGGAGGAAATTTGCGATTAAAACCGCTGACGACGTTCGTGGTTCGTGGTCTGAGATTGAAGCATCCTTTCTGTTTGCGCCGAGACTCCTTCGCCAGGTGAGAGGCGGTTTGCCCACTTGTTCACGGCCCCACGACGTTGGCGAGTGGGCGCGGAGAAATTTGAGAGAGTGGAGGACAATCCTGCAGGGGGTCCACGTGATCTAAAGTCAACAATTTTGTGCCTTCTTCCTGCTTTTTTTTTTTTTTGATCGAGACTTTTGACCTTGAGAATCAACCTTGCGTGGAAGTCTTCTTTGAGTCCACACAATTGCTCAATCTTTCTTTTGCTGCGTGGGTCCCGTGGAAGTAAGAGAAAAGTGAGGAAGTTGCTGCCTTCTTGTTTTGTCTTCGGTACAGGGGTTACTTTTGGTGCAGGGTTACTGTTCAGAGAACAAGACTTTCGGTGCAGCAAAATATTTAATCGAAAGATTTTTGGTCGCAAGTTTTTTGGGTTTTTCGGTCCAAACCGAAAAAGGGAGAAATCTGCTACTTTGTGTCGAAGAGAAAATTTTTGGGAGCAAATCCAAGGGCTCTTTTAGATGGCATCTTTAAAGTTTCAAATTTCATCTTTTGATGGACAGAATAATTTTGGATTATGGAGAATAAAGATGAAAGCTTTATTGAGGCGAGAGGGTACGGTTAGGGCGCTGGACGGAAATTATCCAGACGACATGACCTCGGCGGAAATAGAAGAGATGGATGAGAAGGCGCATAGTGCGATTCAGTTGTCTCTGGATGACAAGGTTCTGCGAGAAGTCGCCGATGAGGAAACAGCTGCGGGTCTCTGGAGCAAACTGGAAAGTCTCTACATGAAGAAATCTTTGACGTCGAGACTTTATTTGAAGCAGCGTCTTTATACTCTAAAGATGCGCGAAGGTACGTCTGTTCAGGAACACTTGGATGAATTTAATAAAATTGTTCTTGATATGAAGAATTTAGATATTAAACTTGATGATGAAGATCAAGCTTTGATTGTGTTATGTTCACTGCCTGCTTCATATGAGAATTTTGTGAACTCGATGCTTTATGGACGTGAATCCATAACCTTGGAGGATGTTAAAGCATCTTTGAATTCTGCTGAATTGAGAACGAAACTGAATGGGAATACTAATGAAAATAAAGCAGATGGTTTATTTGTGAGAGGCAGGAACAAGAACAGGGATAAAGCTCCTCGAGGGAAATCTGTTGGTCGATCAAAATCTAGGCCACCTGCCGATAAGACAAACGTGGAGTGCTATTATTGTCACAAAAGAGGACATTACAAGTCAGATTGTCCTGTGCTCAAGAGAAAAGGTAAGCAGCATGCTCAAAGACAAGATGTGGTGAATGTTGCTAGCGAAGATGAGTCTAAGGCGTCAGACAGTGTTCTTACTGCATGCTCTGTTGTTAGTTTGTCCGATGATGTTTGGATATTGGACTCTGGAGCATCTTTTCATATGTGCCCAAATAGGGAATGGTTTACCACGTATGAAAAAATAAATGGTGGATCAGTCTTGATGGGTAATGATGCTGTATGCAGAGTTATGGGTATTGGTACTGTTCGGATTAAATGTCATGACAAAGTAGTAAGAACCTTAACTGAAGTTAGACATATACCAGACTTGAAGAGAAACCTTATCTCGTTGAGCAGTTTGGATTCCATTGGGTGTATGTACTCAGGTGGAGGTGGAGTTCTCAAAGTCTCCAAAGGCAATCTAGTTGTGATGAAAGGATGCAAGGTGAACCACTTGTATCATCTACAGGGTAGCACGGTTATGGGTCCTTCGATTGGCACATCTAATTCTGTTTCTGATAATGATAAAACAAAACTGTGGCATATGCGTTTGGGCCACATGAGTGAGCGTGGCATGACGGTTTTAAGTAAACGTGGTTTACTTTGTGGAGAGCAGACGACCTCGCTAGATTTCTGTGAACATTGTGTTCTTGGAAAGCAGTGCAGAGTCAGCTTTAGTACTGGCACACATTCAACAAAGGGCACACTTGACTACATCCACTCTGATTTATGAGGACCAGCACAGGTTCCATCTAAGGGTGGTGCTCTTTACTTTGTGACGTTCATTGATGATTATTCCAGGAAGGTTTGGGTTTATTTTCTGAAGAAGAAAAGTGATGTATTTGAAACCTTCAAAAAGTGGAAAACCCTTGTTGAGAATCAGACTGGAAAGAAGATCAAACGTCTTAGGACTGATAATGGTCTTGAGTTCTGCAGTGGCGATTTTAATGAATTCTGTGCAGATGTTGGTATCGTTCGACACCGTACAGTTAGACACACTCCTCAGCAGAATGGGGTGGCAGAACGTATGAACAGAACCCTTTTGGAGAGAGTAAGATGCATGCTCTCTAATGCTGGCATGGAAAAAGACTTTTGGGCTGAAGCTGTTAACACAGCCTGTTATCTGGTTAATCGCTCTCCTTCAACAGCAATAGACTGCAAGACTCCCTTTGAGAAGTGTTCAGGTAAGTCTTGCGATTACTCTAATCTAAAGGTTTTTGGATGCCCTACTTATTATCATGTTAAGGATGATAAGTTAGAACCTAGAGCAAGAAAATGCATCTTTGTTGGATATGCTGATGGTGTAAAAGGGTATCGTTTATGGTGTCAGGAATCCAACTCGCATAAGTTCATTATTAGTAGGGATGTTACTTTTAATGAAATGCTTATGCTTGATCAAAGAAAGGTTGTTGATGATCATGCAGGAAAGCTTGAGAGCAATATGAATAAGGTGGAGGTTCAGGTGGAGCTTCCAGAGAAAACCTCTCGAGATGATTTAAGCGAACAAAGTGTTACTGTTGATTCAAGTTCAGATGAGGAAGTTGTAGATGAGGTGGAGCAGCCATATTCTATTGCTACTGGCAGAGAAAGGAGGCAGACTCGACCTCCTCAAAAATATGGATACTCTGATCTAGTGGCTTATGCTCTCACGACAGCAGAAGGTATGGGTATTCATGAACCCTCTACTTATACTGAAGCTGTTACTTGCGTAGAATCAGAAAAATGGGCTACTGCTATGGTTGAGGAACTTGAATCACTTCACAAGAACCAGACTTGGGACTTGGTGTCGTTGCCTAAAGGAAAAAAGGCCATTGGGTGTAAATGGGTCTTCAAGAAAAAGGAAGGAATTCCAGGTGTTGAAGGTGCTAGATGTAAGGCACGACTTCTAGCTAAAGGCTACAATCAAAAGGAGGGAATTGATTATACTGAGGTATTCTCTCCTGTGGTTAAGCACACTTCCATCCGTGTGTTATTAGCTTTAGTTGCTAAATTTGACTTTGAGCTTGAGCAACTTGATGTGAAGACTGCTTTTTTGCATGGTGACCTTGATGAGACTATTTATATGGCCCAACCTGAGGGCTATTATGTAGAAGGCAAGGAAGACCATGTTTGCAGATTGAAGAAATCCTTGTATGGTTTAAAGCAGTCTCTAAGACAGTGGTATAAGAGATTTGGTAGCTTTATGATAGGAAGTGGTTATCATAGGAGCAGCTATGATAGTTGTGTCTACTTCAGGAAGGGTTCAGATGGATCCTTTGTCTATCTCCTCTTATATGTTGATGATATGCTAATTGCTGCAAAGAACATGTCAGATGTGTTGATCTTGAAGAAACGGCTCAGTGAGGAGTTCGAGATGAAAGATCTGGGTCCTGCCAAGAAAATCTTAGGGATGGAAATTCGAAGGGACAGACAAGCAGGAAAGTTATATCTATCACAGATGAGCTATATTGAGAAGGTACTTGAGAAGTTTGGTATGGAGAACGCAAAACCTATTACTACACCATTAGCACCTCATTTTAGACTCTCAGCTCTACATTCACCTCAGTCAGAAGATGAGGAGGCTGCAATGTCTCATGTCCCATACTCCAGTGCAGTTGGCAGCTTGATGTATGCTATGGTATGTACTCGTCCCGACATTGCTCATGCAGTTAGTGTGGTAAGTAGATATATGGCTCACCCTGGAAAGGAGCATTGGCAGGCAGTAAAATGGATACTTAGGTATCTTAGAGGTTCCGCAGATTTAGGCTTGGTGTTTGATAGAAATAGTTCAAGTGGTACCTCAGTTGTGGGATTTGTGGATTCTGACTATGCAGGTGATCTTGATAAAAGAAGATCTTTGACTGGCTATCTTTTCACGCTATCTGGCTCAGCTATTAGTTGGAGGTCAACCTTACAGTCGACAGTCGCTTTGTCTTCTACAGAGGCAGAGTATATGGCAGCAGCAGAAGCAGTGAAAGAAGCTATTTGGTTAAGGAATCTTGTTCAGGAACTTGGCCTCCAGCAGGAAGACAATTCAGTTGTCTTTTGTGATAATCAGAGTGCTATACACTTAGTTAAAAATCAAGCATATCATGAAAGGACTAAGCACATTGATGTCAGATATCACTTTATTCGAGATGCAGTTGCTGAGAGAAATATGATGGTAAAGAAGATTGGCACTGCTGACAATCCTGCTGATATGTTGACCAAGTCAATCCCCGCCAACAAGTTTAAGCATTGCTTGAACTTGATTGGCATGCCTGTTTGAGGTTTGCCCCTTTCTGAGGCTTGGTGGCGAGGTGAAGGAAATTCTACCTTGTTTGAAGAGGACATATTCTTTCCTTTGTTACATCCCTTGTTTCCTACACCGAGTTAGCTCACGTAGGCTTAGGGATGCTGGAAGAACATGTTCGACTTCTTGATGATTAAATTCAAGCCAAGGTGGAGAATTGTTAAATATGTCTTGAATTTTTTGACATATTATTTGAATGGGCCGTAGGCCCAAACCCAGAGGAATTAGGTTTTCCTTTTTTTTTAGACACAATATATATATTGTGATTAGGGTTTCATTGTACTGGTACTCTCCTTTTGATATAGTGGAATTTCGTTTTGCCTCGCCCGTGGACGTAGATCAATCTGATCGAACCACGTAAATCTCGTTGTTCCGCTTTTGTTCTTCGTTTGATTTCCGCAACAGTTTCAAAAGAAAATTACATGTGACCATTTGTCAGTTACATTCGGACATGAAGTAGAGATTCTTCTGACTCAAACATATACAAATTCTGGCCTACACAGACCATCAGCGAAGCATACAGTTGGATTGGGCAGCGCGCCACAAGATCATGGTGGGGGTGGCGCGCGGTCTTCTTTACTTTCACGAAGATTCTCGGCTCCGAATAATCCATCGTGATCTCAAAGCTAGCAACATTTTGCTCGATGACTATTTGAACCCGAAAATCTTGGACTTTGGTATGGCAAGGATTTTTGGTGCTGACGAGACTCAAGGAAGTACGAAAAGAATTGTAGGAACTTTGTAAGTCCAAATTCATGTTATATCCGCTCATGGTAGGAACAACCCCCCCGGATAATTTGCAATAATGATGCTAACAAATTCAGCATTTAATTGGACTTTATAATGCATAGAGTCTATATTGCCTTAACATCTTGATGTCATGAGAATCACGACTATGTCTTACTCTTTGAAATTCTTCACAGTGGCTACATGTCTCCTGAATACGTCATGTATGGACAGTTTTCAGTAAAATCCGACGTTTACAGCTTTGGTGTGCTAATGCTCGAAATCATAACCGGCCAGAAGAATCAGCGTTCTTACATGGCAGATCATGCTGCAGGCCTTCTCGACAATGTGAGTACAGCTTAATTGATCCTGCAATTTCATTGAATTTTGGCAAATTAATGACAGTACCAACAAATGTTTCTAGGTTTGGGAACACTGGAGAATCGGAGCACCATTGGTCATTGTGGATCCGGCGCTGAGTGAATCTATCTCTCCAAATGAAGTTATCAGATGTATTCACATTGGCTTGCTTTGCGTTCAGAACGACAAAGAAGCCCGACCTGCTATGGATACAGTTGTTCTTATGCTTAGCAGTGCTGAATCCGTTAGCCTCCCCGTGCCCGGGCAACCCACATTCTTCATCCCAAAGCTCAATAGCAGCAGGAAGATAACTCCACAATATTCAGTGGTCAGCGCCTCTCTAACTGATGTGGTTCCTAGATAGAGAGAGGGAGAAGAACATGGAGCGCACTCGCAATCTGCCGATTACTGTACAATTCATGAGCCAGGAGGTCAAAACCGAGTATCATGATATGAATGCAAACTCTCTTTTGCAAGGAACATGAATTTAAGCTCCAAATTACAGCGTGTGTTGAAGTCCATTCTCTCCGATAGCCACCTGAAATCGAAGAATAAAGTAGAGAACTCATTCTTGGTCGTTAACTATGAATGTTGGAGAAGCATATTGCTCTCAACTCTATTGGCTCACTATGGTTTTAGTTCTTTTTCTCTTCAAGATACTAGAAAGGATAGCTCTCGTAACAGCAGGTTATGAGTATTATTATTATTAAGTGAAAGTGAGCGTCAAGAATCGTTGGATAAAAAGAAAGGATTGATAACTATTTTTCCAGGTAACTCATTCGATAATTTGCCAATTCCTAACATCAATCCCATCGCATAGCACCGAAAATGGCCAACGTGCTGGCCATCTTAGGTGGCACGTTGATGTGGACGACTTGCAGATTGCAACATCAGCGGTTCCCGGTGGCAATTGGCTAGAAAGACACACATTTTGGAATTTCAGGAAAATGGTTAAGACTATGCTGGGCAAATTGGAAACTTTAAGAACTAAATTGACGTTCGTATAGTACGTTTAGGACTGATTAGGTCATTATCTCCCCTTTTTTTGGTGCGCCATGAGCGTGTTATGCCTTGTAGGTGTCTCGAATTAACATTATCAATGCGACATCCCAAAGAAAGACTTTGTTTCCTTCTTGAAAATTCTCTTATCTCCTGGTGCAGTAAGAAGCAAATTGCATCTTCTCAAACATCGGCTAGTCCGACCGGAAAAAAAAAAAAAAGAACACATCGGCTAGGACAACAGATTCTTGATAACGCCATTCTCGATCGCCCGAACGATGTCTTTGATGGTCCGAAGAACACATCGAGAACGCCTCTCATTTCATAAACCATCACCCTCTTTTTCGAAAAGGCTATCGATGTTTTCCGTGTCTCCGACCAAGCTTTTTCGCCGGCTAAGAGCACGAAATAATAGCTGTTGCTGCCAAGACCCCACGGCAAAAGCCAACTAAATGGAGGTCGGAAAAGTCTACTAAATATGTCAATGCATGTTTCACGAGCCACATCTTTATCAATTCCCGACCGGAGTAAACTAATCCGTACAGTTCGGATTCCATTAGCTGCTCCTGGTCATACCATTTTTACCTCAATAGATCACATCTGGACTTGATTTATTAATCCTCTTGTCATAAGTGGAATTTCTCCGCCATCTTATCCGCTAAGTTGAAACATATGCAAGTGTCCTGGCTGGAGGAGAGAGATGTCAGAGATGGTGTGCTGGGAAGAACATGCTCAAGGCTATTATTGATTGTTATCACCAAGAACATAAACTGAGGCATTCTAACAAAACCTTTCGTTTAAAGAATAAATCCAATTCAACTTTACTCGAATAGTAAATGGCACGCCGGGGTTAGTATAATCGCGTCATTGGCTCTGAGTGTGTTGGACATGGAGAAGTAATACTTAGTGGACTCGTTCTCCGGTCGGGTTACTTTTCACTGGTGGAAGACAACTGCGGACCTAGGAAGAGCCAATACTCTCCGAAAGCATTCGTATACTATCGTGTTGTGTCCGACGCTCTCCGACACGAGATGGACACGTGATCAGTTCTCCAGACATGCCAGCGACACGCGAGTCCAGCATCTCTACATGTTATTTCGATACGCACGGGGATAATTTTAGGCATTTTCAATAAATTAAGTGTCAAAAGCTAAATTTATCATATACAAATAAATTGTCAGGAATCCCTAATAGACCCACTAGCAAAAAATAGTCGCTAATACCTAGTCACGTCATGATTAATATACCCAGCTAGCAAAAAAAAAATCATGAATCCTTAATAGAAAAAGAAAAAGAAGAATAAAGTTACCGTTAATATGTTTATATATACATGATAATTTATCATGTATATATAAAAACATGCAATTTACTATATAGCGTGTTCTAACGTGTCAGAATTCTCTATATTTTGAGAAATAGTTGTATCATGTCTTGCATCTTGTGTTAGTACCGATGCCGGTTTTGCTTAGCTGTAGACCCGACTTCTTGGGTTTGTTAGTCGCAGGTTGGGCAGCAGTTTCGCCACTGTGGCAGCAAGTTAGGAGCTTGGCCTTGGGATGGCGGGGACACCGCTATCTTTTCCGGTAGGGGTGAACTTGCTTAGAACTAGGGTTCCAACCGGGGTTCCCACGGTGGGTTCTCGTGAGTACACCCGATGGGTATAAATCCGCTTTCGACCGGGCGGCCGGTTTCTCGTCGGGCGCCTCAACCATCATTATAACCTAGACATGTCTTTTCGAGAAAATTACATCGACTCCTAATGAGAACAGGGAGGGAGTGATCACCAAAACCAGAAAGGGCTGGGTCTCACGCAATGTGGCTCCCAGCCAGCAAACTTTTAGGACAAAGAAAAGGGCCGAGAAATAAGCCGGATCACCCGCACCGAATCGGATTAGAGTTTCCCTAGACTTCGAGCATTCACAGCAGGTGACTTCTGACATAGTCAATTTTGGTGATTTTAGTCAATGCACTATGCCTAACAGTAGAAATAATCCCACCGTCCAAATTTTGTATTAGCCTTTCAAGGAACCATCCTTAAAGCTATCTGAACTCCACTAGTCATTTTTTACTTTTTTTTTTCCCCTTAAAGCTTGATCATTCTCACTCTTGACTATTTATCAAGGTACATTGGACAACATCGTGCTTCTTTCAGCCAAGTCCCAGAGAAACAATATGACGATGCTTTTTGCAATCCTCATTTTGATGCTTAGCTTCCTCGCCCTCGAAACCGAAGCAACCATAACTATCAGCCAGTATAACTGTTCGAATTCGAACAATTTCAGTCGGCAAAGCGATTACGAGGCCAACCTCGACCTGCTCCTCGAGTCCCTTTCCTCTCACGTCAACTGGAGCAACGGATTCTTCAACACGAGCACGGGGAAGCCAGGCGACGCCGACGCCGTGTATGGCAGCGTCCTCTGCAGGGGAGATGTGATCACCGATGTGTGCGTGGAATGTGTGAGAAATGCTAGTGGCACTATCAAAGAGAAATGTCCTTTGGCCAAGGTGTCCATCCTCTGGTACGACGAGTGCATGCTGAGGTATTCGGACCGTAACTTCTTCTCGGCCGCAGACAAAGCGCCTCTTCTGCACGAGTATAATAAGCAGAATGTGGGGGATCCCCCCGAGTTCATGAAGCTATTGAACAAAACAGTGGACCAGTTGATAACTCCGGCAGCTGAACTACCCGATAAGAAGTATGCTCACAAAGAGGTCTTCTTCAATTCAACTGGCGCTACTCTATACACATTTGTCCAGTGCCAGTCCGATATCTCGGCTGCTCACTGCAAGGATTGCCTGCAGAACGCGACTTCAAATCTCTTGACAATCCAAACTGGGAAAATTGGGGGCAGAGTCTTGCTTCCGAGTTGCTTCGTCAGGTTCGAGATATACCCGTTCTATGGAATAGCCTCAAACACCTCCAACGTCAAGAAAGGTAATGATCTCAAAATACTCAATTGCCCGTATCAATTATTTGCTAGATGCTAAAGGTGATGCCACTACACTAATGAAGCCTTCAATTTATGAAATTACAGTGGGCAAGAAAAGGCATTTGCCATCAAGATTAGTTGCTGGGACCGCTTCCGCAACTTCAGCCTTCGTACTACTCTGCGTCATGCTCTGCTTTATGCTCAAAAGGGAAGGGAACAAGAGAAACGGTGTCGAAGGAGAAGATCCTATTGGTGAGAGATGTCATTGATCTAAACTGCTTGCGTTAGTCCTTTCATTTACAGTTTATTCATATCAGAGAGTTGATGGCTTACTGCTACACAGTTGGGAGCGAACTCTCAGAACTACATTCCCTGCAATTTGATGTGCGTGCAATCGAATCCGCCACAGCTTACTTCTCGAATCACAACAAATTAGGGGAGGGCGGGTTCGGTCCAGTTTACATGGTAGGAAGTTTTGACTTGGAGATATGACATAAGGCACTACCTGCAGAGACAACCTCTATTCATGTGCTGTCTTGACATTTTCATTCGTACTCTGTATTTTGCAGGGTACACTTCCTTGTGGGAGAAAAATTGCAGCAAAAAGGTTGTCGCAAAGCTCGAAACAAGGCGTGCAGGAATTCAAAAACGAAGTGGAATTGGTAGCCAAGCTTCAGCACCGAAACCTAGTGAGGCTATTAGGATTTTCCATGGAAAGAGAAGAAACCATACTGGTCTACGAATACATTCACAATGGAAGCCTCGACCAGTTGCTTTTCGGTGCGCGCCTCACTCTTCATCTTCCTTTAAAGTGATTTCATTCCACTCAGTTCAGTTAGGTTCTTTCTTTCCAATCCTGGTCACGATCTAGAAAAACTTCCAAGGTTTAAGCGCAAGTTTTATTACTTATGTCTAGGGACATTCTTCATACAAGTTGATGATCGTTTCAAAACAAAATTATATGTGAACATTTGTCAGTCACATTCAGACATGAAGTAGATCTTCTTCTGACTCAAACATTCTGGCCTTCACCAGATCCTCAGCGAAGCATACAGCTGGATTGGTCAGCACGCCACAAAATCATAGTTGGGGTGGCGCGTGGTCTTCTTTACCTTCATGAAGATTCTCGGCTCCGAATTATCCATCGTGACCTCAAAGCTAGTAACATTCTGCTTGATGACGATATGAACCCAAAAATCTCGGACTTTGGTATGGCTAGAATTTTCTGTGCTGAGCAGACTCAAGGAAGTACAAACAGAATCGTTGGAACTTAGTAAGCACATAATCACACTACTTCAGTCCATTGTAGGAACAACCCGCCAGATAGCTTGCAATAACATCTTCATGTCACGAGAATCACGACTGTCTTCCTCTTTGAACTGCCTTGCAGTGGCTACATGTCTCCTGAATACGCAATGTATGGACAATTCTCAGTAAAATCGGATGTGTTCAGCTTTGGTGTGCTCATGCTAGAGATCATAACTGGCAAGAAGAATCAACAATCTTATGTATCAGACCACGATGCAGGCCTTCTGGACTATGTGAGTACAATTTGATCTTGCAATATCATTCATTTTTCGTAAATAAATTACAGTAACATGTTTTCTAGGTTTGGGAACACTGGAGAATCGGAGCACCTTTGGCAATCGTGGATCCGCAACTGAGTGAATCTGCCTCTCCAAATGAAGTGATCAGATGTATCCACATCGGCTTGCTCTGCGTTCAGAACGACAAAGAAGCCCGACCTGCTATGGTTACAGTTGTTCTTATGCTTAGTAGTGCGGATTCCATTAGCCTCCCCGTGCCCGAGCAACCCACGTTCTTCATCCCAAGTGTGAAGCACAAACAACAATTGCAAGATCGAAACTCGGATCAATCAAGTGAGAAAGCTGACAGGAGCAAGATAATGCCGCAGTGTTCAGTGATCAGCGGCTGTCTTACTGATGTGGCTCCTCGATAGAGAGTATGAAACCTTTGTAGGGAACATCTTTCAGCTAGAAATTTCAGTGTGTGAATGTTAGATAAGCATATTTCTATCATCTCTTTAGTTTGATATGGCTTTTTCCCCTTTTATCTTCGAGACAATAGAAAGGACTGCTCTTGTAAAAGCATAATTCTGTATTCTGTGCTTAATGTAAGGATTTTCTTTCCGTACTAGTGAATTTTGTTAAGTACTAGTAAGTGTCAAGAACTGTTGATTAAAATCAATAACCTTTTTTCAAGTAACTTGTTAGGAACTTACTTATATCATTATGAAATTATCTTTCTTTGACAATTAGGAGGAAGTATCTAACTTGTAATACCATGCAAATTTTTATTTGTATAACTTACTAACAGTTTGAATTCGTAGCTCTTATATAAAACTACCAACCTAAATTAGAATCACTTACCAACTTTGTTTAGAATACATTACCAACTAATTTTGAGTCATCAAATCTTAGCTCACTAACATCAATTTTTGTCTTTTTCCTTTAATTTACCCTTTTTTTAAGTTATTAATTTTATTTACCTTGATCAGCAACCACTTAAGTTTACTGATTTTTTTTTAATAGACTACCGACATGAATTAATTTGACTTACTGAGTTTGCTCCCGTTAAGCTACTACGTAGTATTTGGTTATCAACTTTTATTTTAGTAGTTTACTGACGTTTATTCATTTGGACAAAGGCACAAGAAATCCTACAATTTATCGAGAAAGTGCTTTCAAGTCCTTAAATTTCCAAATAGTTGAAAGGGCCACGCTGTTTCTCCTTCAGTTTTGGCTTTAAAACGCCCAAAAATGGTGCCTTCGCCATTTTGCCCCTCTATCTTGCATGCTTTGGTCTAAATTTTCTCTTTTTGATTATTGATTCCTGTTCTTTTCTCGCGGGTCCCGTGTTCCTCCTCCTCCTTCCTTTTCTTGTCTGCCGTATGTTGGAGTCGGACATAAACGGCATAGGAAACTCTAGCTCCTCAACCTCTCTTACAATGCCTCGACTATTGAAAATATTAAAATAAATTTTGGAAGAAAGTCAAAAAAAGAAGAAGCCTCAATTTTTGACTATTAATGGACAACTTAGGTGTGCTTAAGCCTCAATTTTTGACTATTGATTGTCAAAAATGGACAACTTAGGTGTGCTTGAATTTGATAAAATTAAGTGTAGTCAAATAAAGACATTTAAGTTTGACAAAAATTAGGTATAGAATTGGCTATAAATATGTGTGGTTTTTCTTGTAAGTTTCATATCAAGGAGGAGAAGAAATAGAGAGAGAGAGAGAGAGAGAGAGAGAGTTTTCTTGTAAGAACAAGCTTAGAGCAAAGCTTGATTTTCTTTGTGTAAAACCTTGGCAAAGGTATTTTGTAGTATTGCTCTCTCATTTGTATTTTTGTTATTCTCTCCAAATTAAATCCTCTAAGCTTCCGCAAAATTCCTCCTTCCTTTTTTATTTGGTTCCTACATTTGGTATCAGAGCCAAGTTATGGCGTCCACAAGTTCCGTTCAATTTCAACTTCCAAAGTTGAACGGAAAGAATTTCAACAACTGGTCCGTCCAGATGAAGGTTTTGTTCAAATCGCAAGATTTGTGGAACCTGGTGGAGAATGGCTACATTGAAGTAGTTAATAACGAAGAATTCAATGCCATGAGAAAGGAGGAGAAGGATTCGTTGGTGGAGTCCCGGAAAAAAGATCAGAAAGCATTATATGCGATCTTTCAAGCCGTGGAGGAGACGATATTTGAAAAAATATCGAATGCCGAGACCGCCAAAGCAGCGTGGGATATTTTGCAAAAATCCTACAAGGGCGACGATCGTGTTCGAAGAGTTCGGCTTCAAACACTTCGAGGTGATTTTGAGTCTTTACGCATAAATGATTCTGAATCTATCTCTTTATATTTTGATCGTGTATAAAACATCGTTAACCAATTGAGGGTTAATGGTGAAACACTCCAAGATGTACGAGTCATAGAAAAAATCTTGAGGTCTTTGACTGAAAGATTTGACTACGTTGTTGCGGCAATCGAAGAAGGCCAAGATATATCAACTATGACGTTGGAGCGGTTGATGGGTTCATTATGCTCGCATGAGCAAAGAATGAATCAGAAGTCCGTCAGTTCATATCCCGAGCAAGCTTTGCAAAGTCGTATCGCTCCATCAAATCGAGGAAGCTATCAAGGAGGTCGAGGTCGCGGAGGAGGCCAAGGAAGAGGTGGAAATTCCAATTTCACCGGGAAATTTAAAACACGTGACAAATCAAAAGTCAAGTGTTTTAAGTGCAACAAGTTCGGACATTACAAATCCGAATGCTATGCAAAGGCGACGTACGACCAGGCGGAGCACGCACATACCACTGATGCTGAAGAATACATGGTGCTAGCATGTAAGAAGGATGACTCAAGTACTGTAGATACCAACATATGGTATCTAGATACTGGTTGCAGCAATCATATGACTGGCCGGAAGGAATTATTCTCGCAATTGGATGAGACGAGTCGTGGTGAAGTCAACTTCGGGAATAAATCAAAAATTCCCGTGATGGGCAAAGGTAACATTAATATCAAGTCAAAAGATGGTACTAATGTTGCTATTACAGATGTTTACTTTGTGCCAGGACTTTTTTGGAATTTGCTAAGTGTTGGGCAACTTTCCGAAAAAGGCCACAAAGTTCACATTGAAAATGGAATTTGCACCATCAGAGGTGTCAACAACAAGTTGATCACAACGGTGCAAATGACGAAGAACCGGATGTTTCCCATGACTCTTCAGACGAAGAATCTCTTGAGTTTTCAAGCGATGATGAAAGACAACAACTGGCTGTGGCATCTTCGATACGGTCATCTAAATTTTCGTGGACTAAAACTACTGGTTCAGAAAAGGATGGTGACCGGCATGCCTTTAATCGAATGTCCAGATCGTCCATGCGAAGGATGTCTCGTTGGAAAACAACATCGAGAATCATTTCCAGTAGGGAAAGCCAGAAGAGCAAAGCAACTTTTGGAGCTGGTACATACAGATATATGTGGCCCTATTGAGGTTGAATCAGTCGGACAAAAAAGGTACATGCTGATTTTTGTTGATGGTTTTACCAGAAAAACTTGGGTATATTTCTTGAGAGAAAAATCTGAAGCATTTGCCAAGTTCAAAGAATTTAAAGTCTATGTTGAAAAACATAGTGGCTTTAATTTGAAGACGTTGAGATCGGATAGAGGAGGAGAATTTACCTCAAATGAATTTGACAAATTTTGTAAAATTCATGGAGTAAAACGTCAGTTGACTGCCAGCTATACACCTCAGCAAAATGGTATAGCAGAAAGAAAGAACAGGACAATTTTTGAAATGGCAAGAAGTATGTTAAAAGCCAAAAATTTGCCTAAGAATTTTTGGGCAGAAGCGGTTGCTTGTGCTGTATTTGTACTAAACAGGTGTCCAACAAGGAGTGTTCTTGGAAGAACCCCAGAAGAGGCTTGGAGCGGCAACAAGCCAGATGTTTCGTTTCTACGAGTATTTGGGTGCATGGCATATCCCCATATACCAGATAAACGAAGAAAGAAGTTGGATGACAAAAGCGAGAAGTGCATCTTCATTGGCTATAGTGACACAACTAAAGGTTATAAGCTGTATAACCCAGTCACTGAAAAGGTAATTATCAGCAGGGATGTCCAGTTTTTTGAAGATGAAGCTTGGGACTGGAACCAAAAGGGTGACCAGAAAAGTATCACCATCGAAGATGAACCATTGGAGAAAGAAATAGAAGAGCCTCCATCATCTTCAACTAGTGGTACATCTTCACCAACAGCAGCTTCAGAACCACCACTACGTCGTTCACAACGACTGAGGGAGACGCCAGCAAAATTCAGGGATTACGTGGTCACAGGAGGCGATGGCAGTGATAATAACGGAATCACTGATGAAACATTGGTAAACTTTTGTTTATTTGCTGAATGTGATCCTGTAACCTATGATGAAGCAGCTGCAGATGAAAGATGGATTCATGCAATGGATGAAGAGATTCACTCCATTGAGAAGAATGACACATGGGTGCTAACTTCTTTACCACCTGGTAAGAAACCCATTGGTGTCAAGTGGGTGTACAAGACGAAGTACAAACCCAACGGTCAGGTGGACCGTTACAAGGCCAGACTGGTTGTAAAGGGCTACAAGCAAAAGCCAGGTATTGATTATTTTGAAGTATTTGCACCAGTGGCTCGGATGGATACCATCCGGATGATCTTAGCACTTACAGCTCAAAATCATTGGAAGATCCATCAAATGGATGTGAAATCAGCATTCCTCAATGGTGTTCTTGAAGAGGAAGTCTACGTGGAGCAACCACAGGGTTATGAGAAAGGGCATGAAAATCAAGTTTACAAACTGAAGAAGGCTTTGTATGGGCTAAAACAGGCACCTCGTGCTTGGTACACGCGTATCGACACATACCTGTTACAGCGTGATTTTCAAAAGTGCCCGTATGAGCATACACTGTATATCAAGTCAAATACTAACGGTGACATAATAATTGTGTGCCTTTATGTTGATGACTTGATATTTACAGGCAGCTGTGAAAAAATGTTTTCAGAATTCAGGGAGGCTATGACTAGCCAGTTCGAGATGACTGATTTAGGATTGATGTCCTATTTTCTTGGGCTTGAAGTGAAGCAGACAGATAATGGCATATTTATTTCACAGCAGAAATATGCTAATGATATTCTGAAGCGATTAAAAATGGAATCGCTCAAACCAATTCGAACTCCCGTAATTGAACGTTTGGAGCTGAAGAAAGAAGGAACCGGTGAATTGGTAAATCCCACTTATTTCAAAAGCATTCTTGGCAGTTTAAGATATTTGGCTTCTACAAGACCAGATATTACCTATGGAGTGGGAATTATTAGCAGGTTCATGGAGAAACCATACCAATCACATTTACAGGCGGCAAAAAGAATTTTGCGGTATGTCAGTGGAACTCGTGATCATGGAATTTTATATTCTTATACTGACAACTTTGATCTGTTGGGGTATACAGATAGTGATTGGGCAGGTGATACTGAGACTCGAAAGAGTACTTCAGGGTATGCTTTCTTTCTTGGATCAGGAGTAATTTCTTGGTCTTCGAAAAAACAGCAGGTTGTTGCACTCTCGACAGCTGAAGCAGAATACATGGCATTAGCTTCAGGGGCCTGTCAGGCAATATGGCTTCGATGGATGCTGCGTGAATTGATGCATGAACAAGCAAGTCCTACTAAATTGATGTGTCTCATAAGTCGGCTATTGCATTAGCCAAGAATCCTGTATTTCATGGCAGGAGCAAGCACATCGACATCAAGTATCACTATATTCGTGAGCAAGTCAAAGATGGTGAAATTGAACTTAATTTCTGCAGATCAGAAGACCAGATTGCAGATATCCTGACAAAACCATTGAAGGCTGATTTGTTCGAAAGATTGAAGACGATACTTGGCGTTATGAACTTCCAAAATCAATTTTAAGGGAGGCTATTGAAAATATTAAAATAAATTTTGGAAGAAAGTCAAAAAAAGAAGAAGCCTCAATTTTTGACTATTAATGGACAACTTAGGTGTGCTTAAACCTCAATTTTTGACTATTGATTGTCAAAAATGGACAACTTAGGTGTGCTTGAATTTGATAAAATTAAGTGTAGTCAAATAAAGACATTTAAGTTTGACAAAAATTAGGTATAGAATTGGCTATAAATATGTGTGGTTTTTCTTGTAAGTTTCATATCAAGGAGGAGAAGAAATAGAGAGAGAGAGAGAGAGAGAGTTTTCTTGTAAGAACAAGCTTAGAGCAAAGCTTGATTTTCTTTGTGTAAAACCTTGGCAAAGGTATTTTGTAGTATTGCTCTCTCATTTGCATTTTTGTTATTCTCTCCAAATTAAATCCTCCAAGCTTCCGCAAAATTCCTCCTTCCTTTTTTATTTGGTTCCTACATCGACGACCGGCAAACTTCTTCCCCGCCCACTACCAACTACGGGGAAATAAACTCTATAAGTTGTCCAAACTGCTCGATGAGCTTAGGCGCCAGCTGCCCGAATCGTCGATCATGCAGGCAGCACGTGATGAGGACGTCCTTCAGCTTGTGATGAGTATGAGGGTGGAGATGATGACTATGAGGAAGAGAATGAAGAGAACAACGACAGCGAGGGAAATGAATGAGGCGAAGGGGAGAGGGAAGGTGGTAATCAGTGGGATAACGAGGACGGAGGAGAGAACAAATGAATATGACGAAGACAATACGAGCCATAGGCAAGGTGACGTGCTCAGGCTCCATATCTGACACTTTGCAACGCGAGCTCGGAGTGGGCATAGCGGGATTCTTGATTAGGCGGAGATTTTGATGGGATTAGATGGTAACTTCATCGAGTAGATGCTCGAAGTGCCTGAATCAGACAGCAACATAGCCAATCCGGAGGATTACATGGATGATGCTGGGTACCAGGTCTTACTGCAGAATTTGGCAGGGAACGACAGTGCAAGAAGAGGAGCTCCGTCGGCTGCAAAATCA
This sequence comes from Psidium guajava, assembly GCA_016432845.1. Classification (NCBI taxonomy): domain Eukaryota; kingdom Viridiplantae; phylum Streptophyta; class Magnoliopsida; order Myrtales; family Myrtaceae; genus Psidium; species Psidium guajava. Next base: position 28,870,407 of record CM028232.1, on the reverse strand, counting down.
GCAGTTCTGTGGATTTAAGATCAAAAGATGAAACCTTGGTGTGTGCAATCCGTGGGCTTTTTTCCAATTTAGGTTTTTAAAAAAAATTATTTACCAAATTAAGGTAAGTTATTTACAAGAATATGGCCCGTGGGACATTCAAAGTGTCGCACTAGTCCTCAGTGCGGCACTTACTGTGGCGCACGAGCCCGTAAGGCAACCAAGCCCATGCGTAGGCCTGGCTGTCTCACTGTCGCACGGGCCAAGCCCGTGAGGCGGCCTAGAGGCTCATGCGGCAGTCAATAGGCCCATCAAATCTTAACTTTTTTTTATGTGATTTTAATTATATTTATAATATTTATACTTATATAAATTTTTAAATAAAATTTTATTACTTTGAAGCTTATTTTTATAACTAATTATCAATAATAAATTTAAAAATTCATTGAGATATATGTAATTAATTTATTTATTATGTGAAAAATTAATAAAAAAATATTGATGGGATCGATGCAGCAACAATTTTTTAATTTCATTTTTTGTAATTTTTATATATTTATTTTATATTAATAAAATTTATATTTATATAATTTTGTAAATATGATTTTTTTTTATTTTGAAGCTTATTTTTAGAACATAATTATCAATGATTGATTAAAAAATTTATTAAGATAACAAATAAAAAATACGGAATTAAAAAATTCTCATGAATATTTTTTATTAATTATTTACATAGTAAATAAATTAATTACATATATCTTAATAATTTTTTAATTAATTATTGATAATTATGTTATAAAATTAAGCTTCAAAAAAATATTATATTTACAGAGTTATATAAATATAAAATTATTAAAATAGGTAAAAAAAATATGAACTGAAAAAAAAGCTACCGCACCGGTCCTCTTAATATATTTTATTAATTATTTACATAGTAAATTAATTAATTATATATCCTAATTTTTTAATTTCATTTTTTGTTCTTTTTACATATTTATTTTATATTAATAACATTTACATTTATATAAGTTTGTAAATATAATTTTTTTTTATTTTGAAGCTTATTTTTATAACATAATTATCAATAATTGATTAGAAACTTTATCAAGATAACACATAAAAATATGAAATTAAAAAATAAGCTGTTGCACCGACCTCATGAATTTTTTATTAATTATTTACATAGTAAATAAAGTAACTACATATATCTTAATAAATTTTTTAATTAATTATTGATAATTATGTTATAAAAATAAGTTTCAAAACAAAAAATATATTATATAATATATAAATTTTATTAGAAAATAAATATATAAAAGTTCAAAAAAATGAAATTAAAAAATTGTTGCTGCATCAATCCCATCAATAATTTTTTATTAATGTTTTACATAATAAATAAATTAATTACATATATCATGATGAATTTTTAAATTTATTATTGATAATTATGTTATAAAAAAAGCTTCAAAGTAATAAAATTTTATTTAAAAATTTATATAAGTATAAATATTATAAATATGATTAAAATCACATAAAAAAAATTTTAAAAAAAGTTAAGATCCGGCCCGCACAAGCTTGACTACCGCACGGGCTTGGCCTGTGCAATAGCGAGGCAGCCAGGTCCGCACATGGCCCTGGCTACCTCACGGGCCCGTACGGCACAGTAAGTGCTGCACTGAGGCCTAGTGTGGCACTTTAAATGCCGCATAGGCCCCGTGTGTCATTTTGAATGCTGCACGGGGCTCGTGCAGCATTTTAAGTGCCGCACGGGCTCCATTCTTGTAAATAAGTTTTTTTTTTTACCCTAATTTGATAAATATTTTTTTAAAGAAAAACTAAATTGGAAAAAGGCCCACAATCTGTAAGGAGATAGTGAGTGTCAATAAGAAGGCGAAGAAATTGCCCTGTGGGCATGGTCACCATGGGACTTGCATCATGTCGTGGATCGGTGTTAGTAATACATGTCTGGTTTGTCGGTTTGAGTTGCAGGCGGATGATACTTTGTTTGAATAGGAGAAGAAGAAAAAGCAGGTGAATCCAGGTGGGAACTAGAATTTGGTTGTCCAAGATTCAGCGGAAAAGAAAAGGAAGAACATGGTGCTCGCAAGAAAAGAAAAGGAATAAATACGTGAAAAAAGGAGGAAATTTTGTCCAAAGCATGGAAGACAAAAAGGGCAACACTGCAAAAATATTAAATTTTGGGAGTAAAGTCAAAACTGGGGTGAAAATAGCTTGGCCCCAGTTGAAATCCTAAAACTTGCCTAACAGTGCGACCAATGACCTACTTTAGCTGCGATCAATTCTTTGTTGATGACTTAAGGCACTACTTGTACCTGGATAGACAATCTCTATTCATGTTCTGTCTTGACATTTTCATTCATAGTCTGTATTTTGCAGGGTACACTTCCTTGTGGGAGAAAATTTGCAGCAAAAAGGTTTTCGCACAGCTCGAAACAAGGCGTGCAGGAATTCATAAACGAAGTGGAATTGGTAGCCAAACTTCAGCATTGAAACCTGGTGAGGCTATTAGGATTTTCCATGGAAAGAGAAGAAACCATGCTGGTCTACGAGAACGTTCGCAATGGAAGCCTCGACCAGTTGCTTTTCGGTGCGTGCCTCACTCTTCATCTCCCTCAGTTCAGTTCTTTCTTTCCAATCCTGGTCACGATCTAGAAAAACTTCCAAGGTTTAAGAGCAAGTTTTGTTACTTATGTCTTGGGACATTCTTCATACAAGTTGATGGTTTCAAAAGAAAATTACATATGACCATTTTTCAGTTACATTCAGACATGAAGTAGAGCTTCATCTGACTCAAAACATTCTGGTCTACGAAGATCCTCAGCGAAGCATACAGTTGGATTGGTCAGCACGTGACAACATCATGGTTGGGGTGGCGCGCGGTCTTCTTGACCTTCATGAAGATTCTCGGCTCCGAATTATCCATCGCGACCTCAAAGCTAGTAACATTCTTCTTGATGATAATATGAACCCAAAGATCTCGGACTTTGGTATGGCTAGAATTTTCTGTGCTGAGCAGACTCAAGGAAGTGCAAACAGAATCGTTGGAACTTAGTAAGCACATGTGCACACTATTTCAGTCCATTGTAGGAACAATCAGCCAGATAACTTGCAATAACATCTTCATGTCACAAGAATCACGACCATCTTCCTCTTTGAACGACTTTACAGTGGCTACTTGTCTCCTGAATACGCAATGTATGGACACTTCTCAGTAAAATCCGACATGTTCAGCTTCGGTTTGCTCATGCTAGAGATCATAACTGACAAGAAGAATCGACAATCTTATATATCAAACCACGATGCGGGCCTTTTGGACTATGTGAGTACAATTTGATCTTGCAACAAATTACAGTACCAACATGTGTTCTAGGTTTGGGAACACTGGAGAATCAGAGCATCTTTGGCAATCGTGGATCCGGCACTGAGTGAATCTGTCTTTGCAAACGAATTGACCAGATAGATGTATCACATTGGCTTGCTCTGCGTTCAGAACGACATAGAAGCCCGGCCTGCTATGGATACAGTTGTTCTTCTGCTTGGTAGTGGAGATTCCACTAGCCTCCCCGGGCCTGAGCAACCTACGTTCTTCATCCCAAGTGTGAAGCACAAACAACAATCGCAAGATCGAAACTCAGATCAATCAAGCGAGAAAGGGAAGAGGCCATGGAGCACCCTCGAAATTCACTGATCAATGTACAATTCAGGAGCCGAGAGGTGAAAACCAAATATCATACGAACAATACATACACTCTTTTGCAAGGAAGAAGATCTTTAAGCTCCAAAAATTAGGAAGTGTGTAGAAGTCCATCCTCAATAAGAGCAACTGGAACTATTTAGACAGTAACAATCGAAGAATAGGCTATTGGACTCACTCTTCTGTCTTTAACTGCGAATGTTAGAGAAGCATATTTCTATCAGCTCTTTAAGAGCATAATTCTGTATTCTGTACTTAAAATAAGGATGCTCTTTCCGTACTAGCAATTTTTATTAAGTACAAGTAAGTAAGAGCTGGTGATTAAAAAAGTAGATCGATAACTTGTTTTTTCCAAGAAAGTTGTTATGAACTTGCTGAAATTATTACGAAATTATCTAACTTTCTTCGATAGTTTGGAAGTACCTAACTTGTACTAACATAAAATTTTTTATTTATATAACTCACTGACACTTCGAATGTGTACCTCTTATATATGATTACCAACGTAAATTAGAATCAATTAACAACCTTTGTTAGATTACATTACAAACTAATTTTGAGTTGTCAACTCTTAGCGTACTAACATTAATTTTGGTTTTTTTTTAATTTACCATCTTTATCGAGTTATTAGTTTTATTTATGTTGATTAACTAGAACTTAAATTTACTAACACTTTTCCACCCTGAATTAATCTCACTTACTAACTTTGCTTCCATTAAGCTACTACGTAGAATTGGGTTACCAAACTCTTATTTAAGTGGTTAGTCACGTTTATTCATTTGGACAAATGCACTAGAAATCCTATAATTTATCGAGAAAGTGCTTTAAGTCCTACAATTCCAAATAGTTGAAGTCCTAAAACTTGTCTAATGATGCAACCAATGACCTACTTTAACTCCAATCAATTCCAGTGACGAAAGATGCCGACGAGACATTTTTTCAAGGTCATGTGTTCCTCAAGGGGCACAAATGCCTCAAGGGGCACAAATGGCAGTGGATCAATGGGGTAGCAGCACTTTGTCGACAATGGCCAACCGCGGTATCATGAGTTGGTCGCCCTTGGTTACGTGCCATGGTAGCACCGGTTGCACATTCTAGAAAATAGTACTAATTGGTTCTGGGGTGGATGGATTCCAAACTAAAACCTAAAACTTATCATGTAATAATCGATTCTCAGTTTTTGAAACCCAAAACCTGTTTTGGAACCTATCATATTTTTCTGGTCAAGTTAAGGGTTTACTCGAAAACCTATTTTTCATTTGTTCCTTTTTCTGATGTTATTTTTTCCATCAAAATAATATAAGTACCAACAAAATGACTTAAATTAAAAGATGAATAATAAAAATCACCATCTACAAAAGCAAAAATTCTCAAGAGGAGCAAAAGAAATTACTATTTACCAAAAGTAACAATCCAAAATAGGGTAATAGTATGATTTAACAGAATGCTGAATCAACAAGTGCCAATCGTTTTATCGCACTAACACCAAAATCCACTAATAATCACTCGTTTTTGTCTTGCAACTCAAAACCGACTTTGAAACTTGCAAGCATAACTCCTTCTCCAAGAGTGAAATCATGTGAGCCAATCCACTTGGTAGAAATACCTGTAAATTCATACATAAAGAAAAATCAACATGAGTCCATACTCCAAAAACAAATGCAAAATTGTCAATTAAAAACCTTGTTGCTGAGGTTAGATTTTAGGACAAAAACACTTTAGGGTTTGGCTTTTTAAGTCACGAAACCAATTCCATAGCCGGTTCAGTATTCACTTGGAATCGAGAACGTGACTTGCTCCAATTGGTTCCCGTACTTGTTTTTCGGATGATCCGGTCTAGCTCCTGGGCAGAACCGGTCGGGTTGCCGATCCCTACCAGACACCAAGGGAATGGGAATTGCAGGATCTGCTTTCTCTTCATCATACCAAAGCCCCGAAGAAAATGCCTCGGACGAACTGCTCTTTCCGCCCAGAAAAAGGAAATTGAACCTCTCTTTATGTCCTACCCTCACCATTGCCAAATCCAGCCGCCACAAGCACCCCATGAGTTGCTCAAACTCTTCTCAACTGAAGCAGAGACGCACTGCACTCGTTCCAACTTCGTGTTCTCAACGCCAACAACAGTGTTCTCCCATTCTTGAAAACGAATCATAATCTCCCAGATCTGGCACAATCTATGGACACCCATTTGGCTACCCTACACGACCATGTTCTCATATCCAAGATCCGAGCTCAAAAAACCTTACCCGGACTGAAACATATCAGTTCACAGTCCGACTTCAACTAGATATTTAGTCCTCAACGCTAGAGCTGATTATGGGGTGGGTCGAAAAACCCATGCGCCTACTCACAGTTGGAGATTTGATCAAAGGGAGATCCATCAAAATGGGTCATAAACCTATTTCATAAACCATATATGATAGACTGAGTTGTTATAAAGTTAGTTATATTCAATAAATAAGCCATAAATATGTTCAAACATAATATGTATTTAATGTGTTGTAAATGAGTTATAAATATGTTTACAATTTATTTAAACTCACCTTATGACTCTCTCCCTCCATTCTTCCTCGCCTTCACTCGATCTCAAGCTCACTCACTCTGCATTCTCAAGATATGAATATGGAAGTGTTTTATGAATATGGATCGGTCGGTCATGTGTCACTATGCGTTTTTTTGGTCTGGATGTGTGACTATGCTTGCATTGTAATAAGTAGGTCATAAATAAGTTAAATGAAATTATTTAAGCCGGACCATTTATGAATCGATTCAACCATTTGACGAGTCTAATAAGATGTAAAAGTCATATGTGAAAACTGAGTTGTGGCCGACACGCTTCATGGAGAGATTCTCTTGGCAACTGATTCAAGATTAGCTCAGATTAGGAGATGCCATTGGGCCTCAAACCGTTTCAAAGGCCAAAAGCAAGGCAAACGCTTGGTTGAATTGGGATGTCGGTGGCTGTCGCTGCCCGTGCGTGTGCTTCGCGTTCCACGCCCGCGGTCGTTTCTCGTTTTCCTGTTTGTCTCTGCATGTTGTCGTTTGGACCGAGGCGAGTGGCTGCTGAGTTGTAACTTTGTATTGAATGGTGGGCCCACCAATATATATTCTTACGTTTTGTCCGAAAGCACCGATTGCATGGAAATGTCGCGATCAGAAATTTCGATAAAAGACTTGAAGTTAACTTTATTATATCCTCGTTATTTCAAGGAAGACCTTAACTAAGGTCATTTTCGTAATTTTAATTTTTTTCCTTTTTTTTTCCCTTTATTTTCTTTCAGCAGCGATGACGGGCATGAGAAAGAAAAAAAAATGGAGGAATGCTCGGTGAAAATGAAGATGGATAGAGAGAAAATGATGCTTCGCCGAAGTGAAAAAATGGAGAGAGATAGCTCGGGTTGAATAAAGGGGATTGATCTGGGGGAGAAAGATGATGCTCGGGACCCATGGTTGCCTGGAGAGAGAGAAATGGTGAGGTGGGAGGTGAGGATAGCCGAGCTCAGGTCCCTCGTCTCCATTCTCTCTCTTCTTGATCTATCTCCGGCGATGCCCATAGATCAGAGAAGAATCTCTTTCTCTCTCTTTCTCTGAAACCAGAAAGGAGTGTAGCTCTCCACTGGATTCTCTCTAGCTGAGAATTCACATCACCCGCAAATGAAGCACCACCTGCGATTCATCAAGATTGAACTCTCTGAAGATTGTTGCTTCCAGCACCGACAGAAGCATAAAAATCGTCGCTACCAGGTCGAAGATGCGTCGCCGCTATGACGGTATGAAGAGCTTCAGCTGGCGCTACTCTGCCTCCTTGTTGCCCGTTGCCTCGCTTGGGCCAGCGAGGTCCTCACCGGCCTAGAGAGCGGCCTCACGTGGGTGAGGCAACCTTTGCCCAGCCCTTGCCGGTGGCCGGAAATCGCATGAGACCGGCCACCGGCGAGAAGGAAGAAACATGCCAAAAAAAAAAAAGAAAAAAAGAAAGAAAGAGAGAGAAAATAATAAAATAAAAATACAAACAAAAAAAAATGATGAAAATATCCTTGGTCAGATTCTTTTTTAAAATAATGAGAACACTTCGTGCCCTTATTTAAAATAAAATTTACTTTAAACTCTAATTTGAAGAAAAAATGATGATACTTTATCTCATTATTTGAAATTTTCCTTTTACACCAATGAGTTGAGGCACCTGACACTTATATTTCGTCTCTTGACTTTTTGCATATCAAATAATTCGTACAAACCTGTTCCCATATTTTGACCAAAAGAAAAAGCTGTTCCCAAATGAATTTTGTAATTTCCATGGTTTACGGCTAAAAGATCTATCCCCGAGGAAAGACTCTTTGGATTTGAGTTGATTTGGACACACTATGAAATTAAGAAGGGGAGAAAGTTGGGAGGGAGAATTACGGGAAAAAAAAAGATACTAAATGTATTGCAATTGTATTAATTCAGTTATGAATTTATTTTTGCTAATTGAGTTCTAAACCTATTACATATTTATGTCAATTTAGTTCACTCTACCAATTACCACAAGTCATAAACCTATTACATTTATGTCAATTCAGTCATAAACCTTTCAATTATGGTAATTTAGCTCTAGACCTTTTAACTTTTTTTTTTCGAATGAGTCAATCCAACTAATTTTGGAAGAAAATTGTTAACATTGTTGTCGGCCGTCCTATTTGACAAGACCGACACTGATGTAAGCACTTTTCACTGATATTTTAGTAAGTTTTTTATTTTTTATAATTTTTCTTTTATTTATTAGTTTTTTTTGGATTGAGGACCAACAAGAGTCACTAGTCAACCCTTGTCAGATCTAGGCATCGCAGCCTCGCCTAGACTCGATGAGCGCCACGACACCCCCGCATGGCCTACATTTGGCAAGGGCCACCACATCCTCCTCAGCCACAACGAGGGTCCATGAGCCCTCATAGTTGTGCCCCTAGCCTAGGCCAACAAGGATCGCCAACTCTCACCCAATTTCGATGAAAGTTGACTAACAAACCTTAATATAGCTCAAGTGGGATAATGTTAGAGTTCTTCTATGTGAACTTATATTAATTGAAATTGATATTTACTAATTAACAGGGTTGATCTATTGAGACAAGATATAAGGATTTTTAATCAGTTTAATATGAGCTAACCGGTTGTGAGCCAAGTTAGGCTTGATCTGTGATGAGAGGGTTCGCGCCAAAAACTCAATATAAAAGTTCAAGTCTCCCCTCTAATCCTCACTCTTAGAATTTCAAGACATACCTTTTCGTTTGAAGGGTGGTTGTCTCATCAGCCAGTACTCCAAGAGAGAATAGAAGGGAAGAACTTGGATGTTCAATTCATGGCCATTGTGCATCACGTTTTTGACAGATTTTAAACAAGATGCACGCCATTCCTCTCTTCCACAATCTATCATCCATAATATAGTGTTTTTGATTCTGCTTAGACGACCATTAGGTGTGCCACATTCCTACGTTCACCTGGCGGTGGGTCTCTCGTCGGGCACCTCAATGACACATGTTGATCGCCTATAAGTTAGTGTGAAATCCGTCATTATCAAGTAGACACGTTTTTGGGGAAAATTATGCTGAATTCCGACGAGGATCACAAAGACCAGGAGGGGCTCCGACACAATGTGGCTGCCAGCCAGCCGATTATTAGATTTTTAGGACGAAGAAAAGGGTCGAGAAATAAACTGGATCACTCCCCCAAATCGGAGGAGATTTTCCCTAGATTGTAAATACGTGTGAAACAGGAGCTGACCTTAAAAGACGCCTGTTGGTCCAAGACAGAGTTGATCTTATCCTCTGAGCATTCACAGCAGGTGACTTCTTGTACTCTTGATTTTTGCATGACCACCGTCCAATTTTTATGTCAGTGTTTTCAAGGAAACTTCCAGCATGGCAAAGAATTGACATACGGGGAGGCCATTAGTCTTGCCCCCTATAATAGGGAGGATGGACTAATCATTTTCCAGTTTTCTTATGCAGTTAAGTCTTTGATCCTTCTCTCATTCTTGAATATATATCAACATACCTTGCACCTGGTCCCTTAAGGAAAGGGAAAGAGCCTTCAATTTCAGCCAAGTCTCAGAAAAACAAATATGACAATGCTTTTTGCAATCCTCATTTTGATGCTTAGCTTTCTCGCCCTCGAAACCGAATCAACCACAACTACCAGCACGCATTGCTGCTCAAATTCGAGCACTTTCAGTCTGAAAAGCGCCTACGAGGCCAACCTCGACCACCTCCTCGAGTCCCTTTCCTCTTGTTAAATATGTCTTGAATTTTTTGACATATTATTTGAATGGGCCGTAAGCCCAAACCCAGAGGAATTAGGTTTTCCTTTTTTTTTTAAGACACAATATATATATTGTGATTAGGGTTTCATTGTACTCGTACTCTCCTTTTGATATAGTGGAATTTCGTTTTGCCTCGCCCGTGGACGTAGATCAATCTGATCGAACCACGTAAATCTCGTTGTTCCGCTTTTGTTCTTCGTTTGATTTCCGCAACACCTCTCGCGCCAACTCAAGCAACGGATTCTTCAGCACGAGCACAGGGATGCCAGGTGACGCCGACGCTGTGTATGGCAGCTTCCTATGCAGGGGAGATGTGACCAAGGATGTGTGCATGGAATGTGTGACAAATGCTGGTGTCAGGATCAAAGCGATCTGTCCAATGGCCAAGGCGTCCATCATCTGGTTCGATAAGTGCCTGTTGCGGTATTCGGACCGTAACTTCTCCTCAGCCACAGACAAAGCGCCTCTTACGTACCAGTGTAATTGGGAGAATGTGAGGGGACCCACCGAGTTCATGAAGCTATTGAGCAAAACAATGGACCAGTTGATAACTCTGGCCGCTGAACGACCCGATAAGAAGTATGCTTATAAAGAGGCCTACTTCAAATCAAGGGGCCTATATACATTTGCCCAGTGCAGTCCTGATAACTTGGCGGCGAGCTGTGAGGATTGCCTGCGGAATGCGACTTCGAATCTCCTGACAATCCAAACCGGGAAAATCGGGGGCAGAGTCTCGCTTCCAAGTTGCTTCGTCAGATTCGAGATGTACCCTTTCCATGAAAACGTCTCTGAAGGTAATGAACTCAACTCTTTTTTGTTTTCTACTAGTTATAATGCATTTCTCTTTACTGTTTCGATCATGTTTGGTGGCACGTAAAGTATTCAATTGCCCGCGCCATGTATTTGGTAGATGCTAAAGGTGATGCGACTATACTAATGAAGCCTTCAAATAATGAAATGCAGTCGAAAAGAAAAGCCATTCTTCATCAAGATTAGTTGTCGGAATAACTTCTGCAACTCCGGCAGTCTTGTTACTTTGCGTTGTGCTCTGCTTTACCCTCAAAAGAAAAAAGAACAAGAGAAACCATGTCGGAGAAGATTCTATTGGTATGTAATGTCATGGATCTACACTGCTTGCATTAGTCTTTTTCGCTTACAGTTTATTCAAAACGAAAAGTTGATGGTTTGCTGCTACAGTTGGGAGCGAAATTCCGGAACTCCATTCTCTGCAATTTGATGTCTGCGCAATTGAATCCGCCACATCTTACTTCTCAAATCACAACAAATTGGGGGAAGGCGGGTTCGGTCCAGTTTACATGGTATGAAGTTTTAACATAGAGATATCACATAAAGCACTGCCTAAAGACTCGATCTCTATTCATGTTGTGTCTTGACATGGGATTTTGATTCATATTGTCTTTTGCAGGGTACGCTTCCTTGTGGGAGAAAAATTGCAGCAAAAAGGTTGTCTCCAAGCTCGAAACAAGGCGTGCAGGAATTCAAAAATGAAGTCGAATTGGTAGCCAAGCTTCAGCACAGAAACCTAGTGAGGCTATTAGGATTTGCCATAGAAAGAGAAGAAACGATACTGGTCTATGAGTACCTTCCCAATGGAAGCCTCGACCAGTTGCTCTTCGGTTCGTGCCTCTCTCTTCGTATTCTTTAAAAGCGATTCCATTCCACTCAGTTTAGTTCTTTCTTTCCAATCCTGGTCACCATCTAGAAATATGTCCAAGGTTTAATCAAAAGTTTAGCAGTTATATCTTTGGACATTCTTCATACAAGTTTGTTAAGATATTAAATATTAAACCACGTCTTTATCTAATAGTTTAACCTTTTAGAATAGTTGGTAGTGGTCCTACAAAATCTCACAAAGTTGATGATAGTTTCAAAAGAAAATTACATGGGACACCTTGTCGATTAGTTTCAGAAATGAAGTAGAGCTTCTTCTGACTCAAACATTTTCTAAATCTGGCCAACACAGACCCTCAGCGAAGCCTACAGTTGGACTGGTCAGCCCGCCACAAGATCATGGCTGGGGTGGCGCGCGGTCTTGTTTACCTTCATGAAGATTCTCGGCTCCGAGTTATCCATCGCGACCTCAAAGCTGGTAACATTCTGCTCGACAATAATATGAACCCGAAAATCTCGGACTTTGGTATGGCTAGAATTTTTTGTGCTGAGCAGACTCAAGGAAGTACAAACAGAATCGTTGGAACTTAGTAAGTTCAAATTCATTTTACTTTGGTTCGTAGTAGGAACAACCCACCGGATAATTTGCGAAAACATCTTGTTGTCACGAGAATAATTACAATATCTTCCTCTTTGAACTGATTTGCAGTGGCTACATGTCTCCTGAATACGCAATGTATGGACACTTTTCAGTAAAATCTGACGTATTCAGCTTCGGTGTGCTCATGCTAGAGATCATAACTGGCAAGAAGAATCAACTTTCTTATGTATCAGATCACGATGCGGGCCTTCTAGACTATGTGAGTGCAATTTCATCTTACAATTTCACTCATTATTGGTAAATCAATGACAGTACCAACATATGTTCTAGGTATGGGAACACTGGAGAATCGGAACACCATTGCAAATAGTGGATCCGGCATTGAGTGAATCTATCTCTGCAAACGAAGTGATCAGATGTATTCACATCGGCTTGCTCTGCGTTCAGAATGACAAAGAAGCCCGACCTGCTATGGATACAGTTGTTCTTATGCTTAGTAGGGCGGATTCCGTTAGCCTCCCCATGCCCGAGCAACCCACGTTCCTCATGCCAAGTGCGAAGCACAAACAACAATCGCAAGATCGAAACTCAAATCAATCAAGCGAGAAAATGCCACAATGTTCAGCGATCAGCGGCAGCCTTACTGATTTGCGGGGAACATCTTTAAGCTGGAAATTACAAAGTGTGTGAATGTTGGAGAAGCATATTTCTATCAGCTCTTTAGTTTGGTATGACTTTTTTTCCCCTTTTGTCTTCGAGACCATAGAAAGGATTGCTCTTGTAAGAGCATAATTCTGTATTCTGTACTTAATATAAGGATTTTCTTTCCGTACTAGCAAATTTTGTTAACTACTAGTAAGTGTCAAGAACTGTTGATTAAAATCAATAACTTTTTTTTTCAAGTAATTGTTAGGAAATTACTTACATCATTACAAAATTATCTAACTTTCTTTGACAATTTGGAGGAAGTACCTAACTTGTACTACCATACAAATTTTTATTTGTACAACTTACTAATACTTTGAATTCGTAGCTCTTATATAAAATTACCAACCTAAATTGGAATCACTTGCCAACTTTGGTTAGATTACATTACCAACTAATTTTGAGTCATCAAATCTTATCTTACTAACATCAATTTTGGTTTTTTCTTTAATTTACCCTTTTTTGAGTTATTGTTTTTATTTATCTTGATTAATAATAATTGGATTACGAGTGATGGAGATAAACATTCCACTTCAATATGGATCTTCATATTAGGTGGATGTACTATACCTTATGCAAGCAAAAAATAAACATGCATAACTCACTCAACAATGTAATATGAAACTATGTCTCCTAGGTATATTCAGTGTAATAGTCAAGCAATTTTGGCAAGGCCTTATAGTAGCACTTGCAATGGTAAGTATAGACATATCAATCTAATACATGAGTACGTGAGATAATTGATTCAGGATGTTATCATAATAATTATCGATGTGAGGTCAAGCAAGAATTTGGCTAATCCCTTTATAAAGACTTTACTAAGAAATGTGGTAAATATGACCTAAAACAAATGGGCTGAAACCCTTTTGACTAAAACCACCACTAATGATAACCAAACCAATAACTAGCATATCTTTAGTTATTAGATTTAATGGGTAAAAATAAGTTTTTGAAGGTAGTTGTTTGATACTGACACTAGCCTAGATATGAAAAGTCAGTATCGTCTGTTACATTTTGGAGATTGAGTAATACTCTTCATGGAATATGACATGAATTAGTAAAGTGTTTATTAGCAAGAGAAACACATGGTAAATACTTCACAGTTTAGAAGTAGTGACACCTAAATTTTGACTTTTTAAAATTCATTCACTTAAGTACATAAAAAAATGAGAATTTGTTCTCACCAAAAATTAATTTTTTCATGCATTGCATATTTAATTTTTTGTCGGTCATGCATTTTATTATGGCTAACGACGGAGGATTTGAGTTTAAATTGACAAACGATTGGACTGAGCGTGAGGGAGGTGTGCTGAAAGGCTTATGAAGTTTTGAACTTAAAAGAAATTTTTTCACATGGACTGAATTGCAAATACATAAAACTTCAGGGGCTGAATTGCAAATACATAAAATTTTAGGGATTGTTTTGCAAAGAAGAGTTAGTGGAGAAATTAGAAAGGAAGATGGAGAAGAGGAGATATAGAAGGGAAGATGGAGAATGGAAGATGGTAGAATTAGAAGGGAAGATGAAGAATTAGAATGGGAGATGGAAAGATTAGAATGGAAGATGGTGAATTAGAAGGGAAGATGGAGATAAAGAATGGAAGATGGTGGAATTAGAAGGGAAGATGTATATAAAGAAGGGAAGATGGTGGAATTAGAATGGAAGATGAAATTAGTGGAAAAATTAGAATGATAAATGAAGATAGAGAAAGGAAGATGGAGGAGTAGGCTATAAAAGGAGGAAGAATGAGAGCCTTGGGGGGGACTTTTGGAGAGATTAGAGAGAAATTGGGAAGACTTTGGAGATTGAAAAAAAAAATTGGAGAGATTTCAAGAGAAAAAATTTTGAGAGAGAAAAATTCACCGCAGTGGAACAAGCCTTGACAACGCGACGGATTCATCTCCAACGAGCTCTAGGTGTATCAGCATGTACAATTATCTGGTAACTCAATTTTTCGTGTTTAGATGACGAAATCTCAAAAACAAATATACTGAACATTCGTAGATGACTTCGAGATCTTCGATTTGATATATTATGACGTGAAAATGGACGTCGTTTGCTATGTCAAAAGGGTCCCGAAATGGAGAGCAGAAATCTGGAAATATGGTGATCAGAACCTGAGATGGAATTTTTCTGATCTGACCTTTCACGCTAAATGATTTTCCATGGGTTATTCTAGACTTCGTTTCATAAAAACCTCTTCATGAAATTTGTTCATAAAATCTTAATGCATAACATATAAAAAAATACAAAAATATTCATGCACGTTTCGTATTTTTAATGCATTTAATGAAATCATGCAATTCTGCTGGCGTCTTTGAGTCTGAGTGTTTTTCTGTGCGTGGTCATATTGATTCGTAGTTATCTCATGTTTAGAGTCTTCTTTTGAAACTTCACAAAAAATGAAAGTTGTTCATTGGGGTCTTGTTTAGTAGACTGAAAAGTTTGGTGCATTAATTTTGAGATTTGAGTGTCCATTTGAGCTTAATCCTGAAGTATGTCTGTTCTGTGAAATTTGTTTGTTTGCTGCTGAGCTCTCATGAAAGACCATTTTCTACACGAAAATGAGTGTCTCTTCAGTAAGAATGTAAAACATGAAAGTTGTCAACGGCACATTTTCCCATCCACATAAAAAATCTCAGAATTTTTGCATACATTTTATTATTTCTTTTGTATTTTATGGTTATTGCTTTCTCCCTAAGAATGTTCATGGACAGTATGATTTAATTCGTATTTTTTTGTGTTAATGCATTGAAAAATGTAAAAAATGGTCTCAATGAAGTTTAATCAGCACGTGTTAAACTTTCTTTGAGTTTTTGAATTGTCTTAACTCATTGATGATTGTGCATGTTCGATTGGATAAGTTCATTATTTTCATTTGGCTTTCGGCCCGATGCTTTGAAGACTGGAGGATGACCGATGTCCATTCCGGTCCGTTTTGTTGTACTCCCGACCCACGAGGCTTGGCGACAGGTGTTTGACCGATGTCCATTCCGGTCCATTTTTGTTGTGTTCCCGATCATGTCTCGGGTTTTATTTAATTGGTTTGTAATTATTCACCCGACGAGTTGCGGGTTTTATTTTCACTGTCCTTAGGGTAGTTTTACTTTACCTGCTTTCTCTTCACATCTTCGTTTGCTTTGGGTGATTTTGCATTCTTTATAATACATTGAAAATTCTAAAAAAAAATTCATAAAAAGAAAACCAAAAAAAAAAAATTGCACCTTTGAACCTCAAGTGAAAATTCATCAAAATTGCCAAGTTGAACATTTTCATGAAATTGGTACCGAAAGGGCGTTAATTGAAAAATTAGCGTAATCAAGTTCCCGAACTCATTAATCTCTGGTTCGTAGGAATAAAGTATTTCTCCCGATCCTTTATTTAGGTGTCTAATCAACCTACCCAAAATGATTAGTGGCGACTCCAAGATAAATCATTCTTTTGATGAAATTGAACCTAAGTCACGATTTGGTAGAACTCGGGAGAGTTCGAGCTATGCTAGTTAATTCAATTTAATTAACATGGTAATCCATTAACTTTAAAAATTGGGAAACCGATTTTTTTAGGTCGTGACACTACTTACGAAAGTTAAGGTAATTTTCTGGAGAGTTTATGAAATAGGAATAAACACAATACCATGATAGTGCTGAATAAATTATAGAATTTCACGTTGAAACAAAAGATTAGTCTATGTGCGATATGTTCGATTTTATTATTTAAAACAGCAAGTATAAAGCTACAGCTACTAGTGATTTTGATAGAGTTTTGAGATACTTGCATTGAATAAAGGTTTAACTCGAGAGAGAATTTTATGCATGTATATTAATCTCATGAAAATATCTGCTGCATTTTTTAGAGAAATTTTATTTTTGAATTCTATTTTACAAACAAATGGGAGAATATTCCTTACAAAAAAAAGTGGGGGATTATTGATTTTTGTTTGTAAATCAAACAAAAAAAATGCTATTTCCTTGTCTCACATAGGATAAATGGGAAAGTGCGTAACACTTTATAAGTAAAATGATATTATAGTCTTTTAAATGTACAAATTGATCAAGTGGACTAGACCCCACTGTACCTGCGTGCAAGCGCACGTATAGATGCCATTTTACCCGCATGTAGGTGTGCAATCATTAGGCGTACTTTGCATAATTGTAAGGCTAAACAATTGTTATTACTATATTTTTATTTTTTAAAAATATAACAATAAATTAATTGCTGAGTCATAACGAAACAGTATGACCGTTCACGTAAGAGCTGCAATTAATTTTTCTATTTTTCAATTTGCAAATTTTATATCTAAGGAATGGTTATGAAGGACTCTCACAATTTCTGAAAATATGTGTCCAAATCTACGGTATATGAATAATCGTGTCTGAAACTATTATTCAAACATGACGAGATGTGTTCGCACCTTTTGAGACACAACCTTTTGCGTCCTTTTCGCATTCGAGTAATTATCGTAAATCAAGATGGACGTGATTTGAAATTTCGAAGCCAGTTTTCAACTCGAGCACAAAAAAGCTCTTTCAATCTTGTACTACCTTTTAGAATTAAAAAAAAAAAAACAAATTCATGTACTGCCTTCGCTATCTTGCGAATTTCGGATTGCGGAAAGGAAAAGTGTATAATTGACATGTTCCTTTTCTTTTCCGCCTATTTTACCTCACAATCCTACCTTTCTAGACACGAAATTACTGTGCTTGGGAGTAATTTGCTAACGTACTTCACACTTCACTATTTCAAAAAATTAAAACAAAGGTTTCGACCATTGAAAAGATAAGACTTATTGAGGCTCATTCCATTATACTCTCAACCCAAACCTACTCAACTGATTTTTGTAGTTGGGTCAATTTGCAAAAAGGCCGAACCATTTGGTACATAGGGAGCTATCGACGCGGTTTCGGTCGCATTCCTTAAGCGGGTTAAATGAAATTTATGCACCCATGATGAGTGTTTGTGTCGTCAAAAAAAAGAGAGCGGACTCAATCTAGTAGGCAAAAGCTAGCCCAAAGTCCAAGATCACATCATGTCCAAAAGAAACCTCAATATGCTTTCCAAATTCTTGTCTTGGTTGGGTTGCTGGCGGATGATACTGAGCATGAATACGAAAAGAAGAAAAAGAAGGTGAACGCATGTGGGAGCTAGAGTTTGGCTGTCCAAGATTCAGCAGAAAATGGAAAAGGAAGAACATGGTCCCCGCAAGAAAAGAAAAAGGAATAAACAAATATAAAAGGAGGAAAGATAGTCCAAAGCATGCAAGACGAAAGGGGCAAGATTGTAAAAATATTCTATTTAGGAGTGTTAAAGTCAAAACTGGGGTGAAAGTAATGCGATCATAGTTAAAATGCTAAGACTTGCCTAATAGCGGCGAGCCGCTTCTAAAGCTTCAGCGGCACCATCTCCCTCTCACCTCCCTCTCTCTTCTTCTTTTTTTTTTTTTTTTTTTTGGGGTCGAACCCTCTGTCTCTCGCTCGATGGTTATTGCTTGGGAAAAGCATAAGAGGAAATGGAAAGATGTTAGGTGGAGCGTTATGTCCCACTAGGGGTGTGCAACTTGGACCACCGGAACCGAGACCGCTCGGACCGGACCGGGACCGGTGGTCCGGTTTCCGGTTCTATAGAGGTCCGGTCCGATTCCCGGTTCCTAAAATTGGAACCGGTGACCGGGCGGTCCGGTTCCCGGGATCGGACCGGTCCTTTTTTATTTTTTATTTCTTAATTTGGTCCGTGAATTTCTTTCGGCTCATTGGGCCTCTTATTTTTGTTACTAGGAAGTCATTTTATATAGATGTTGAGGTTGTATAACGTTATTGATTTCAACAATTAGAGAAAAATTTAGGTTACATTTTTTTTTATCCGCTTCGATCCGATCCGGTCCATTTGTCGGTCCGGTCCGGTTTCCGGGTTGGTCGGTCCGGTTCCCGGTTCCGACAAATTGGGAAACAGGATCATCGGTCCGGTTCCCGGTTCTTGAGGGGAACCGGACCAAACTGGGAACCGATCACCCCTATGTGGAGGGGAACCGGACCAAACTGGGAACCGATCACCCCTATGTCCCACAGCTTCAGCCTAGGGTTTTTCGGTTCTTCTTTTGATGGGATGGGCTTCATTTAATCTTTCATTGTATTTTACGCTCACAACTTTTGATTTGGTAATTTTGTCCTCCTTTCGTCAAATGATTTAGTAAGATTGCGATACTGAAAAATAACAGTTTCAACGTCGTGACATTATTATTATTAAAATCATAAAAATAATAATTTATCGTATATATAATAAACATATAATATACAACGTGTCGGAATCCTTTATTTTTTGAGAATTCACATATCTTCATGTCGTATCGTGCCGTGTTGTGTCTCCTATCAGTGTAACATAGGTGGCAGGTCGAATGGGCAGCAGCAATTTTCCGTCGCGGTTTCGTGCGTCAGTGACCCTTGGTCGCCTCCCAGAAACCAATGACATGGAAATTGCAGAATCCATTTTCTCTTGATCATAATAAAGCGTCAAAGTAATGCTCTGCATGAAATGTTAATTTTGACCAGGAAAAAAAAAAAGGAAAAAATGCAGCCATTGACAAATCCAGCAGCCTTAAGCACCCCGTAAAATGCTCAAACTCGTCTCAGCCCAGGCAGAGACGCACTGCACTCGTTCCAACTTTCTCTTCTCAACGCCCACAAAAGTGTTCTCCCAGATTAGGCAGAAATCTATGCACTCCCATTTGGCTTCACTTCGCGACCCTTTCCTCAGATCCAAGATCCGAGCTCAAGATGAGAGGAATAATTTGAAGGTGAGACACTCACGACTCACACAACTCAAGATCGAGAAAGAGACGAATAGATGCTTCTTATTTTACCTCAATTCCCCCATAACAAAATGACTACAAGACTTACCTTTTTGTAGGCTTATTACATGGCCCTTCATATTACTTGAAATGACTCATATATGTATCTAGCATCAAAAGAAATAGACTTCTAGAAACATGAACAGTTATGATGCATTTACAAAGCATTAACTAGACATTGAAACACAAACAAATTATTGAAACTAAAATAAAGACATCTCTTAATTCTTGAACTAGTCTTGACAGTCAAATAGACATCGACATCGATTCTGGAATATCGACATCAAGGTAACAATCGACAACCTCAACCTTGAATCGACAACTTTTTTGCATAATTGGCACCTCTCTCAAACTGAATTCGATTTAACCTCTAACACAGGAAACGGACTTGGATTGTCCTCTCACATGCCTTCTTCATCGAACTTGACATCTCTGCTTATATATACTCTCAAAGTGTTCAGATCAAATAACCTTTAGCCTTTGGATGAAGGATCATGTCTGATAAAGATGAACTCTTTGCTCTTGTCTTGCAAATTTTATTTTTTTAGTCCGGGACATGAGCATAGGCAGTGCTTCCAAAAATTCTCAAGTGTAAAACACTAGGTGTTCTCCCACTCCATGCTTCTTGTGGAGTTATTCTTTCAAGTCCATAAGTGGGACATCTATTTTGTAGATAGACCGCACACACAATAGCTTCACTCCAAAGCTCCTTGGGTAAATTCTTGCTTTCCAACTTGTTTCAAATCATGTCAAGAATGGTTATGTTATTTTTGTTCAGCCACGCCATTTTTAGTTAGGTTCTTGAATCTCTTGAAAGTATCAAACACTTCTCACTTTTCTTTCAATTTTTTTTTTGAGTAAAATCATTAATAAAAGTAACAAAATATCGATGATTAAAATATAACCGATGAGTGAATGGGCTGCACACATCAAAATGAGTCAACTCAAGTGGCTTCTTCACTCGATAAGTTGTTTCCTTTGGAAAGCTAGTTCTGGATTGCTTGCTAGTGACACACCATTTACATTATTGATCAATATATGGTAAGCCATAAATAATCTTCTCACACAAAAGAAAAAAAGAGTCCCCCAAAATTGAGATGGCCAAACCTCAAATGCAAAAACCATGAAGGATCGTCCACTCATGCCTTCAAACATCAAGTCATCTCATTTTTTATATTGAGAGTGAACATCCTGTTCATTCACATCATCACATTTGCAATCAATTTATTATTATTATGTTTTCTTAGCACAAGGCTCATATATTTTATGTAGACAGTAAAGCCTTCCTACAAAACCTATCACAAACACAAGATATTGCTTGACATTTTTTGTACCAAAGAAAAACTAGTAATAAAGTGATGTGTACCATTTTTCAAGCAAATCCGAATCGTACCTTTGCCTTCAATAGGAATTTTGACATTATCGCCGAATGAGACTTTCTTCTTGATTGTGTTATCCGATTTGGCAAACATCTCCTTTCGCTTGTGCATATGGTTGCTTGCATGAGTGTCCAAGTACCACGTATCACTTTGTTTACTTTAATCTTCTTTGAAGATAACTTGGTCAGCATCATTCACCACATCTTCCTTTTTGTCTGCTCCGCTTATTTCTTTGCTCCAACAATCTAAAATATAATGTTCAAGTTCACTGCATTGATAATATCAAATTTTAGATTTATCATGCCATTGGCCGCTCAAGTTCTTTCCTCTTCCATGAAAACTTCTTTGATTTTGATTTCTATTGTCATTGCGAGCAATATCTCCCCGTTTCATCCACATTCTCTACCTAGAAAAGGTCCTTGGCTTCGACTATGATCTTGATTCGTCCCATTGAGTTTGCACAAGACTTATACTTTGCTCCTTCTCATCTTAGATAGTCAACTAAGTTTGGAGTACTTCATCCATTGACTCATCTAAGTTTGGAGTACTTCCTCTACCGACTCATGCTTGTTTCATCTGAGTCTTTCTTCATAGGGCTTGCAAAGAACCTAGAAGCTCATCAATCATCATGGCATCTAGAGCTTTGGACTCTCTGATTGCGAGTCCAATGTGGTTATACTTCTTGTCTAAGGACCAAAGTATTGTCTCAACAACTTGACATCTTCACTATCTCGTTTCAACTGGTTGATAAACACCAAAACTCTTGTGAAATAATCGACAATTGATTCATATTTTTTTTTCTTATGGATTACCTTGAATTCTCCTCTTAAAATTTGGTGAATTTTCTTCAATTTTTGTACTCCTTGGTGTGTGTTGTGAAAGGAAGGATATCTCCTGCCTACTTAGAAGTGGCGGTGTTCGAAACCTTCTTGGACATAGAATCATCTAAAGCTTGATAGATGATTGACAAAGAATATTTAATCGAACCTTTGCTAGGACATTCCTTTGATTTTGACTCAAGATGGCTTTGCCATCTGGTTCATGATAGACGGAGTTGACAATTTCTCGTACACCATAGGCACTAGGTAAGGCTTTCATTCTAATAAGCC
Organism: Psidium guajava; assembly: GCA_016432845.1. Lineage (NCBI taxonomy): Eukaryota > Viridiplantae > Streptophyta > Magnoliopsida > Myrtales > Myrtaceae > Psidium > Psidium guajava. Next base: position 28,848,150 of record CM028232.1, on the reverse strand, counting down.
AGTTACCATAATTTTCTTTGGTTAGACAAGGGTATTGAAGAGGAAGTTAAGTTTTTGCTAAAGCCATGATCTTGAACTGTAAGCTCCGCTCCCAATTTGATGAGGATAATTTGAAGGTGAAACACTCACAAATTGCACAACTCAAGAGAGAAGGAGACGAATAGATTTTTTTTATACTTCTTTTTTCACCTCAATTCACCGATAACAAAATGATAACAAGACTTGCTTTTATATAAGCTTATTACATGACTCTTCATATTATTCTCAAATAACTTATAAATGTATCTGGCATTCCAATGAGAAGGGTTCCTAGAAACACAAACAGTCACAATGTATTTAAAGAACATTAACTAGATATCGGAATATGAACAAACTCTTAAAAATTACACTACAATAAACTCTTAATTCTTGAACTAGTCTTGGAAGTCGAACATACATCAACCTCAACATCGATTTTGGAATATCAACATCGAGGTAACAATTGACAACTTCAACCTTGAATCGACGACTTCTCTGCCTAATCAGCAACTCTCAAATTGGATTTGGTTTAGTTTCTAAAAAGAAACCTCACCTGGAGTGAAACATATCGCTTCGTGGGCCCGTTCAACTAGGTCTTTAGACCTCTAATGCCAGAAGTGATTATCCGCGGGCGGAAAAACCGCGGGCCTGTTCTCAGTTGGAGACTGAGTTGTCCGTCAACCTGGTCGGCGGAGAGATTCTCTTGGCGACTAATTGAAGGTTAGACCAGATTAGAAGACACCATCGGGCATTGGACTACTTCAAAAGTTAAAATCAAGAGTACGCTTTCCTGAATTGGGATGTCCCCATGCATGTGTCTCGCGTTCCACGCCGTCATTGATTCTGACTTTCCTGCTCGTGTCTACATGTTATTCTTTGGCCCATCAATTTATATTCTTGGGTTAATCGGCGTGGCGATCACGTGTACAATCTGTTATTTTGGTGAATAGATTCATTGCATGAGCGGATAAGACTTTTCATTTCTCATCTTTTTTTTTATGTAAGAAATACTTGCTTATTGATGGGAATTTATCTGAGACTGAATATCAAGCAATTACAAAGAAGACAAAATTGATGACACACGAGATTACTCAGATTCACCCCATAATAGGACTACGTCCTGCAAAGGGATTTTACTATATTTTTTCGCTCGTTCCAATGATTTCTCATACGAGTACAATATATATGACTTAAAAATAATGGGCCAAAACCCTAGTCTATCCGAAAACCTTTTATCCCATAACAAATGGGCCTACTTAAACAAAAACCTAAACCCGATATTTCGAGGGCGCTGCCTCCAAGCCCCTGCATTCCATGCGTATGGATCCCATGTTATCGGTTCATAATTCGATTTCCTTAAGCTCGCATGGGCATACCCGATGTAAGAAACAAAAGTCCCCAAAGTATTCACCAACTCCAATACTTATGGTGTGCCTATATTAATTTTGCGATTTTCGCGGTTTACTTCCAAATAATTTATACCTGAGGAAAGATTTTTTGGCACTAACATCTAATAAATAATTTGGATTGAATGGGACAAACGACAATTTGAGAGGGGAGAAAGTTGGGATGACCTCTGGAATTCCAATTCTCCTTGTGAGAGCATTTCTTGTCAATGAAGGTAATGACACCAATAATGCTTAAATTTTTGCTCATTGTTCAATGTAGTTTTTAGACGATTTTTTTGCTCAATGTTGTCTACTAGTCCAATCTGATCCTTTCATCAAAATTATTGACAAAATTTTCTGAAAGTGGACAGAAAATTTCGTTAGTTTCTGACTTATCATTATTTTTGTACAATTATAGGCTCATACTTTGTTTTAGGTGTTGGTTCTAAGGTCTACCTAAGTTCTATCTGTATTATTAATTAAGCGATTTCAGTGAATCATCATCTTTAATAATCCCCATTTGCTACTACAATCCACTAATCACTGCTCATACTTAGATACATGAAAAATATGTTAACAAAGTAAAAATCTCATTCTCAACAATGAACGTCATTCAATGCCATAGGATCGAGCGAACACATAAAGCCAAAAAAAAACACAAAGACTTGTTCCATGTTCTAAGAACTTACTAATCAGAACTGATTCTCCGATTTTTGGAATCTAGAACCTATCTTATATACTCTGGAACCTATAAGCTGACCTATTCCCACCAGTCCCAATCCGATTTGGTTTTATAGAAACATATTACCACGTGTAGTGTGATGTCTTGTTGAGGGATTGTGTTGAAAAATTCTAATCCAAGATGAGAGTCATCAAGGTTTTATCTAGACGAGTGTTTGATGAGTCTCACCATATCCAAGTGAAGTCTGTTAGAGAGATAGAAACAAGACATAAATAGTACAAAGAAAAAATTAAACAAACAAATAAAGAATTTGTTTGGTTCAGCATTTGGAATGGGCTTTGGGACACTGAAGTCCCTGGACCAAATGTAAATAGCGTTTGGTTCATTTTTTGCTCAACTCTAGGGAAATACAATAGCATTTTCAAAGCCTAAAGGCCTTTAGCCCAAAGTAACACCGGAGGTACTTTGAAAGCTTGCATTTTCAGAATGCAAATATAATTTTTTATTTTTTATTTTCTTCTTTCTTTCTTATTTCTTTTCTCCTTCTTCCTCCTACTTCCTCCTTCCCCCACCTACTTCTCCTTCCTCCATAGATTGCAGACCTTAGTGCCAGCAGCCGATCTATAATCAATTATGACATGTAGGCTAGCGACCACGAGGCTTGGCGACATGAGCCTTGACCTCGTGGATCTGGCTTGGCCTCACTCAAGGCTGGCGAGACGAGCCTCAAAGTCATGGACCTCGAGTTAGGCTGAGCTTCGCCGCATCTAGCTCGGCCTGAGCTCGCCGACCTCCGGCACGCTCAAGGCGAGGCTAAGCCTAGCCTGTGGTTGGTGACCAACTAAGAAGAAATTAAATAAGGAAGGAAAAAAAGAGAAAAAATTTAAAGAAAGAAAATAAAAATAAAAAAATTAATTATTTACAAAGGATTTTTTTTACTAAATGGCATTTATGTCAAAGTACTTTCCAATGTATTTTTAAAATATACTTTATCAAAAACTATTTGTATTTTGAAAATCCCCTTTAGCCCAATAGTATTTGTAATTTTTTTAAGGACATTTTTCCAAGGCTGAGTGAGACAGACTCAAAGTTGAAGTTTGACATTGAGCCCGGAAAAAAAAAATGACGAGGCAGAAATTTAACGGACCCATCAATAAATTTGATTAAATTTTAGTGGAATGATGACGTCAAACAAAACTTAAGAAGTTCATAGAGAACGCTTTTTCCTTTTTTGGGTTGATTTGATGTTGGCAGGTCCCTTGCATTTGCATGGTTGTTTCTCTTTTTCCATGGAATGATGCTTTATCGGTGGCTTTTTGAAAGAAACTTGCCGTGGATGCACTAGTCGTCGAGCCCTTTATCGAAAGAGGATTATTGATATGGATCTCGAAGATATTTTCTTTAAAGGAAGTTATTAATTTGATAATTTAACAGTTGTATCATCACACGATCTTTTAATTAATGAGTACTTTATGCAAAATATGCATTGATGATATATGAGTTTATAGTTGAAATTATATTCAGAGAAGTTTTGCCTTTCTTTAAACTGTAAAGATGAAGAGAAAATTATCAAAAAAAAAAGTTTTAAATTTATTATATTTATATCAATTCAACTCTAAATATTTAGATTTTGTTAATTTTATCCTAAACATTCTTCATATTCTGCCAATTGAAATTATGCAGTCAATTTTAGAAGAAAATCACTCATGCGAAAGCCGGTTCACGTGAATGACCTACAGAATCCATCACCCTCGAATGTTACTCGACATAACTTTTAATTTACAAGTACTCGTCGTGCGTGAATGCGAGGAAGGACAGCGTGATCGATATAAGCAGTTTGCCGAGGTCTGATCCGTAGACTAGACAATAATGTGTCGACTTCTCCTCCGACGTTGACCTAGTCGCCTCTAAATCCATCTTTAGATGGCGATCGAGGAAAGCAATATAGCCCTCGCTACAGACAACCACAGTACCTGTAACTTTGTTGAATAAAAAATGTGAAAGCTGCCTCACGCGGGACGAACTACTTTTTCTCTCTTGTCCGTCCGCGGTTGAAAATTAGATTCATAGTCCTTTGCCCTATTTAAGGATCCATTTGCCTAATAGTTGAATGGAAAGAACACAACCCCACTCGCTGCTGAAAACAAAAGAGACACAGAGGGAAAGAGATGGCAATGGCACTATTCCTACTTCCTTTCATGCTCAGCCATTCCACCATCAAAGCTGCTGAACCAACTTACCCCGTGAGAGGACTTTACTGCTCCCACTCAAGCACCTTCGCTCGCAACAGCCCCTACCTGGCCAACCTCAAACGTGTTCTGGGTGATCTCGCCTATCATGCCGACCAAGAGGCCTTCTTCGCTGCAGAGGGAACGAGCTCGAGCGAGGCCGTCTACGGCAGCTTTATCTGCATAGGCGACGTCTCCAGTGAAGAGTGCATGGAATGCGTCGAGAGGGCGAGGCACGAGATAACCCGCGTATGCGGGATGACCAAAGTCTCCATCGTGTGGTACGATCAGTGCATGTTGCGCTACTCCAACACGGATTTTAACAGGACGGTGGAGAAGGAGCCTCGGTTCTACAAATACGATGAAGGGAACATAGAAGAGCCGCATAAATTCATGGAGCTACTGAACAGCACGATGGGTTATGCATTAAGGAAGGCCACTCAGCATCCTCGTAGGAGATATGGCTATCGCGAGAAGAACCTGTATACATTCGCACAGTGTGCGCCTTATCTTCCCGCAGATGATTGTCTGGAGTGCCTTCGCAACGCGACTTCGAGCCTCTTAAGCCTCCAAACGGCGATCACCGGGGGAAGAGTGTTGCTTCCGAGTTGCTTTGTCAGGTTCAACATTCACTCCTCCCGCAGGAGGAGAGTGTTGCTTCCGGGCACCTCAAAAGGTAAGGTAGAGCCTCACAGTTGATTTTTCAGGAGTTCATCACCATACTTGTTACTTCTTCTAAGATTACAAAAGATAATGTCTTGTATGCTTAGGCTGTGTCGTTGCGTTTCGAGATGATTAAAGTTTTTCAGCTAGAAAAATATTTTCTTTTTATTTTTTTTTTCCGATTTGTCTACAATTGAAGTCTCTACATATTCGATTACTCACAGCTCCTTTCAGTAAAGCACAGTCAATTTAACTGTCGAACACAGCTTTCAAATCGAGTTGGGACATAACTCGTTCTTATGCATGTGCTGGAAGATGAAATTTTTCTGACTAGAAGGAGCCATACCATCATGTCTGTCAATGAGACTATTAACTCCGAATACAAATGCAGGGAATGTGCACCTTTCATTGATAAAACTTGCTGCAATCCTCGCCACAACTGTAGGATTGACACTGCTTTTTCACAGAATAGTGAGGCATTTGTTAAGAGGAAGAAGAAGAAGAAGAGTTCTAAGGAGCAACAGTGAAAGTGGCATCAAACAAGATTGGACTGGTAACTCAATGAAACAATGCTATTGCATGCATACGATTTAATTGAATCCGCTTCTCTAGAGACTAATATATCTGCACTATTTAACGTCCAGTGAGGAGGCAAATTTCTGAACTCCAATCCCTGCAATTTCATCTGCAAACGATAGAAGACGCCACAAATAATTTCTCAGACGACAACAAGCTAGGGGAAGGTGGATTTGGTCCGGTTTACAAGGTAATTAAATTGTTCAATCAGATCATTGACCTTTGAGCTATCAAGAAGCTGATACTTGCCAATTTTCAGTGTCATACTGTGGTTCACAATGAAGCCTCTAGAAGCTCCATACCATCTTTCTCGTCCACATTAGTTAAACTGGAAAAACTCCAAGATTACGCAACCGGTCTCCTATTTCGATGCCCTTTTAGTCGCATATTAGTAAAATATTGGGAGTATAAATGAGTGAATGAACAATAAGATGCGTTGGTTTTCAGAAAATTTTAATTTGTATCTCTGTTATCAGGGTACACTGCCTGGTGGTCAAGAAATTGCAGCAAAGAGGCTATCTAGGAGCTCTGGACAAGGAGTCGAGGAATTCAAGACCGAGGTTGAACTAGTAGCCAAGCTTCAACACAGAAACCTAGTGAGGCTACTGGGATTCGCCATGGAAAGAGATGAAACAATACTAGTCTATGAAAACATGCCGAACAGGAGCCTCGATCGCTTGTTATTTGGTTTGTCTCTCTTTTATCTCGTTTTTCACTAAGTTAATACGCCAGCATTTCTGTCTAAATTATTTTCTTCCCTCAGAGAAAAGGAGAAGCAAATATAATTCTGGCTAAATGAAGGCAAAACAGAGATTTTATTGATAGCAGGACGATGGGATAGAAACCACATGCTGTTGTTATTCTGCTTAGATATTTCTATCATTTCGTTTCGACATACAACTTCAAACATCAAACATTTGTGAAGAAGTAGATGTGGAAGGAAACGAATCATGAACGGAACACTGATCCAAAATTTGATGACAACAACTCTACACGATAATCTGGGCATCAGCATTGTGCGAGTACGAGTTGATGCAGCTTACAGGTTATTTTTCTGATGTATATAGATCCGGAGCTCAGTGGACAGCTGGATTGGTCGGCACGTTACAGGGTCATGGTTGGGGTGGCACGCGGATTGCTATACCTTCATGAAGATTCTAGGCTTCGAATTATTCACCGTGATCTTAAAGCCAGCAATATTCTGCTAGATGCTGACATGAACCCAAAAATCTCAGATTTTGGTTTGGCGCGGATCTTCGGTACTAATCAAACTCAAGGAAGCACAAATAGAATCGTCGGCACATGGTAAGTTCAACATCTGTTTATCTGACTTGTTGTAAATGAACAGTATGCCATTAGCACTGAACTTGGGGCATTTTCATGACAAGCAAAAAGTACAGACTCGCCCTAATTTGTTTCGAGTATTTTATGTCCGTAGCGAGACTTTCTAGGTTATCCTCTCATTTCTATGTTTGTTCTCCAAGCAGTGGCTACATGTCTCCTGAGTACGTGACGTTTGGACACTTCTCCGTAAAATCTGACGTCTTCAGCTACGGTGTGTTAATGCTGGAGATTATAACTGGCAAAAAGACCAGCCACTTCTTCTCATTGGACTCTGATGAGGGCCTGCTAGACTATGTGAGTATCTTAATACCGAGCATCTTTTTTTGGCTAACATCACTTTTAATAGAAATACAACAGTAATTTGAACAACATTAACTGATGTTAACTGAATTTCTAGGTTTGGAAGCACTGGACCAACAGAACGCCATCGGAAGTGGTGGAACCAGCTTTAGGTAATGCTTACTCCATGGACGAAGTGATCAGATGCATGCATATCGGCTTGCTCTGCGTGCAAGACAACATGGAAGACCGACCTACCATGGATGCGGTTATTCTCATGTTAAACAGCGACTCTGCTAGCTTCCCAGTTCCTCAAAGACCTTCATCCTTCTTCTCAAGTAAGAAGCACAAATCGGCACCTCTTGCTCTGAACTCAGATCAATCTACCAGCATAGTTGACCAATCTAACGGCAAGATGACGCCGTCGTGGTTTGCGAGTGACAGTGGTTCTGCTGATCCAGGTTCCCGTAGCCAAGGTTTTGAGTTTAGCGTTAGATCAATTCGCTGTATAGGTTATACCATATAAATCGCGTGTACAACTTTATAGCTGGATGAGGAAAGATATGCCTTCATTGCCTGGATTCTGGCTCAATTTTTCCTAGAAGGAGAGTAACAGAATGGCACAGGTATGAACAATTCCGTTTGCTTAAAAGAGTTTGGCACTGCCTATCCTGGTGTCTGATTCTTATGTGGAGGGTATTAGCGGTGTGTTTTTCGACCGACTGGACAAGCAAAAATCTCAAAGGAAATTGAAGAATTGATGAGAACTAAAATTCGGTCGGTTGAAGCGAAACAACCTCTTGATCAATACGCATTACCTTTGGCTATGACTAATGATGGATTTTGGCGATTTGGGGTCGTTTAGTTGGACTTTTTAATTTTTATTTTATTTACTTCCAATGGCGCTTTTGTAATTTGGAATTGCTGTTTAGGGTTCTAGTAATGTTAGGATTAACATCTTATATAAAAGGTGTTTATTCACATTTGAGGGGACCTGAATATTGATATTAAATTTTGAGATATCCTTTCAAGCTTTGCATACTATCGTTTCTTATTACGCTTTGCACGGCGTCAGATTCATTTCTTCTTTGTTGCATATTAGCATAGTAGAGACCACGCAAATTAGAAGTCACACAAACTTTAAGTCTCACTCTTTTTAGGATTCTCGACAGCCACCAAATATTAAAATGAACACGTCTTCAATCAGTGTGACTTGCGTTCGCTAAGAAAGCATCACAAGATTCCACTTACAACAGAGATCACAATCACCTACTCGACACTCTCGAAGCACTCGAAGTTTTCCTAGCCCCAACGAAGCCTGATAATCTCACACACTACTTAGCCCTCAAAATTCCTGGCAATACAATCTCGCAAATGAATTCACAAATATTATCGCATGGATGAATTCGGATTGTTTCATAGTCTAATTCACGAAGAAGTAGCATCTCGGGTACTGTTTACAAATATATGTAGAAAAGAATTTGATTTAAAATAGAGATTTTTTTTTTTTAGGAAACTTACTCAAACTTGGAAACATATTCAAATCAGTAGACTACTGGGATTGGGTTTTCTTTGTAAGCTCAAACTCAAGGCATATTTTAACAAATAGCGATTTACAAGACTCCAAAACCTAACTTTCAACATTCTTCTAAACCGAATTTCCCTATGCCTCTCTTCTACAAAGGAAGAGGAAAAGAGAAGGGCAAACTTGAAAACAGTCTGACTGAACCAGGTAGATATCCTTCTTTAAGTCACATTAGAGGAATGCAATCTTTACATCTAACTGCTTTTTATGTAGATTCCAACAACAACAATACTCAATACTAGCTTAATGGTAGCCAACTTCATAATTTGAGAGAAAGTCCTTGTGTAGTCAATTACTTTCTTTTGTTGAACGCCTTTCACTACTAATCTTGCTTTGCACTTCTTGCTACCATCAGTTTCTTCTTAATTTGAACCTGTACATCCACTAACTCTGCAATAATTTTTCATTTGATACCAAGTTAACACCCAAGTTTACTTCTTCTCGACTTAATCCAACCCTTCATGCTTCGCCTACTCCCGCTTAACAGAATCTCTAACTTGCATTACTTTTCAAAAAAATTTCTGGTTCGCAAGCCTTGGTCTTTATAAACCAGACGCTTCCGGATGGCTGATTAGTGAGGCGGCAGAGTTGATCCACTTCGATGTCCAGCTCCTACCAAGAACAGCAAATGCTGAGAAATAGGTTTGGAACAATAGACTCTGATCTAGAAACTTCGAGTTAAGTACACCACAAGTGCCATAACTTTTGTACGGTGCTCACTTGAATGCTATAGCTTTTTTTTTCGCTTACTTGAGTGCCACATCGAAGGAAAATCATTCACTTGAGTGCCACTTCTGGCGAAAATTGTTCACTTGAGTGCAATTTTCAACAAATCTTCCCACATGGACTTATTATTATTATTTTATTTATTTTTAATGACACATGGGTTTTCTTATAATTTTTAAATATTTTCTGGCATTTTTTTATTTATTTTGATATTTTCATTTTTTAATTTTTGTGGTCTTTTTCCCCTTGGCCAATGAGGGTCACTAGCGACCCTCGCCAACCACCACTAGGCAGCCCAAGGGCCTAGGCCGCGACAACCGTCTCGACCTCAACCACCAAGTGCAAGGGTGCGAAGTCTCTTGCTAGTCTGGGTGATAGCCATCGCGACCCCGCCAACTATTAGCAACAAGGCCCTCGCCTAGACCTTGTGGCCACCGGGCCGGAAATACTTCACATCCATACATCCTTGTCCAAATCTCCACCCCTGAAATCCCTCAGCAGATTTCCTTGGTAGCCCTTGTAGACACAGGCGCTACTGTCTCCCTCCTTGACACCAAAATACTTCCCCCATCATGCTGGAAACCCCATGTTACCAGTTTTACTTCTGCCTCAGGAGATGTGTTTTCCTCCTACTATAAAAGTCGGCCCATAACCATCGACATCATGCCAGGATGTCAGGTCACCACTCCAATACTGGGAAGCAGTGCACCAGATCGAGATTTAATCCTTGGATGGGATATCCTTGCAAAACTGAAGGTTAGGATTCTTCCCCGAGGAATTAAATTCAAAACCCAGGTAAAAGAGTTCACAGACAAGCAAAGGCTTTTTTCGATAATAGCCCCCCAGTTGCTTGACCCCATCACCCAAAACCTCAAAGAACTCTGTGCAGATGACCATGGCCATTTCATGACCAAACACCCCTCTCCACTCTGGAAAAACCCTGATTTCTTTGTCCAGCTCCCTTTCAGGTCAGACAAAGAAACAAACCCTACCAAAGCCACTCATTCGGGTATGAACCCTGAACAACTCCGCCTTGCAGAAGCTGAATGTGAAAGTCTACTAGAACAAGGCCTCATTGAACCAGTTGACCCTTTGAAGTCTGAGTGGGCATGCGAAGCCTTTTATGTGAACAAAAAGGCTGAACAGCTTAGAGGAAAACTCCGATTGGTAGTCAACTATCAACCTCTGAATTCATTCCTTCGGGATGATAAATTTCCTCTACCACACAAGAACTCATGGTTCACTAGTCTGGTGAACGCCCGCATTTATTCCAAGTTTGACCTCAAATCTGGCTTTTGGCAACTTGGAATCCACCCTGAAGAAAGATACAAAACGGGATTCTGTATCCCAAATCATCATTATCAGTGGAAAGTCCTCCCTTTCGGACTGAAAACGGCACCTTCTGTTTTCCAGAAAGCCATGTGCAGAATCTTTCAGCCCATACTCAACCAAGCCCAAATCTATGTAGACGATATTCTCCCCTACAGCCCGGATGAAAAATCGCACTGTTCCCTTCTGGAACAATTCATCTCTTTGGTTCAAAAGTATGGCATTATGCTATCTGAAAAGAAGATGACGATAGCCCAGAAGGAAATCGAGTTCTTAGGAATGCAATTAGATGAACGGGCATATTGTCCAAAACCACATATTGCAGAGGAACTCTTGCGATTTCCAAAGAAGCTTTCCAGGAAAGAGACAGAAGTCTTCCTAGGCATTGTAAACTATCTCCGGGATTTTGTCCCTAAGATAGCGATCCACTTGAAACCCTTGCAGGTCATGCTAAAGAAAGAGCCTCCTCCTTGGGGCGAAAAGCAGACCAAGGCAGTTGAATATTTGAAGAACAGACTCCAGAACCTGCCACCTTTGACGATTCCTTCTGATGGCACAAGAATCCTCCAGACTGATGCCAGTGATACTTATTGGGCAGCGATTCTCATTGAAGAAAAGAACGGAGTCAGGAACATATGCGGATACAAAAGCGGAAGCTTTACGGAAGCCCAGAAACATTACCATTCGACGTTCAAGGAAATCCTCGCCGTAAAAAATGGAATTAAAAAGTTCGAGTTCCATCTTATCGGAGTTCATTTCAATATTGAGATGGATATGGCGTCATTTCCAAACATGATCAGGTTTAAACAACGTCAGATTCCCCATCCTCAACTTCTCAGATGGGCAGAATGGTTTTCCAAATATTCCTTCGAGGTAATACACCTTAAAGGGAAAAACAACGTGTTAGCTGATTTCCTGTCACGACCAAGGAAAATGGAAGCTTCACGTATGTTTGTGAAAAGAAGATTCATCGGTCCTCACAGGTATGAGACCCAGGATATCCAGAGAACTTGGGTAATTTTCCAATACCCACCTGAAGTTCGACACATCATCCAAGAAGGAAGATTCCAAGATCTTCATGGAATTCTCCAACAATACCACAGGGAAGTAGTAGATGGATATCAGGGACTTCTCCCTCAGATTGTCCCGGATTTTGATACAAGGTATCCTTTCATCAGACCTTTTCGATGGGATCCTCGTCTTCCATTCCCAGAAGACTTAAAATGGTTTTTCTGGTTGCTCATGCATTTCTACACTATAGCATTTGAGTTCCCAACAGAACTGCTATATCAGACAATCCGGAGATCCATGAGAAATGAATATGGTCATCCGAGCATGAAAATGTTCACACAGATGTTGCTATGGTTCCAGACTATCCAGTCATGGGATCGATTCATCACGACTCACAACCGGATAGGCAGGCCAGAACCAGAAAGGAACACAATTGTGTTATTCCATCGACCATGGACTTTCATCTCATCAGCTGGATATGGTGAAGTCTCAGATAAACCCCCTCGCGCGGGAATGTCTACATTCAGGCCACAGCAGAATCTCCAGACCTGCATTATTGTCAAGACACTGAACTCCAGGATCGCGACAAATCATTATGAATATCGAGATCTGCAGCACACTTTATGCCAAAGGAACGGACAAATTCCACCTCAGATATGGCCTATGGATCCAGCTATACCAGTACCTTGGGAACAACCTCCGCCTGTTCCGCCGGAAGATGCTCCCATGATTGACTCGCAGGACCCTTACGCTTTGGATTCCACATGGGACCAGTACGTCAATCCGACCCCACCAGATGTCGGATCCAGCTCCTCAGCTCCCCCTCCTCTCACTGCAGAACAACAGTATTGGTGGGACATATACCAAAGCAACAGGGACGGAAGTGAAAGCCACCCGACAGAAAAGACCCCAAGCCATGCCTCTGACACGACCCCAGAGGACGACTAGATGCTCTTGAGTCCTCTTTATCCTTTACCGCTTTCCAATAATCGACGGATACATCTGTCGTTTGTGTGTGGACTGATTCCTTCACTGTAGTGTCGGCAGTCTTGTTTGTTTTGTATTGAAACCTCCTCTATATAAGAAGAGGGTTGTGTTGTAAGAGGATCATCGAATTCTCTCCTTGTGAAATACATGATGTTTTCACTACCTCTCATGTTCTAATTTCTCTCCTCGCCTCTCTACTATGGCCTCTTAGTTGGTAAAGCATTATTGAATTATGAGCACTCTTCGAAGCATCCTGGTAGTATCCTCTGCACTCGCCGGCTTGCCCGGATCTTGTGCATGAGAAAGGGAACTCAAGAATATCATTTCTTAGCCAGAGAAATTTGATTTCCAGTCTCTGAGCACTAACAGGGAATCCCTTGACCCCATAGCCAGAAGGGCGTTTATTGGTCGGGATACCATACCTGTGCTAGAAACTCGAGATCTTATTTTCGAAAGCTTTGATTTGTTATCTCCTTTGAGTCTCCTGACCGATACAGGGACCCCCCCCCCCCCCCCCCCCCCCGTTATTGGTATCAGAGCAAGAGAAGCAGTTTCCTCATAATTCAATCGTGTTTTTCCTTCTTAAGCCTGAAGTAGGAGGCTTCTTTCCATACATGACTTCTACCGAAATCCCCTCTGAGCCAGTACACACGACAATCCCTCTTACCTTCCCACCTCCACCAGATCTGAAGCACTCTTCAGCCTCCAAGATAGATTACCTCTACGAGGTTACCTATCAAGAAGATGCCAAGATCTCATAAACCCACTTACCCATTATGAACCCATATGCTACCTTTGCCAAACCTCCTTCTTTTTCCCCAATCCGCAGTATAAAAGAACTCATCAGATCCTCCCCAAAGGCAGTAAAGGAATATGTGCAGTCTTCAAAGTTCGATCAACACCCGATTATGGCCTCACTGAACGAACAGTTTATAACCCTTTCGATACCCCCAGAATTCCCTGGTCAGTGGATTCGACAAGGGTATTCCCATCTCCACTTCGGAGCTATAAGGGTTGCTCTCTCCTTTCATGGAAGAAAAGGCCTTCCCGTTGTTGCCCGAGTTGCCTTGTTGGACACACGCTTTCTACAGTACCAACATGCTTGTATTGGTACCATCCAAACCACTTTGAATGCCGGAACAGTCTTTGTGACACTATTCCCAAACTTTAACATGGCTCTGGCCGATCCCAGTCTCCTTTCTGCATTAAAAATTCAGATCCAGATCACTGGAGCTGAACAGACCCCCGGATCGATAGCCGCTACGTTACACTATCAAATGGTGTACCGCATCCAAAATCATGCCATTGATTTGAATCTTCCAGGTACGGAAGATGCGCTGGTCATAAATGTTGCAAATGATCAGACCTCGTGCGTCTTTGTTCCTAAACAGATTCCGCGAGAAAAGCTCCTTCAGCTTTTACCAGACACATGGGTGACCAATTATGAAAAGATTCATCACCAGCCTCCACCCATCCAGTCTTCAGACCCGGTTTACACCAGGAAAAAAGAAGGGGAAGTCTCCATTACTTTCCCAAAAGAAAACCCAGAATCTGAACCTCCTCGTCTTCCAACCCTTACACCCAGACTCCCCACCATATTGTGCTTCACACCTTGCCCAACTGAAGCTGAGATACCGGAAGACCCAGATCCTAAGGGTAATGTCCAATCTTTTGACGCCCAAGGACGTCCGATCTATGCCTTCAGGGATGCATCAGGACATTGTTATTGGGACCCTTTTTGCTTGTGTGATTCATGCACAAAACCTCCTCCAGATCTACCAACCCAGAAGCGTTGTAAAGATCCACTCTATCAGAGGTTCCAAGATGGTGACAGCACCATAGGACCTCTCGGAGAAGACGGAGGAAGATACCAGTACATGGTAAAATATGGCCAACCCAAACCAGTCACTTCACCTTTTTACAAACCCATCCTTAAGTGGATACAGAAACACCCAGACAGCCCAGAAGCCAAACTTCGGTTACCTAAACCACCTGTCCAAAACCCTCCCACTGAATCCGTCCGAATGTTCAATCCTAAAGACTTTCCACCTCTCCCTACTATCCGACAGCCTCAACCCCAAACCTTTCCACCACCTGAACCTTTCAATGATTTGGAAGGAAAGTTCCATCATACTCCGAAAATTCCGATGAAGGACATAGTTCTTCCTTCTGGACAAAAAGCCGGAACAGATCCAGTTGAGACCACTTTGAACTGGCAAACTGAGAATGCCTTGGCCCAGAATGTGGTCCTCAATGAGGTGCGAACAGATGTTGGTCTGTTAAAAAAGATGATTGAAAGTTTCCAGAACCGCTTGTTACTCCTCGAACAAGGAAGGGTACCGCACCACTATCTGGAAGATCAGACCCCAGAGATTGTCAAACTCCGAAACCAAATTCGGATGCTGCAACAGCAACTTGGTGCTGGAGCAAGACCACAACCATCAGCACCACCTCTGGAGACAAGGACTGAAGCAAATTTGTTTAGTCCAACCTTTCCTTACAGAAGCGTGATGACGCCTCAAACTCTTCCTCAGCTCACTCCTAGTGAATTGCAATTGTTCCCTCCCTCGAATTCCCTCCGGTTGAAACGATTCATGGAAGAACAACTTAAAAAGGAAGCTGAGAAAAACAAAGGAAAGGAGAAAGACAGTTCATCCCAAACCAGCCCGGATGAGAAACCATCAATCCAGATGATCTCAAACCCGATAGAAGGATTTCTTCGCCAACAAGCAAAGGAGATGATTCCTTCTACGACCCAGATGGTATTCCAAACTTCTGTACTATCAGATTCAGAATCCGATACCTCGGATTATGCCTCTAGCGAAGAAGAAGATCTTCCCAAACACTCACCAGCCATTTTTATGGCAGATCCGGTAACAGACCCAGTTACCGACCCAGTCGATGAACCAACCCCAGTTGAAAATCCAAACCCTTCCAATTACACCAAATACTTCACCTTGGAAGATATACCAGTCTTCAAATGGCCTGACCGAATACAGGAGTTTCATTCGTGGCTTTTGGCCCGAGAACTCCAGGACCATGACACTTACGCTTCACTCCTTGATTTCACAACCCGATTCACGGGATCTCTCAAGCGTTGGTGGTCCTTACTTGGGGAACAAGACCAAATCACCTTCCTCTCGACTACCTTTGAAAATGCCCTTTCAATAATCCATACCTACTTTGCTGGACGAGTCCAGAATCTTACAGATTTGAAGAGGAAAGAGTATTTCGAGCGCAGATGCTGCTCGTTGGAAAAACGAGATCTTGATAGGCATTTCAAGATCATGATGAAACTGTTCTATGAGATTGGTGCAGACAATAATCTCAAAACAGTTTATATGGCATCCATCCCCAAAGAATTGGCAGACACGGTAGAAAAATCACTGCATGCGGCCCAAAGATCAGTCACAAACTCCACCCTTGGAGAATTGCAGCAGGCTATTCATTTAGCCATTGAAGATCTTTGCCATAGACGAGAACTTTTTCGGAAGTACATGGCTGAAAACAGAAAGATCTCTCAAGCTTGTGATCGTTCCCACTGGAAGATCAAGTGTCCGCGTGACTGTAATGGAATCGACTGTACCACGTCTAAGAAAACTAGACATTTCAGAAAAGGCCGATATTCCCGAAGCCATGCGACAGAAAGGCCGAAGAAGAAGAAGTGGAAATATCTACGAAGGAAATATCATAAGTCGACTTCAAAACAGACCAAATCAGACAAGTGTTTTGTCTGCAACAAGAAGGGCCATTATGCAAAGAATTGTCCCAAAGCACCAAAGGGACAACGGATGGTCAGACAGCTCGAGAAAGTTGCAGGGCTTTCCCTTGAAGAAGACGATATTGAGTCACTCTTCTCCTACGACGAAGAGCCGGAACCAGAAACAGTTTTTGCACTCCAAGCAGAGCTCACGGATTCAGATACGGATACCTCGGATTCCGTATATATGTTTTATCCCACCTATCGAATTGAGGAAGACTCCTCAAAAAACCCACATCCATACATCCTTGTCCAAATCTCCACCCCTGAAATCCCTCAGCAGATTTCCTTGGTAGCCCTTGTAGACACAGGCGCTACTGTCTCCCTCCTTGACACCAAAATACTTCCCCCATCATGCTGGAAACCCCATGTTACCAGTTTTACTTCTGCCTCAGGAGATGTGTTTTCCTCCTACTATAAAAGTCGGCCCATAACCATCGACATCATGCCAGGATGTCAGGTCACCACTCCAATACTGGGAAGCAGTGCACCAGATCGAGATTTAATCCTTGGATGGGATATCCTTGCAAAACTGAAGGTTAGGATTCTTCCCCGAGGAATTAAATTCAAAACCCAGGTAAAAGAGTTCACAGACAAGCAAAGGCTTTTTTCGATAATAGCCCCCCAGTTGCTTGACCCCATCACCCAAAACCTCAAAGAACTCTGTGCAGATGACCATGGCCATTTCATGACCAAACACCCCTCTCCACTCTGGAAAAACCCTGATTTCTTTGTCCAGCTCCCTTTCAGGTCAGACAAAGAAACAAACCCTACCAAAGCCACTCATTCGGGTATGAACCCTGAACAACTCCGCCTTGCAGAAGCTGAATGTGAAAGTCTACTAGAACAAGGCCTCATTGAACCAGTTGACCCTTTGAAGTCTGAGTGGGCATGCGAAGCCTTTTATGTGAACAAAAAGGCTGAACAGCTTAGAGGAAAACTCCGATTGGTAGTCAACTATCAACCTCTGAATTCATTCCTTCGGGATGATAAATTTCCTCTACCACACAAGAACTCATGGTTCACTAGTCTGGTGAACGCCCGCATTTATTCCAAGTTTGACCTCAAATCTGGCTTTTGGCAACTTGGAATCCACCCTGAAGAAAGATACAAAACGGGATTCTGTATCCCAAATCATCATTATCAGTGGAAAGTCCTCCCTTTCGGACTGAAAACGGCACCTTCTGTTTTCCAGAAAGCCATGTGCAGAATCTTTCAGCCCATACTCAACCAAGCCCAAATCTATGTAGACGATATTCTCCCCTACAGCCCGGATGAAAAATCGCACTGTTCCCTTCTGGAACAATTCATCTCTTTGGTTCAAAAGTATGGCATTATGCTATCTGAAAAGAAGATGACGATAGCCCAGAAGGAAATCGAGTTCTTAGGAATGCAATTAGATGAACGGGCATATTGTCCAAAACCACATATTGCAGAGGAACTCTTGCGATTTCCAAAGAAGCTTTCCAGGAAAGAGACAGAAGTCTTCCTAGGCATTGTAAACTATCTCCGGGATTTTGTCCCTAAGATAGCGATCCACTTGAAACCCTTGCAGGTCATGCTAAAGAAAGAGCCTCCTCCTTGGGGCGAAAAGCAGACCAAGGCAGTTGAATATTTGAAGAACAGACTCCAGAACCTGCCACCTTTGACGATTCCTTCTGATGGCACAAGAATCCTCCAGACTGATGCCAGTGATACTTATTGGGCAGCGATTCTCATTGAAGAAAAGAACGGAGTCAGGAACATATGCGGATACAAAAGCGGAAGCTTTACGGAAGCCCAGAAACATTACCATTCGACGTTCAAGGAAATCCTCGCCGTAAAAAATGGAATTAAAAAGTTCGAGTTCCATCTTATCGGAGTTCATTTCAATATTGAGATGGATATGGCGTCATTTCCAAACATGATCAGGTTTAAACAACGTCAGATTCCCCATCCTCAACTTCTCAGATGGGCAGAATGGTTTTCCAAATATTCCTTCGAGGTAATACACCTTAAAGGGAAAAACAACGTGTTAGCTGATTTCCTGTCACGACCAAGGAAAATGGAAGCTTCACGTATGTTTGTGAAAAGAAGATTCATCGGTCCTCACAGGTATGAGACCCAGGATATCCAGAGAACTTGGGTAATTTTCCAATACCCACCTGAAGTTCGACACATCATCCAAGAAGGAAGATTCCAAGATCTTCATGGAATTCTCCAACAATACCACAGGGAAGTAGTAGATGGATATCAGGGACTTCTCCCTCAGATTGTCCCGGATTTTGATACAAGGTATCCTTTCATCAGACCTTTTCGATGGGATCCTCGTCTTCCATTCCCAGAAGACTTAAAATGGTTTTTCTGGTTGCTCATGCATTTCTACACTATAGCATTTGAGTTCCCAACAGAACTGCTATATCAGACAATCCGGAGATCCATGAGAAATGAATATGGTCATCCGAGCATGAAAATGTTCACACAGATGTTGCTATGGTTCCAGACTATCCAGTCATGGGATCGATTCATCACGACTCACAACCGGATAGGCAGGCCAGAACCAGAAAGGAACACAATTGTGTTATTCCATCGACCATGGACTTTCATCTCATCAGCTGGATATGGTGAAGTCTCAGATGAACCCCCTCGCGCGGGAATGTCTACATTCAGGCCACAGTAGAATCTCCAGACCTGCATTATTGTCAAGACACTGAACTCCAGGATCGCGACAAATCATTATGAATATCGAGATCTGCAGCACACTTTATGCCAAAGGAACGGACAAATTCCACCTCAGATATGGCCTATGGATCCAGCTATACCAGTACCTTGGGAACAACCTCCGCCTGTTCCGCCGGAAGATGCTCCCATGATTGACTCGCAGGACCCTTACGCTTTGGATTCCACATGGGACCAGTACGTCAATCCGACCCCACCAGATGTCGGATCCAGCTCCTCAGCTCCCCCTCCTCTCACTGCAGAACAGCAGTATTGGTGGGACATATACCAAAGCAACAGGGACGGAAGTGAAAGCCACCCGACAGAAAAGACCCCAAGCCATGCCTCTGACACGACCCCAGAGGACGACTAGATGCTCTTGAGTCCTCTTTATCCTTTACCGCTTTCCAATAATCGACGGATACATCTGTCGTTTGTGTGTGGACTGATTCCTTCACTGTAGTGTCGGCAGTCTTGTTTGTTTTGTATTGAAACCTCCTCTATATAAGAAGAGGGTTGTGTTGTAAGAGGATCATCGAATTCTCTCCTTGTGAAATACATGATGTTTTCACTACCTCTCATGTTCTAATTTCTCTCCTCGCCTCTCTACTATGGCCTCTTAGTTGGTAAAGCATTATTGAATTATGAGCACTCTTCGAAGCATCCTGGTAGTATCCTCTGCACTCGCCGGCTTGCCCGGATCTTGTGCATGAGAAAGGGAACTCAAGAATATCATTTCTTAGCCAGAGAAATTTTGATTTCCAGTCTCTGAGCACTAACAGGGAATCCCTTGACCCCATAGCCAGAAGGGCGTTTATTGGTCGGGATACCATACCTGTGCTAGAAACTCGAGATCTTATTTTCGAAAGCTTTGATTTGTTATCTCCTTTGAGTCTCCTGACCGATACAGGGACCCCCCCCCCCCCCCCCGTTATTGGTATCAGAGCAAGAGAAGCAGTTTCCTCATAATTCAATCGTGTTTTTCCTTCTTAAGCCTGAAGTAGGAGGCTTCTTTCCATACATGACTTCTACCGAAATCCCCTCTGAGCCAGTACACACGACAATCCCTCTTACCTTCCCACCTCCACCAGATCTGAAGCACTCTTCAGCCTCCAAGATAGATTACCTCTACGAGGTTACCTATCAAGAAGATGCCAAGATCTCAGAAACCCACTTACCCATTATGAACCCATATGCTACCTTTGCCAAACCTCCTTCTTTTTCCCCAATCCGCAGTATAAAAGAACTCATCAGATCCTCCCCAAAGGCAGTAAAGGAATATGTGCAGTCTTCAAAGTTCGATCAACACCCGATTATGGCCTCACTGAACGAACAGTTTATAACCCTTTCAATACCCCCAGAATTCCCTGGTCAGTGGATTCGACATGGGTATTCCCATCTCCACTTCGGAGCTATAAGGGTTGCTCTCTCCTTTCATGGAAGAAAAGGCCTTCCCGTTGTTGCCCGAGTTGCCTTGTTGGACACACGCTTTCTGCAGTACCAACATGCTTGTATTGGTACCATCCAAACCACTTTGAATGCCGGAACAGTCTTTGTGACACTATTCCCAAACTTTAACATGGCTCTGGCCGATCCCAGTCTCCTTTCTGCATTAAAAATTCAGATCCAGATCACTGGAGCTGAACAGACCCCCGGATCGATAGCCGCTACGTTACACTATCAAATGGTGTACCGCATCCAAAATCATGCCATTAATTTGAATCTTCCAGGTACGGAAGATGCGCTGGTCATAAATGTTGCAAATGATCAGACCTCGTGCGTCTTTGTTCCTAAACAGATTCCGCGAGAAAAGCTCCTTCAGCTTTTACCAGACACATGGGTGACCAATTATGAAAAGATTCATCACCAGCCTCCACCCATCCAGTCTTCAGACCCGGTTTACACCAGGAAAAAAGAAGGGGAAGTCTCCATTACTTTCCCAAAAGAAAACCCAGAATCTGAACCTCCTCGTCTTCCAACCCTTACACCCAGACTCCCCACCATATTGTGCTTCACACCTTGCCCAACTGAAGCTGAGATACCGGAAGACCCAGATCCTAAGGGTAATGTCCAATCTTTTGACGCCCAAGGACGTCCGATCTATGCCTTCAGGGATGCATCAGGACATTGTTATTGGGACCCTTTTTGCTTGTGTGATTCATGCACAAAACCTCCTCCAGATCTACCAACCCAGAAGCGTTGTAAAGATCCACTCTATCAGAGGTTCCAAGATGGTGACAGCACCATAGGACCTCTCGGAGAAGACGGAGGAAGATACCAGTACATGGTAAAATATGGCCAACCCAAACCAGTCACTTCACCTTTTTACAAACCCATCCTTAAGTGGATACAGAAACACCCAGACAGCCCAGAAGCCAAACTTCGGTTACCTAAACCACCTGTCCAAAACCCTCCCACTGAATCCGTCCGAATGTTCAATCCTAAAGACTTTCCACCTCTCCCTACTATCCGACAGCCTCAACCCCAAACCTTTCCACCACCTGAACCTTTCAATGATTTGGAAGGAAAGTTCCATCATACTCCGAAAATTCCGATGAAGGACATAGTTCTTCCTTCTGGACAAAAAGCCGGAACAGATCCAGTTGAGACCACTTTTAACTGGCAAACTGAGAATGCCTTGGCCCAGAATGTGGTCCTCAATGAGGTGCGAACAGATGTTGGTCTGTTAAAAAAGATGATTGAAAGTTTCCAGAACCGCTTGTTACTCCTCGAACAAGGAAGGGTACCGCACCACTATCTGGAAGATCAGACCCCAGAGATTGTCAAACTCCGAAACCAAATTCGGATGCTGCAACAGCAACTTGGTGCTGGAGCAAGACCACAACCATCAGCACCACCTCTGGAGACAAGGACTGAAGCAAATTTGTTTAGTCCAACCTTTCCTTACAGAAGCGTGATGACGCCTCAAACTCTTCCTCAGCTCACTCCTAGTGAATTGCAATTGTTCCCTCCCTCGAATTCCCTCCGGTTGAAACGATTCATGGAAGAACAACTTAAAAAGGAAGCTGAGAAAAACAAAGGAAAGGAGAAAGACAGTTCATCCCAAACCAGCCCGGATGAGAAACCATCAATCCAGATGATCTCAAACCCGATAGAAGGATTTCTTCGCCAACAAGCAAAGGAGATGATTCCTTCTACGACCCAGATGGTATTCCAAACTTCTGTACTATCAGATTCAGAATCCGATACCTCGGATTATGCCTCTAGCGAAGAAGAAGATCTTCCCAAACACTCACCAGCCATTTTTATGGCAGATCCGGTAACAGACCCAGTTACCGACCCAGTCGATGAACCAACCCCAGTTGAAAATCCAAACCCTTCCAATTACACCAAATACTTCACCTTGGAAGATATACCAGTCTTCAAATGGCCTGACCGAATACAGGAGTTTCATTCGTGGCTTTTGGCCCGAGAACTCCAGGACCATGACACTTACGCTTCACTCCTTGATTTCACAACCCGATTCACGGGATCTCTCAAGCGTTGGTGGTCCTTACTTGGGGAACAAGACCAAATCACCTTCCTCTCGACTACCTTTGAAAATGCCCTTTCAATAATCCATACCTACTTTGCTGGACGAGTCCAGAATCTTACAGATTTGAAGAGGAAAGAGTATTTCGAGCGCAGATGCTGCTCGTTGGAAAAACGAGATCTTGATAGGCATTTCAAGATCATGATGAAACTGTTCTATGAGATTGGTGCAGACAATAATCTCAAAACAGTTTATATGGCATCCATCCCCAAAGAATTGGCAGACACGGTAGAAAAATCACTGCATGCGGCCCAAAGATCAGTCACAAACTCCACCCTTGGAGAATTGCAGCAGGCTATTCATTTAGCCATTGAAGATCTTTGCCATAGACGAGAACTTTTTCGGAAGTACATGGCTGAAAACAGAAAGATCTCTCAAGCTTGTGATCGTTCCCACTGGAAGATCAAGTGTCCGCGTGACTGTAATGGAATCGACTGTACCACGTCTAAGAAAACTAGACATTTCAGAAAAGGCCGATATTCCCGAAGCCATGCGACAGAAAGGCCGAAGAAGAAGAAGTGGAAATATCTACGAAGGAAATATCATAAGTCGACTTCAAAACAGACCAAATCAGACAAGTGTTTTGTCTGCAACAAGAAGGGCCATTATGCAAAGAATTGTCCCAAAGCACCAAAGGGACAACGGATGGTCAGACAGCTCGAGAAAGTTGCAGGGCTTTCCCTTGAAGAAGACGATATTGAGTCACTCTTCTCCTACGACGAAGAGCCGGAACCAGAAACAGTTTTTGCACTCCAAGCAGAGCTCACGGATTCAGATACGGATACCTCGGATTCCGTATATATGTTTTATCCCACCTATCGAATTGAGGAAGACTCCTCAAAAAACCCACATCCATACATCCTTGTCCAAATCTCCACCCCTGAAATCCCTCAGCAGATTTCCTTGGTAGCCCTTGTAGACACAGGCGCTACTGTCTCCCTCCTTGACACCAAAATACTTCCCCCATCATGCTGGAAACCCCATGTTACCAGTTTTACTTCTGCCTCAGGAGATGTGTTTTCCTCCTACTATAAAAGTCGGCCCATAACCATCGACATCATGCCAGGATGTCAGGTCACCACTCCAATACTGGGAAGCAGTGCACCAGATCGAGATTTAATCCTTGGATGGGATATCCTTGCAAAACTGAAGGTTAGGATTCTTCCCCGAGGAATTAAATTCAAAACCCAGGTAAAAGAGTTCACAGACAAGCAAAGGCTTTTTTCGATAATAGCCCCCCAGTTGCTTGACCCCATCACCCAAAACCTCAAAGAACTCTGTGCAGATGACCATGGCCATTTCATGACCAAACACCCCTCTCCACTCTGGAAAAACCCTGATTTCTTTGTCCAGCTCCCTTTCAGGTCAGACAAAGAAACAAACCCTACCAAAGCCACTCATTCGGGTATGAACCCTGAACAACTCCGCCTTGCAGAAGCTGAATGTGAAAGTCTACTAGAACAAGGCCTCATTGAACCAGTTGACCCTTTGAAGTCTGAGTGGGCATGCGAAGCCTTTTATGTGAACAAAAAGGCTGAACAGCTTAGAGGAAAACTCCGATTGGTAGTCAACTATCAACCTCTGAATTCATTCCTTCGGGATGATAAATTTCCTCTACCACACAAGAACTCATGGTTCACTAGTCTGGTGAACGCCCGCATTTATTCCAAGTTTGACCTCAAATCTGGCTTTTGGCAACTTGGAATCCACCCTGAAGAAAGATACAAAACGGGATTCTGTATCCCAAATCATCATTATCAGTGGAAAGTCCTCCCTTTCGGACTGAAAACGGCACCTTCTGTTTTCCAGAAAGCCATGTGCAGAATCTTTCAGCCCATACTCAACCAAGCCCAAATCTATGTAGACGATATTCTCCCTTACAGCCCGGATGAAAAATCGCACTGTTCCCTTCTGGAACAATTCATCTCTTTGGTTCAAAAGTATGGCATTATGCTATCTGAAAAGAAGATGACGATAGCCCAGAAGGAAATCGAGTTCTTAGGAATGCAATTAGATGAACGGGCATATTGTCCAAAACCACATATTGCAGAGGACCTCTTGCGATTTCCAAAGAAGCTTTCCAGGAAAGAGACAGAAGTCTTCCTAGGCATTGTAAACTATCTCCGGGATTTTGTCCCTAAGATAGCGATCCACTTGAAACCCTTGCAGGTCATGCTAAAGAAAGAGCCTCCTCCTTGGGGCGAAAAGCAGACCAATGCAGTTGAATATTTGAAGAACAGACTCCAGAACCTGCCACCTTTGACGATTCCTTCTGATGGCACAAGAATCCTCCAGACTGATGCCAGTGATACTTATTGGGCAGCGATTCTCATTGAAGAAAAGAACGGAGTCAGGAACATATGCGGATACAAAAGCGGAAGCTTTACGGAAGCCCAGAAACATTACCATTCGACGTTCAAGGAAATCCTCGCCGTAAAAAATGGAATTAAAAAGTTCGAGTTCCATCTTATCGGAGTTCATTTCAATATTGAGATGGATATGGCGTCATTTCCAAACATGATCAGGTTTAAACAACGTCAGATTCCCCATCCTCAACTTCTCAGATGGGCAGAATGGTTTTCCAAATATTCCTTCGAGGTAATACACCTTAAAGGGAAAAACAACGTGTTAGCTGATTTCCTGTCACGACCAAGGAAAATGGAAGCTTCACGTATGTTTGTGAAAAGAAGATTCATCGGTCCTCACAGGTATGAGACCCAGGATATCCAGAGAACTTGGGTAATTTTCCAATACCCACCTGAAGTTCGACACATCATCCAAGAAGGAAGATTCCAAGATCTTCATGGAATTCTCCAACAATACCACAGGGAAGTAGTAGATGGATATCAGGGACTTCTCCCTCAGATTGTCCCGGATTTTGATACAAGGTATCCTTTCATCAGACCTTTTCGATGGGATCCTCGTCTTCCATTCCCAGAAGACTTAAAATGGTTTTTCTGGTTGCTCATGCATTTCTACACTATAGCATTTGAGTTCCCAACAGAACTGCTATATCAGACAATCCGGAGATCCATGAGAAATGAATATGGTCATCCGAGCATGAAAATGTTCACACAGATGTTGCTATGGTTCCAGACTATCCAGTCATGGGATCGATTCATCACGACTCACAACCGGATAGGCAGGCCAGAACCAGAAAGGAACACAATTGTGTTATTCCATCGACCATGGACTTTCATCTCATCAGCTGGATATGGTGAAGTCTCAGATGAACCCCCTCGCGCGGGAATGTCTACATTCAGGCCACAGCAGAATCTCCAGACCTGCATTATTGTCAAGACACTGAACTCCAGGATCGCGACAAATCATTATGAATATCGAGATCTGCAGCACACTTTATGCCAAAGGAACGGACAAATTCCACCTCAGATATGGCCTATGGATCCAGCTATACCAGTACCTTGGGAACAACCTCCGCCTGTTCCGCCGGAAGATGCTCCCATGATTGACTCGCAGGACCCTTACGCTTTGGATTCCACATGGGACCAGTACGTCAATCCGACCCCACCAGATGTCGGATCCAGCTCCTCAGCTCCCCCTCCTCTCACTGCAGAACAGCAGTATTGGTGGGACATATACCAAAGCAACAGGGACGGAAGTGAAAGCCACCCGACAGAAAAGACCCCAAGCCATGCCTCTGACACGACCCCAGAGGACGACTAGATGCTCTTGAGTCCTCTTTATCCTTTACCGCTTTCCAATAATCGACGGATACATCTGTCGTTTGTGTGTGGACTGATTCCTTCACTGTAGTGTCGGCAGTCTTGTTTGTTTTGTATTGAAACCTCCTCTATATAAGAAGAGGGTTGTGTTGTAAGAGGATCATCGAATTCTCTCCTTGTGAAATACATGATGTTTTCACTACCTCTCATGTTCTAATTTCTCTCCTCGCCTCTCTACTATGGCCTCTTAGTTGGTAAAGCATTATTGAATTATGAGCACTCTTCGAAGCATCCTGGTAGTATCCTCTGCACTCGCCGGCTTGCCCGGATCTTGTGCATGAGAAAGGGAACTCAAGAATATCATTTCTTAGCCAGAGAAATTTTGATTTCCAGTCTCTGAGCACTAACAGGGAATCCCTTGACCCCATAGCCAGAAGGGCGTGTATTGGTCGGGATACCATACCTGTGCTAGAAACTCGAGATCTTATTTTCGAAAGCTTTGATTTGTTATCTCCTTTGAGTCTCCTGACCGATACAGGGACCCCCCCCCCCCCCCCCGTTATTGGTATCAGAGCAAGAGAAGCAGTTTCCTCATAATTCAATCGTGTTTTTCCTTCTTAAGCCTGAAGTAGGAGGCTTCTTTCCATACATGACTTCTACCGAAATCCCCTCTGAGCCAGTACACACGACAATCCCTCTTACCTTCCCACCTCCACCAGATCTGAAGCACTCTTCAGCCTCCAAGATAGATTACCTCTACGAGGTTACCTATCAAGAAGATGCCAAGATCTCAGAAACCCACTTACCCATTATGAACCCATATGCTACCTTTGCCAAACCTCCTTCTTTTTCCCCAATCCGCAGTATAAAAGAACTCATCAGATCCTCCCCAAAGGCAGTAAAGGAATATGTGCAGTCTTCAAAGTTCGATCAACACCCGATTATGGCCTCACTGAACGAACAGTTTATAACCCTTTCAATACCCCCAGAATTCCCTGGTCAGTGGATTCGACAAGGGTATTCCCATCTCCACTTCGGAGCTATAAGGGTTGCTCTCTCCTTTCATGGAAGAAAAGGCCTTCCCGTTGTTGCCCGAGTTGCCTTGTTGGACACACGCTTTCTGCAGTACCAACATGCTTGTATTGGTACCATCCAAACCACTTTGAATGCCGGAACAGTCTTTGTGACACTATTCCCAAACTTTAACATGGCTCTGGCCGATCCCAGTCTCCTTTCTGCATTAAAAATTCAGATCCAGATCACTGGAGCTGAACAGACCCCCGGATCGATAGCCGCTACGTTACACTATCAAATGGTGTACCGCATCCAAAATCATGCCATTGATTTGAATCTTCCAGGTACGGAAGATGCGCTGGTCATAAATGTTGCAAATGATCAGACCTCGTGCGTCTTTGTTCCTAAACAGATTCCGCGAGAAAAGCTCCTTCAGCTTTTACCAGACACATGGGTGACCAATTATGAAAAGATTCATCACCAGCCTCCACCCATCCAGTCTTCAGACCCGGTTTACACCAGGAAAAAAGAAGGGGAAGTCTCCATTACTTTCCCAAAAGAAAACCCAGAATCTGAACCTCCTCGTCTTCCAACCCTTACACCCAGACTCCCCACCATATTGTGCTTCACACCTTGCCCAACTGAAGCTGAGATACCGGAAGACCCAGATCCTAAGGGTAATGTCCAATCTTTTGACGCCCAAGGACGTCCGATCTATGCCTTCAGGGATGCATCAGGACATTGTTATTGGGACCCTTTTTGCTTGTGTGATTCATGCACAAAACCTCCTCCAGATCTACCAACCCAGAAGCGTTGTAAAGATCCACTCTATCAGAGGTTCCAAGATGGTGACAGCACCATAGGACCTCTCGGAGAAGACGGAGGAAGATACCAGTACATGGTAAAATATGGCCAACCCAAACCAGTCACTTCACCTTTTTACAAACCCATCCTTAAGTGGATACAGAAACACCCAGACAGCCCAGAAGCCAAACTTCGGTTACCTAAACCACCTGTCCAAAACCCTCCCACTGAATCCGTCCGAATGTTCAATCCTAAAGACTTTCCACCTCTCCCTACTATCCGACAGCCTCAACCCCAAACCTTTCCACCACCTGAACCTTTCAATGATTTGGAAGGAAAGTTCCATCATACTCCGAAAATTCCGATGAAGGACATAGTTCTTCCTTCTGGACAAAAAGCCGGAACAGATCCAGTTGAGACCACTTTGAACTGGCAAACTGAGAATGCCTTGGCCCAGAATGTGGTCCTCAATGAGGTGCGAACAGATGTTGGTCTGTTAAAAAAGATGATTGAAAGTTTCCAGAACCGCTTGTTACTCCTCGAACAAGGAAGGGTACCGCACCACTATCTGGAAGATCAGACCCCAGAGATTGTCAAACTCCGAAACCAAATTCGGATGCTGCAACAGCAACTTGGTGCTGGAGCAAGACCACAACCATCAGCACCACCTCTGGAGACAAGGACTGAAGCAAATTTGTTTAGTCCAACCTTTCCTTACAGAAGCGTGATGACGCCTCAAACTCTTCCTCAGCTCACTCCTAGTGAATTGCAATTGTTCCCTCCCTCGAATTCCCTCCGGTTGAAACGATTCATGGAAGAACAACTTAAAAAGGAAGCTGAGAAAAACAAAGGAAAGGAGAAAGACAGTTCATCCCAAACCAGCCCGGATGAGAAACCATCAATCCAGATGATCTCAAACCCGATAGAAGGATTTCTTCGCCAACAAGCAAAGGAGATGATTCCTTCTACGACCCAGATGGTATTCCAAACTTCTGTACTATCAGATTCAGAATCCGATACCTCGGATTATGCCTCTAGCGAAGAAGAAGATCTTCCCAAACACTCACCAGCCATTTTTATGGCAGATCCGGTAACAGACCCAGTTACCGACCCAGTCGATGAACCAACCCCAGTTGAAAATCCAAACCCTTCCAATTACACCAAATACTTCACCTTGGAAGATATACCAGTCTTCAAATGGCCTGACCGAATACAGGAGTTTCATTCGTGGCTTTTGGCCCGAGAACTCCAGGACCATGACACTTACGCTTCACTCCTTGATTTCACAACCCGATTCACGGGATCTCTCAAGCGTTGGTG
Organism: Psidium guajava; assembly: GCA_016432845.1. Classification (NCBI taxonomy): domain Eukaryota; kingdom Viridiplantae; phylum Streptophyta; class Magnoliopsida; order Myrtales; family Myrtaceae; genus Psidium; species Psidium guajava. Next base: position 28,818,503 of record CM028232.1, on the reverse strand, counting down.
GTCCTTACTTGGGGAACAAGACCAAATCACCTTCCTCTCGACTACCTTTGAAAATGCCCTTTCAATAATCCATACCTACTTTGCTGGACGAGTCCAGAATCTTACAGATTTGAAGAGGAAAGAGTATTTCGAGCGCAGATGCTGCTCGTTGGAAAAACGAGATCTTGATAGGCATTTCAAGATCATGATGAAACTGTTCTATGAGATTGGTGCAGACAATAATCTCAAAACAGTTTATATGGCATCCATCCCCAAAGAATTGGCAGACACGGTAGAAAAATCACTGCATGCGGCCCAAAGATCAGTCACAAACTCCACCCTTGGAGAATTGCAGCAGGCTATTCATTTAGCCATTGAAGATCTTTGCCATAGACGAGAACTTTTTCGGAAGTACATGGCTGAAAACAGAAAGATCTCTCAAGCTTGTGATCGTTCCCACTGGAAGATCAAGTGTCCGCGTGACTGTAATGGAATCGACTGTACCACGTCTAAGAAAACTAGACATTTCAGAAAAGGCCGATATTCCCGAAGCCATGCGACAGAAAGGCCGAAGAAGAAGAAGTGGAAATATCTACGAAGGAAATATCATAAGTCGACTTCAAAACAGACCAAATCAGACAAGTGTTTTGTCTGCAACAAGAAGGGCCATTATGCAAAGAATTGTCCCAAAGCACCAAAGGGACAACGGATGGTCAGACAGCTCGAGAAAGTTGCAGGGCTTTCCCTTGAAGAAGACGATATTGAGTCACTCTTCTCCTACGACGAAGAGCCGGAACCAGAAACAGTTTTTGCACTCCAAGCAGAGCTCACGGATTCAGATACGGATACCTCGGATTCCGTATATATGTTTTATCCCACCTATCGAATTGAGGAAGACTCCTCAAAAAACCCACATCCATACATCCTTGTCCAAATCTCCACCCCTGAAATCCCTCAGCAGATTTCCTTGGTAGCCCTTGTAGACACAGGCGCTACTGTCTCCCTCCTTGACACCAAAATACTTCCCCCATCATGCTGGAAACCCCATGTTACCAGTTTTACTTCTGCCTCAGGAGATGTGTTTTCCTCCTACTATAAAAGTCGGCCCATAACCATCGACATCATGCCAGGATGTCAGGTCACCACTCCAATACTGGGAAGCAGTGCACCAGATCGAGATTTAATCCTTGGATGGGATATCCTTGCAAAACTGAAGGTTAGGATTCTTCCCCGAGGAATTAAATTCAAAACCCAGGTAAAAGAGTTCACAGACAAGCAAAGGCTTTTTTCGATAATAGCCCCCCAGTTGCTTGACCCCATCACCCAAAACCTCAAAGAACTCTGTGCAGATGACCATGGCCATTTCATGACCAAACACCCCTCTCCACTCTGGAAAAACCCTGATTTCTTTGTCCAGCTCCCTTTCAGGTCAGACAAAGAAACAAACCCTACCAAAGCCACTCATTCGGGTATGAACCCTGAACAACTCCGCCTTGCAGAAGCTGAATGTGAAAGTCTACTAGAACAAGGCCTCATTGAACCAGTTGACCCTTTGAAGTCTGAGTGGGCATGCGAAGCCTTTTATGTGAACAAAAAGGCTGAACAGCTTAGAGGAAAACTCCGATTGGTAGTCAACTATCAACCTCTGAATTCATTCCTTCGGGATGATAAATTTCCTCTACCACACAAGAACTCATGGTTCACTAGTCTGGTGAACGCCCGCATTTATTCCAAGTTTGACCTCAAATCTGGCTTTTGGCAACTTGGAATCCACCCTGAAGAAAGATACAAAACGGGATTCTGTATCCCAAATCATCATTATCAGTGGAAAGTCCTCCCTTTCGGACTGAAAACGGCACCTTCTGTTTTCCAGAAAGCCATGTGCAGAATCTTTCAGCCCATACTCAACCAAGCCCAAATCTATGTAGACGATATTCTCCCCTACAGCCCGGATGAAAAATCGCACTGTTCCCTTCTGGAACAATTCATCTCTTTGGTTCAAAAGTATGGCATTATGCTATCTGAAAAGAAGATGACGATAGCCCAGAAGGAAATCGAGTTCTTAGGAATGCAATTAGATGAACGGGCATATTGTCCAAAACCACATATTGCAGAGGAACTCTTGCGATTTCCAAAGAAGCTTTCCAGGAAAGAGACAGAAGTCTTCCTAGGCATTGTAAACTATCTCCGGGATTTTGTCCCTAAGATAGCGATCCACTTGAAACCCTTGCAGGTCATGCTAAAGAAAGAGCCTCCTCCTTGGGGCGAAAAGCAGACCAAGGCAGTTGAATATTTGAAGAACAGACTCCAGAACCTGCCACCTTTGACGATTCCTTCTGATGGCACAAGAATCCTCCAGACTGATGCCAGTGATACTTATTGGGCAGCGATTCTCATTGAAGAAAAGAACGGAGTCAGGAACATATGCGGATACAAAAGCGGAAGCTTTACGGAAGCCCAGAAACATTACCATTCGACGTTCAAGGAAATCCTCGCCGTAAAAAATGGAATTAAAAAGTTCGAGTTCCATCTTATCGGAGTTCATTTCAATATTGAGATGGATATGGCGTCATTTCCAAACATGATCAGGTTTAAACAACGTCAGATTCCCCATCCTCAACTTCTCAGATGGGCAGAATGGTTTTCCAAATATTCCTTCGAGGTAATACACCTTAAAGGGAAAAACAACGTGTTAGCTGATTTCCTGTCACGACCAAGGAAAATGGAAGCTTCACGTATGTTTGTGAAAAGAAGATTCATCGGTCCTCACAGGTATGAGACCCAGGATATCCAGAGAACTTGGGTAATTTTCCAATACCCACCTGAAGTTCGACACATCATCCAAGAAGGAAGATTCCAAGATCTTCATGGAATTCTCCAACAATACCACAGGGAAGTAGTAGATGGATATCAGGGACTTCTCCCTCAGATTGTCCCGGATTTTGATACAAGGTATCCTTTCATCAGACCTTTTCGATGGGATCCTCGTCTTCCATTCCCAGAAGACTTAAAATGGTTTTTCTGGTTGCTCATGCATTTCTACACTATAGCATTTGAGTTCCCAACAGAACTGCTATATCAGACAATCCGGAGATCCATGAGAAATGAATATGGTCATCCGAGCATGAAAATGTTCACACAGATGTTGCTATGGTTCCAGACTATCCAGTCATGGGATCGATTCATCACGACTCACAACCGGATAGGCAGGCCAGAACCAGAAAGGAACACAATTGTGTTATTCCATCGACCATGGACTTTCATCTCATCAGCTGGATATGGTGAAGTCTCAGATGAACCCCCTCGCGCGGGAATGTCTACATTCAGGCCACAGCAGAATCTCCAGACCTGCATTATTGTCAAGACACTGAACTCCAGGATCGCGACAAATCATTATGAATATCGAGATCTGCAGCACACTTTATGCCAAAGGAACGGACAAATTCCACCTCAGATATGGCCTATGGATCCAGCTATACCAGTACCTTGGGAACAACCTCCGCCTGTTCCGCCGGAAGATGCTCCCATGATTGACTCGCAGGACCCTTACGCTTTGGATTCCACATGGGACCAGTACGTCAATCCGACCCCACCAGATGTCGGATCCAGCTCCTCAGCTCCCCCTCCTCTCACTGCAGAACAGCAGTATTGGTGGGACATATACCAAAGCAACAGGGACGGAAGTGAAAGCCACCCGACAGAAAAGACCCCAAGCCATGCCTCTGACACGACCCCAGAGGACGACTAGATGCTCTTGAGTCCTCTTTATCCTTTACCGCTTTCCAATAATCGACGGATACATCTGTCGTTTGTGTGTGGACTGATTCCTTCACTGTAGTGTCGGCAGTCTTGTTTGTTTTGTATTGAAACCTCCTCTATATAAGAAGAGGGTTGTGTTGTAAGAGGATCATCGAATTCTCTCCTTGTGAAATACATGATGTTTTCACTACCTCTCATGTTCTAATTTCTCTCCTCGCCTCTCTACTATGGCCTCTTAGTTGGTAAAGCATTATTGAATTATGAGCACTCTTCGAAGCATCCTGGTAGTATCCTCTGCACTCGCCGGCTTGCCCGGATCTTGTGCATGAGAAAGGGAACTCAAGAATATCATTTCTTAGCCAGAGAAATTTTGATTTCCAGTCTCTGAGCACTAACAGGGAATCCCTTGACCCCATAGCCAGAAGGGCGTGTATTGGTCGGGATACCATACCTGTGCTAGAAACTCGAGATCTTATTTTCGAAAGCTTTGATTTGTTATCTCCTTTGAGTCTCCTGACCGATACAGGGACCCCCCCCCCCCCCCCCCCCCCGTTATTGGTATCAGAGCAAGAGAAGCAGTTTCCTCATAATTCAATCGTGTTTTTCCTTCTTAAGCCTGAAGTAGGAGGCTTCTTTCCATACATGACTTCTACCGAAATCCCCTCTGAGCCAGTACACACGACAATCCCTCTTACCTTCCCACCTCCACCAGATCTGAAGCACTCTTCAGCCTCCAAGATAGATTACCTCTACGAGGTTACCTATCAAGAAGATGCCAAGATCTCAGAAACCCACTTACCCATTATGAACCCATATGCTACCTTTGCCAAACCTCCTTCTTTTTCCCCAATCCGCAGTATAAAAGAACTCATCAGATCCTCCCCAAAGGCAGTAAAGGAATATGTGCAGTCTTCAAAGTTCGATCAACACCCGATTATGGCCTCACTGAACGAACAGTTTATAACCCTTTCAATACCCCCAGAATTCCCTGGTCAGTGGATTCGACAAGGGTATTCCCATCTCCACTTCGGAGCTATAAGGGTTGCTCTCTCCTTTCATGGAAGAAAAGGCCTTCCCGTTGTTGCCCGAGTTGCCTTGTTGGACACACGCTTTCTGCAGTACCAACATGCTTGTATTGGTACCATCCAAACCACTTTGAATGCCGGAACAGTCTTTGTGACACTATTCCCAAACTTTAACATGGCTCTGGCCGATCCCAGTCTCCTTTCTGCATTAAAAATTCAGATCCAGATCACTGGAGCTGAACAGACCCCCGGATCGATAGCCGCTACGTTACACTATCAAATGGTGTACCGCATCCAAAATCATGCCATTGATTTGAATCTTCCAGGTACGGAAGATGCGCTGGTCATAAATGTTGCAAATGATCAGACCTCGTGCGTCTTTGTTCCTAAACAGATTCCGCGAGAAAAGCTCCTTCAGCTTTTACCAGACACATGGGTGACCAATTATGAAAAGATTCATCACCAGCCTCCACCCATCCAGTCTTCAGACCCGGTTTACACCAGGAAAAAAGAAGGGGAAGTCTCCATTACTTTCCCAAAAGAAAACCCAGAATCTGAACCTCCTCGTCTTCCAACCCTTACACCCAGACTCCCCACCATATTGTGCTTCACACCTTGCCCAACTGAAGCTGAGATACCGGAAGACCCAGATCCTAAGGGTAATGTCCAATCTTTTGACGCCCAAGGACGTCCGATCTATGCCTTCAGGGATGCATCAGGACATTGTTATTGGGACCCTTTTTGCTTGTGTGATTCATGCACAAAACCTCCTCCAGATCTACCAACCCAGAAGCGTTGTAAAGATCCACTCTATCAGAGGTTCCAAGATGGTGACAGCACCATAGGACCTCTCGGAGAAGACGGAGGAAGATACCAGTACATGGTAAAATATGGCCAACCCAAACCAGTCACTTCACCTTTTTACAAACCCATCCTTAAGTGGATACAGAAACACCCAGACAGCCCAGAAGCCAAACTTCGGTTACCTAAACCACCTGTCCAAAACCCTCCCACTGAATCCGTCCGAATGTTCAATCCTAAAGACTTTCCACCTCTCCCTACTATCCGACAGCCTCAACCCCAAACCTTTCCACCACCTGAACCTTTCAATGATTTGGAAGGAAAGTTCCATCATACTCCGAAAATTCCGATGAAGGACATAGTTCTTCCTTCTGGACAAAAAGCCGGAACAGATCCAGTTGAGACCACTTTGAACTGGCAAACTGAGAATGCCTTGGCCCAGAATGTGGTCCTCAATGAGGTGCGAACAGATGTTGGTCTGTTAAAAAAGATGATTGAAAGTTTCCAGAACCGCTTGTTACTCCTCGAACAAGGAAGGGTACCGCACCACTATCTGGAAGATCAGACCCCAGAGATTGTCAAACTCCGAAACCAAATTCGGATGCTGCAACAGCAACTTGGTGCTGGAGCAAGACCACAACCATCAGCACCACCTCTGGAGACAAGGACTGAAGCAAATTTGTTTAGTCCAACCTTTCCTTACAGAAGCGTGATGACGCCTCAAACTCTTCCTCAGCTCACTCCTAGTGAATTGCAATTGTTCCCTCCCTCGAATTCCCTCCGGTTGAAACGATTCAGGGAAGAACAACTTAAAAAGGAAGCTGAGAAAAACAAAGGAAAGGAGAAAGACAGTTCATCCCAAACCAGCCCGGATGAGAAACCATCAATCCAGATGATCTCAAACCCTATAGAAGGATTTCTTCGCCAACAAGCAAAGGAGATGATTCCTTCTACGACCCAGATGGTATTCCAAACTTCTGTACTATCAGATTCAGAATCCGATACCTCGGATTATGCCTCTAGCGAAGAAGAAGATCTTCCCAAACACTCACCAGCCATTTTTATGGCAGATCCGGTAACAGACCCAGTTACCGACCCAGTCGATGAACCAACCCCAGTTGAAAATCCAAACCCTTCCAATTACACCAAATACTTCACCTTGGAAGATATACCAGTCTTCAAATGGCCTGACCGAATACAGGAGTTTCATTCGTGGCTTTTGGCCCGAGAACTCCAGGACCATGACACTTACGCTTCACTCCTTGATTTCACAACCCGATTCACGGGATCTCTCAAGCGTTGGTGGTCCTTACTTGGGGAACAAGACCAAATCACCTTCCTCTCGACTACCTTTGAAAATGCCCTTTCAATAATCCATACCTACTTTGCTGGACGAGTCCAGAATCTTACAGATTTGAAGAGGAAAGAGTATTTCGAGCGCAGATGCTGCTCGTTGGAAAAACGAGATCTTGATAGGCATTTCAAGATCATGATGAAACTGTTCTATGAGATTGGTGCAGACAATAATCTCAAAACAGTTTATATGGCATCCATCCCCAAAGAATTGGCAGACACGGTAGAAAAATCACTGCATGCGGCCCAAAGATCAGTCACAAACTCCACCCTTGGAGAATTGCAGCAGGCTATTCATTTAGCCATTGAAGATCTTTGCCATAGACGAGAACTTTTTCGGAAGTACATGGCTGAAAACAGAAAGATCTCTCAAGCTTGTGATCGTTCCCACTGGAAGATCAAGTGTCCGCGTGACTGTAATGGAATCGACTGTACCACGTCTAAGAAAACTAGACATTTCAGAAAAGGCCGATATTCCCGAAGCCATGCGACAGAAAGGCCGAAGAAGAAGAAGTGGAAATATCTACGAAGGAAATATCATAAGTCGACTTCAAAACAGACCAAATCAGACAAGTGTTTTGTCTGCAACAAGAAGGGCCATTATGCAAAGAATTGTCCCAAAGCACCAAAGGGACAACGGATGGTCAGACAGCTCGAGAAAGTTGCAGGGCTTTCCCTTGAAGAAGACGATATTGAGTCACTCTTCTCCTACGACGAAGAGCCGGAACCAGAAACAGTTTTTGCACTCCAAGCAGAGCTCACGGATTCAGATACGGATACCTCGGATTCCGTATATATGTTTTATCCCACCTATCGAATTGAGGAAGACTCCTCAAAAAACCCACATCCATACATCCTTGTCCAAATCTCCACCCCTGAAATCCCTCAGCCGATTTCCTTGGTAGCCCTTGTAGACACAAGCGCTACTGTCTCCCTCCTTGACACCAAAATACTTCCCCCATCATGCTGGAAACCCCATGTTACCAGTTTTACTTCTGCCTCAGGAGATGTGTTTTCCTCCTACTATAAAAGTCGGCCCATAACCATCGACATCATGCCAGGATGTCAGGTCACCACTCCAATACTGGGAAGCAGTGCACCAGATCGAGATTTAATCCTTGGATGGGATATCCTTGCAAAACTGAAGGTTAGGATTCTTCCCCGAGGAATTAAATTCAAAACCCAGGTAAAATAGTTCACAGACAAGCAAAGGCTTTTTTCGATAATAGCCCCCCAGTTGCTTGACCCCATCACCCAAAACCTCAAAGAACTCTGTGCAGATGACCATGGCCATTTCATGACCAAACACCCCTCTCCACTCTGGAAAAACCCTGATTTCTTTGTCCAGCTCCCTTTCAGGTCAGACAAAGAAACAAACCCTACCAAAGCCACTCATTCGGGTATGAACCCTGAACAACTCCGCCTTGCAGAAGCTGAATGTGAAAGTCTACTAGAACAAGGCCTCATTGAACCAGTTGACCCTTTGAAGTCTGAGTGGGCATGCGAAGCCTTTTATGTGAACAAAAAGGCTGAACAGCTTAGAGGAAAACTCCGATTGGTAGTCAACTATCAACCTCTGAATTCATTCCTTCGGGATGATAAATTTCCTCTACCACACAAGAACTCATGGTTCACTAGTCTGGTGAACGCCCGCATTTATTCCAAGTTTGACCTCAAATCTGGCTTTTGGCAACTTGGAATCCACCCTGAAGAAAGATACAAAACGGGATTCTGTATCCCAAATCATCATTATCAGTGGACAGTCCTCCCTTTCGGACTGAAAACGGCACCTTTTGTTTTCCAGAAAGCCATGTGCAGAATCTTTCAGCCCATACTCAACCAAGCCCAAATCTATGTAGACGATATTCTCCTCTACAGCCCGGATGAAAAATCGCACTGTTCCCTTCTGGAACAATTCATCTCTTTGGTTCAAAAGTATGGTATTATGCTATCTGAAAAGAAGATGACGATGGCCTAGAAGGAAATCGAGTTCTTAGGAATGCAATTAGATGAACGGGCATATTGTCCAAAACCACATATTGCAGAGGAACTCTTGCGATTTCCAAAGAAGCTTTCCAGGAAAGAGACAGAAGTCTTCCTAGGCATTGTAAACTATCTCCGGGATTTTGTCCCTAAGATAGCGATCCACTTGAAACCCTTGCAGGTCATGCTAAAGAAAGAGCCTCCTCCTTGGGGCGAAAAGCAGACCAAGGCAGTTGAATATTTGAAGAACAGACTCCAGAACCTGCCACCTTTGACGATTCCTTCTGATGGCACAAGAATCCTCCAGACTGATGCCAGTGATACTTATTGGGCAGCGATTCTCATTGAAGAAAAGAACGGAGTCAGGAACATATGCGGATACAAAAGCGGAAGCTTTACGGAAGCCCAGAAACATTACCATTCGACGTTCAAGGAAATCCTCGCCGTAAAAAATGGAATTAAAAAGTTCGAGTTCCATCTTATCGGAGTTCATTTCAATATTGAGATGGATATGGCGTCATTTCCAAACATGAGCAGGTTTAAACAACGTCAGATTCCCCATCCTCAACTTCTCAGATGGGCAGAATGGTTTTCCAAATATTCCTTCGAGGTAATACACCTTAAAGGGAAAAACAACGTGTTAGCTGATTTCCTGTCACGACCAAGGAAAATGGAAGCTTCACGTATGTTTGTGAAAAGAAGATTCATCGGTCCTCACAGGTATGAGACCCAGGATATCCAGAGAACTTGGGTAATTTTCCAATACCCACCTGAAGTTCGACACATCATCCAAGAAGGAAGATTCCAAGATCTTCATGGAATTCTCCAACAATACCACAGGGAAGTAGTAGATGGATATCAGGGACTTCTCCCTCAGATTGTCCCGGATTTTGATACAAGGTATCCTTTCATCAGACCTTTTCGATGGGATCCTCGTCTTCCATTCCCAGAAGACTTAAAATGGTTTTTCTGGTTGCTCATGCATTTCTACACTATAGCATTTGAGTTCCCAACAGAACTGCTATATCAGACAATCCGGAGATCCATGAGAAATGAATATGGTCATCCGAGCATGAAAATGTTCACACAGATGTTGCTATGGTTCCAGACTATCCAGTCATGGGATCGATTCATCACGACTCACAACCGGATAGGCAGGCCAGAACCAGAAAGGAACACAATTTTGTTATTCCATCGACCATGGACTTTCATCTCATCAGCTGGATATGGTGAAGTCTCAGATGAACCCCCTCGCGCGGGAATGTCTACATTCAGGCCACAGCAGAATCTCCAGACCTGCATTATTGTCAAGACACTGAACTCCAGGATCGCGACAAATCATTATGAATATCGAGATCTGCAGCACACTTTATGCCAAAGGAACGGACAAATTCCACCTCAGATATGGCCTATGGATCCAGCTATACCAGTACCTTGGGAACAACCTCCGCCTGTTCCGCCGGAAGATGCTCCCATGATTGACTCGCAGGACCCTTACGCTTTGGATTCCACATGGGACCAGTACGTCAATCCGACCCCACCAGATGTCGGATCCAGCTCCTCAGCTCCCCCTCCTCTCACTGCAGAACAGCAGTATTGGTGGGACATATACCAAAGCAACAGGGACGGAAGTGAAAGCCACCCGACAGAAAAGACCCCAAGCCATGCCTCTGACACGACCCCAGAGGACGACTAGATGCTCTTGAGTCCTCTTTATCCTTTACCGCTTTCCAATAATCGACGGATACATCTGTCGTTTGTGTGTGGACTGATTCCTTCACTGTAGTGTCGGCAGTCTTGTTTGTTTTGTATTGAAACCTCCTCTATATAAGAAGAGGGTTGTGTTGTAAGAGGATCATCGAATTCTCTCCTTGTGAAATACATGATGTTTTCACTACCTCTCATGTTCTAATTTCTCTCCTCGCCTCTCTACTATGGCCTCTTAGTTGGTAAAACATTATTGAATTATGAGCACTCTTCGAAGCATCCTGGTAGTATCCTCTGCACTCGCCGGCTTGCCCGGATCTTGTGCATGAGAAAGGGAACTCAAGAATATCATTTCTTAGCCAGAGAAATTTGATTTCCAGTCTCTGAGCACTAACAGGGAATCCCTTGACCCCATAGCCAGAAGGGCGTTTATTGGTCGGGATACCATACCTGTGCTAGAAACTCGAGATCTTATTTTCGAAAGCTTTGATTTGTTATCTCCTTTGAGTCTCCTGACCGATACAGGGACCCCCCCCCCCCCCCCCCGTTATTGGTATCAGAGCAAGAGAAGCAGTTTCCTCATAATTCAATCGTGTTTTTCCTTCTTAAGCCTGAAGTAGGAGGCTTCTTTCCATACATGACTTCTACCGAAATCCCCTCTGAGCCAGTACACACGACAATCCCTCTTACCTTCCCACCTCCACCAGATCTGAAGCACTCTTCAGCCTCCAAGATAGATTACCTCTACGAGGTTACCTATCAAGAAGATGCCAAGATCTCAGAAACCCACTTACCCATTATGAACCCATATGCTACCTTTGCCAAACCTCCTTCTTTTTCCCCAATCCGCAGTATAAAAGAACTCATCAGATCCTCCCCAAAGGCAGTAAAGGAATATGTGCAGTCTTCAAAGTTCGATCAACACCCGATTATGGCCTCACTGAACGAACAGTTTATAACCCTTTCAATACCCCCAGAATTCCCTGGTCAGTGGATTCGACAAGGGTATTCCCATCTCCACTTCGGAGCTATAAGGGTTGCTCTCTCCTTTCATGGAAGAAAAGGCCTTCCCGTTGTTGCCCGAGTTGCCTTGTTGGACACACGCTTTCTGCAGTACCAACATGCTTGTATTGGTACCATCCAAACCACTTTGAATGCCGGAACAGTCTTTGTGACACTATTCCCAAACTTTAACATGGCTCTGGCCGATCCCAGTCTCCTTTCTGCATTAAAAATTCAGATCCAGATCACTGGAGCTGAACAGACCCCCGGATCGATAGCCGCTACGTTACACTATCAAATGGTGTACCGCATCCAAAATCATGCCATTAATTTGAATCTTCCAGGTACGGAAGATGCGCTGGTCATAAATGTTGCAAATGATCAGACCTCGTGCGTCTTTGTTCCTAAACAGATTCCGCGAGAAAAGCTCCTTCAGCTTTTACCAGACACATGGGTGACCAATTATGAAAAGATTCATCACCAGCCTCCACCCATCCAGTCTTCAGACCCGGTTTACACCAGGAAAAAAGAAGGGGAAGTCTCCATTACTTTCCCAAAAGAAAACCCAGAATCTGAACCTCCTCGTCTTCCAACCCTTACACCCAGACTCCCCACCATATTGTGCTTCACACCTTGCCCAACTGAAGCTGAGATACCGGAAGACCCAGATCCTAAGGGTAATGTCCAATCTTTTGACGCCCAAGGACGTCCGATCTATGCCTTCAGGGATGCATCAGGACATTGTTATTGGGACCCTTTTTGCTTGTGTGATTCATGCACAAAACCTCCTCCAGATCTACCAACCCAGAAGCGTTGTAAAGATCCACTCTATCAGAGGTTCCAAGATGGTGACAGCACCATAGGACCTCTCGGAGAAGACGGAGGAAGATACCAGTACATGGTAAAATATGGCCAACCCAAACCAGTCACTTCACCTTTTTACAAACCCATCCTTAAGTGGATACAGAAACACCCAGACAGCCCAGAAGCCAAACTTCGGTTACCTAAACCACCTGTCCAAAACCCTCCCACTGAATCCGTCCGAATGTTCAATCCTAAAGACTTTCCACCTCTCCCTACTATCCGACAGCCTCAACCCCAAACCTTTCCACCACCTGAACCTTTCAATGATTTGGAAGGAAAGTTCCATCATACTCCGAAAATTCCGATGAAGGACATAGTTCTTCCTTCTGGACAAAAAGCCGGAACAGATCCAGTTGAGACCACTTTTAACTGGCAAACTGAGAATGCCTTGGCCCAGAATGTGGTCCTCAATGAGGTGCGAACAGATGTTGGTCTGTTAAAAAAGATGATTGAAAGTTTCCAGAACCGCTTGTTACTCCTCGAACAAGGAAGGGTACCGCACCACTATCTGGAAGATCAGACCCCAGAGATTGTCAAACTCCGAAACCAAATTCGGATGCTGCAACAGCAACTTGGTGCTGGAGCAAGACCACAACCATCAGCACCACCTCTGGAGACAAGGACTGAAGCAAATTTGTTTAGTCCAACCTTTCCTTACAGAAGCGTGATGACGCCTCAAACTCTTCCTCAGCTCACTCCTAGTGAATTGCAATTGTTCCCTCCCTCGAATTCCCTCCGGTTGAAACGATTCATGGAAGAACAACTTAAAAAGGAAGCTGAGAAAAACAAAGGAAAGGAGAAAGACAGTTCATCCCAAACCAGCCCGGATGAGAAACCATCAATCCAGATGATCTCAAACCCGATAGAAGGATTTCTTCGCCAACAAGCAAAGGAGATGATTCCTTCTACGACCCAGATGGTATTCCAAACTTCTGTACTATCAGATTCAGAATCCGATACCTCGGATTATGCCTCTAGCGAAGAAGAAGATCTTCCCAAACACTCACCAGCCATTTTTATGGCAGATCCGGTAACAGACCCAGTTACCGACCCAGTCGATGAACCAACCCCAGTTGAAAATCCAAACCCTTCCAATTACACCAAATACTTCACCTTGGAAGATATACCAGTCTTCAAATGGCCTGACCGAATACAGGAGTTTCATTCGTGGCTTTTGGCCCGAGAACTCCAGGACCATGACACTTACGCTTCACTCCTTGATTTCACAACCCGATTCACGGGATCTCTCAAGCGTTGGTGGTCCTTACTTGGGGAACAAGACCAAATCACCTTCCTCTCGACTACCTTTGAAAATGCCCTTTCAATAATCCATACCTACTTTGCTGGACGAGTCCAGAATCTTACAGATTTGAAGAGGAAAGAGTATTTCGAGCGCAGATGCTGCTCGTTGGAAAAACGAGATCTTGATAGGCATTTCAAGATCATGATGAAACTGTTCTATGAGATTGGTGCAGACAATAATCTCAAAACAGTTTATATGGCATCCATCCCCAAAGAATTGGCAGACACGGTAGAAAAATCACTGCATGCGGCCCAAAGATCAGTCACAAACTCCACCCTTGGAGAATTGCAGCAGGCTATTCATTTAGCCATTGAAGATCTTTGCCATAGACGAGAACTTTTTCGGAAGTACATGGCTGAAAACAGAAAGATCTCTCAAGCTTGTGATCGTTCCCACTGGAAGATCAAGTGTCCGCGTGACTGTAATGGAATCGACTGTACCACGTCTAAGAAAACTAGACATTTCAGAAAAGGCCGATATTCCCGAAGCCATGCGACAGAAAGGCCGAAGAAGAAGAAGTGGAAATATCTACGAAGGAAATATCATAAGTCGACTTCAAAACAGACCAAATCAGACAAGTGTTTTGTCTGCAACAAGAAGGGCCATTATGCAAAGAATTGTCCCAAAGCACCAAAGGGACAACGGATGGTCAGACAGCTCGAGAAAGTTGCAGGGCTTTCCCTTGAAGAAGACGATATTGAGTCACTCTTCTCCTACGACGAAGAGCCGGAACCAGAAACAGTTTTTGCACTCCAAGCAGAGCTCACGGATTCAGATACGGATACCTCGGATTCCGTATATATGTTTTATCCCACCTATCGAATTGAGGAAGACTCCTCAAAAAACCCACATCCATACATCCTTGTCCAAATCTCCACCCCTGAAATCCCTCAGCAGATTTCCTTGGTAGCCCTTGTAGACACAGGCGCTACTGTCTCCCTCCTTGACACCAAAATACTTCCCCCATCATGCTGGAAACCCCATGTTACCAGTTTTACTTCTGCCCCAGGAGATGTGTTTTCCTCCTACTATAAAAGTCGGCCCATAAACAAATTGAGTAAAGTTGGTTCCTAGTTTGTGGAAGCGGGAACCGGGTCATCTGGTCCTGGACCCAGACTAACCGTTCCAGGACTATTCTTGGGTGGGTCCAAGAATCAGCAGATATTTCTTCTTTTTTATTTTTTTTATTTTTTGCTCGACTCTATGCAAATTTGAGCAACGTTCTGAGCACCATGTGCTTCAGCTGAGCCGAAGACAAATCTCATATCACAAGCCATTTTCGTCCAACAAAGGATCAGTTGTCTTCGAACTTTTGAGAATCAACTTTCCTAATGGTTCCCTTGGTTGGTCGGAAAGGAAGTAAAGTTGGGAGAAAAATATCAATATGTGGATTCACCCAATGATATATGGGATATTATTTAGTTACTGACCATAAATAATTTGGCTAATTGAGAAGCTATTGCCTCCAATCATCTTTTACTTCAAGAGAAAACGAATTATGAAAGACATATCGATTTGATCCGATCAGTCTGGGAGGTTTGGTTCCGTACCTGGCACTGAAAATCGGACCGATTATTGCTAGTTCCGAATTTTTGGAACCAAGAACCGCCTAGAATCAGCTGGTTCGATCTTGTTCAGTCCCGTTCCCGAGTTGGAACTGGGCAGTGCTCACCCCCAACGTCATTCAAGAAATCAAGCTCTTAGGAAAGAAATAGGCAAATGACAAAACCCATGTGTTACATAGTCCTCCACGAAAGCACTTAGCAGGGGCTTTTTTCTAAATTAAGATTTTAAAAAAATTATTTACAAAAATAGGATAAAAAAAAGGTATTTACAAGATTGGGGCCCGTGCGGCACTTATAATACCGCACGGGGCCGGGCGGCACTGTGCAAGTGCGGCCCAGATCCGTGCGCCACTTGCACTGTGCGGCTCGGGCCCATGGGGCCCACGGCCCGTGCGTGAGCCACAGTGCCGCGCACAGGCCCCTTTTTTTAATTTCGTTTTTCTTACTTTTTTTTAATATTTATATAACTTTGTAAATACAATTTTTTTCTTTTCTAGCTTATTTTTATAACATAATTATCAATAATTAATTGAAAAATTTTATTAATATGTATGTAATTATTTTATAAAGTATGTAAATAAATTAATTAAAAATATTTACTAGGCCGATGCGGTAGCATTTTTTTGTTTCAGTTTTCGTATGTGTTTTTTTATTTACTATTTATATAATTTTGTAAAAATAATTTTTTTTCCTATTGAAGCATAGTTTTATAACATAATTATCAATAATTAATTGAAAATGTTAATAAGATGTATGTAATTAATTATTTACTATGTAAATAATTAAAAAAAATATTCACGAGGCTGGTGCGACGACATTTTTTTTAATTTTGTATTTTTATAATTTTATATTTATATAATTTTGTAAATATATTTTTTTTCTTTTTGAAGCTTATTTTTATAACATAATTATTAATAATTAATTAAAAATTTTATTAAGATATATGCATGTGATTAATTTTTTTAGTATGTTAATAATTAATAAAAAAAAATATTAACATAATTAGCATTTCTTTAATTTTGTATTTTTTACTTGTTTTCATTTATAAAATTTATATAAATTCGTAAATATAATTTTTTTTCCTTTTGAAACTTTTTTATAACATAATTATCAATAATTAATTAAAAAATTTTATTAAGAAATATGTAATTGATTAGTTTTTTTAGTATGTTAATAATTAATAAAAAATATTAACATAATTAGCATTTCTTTAATTTCATATTTTTTTACTTGTTTTATTTATAAAATTTATATAACTTTATAAATATAATTTTGCTTCCTTTTGAAACTTTTTTTATAACATAATTATCAATAATTAATTAAAAAATTTATTAAGATAAATGCATGTGATTAAATTTTTTAGTATGTTAATAATTAATAAAAAAATATTAACATAATTAGTATTTCTTTAATTTCATATTTTTTTACGTGTTTTTATTTATAAAATTTATATAACTTTGTAAATATAATTTTGTTTCCTTTTGAAACTTTTTTTTGTAACATAATTATCAATAATTAATTAAAAATTTTATTAAGATATATGTATGTGATTAATTTTTTTAATTAGTAAATAAAAAAACACATACAAAATGAAATAAAAAAAATACTACCGTACCGGCCTCATGTATTTTTAATTAATTTATTTACAAACTTTATAAAAAAATTACATACATATTAACAAAATTTTTCAATTAATTATTGATAATTGTGTTATAAAATTAAGTTAGAAAAGAAAAAAATTATATTTACAAAGTTATATAAATATTAGAAAAAAGTAAAAAGAAATTTTTAAAAAAAGGGCCAGTGCGCGGCACTGTGGCACACGCACAGGCCATGAGCCGCAATGTCGCACGAGCCCGGGCGACATTTATAATGCTCGGCCCGTGCGACATTTATAATGCTGCACGGGATCGGGCCGCACTTGCACAGTGCCTGTCAGCCCATGTGGCAGTCACAATGCCGCACGGGGCCGTGCTGTGGGCCGCAATGCCATAGGAGCCCGAGTGGCACTATGCAAGTGCTACTCGGCTCGTGCGACATTTATAATGCTACATGGGCTCGAGCCGCACTTGCACAGTGCCTCCCGGCCCGTGCGGTATCATAAGTGCTACACGAGCTCCGTGCGGATTGTGACTGCCGCACGGGCCCCAATCTTGTAAATACTTTTTTTGTATCCTAATTTTGTAAGTATTTTTTTAATCCTAATTTGGAAAAAAAAAAAAAAACCCACTTAGCAGCGGCTCACGCGGGACAAACTTGCTTGCTTTCTTTCTTTTTTACTTTTTGAGAATCCGCGATTGAAGGTGGATGATGTGTAGATTCGTAGTCCTTTACCATCTTTAAACATCTCTTTTGTGGCCTCGCAATTGAACGGAGAATAGAGAGCAAAAAGATGCCAATGACACGTTTTCTACTTCCTTTCATGCTCAGCTTTTTCACCATCAAAGCTGCTGAATCCACCTTCACCATGAGCAAACATTACTGCTCAAACTCAAGCACCTTCTCTCCCAATAGCACCTACCACGCTAACCTTGATCGCGTTCTCAGTGATCTCGTCAGAGACGCGGGTGCTAACGCCGACGACGGGTTCAGCTTCACTTCGAGCGAAGTCAGCTCGAGCGGGGCCGTCTACAGCAGCTTTATGTGCAGGGGCGATGTCTCGAGGAAAGAGTGCGTGGAATGTGTCAAGAACGCGACGTTTGAGATAACCCAGATATGCCGGATGACGAAAGTCTCCTTCCTGTGGTACGATCAGTGCATGTTGCGCTACTCGGACACGAATTTCACCAGGAAGGTGGAGCTGACACCTCGGTTGGATGAATACAATGAAGAGAACATAGAACAGCCAGATGAATTCATGAAGATACTGAACGAGACGACGGATCACGCAGCTAGAGAGGCTGTTCGGCATCCTCCTAGGATGTATGGCCATCGCGACACCAAGTTTAGTCGGGAGAAAACGTTGTACACATTCGCACAGTGTGCGCCTTATATTTCCAAAAACAATTGTTGGGAGTGCCTTCACAACGCCACATCGAGCCTCTTGAGCCGCCGAAAGGGGAAAATTGGGGGCCGAGTGTTGCTTCCGAGTTGCTTTGTCAGGTTCGAGATCTACCCGTTTTACGGGAGGAGCTCAAAAGGTAAGGTGGAACCTCATAGTTGATTGCGTTTATCATCATGATTTTTACTACTATGTTGTCCGTTTAAGTTGTGTCTTTTTTCTTGGAGGAGTTTGTCAGCCAGCAAAAGATTTTTTTTTTTTGTCCAGTTCTACTACAGTTAGATTTCTCAACGCTCGTTTCAGTTACGTACAGTCAATTTCAAACTGTCTGCTACAGCTTTTCAATGGAGTTGGGGAGCATCTTGTCTCATGTATGTGCTGGAACAGGAAGCTTTGATGACTGGGAGGCATATTTCATGTATGTAAATGAAACTGATAACTCTGCCAACAAATGCAGGGAAAGTGAACTTCCCGTGGAAAACATTGGCTGCAATTCTCACCGCGGCCATTGGATTGTCGCTAATTTTTTACATGATAGTCTGGCATTTACAACGAGGAAGAAGAGTTTTAAGAAGGGAGAGCGGAAGTCATATAGAAGAAGATCCGATTGGTAGCTCGACGAAACATTGCTATTGCATGCATGCAAGTATATTGATTCTGTTTCGCTAGACTCTAAAGATATCTGAACTATTTTACTGCCAGTTAGGAGGCAAATTTCAGAACTCCAATCCCTGCAATTTGATCTGCGAACGATAGAGGCCGCCACAAACAAGTTCTCGAATGACAACAAGTTAGGGGAAGGTGGATTTGGTCCGGTTTACAAGGTAATTAAGATGTTCAATAAGATCATTCAGCTTTTGACTTATCAAGAAGCCGACGCCTAATTCTTATACAATGAAGAAGCAATAGGATGCATCCGTTACGAGCAAATTTCGAGTTTTTATGTCTCGTGTTATCAGGGTACACTACCCGGTGGTCAAGAAATTGCAGCAAAGAGGCTATCTAGGAGCTCTGGACAAGGAGTCGAAGAATTCAAGACCGAGATTGAATTAGTAGCCAAGCTTCAACACAGAAACCTAGTGAGGCTACTGGGATTCTCCACGGAAAGAGATGAAACAATACTAGTCTATGAATACGTGCCCAACGGGAGCCTCGATCGCTTGTTATTTGGTTTGCCACTGTTTTATCGACTTCTCACCAAGTTGACACACCATCATTTCAGTCTAAATGACGTATTTCACTAAGAGAAGATGAGAAGCAAATATAATTCTGGCTAAATGAAGACAAACCAGAGATATTGGTGATAGAAGGACAACGTAATGCAAACAATATTCTGCTTAGATTTCTTCCTCGTTTCTGTTCTACATTGACGAATGCTACTTTAAAGATCAAACATTAGTTAAGAAGTAGACTTGAAAGGCAATGAATCACATCACAATGAGAAAGCTGATCGAAAGTTGATGAAAGCAACTACATGTGATGATCTGGGCATGAGCATTGTACAAGTACGAGTTGATCCAACTTACAGATTATTTTGACTGATGTACAGATCCCGTGCTCAGTGGACAACTGGATTGGTCAGCACGTTACAAGATCATGGTAGGGGTGGCACGCGGACTGCTATATCTTCATGAAGATTCTCGGCTTCGAATTATCCATCGCGATCTCAAAGTCAGCAACATTCTTCTAGAGGCTGACATGAACCCAAAAATCTCAGATTTCGGTTTGGCCCGGATCTTCGGCACTGATCAGACTCAAGCAAGCACAAATAGAATCGTTGGAACATAGTAAGTTCAACATCTGCTAATCTGACTTGTTATTAAAAATGAGCAGTGTGGCATTAGTATTAAACTTGGGGCATTTGTCCTAATTTGTTCAAGCATTTTATATCCATAGAGAAAATTTGTAGGTTATCCTCTCATTTGTGTGTTTGTTCTCCATGCAGTGGCTACATGTCTCCAGAGTATCTGATGTTTGGACACTTCTCGGTAAAATCCGACGTCTTCAGCTACGGTGTGTTAATGCTAGAGGTTATAACCGGCAAAAAGAACAGCCAATTCTTTGCATCGGACTGCAATGAGGGCCTGCTAGGCTTTGTGAGTATCTTAATACAGCACTCCTTGTTTTGGCTAACATCACTGCTGATAGTAGCACGACAGTAATCTGAATAAAAATTACTAATACTAACTAATCTTTTAGGTTTGGAAGCACTGGAGCAACCGAACACCTTCAGAAGCAGTGGACCCAGCTTTAAGTAATGCTTACTCCGTGAACGAAGTGATCAGGTGCATGCACATTGGCTTGTTCTGTGTGCAAGACGACACAGAAGACCGACCTACCATGGATTTGGTTATTCTCATGTTAAACAGCGAGTCTATTAGCATCCCAGTGCCTCAAAAACCTTCATTCTTCTTTCCCGGTAAGAAGTACGAACAGCCGCCTTGTGTTCTAAACTCAGATCAATCTACCAGCAAACTGGACCAATCTAATAGCAAGATAACATCACCATGGTCTGCAACTGATAGTGGTTGTGTTGATCCAGATCCACGGTAGCCAGGATTTTGAGGCTACCATTTAGATCAACTCATTATTTAGATTTACCAGACGAAGCCGGTGGGGTACACTGTACTGTGGTAAAGAGAACTGATATGTCCTCTTGCCAGGACTGTCTTATTATTTCTAGTAGGAGAATTACAGAAAGGCAAAGGTAGAAGCAATACCACTTGCTCAGATGAGTTTGGCAATTAGTTTGTGAATAACATTTAGGCTTTACGATATGGCACATTGTAACAAGGAGACTCGCGTTTTCGCAGAAATTTCAGTTTTTCATGCTTCAAATTTTGTATATAATTAGAAAAACTTTCAAGTCGTTCACTGAAAATGGTACAGCCTATCATGGCACCTGATTCATTTCTTCTTTGTTGCACATTAGCATAGTCGATACTCTGGAAATAAAATTTATTTCATGATTTCGAAATTTGCTGATTAGAGACAGAGATAGTACAGGAAGAGTCCATGTGTTCAAGATTAAGGTGTTCCTACACCCATCTCCACATAATTGATAGACTCTAGAAGCCAGGCATTTTCTTGGTTGGACGATTAATTGATCAGGATAAAGGGTATGGAGAAAAGTATAAAGAGCATGGAAAAAAAATTAAAGCTTTTCCTCTAGTCAGATGAAAGAAAGAAAAAAGGAACGGCCCCTCTTTGGCATGTCCCGCGGAAAACAAAGGCCACTTGAGCAGAGTCCATACAAGAAGACAGAAAATGGTCCCCTCCCCAGCCCAAAGGAATCGACTTTTTTGGCATAATACAGGAATAGTAGAGCACTATTGTGCAATAAAGTTAATAAAGCTGATACATCACTCAATCACAACCTCTCAGTGCATCCTAATCAGGGTCACACACGAGCTCAAAGTCCTCACTTTTTGGGATTCCTTTGATCCATACCATAAAGCGTGCCTTCAAGGGGAAGCACCGCAAATAAGAGCTCAAAATCTCACATGCCTTCGGTACTCAAGAATCGCTAAATGTCTACCCTTCGCATCAACTTCCCAACAAAAATAGCAATTTAAAAGGCTCCAAGCCTTTAATTTCACCATTCTTTTGTACCAGTTTTCTCTACTCCTCTTCTTTTATGGAGGAAGAGGAGAAGAAAACAATGAACTGGTAAGTCAAGTAGCATTTCTAATTTAGAAAGGTCTGATTCTTTTAAAAAGGTATCCTGCACTGAAAGACTATTAGATAAAGTTGTAAATGCCAAGAAACGAAAAGAAAAGAGGGTACTGAAAGGGCCAAGTCTCTAGACGGCATGCATATCTACTTGTGGGGTCACAGGCCACTTCAAATTCTTTTCTAGACTATCAGGATAATATTAGTGGAGACTTTTCTGTGCAACAACTAATCAATAAAAATATGCATTGGCCACTAAAGCTTGAAGACTTGACTCAGCACTAAAGCAACCAGCGGGACATGCCGACCTACAATCAGGAAGTTTCATACCAGACCAATTTCACCACAAAAGAAAGAATATGTTAATAACAAGACAATATGCTAAACAATGCTCCAGAAGCTTCTTCCTTTTTGGGCTGGTGGGGGGACAGAACAGACCCGCCTTCGCATGATCTTTTCCACATCGGAAGGACGATGTTAAAACGACTGGAATCTTATATCGTTAGCAAACCGCATGGAACACCTCTCCTTCAAGACCAACTGCGGGAAACAACTTGTCTTCTCCAGATACCGATTGGCACCTGCAAAAACAGCCAATACAACAAATTGAATACTGGTCAGCTGGCACCACCAACAAGCTCTTGATCCTGGCAATACTCAGTACAACATCATTGAAAACTGCAAAAGTATTATCAGGTGATAGGGTCCTTACAGCCGGGAAGCCGCCATAATCCCCTGGCTCTTTTATGTCCTTGATGACACAGCTGTTTGCAGCTAGACGCACCTGCATTTTCAAATGTTATTTGCTTGTGACTAAGACTCTTTACACGTGCACAGGCAACTATGTTTCTTGATTAAGTTGTTACAAGAAACAGGATATTGCAGTGATTCATTTATGTGAGCCAATAATGGGATATTAAAGTTTAGTGCAAATCAACCCCAGCAAAAGTTGCATAACAAGCAACTCAATGGCAATAACATGGAACCTATGATTGCTTCTACATGTAAGCGCATATTATACACAATCCAATTTCAATTCCAACTAATCTCCGTCCTTTTAAGTTTCGAACCAATCAGAATGGTAAGGTAATTCAAGGGGGTTAACTGGAGCTAAGAGCAGATCTTGGTCAAACAAGGTTAACCAACCAGTTGCAACCTATTGTTAAACATTGTCCATGACATGACAAATTGAAGTTTGCAATGATTAAAACACTAGAGGGAACGATGTTCAACGACCATCATTTGATTCAATCATTTGAGGATGAAATTCCTGTAAGGTGGGGAGAGTTGTAACGTCCTAAAGTGCATGCATATGAAGACAAGGGACTTGATAAATTTTGGACCACTTTCTTTGACTCTTCTCCACTCAGCCCACGTGCCGTATCTTTTATTCCCTCCTTTCTCTGTCAGCCGAGCTCAATTATCCAAGTGAATGAGATAAACACTCATAATTCCAGCTAAAATTTTGCCCTTCATGCTTGAATAGCTGCCCACGTAGCCCCTCCCATTAATTAGCTCTTCTTTTCCCTTGCAAATCAGACAAACTTTCATGATTGTTCAGCACTAACTTTCGGAGGCTCTTGCTGTTCACCTGAGGAAGACTCCCTCCATGCTTCCTTCGTTGCTATTTGTTCCTGTACTGCTGCCTTCTGCTGCTCTTCCTTATCTTCTTCTTTTGGCAACTAGAGATTCGGCTCGTTTTGTGCTGCTGTTCTTCCGTCTTTGCTTTAGCTCGTGTCCTTCTCTACTGCTTTGTTGGATTTTCTTCTGCCTCTTCTCGGATTCTCGCGTTTCTGCAGGCGCACCCGGAGGAAATTGACTTCTTCGGGATCGTCTGATGTGCGAATCAAGCTCCGTTTTCGCCTGTGTACTCATAGGACCTCAAACTTCGATATTCTTAAAACAGATCGGCCAAAAACCTCCTAGAAAATTTCCAGTTTTGAATCAAAGTTAACCCTATTCCGCCTATATTTGTTTGTAGCTGGTTCCTCATCATCTCGGTTGAAATTTCTTGGCCGTTGTTGCTGCTACGCCTTCCCCTTCTATGGCTGCACTTGAAATTGCTGCTGCGTCTTAGTCCTCTCGGTTGCTTGGAGCTCGTTCGCCGTTCCCGAGCTCGATCGTCGTCCTCGGCCTGAGCTCGTCGCTGTTGCTCGTCCGAAAGCGTCGTTTAGTTGAACTGAGATCGTTCCACCGTCCCTGAGCTCGAACTGGATTTTTAGGTGAGCACATTTCTAGAATTGACTTAGAATATCGAGTATGCTAAGGACTAGTAGGGAAAATTTTATGATGAAAAATATTAAATTTCTTAGACCTCAAATGTCGATTATTTATTGCTGACCATAGGAGTCAATTGGTAATTTTTGTAGACTTTAGAAATTGCCTTGTATGTCAGATTACTTGCCTTTGAGCCTAGGTAACTTAGAATAGAAATCGGATCCTGAAATGCGAGTTTTGCAACGTGAAATGCCTAGTTATTATATTTGATTTATTTTGAATTAAATTGTGCACACTGATGAATAATCTTGAAAAATGCATGTGGCAAAGTTGACTTGCATAAGTGTTTACGGAGTGGGCCAATTGAGAATTCTATGATGATCATCATTGATCTGCATACTGGCATGAGACATGTGCGTTTGGCGGAGTGCGTAAAACCGTGTAGGACGGCCCGGCAGTGTCTAGGGGGCCACCAGGAATGCAGGGTGATAAGGAAGTGCAGATCGCAGTGCTAATTAAGCCACGGTCTTGCACTTGTGCCTGAACGTGCTCGGCACGGGGTAGCTGAAGAAACAAGGGTGCCAACTTCGATATGATTAGACACGGGTTAAGGCATAGGCTTGAGACGTCCATGACGTGGTGGGGACCGAAAGTGCTATTAAGCCACCGGTGGGGTTAGGTCTAAAAGAGCTAGTGAGCCACTGGGGACCCCAAGAGAACCAATGAGCATCTGCATTTGCATCTGTTTGACCTGAAGTCGTAACATTCATGTGATGATTTAAATTTCTGGCTTGAGGTATATACTTCATTCTAAATTGAGTCTAGGCATGTGCTTGTTGAGTTTCGACTCACATATTTTTGGCTGATCGCCATTTTAGATCCTTGATCATAGACCTGATTGTTCTCTGATATCTGAGGAGTTTGATTCAGAGGAGTGGACCTTACTAGAGGACGAGTAATCCTGATGATGCTTAGATGGAGACTCGTGACTTTTTGGTTTGACCTATTCCGTTTTGTTAGTGGCTAACTCAGGTTTTGAGGGTCAAATGATAATCTTCCTCCCAAGTTATATAGAACTCTTATTGTTATATGTAAATTAAGTTTTCTCTATCTCTCTATCCCACATGTGTATTTGTCAAGGGTTGTGCGTTTTCGCTGTCACATTTGTTAGCTGTCGTTTGGCCGCGACGAGTCCTGAGCTGTCGTCAGTATTTGCCGGGCGATGAGGGAATTGGCAGGTGAAGGGATGTTGCGTGCCCGACGGATCCGGGGCGTGACACAAACAATGATAAGCGACAAAGAATATATATGATGGTAACTATTCTTACGTGAAGTTCAAATGACCAATAAAAAAGATATGAACTTTCATTGACCGAAAGAAACACGTTGAAATTTCGCCCAACTGTGAAGACGATGAAAGAGGACGTGATTGACGTAACGTTACACATTGCTAATTCAGCAGTTCCCCGTAGTTTGATTGATGGGCAATAATGTGTCTAGTTCATTTCCCACGTTGACGTAGTCGCCTCTAGACCCGTCTTCATGCGACGCTTAAGAAAAGCAAATAAATAGCTCATTACAGGCAGACAAGGGACCGTTAAATAATTGGATTAGACTTGAACTTTGTTGGCTCGTACAAAGGCCACCAAAGAATGCACTGAGTACCACAGTCGAATGTGAATGCAGGAATATTCGATTTTGTTAACGAGTGCACTTGTTAAGAAAACAATTACGGAAAGTTCGCAATTTTCAATGCAGTGTTCTTCTCGTGCAATGTGTCCATGCTTGGCACTCGTCAATAAGACCCTTTTATGAATTACTAAGGTTGCATAATGGAATAACTCAAGCAAAAATTTTCGTAACCTACTTGTCGTGTAAAAAAAAGAAATCGTTTTGAAGAATACTCAAAGCCGTCCTTATTTTCGTATCAGTACCACTTGACTCCCCTTGGTTGGTCGGAAAGAATCATGGAAAGAAATGGTTTGGCTAATTGAGAGGATATTGCCTCCAACCATCCTTTACAGTAAGAGAAAACGAATTATGAAAGACATGTCGATCTAGTTCGGTTAGTCTGGGAGGTTCGATTCCGCATCTAGCATCAGTTCTGAATTTTTAGAATCAAGAATTGCCTAGAATCAGCCAGTTCGATCTCGTTGAGTCCCGTTGCCCAGTTGGAACTGGACCAGTGCTCACCCTCAACATGTCATTCAAGAAATCAAGCTCTTAGGAAAGAAATAGGCAAATGTCAAAACCCATGTTTTACATAGTCCTCCACAAACGCTCTTAGCAATGGCTCACGCGGGACAAACTTCCTCTTCTTTTTTTTTCTTTAACTTTTTTGAGAATCAGCGATTGAAGGTGGATGATGTGCAGACTCACATAGATTCGTAGTCCCTTACCATCTTTAAACATCTCTGTTGTGGACTCACAATTGAATGGAAAAGAGAGAGCAAAAGGATGCCAATGACACGTTTTCTACTTCCTTTCATGTTCAGCTTTTTCACCATCAATGCTGCTGAATCCACCCTCACCATGAGCAAACATTACTGCTCAAACTCAAGCACCTTCTCTTCCAATAGCACCTACCACGCTAACCTCCATCGCGTTCTCAGTGATCTCGTCAGAGACGCGGGTGCTGACGCCGACGACGGGTTCAACTTCACTTCGAGCGAAGCCAGCTCAAGCGGGGCCGTCTACGGCAGCTTTCTGTGCAAAGGCGATGTCTCGAGGAAAGAGTGCGCGGACTGTGTCAAGAAGGCGAGGTTTGAGATAACCCAGATATGCCGGATGACGAAAGTCTCCTTCCTGTGGTACGATCAGTGCATGTTGCGCTACTCCTACACGAATTTCACCAGGAAGGTGGAGCTGACACCTCGGTTGGATGGATACAATGAAGAGAACATAGAACAGCCAGATGAATTCATGAAGATACTGAACGAGACGACGGATCACGCAGCGAGAGAGGCTACTAGGCATACTCCTAGGATGTATGGCCATCGCGATGCCAAGTTTAGTCGGGAGAAAACGTTGTACACATTCGCGCAGTGTGTGCCTTATATTTCCAAAAACAATTGTTGGGAGTGCCTTCGCAACGCCCATCGAGCCTCATAAGCCTCCAAAAGGGGAAAATAGGGGGCCGGATGTTGCTTCCGAGTTGCTTCGTCAGGTTCGAGATTTACCCGTTTTACGGGAGCAGCTCCAAAGGTGAGGTAGAGGTAGAACCTCATACTTGATTTGTCAAAAGTTTATCGTCATGCTTGTTACTTCTATGTTGTCCGCTTAAGCCGTGTCTTTGTTCTTGGAAGAGTTATAAGAGTTTGTCAGCCAGCAAAAAATTGTTTTATTCCTTTCAATTCTACTACAGTTAGATTTCTTAACGCTCGTTTCAGTTAAGTACAGTCAATTCAAACTGTCTGCCACAGCTTTTCAATGGAGTTGGGGATCTTGTCTCATGTATGTGCTGGAACATGAAGCTTTCATGACTGGAAGGAGCCACACTTTCATGTATGTAAATGAAACTACTAACTCCGCCAACGAATGCAGGGAAAGTGCACTTCCCGTTGAAAATATCGGCTGCAATCCTCGCCATGGTCGTTGGATCGATGCTACTTTTTTACACGATAGTCTGGCATTTACAACGAGGAAGAAGAGTTTTAAGAAGGGAAAGCAGAAGTCGTTTTGAAGAAGATCCGATTGGTAACTTGACGAAACAATGCTATTGCATGCATACAAGTTTATTGATTCTGTTTCGCTAGAATCTAAAGATATCTGAACTATTTGACTGCCAGTTAGCAGGCAAATTTCAGAACTCCAATCTCTGCAATTTGATCTGCAAACGATAGAAGCCGCCACAAACAAGTTCTCGAACAACAACAAGTTAGGGGAAGGCGGATTTGGTCCGGTTTACAAGGTAATTAAGACGTTCAATCAGATCATTCAGCTTTTGACTTATCAAGAAGCCGACGCCTAATTCTTGTACAATGAAGAAGCAATAGGATGCATCCGTTACTAGCAAATTTCGAGTTTTTATGTCTCATGCTATCAGGGTACACTACCCAGTGGTCAAAGAAATGCAGCAAAGAGGCTATCTAGGAGCTCTGGACAAGGAGTCGAAGAATTCAAGACCGAGGTTGAATTAGTAGCCAAGCTTCAACACAGAAACCTAGTGAGGCTACTCGGATTCTCCATGGAAAGAGATGAAACAATACTGCTCTATGAATACGTGCCCAACGGGAGCCTCGATCGCTTGTTATTTGGTTTGCCACTGTTTTATCGACTTCTCACCAAGTTGACACACCATCATTTCAGTCCAAATGACTTATTGCACTCAGAGAAAATGAGAAGCAAATATGATTCTGGCTAAATGAAGACAAACCAGAGATATTAGTGATAGCAGGACGACGTAATGCAAACAATATTCGGCTTAGATTTCTTCCTCATTTCTGTTCTACATTGACGAATGCTACTTTAAAGACCAAAAATTAGTTAAGAAGTAGACATGGAAGGCAATGAATCACATCACAATGAGAAAACTGATCAAAGGTTGATGAAAGCAACTACATGTGATGATCTGGGCATGAGCATTGTACAAGTACGAGTTGATCCAACTTGCAGATTATTTTGACTGATGTACAGATCCCGTGTTCAGTGGACAACTGGAATGGTCAGCACGTTACAAGATCATGGTAGGAGTGGCGCGCGGGCTGGTATATCTTCATGAAGATTCTCGGCTTCGAATTATTTATCGTGATCTCAAAGTCAGCAACATTCTTCTAGATGCTGACATGAACCCAAAAATCTCAGATTTCGGTTTGGCCCGGATCTTCGGTACTCATCAGACTCAAGCAAGCACAAATAGAATCATTGGAACATAGTAAGTTCAACATCTGCTAATCTGACTTGCTATTAAAAATGAACAGTGTGGCATTAGCATTGAACTTGGGGCATTTGTCCTAATTTGTTCAAGCATTTTATATCCATGGAGAAAATTTCTAGGTTATCCTCTCATTTGTGTGTTTGTTCTCCATGCAGTGGCTACATGTCCCCGGAGTATCTGATGTTTGGACACTTCTCGGTGAAATCCGACGTCTTCAGCTACGGTGTGTTAATGCTAGAGATTATAACCGGCAAAAAGAACAGCCAATTCTTTGCATCGGACTGCGATGAGGGCCTGCTAGGCTTTGTGAGTATCTTAATACAGCACTTCTTGTTTTGTCCAACATCACTGCTGATAGTAGCACGACAGTAATCTGAATAAAAATTACTAATACTAACTAATCTTTTAGGTTTGGAAGCACTGGAGCAACCGAACACCGTCAGAAGCAGTGGACCCAGCTCTAGGTAATGCTTACTCCCCGAACGAAGTGATCAGATGCATGCACATTGGCTTGCTCTGTGTGCAAGACGACACAGAAGACCGACCTACCATGGATTTGGTTATTCTCATGTTAAACAGCGAGTCTATTAGCATCCCAGTACCTCAGAAACCTTCATTCTTCTTTCCTGGTAAGAAGTACAAACAGCCACCCTGTGTTCTGAACTCAGATCAATCTACCAGCAAACCGGACCAATCTAACAGCAAGATAACATCGCCATGGTCAGCTACTGATAGTGGTTGTGCTGAACCAGATCCACGGTAGCCAAGATTTTGGCGCTACCATTTAGATCAACTCATTGTTTAGAACCAGACAAATCCGGTGGGAGCATTGATATCTCCTCTTGCCAGGACTGTGGCTTATTATTTCTAGTAGGATAATTGCAGAAGGGCAAGGGTATGAGCAATACCATTTGCTCAGATGAGTTTGGCAATTAGTTTGTGATTAACATTTAGACTTCATGATATGGCACATTGTGACAAGGAGACTTGTGCTTTTACAGAAATTTCAGTTTTTCATGCTTCAAATTTTGTATATAATTAGAAAATTTTTCAAATCGTTCACTCAAAATGGTACAGCCTATCATGGCATCTGATTCATTTCTTCTTTGTTGCACATTAGCATAGTCGATACTCCGGAAATAAAATTTATTTCATGATTTCGAAATTTGCTGATTAGAAACAGAGACAGTACAGCAAGAGTCCATGTGTTCAAGATTAAGGTGTTCCCACACCCATGTCCACATAATTGATAGCCTCTAGAAGCCAGATATTTTCTTGGTTGGACGATTAATTGATCAGGATAAAGGGTATGGAGAATAGTATAAAGAGCATAGCAAAAATTAAAGCTTTTCCTCTAGTCAGATGAAAGAAAGAAAAAAAGGAACGGCCCCTCTCTGGCAGGTCCCGCGGAAAACAAAGGCCCCTTGAGCAGAGTCTATACAAGAAGACAGAAAATGGTCCCCTCCCCAGCCCAAAGGAATCGACTTTTTTGGCATAATGCAGGAATAGTAGAGCACTATTGTGCAATAAAGTTAATAAAGCTGATACATCACTCAATCACAACCTCTCAGTGCATCCTAATCAGGGTCACACACTAGCTCATAGTCTTCACTTTTTGGGATTCCTTCGATCCATACCATAAAGCGTGCCTTCAAGGAGAAGCACCGCAAATAAGAGCTCAAAATCTCACTTGCCTTCGGTACTCAAGAATCGTTAAATGTCTACCCTTCGGATCAACTTCCCAACAAAAATAGCAATTTAAAAGGCTCCAAACATTTACTCTCACCATTCTTTTGAACGAGTTTTCTCTGCTCCTCTTCTTTTATGGAGGAAGAGGAGAAGAAAACAGTGAACTGATGAGTCAAGTAGCATTTCTAATTTAGAAAGGTCTGATGCTTTTAAAAAGGTATGCTGCACTGGAAGACTATTACATAAACTTGTAAATGCCAAAAAAAGAAAAGAAAAGAAAAGAAAAGAGAGTACTGAAAGGGCCAAGTCTCTAGACGGCATGCATATCTACTTGTGGGGTCACGGGCCACTTCAAATTCTTTTCAAGACTATCAGGACAATATTAGTAAAGACTTTTCTGTGCAACAACCAACCAATAAAAATATGCATTGGCCACTAAAGCTTGAAGACTTGATTCAGCAATAAAGCAACAAGCGGGACATGCGGACCTACAATCAGGAAGTTTCATACCTGACCAATTTCGCCACTAAAGAAATACTATGTTCCTAACATGACAATATGCTAAACAATGCTCCAGGAACTTCTTCCTTTTTGGGCTGGTGGTGGGACAGAGCAGACCCGCCTTCGCATGATCTTTTCCACATCAGAAGGACGGTGTTAAAACAATGGGAATTTTATATCGTTAGCAAACTCCATGTAACACCTCTCATTCAAGACCAACCGCGGGAAACAACTTGTCTTCTCCAGATACCTATTGGCACCTGCAAAAACAGCCGATACAACAAATTGAATACGGGTCAGCTGACACCACCAACAAGC
The DNA here is from genome assembly GCA_016432845.1 of Psidium guajava. Classification (NCBI taxonomy): domain Eukaryota; kingdom Viridiplantae; phylum Streptophyta; class Magnoliopsida; order Myrtales; family Myrtaceae; genus Psidium; species Psidium guajava. Next base: position 28,786,888 of record CM028232.1, on the reverse strand, counting down.
TCTTGATCCTGGTAATACTCAGTAAAACATCATTGAAAACTGCAAAAGTATTATCAGGTGATAGGGTCCTTACAGCCGGGAAGCCGCCATAATCCCCTGGCTCTTTTATGTCCTTGATGACACAGCTGTTTGCAGCTAGACGCACCTGCATTTTCAAATGTTATTTGCTTGTGACTAAGACTCTTTAAACATGCACAGGCAACTATGTTTCTTGATTAAGTTGTTACAAGAAACAGGATATTGCAGTGATTCATTTATGTGATCCAACAATGGGATATTAAAGTTTAGTGCAAATCAACCCCAGCAAAAGTTCCTTACCCAAAAAAAAACCAGCAAAAGTTGCATAACAAGCAACTCAATGGCAATAACATAGAACCTATGATTGCTTCTACATGTAGGTGCATATTGTGCACAATTCAATTTCAATTACAACTAATCTCCGTCCTTTTAAGTTTCGAACCAATCAGAATAGTAAGGTAATTCGAGGGGGTTAACAGGAGCTGAGAGCAGTTCTTGGTCAAACAAGGTTAACCAACCAGTTGCAACCTATTGTTAAACATTGGCCATGACATGACAAATTGAAGTTTGCAATGATTGAAATACTAGAGGGAATGGTGTTCAACGAACATTATTTGATTCAATCACATTAATGTGATAGCGATTTTTCTGCCATAAGAAAGCTCAAAAGCAAAAGCACCAGCTTAGATCATTACAAATGTACAAACACTAAAGTCATTTAGCAACTTTACATCACCAGACAATTCTAACAAGTGGATACCTTTGATGTAATAGACACATGATCGCGAACAGCTGCCCTTCCACCTAGAGTCACATAATCTCCTAAACTGAAACATGGAAGAAGTCAAAAATCACAAGTATGACTGTGCAAATTAACAACTCAACTTCTCCAAAACAGAAAAATTAATCAAAATATAAACTTAAATGAGTTGTGACTGCATCAACATCATCAACATCACCTTTATCCCAAATTAGTTGGGGTCGGCAAAAAAAAAAAATGCAGAAAGGTCATTCACAAGTTCCAAGATTATAGAACTTCTCTGTGAAAACAACATACGTTGCTGAACCAGCAATTCCAACTTGGCCACAAAGTATGCAACTTTTCCCAATAACTGCATTGTGGCCAATCTGAAAATCCACAAAAAGCTCATATCATAAATCAAGCAGTTTTATGTAAACATTGCAGTCAGCAAAAAAAACCCACCTGAACTAAATTATCTATCTTTGACCAATCCCCAATGACCGTATCTCTCCAACTGCACATGTATATAGTTCGCACAATCAGTCTTTAATCTTACACTGGCAAAAAGGATTTTCTTGGAATCATGATATCTCAATAGTTCATTTGGAGTGCAACACACCTGCCTCTATCAATACATGTATTTGCACCAATCTCCACATTATTCCCTATCCTAGCATTCAGCATCTGTCAAAGGAAAAGGAGAAGAAAAACAGATCACATGTCGTTGTACTCAATGAGCCGGCTGGAACAATCCCAAGATTCCACACAGGAATTGGGCTTGATCCTCCAGTTTGCTCACTGAACAGCTATACGAAAACCTAGACTAGACCAAACAACCATGGCTGGACAAGATTAACGTATACTGTAGGCAAGAAACAAGAACTAATCAAACTCATCATAAACTAAAACGCAAGACCAACTTGAGGCTTCTTCAACATGTTTCCAGACTCATCCACAAGAAATCCAAATCCTGTAAACAAAATGACACCAAACTTCAGGGAAGCCAAAAAAAAAAAAAAATGACAACCAGTAAACCTTATGTCAAGAAGAGCAAGTTTGTGTCCACTCACTAGGTTAGAAGAAACTTAGGTTGAAATTCTTAGATGTAAGACCTTATTTATGGGATCAAACAGAGGATATCAAAGAAAAATGCTTATAATACCGCATAGCAGCCAGCAGCAAGTTTACAAAGAGATGTTTATTTAGCAATAGTGGCATCCATACAAGCCAATGCAAAAAGGTATGCTATCATACCATCACAAAGCAAGCATGTATCGATCACCAACATAAGCCTAGAGATAACAAGATGTTTAGAATATTGGTCATATCAAAATTGCAAATTCATTTTATTAAAAAAATAGGCTGAGACACTATCAATGGAAATTTAAGCAAAAATGACACAGCTATTTCAATGAGAAATCGAAAGCACTCAAAATACTGATGAGAAAAACTAATCAACATCATCAACATCAACATCACCTTTATCCCAAACCAGTTGGGGTCGGCGGTCGATGAACCCAAAGCGAAAAGCTTAAAATATACTAAAATAAAAGTAAAAATATGGTTACCCAAAAATAATAAATAAATAAATAAACAAACAAACAAACGTATAAATAAATAGAAAGCACTAAACAGGGCACTCTGGAACATAGGAAATCCCCCCTTCTACAATGCGAATTGCTTTCCTCCACTCCGTCCTAAGGCAAACCATACGCCAATCTATTTCCCACTCTATTAAATCTTGTTTTACTACCTTCCCCCAAGTAAGTTTCGGCCGACCTCGTACTTTTTTCATATCGTTTTCTCGGTAACACACTTCTGTTCTTATCGGAGCATCTAAGGGTGATGAGAAAAACTAATAAACAAGAAAAATTTTCCTGACTTACCATCTTGACCGACACATACTCCATTGTGGATTATGCATGATCCACCAACAGTGCAATTACCCAGTGAAACATTGTACCTGTTGAAGATGTGATTATCAAGAAACACCAATTTATTCTTCACAGTTCAACACTTCAACCAGAAGGACACTATTATACATCATAAAAATAATTCAAACAACATTTCTTCAACATAGTTGACATGTATAATGAATGTTTGATTCATTTAGTTGCTGAGCCTATGCATGGATACAGGTCAAGTATGATACAGCTAGAATTACTTACCTTTGACATTGAGCACATTTTTTTTTTGGACTAAAAATTAGGCCATTCCAACCCTATGGAAGCAAAAGGCTGATCCACATTCTAATTTCTCTTGGAAATCAAGAGACAAACAACTTAAAGATCCTTTTGTGCAAGAACTTAAATGTTACAAATAGAACAGATAAACAGATTTGGACGTAGAGAAACAAGACATCTGCAAGTTGCGGTGGTAAGAAATAATATATGCCCGTTCTTATATGCTTGTGTGCACAATGTGCATGTAATGTACATAGACAAACACAAGTTCTACAAGTTCAACGACCTAATTGCAAAGAGCCACCTGAAAAAGCACAATTTACCATTATGTAGAGGGAAGCATAGGGATCCATCGCAATACACAGCAGCCAGACAACATACCAACCTCAACCTAAAGGTCCAGCCAAGCCAAGTATAAACAGAAATACATACAGTCATACGAATGGGAAAGTACTTGAACCCAAACAGATGCAACATACAGCCAAGCAGCAATCCAATATAGAGAAGGAAGTAAACACTACCCAATCTTCGTTGACTGGCCAACTGTAACAGCAGGTCCAATAACTGTTCCTGATCCGACATGTACACGTGCACCCAGCACTGCTTTTGGATGTATAACAGCACCCACTTCAATGAGTGCAGTTGGATCGATGCAAGCAGACTCATGGAAAGTTCCACCTCCGTTTGGCCATCTCTGAAATTCCCGGTAACTTGTTCCATCACCATCCTCTAATCTTTCATTTAGGGGATTGCAAAAGTAGGTTCAGAAACTTATCACACTCACACTAGAAAGAGACTGCCTAGTCATACATCTGCCAACATACTTCATATTCCACATCAAATGCTAATGTGCACTTAGTATCAGACACAGTACAAGAATGAAAAGCATGCTTAAAGAAGTGGCAATACATAAAACACATGCTACAATGTTTTTAGCTTAAACTTTTGAGTAACATAAACAAGAAGATCCTACGTTGAAAATTTCAATTTTCCCATTCTCCTTTCGCGTCCCTTCCTCACAATGCCCATTGACCCCTATTTCAGGCATTTTTTACGCGCTTCATGCTTTTGCTTAGAATCAATCGCCAATTGTCAATTGTCCTCGGGTCATTATCTACCAACTAAAACTTCTAAATTTCTTAGAATCAATGTAAAACAATAGCTCACATGGCATTAGAGCTCGAAGCCCAATTGCCAGGACTTGATCTTCTTCTCAAATATAACTCTACTCAGAGCCACATTTCGTCGAACAAATGAGCTGCATGACACTTGAATGAGACAAACCTGGAACTTGCATCAACTGAAGATGTGGACAAACTCTGAATGTTTCCCATAGCGAACGCAGACAAAAGATTCAATTTTTCCGGGTGCTTCGTCTTCGAAAGAAGTTGGGGGACCGAACTTGAAGTACCAAAAGCAGCGAGCTTTCTCAGACGAACCGCCATCGACGCCATGAACAGAGCAAGAAGGAGTAGGTGGGTGTCGCCCAAGTAGTTAGCAAGCAAATCTCGTTCGTATGGGGGAATGTGAATAGGCCCGAAGTTGCAGCAGAGGGCGACCCAAATGCTAAACTCCAGTACCGTCTCGCGTTTCGATATGGAAAGGTCGGAACAGGAAGAAAATTCAAGGAAACTGCAGTTCTGTCCTGCTAGGGGAAAGAACAAAAGCTTTTGGTCAACGGGTGAATGACATAAAGAAATTTGGAGGGACGTTGAATTAAATTGTCCGAAGAATTTGAATAAATTAACTAAAAACTATTTCAATTCTATGAACACAAGAAAAAATGACACAAATGATCTCTATACTTTGGCATAATAAATAATGTAATTTCTAAACTTTTAATTTGATTAATAATATCCTTGAATTTTAACATAAAGTATAATGTGGTCTCAAAATTAAAAGTTCAAGACATGTACACTTTTTAGAAAGCAAACGAGATGAAAACCATAAGAGAAGAGGCGGCTGGGTGAGGATAAACCTACCTACCTTAGGGCAAGGCCAGATCCTATGCCTTGGGGCAAGGCTAGATCCTACGCCTTATTACAGAATCGTAGATGTGGAGCTTGCGGGGTTAGATGTTGACTTTACCGGCTATTTTCGATATGGCTAATTCCTATTAGAATATGCCAACATAAGCACAAGACAACCTTTTCTATCAACTACTTTCTTTGTTTAAATAGAGGTAAGCATTTCCCATCAATAGCCAACTTCAAAGAACGAGCAGATTCTTTGAAATTTGCATTTCTTCACCGGCATGGATTATTTGTGTCATTATCTCTAAATATATTAATCAACTATAATTTTTGTATGGGATCGATTATGGTTGCACAAATGAGAAAAGTCGAGTAAAATACACTACAAGTATCAAAACTTGTATACGGTGCTCATTTTAGTACCAAAATTTTCATAACAGTCACTTAAGTGGCAATTTTTTAAAATGATTACTTAAGTGTCAATTTATTTGAAAAATGATCACTTCAGTGCCAAAATTTTCAAAACAATCAGTGAAATGTTAATTTTTTTAAAAACAATCACTTAAGCATTATTTGTTTGATCGCTTAAGCATTAATTTTTTTGAAAAGGATCACTTCAGTGTCAATTTTAGGTCGCCAGATGTGGCACTGTAGTGATCATTTTTCAAAACAATTGACACTTAAGTGATCATTTTATAAAAATAATTGGTATTTAAGTGATCATTTTGAAAGTTTTTGTATTAAAGTGATCGTTTTTCAAAAAAATTGACACTTAAGGGATCGTTTTGAAATTTTTTTGGCACTTAAGTGATCATTTTAAAAATTTTGGTACTAAAGTGAATGCCGTACACAAGTTTTGGCACTTGTAATGTACTTAAACCAAGAAAAGTCTATAAAATTTCGTAGCTTTATTTAAAATTTATAATAAAAGCATTCAATAATATATTTCCAACTTGAAGACGAGAAAATAGAGAGCTAGCGAGAGGGAGAGGGAGAGACACGTTTTTAGCTGAACTACTCTCTCTATACCGCTTGTGTGTTGTATAAAAATTCATCTCATTTTGTCAACTTTTACAATATTTGCTGAAAACAAAAATTATTCTTGAAAGTCCTAAACTTATCGCAGTTTTGTCAATTTAGTCATAAATCTTCTAATTATGTTAATTGAGTTCTAAATATTTTTCACGTTTTGTCAATTGAGCCCATCTAGCCAATTTTAATTGGAAATCGTTGACGTGGATGTCGATTATCCTATGTGACACAGTCGACACTGGCATGGAGATTGTATCTAGAAAATTTAGTAACCGTTGAGCAATTAGAGTCTGCACCCTACTGATTAGGTCACCCACACAACCAAATCTTTGGTTTTTATAAGTTGAATTCTACGTTTATGAAAATCAGCTTGTTTCTGAAGGTAATATCCAACTTGAGATATTATATGATTCGTTGTAGAACCATCTTCCAAATCGAAAATCATAACTTCCTTAAAAAGGATTTCTAATAGCATATGTTAAACATGGGTCTTCAAATAAGACCATTTTTGGATCTGAACATGTCCCTGTGTCTGAACAGTCTTCAGAAACAAAATTAGTCTTTTGAATCGGAACATATGGAACACTAAGTTTGAAGTTAATAGAATGCTTGTTGATACTCACATATGACTCTTTATTCAAAGGTGTGGTTGAAGTTTCATAAGTATTAGTTTACTTAATCTAGATAATATGATTCAACCCCTTTAGAAGTAGATATATGATACTTTTGCATGAGTTTGAACATCCAACTAAAGTCAATATGAACTTTTTTTTTTCTCACGTGTATCACCTAAAATAAAAGTACAACAATGTATTTATCACATTCAATTAGACTAAGGATTTTGTTAATATAAAAATTTACTAGAGGAGGTTTTCTTAAGCCATACCCTAATGTGTTTTTTCCTGAAATCTAACCCCAACAGTCGCGACTTAGCCATAGGACAACAACACTCTTTCGCTTTTTAACTCTTAGAGATTGTTGCTTTTGGCTGATAGTAAATTTTACTTTTCCTCTTGTACTTTCACTTGCTTCATTGCTACTCATATTATTTTGTTAGAAAAAATGAAACCAGAAAAAAGACAACACAAGAACTTGTTCTCTGGTAGATCTTGGAACCCAGCCATGAAAATAAGGTAGATATCAAAATATGTTCTAATGCAAACAGGATAGGTTCCAAGTTCAAAACACTCGGAACAGATTATAACAGGTGGTGTTGCAGGTTCTAGGTCCAGAATTGATGCCCCTGATGATGCATGTTCGGGGCAAATGACTCCCTTAAATGGTTCAGTCTGCCCAAATCCGTGCATTTTCAGTTTCACTTGTTTCGTTCGCGCTTTGAATGCCGGCGTTTTGACTGATCATTTCGGTGGTACTGAGGCGCTCTCCATTGGCGGCGATTATGATGTCCTCTGGCGGCGGTCGGTACATGGCCTACTTGCAATCCCCTTCCACCGCCCCTCACTGTCCTCGCCTCTCTGGCCTCCGCTCCACCTCATCCGCCCTTGCCAAGCAGGAGTCTGTTTGTCTGCTGTGACTGAGGATCTGGATCGTTTGGTGCGGTCTTAAATAGATGACGTTTTGAACTGCCTTTGTTGATGATAGGACCGGTGTTGACTTTAGATCTGGTAACTCTGGTTCATCTTTATCGTTGCTTGCATCGGATCAGTGCTTGAGTGCTCGTTTATGTGGCAGAGACTCACTTGCAACCTACTTTTAAGTTCCATTATAGCCAGGGTAATTTTATAAGGATGCTATTCCGGGTCCGCTCACTAATTTCGATTCCGGCCATAATTCCAAGGACAGAAGAAGAACTCCCCGGCCATAATTCTAATGACGGAAGAAGAACTTCTCATGAAGCATCAGGAACATTAGAATCAATCTCTCGGTTGGTTTTTCAATAGCAAGTCATCTTCTTTGTCGGTGTTTGCGCAGGGCATTCAGTGATATTTGTTTAAGATATCGAGCTTGAATAAAATATCTGCGTTCTTATGGCATCAAAGAAACAGGAAACTCAAGGAGAAAAGCGCAAAGCCCATGCAAGCGGGTGTTGAAAGTTTCTTTGTAAAGCAAACAAAAAAAAAAGTGCATTTTCTCTGCGCGATGATAAAAGGCAGAAACCGTAGTTGATGGGCTATTTGAAGGGAAATTAGAATTTTTTTTTTATCTATCTTATCTCTAACACTTGCATTGCCTTTTTATAGAGTGTGGGAATCGAATCCACACCTATGATACTAGAGTCCCTACTCCAAATTTTTTACCAGTAGGGCCGCATGCCTATTGACTTAGGGCTGAAATTGAGCACGCAATCATTGACTCTTGAGCCGAAAGCATGGAAATGCTCTTGCTACCGAGTCAACCTCGGATAGGCACCCGATGACAAAGCAAACCCAGGATTCTCTCTTCGATCGGGACATCTTATGTTGAACCCCTCTCTTCTGTGGTATCTTTAATCAATATGATGTTATTTCTAAGCAACTGGCTTAAAGGATGCGGTCACAGAAGGAGCTCTATGAGAAGCATCATGATACTGTCACGTATTAGAACATGGCTTGGAATCAGGCAAATTATGAATTGCACTGATGAACTACTGCTACTTGCAAACAAGGGATACAGGAAGAGAATCGGAAAACCGGAATTCACATGTTACTTGTTGCTCAAAACCTCCAACGAGAGTCCGTAAAAGTGAGAAAACTCACCTGTTCAACCTTACAGCTTCTTTCTTCGACCACAAAAAAAAAAAAATCACAGCTTCTTCCTCTCTTCACCCTCAAGTAAGGAAAGCACCATCCTCACATGGGTCTCTCTCCCGTTAGGGTCTCTCTGCCGCCACTCTCCAGCCTTCCACTGAACTAGACGTCCCTGCGGGACAGAGAGGGGCCCTCCCTCTCCCTTTTTTCCCCTCATCTCCTGTTCCCTCTTTGTTTCTTTATTTTTTTTTAATTTCTCTATCTATTAGGTTTCTTCGTCAATTCATCGACAACACGATCGACATTCTTTAAAGAAGAGAGCTCAGGTGAGTGCCTCGGGAGACTCTGCTCCATCCGAATGAGGTACTCGCCCCAGCTCCGGGTGCTTATTTTAGATAGTCGAGCATTCAACAAGTTTTCGAGATTCATTTACTATTGTCTTCTACAGTTGGCTTATCTGAAAGTGGTTTTATAACCAACTGCTATCTATTGTGTAGCCCTTCTATTCAAATTTAGAGCTAGATCTAGACTTAATTGCTCTTTTATCCCGATTTACAAATAGATCTGAGATTCATAAGACGTTTTCTATGTTCCCTCAACCTATTAGTGCTGTTGTGTTCTCTATACGGTGAAGATACTGGAAAAGCCGAATCTAGGCGCACACTGCCTTTGCCAAAATTTCTCAGCGTGTGCTCATTACTAACGATAATGCGAAATTTAGTAATCGACCACTGTGTAAGCTTTGATGTTACAATAGATCCGTCTTGGGAGAATAGATCAATCTTTGCAAGCAATAGCAAATTAATTCATTTATCATATTTACTTATTTTAGTCGTTTTGTGATATTTATATCTTTATCTTAAAGCTATGTATTCCTTTTTTCATATGAAGTGAAGATCTTTGATTCGACCCAAAAAAAAAAAAAAGACTTACAGATTCTTTGTTCTTTCTTCTTCTAGCTGTAAGCTCGTACAAGCCTGGATTTTCCTTCCTCTCTTTTTGTTGTTGTTTATGTTTCTTTTTTTGCAAGTTCGTTCACTTTTTACTCTCTTCCAGGGCATGGAAAAAAACACAACCGAAAATTATCGCCATGCTAAAGAATTACATAAATTCATCCTACCCTAACAACATGAAGAGGAAATGTAATCCCACAGAAGGTATACAGATGTCTATGGACATGGGACCCTCGTATGCTCTAATTAGGCTTTTCTTGAAAACTTATTTAGTCTTAGTCCATTAAAAAGGACTTGCTAATATGTTTCGTATCTAATGCAGCTGAACCCAAAAGTGATGTTGAAGAACTGATTGGATCTGTCATGTTAAGCTCTGGAGAAGGAATGGTTCAAAATTAAATCTAGTTATAACTTCTATGAACATTAAGCTCTGGAAACAGTGAGGGTGTTAATGTTTATTGATCAGGGTAAGATCCTCTTTTAACTTCATTTGGTTAGCATACTAATGTGAACCGTTATCTAGGACTTTTAAATAATTACTTAATATTCATTGTTTGAAGGGAAACTATCGTGAAAAACTTATTTTTTGACTTTCCGGTTCTTTGATGATAAAAACTAATTGATGTACTAAACACAAGGTTATTTTGGGGGAAAACAACTTCTCATTTGGTAAGAAGGAAATCACTTTCTCTAAACCACAAAATAAATAAAAACTGCCCATTTTTGTGAAAAAAGTTTTTTTTTGAAAATATTATCGTACGGCATGACATTTTTTAAGTTGGATTTGTTACTTCTTTAGGCTCTGTTTTTTTTCACACAAAAAAAATCTAGAAAACCATTTTTCCTCATTTTTCAGTGTTTGGATCGTTAAGATCCGTGCAAGCGTGCAAGGTCTACAAGGTCTGTGTAGGCTTGGCTCTTAGAAAGCCTAACAAAAAGATATAAATTTTTAGATCTAAATCCAACAAAAATTTCAATGATGCAAAGTAACATTAAAAAAATCTTTTCGATGAACATATTATGCAAATAAAGTAACTTCTTCAGAGTAAATACAGTCTATTGTCAGCAGTATCAGCAACATAGTTCACCCTTTTTTAAGACCACTGTGGCACATATTCATCCCAAATTATCCGCACTGCGCGTTGGATCGACCCAATGAACACACGAAAACATGCAATATCAATTGATGCAGTGATGTAACACAATGCATTGTTGTTCCAGCTAGTCTCCTTCCAGGTTCAGACAGTGTAAAGGTAAGAGCATAAATTAAGATACATGATATCACCATGTATTGGACTCGTGGGAAGTTTCATATGCATCTCATCTCCTAGCAAAAGGTGAAAAAAAAAACACATGAATTTAACACAATCGAACACAAGACACAAATTTAGACTCCGATATGTGATCATCGAGGATATAACTCGGTAATGGAAGCCTCGTTGACTGATTCTTGGTTTTGTCTGTTTTTGGATCGCGAAGCTGTGTCAGATTCAGGAATACTCTGCAAAATGAACGCAGGTTGTGATGGTAGGGCCAAGGTGGTGGAGTAACTATTGAGCATCAAGACCACCGCACTCATGGTTGGTCTGTCGGCCTCAATTTCCTGAACACACAGCAATCCAACATGAATGCACCGCAACATTTCGGTCCTCGAACCACTGCTCAAATTAGGATCTATGAGATTTGAGGGTGTCCCTTCCCTCCAACTCCTCCATGCCTGCAATGAATCACAAAGGCAAACTCAGTATGGTAAGGACAGCTGCTTTCTCGTTCAAGTTCAGGTCCACCGCACTCTTTTCCGGCAATTCACTAGAGGAAGGAGAGTGCATCAGGGATATTTACTTACATAGCTAAGAAGGTCCTCCTCTGTATCCCCATTGCAGAAGCGGCTACATTTTTGACCACTAATAATCTCTAGTAGCAACACCCCAAAACTAAACACATCTGACTTGACTGAGAACAAACCATGCATTGCATACTCTGGAGCCATGTAGCCACTGCATTACAGGAATAATGAGCACTTTAAACACAATTCCATTTAATATGCTGTGCCATTATATCTGCTAGCAATTCAGATTATATGGAGAAGAGAACGGGAAATATAACAATTTTTTTTTTTTATACTCCGCTATCTATTACTTACTAAGTACCAACAACCCTGCTTGTGGCGTCTTGAGTTTGATCCATCAAGAATAGCCTTGCTGTACCAAAATCTGAAATTTTAGGGGTCATCACTGCGTCAAGCAAAATATTGCTCGCTTTAAGATCCCGATGAATGATTCGAAGTTGAGAATCCTCATGAAGATAAAGAAGCCCACGAGCAATGCCTCCTATTATCTTTTGACGCCTTTCCCAATCCAGCTGACTACGCCTAACAGGATCTGCATAGCATATTGACGAAAGGTTATAGAGGATGTGACTAAAGCAAGGTGACTTTCTAAATGCATATTGGCAAGAACATGCACTTCAATTACTCTTAAATCAGATCATGCTGGAAGGAAAATGGCCTGATCATACCATATATAAAGTTATCCAGGCTTGAGTTTGGTAAGAACTCATATATAAGAAGCCTTTCTGTCCCCTCCATGCAAAAGCCTAAGAGCCTAACCAAATTCCGGTGTTGAAGCCTTGCAACCAAGAGGACCTCGTTCTTAAATTGTTGATCACCTTGTGCCAAATCTACAGACAGCCTTTTTACAGCTATAACTTGTCCATTGGCCAATGTTCCCTGAAAAAGAATGCGAAAGCAGCCATATACATGTGAATGTTTCAAATTCTCTCGTTATTTATGAATGAACAATTTGCAATGATTACCTTGTAAACTGTGCCAAATCCACCTTGTCCCAACTTATTTGCATCAGAGAAGTCATTTGTTGCCGCTCTGATGGTATTCAAGTCATACTGCAGGGATTCTGCAGTTCTGATTTCATCTTCAGGTATAGCTACAAAGTGGAAGATCAGAAGTTGTTTATTGTCTAATTCCACATTATCGGTAAGCCTGTCTGCTGATTTAACAGTTAATCCATTCGAAGAAAAAGTTTGTCCTCTCGGTGATGGTAGAAAATAAAAGGTTTCCAGAGCAACAGGAAACTTTGATATCTATAGGCCACACTGAATCTGTCCTCGTTTAGTCAGAAATCACTGACCTCTGACTTTCTGAAAAGTTACTAGCTTTTGCACATCAAGGCTGAATCAATTGGCTGCTAATATGTTTCAAATAGGTTGTATTCACCCGCTACTTTACGGAAATCAGTCATGCAAAAGTAATCAGAACTTACGTTCAAAATTTTTCTTCAATCTTCTCGACCTCAAACAGATGCATAATATTCCAGCAATTAAAAGAGATAATCCAACAGCTGGGATTGTGATAATGAGGGCGATACGACCGGACTTAGTGTCCTTTCCTGAAAAAGGAAGAGCTCTTATGTTAGAAAAGAAACTCCGGGAGGAGAGTGTTTAGACCCAATTACCAAAAATAGTTTTTAGGAGGGTTTGCACATTTAAAGCAGTCCTTGGTGTTATTCTATCAGTTTCCTGATGAAACTACTTCAGACAGTGATATTTAGATCCAAAGAAAGAAAGACTCATGATGCCATCAGAAATATCATCAATTTCTCATCTGCTAGTTATTTCATGCTTATGCCTTGCTCAAGAGGATACATAAGTGTCTCAGGAACTTATTACACTCTGAATCAAAAGTTGAATCACGTCATGCTTTAAAATCTGCTTTATGCAACCACACTCAAAGGAGGAGGGGCAGAGGAATGAGGGGAAGGAGAATCACAACCCCTAGTCTCTTGTTTGTCGGAGGAGCTCATTGGAGTTAAAAGCATGCTCGATCACATCCATTATGATGTTTGTCTTACAGACAATTGAAAACACAAATTGAATGCTCTGGCACAGGCAACTGTACATTAAAAGGAAGTACCTTTAGTGGATGGGTTATTCGTTGGAGGAGGCGGAGGAGAAAATGGCGATTGTGGTGCCAGTGGTGGTGACAGTGGCGGCTCATAAGCCGAAGGATCAAAAAAGAGGTATACTTCAAACCTGATATTGCAACTAGGATAAATAACCCTCCCTCCTTCTTTCTGATTACAACACTGAGGAATTTGTCCAATAGCTTTCACCAAACAATCGTCGCATTGTAGCAGCGACAGGTCTGGAGTGCACTGCATAACTCCAAACAGAGTTTTGAAGTTTGGAGCTGTCGCATTTCCGACTGCAAATTTCCTCATCGAATTGCCATTTGCAGCTCGGTCTCTCAAACCATCTATCAGATTTCTCAAAACCTTGAAAAAGAACCGAACTATATGCTACTGTGAGGAGAAGAAAACAAGAACTAGAACTTCGTCACGATCGACACAGTAAAATCCTACTCAATCTTAACGTAATATGAATTGTTAGCTGCTATCCAAGAATGATACCTAAAATCAAATGCTCCTTGAGCTCAAACTACCCTGAAAAGCTATGTGCCAATCCCAATGGCTCACAGGAATCATAAAGTTCAAGAATTCAAGCCAAAAGGGGGGAAAAAACACTTCTTTGAGGACAAGTCGCAGAGACAATAAGAAAAGGAGCAGGAAAACAAAAAACATAATTAGCACCATGACATAACCATGTGCAACATTTTAATCAGGAACAACAACTGATTCATAGGCATGTAAAAAACGAATAACTCTCCGTCTTCGAACCTGATTGAACTGATCGACATTGTTGGTGACGTTGTTGGGGTTCCACATGTAGAAGGCAGGCGAGTCCTCCATGGTCCTGAAAATGGATCGATTCGAGTACCGAAGCATGCAGTAGTCGTACCAGATGATCGCCTCCTTCTGCACCGGGCACCGGCGGGCGATCTCGGCGGTGGAGTCGTTCAGGCAGGTCCGGCAATCGGCGTCCCCGACGTCGCCTCGGCAGAGAGCGATGGCGTTGACGGCGTCGGGGCTCCGGCCGGATGAGAGGTTGTAGAAGCCGCGACCGACGGGGGCGCTTGCTGCGGCGGAGGCAACGGAGGCAAGGAGGGTATTGAGGTTGGCGTCGTAGGAGCTGTTGGCGGTGAAGTTGCCGGTGCTCCCGCAGAAGTGGTACAGGGGGTCGGCGCCATGGACGGAGGTGGCGAGAGCGAGGAGTGGGAGGAGAAGGAAGACGGAATGCCGGGGAGAGATCATCGGAAGCTTTCCTGAGTTTCAGTTCCGTCAGTGAGGGGATTCCGTGCGGGAAGGCACACGGCTTTGAACCAATTAGCGTCGACTCTTCCGTCCTATGGACTTGACCGTTGACTTGACCGGTGAAACAAAAAACCCAAAAGAAGAAGGGAAATTACAATCGTGACGCTGTAGCGTTTTTGACGGGACTCGATAATACATTTTACGCTTTTGCTCGTCCCTCCAGGAATAGTCTTTTCTTTTTTCTTTTTCTTTTTTTTTTGTCAAACAAGATTAGTCTTTTCAAAAAGGGGAAAAGTCACAAAAATTCTAAACTATTTTCCACTGTAACATATGTACCTTTCATTTTTTTATTTGGCACGAAAACTGCCAAACTTGTACCTGCGCAACACAATTTACCTTTCATCAAAGTTCCATCAATTAACACAGTTTAAAAAGCTATATGCATGGACAATAGAAGGCAAACAACGTTGACATGGCCACGCAGGACATCGTTGTGGCTAAAAAATCATAAACTTGACAAAGGATGATGTGTCACATAAGCACAAGTTAGGAGTTCTTGACGTAATAAGCAAGTATTTAAGGTAATTGTATCATGGTGAGTATAATTTGAGGTTTTTTCTCATGGAAAAAAGCTCAAGGGAATTGTGTCAAATGGATATAGTTTGAGATTTTTTATACCTTTTTCCCTTTTCAAAATTCCAAAACCTAACACAATTAGGGTTATTTCTATTGTGCGAGAAAACTTCTTGACGAAGGAAATTTAATCATTAGAAAATGGCCAACTTTTTTTTTTTTGTCAAACCCGACTTTTTAATTGAATTCAGAATTCACTTTGAAAAATCGTAGGGTACCCATCATTTCCTTGAAGGATGGACAAGTCTTTATTCCTTCTTTGACATTTCCAAGAACGTTCTCCATTGAATGATTGGATTTGCGTTTCCAATTGTGATTGAACTTTTCTCCTTGATCATCTTTTGAGTCTATAGAGCTAGATGGATTTTTGGTAGAGTCATATTAAGCAAACTCATCAGCTCGAGTAGGATCAGTATATTCTGATTTTTCCAACCCCTTGATATCATCAGATGTGGGTGTATATCTTGGTATTATTTCTTCTACAACATCGTATAAACAATGCTTTCATCAAATTTCACGTTCATTGACTCTTCCATAGTGCGTGAGTTTTTATTGAAGATCTTGTAGGCTTTGCTTGTAGTTGAGTATCCAATGAATATGGCTTTGTTTGATTTCTCGTCAAACTTACCAGGTTTATCGTTTGTGTTTTTGAGCATGAAGCATTTGCATTCAAAAATTTTGAAATAAGAAATGTTCGCCTTTCTTCCTTTAAAAAGTTCATAGGGGGTTTTATCTAAGATAGGTCTTAGAAAAACATGATTAATAAGAAAATAAACAGTTGAAATAGCCTTTGCCCAAAAATATAGAGAAATCTTGCTTTCAATTAACAAAGTTTTAGCCATTTCTTGCAAATAGCGATTTTTTCTCTCTACAACTCCATTTTGTTATGAAGAATAGGGAATTGAAAAATTATCTTGTAAACCATTTTCAATGCAATAGTAAAAAAAAAAATTTGATTTTCAAATTCTCCCCCATGATCTATTTTAATGCAAGAAATAGTGTAACCTTTTTCGTTTTGAATGAGTTTTGCAAATTTTGAAAAATATGTAAAAACTTCATTTTTGTGTGCAAGAAAATAGACCTATGTAAATTGAGTAAGATCATCAATAATTACCAAACAGTATCTCTTACCACCAAGGCTTTGACTACGAGTAGGTCCGAATATGTCCATATGTAGAACTTGCAAGGCTTGGTTAGTAGAGACAAAATTTATTGGCTTAAAAGAGCTTTTTACTTGCTTTGCAAGTGTACATGAAGTACACAATTCTGTCTTCTCAAATTTCACCTTGGGTAATCCTCGCACTAGCTTTTTAGAAGAAAGCTTGGCCATTTGTTTGAGACTAATGTGTCCCATCTTTCTGTGCCATAAATCAGTATCTTCTCTAATAGAGACAAGACACTTGACTTCCTCTAAATCTACGTCTAATAATTAGATATTCCCATGTCTTCTTCTAGTGAAAGTTTGAGTCTTGTCACTACTTACACCTGTACATTTATTTTCCTGAAAACAAATCTTAAAACCAATGTCATACAGTTGACTAACACTTAATAAATTGCAATTGAGCCCTTCAACAAGTGAAACATCATTAATGATAAGTTTTCCAATCTTGATTATGCTTCTGCCAATTGAGCCCTTCAACAAGTGAAACATCATTAATGATAAGTTTTCCAATCTTGACTATGCCTCTGCCAATGATTCTGCCTTTGTTGTTGCCTCCGAAAGACACACTTCTACCATTGACTTTTGTGAGTTTTGAGAATTTGCTTGTATCTTATGTCATATGTCTTGAGCAGCCACTGTCTAGGTACCACATGTTCTTCTTTTTCTTTGGTACCTACATAAAATGAGCATATTCACGCTTTGTTTGGTACTCAAACTTTCTTGGGTCCTTTAAGGTTAGTTGACTCTGCCATTCTTAAAATGATCCCTATGGTTGGTTTTCAAACTTTAGGACAATCATTCTTAAAATGATTTGCGTTACCACAGTTTGAACACTTGAAGAATTCGCGGCCAACAGGTTACAAATTGTTTTTGAAAATGATTTTTATAAGCAACTTTTGAAGGTTTTTGTCTTCGTCTTTCTTTGTAATTTCATTTTGTAAAACAGTTTCTTTTTCAAGACCAAGACCACTTTTGTTGTAGTAGGAAATTTGAATTGAGAGAATATGTTCCAAAGTCTTTGAACCGAGTGAAAATTTGTTGCGAATAGCTAAAATTTCATTTTTATAAGATTCATTTTCTTTTAAAAGACAATCTTGATTTTCTTGGATTTTCAACAATTCCTTTTTGAGAAGATCTTGATTTTCACTAGTTTTCAAAACTTCCTTTTTGAGTAAATCATGATTTTGATTCAAAACAAAATATTCCTTTTGAAGAAAATCAATCTTTTCTTTTTTGGAAAGATCCTGTTGCCTTAATTTCAAATTCTCCTTTTTCAACTCAGAGATTTTCTTAAGAGCATTCTTATAATCAAAGCACAACTTATCAATGTAATTAGATACTTCATCAGGGATTTTAGGCAAATTTACCTCTTTATCATCTTTAAAATCTAATTTGGCCATCAAGCATATATTTGTGTAATCTTCATTGTCACTTTCTTGATACTCTGTGTCATTCCATATCGCAGTTGTCAAAGCTATCTTTTTCTTCTCGTATTTTCTTTTGTTTTTCTTCAAAAGCAAATAATTGGGTTTAATATGTCCACGTTTTCTGCACTCAAAACAGATAATTTCCTTACCATCTTCTTTTTCGGTAGAGGATTTCTCTACTTGCTTATATTGATGTCTTCCTTTGAAATTTCTTTCTTTTCTAGGCATTTTTCTGAACTTTCTAACCATCCAAGCTTGTTCTTCATTATCTTCATCTCCTTCAAAGTCTACATTGCTCGGATCATTCACTCTTGACTTCAAGGCAATTTCCTTTCTGTCTTTAGAATCATATTCTTCATTCAGTTTCATAAGATGTGAGAGTTCCAACTAGTTCATCAACCGATAGAGGCGATATTCTTGAAGTTTCTCGAATAATAGTTTTGACGTTATTCTACTCATTTGTGAGATCCCTCAAAATTTTGTTATCTATTTCAATTTGAGAAATTTGCTTGCCAAAGTAGGTTGAGCCATTGATGATATCTGTGAACCTATTGATCATATCAGAAATAGGCTCATCAGGTTTCATCTTGAAAGACACAAATTTTCAAGAAGAATATTTGTCTTTGTTTCTTTGATTCTTTTAGTTCCTTCATGAGTAACTTGAATGCTATCTCATATCTCCTTTGTTGTTTCACAAGAACAAACACGATTAAAATAAGCTGGAGATAAGGCACAATAAAATGAGTAGAGTGCTTTTGAATCTAAAACTTCTCTTTTCGAGATTTCAGTAGAGCTAAGGTTTTGTTCTTCTAGAGTTTCTTTCTTTGGGGAGCAAACTGTAGGATTTGCTCCATTTTGCACGACATCCCACATCAATGGATCAATTGATTTGATGAAAGCTCTTCTTTTTTTTTTCCATATGTTGTAATCTTTTTCATCAAAGTATAGAGGTCAAGTGTTGCTTTGGCCTTCCACAATTCGTACTCCAATGATGCTAGCCATAGCGAAGTGTTAGCTTATAAGTATACATTTCAAATTACAAGCCTTAGGCTCTAATACCAGTTGTTATTGTCTTGCTAACAATATCACCTAGCAGGGGTGAATAGGTGAGTATAATCAAACTTGATAAAATAATGCGGAATTGAAAAACTTCAAATTTGAAAGGAGCAGATAGAGTCAACAAAATCGTATAGTACTTCTACCAAACAGTTAATAGATGCGAGTAAAGAGTAAAATATGATGCATAAAAGTTTATGATGGTTCGGCTCTTGAAAGCCTACATCTACTTTCCCACACTAACTGTCTACTGGCTGGATTCCACTAAATAATCAAATGAGAGATTATAGAAAGATATGCTAGCTTGAATACAAACACTTCCAATAGAAGCGAGTACTGTCTCTATCAAGGCTACCTTAACCTTACACACTTGACTCTGTTTACATCTCTCACAAGATTTTCAAAGATACTCTCAAGTAGACAGTTTGAACAAGTAAAGATCTCTTGAATAAAGATGTTGTTCTCTTAATCTCTCTCATCGGTTTTTGAACTTGGTGCTCCTTATATACTCATTGTCTTCCAATCTTCCCGTTAGACAGGACCATACAAAAAATCAATCACCGTGAAATAGCTGTTGGTTGATTGCCGAATAAGGATCACAAGTCATCGAGGTGAGAGTTATATGAGATTGAGAGGATTTGTTCGTCCATATAATCAAATCTAAATTCCTTAAGTCAAGCTTCTCAACTAAGGAAATTGTCTAATAAATTGCCAGTCATTTAAGAATTCTCAAAAGGAAAGAATAAGAGAATATCTTTGTAATTGATTGTCAATTAATTTAACTTAGAAACGCAATCCAAATCAAATAAATGATCATTAGTAAGGGACATTTATCCTGCTAAAATAAACAAGAATAATATTGAATAAATAGCGAGGATTAAATCTAAAGATGGAAATATATGTCTTATAGGATTTCTTATGTGTCTCTGCCTCTACCACAAGTCTTATTTCTATCAGAATAGAAATATTAGAAACGTTAAGTGTAAATGCATAGAGATATATTTATGGTAAATCGTCGAAGTATAACTCAAAGTCTTTTCAACCAAAGTATGGTAGTTTTGTTTCCTTCAAAATCAAATATAATTTTCTAGTAGTATTAAAACTCTTTATTAATTAAACGAGTTATACGGGTCAATTTCATGTATGGTAAATATATGATACGATTGCAAATCGTGTCTTGTGTTGACTTGGAATTGATTCGAACACAATAAAACTAAACAAAATTTAATAGTGTTTGAGTCATATTATCATGTTATATCAGAAATTGTCACTTGTAATGGTGTCTGCTTTGATGGATCCTCGATAAAGCAAGGATACTAGCGAAGGAGTGGTTGCACAATTTATATCTACTCACCAAAAAGGTTTAGTCAAATATTTATTTTTATTACATGTGGGGATGACGTATCAATTGAATGCAAAACCCAATGAAAAATATGCATTTATGTTTTATTGAGAGGAAATAATAAAGAGCAAGACTAACAACACAAAACTTTTTCAGAACTTTAGCCTAATATACAATATCGTCTATGAACTTTTAATTTGTTCAATGTATTCCCTAAACTTTCGGTACATATTCAGTTTAGTCCCTGAACTACATGAAAATATTCAATGTTGTCCCTAAAATTAATGGAAAGATGATATTGGATATTTTTATAATCTGATAAGATTAAACTTACCAAAAGTTTAGGGACAACTTGGAGCAAATTAAAGTTTGATAGTGTTGCACATTGGACTAAAGTTCAAGAACCACACATTGAACAAATTAAAAGTTCAAGAATAATATTTTATATTAGACCAAAGCTTGTGGATCATTTTTTTTTCATTATCCCTAAAGAGTATTATCGTAATAATCCCTACAAGTAGAGTTTCTTAGATTTGTTTTGTGAACTTTCATCTATTTTAGTGACATAAAAAAGTCATGGTAATTTACTTGTATAAATTAAGACATTTATGTTAAGACATAGATATTTCCTAATGGTTAGCAATCATGAAAAGACAAAATAAATGAAATTTTGAGTGATATGTATATTAAAATAAAGATGTTAGAGTCTAAAAGATTTGCGTTAAGTCAGAGTAAAACGAAATATATAAAGTGTGAGTTCACCACGTCAAGAAAAGGAGATTAAGAATCCGTGAATATACTTGGACAGAAGGTACCTAGGAAAGATGCTTTTAGATATTTAGGATCAATTTTGCAAAAGTGAAGAGAGAAAATGAGGATGTTAAGGTGGATATGTAGTCATACAAGGATGGATAAGATAATAAATGAAGATATTTGATAAAAAAAAATTGAAAAAGTACCGATGGCAAAAAAGATGAGAGAATATAGATTGATATGGTTTGGACATATTCTCCATAGATTCCCAAATACCCTGATAAGATCAGAAGTTTGTTATCGAGAACATAACATGAAGAAAGGAAAATAGCAGCTAAAACTTATTTGGGGAAAAGTAGTAAAATAAGATTTAATGAAATGAAAAATAGATTGATGTACGGTCTGTCTTATGATGAAGTGAAGGAAAGTTATTCGCATTGTGGAGGGGCAAGTTTCCTATGTTCTAAATTGTCATTTTTAGTCCCTTTTCCCTATATGTATTTATATTTATATCACTATCTTTGCTTTTTTTAGTATATTATATGTATTTTTATTTGGGTTCATCGACCGCAACCTCAACTAGTTTAGCATAAAAGGGATGTTAATGTATATTAAAAGAAAGGAGTAAATAGTAAACAGTTCATACCAAAAAATAAAATAAAAATGAAACAGTTAAAAAAGTGAAAACGTAAAAAGATTGGCCGCACGTTAAAATGGAATTTGAGGAATTGCCTGAAAGTTTCGGGGACTAGGCCGTATTATAGTAAGTTGTACAGTCCAAGGACATGTCTGCTTCCACATTCCCCTCTGTTGACACCTGATTTTTAATCATCTTTTCTTTTTTAAAATTTATAAAAAAATCCATAAAAATTCATAAAATTGAAAAATCAACTTTGGAGACCTTGGCTAAGTCTAAGGAACCAATTTTGATCAAAAAATAATTTTTCATATTTCCAGTATTTCTCGATATTTTTAATTTCGAAAATTCATAAAACAAATCAAGAAAAATGAGAAAATTGCAAAATCAACTTTGGAGGCCTTGGCCAAGCTTAGGCAACCATTTTTGAACAAAAAATAATTTTTCATATTTTTTGTATTATATATATATATTATAAATTAGGAGAATATTTAATAAATAATAGCATTTGAGGCCATCAAAATAAATAAAAATAGTCAATATTTTTATTTTAAATCCCTTTTCATGTTGGCCATCACAAATTTAAAAAAATCCAATTTGTGGTCGTGTATTCCTTCAAGAGCATAATCTCGAACCGGGCCTAAAAAATTCAATTTGAGTCAATTTATTTTCATTTTTTCACTTTTAAGAGTTGTGACATTGTTCTTTAATATTTCAAATTTTCATTTTGGCCCAATTATATCCATAATGACTCAATTTTGTAAAAAGACTTTAATTAAATTCTGCATTATTTTCAGCGGCAAGAAATAAGCTTAAATTTGACATGCGGTGAATTTTGACTCAGTATAGGGGAGATGTGTCAAAAATTGTGAGGAGGTTTAGACTTAAAGAAATTTTTTTTTCAGGGACTAAATTGTAAATACTTAAATTTTAGGGACTAAAGTGCAAATACCTAACTCTTGAAGGATTATTTTGCAAATAACAAAAAGAAGAGTTAATGGAGAAATTAGAATAAAGAAGAGAAGATAGAGAAGAGAAGATGGAGAAGAGGAGATGAAGATGGGAAGATGGAGAAGTGGAGATGGAGAAGAGGAGATGAAGAAGATGAGATGAAGATGGGAAGATGGAGAAGAGAAGATGGAGAAGAGAAGATAGAGAAAATAAGATGAGGATAGAGAAGGGAAGATGGAGATAAAGAAGAGTTAGTAGAATGGGAGATAAATATGGAGAAGAGAAGATGAAGATGGAGAAGAGTTAGTGGAGATATTAGAATGTGAGATAGAGATGGAGAATGGAAGATGAAAATGAAGAAGAGTTAGTGGAGAAATTAGAATGGGAGATAGAGTTAGTGGAAAAATTAGAATATGAGATAGATGAGTGGGTTATAAAAGGAGGAAGAAGTGAACTTGAGAGGGGGAATTTTTTTGGGAACAAAATTTTGGATGTTTGAGAGGGTTTTGGGAGGTTGAAGAAAAATTGGAGAGAAAGAAAATACCAAAGAAGAGAGAAAATTTTGAAGATGATGGGAGTTTAAAGTTAGGAATTATCATCACAAATTCCTTCATCGATCAACATAAATCAAGAGTTCATCATCGTCAACGAGCAAGCAAATTCGAGCTAAGTGTTTTTATTTATTCATTTATTTGTGGTTTTAGTTTCAAATTAGCACAAATTATATACACTTTCTCTATCTCCCTTTTTCCCATATTTTATGGTAGATAGAAAAAAAAAGGGACAACTCCGTATCAACGATAAATTCCATGGAGGTGCAAAGTGAGCTCAAACAAATTTCAAGGTGCCCATCAAATTTGCAGCCGACCCGTCAACGGATTTTAGTTCAAATTGTTGAAACAATTTGTTATATTTTATTTTAAAGAACTAAAACCCCAGAATGGAGAGGCAAAGCGCATCCACTAGAGGTCGTTTATTTTCTGCAATTTAAATTCCTGCACCATCAAACCCCAAAGGGAAGAGCCAAGCCAATGCTAGGCCGCCCATTGGAGGTTTTTACTTACCGTTATTTAAATTCCCGCAATTTAATTCCTGCACCATTAAACCCCAAAGGGGAGAGCCAAGCCAAGGCTGGGCCATCCATTGGAGGTCTTTATTTACTGTCATTGACTTCCTGCCGTTTAATTTTTGAATCACCAGACCCCAAAGTGAGTAGACTGTAACACTGCATAGAAGTTGTTAACACACTCCCTCTTTCGGCTTCAGGGAATTTTTAACACTTTGAAAATAAAAAAAAATACCACCCATGCATCCTATCTAAAAAGTGAAAATACAAAAAGAGAACACCTCACTAGAGTCTTAGGAATAAACCAAGCTTGAGTTGCCAAATTAGGATATCCATGAAATTAAGGTACCGAAATGGCATTAGTTTTAATTAACTAGTGTAACCAAGTCTCCGAACTCATAATCTCTGGTTCGTAGAAGTAATTTAGTCCTCCCACTAATTTACTTAGGTATCTAATCAACCTACCAAAAATGATTAGTGGCGACTTCAAATTTTAAAACCATTTGAACAAAAACCAAAGTTGCGATTCGGTAGGACTTGGGAGGGTCCGTATTAGGTTAATTCATCTAATAAACCTAATAATCCATTAACCCGATCGAAAAAAATTCTTAGGGCCACGACACCCTCTGGCATTTTCTCGAATACCTTACAAGTTGAAACCAAATTAGTCCTCCCCTTTGTAAATATGTGAATGAAACTATATGAACAAGCCCGGGTAACCGGTTTGAAACAATAATCACTAGAAAAAAAAAATCAAGCAATCGCTTCGAACTCCACAAGATTATTGGCTAAGCAAGAGATCATGGAACTCCAAGCAACCAAGTCTATTTTATAACCCATGTTTTTAAATTCCTCTCCGCCTCTGCCCAGTCAAGGGATTTTGAATAGAAATTAATGAGCAAGTAGAGAATCACCGAGTCAAGGTCGAGCTGGGAGTGAGCAAGCACAATCGATGCGCCTCCCCAGTGCAAGCCCGCTGGAGCGAATGCAGGAGTTGAGGCGGAGGTGGGGATGGGACGCCATCATGGGACATGATGTAGAGGTGGGAGATGCTTTGTGGAGATGGTTGCAGTCGAGGTGGGTAATCAGGTGGCGGCCGAGGGCCGAGGGTGATCAGGTTTTGGCAGGAAGGAGAGAGCTTGGATCTGCTTGATATTGAACAGTGGAGAGAGAGAGAGAGAGAGAGAGAGAGAGAGAGAGAGAGAGAGAGAGAGAGAGAGAGAGAGAGAGAGAGAGAGATGAATGGCAACCGTCCATTGATTTTTTCACCTGTAATAGTTAAAAAGAAGAGTAATCTTGCGTATATATAAATCTAGTCATAAGTTGAAAACTGTAAGGATGTCAAAGTACACTGATTAGGATAAGATTCTCTTTTACCTTCGTTTGTTTAGCATACTAGCGTGAACCGTTATCCTAGACTTTTAAATAATTACCTAAGGTTCAATTTTTTTTGCCAAAAAAAAAAAACTATTTTCCTCAATTATTGTGTTTGGGTCATTAAATCCGTGCAAACGTGCAAAGTTCGGGCGAGCATATGCAATGTCTGTGTAGGCCTGGCTCTTAGAAAGCCGAATAAATAGATCTAAATTTTTAGACCTAAGTTCAACAAATAATTCTATAATGCAAAGTACCATTAAAAATATCTTTTCGATGAACATAATATGCAAATGAAGTAACTTCTTCAGAGTAAATACAGTCTATTGTCAGTAATATAAGCAACATAGTTCACCCATTTTTAAGACCACTGTGGTACATAATCATCCCAAATTATCCAATACATGAAAACATGCAATATCAAATGATGTAGTGATATAACACATAGCCTTGTCGTTCCAACCAGTCTCCTTCCCGGTTCAGACAGTGTAAAGGTAAAAACATAACTTAAGAAACATGATATCACTCGGCTCCGTTGTGCTCATGACGAGCCTTCATTCGGGTTCGCCTATTTTGAAACCAAAACTTGATTTGCAAAGGTTCAAGTCCTAACTCTTGATTCAGTTCCATTTTCTGTTTGCCGTCTGGCATAGGGCATGTTCTGAAGAAATCCTCAAGCCTTTGTACCTGCTCCTTAGTATGGCGATGGTAACGCTTCTTTTGACCCTTACCATTGTTGTCCTTGTCTTTACTGAGCTCTTGGACATCGTCGGTGGAAGGGCCAGGCTCCATGGGCTCAATCCCAAACATGGCTTTGAACTCTTCCTCTCCCATATTCAGCAGGTGACGATAACTCTCAAGTGTGTTGGGTTGAGACATCTTCGATTTTGTTAACGATTTCTCAAAGTTTGCTACCTCTTCTTGTATTTTCACTTTCTGGATTTTTTCTGGGAGACTGCGTATGCTTTAAGAGTCTCTCTAAGGATTATCAAGAGGATGCCTTCTTTAAAATTAGACGTGGGTTTAGTAACTGTATTGCCTCTCCCGAATGTTCTGTTTTTCTCAATTTTCTTTTCATCGTATCTCTCGCCCAGCTTGTCTCCTTCCATCTTTTCGTGGTAGGGGGGCCCTGTCATTATATCCACCGTCGATTTTGCTGGCGAGTCCCTTAATAAAGACGAGCCGTCTCTTCTTTTCTGCCGAAAATTTCTTTGTCTGCCACTCGGCTCATTTTTTTTTCTCTTTTTCAAAGTGGTGGTGTCCCCTCAAACTTCTTTGCAAAGATGTCGAATCTGCTTGGCTCGAGATTGGAGACGAGTAGCGGAGGTGATACTGATAGGGAATGGTAGACAGGAAAATCTGGCCAGTAGAGACTTCCCCTGCAAAAATGAAAGGGAATGCGGCAGTATATTTTCTTCATATTCTAGAAAAAATTGAAACGATACTGTTTTACCCTTGTGTGTACTTCCATTGAATTTGAATTGAGGAAGTTCATTCATTTGGACTGGATTGGATTGTATGTCCCGAGTTGCCCTTCACTTTGAGCTTGCCACATAAGTGCTTTGCTTAGTTAGGCCTTGTTTTCTTTCGGGTTGCCTTGGGCCATCATCATTTTCTATGCCATCGGGTCCGTGGACCGGAGGGCTCCTTTAATTTAAAGGTTACCTTCAAGGCAAATGAGTCCTATCGCATTCCATTGGGTCATTTCATTTTGCGACACTCTTGAGGCAATTTGCAATCCCCTGGGTGAGAATGGAACAAATCCAATTTAGCATTTTGCAACGATTGAGGGTAAATTGGAACGATACACAGTTACCCGTCTTCGAGCTCGCCTGGGCTTTTCACTTGAAATTTCCCTATGTGAGGCCATTCAACATTTCTCATTATGGCAGTCAGCGACATTGGCACAAATTGATCTGCCCTGAGTGTAGGGGAATTAAGCATGAAATGAAAGGTGCATTTATTCAAGGTCAGTTCTGCCTCTCCTGTGGCTCTTCGATAATCAGCTAGTCTCGTGTTGGTTCGGGTGTGGATGACCGATATTTGAGAGTCCCTACTCACTGGCTCCTGATCGCGGTTTGGGACGTTTGTCAACCCTAAAC
Source organism: Psidium guajava (assembly GCA_016432845.1). Classification (NCBI taxonomy): domain Eukaryota; kingdom Viridiplantae; phylum Streptophyta; class Magnoliopsida; order Myrtales; family Myrtaceae; genus Psidium; species Psidium guajava. Next base: position 28,759,632 of record CM028232.1, on the reverse strand, counting down.
TGGTTGACCAGGGCAGTAAGCTCATTATCTGGATAATCTCTTGAACCTTCCAGCAACTGATACTCGAATTGGGCATTATTGTTGGCAAATGCTAGCGGTAGATTTCTCATTATGTCCTCGCCATGAGCAATTTGACTTCTCGTGCTGGAGCCTTCATTATTACTCGATTAAGTGTGGGGATCACCAACTGTCCTGCTGCTAAAAACTCCTTCCATTCGAGGATTAGAGAAGTGGAAGTGCTCAAGATAACTTCTTGTCTGATTCTCTGGCTATGCAGGCGCGCTAATCATGGGATGAATTCTAGCCACAGGTTGGTGCTCAAACCAAGGAATCTGAATACACTGTCCCTGCGGTCTATACTCTTGAAGAGCATTAGGGTGATTCTGGGGGATACTTTGATTAATGCTTGGGGGATTGATGGCACGGCTACTGGCTTGGTTGATGATGGGAAGTGGCTCGCCCCATGCTAACCTGCGGAACTTATGGTGGCGAGGAGACTTGATGTTCAGGCTTAGATCAGTCCCGTCTTTGTTTTCTTGATTCTGAGCTGCATTGTGTTCTCTCACCCTTTTTCTGTACTTCTGAAGATGACTCGAAACATTTCCTTTAGTGAGTCCCTCTACCTTCATAATTTCTAGTATATGTTATGGCCGTGCCGAATCGATTCCTAGCTGCTGAACTGCATTAACAAACATACGATGCAGCTCGGGAGACCAACTCATCTTCTTTTTCCAGTTGCTTGGAACAATATTGAAGGCTTGATGATTGTTCTCTTGGTCGTGCAATTGCTTCCTCACCACGTGCTGCCATATGTTTTGAAGCATCTGAACCCTAACTGGTTTCGTTACGACGTCTTGGGCCCCGTGTAAGACAGCTTTCATTATGGCTTGCTGATCATCGCTTGCCGATATTACGACGACTGGCATGTTTAATTCAGAATTGATGAATTTCAAGAGAGTGAAAACATCCATGTCAATCCCTACCATGGCGGTGAGGATGATATCAAACTGGTCACTACTCCTCCTTAATACTTTTAAGGCCTCTGTCGCTTTTGCTTGAGCTAAAACCTTATACCGGCATTTTCTCAATACGGTAACAAGGATTGACAGAGAGACTGGATTACCGTCAATGGCCATGACCAGTAGACCCTCAGGGTAAGGAACTTCATCAGCTTCGACTAGGGTTGAACATGCGCCCGTTTCCCTAATGCTCGACATATTTCTAGATCTAGGACTGCCGACTTGAGACCGCCTTAGGATGTCTTCTTGGACTTGAGGGATCACGGGATCGTCGATGGCTTCTCGTAACAGGCTTTGAAAGCCGATGCTTTGATGGTGAAGGTTTTGAATTCCTCTCCCACGAGAACTCCTTCCTCTCTTCCTTTCTCCTGCAAGTTCTTGCAGATACACTCTCACTCTCACTATCAAATGAGGACAAGTTCTCTCTCTGGCAATAGCAACGACTTCCCTCTTCACGGGCAGCGCTATTAGATTTTTTGAGGGAGAAAATCTGACATTCAGCTTTTGATCAAAGGAGAAATCCTTGTTTCTCGCTCAGTTTGTCTTCTTCTTTCTTTTCGTGATAGAGGGCCCCTGTCAAGATCTCCACCGTCGATTTACTGGCGGGTCCTCCAATGAAGACAAGTCGTATCTCCTTTTCGCTAACGTTTGCCGTGTCTTCCACTCAACTCATCTTTCCATCTTCTTTTTCAAAGTGGCGGTGTCTCGTCAAAGTTTCTGCGGAGATTTCGGACTTGCTTGGCTCGAGGTCGCCATCTGATGGGAATTCAAGCCAACGAGGGTGGTGCCAATAGAGAATGATAGATAAGAGAAATCTTGACTGGTTGATACCGTCACTATGAAATCAATATTTACTTCAAAGCAGATTACCATCTTCGCATTCCGCTCATCTGCCTCACCTCTCTCCCCCTTTCTTTCGTATTCTGCTTTCAAAAATGGCCAATTCTCCTAACCATACCTTATCCGCCGAAGTCCTGGCTGGGTGGGAGAGACTCTACAATCTTCTTGGTAGAGGTTACGCTCATATAGCCAAAAACTCTACCGTTGAGGCTGAAATCCTCGGTTTATTCAGGACCGTGGACGCTGCTTCTGTTGAGGGTACCCAACTAGGGAAGGAGTACCGGAACTTCTCGACCCTCTTCATCAATTTTCTGGCTGCCTATAACCACGCTTATGAGACGGACCTTGTGACTGCCGTCGTGAAAGCTCGTTACCAAGACCGGCACGAGCGTCTGGAAACAGTCACATTTGTGGCTGATAATCACAAGAAGGCCCTCAAGTTTGCCAACGATCAGCTTTCGTGGCTGGTTCGTGAGAGGGGAAAGTTGGTGGACCGTCTGGCCTTGGTCCGAACTTACTCCGAACAGGAGCCGGGCAATATTGTGATGAGGTGCAAATGCGGTTGGCTGCAGGAGAGACTTGATGACATTACGGTAGACATTGCTTTCGAGAGGGCGGCAATTTCGGACCTGGAGTTTGCCGTCGAGCATTATGAGGCCAGTATGGCCCAGGCTAAGGAGAAGCACGATCGCCTCTTCTTTAGGCTCTGGAGCTTAATCCCGATAGCACCCGGTGCACCCAGAGCATCAACTGTTTGGAGAGTCAGTTGAGCTCTTTCGTAATGGTTATCAGGGCCCAGTTTGGCTTTACCTTTCCTCCCTAGTGAGCTATTGTAAAACCTGTTGATGTATGGAATAAAAGGAATGTTTCGCATGTCTATACTTTTGTTTTCCTGTCATCTCTTCTCCTGGGGAACGATTTAGGGTGCTGAAGATATTGAGGCTTAATCTTATTCATGATGCTCTCGCGGGTTGTGGTAGACGATGATATCAAGAGCATTAGAGAGGCATTCAGTGTGGCTTTCCATCAGCCGCCTAGAGACCCGCGTTCAATCATGTAAATTAATAAAGCTGCCACCACTCGATCAGTGTGCCAATAAATTCGGCCATTTATTGCGTGCTCCACTTCAACCGTGTTTTGTTGCTTTTGGCGTCCACTCGTATGTATCGGGCACCTGTAGCATTGGGGGAGTGTCCTATGGGCCACGTTCATTAATAGAACCTCGGTCCTCTAAAACCCTCCGCGTGTTTCGGATCCGAGGAAATTTTAAGACCGGTCTCTGGTTGATTTAATCAGGTTAAGGTACTTATTTCATGGTTTCTGATTATATAATCCATATTGTCTTTCAAAAAACGCGGGATCCTCTGCAATACATTAAATATACCCCCGTGTTTAATCAGTATAAATCCACCGTCATATCAGAATACATTACCCATACAAGTTTACGGATTGACACAACTCTGTCTATCAAAGATGGACAGTGTTCGTTTGCCCCCCTGAATTAACGGTTGAAGCCTTGGTGTTTTTCGTCTTTTTGTATTTCTGAAGATGATTCTTAATATATTATTGAACTTAATTTTTACATCCGTCTGGGGTATCTAAGATCTCCCTGCAAAAGAAAAGGATATAATTAGTATGCGACACAAGAAATGTCGGTCCATGACTCCTATATTAGTCCAATTTGATTTTTTCTATTTTATAGAGAAATCAGAAAAAAAAAATTTCCTTAGGAAGAAATGGGTTAATTTCTAATACATAAATTTTTTTGTAGATTTATTACTCTTTTTTTTATTATTTTTTAAAGGAATGTGACAAAATCTCTTGACGTTTACTAAAATTTTTGAAGGAATTTCCTTTTTATCAAAATAAATTTTCAGAGGTAAATTTGTCAGGAAAATTTTATTTTTATTGAAGCAGGAAAGACATGACAGAAATCCTTTATTGGTTAACAAAATTCCCCCGAGACATTAGTCTAATTTTATTCAGAGAAAATTTTCTTAGAAAAACATGAGCGAATTTCTCGAAAAGAATTTTTGTTGCAAGTTTTTATAATTTGAAAGAATGTGATAGAATCACTTTTTGTTTACCAAAGTTTTTTTTGAAGGAATTTTTCTTTTTATCGACATAAATTTTCAGCGGAAAATTTGTCAGGAAAATTTCATTTTTATTGAAGCAAGAAAAACTTGACAAAAATCTCTTATTGGTCAATACAATTCCCCCGAGACATTAGTCTAATTTTATTTAGAGAAAATTTTCTTAGAAAAATATGAGCGAATTTCTCGAGAAGAATTTTCTTGCAAGTTTTTATAATTTGAAAATTATGATAAAATCACTTGATGTCTACTAGAGTTTTTTTTTTGAAGGAATTTTTCTTTTTATTGAAATAAATTTTCAGAGGAAAATTTTTTCAGGAAAATTTCATTTTTATTGAAGCAATAAAAACATGACAAAAATCCCTTATTGGTTAATAAAATTCCCATGAAGGGATTTTTTCACATCATTTTTTCAAAAAAAAAATTTTTTAAAAAGAAATGAGGGACAAATTTAATTTTTATTTTCTTTTAAAAGAATGGTCGTAATATCAAGCTCAAAAACTGACTAACACCTAGCATGGATTGACCAAAAATAAATACAAGATAAAATTAGAGAACTTACTTTTACCTTGGAAAAATGCAAATCACATAGTCATGCGCATGACTCAAGTGAGGAGTGGACTCTAGAAAATAAAAGAAGGAGAGACAAGGTATGGACCTAAAAAGGCCCCCACTATCTGAATTGACAAACTTACCCTCCGCACAATCAAATCACAATGGGAAGAATTGTCAATTCAGATAATGAGCGGGATAAAATATGGTCAACTCGAGCGCAATCGACGCAAGAGCTTTGCATATTCGATCCCTATCTATGGTTTTCTAGGAAGAACTTCGCAACTTGGGTTTAGACGCTTGTGTGTGCAGGTGTCGTGATCCTCAGAGTATGCAAGACATGCACAACAATTGATATCAAAACAACGCTTCTAAAAACGTGCGAAATTAAACAAATAAACCCAACACCGAGCCTGCAAAACAAAGGGGTTAGCCAAACACTCCGCCCCTTATAACTCCCATCCTGCAAAAACATATAACACCTATAGAATGAGTCCCAAACAAGATCGCCAGATGCGAGATATCCATGAAATTTTCATTGGCCTAAGTCCACTAAGACTTTTAAAATTTCGAAAAAATTCAAGTATTCTAATTGATATCTTTTTTCGAAAATTTAAAAATTCTGTCCCCAGCGAAGTCGCCAAGCTGTCGCAACCCTCTAAAAAAAATTTTAAATTATAAAGGGATCAACGGATTATTAGGTCAATTAGATTTGACTAACCTAACGCGGACCTTCCCAACCCCTTATATTTTTATTTGTTATATTTTTTTAAGTGTTAAAAATTCCCTGAAGCCGAAAGAGGGAGTGTGTTAACGACTTCTATGTAGTATTACGACCTACTCATCTTTTGGGTCTGATGATTCAAAAATTAAATTATAGGAAGTACATGACAGTGAATAAACACCTCCAATGGGAGGCCTAGCATGGGCTTTGCTCTTCCCTTTGGGATTTAAGGTACAGGTATTTAAGTTGCAAGTATTTAAAGTACTGTAAGTAAAAACCTCCAATGGGAGGCTAAGCATTGGCTTGGCTCTTCCCTTTGGGATTTAAAGTACAGGTATTTAAGTTGCAGGTATTTAACTACATTAAGTAAAAACCTCCAATGGGAGGCTAAGCATTGGCTTGGCTCTTCCCTTTGGGATTTAAGATACATGTATTTAAGTTGCAGGTATTTGACTACTGTAAGGAAAAACCTCCAATGGGAGGCTAAGCATTGGCTTGGCTCTTCCCTTTGGGATTTAAGGTACAGGTATTTAAGTTGCAGGTATTTAATTACTGTAAGTAAAAACCTCCAATGGGAGGCTAAGCATTGGCTTGACTCTTCCCTTTGGGATTTAAGGTACATGTATTTAAGTTGCAGGTATTTAACTACTGTAAGTAAAAACCTCCAATGGGAGGCTAAGCATTGGCTTGGCTCTTCCCTTTGGGATTTATGGTGCAGGTATTGAAATTGCGGATGGACTTTGTCCTCTCCATTCTGGGGTATGAATTCTTTATAATAAAATACAACGAATTGATTCAACAATTTGAAATTTGTGCGCGCTTGAGGACTCCTCCAAGTCGATTTTGTGCTTCTATAGGGTTGACCATTGATATAGAGCTGCGGTTTCCTGACATAAAATAGAGTGAAGTGTCAGTATACAAACTATGTGCTAATCTGCACCTAAAACCAGAAGAGTGGAAAGAGTACTTATCTCCCATTTTTTTGGGAGGGATTTCTATAATTGATTTTCGCTCTCTATATTCCCAATATAGAGATTTTCTTTTGAATTAAGAGGGACTTTTAGTCACAGATCAGTTGAAAAATCGGTGGACAGTTTAGGAGCTTGTCTGGGCCAATTTTTGCATCTCTACGAGATTTTTGCTGTTGACGTAGAGATATCCTTCTCCTGACATAAAATATGGAAAAAAAAAAGAGATGGAGAAAGTGTATACAATTTGTGCTAATTTGCGAGTAAAACCATAAATAAATGAATAAATAAAAACACTTAGCTCGAATTTGCTTGCTCGTTGACGAGGATGAACTCTTGATTTATATTGATCGATGAAGGAATTTGTGATGATAACCCCTAGCTTTAAACTCCCATCATCTTCAAAATTCTCTCTCTTTTGGTATTTTCTTTCTCTCAAATTTTTCTTCAATCTCTCAAAACTCTCTCAAACATCCAAAATTTATTCTGCGAAAAAATTCCCCTCTCAAGTTCACTTCTTCCTCCTTTTATAATCTACTCATCTATCTCCCATTCTAATTTTTCCACTAACTCTATCTCCCATTCTAATTTCTCCACTAACTCTTCTTCATTTTTATCTTCCATTCTCCATCTCTATCTCACATTCTAATCTCTCCACCAATTCTTCTTCATCTTCATCTTCCCTTCTCCATATTTATCTCCCATTCTAATTTCTCCACTAACTCTTCTTCACCTCTATCTTCCCTTCTTTATCTCTATCTCACATTCTAATATCTCCACTAACTCTTCTTCATCTTCATCTTCTCTTCTCCATATTTATCTCCTATTTTAAATTCTCCACTAACTCTTCTTCATCTCCGTCTTCCCTTCTATTCTTATCTTATTTTCTCCAACCATTCTTCTCCATCTCCTCTTCTCCATCTTCCCTTCTCTATTCTAATTTATCCACTAACTCTTCTTTTTGTTATTTGCAAAATAATCCCTCAAGAGTTAGGTATTTGCACTCTAGTCCCTGAATTTAAGTATTTACAATTTAGTCCCTGAAAAAATATTTCTTTAAGTCCAAATCTCCTCACAATTTTTGACATACCATCCCTATACTTAGTCAAAATTCACCACATGTCAAATTTAAGCTTATTTCTTGCCACTGAAAATAATGCAGAATTTAATTAAAGCCCTTTTGCACAATTGAGTCATTCTGGGTATAATTTGGGCCAATATAAAAAATTTGAAATATTAGAGAACAATGTCACAACTCCTAAAAGTGAAAAAATGAAAATAAATTGACTCAAATTGAATTTTTTAGACCCGGTTCGAGATTATGCTCGTGAAGGAATACACGACCCCGAATTGGATTTTTTAAATTTGTGATGGCCAACATGAAAAGGGATTTAAAATAAAAATATTGACTATTTTTATATATTTTTGTGGCCTCAAATGCTATTATTTATTAAATATTCTCATAATTTCTAAAATATATAAACAATATATATATAAATACAAAAAATTATTTTTTTGTTCGAAAATAGTTGCCTAAGCTTGGCCAAGGCTCCAAACTTGATTTTTCAATTTTCTCATTTTTCTTAATTTTTTGTTTTATGAATTTTCGAAAATAAAAATATCGAAAAATATCGAAAATATGAAAAATTATTTTTTGGTCAAAATTGGTTCCCTACGCTTGGCTAAGGTTCCCAAAGTTGAGGTTTTAATTTTATGAATTTTTATGGATTTTCTATTAATTTTCGAAAATAAATAAATAAAAAATACGTAAAAATACTGAAAATATGAAAAATCGTTTTTTGGTCAAAATTGGTTCCCTAGGCTTGGCTAAGGTCCCCAAAGTTGATTTTTCAATTTTATGAATTTTTATGGATTTTTTTATTACTTTAGCAATAGAAAAATTGATTAAAAATTAGGTGTCAACAAGTGGATCATCCATCAGAAGGCGAATGCCTTCTGGTTGTTCTGTACATTTCCTTTATCTACACATTAAAATTCGTTGATCTCATGAATATACTACATCTTTACGTTTAGACAGGTTAGGAATGCTCTGACTGGTGTTGATTCTGAAAGCATAAATTACTATTCCGCTCAATCATCAAATTGATGAAAACATCAGCAAATTCGTCACAATCGATGACATTAGTCCCTCGAGAAATGTTGGAAACAAAAAAAGGATCAAGCCAGAAGATATCATTGGCTGCCCAAAATACAAGATCAGGGAAATACAAGATCAAGCCAGAAGATATCACTGGAGAAATGTTGGAAAAAAAAAGTGTCCAGCCATAACGAGGATGATGGCAATTCGATGGATGGTGAAGTAAAGCTGTCAAGGCATGCACCAAAGCTAAAGAAACAAAATTCGACATTGAGGACATTGTTGCTTGTGTCCTGGGTGCTTATAGTAATTTTGGGAAACATGTTATTTGGGAGTATGAAGATGAGTGATGTAATGAGCTTGCTGTAAGGTGTGTCAATACCGATTGTGTTATATTAGCTGTTTTAGTAGATGTTTGTATTTGTCCACCTGTAGTATGAACATGAATGAAGCGCAAGTTGTATTTATCTTAAAAGGTTTAGCTTTGGGCCATTTTTGGCAAATAAATATTGCAAGTAATATGTTTCAGTTGCCAACATGAGTCCATCTAGCAATGAAATTGATGGAGACTAGGTAAAGATAGCCAATGACAGTGGATAATACTGACTAACCATTTTGAAGGCAAGAGCATAAAAAAGTTGCAAAAGATGATCAAAGCAGTCTGTTTAACTAAGATGATCAAAGCAGTCTATTCCAACAAATGTGAACATCAAGATCTGTCGGAAAATTTTTTGTATATATTGTATAACAATCGTAAATAGCATACACATTCTGCATTGTTTATCAGAATCAAACTAGAAAAAGAATCGTAATCCTCACTTATTTCACACAGCCACAAGACAACTCTCCAATCAAACTAAATGAATGATAAAGTTGAATGGAAAGAAACTAAAAGATCTCAAGTAAAAAAAAAAAAACAGAACTTGCATTAAAAAGAATATGATCATAGTTCTACAAAAGCTTGTCAATAAGCTTTCCAGAGAAAGCCTTAAATGTTCCAATGTTCTTCCAAAGTTTTTCTCTAGACAACAGAAAAATTTGAGTGATCCCATAAAAAAAAAATATATCCACAGCCCTACTTCTTGGATCCCATCATTGATAAATAGAACATATGGATCAACATCACTTCAATTATCACAAAAAAGACAGCCCTATATCTTATCACTTTTGCCTTTTCGAGCAACTTCTAGCACTTGTAATCTCAACGATGAGCAAGATGATTCACATTGGTAGGGCCACCACCATTGCCACTTGCACCTTTGCCTATATGTCTCTGAACCTACAAATAGTATAATCATTTAAAGTCTTATTAACGAAGCAAGCATGGCATAATTGAAATAGGACAGCTAACCGATTTTTTTTTTCTTGAAGGTTGTGCTTGCGAAGATGTAGACCCAATCTTCTTAAGTGGACATGTAGAACTGTTGTGTCCCGCCTTTGAGCAAGTTCAACATGTCATCTTCATTCCTATTCTCGACATCCTTGTTCCACTTGCCACCTCACCTTCCTCCCTTGATCTTTTTTATTTACGTCTACCGGGCTTCACCCTAGCTGGCAGTGGTTCGGGTGCTTCCCTATTAGTCTTTTTCCAAAATTTCTCTCCTTGAATTGGCATCATCATGTACTCATATGTAGCTAAAAACTTAGCCTTCTTATAACACTCATCAACATAGTCATATGCATCCTCTTGCCTAAAATTAATAGCAGAAATGGCATGGGAACAAGGGATACTACTAAGCTGCCATCTTCTACAAGAGCAATCTCTCTTGAACGTATCCACCACATACTTCACACTCTTATCCATCACCTCATATCCATTATCACCATTCCAGATAACATGGCAACATGCCACGCTAACTCTATTTTCTTCTAACTTTCTTACAATTCTGGGACCACAATTCCTTCTCCATTTAGCACACGCATCCTTTTGTGTGTGCATTCTTGTCATTATCATTATCCGCATTTCCTCCAACATATTATAAATGGACTTACACCTAGCTTGTATAATTCTTCCATTGAATGCATCGCATAAGTTATTGTCAACAATGTCACATTTCACATCAGTGGTGAAGAATGCCCTGGACCAATGCTTTGGCTCTGTTTGCACCAAGTCATGATATTTAGCCGGACTAATTTTCTTTAATGCTTGAGAGTGTTCATCATACTCTGCCATAGTATTACTCTTAGCACACTGCCAAAATAGTCTTTGCATTTGTATGCCCTTATACTTCTTGCCCCAATTAGCATAGATATGTCTAGCACACATCCTATGCTCAACTGCAGGAAGTAACTCAGTCACAGCTCTTATAAGGCTCTGCAAAAGAAGATTGCAATGTAAAACATATGTTACAAGTGTATCTAACTAAGAGACATAACATATAAAAACTAAGATAAAGAACATACCTTTTGTTTGTCACTAATTACGACCCAATCTCGTCCATATGTGTGCAAAATTTTGAGATCATACATCAAATTTCTTAAGAACCATGTCCAGGTGTCGCTACTCTCAATTTTAACAACTGCCCAAGCAATTGGGAACATTTGATCGTTTGCATCCCTTCCAACAGCACATAAGATCTGACCTTGACAAATTCCCTTCAAAAAGCAACCGTCTAACCCCACAATTTTCCTACATCCAGCAAGGAACCCTTTCTTACAAGCACCAAAACAAATGTACATTCTCTCAAATAATGCCTTAGGTGGCGTACCATGTTTTTCAACCTTCAATGTAATTGTATTCCTAGGATTTCTCTCCCTAAGATCCTTTGCATAATCCCATAACATTGAATATTCCTTCCTATAGTTTCCCATCAAAACTTTATAAGCAAACAACTTAGCTTTCGTACATTGAGCTATACTTACATCTAAACCTAATTGTTCCTTGATGAGGTCCTTGAAAGCAAGTGCTTTAATAGTTGGCATTGCTTTTATTGTAGGAAGATATTGATTTGCCAACCAAGAACTTGTCACCTTCCTATTTTTGAAGCTAATGCTGCAAGTATGTTCTGAATGATAGGTCTTCACATGAAATGATCCACTACGAGCATCAAAAGATCCAGAAATCTTCCAAGGACAACTTTCATTAACACATTTTGCTTTTACAAACTTCTTATCATTCTTTACAAATTTTATCTCTCTACACTCAACCACCGCATACTTTTTCAGAGCATCTTTGAATTGCCTACTACTATCAAATGCCATAGCCACAGTAAACATAGGCATAACACAATTAGGATCATATTTTGGAAACCTACTTTTCCTTCTACTAAAATCGTCATCTTCTCCCTCTACATTAGACCCCAAACTCTCATATGCATCTGTTTCATAGTACTCTGTCTCATAACCAACTTCAGCATCACCCTCAGGGACATTCAATGGTTAGGATGATACCAAAGCTGCAGATGGTTCCCCTATAATTAGATCCTTTGTAGCCCTTCCGCGAAACTTCATTATGTTTTTCCTTACTTCTAGAAGGTCTTCATTATCAAGATCATCATCATCAGTCGAAAATCTTACTTCGCCGAGAAAATCTGTGTCATCACTATCATCTTCTTCATCCAAAATATCACCCTCTATACCAATATAATCACCTTCATCAACCAAGTCATCAGGATCTAAACCACCCTTGTGCTCAATGATCGTCTCATTAGCTAAGCCAACATCATCATGAGCATCCTCACCGACTCCCTGACCAACACCCTCGCTCAAACCAGCACCCTCGCCCTCATAAACACCCTCACCAACCCCTCGATGAACACCCTCACTCGAACGAGTAGCCTCACCAACACCCTCACCCTCAACTGCCTCATTGTCTGCAAAATTTTCTCCATATATCTCTATTAACCCATGATGCAAAGAACTAAAAACTAAATTGACAACATTGTTCTCATTCCATATATATGTCAACCCCTCTTCTAGAGACTTTCCAAGAAATTTGAAATAAAGCTTTTCAAATTTACTATTTATTCCGTTCTCGATACATCTAATAAAGCTTTCATAACTCCTTGAACTAATATCAACTTTTACTAAATCAATCTTCCCCCCAACATATTTAAACATTGGGCGACGGTAAAAATTTCCACCATGAAAAGGACAGACCCATGCAAACTTGTCGCTCATGGCCCTACACAAAAAAACACAAAGGATAAAAATGCGTTACGAATAATAAGGTTAATGAGAAATTCAAAAAATTTCCCGGTCCTCTGATTCTCACCAATAGTAATACTGACTTCTATTTGTTAGCATTGCCAATAGCGAAATTCGTTTCTTCTAACATGTTTTGAATTTGATTTAAACAACATAAATAATTAGTGTGTGTTGAGATGTGTACTATCTTAGGCAGTATTTTGTCCCACGTTATCTACTTTCGAGTGAGGAACTACACGTCAGTTTGCTTGGCACACGCGAAGAAACGAGACAAGTAGATTATATAAAATAACACTTAGTCTGGGAGTTGGGACCACTACCATATACCTTTTGACTGTTCCTCCTTGAGTTCAAGACGTTGTCGTGTTCGCTCAGCACTTGCCGACAACACAATTCAACTGGGACCACTTCACTCGCTCGTGTTTGCTACAAATTGCCACGGAGGAATCGATCTTGTTGTGGGTGATTTGACTCTTCACAATTTGGGCATATTGGGTCTAGTAGTGTCGCGACCCGAAAATAATTTAAGATTCTTCAGATGAACGGATTATCAGGTTAATCAGATTAACTAACCTAACGCGGACACTCTCAAGTCCTACCGAATCGCCACTTTGGTTTTTTTTTAAATGATTTCTTAATTTTGGAGTCGCCACTAATCGTTCTTGGTAGGTCGATTAGAAACCTAAATAAATTAGTGGGAGAACTAATTTATTTCTACGAACTAGAGAAAATGAGTTCGGGGATTTGGTTACGCTAGATTACTCTAACACCCTTTTGATACTAATTTCATGAGAATTCATTTGAGGTGATTTGGAAGAAGTTTGGGTCAAACTGACGAGAAGGGTAAAATGGTCATTTTTCAAAGACTGAGAAGGAAATTCATCATAAATAGGATTGTCCAGTCGGAATGGTCCGTTTCCTAATTTTTGAAATTTTTTTCAGAATTTTTCTGAATTTTTTTCAAGACGATTTACCCATAAAGAGCAAAATCGTCATTTCCAAAAATTGGAATGGTAAAATTGCCGGAGATGAGATTCATCAGCTAAAATAATCCATTTCCTTATTTTTGAGGCCCTTGAGAAATTTGGAATCTTTCCTTTTTTTTGTTTTTTTAATATTTTAATTTAACTATTTTTCTCATTTTTTTATATTTTTTATTTATTCTATTATTTCATTTTTTTATATTTTTTTCATTTCAAATTTTTTTATTTTTTATTTGATATAATTCCGATAATTGTGGTCTGGACTGGGCTTCGAAGCCCAACCCTTATAAAAAAGAGAAACGGGAAAGAGCCTGAAACCCAAACGAAAAGCCCAAGTTTTTATTCTAAAGCCCTAATCAAATCTAAAACCCCATTAGCCTATCCATCCCATGCTCCAGCAGCAATCCATAAGCTATCTACAAACCCGTTTGAGCCTATTTTTGTTTGACCAAAGCCCAAAACACACTTAAACTCAAGCCAACCCTTAATTCGGATCAAATCACATGTGAGGAGCTGACTTACCTGGGCCAGTCGAGAATACCAGTTTTCCATATTCTTCATCGTGCAATGGATCTCGTTGTCAGAAGCGCCAGTCTCACAGGAATGTCCATGCTTGATCGAGTAGAACCATCAACATGTTGACCAGTTTGCCCCACCATCGTCCATCTGACTGAGACCCAGGTTTTCGTCCTGAACGATTTTTTTTTATCATCACCCGCATTAGTTCCTTCTTCTTTTTTCTTTGCTTTCGGTTTAGTGGTCTCCCCCTTTTCTCTTTCACATTCGTCATCCCTCGCTGAAGAAAGGATAGAGTTCCCCTGTTGGGATATCCCCATTCCTTGAGACCCGAATAACTTTTTTTTCCAGTGCCTGAACCTCTTCCTGTATTTTTTGGTACTCTTTTTCCAACTCCCTTACTACTCTCTCCATGTCCTTATTCGCCGTCATCCTCGGGTGCATCTCTATTTGATCCTGCTCCCTGAGCTGAAACACACAAGTGAGAAAGGAACTACTCCATCGAGAATTTCTTCAGACTCATAAAGAGAACATTTTAGAAGCCAATTGTTTAGAGCCCTGACATATTCCCTCTGTACAGTTACCCAATTGACGAATCGATTAGCCCAGTTGATAAATTCACGCTGGAGCTGCAGAATGATGTCAGTAGGTGGGTCTCCAAGCTTTCTTACGGATCCAATGGGACCGAAGCTCTGAGCTTCCTTCATTGTTTGACATTGATTTTTGTGGTATTCAAGTAAACATTTCCACATTCTCATTGGCCCTTCTATCAATTAATTTGTCTGCGGCCATAGTTCTTCGTCTCTTATCTTGTTGATGGTCACAAATATCTTGTTAACAACCCGAATTGCAATTCTTATCCTTAATGATAGACTTCTGATCATGTCCTTTGTTTGCCGGCCTTGGGAATATCACTCCTGTCAACCAAATGTTTCAACTTCTCAACCTCCCTACCAGGAACAACGCGCATCTTTTCTTCAGCCTTAGCCTCGTTATACAGCTTCTTCTTAGAAAGAGAGCTTGTGTAGAGTCAAAGAAAACTTTCCAAACCTCATTCCCATCTCTTCATTACAACCCAAGGAAGCTGGCCCAACATTCTCAACAGAGGCTGACAGCTCGGCACCATTGGAAGAAGACGGCTTCGTAAGACTTTCATTCCACAAGTCATCCAAAACAAGCAAGTGTTTCTTCCTACTCAGAGTTTCACAAAGAAGACTCGGCAAGTCTTCATCGTCATGCCCTTGACAGTCGATACCCGAAGATTTAGGATATTCCTATTCCTCAGGACTCATCTTAGACACGAGAAAGTACGAGGAATTGCTGATTCCAGAAGCGCCAAGGAAGCAAATTGAGATTGCACAACTGCCTAACCTCGAGCCCTGCTAGAAGTGGCTCCTTTCCTCTCTTCTTTCAGCTCAAATCGGAAGATCATTGCAAAACGGAGAGCAGGAACTCGGCAAGAACCATGCAGCAACAAGATCTGGAGTTTTTGCTTCGACGGATGCTGAGGCCATGTGCACTTTGTCCAGCCAATTGTCCAGTCGGTCATGCAGCGATTTGACCTGCTAAATCCCCAAAACTCTTGGCTGCACCTATGAAACATACACTATCCCCTCAACTTGATCTATCACGCCCTCAATAAGATGAACAAACATTCTTCATGAGAAGATACTCGACATCCTGCGTGGAAAGTTTTGTACGCTCTGAAGATGATTTCCATCAGGCACATAATGTTCATCTTTTCAAATAGCTTCTTCTCATTCTCAACCAAGCTCGGTCGGACGTTGGAATCAGCACTGTGGACATGGTACGGTTCTCTATAACGTACTCAATCACCAGTGTTAAATGCCTAGAGAATATAGCGTAGCCACTCAACTTTTGTCCCCACAAGGCTCTTCGTAATAGGATGAACTAGCAGTCCCCCAAAATTGTAGATGTTGTATCCCAGCAAGGCAGAAAGGCACAAATCAAATAACAAGTCCTGCTTAAATGATTCTGAGGTAGGCGAGCTTAATGAAGGCCACCCGAAAAGACTTGCATGAGACCCCATTAAAGGCACAAGGATTCTGGTCGAGAGGCTAGTCAGGGAGGAGCGACGAGTACTTCACAGTGTTCTTGAAGTCGACGAGGTACTGAGAATCCGCGTTTGCAGTGGAGAAAAAGGACGACGATGACGCAATAACCAACAAAAGGTTCACGAGCAAAAGGAAGATGTAGACAAGCCGTGGCAGAAGAGCAGCTCAAGCAAAAGGAAAAACAGAGGAAGTAGCGGCACAGATCGAGCAGTAAGCAGCTGCTGAGTAGAGAAAGAAGAAAGGAGCAGGAATAGCAGGTCCACGAGCAATCCAAAAGGATCCAAAGGAAAGAAAACACAGCAGCGGCCTCCAGTAGTGACCGAAGGAAGAAGGCAACAACAAAGAATTCAAGTGGTCAAGAGAAATCAAGCTGCTGAGAAGAAGAAGGAAAAGCAGATGCAATAGCACAGTAGTAGCAATCGAGATGGAGTAAACCAGACTAACGGCGGTGAGGCAATTCTGGTCATTCAACTGGCAATCAGAGCGTATCCAAAGATGGAGGCTTTGATGCCCCCCTCCGCCGCATCAAATTCCTGCCTGTCAATGTTCTGCTTTTTATCAACATCCCAAATTAAAACCTGCCTGTCCAACCCAGATGTTGCCACGTATTTACCATTAGTTGACCATAACAAGTAACATACAGATTCCAAATGCTCGCCTCTCAAAGAAAACATTTTTTAGCTGTGTCTCTATCGCGCAAGACCATGTCATTCTTTAGATCAGGGCCAGCTAAAGTTTCTCCGTCTGGACTCCAGCTAAGCATGTCGATGACAGAAAAGTCTGAACCACAGTTAGGAGCAATGCCTCTAAAGGTATGCAACGTGTCTCTAGAATGAAGCTCCCAATATATTACTATCTCCATCGGGTCCATAGATGCCAAGTATTTACCATTGGGGTCAAAAACCAAACTAGTAAGTTATCCTTTGTGCCCTTTTAGAACTCTGGAAACTTGTATAGCTTGACCAAGTGATCAGTTGATCCAGACGGCAAGTGGAGTTGGAGCTAATCGCCAAGGCCGTGTCTTCGTTCCTGTGGTGGCGAAGGGTTCTCAGAGGGCTCGAAGGAAGCAGAGCATGGTGAATTGAGACAGCGAGGTTGGAGAAAGAGGCGGTGACGAGGGAAGTGAGCCTATTAGTTCCACTGCATGGAGCAGCAAGATAAGCGGTCATTGCCAGCGGGCTTGTGAGCTTCTTCGAGCTTCAGGCACCAGATTTCATGGAGCTCATAGCTACAACCACGTGTGATGGGGAGTGACCTCTATACTAGAGAGAGAGATGAGCTTGACCAGCTTGCTGGGGTCGGCCAAAAGCAAACTCCCTCACCCGTATGTCTCAATCTACCTCCCATTTGAGCATACCCATAAATCATCCCGCTCCAAGGCACCACATTCCGCTTGGGCATTTTATCAAACATCTGCCGCGCATCCCTCACTTCACCACACTTGGCGTACGTATCAACCAGCGAGCTTCCCATAAACATGTCGACATCAAACCCGGTCTCAACCGCCAAAGTATGCACGGATCTCCTGAAGTCATACCGACCCAGGCTTATCTCTTTTTCGCATTCATAATCACAGCATAGGGAGAACTGACCGTGACCACCAACCACTGTGAAAATTTCTCCAGCTCACCTTTGCTCAGCTATGACGCACAGCCTACCTCTTCCGGAAGCTCTGTCGTTCTCCTCTCCTCCCCAACCCTTCACGTCCAGCCTCCCTGGGTCCAGACCCGGCCTTGATTACTCTGTTCTTTTCAGCTTACTTCTTTCTTTTGGTTGATCCACCAATGAAGCTCCACCCAGCAATTTTCCCCGATGTAAATGAAGGCTCGAACATGCTTAGGCCCCCATCTCACGGTCGTGTGGACAGGTAGATTCAAGCTTGCCCCCTTCCACTAGTATCCACCTTTACCCCCTTTTCTTGGCTGCTCCATCCTCTCCGACCTGTCTTCCCTTTCTTTTCTCTCTTTTTTTCCTTGATTCATCTGCCTCCCCTGCCTAGCACCGAAAGGCAGATATCATAACATATGCATGGCCCCTTGAAAATGACCTGGCGTGATGGTTCCACTATAAACCATAGTGCTTAGGCGGTTGAGGGGTCTCGTTTGTCATGATTGTTTCGGTCCTATTCTTATTGCAACCAGAAGTAGGGTTATTCCCATCATACCACTCAACTTCCCACGTTCTTCTCTCATGCGCGGCCCCTCAAAGTTGTCTTCTTTTCACCTGACCATGCGCACCAAATATTGTCCTCCACCTACCATCTTTTGTCCCCCCAATTTTTGCAGAAATCCCACGTCCCTTTGTGAGCTGTGGGTTAATCATATTGGCACCGCACGTGGAGGGGACATCAAGGAAGGATTTTATTATTTTTATTATTTTTATTATTATTATTATTGGCTCTCAACTTTTGTCTGCAGAATTTTTTATTTTCACCTCTAATTCTTGTGCCCAAGCTTTAGACCCATTTCCTGAGAGACACGAACAGAAACACTCAAGGTAGCAACTCGGTGTGGTTGGGTACATGCAACTTTCCCATGCTAAGTATAGGCAACTTCATGAAGATATTGAGGTATTTGGGTGGTCTTCCCAGAAATAGTTTCTCAATATCTTGCATAGTCTCAGCGAGTTCTGTAAGAAAATTATTTGCCATAGTGCTCCAGAGTGAAATGCTTCAAAATGATAAATTGAATTCGGAGAACCGAATGCAACAATGAAAAATACACCGGTAGGCCATTGAAAAATTTGGACTATTAAAGGAACATGTCACGACTCCAGAAATGCCAAAATAAAAAATTATAAGGCTGAAATGAATTTTCTACAATTTTTTTTCAATTAACTTGAAAATGAGATTAACAAAGTAATTCCTAATTTCAGATTAATTTTTGCAAATTTTCTTTGGCCAAAATGAAGAGAAAATTAAAAGAAAAATGCTTATTATTTTTTTTTTATATTTTTGTGGCCTCAAATGCTATTTTATTTTAAATATTCTCCTAATTTTCGAAAAATATAAAAAAAATACGAAAAATTATTTTTTGTTCAAAAATGGTTTCCTAGGCTAGGTTGAGATTCCCAAAGTTGATTTTTTAATTTTATGAATTTTTATGAATTTTCTACTAATTTTCGAAAAAAAAAATAAAAATGATTAAAAATCAGGTGTCAACAAGTAGACACAAACAAAGGCGGCGAGCATTAGACGAAGTGCAATTGTCTGAGCGTTGGATGAAGGCAGTGAGCGTTTGACGAAGGCATCGTTGAGCGTCGGGGAATATCTATTTGGGAAAGATATCAGCTTAGGGTTTGTATTATCTATTTGGGAAAGACACCATCGGGCAAATCTCTTTAACTTTTACTATTATTTTTTTTTATTTTTTTATTTTTTTAAAAACTCTGGTTGCCATGTCAGTGCCGACACTGTCCACCGGCAATGACTAGGATTCCACATCAGATTTTTCGATCATCAATGGCCGGATGGACTAAATTGGCACAATTACAAAAGGTTTAGGACTGAATCAGAAAAAAAAATAAGTTTAGGACTGAATCGGTATAATTATAATAGGTTTAGGACTGTTTTAGTAATTTTCCCTAGCTAATGCAAAAGACCTTGTCAAGAAAATGGATCCTGACCCGAACAGACGCCTTACAGCTCAGGAAGTGTTGGGATTAAAAGTCCCGCTAATTCAAAGGTCCGATCATGAATTGCAACCGGGGATTACCGCGAGGCAGTCATACCATCTACAATCTAGCTATGCACTGTCCAAGAGCACCTTCCCATGCCAAGGAGTCCAATGCCCTGAGCCATAGCCATCACCACTAGCTGTGAGTTCGCCATCCGTGATCCCGATTTGATTCGACATCGGTTCAAGTTCAGAAAGTTCTTTTGTAAATATGGTAAATTTCTTACCTTTAGTAATTTGCATATCTGATTGGTTGACTTTCAACATTTAAATTGAACTGATCGGATTGCTATCTTTTTTGCAATATTTGAATGCATGTTGAAAATCTCTAAAAAATATCGCATGTAGATAATTGCTACATATAGATTGAAATTGACATGTTTAAATCAAATCGCATTTTGGGATAAAATCATATTAGATAGAATTGCATATTTAATTGATTTTTTTGGGATAAATTAAATTAGATTTCATTCTAGGTTAGAATATGCATGTTTAGGCATAGTTTATTTTAGGGCCATAATTAAATCCGAAAATAAAAAAAAAAGTCATCTTTGCCGTGTCATCATGTATTAGATGTCACATTGTCCATGTCATTTTGTGTTGCATCGTCGTCCTAGTTAGCCTCATTTTCGCACATTTTCGCATGTTATTAGAGTTGGGACATTTTAATAAATGTTTGCATGTTGTTTCATATCATCTTAGAGTAATTGCATACACGTCGCATTTCATATGCATCTTCACTTAAACAAAAAGAAAACCCAACAAAAAATTTCACCTTTGAGTTTTAACTTAGAATTCATCAAGAATTGCCAGATTAAATATTTTCATAAAAATGGTACCGAAAGGGCGTTGATAGAAATATTAGCGTAACCAAGTCCTCGGACTCACCGATCTCTGGTTCGTAAGAATAAAGTATTTGTTCCGATACTTTATTTAGGTGTCTGATCAGCCTATCATAAAATGATTAGTGACGACTCCAAGTTAAAAATCTTGCATGTTAAACATTGAACCTAAGTTACGATTTGGTAGAGCTTGGGAAAGCTCAAACAATGTTAGTTAATTTAAATAATTAACTTAATAATCCATTAACCTTAAAACCCGATTTTTTTAGGGTTGCGATAGACATGAACAGTTGTTTTTGCTTTCCCGCCACGTTCTTCTTATTTGCTTTCACCGGGGTCAATTATTTAGTCCTTTTTTTTCTTTTCTTTTTTTTTGTCAATCAAGATTTTTTTTAGTCTTTTCGAAAAGGAAAAAAGTCACAAAAATTATAAACTATTTTCTTACTGTAATATATTTACCTTCAATTTTTTTATGTGACACGAAAACTGCCAAACTTGTATCTGCATGACACATTTTACCCTTCGTCAAAGTTCCATAAATGAACACAGCTAAAAAGGCTACATGCATGGATGACGGAAGGTGTACGGCACTGACATGGCGGCCCCCACATGGCTAAGGATATCATTGTGGCTAAAAAATCGTTTGATAAAAGTTGACAAAGGGTGATATGTCATATAAATATAAGTTAGGAGTTCTTGACGTAATAAGAAAATATCTAAGGTAAATATATCACAGTGAGTTGTTGACACCTGATTTTTAATCATCTTTTCTTTTCTAAAATTAATAGAAAATCCATAAAAATTCATAAAATTAAAAAATCAACTTTGGGGGCCTTGGCTAAGCCTAGGAAACCAATTTTGAATAAAAACAAATGATTTTCCGTATTTTCAGTATTTTTCGAAATTTTTATTTTCGAAAATTAATAGAAAATTCATAAAAATTCATAAAATTAAAAAAGTCAACTTTGGAGATTTTGGTCAAACCTAGAGAGCCAATTTTGACCAAAAAATGATTTTTCATATTTTCGGTATTTTTCGGTATTTTTATTTTCGAAAATTAAAAAAATCAAAAACATGAGAAAAATGAAAAATGAACTTTGAAAGCCTTAGCCAAGCTTAGGCAACTATTTTTGAATAAAAAATAATTTTTCGTATTTTTTTTTATTTTTTATATTTTTTAGAAATTAGAAAAATATTTAATAAATAATAGCATTTGGGGCCTAAGAAATTCAATTTGAGTCAATTTATTTTCATTTTTTCACTTTTTGGAGTTGTGACATTATTCTCTAATATTTGAAATCTTTATCTTGGCCCAATTATACCAAGAAGGTCTCAATTTTGTAAAAGGGCTTTAGTTAAATTTTGCATTATTTTCAGCGGCAAGAAATAAGCTTAAATTTGACATGCAATGAATTTCGACTAAGCATAGGGGAGGTGTGTCGAAAATTGTAAGGAAATTTGAACTTAAAGAAATATTTCTCCAGGGTCTGAATTGCAAATACTTAAAATCTCAGGGACTAAAATGCAAATACCTAACACTTGAGAGATTATTTCGTAAATAATAAAAGAAAGAGTTGGTGGAGAAAATAGAATAGAGCAGAGAAGATGGAGAAGAGGAGATGGAGATGGAAAGATGGAGAAGAGAAGATGGAGAAGAGAAAATGAAGAAGAGGAGATGGAAATAGAGAAGGGAAGATGAGATGAAAAAGAGTTAGTGGAAAAATTAGAACGGGAGATAGATGAGTTGATTATAAAAGGAGAAAGAAGTGAGCTTGGGAGGAGGGATTTTTTGGAGAGAAAATTTTGGATGTTTGAAAGAGTTTTTGGATATTGAAGAAAAGTTTGAGAGAAAAAAAATACCAAAAAGAGAGAGAATTTTGAAGATGATGGGAGTTTAAAGATAGAGGATTATCATCACCAATTGCTTCATCGATCAACATAAATCAAGAGTTCATTCCCGTCTTTCGAGCCGTAATCTTAATCTACAAGGTGATACGAGGTTTGAATTCGGCCATTAAATCCGTCAAATCAGGTAACGATCCTAGTCATTAAAATCTTCAAGAATTTCGTTACCCAAATGGATTTATTTAAATCTCGATTATGTCATGTCGTAGTCATATGTCTCCATATACACATGTCGCATTCGTACTATAATTTTCTGCAATTTAATTCTTGCACCATCAAATCCCAAAGGGGAGAGCCAAACCAATGCTAGACCATTCATTGGAGGTCTTTACTTACCGTTATTTAAATTCATGTAATTTAATTCCTGCATCATTAAACCCCAAAAGGGAGAGCCAAGCCAATGCTAGGCCATCCATTGGAGGTCTTTATTTACTGTCATTTAAATTCCTGTAATTTAATTTCTGTATCATAAAACCCCAAAATGGGTAGGCCGAGCCAAAGCCGAACCCTTTGTTGGAGCTTCTTTATTTATTGCAATTTAATTTCCTGCAATTTAATTTTTATACCATCAAACCCCACAATAGGTAGGCCGAGCCAAGGCCGAACTCTTTGTTGGAGCTTCTTTATTTATTGCAATTTAATTTCTGTACCATCAAACTCCATAATAGGTAGGCCGAGCCCTTTGTTGGAGGTTCTTTATTTATTGCAATTTAATTCCCTGCAATTTAATTTCTATAATTTAATTATCATCAAGCTCCAGAATGAGTAGGTCGAGCCACCTGCTGGAGGTCACAACACTGCACAAAAGTCGTTAGCTCACTCCTTCTTTCGGCTTCAGGGAATTTTTAATGCTTTGAAAATACCAAAAAAATGTCATTCATGTGCATTTCACATGGTATAGTCCATGTGTATTAAACAAATTCAAAAGAAAAATCTTAGAAATTAAGAAACGGGTCATTTCGACTGACCAATCCTATTTTTGGTGAATTTCCACCTCGATCTTTCCAAAATGACGATTTTGCCCCTTATGGGTAAAATTGTCTCAAAAATTCTGAAAATTTTAGAAAAATCTAGGAAATTAGGAAATGAGTCATTTCGATTGACCAATCCTATTTTTGGTCAATTTCCTCCTCGATTTTTTTCAAAATGATGATTTTGCCCCTTATTGGCAAATTATCTAAAAGTTCCAAAAAAGTTCGAAAAATTCTTAGAAATTGTGAAAAATAAAGAATGATCACATTCAACTAATTTGACCTATTTTCACTCTCTAATCTTTGAAAAATGATCATTTTACCCTTCTGGTCAGTTTGATCCAAACTTTTCCCAATCATCCCAAATGATTTTTCATGAAATAGTACTGAAAGGGCGTTAGAGTAATCTAGCATAACCAAGTCCCCGATCTCATTTTCTCTGGTTCGCGAAAATAAATTAATTCTTTAGGACGTGCCCTATGCCAGACGGCAAACAAAAAATGGAACTGAGCTAAAAGCTAGGACTGGAACTTTCGCAAGTCAAGTTTTGGTTTCAAAATAGGCGAACCCGAATGAAGACTCGATATGAGCGCAATGAAGTCGAGTTTTTAAGAGCTGAAAATGAAAAGCTCCGAGCGGAGAACAAGATGTATAAAGAAGCTTTTGACTCCGCCACATGCCCCAACTACAATAGTGTTCTCACTCTCGATGAAAAGCAGTATATGAGGGTCAAAAATGCCCGTTTAAGAGGTGAGTTAGATCAGTTCATAACAGGATCAAGTTTTGTTGGGGCGAGGTACGAAAAGACCGAGCCTGTGGAGCCCGCATTGATGCCTTCCGAGGAGAAAGGGATGCATCATCATCGAGCAAGTAGCGTCGATGGCGAGATTGCCGTCATGATCAACCAGTTTGATGTTGATGAGGCACCGGGCATTTAATATGCACACGGAGCCTGTATTTCGAAGTCAGTGATTACCGGACCTTCAATATGGCCGATGCGTACCTGATCTGGAATAAAGCTTGCTGGCCACTGGAGAGCCTATAGAGGAAGAAAAATCAATCCTGAAGAGATACATATGCTTTATCTTTAATGGGATATTTTCTGCTTTTATAGATGTCTGGAATTAATGTAAAGCAGGAAGTAGTGGTTCTCGTTATCCTTATTAAATGTCTGGATCCGTTGCTACACCAAACTTGCGACGAATTAATTGCGAGTAAAAGAAATCCACGTAAACTTGAAGGGTAACACCGTATCATTTTAATTTACCCTCAAATTGCTTCAATTTTAAAATAGATCCCTTCTGTTTTCAGGAATTTGCAAAACGACCCGAGAATACAGTCGTACCCGAAAATGAAATTCTCTGGTTGGACAAAATTGGGGCAAATCAATTTTTCAGCATTACCACTGGAAGGACGGTTTCAAATAAGAAAAATGCGAATGAGAGACTCGTACAATCTTAAAGAAGGGTAATTTTATATCGTTCCAATTTACCTATAATCGTCTCGAGTTTTGAATTGATTTATTTTATTCTTAACAGGGATGATAAATTACCTTGATAAGCATCGTGACATGGAATTGCCCAATGCAATACAGCAAGACCACGCCATCTCAATGGTTAACTCTTAAAAGAGAGCCTTTATGGACGCCCATGCTCTCGTAGTCCAAATGTTACGGGGAATGGCAGTGGTCCGAAACATCCCGAGTTCGATCCCCAAGGTTGGGGAATGCTGTAAATGTTGTAAACAAATAATACAATTTTTGCATATTTCTTTTTGCAAAAAGAAACGGGAATATTCGACGAACGACGCTGAAATCAACACTTTATCACAACTTTGGTGAAGTAGCCAACAAAAGTTGAGGAAAACTCAGCTCAGTAAAACCTGGTAAAAGGGTCGTGTAAGTTATTCAAGGTGAAGGGTAAATTAGTATCGTTTCCAATTGATCCCTTCCAATGCTAGCTAACATGTCTCCTTTTTCTTTTGACAGGAAATGTTAACACTAACATTTAATACATGTTGAAGGAGACAACCCTAAGTGGCAAAATTATAATCATTTGAAGAGATCTATTTCGATCAAAATGGGGCTAATTGATGGCAAATCCTAAATTGAAAAGGAGAGTATGTCTCCTTTAACTCATTTGATTTCAATGATAGCATTTTTGGTTTTCTTCTTACAGGGGCATTCGACTCGCAACCAAGACGGTTACCAAAATTAAGCAAGCCCAAATGCATGAAACCTCCACTCGACTCCTTCACCTATGCGTTTCATTGTGCAGGGGCAAAGTCAAAGACGAGCCACTCTTAACCTAAAGAGTAAACTCTCAATTTGTTCGATTCGCCCACCTATCTGGGGGCAATTTAAATCCTCCAGTTCTTGAGAATGTTCTCCTATACTTACACATTTCATGATATCAAAATTACCATATTCGTATTGTGTTTGCACATTCCATGATTCATGCATGACTCTCTTGCATGTTCAACTTGCCGATTCTGACTTGGAGCATGATCTACAAATGATGCATCGAATGTGTAGAATGGGGCATGACAGGATGATGAAAGGCGACCCCATTTCCATACATGTCCCATATCCACATGAGTTGTGTGCTAAATAGGTGCCTCATTCCTCAAGGTGATGGGTTTTCTTGCAAAAGGTACAATAGCCGAAAGGAAGGAGGTATTCATTTCTCTACCCTGAACACTACAGGTGCCCATTGACAACCCATTTGAGCAGTGGTTTCATTTCATGACTCCTATCAAGAACCACCCCACATCGGGGTCTAATGGAGACAATCCCAGCAATAGCGTGAGATAAATGGTTAGAAATTTTCTTGTTTGGACTAACATTGATTTTCGAGTGTTTCTTTGCTTTCAACCTCGTACAGTAATTCAAGTGCCTTAGGACGATGAAAAGCATTCGTTTCTTCGATACACTTTTATCATTTGCATTGCCCAATTGAGCTTGCATATTCGTTTCTTGAGAACACCGCTGGTGATCATTGCTCATTCGAAGAAGAAGATGGTACCACCTCAAAACAAAGGGATTTAGAAGAAATGGGTCTACATAGAGTTCCCGAGTCAACTATTCAAGTATGCTAGTTCTTTGATATGCATAAGGCACAATCTTTAAAAATTCTTTTTCTAAATAGAACAGAAAAAAGAAAAAAAGAGAGGAGAAAAGAAATAAAGTCAATCCCGAGCATGAAAAAGCAACGCCAGTCAAAAGTAAGGCCAATACCCATTTAAATCAATGTAAATCCATAATGGGATCTGGTTGTAAAAGAAAACTCTTCAAAGGAGCCAGATTGCAAAATATACACAGTTGAAGTTTACACCATTTAGAAGAAATGAGGGTATCGGCAAAAATTAACACCATCCTCATACAACGATGGTATTCTTAAAGGACTATTCAAAGGGGTGAGACTGGTGACAAAGATGCAATGATCACCAACATCAAACCCACTTCATATACTTTTTGGGCCAAAATAGGCTTTTTACTTCCTTGGTCCCCAATCACAACCTACGTTACAATCCCATGAAAGTCTTTTCTAATTAAGGCGCTGGAATTAACGTAGAGTTGAATGATTTTAAATATCGTTCGAAAAGGTACGAGCAAGATTATTTCTCTCTCATTTTTGCAAGGTTCTTGACTTGTAAACCTGGAGCAGATGATGAAGACCTTTTTGTCGATGGCCTTGACTCATTCGGTGATTATTGAATGAACAAGCCGAGTTGTCGAGAAACACCAGGAGTTTCTTCTAAATCTTCAGGTAAGTATATCTTCAACCTAAACTCTTCAAAAGAGTGAATTCTTTGATTGTCAAGGCATTCGAATCCATTGCGGTACGCACAGGTATTTATCTTCTTCGATGAAACATGATTCGTTTCGAAAATGAAAATTTTGAGATAATTGGATGTCTGCCTCATCAGTTTATTCCTAAAGTGATGGGAGAACAAAAATTGGGTTTGAGCTTCTGCGGGATTCCTGGTCTTCCCAGATCCTATAATGGCACCCTTCGAGGATTTCTGGTCGTCGCAGATCCCAGAATGGCACCCTTCGACATAAAATAAATCAGGTTAAAGCTTCTGCAGGGTTCTTGGTCTCTCCAGATCCCAGAATGACGCCCTTTGAGGCTAGTGAAATTGGGTTTGAGCTTCTGCAGGATTACTGGTCTTCCCAGATCCCGGAATAGCACCCTTCAAGGTAAGTTAAATTGGGTTTGGGCTTCTGCAGGATTCCTGGTCTCCCCAGATCCCAGAATGGCACCCTTCAAGGCAAGATAAATCCGATTTGAACTTTTGCAGGATTTCTAGTCTTCCTAGATTCCAGAATGGCACTCATCAAGGTAAGATAAATCGGGTTAGAGCTTTTACAGGATTCCTAGTCTTCCCAGATCCTAGAATGGTACCCTTTAAGGTGAGTTAAATTGGGTTTGAGCTTTTGCAGGATTCCTAGTCTCCCCAGATCCCAAATGACACCCTTTAAGGTAAGTTAAATTGGATTTGAGTTTCTGCAGGATTTCTGGTCTCCCCAGATCCTAGAATGGCACCTTTTGATATAAGTGAAATTGGGTTTAAGCTTTTGCAGGATTCCTGGTCTCCCTAGATCCTAGAATGGCACCCTTTAAGGTAAGATAATGTGGGTTTGAGCTTCTGCAGGATTCTTGGTCTCCTTAGATCCTAGAATGGCACCATTCTTGATCCAAAGTCCTTTCTACATGCACACAAAAGTCCTTCTTACGGGTACTCAAAGTCTTTTCTATAGGCACACAAAAGTCCTTTCTACAGGCACCCAAAGTCCTTTCTACATGCACACAAAAGTCCTTCTTACAGGTACTCAAAATCCTTCCTACAGGCACACCAGAGTCCTTTTTACAAGCACCAAAGTCCTTCCTACATGTACCAAAGTCCTTCTTACAGGCACCTAAAGTCCTTCCTACATGCATGAAAGTCCTTCTTACACGCACAAAAATCTTTCATAGAGACACAAAGCCCTTATTATAAGAGCAAAGCCCTTCTTACAGGCACAAAGTCCTTCTTACAAGCATTTTTTCTAGTGAACCTGAAATCAGATAAACCGATTAGTAGAATCCTTTCATCAGGATTCTATCATGGTACGACCCACTATACGGGTCAAAATGCAGGTGAATCCTCTAAATATGATAGATCGTCACTAGAGTCCTTTCATTAGGAACTCTACCATGGATTGACCTACTATACAGGTCAAATCTTAACCTTGCAGGAGTATCCTCGGAATAAATCTTTGGATGCCTATTCAAAGAACATTCATATCAGGCAATAGCCATATGACGGGAAGGTAAGTGTCAGGTATGCTCTCCTCTCTATCTCTCCCTCACTTCATAAAAGCCTCATTGAGCTCAGTCAAGATCAGAACTTACATAGAGAGGTATTGGAGATCAAATGTCACGACTCTTTGTATCTTCTTAGGTTGAGTCGATTAAGATTCAAGTGTCATCTTGTCTTTGAAATGAACCTCTATCAAGCTTCCTTTCAAAGAGGGGCAACTGTTGACATCTGATTTTTAATCATCTTTTCTTTTCTAAAATTAATAGAAAATTCATAAAAATTTATAAAATTAAAAAAACAATTTTGGGGGCCTTGGCTAAGCCTAGGAAACCAATTTTGAACAAAAAATTGATTTTCCATATTTTCACCTCGATCTTTCCAAAATGATGATTCCCCTTATGGGTAAATTGTCAAAAAAATTCTAAAAAACACAAAAACAAAATCAAAAAAATTAGGAAACGGGTCATTTCGATTGACCAATCCTATTTTTGGTGAATTTCCTTCTCGATTTTTCCAAAATAAAGATTTTGCCCCTTATGGGCAAATTGTCTAAAAAATTCCAAAAAATTTCGAAAAATTCTCAGAAATTGTGAAAAATAAGGAATGATCACATTCAACTAATTTGACCTGTTTTCACTCTCCAATCTTTGAAAATGACCATTTTACCATTCTGGTCAGTTTGATCTAAACTTTTCCCAATCATCTCAAATGAGTTTTCATGAAATGGTATCGAAAGGGCGTTAGAGTAATCTAGCGTAACCAAGTCCCCGAACTCATGTTCTCTGGTTCGCTGAAATAAATTAGTTCTCCCACTAATTTATTTAGGTTTATAATCAACCTACCAAGAACGATTAGTAGCGATTCCAAAATGAAAAATCATTTAAACAAAAGCCAAAGTTGCGATTCAGTAGGGCTTGGGAGGGTCCGCGTTAGGTTAGTTAATCTAATTAACTTGATAATCCGTTCACATGAAAATTATTTTCGAGTCGCGACATGAGTATAATTTGAGGTTTTTTGTCACTGAAAAAAGCTCAGGACAATTATATTAGGATAGGTATAGTTTGAGATTTTCTATGCCTTTTTCCCTTTTCAAAATTTCAAAACCCGACACAATCAGGGTTATTTTTATTTTGCGAGAAAACTTCTTGACGAAGGAAATTTAATCATTAGAAAATGGCCGGCGTTTTAAAAAAATTTTGGGGTCAAACCCGGCTTTTTAATTGAATTTACAATTTACTTTGAAAAATCATTCTCTCGATTATGATAATATTGAATTCTTGATACAAGATATGAAAATAGATGTGAAGGGGGCTCGTCAACCTTTCCTTGTCCTCCCGAATTTTAGGCTTGCTACGCTCGAAGTTCGAGAAAAATAATATTACTATACATATATAAAAAAGAAGAATAAGAAGAGTAAACGTAAGGAATAGTTTCAATCTCAATACTATTGATTTAATGAGAGAAAAATCATAACTCTCAAGTAAATTTAATCTCTCTGACACTCACAATCACCGGTCATTAAATCTCTTTTTTTTTCTTTTTTAAGGAAGCTAAGGCCCTATGCTTTTGCCAAATAACGAACCAAATCTCCAAACACTTGTTTTCCTTTAAATATTTACTTCTTTGATTTTTATTTTGACATGCAAAGAATGTTCACTTTTATCCCAAAAATAGAAGGACATCATGTCATGCCCCGAACCTTCACGAGCGCGCGACATCTGCACAACGACGGTCGATATATGCGACATCCCAAGACTGTCGCCGACCTTGAAACCTTAATGTCCAAATAAATGCTAGCGGAAGCGATACCTTACCCCTAACAATGAATGAGCAAG
This sequence comes from Psidium guajava, assembly GCA_016432845.1. NCBI lineage: Eukaryota > Viridiplantae > Streptophyta > Magnoliopsida > Myrtales > Myrtaceae > Psidium > Psidium guajava. The sequence continues at coordinate 28,729,087 of CM028232.1, read as the reverse complement.
GACTAGCCAACCACAACACCTCATATATTACACACTCTCAGTTTCATATTTTACATGAATCTCAGTTTTACAAATATTAACAACAAAGAATGTAGGGCGACCACATTCTTCAGCAACTACTGATTCACCATCAACTGTCCTCGTCAATTGGGTACTCCGCCACCTGGATATTAAATCTTGTGGTATCCCTGCCATACTTATGTTATAGGGACTGAAAGGTGGGGAAATCACCGTGAGAACACATCTCAGTAAGCTCACCCTTAATCTCGCTCAGGATATTACATACCCTTGAATTCAACTCTAACATGCTCTCCTAATCGCTCGGGTCACAGAAAAGAAACAAGGGCAAGCGAAAAATAGCTCATCATCGAAATAATCAGGCACCCCAATAATTCATATCTTCATAGATATTAACAATGCAAATGTGTGCACATTCCATGCTCAAATTCTATTCTCAGCTCTCTAGCCGACTCGACCCGCGTTAACTGCATCGGGCCCATGCCCCTTTTGCACTAGAATATGCATCTTAGGCCCACGATATCTCAATAATTGATCATAAATACGAAGGGACGGCATGTGAACAGTATTTTAGGCTCGTGAACAATACTCATGGTGTCGTGAACAGTGATTCAAAATACTCAACGAGGCTGATTCGAAGCCGAATGGGCAACAGAACGACGAACGGCCCAGCGACGGCACGGAATCCGGCAAAACCCAAGGAAACCAAGGCTGTTCAAGGGATGAATGGAATGGTTCACAAGCTGAGAATCAATATTTTCACATGAAAATGAGCTCTAAGGGTTGCTGGGGTCAACATATATCAACATGAGCTCTATCTCAAATTTGGGTAACAAAAGACTAGTTCGTTGACTGAAACGGCGAAACAAATTTGGAAGGTCAAATGATCTCGAATCGGAGTGATTAAAAGTTCTGTGAACTCACCTTGGATAGGAGTACAACATATCCAAAAATCATGAAAATCCTACCGTCGGATTTCCGTCGGTAATCGATCCAAATTGGTGGCAGAAAACTGGAATTCAGCCTATGCAGGGTTCGGTTTTGGCTCTGTTTGAGAGGGTTCCAGGGCTCATCTTGAGCTAATTTTTGGTGGAGAACTTCTAGAGAGATAGGTGAAGATGAGGTTAAAATGGCGTCTCAAACTGACGACGTTTGGGTAGCGAACGAGCGGCACAATGAGTGGCGGTTTTCCGGCGGCCGAAAACCAAGAGAGAGGGAGGGCCACGAAATTTTCTGGGCATAGAGAGAGTGATCTGCTAATAATTGAAGAGAGAGAGAGAGAGAGAAAAAAAAATCTTCAATTATTGGTGGGCACTATTCATCGGTTGACCGATACTATTCATCGGTTGACCGATCAAAACGTTTGACCGACGGCGACCGATGGTCGATTGATGCGATTGATGTGATTGACAATGACTGATGAGATATTTCTTGAAATTCGTGCCATTTTAGGACTCATCTGGCACAATCGGGACTGATTGAGGCTCAACCGCGATCGAAAAATAACTCGAAATATTGCCGAATAATGTTTCTAGCCTCCCTAAAATTACTAACACTCTCTAGGCATAGAGTTTAGGTCAAGCCAGGGGGAAAATGGTCACTTTCGATATTTTGCCTTTCTTCTCGGCACTCCGAAATCAATCGGCTAATTTTCGAGCCTTTCAAGGCGATGTCCAATTTCAATTGCGATATTCCTGAAAACTCGATTATCCAAGCTCAGAATCTGATTTGTGGCCACATTCATATGATAGCGACTCTAGTAAATGCTCAGACTAACGGGCGGCTTTTAAGAGCTACGCGTATCGACCTGAAATTAGGTCCACGTACTTAAATTCCTAGCTAGCCATTCCCCTTTGGTTAGTCATCTCGAAATGATCAGTTCCGAGTGAGATTTAACTACAGTGCATCAATGAAATATATATCCATTCTATTACAAATTCCGAGAGTGGGTCGAATTTCAGGATGTCACACATCATTTATCTTATATACTATCTAAAAACTATTTTGTCCTTGTATCGTACTTCATTGTAGGCCTGTTGGCTAATTGGGATCCACAAAGTGTTGGGGTGTGGTTCATATTTTTCATTGACATGAAAGCATGGGATCCAGGGACCGCCTCGGTAGGGGTTCAAGGGACAATGTCCTCAAGCTACCGAAAAACTTTTATAGTTTGAATGCATATTTTATGGGTAGTTTGAGCTTGAGCCCATAAATAGTTACTGTTATATATATTCGCTTGTAATTAAGTAGCGTAATAGAGAGGTGCAATATATTAATATAATTAAATCATTTGCTAGATATAGCCGTAATTTAAAGGTGAACTAGGATAAATTTTATGTTTCGATTTTTTTTTCCTTACTTTTACGATCTACTTCGTTGTGCTTGTACCTCGAATCCTAATTCAAAGGTCCTTAGAACAAATTTGGCAAGCCAGAGCAAACAATTTTCTTTTTAGGTTTTTGGTCTGTCCACAACCTCGCTCTAACTCGGTCACTTATAAATAAAACTTAATATTTACGGAAGTGAGCTCTAAAGATCGAAGGGTGAGTGCATCGGGAGACTCTACTCCATCCAAATGTGTTCGCTTGCTCCAGCTCCGGGTGCTTACCCCAGACAGTCGAGTACTCTAGCTAGTCGAGCGCTCCACAAGTCTTCGAGATTCCTTTACTACTGTCTTTAGTAGTCGACTTATCTGAAAGTGATTTTGTGACCAACTGCTATCTATTTTGTAACCTTTCTCTCTCGATCTAGAGATAGATTTGAGATGTGCAAGAGGTTTTCCGTGTTCCTTCAACCTATTGGTGTTGTTATGTTTCTATACGGTGATGGTGTTAGGGACGTTGAATCTAGGTGTGTACCACCTTTTGGCAAAATCATAATTACTGGAGAGGAATTGATAATGCGAAATTCGGTAATAGACAGGTATGTAAGTTTTGATGCTACAACAGATTCGTCTTTGAGGAATGAGGTAATCTTTGCAAGTAGTGGCAATTTGATCCATTTTTCAAATTTACTTATTTTAGTAGCTTTGTGGGATTCGCATTTTTATCTTGAAGTTATGTACTCTTTGTTTTCATACGAAAAGATCTTTGTTCCGACCTCACAGCTTCTTTTCTTTCTTCTTCTATATGTAAGCTCGTATGGGCCTGGATTTTTCTTCCTCCTTTCTGTTTGTTGTTGTTGTTTGTTTGTTTTTTTTTTTTTTTGCAAGTTCGTTCACTTTTAACTCTCTTCCCGGGCATGGGAAAAAAAACAACCGAAAATTATCGCCATGCTAAAGAATTACATAAATTCATCCTACCCTAACAACATAAAGGGGAAATGTAATCACACAGAAGTTATACAGATGTCTATGGACATGGGACCCTCGTATGCTCCAATTAGGCTTTTCTTGAAAACTTATTTAGTCTTAGTCCATTAAAAAGGACTTGCCAATATATTTCATATCTAATGCAGCTGAACCCAAAAGTGATGTTGAAGAACTGATTGGATCTATCATGTTAAGCTCTGGAAAAGGAATAGTTAAAAAGAAAATCTAGTCATAAGTTCTATGAACATTAAGCTCTAGAAACCGTAAGGATGTTAAAAGTATATTTGATCAAGGTAAGATTCTCCTTTACCTTCATTTGATTAGCATACTAGTGTGAAGTGTTATCTAGGACTTTTAAATAATTACTTAAGGTTCATTTGTTTGAAGGAAAACTATTTTGGAAAATTATTTTTTGACTTTTCAGTGCTTTGATGATAAAAACTAATTGATGCACTGAACACAAGGTTATATTGGGGGAAAATGACTTATAATTTGACAAGAAGGAAATCACTTTCTCCAAATCAAAAAAAAAAAAAACCAATTTTTGTGGAAAAAGATTTTTTTTGAAAATATTTTCCTATGGCATGACATTTTCTAAGTTGGATTTGTTACTTCCTGAGGCTCGTTTTTTTTTTTGCAAAAAAAAATCTAGAAAACTATTTTTCCTCATTTTTCAGTGTTTGGATCATTAAATCCGCGCAGGCATGCAAGGTCTGTGTAGGCCTGGCTCTTAGAAAGCCTAACAAAAAGATCTAAATTTTTAGATCTAAATCCAACAAACATTTCTATAATGCAAAGTAACATTAAAAATATCTTTTCGATGAACATAATATGCAAATGAAGTAACTTCTTCAGAGTAAATACAGTCTATTGTCAGTAATATAAGCAACATAGTTCACCCATTTTTAAGACCACTGTGGCACATAATCATCCCAAATTATCCGCACTGCGCGTTGGATCGACCCAATCAACACATGAAACATGCAATATCAAATGATGTAGTGATATCACACTTGCCTTGTTGTTCCAGCCCGTCCCCTTCCAGGTTCAGACAGTGTAAAGGTGAGAGCATAACTTAAGATACATGATATCACCATGTATTTGACTCGTGGGAAGTTTCATATGCATCTCATCTCCTATCAAAAGGTTAAAAAAAGAGCGCGCGCGCGCACATATGAATTTAACACAATCCAACACAAGACACACAAATTTAGTCTCCAATTTGCGATCATCGAGGATATAACTCAGTGATGGAAGCCTCGTTGACTGATCCTTGGTTTTGTCTGTTTTTGGATCGCGAAGCTGCGTCAGATTGAGGGATACTCTGCGAAATGAACGCGGGTCGTGATGGTAGGGCCAAGGTGGGGGAGTAACTATTGAGCATTAAGACCACCGCACTCATGGTTGGTCTATCGGCCTCAATTTCTTCAACACGCAGCAATCCAACATGAATGCACCGCAACATTTCGGTCCTCGAGCCACTGGTCAAATTAGGATCTATGAGATTTGAGGGTGTCCCTTCCCTCCAACTCCTCCATGCCTGCAATGAATCACAAAGGCAAACTCAGTATGGTAAGGACAGCTGCTCGACTTGTTCAAGTTCAGGTCCACCGCACTCTTTTCCGGCAATTCACTAAAGGAAGGAGAGTGCATCAGGGATATTTACTTACATAGCTAAGAAGGTCCTCCTCCGTATCCCCATTGCAGAAGCGGCTACATTTTTGACCACTAATAATCTCTAGAAGCAACACCCCAAAACTAAAGACATCTGACTTGACTGAGAACAAACCATGCATTGCATACTCTGGAGCCATGTAGCCACTGCATTACAGGAATAATGGGCACTTTAAACACAATTCCATTTAATATGCTGTGCCATTATATCTGCTAGCAATTCAGATTATATGGAGAAGAGAGCAGGAAATATAAAAATTTATATTGATATACTCTGCTATGTATTACTTACTAAGTGCCAACAACCCTGCTTGTGGCATCTTGAGTTTGATCCACCATGAACAGCCTTGCTGTACCAAAATCTGAAATTTTAGGAGTCATGACTGCGTCAAGCAAAATATTGCTCGCTTTAAAATCCCGATGAATGATTCGAAGTTGAGAATCCTCATGAAGATAAAGAAGCCCACGAGCAATGCCTCCTATTATCTTTTGACGCCTTTCCCAATCCAGCTGACTACGCCTAATAGGATCTGCATAGCATATTGACGAAAGGTTATAGAGAATGTGACTAAAGCAAGGGGACCTTCTAAATGCAAATTGGCATGAACGTGCACTTAAATTACTCTTAAATCGGATGATGCTAGAAGAAAAATGCATGAACATACCATATATAAAGTTATCCTGGCTTGAGTTCAGTAAGAACTCATATATAAGAAGCCTTTTTGTCCCCTCCAGGCAAAAGCCTAAGAGCCTAACCAAATTCCGGTGTTGAAGCCTTGCGACCAAGAGGACCTCGTTCTTAAATTGTTGATCACCTTGTGTCAAATCTACAGACGGCCTTTTTACAGCTATAACTTGTCCATTGGCCAATGTTCCCTGAAAAGGAATGCGAAAGCAGCCATATACATGTGAATGTTTCAAATTCTCTCACTATTTATGAGCGAACAATTTGTAATGATTACCTTGTAAACTGTGCCAAATCCACCTTGTCCCAACTTATTTGCATCAGAGAAGTCATTTGTTGCCGCTCTGATGGTATTCAAGTCGTACTGCAGGGATTCTGCAGTTCTGATTTCATCTTCAGGTACAGCTACAAAGTAGAAAATCAGAAGTTGCTTATTGTCTAATTCCACATTATTGGTAAGCCTGTCTGCTGATTTAACAGTTAATAGTAATTCATTCTTATTTAACAGTTAATCCATTCGAAGAAAAAGTTTGTCCTCTGGGTGATGGTAGAAAATAAAAGGTTTCCAGAGCAACAGGGAACTTTGATATCTATAGCCCACACTGAATCTGTCCTCGTTTAGTCAGAAATCACCAACCTCTGAATTTCTGAAAAGTTACTAGCTTTTGCACATCAAGGCTGAATCAATTGGCTGCTAATATGTTTCAAATAGGTTGTATTCACCCAGTACTTTACGGAAATCAGTCACGCAAAAGTAATCAGAACTTACTTTCGAAATTTTTCTTCAATCTTCTCGACCTCAAACAGATGCATAATATTCCAGCAATTAAAAGAGATAATCCAACAGCTGGGATTGTGATAATGAGGGCAATACGACTAGAGGAAGAGCTCTCATGTTTGACAAGAAACTCCAGGAGGAGCGTTTAGACCCAATTACCAAAAATAGTTTTTAGGAGGGTTTGCACATTTAAAGCAGCCCTTGGAGTTATTCTATCAGTTTCCTGATGAAACTACTTCAGACGGTGATATTTAGATCCAAAGAAACAAAGATTCATGATGCCAGAAATATCATCAATTTCTCATCTGCTAGTTATTTCATGCATGTGCCTTGTTCAAGAGGATACATAAGTGTCTCAGGAACTTATTACACTCTGAATCAAAAGTTGAATCACGCCATGCTTTAAGATCCGCTTTATGCAACCACACTCAAAGGAGGAGAGGCAGAGGAATGAGGGGAAGGAGAATCACAACCCCTAGTCTCTTGTTTGTAGAAGGAGCTCATTGCAGCTAAAAGCATGCTCGATCACATCCATTATGATGTTTGTCTTACAGAAAATTGAAAACACAAATTGAATGCTCTGGCACAGGTAACTGTACATGAAAAGGAAGTACCTTTAGTGGATGTGTTATTCGTTGGAGGAGGCGGAGGAGAAAATGGCGATTGTGGTGCCAGTGGTGGTGACGGTGGCGGCTCATAAGCCGAAGAATCAAAAAAGGGGTATACTTCAAACCTGATATTGCAACTGGGAGTAACAACCCTCCCTCCTTCTTTCTGATTACAGCACTGAGGAATTTGTCCAATAGCTTTCACCAAACAATCGTCGCATTGTAGCAGCGACAAGTCTGGAGTGCACTGCACAAGTCCAAACAGAGTTTTGAAGTTTGGAGCCGTCGCGTTACCGACGGCAAATTTCCTCGTCGAATTGCCACTTTCAGCTCGGTCTCTCAAACCATCTGTCAGATTTCTCAAAACCTAGAAAAAGAACCGAACTATAAGCTACTGTCAGGAGAAGAAAACAAGAACTAGTACTTTGTGACGGCCCAAACCATAAAATCCCACTCAATCTTAACGCAATATGAAATCTTAGCTGCTATCCAAGAATGATACCTAAAATCAAATGCTCCTTGAGCTCATACTACCCTGAAAAGCTATGTGCCAATCCCAATGGCTTACAGGAATCATATAAGTTCAAGAATTCAAGCCGAAAGGGGGAAAAAACACTTCTTTGAGGACAAGTCGCAGAGACAATAAGAAAAGGAGCAGGAAAACAAAAAACATAATTAGTTTTAATTAGCTAATGTAACCAAGCCCCGAACTCATAATCTCTGATTTGTAGAAGTAATTTAGTTCTCCCGCTAATTTACTTAGATTTCTAATCGACCTACAAAAAATAATTAGTGGCAACTCCTAATTCTAAATTCATTTGAACAAAAACCAAAGTTGCGATTCGGTAGGGTTTGGGAGAGTCCGTATTAGGTTAGTCAATCTTATTAATCTGATAATCCGTTAACTTGGAAATTCACCAATCGCATGGATTTTAGGTCACAATAGGGATGTCAAGTGAAGTTGTATAATCTAACTTTAAGTAAGTTGGACTCCAAAACTACTCGGTGTTATTTCGTAACTTCTCTAAATCATTCAAAGAGGTATAGATTTTATAATCCTAATAGAGGAACAAGAATTGTGAAATTAGAGACAGCGAAGTTTTTAGAGTTTGATGCGCCGAAAAGGGTTGCCGCTCACAAACTAATGAGGATAACAGTATGATAGATACTGTTGTATCTTCCTCTCTTTCTATACAAAGGATAATGGAGTCTCCCACACCACATATTGAGCCTGTTGAGGCTTAAGATCCTATTTTTGAGACAGTTTCTGATGAAGTTGTCGCGACCCTCTAAAAAAATTTTAAATTTTAAAGGGGTTAACGGATTATTAGGTTAATTAGATTTGACTAACCTAACGCGAACCCTCCCAAGCCCTACCGAATCGCAACTTTGGTTTTTGTTTAAATGATTTTGAAATTTGGAGTCGCCACTAATCGTTCTTGGTAGGTCGATTAGAAACCTAAATAAATTAGCGGGAGAACTAATTTATTCCTACGAACCAGAGATTATGAGCTCGGGGACTTGGTTACACTAGTTAATTAAAACTAAGGCCCTTTCGGTACCTTAATTTCATGGATATCCTAATTCGGCAACTCAGGCTTGTTTTATTCCTAAGGCTCTAGTAGGGTATTCTCTTTTGTGTTTTCACTTTTTAAATAGGATGCATGGATGGTATATATTTTTATTTGTTATATTTTTTTAAGTGTTAAAGATTCCCTGAAACCAAAAGAGGGAGTGTGTTAACGACTTCTGTGCAGTATTACGACCTACTCATCTTTTAGGTTTAATGATTCAAAAATTAAATTATAGGAAGTACATGACAGTGAATAAACACCTCCAATGGGAGGCCTAGCATTGGCTTGGCTCTTCCCTTTGGGATTTAAGGTACAAGTATTTAAGTTGCAAGTATTTAAACTACTGTAAGTAAAAATCTCCAATGGGAGGCTAAGCATTGGCTTGGCTCTTCCCTTTGGGATTTAAGGTACATGTATTTAAGTTGTAGGTATGTAACTATTGTAAGTAAAAACCTCCAATGGGAGGCTAAGCATTGGCTTGGCTCTTCCCTTTGGGATTTAAGGTACATGTATTTAAGTTGCAAGTATTTAACTACTGTAAGTAAAAACCTCCAATGGGAGGCTAAGCATTGGCTTGGCTCTTCCCTTTGGGATTTATGATGCAGGTATTTAAATTGCAGATGGACTTTGTCCTCTCCATTCTGGGGTATGAATTCTTTAAAATAAAATACAACGAATTGATTCAACAATTTGAAATTTGTGCGTGCTTGAGGACTCCTCCAAGCCGATTTTGTGCTTCCATAGAGTTGACCATTGATATAGAGCTGCGGCTTCCTGACATAAAATAGAGTGAAGTGTCAGTATACAAAATATGTGCTAATCTGCACCTAAAACCAGAAGAGTGGAAAGAGTACATATCTCCCATTTTTTTTAGGGATTTCTATAATTGATTTTCGCTCTCTATGTTCCCAATATAGGGAGTTTCTTTTGAATTAAGAGGAACTTTTAGTCACAGATCAGTTGAGAAATCGGTGGACAGCTTAGGAGCTTGTCTGGGCCGATTTTTGCATCTCTACGAGATTTTTGCTGCTGACGTAGAGATATCCTTCTCCTGACATAAAATATGGAAAAAAAGGAGATGGAGAAAGTGTATACAATTTGTGCTAATTTACGAGTAAAACCATAAATAAATGAATAAATAAAAACACTTAGCTCGAATTTGCTTGCTCATTGACGAGGATGCACTCTTGATTTATATTGATCGATGAATGAATTTGTGATGATAACCCCTAACTTTAAACTCCCATCATCTTCAAAATTCTCTCTCTTTTGGTATTTTCTTTCTTTCAAATTTTTCTTCAATCTCCCAAAACTCTCTCAAACATCCAAAATTTTCTCTCCAAAAAAATTCCTCCTCTCAAGCTCACTTCTTCCTCCTTTTATAATCTACTCATCTATCTCCCATTCTAATTTTTTCCACTAACTCTATCTCCCATTCTAATTTCTCCACTAACTCTTCTTCATTTTCATCTTCCATTCTCCATCTCTATCTCACATTCTAATCTCTCCACTAACTTTTCTTCATCTTCATCTTCCCTTCTCCATATTTATCTCTCATTCTAATTTCTCCACTAACTTTTCTTCATCTCCATCTTCCCTTCTCTATTCTTATCTTCCATTCTAATTTCTCTACTAACTCTTCTTCATCTCCATCTTCCCTTCTCTATTCTTATCTTATTTTCTCCATCCATTCTTCTCCAACTTCTCTTCTTCATTCCCTCTTCTCCATCTTCCCTTCTTTATTCTAATTTATCCACTAACTCTTCTTTTGTTATTTGCACTATAGTCCTTGAATTTTAAGTATTTACAATTCAGTCCCTGAAAAAATATATTTCTTTAAGTCCAAATCTCCTCACAATTTTTGACACACCAAAATTTACCACATGTCAAATTTAAGCTCATTTTTTGCCGCTGAAAATAATGCAGAATTTAATTAAAGCCCTTTTGCAAAATTAAGTCATTCTGGGTATAATTGGGCCAAGATGAAAATTTAAAATATTAGAAGACAATGTCACAACTCATAAAAAGTGAAAGTTAAAAATAAGTTGACTCAAATTAAATTTTTTTAGGCCCGATTCGAGATTATACTCGTGAAGGAACACGTGACTCGAATTGGATTTTTCTGAATTCGCGATGGCCAATATGAAAATAGATTTAAAATAAAAATATCAACTATCTTTGTGTATTTTTTTGGCCTCAAATGTTATTTTTCCAAAATTTTCAAGTATTTTTGTATTTTTTTAAAAAAAATTAAAAATATATATAATATGAAAATTTATTTTTTGTTCAAAAATGGTTGCCTAGGCTTGGCCAAGGCTTCCAAAGTTGATTTTTCAATTTTCTCATTTTTTCTTTATTTTTTGTTTTATGAATTTTCGAAAATAAAAATACCGAAAAATATCGAAAATATGAAAAATTATTTTTTGGTCAAAATTGGTTCCCTAGGCTTGGCTAAGGTTCCCAAAGTTGATTTTTCAATTTTATGAATTTTTATGGATTTTCTATTAATTTTCGAAAATAAATAAATAAAAAATACGTAAAAATACTGAAAATATGAAAAATCGTTTTTTGGTCAAAATTGGTTCCCTAGGCTTGGCTAAGGTCCCCAAAGTTAATTTTTCAATTTTATGGATTTTTATGGATTTTTTTATTACTTTAGCAATAGAAAAAATGATTAAAAATCAGGTGTCAACAGCTGCCTCTCTTTGAAAGGAAGCTCGGTAGAGGTTCATTTCAAAGACGAGATGACACCTAAATTCTAATCGACTCAATACAAGGAAATAAAAAGAGTCGTGACAAGAATGTTCCACTGAAAATGAAATGAGAACCTAATGATTCGTTATATAAAAAAACTTTAGGGTGGTTGAACTTGAACCCGTATGGTGGATCAACCCATGGTAGATTCCTAATAAAAGAATTCTACTGATTAAAAATTGAATTGAAATTTGACCCGTATGGTGGGTCATACCATTTGACCCGTATGGTGGGTCGTACCATGGTAGATTCCTAATAAAAGGATTCTACTGATTAAATTTTGATTGAGATTTGACCCGTATGGTAGGTCACCCCATGGAGATACCTGTAAGAAGAACTTGGTGCATGTATAAAGGACTTGGTGCTTGTAAAAAGGACTTTGTGCCTGTAAAAAGGACTTGGTGCCTATAAAAAAGACTTAATGCCTGTAAGAAGGACTTGATTTGCCTGTAAGAAGGACTTACTTTGCCTGTAAGAAGGACTTGATTTGCCTGTAAGAAGGACTTGATTTGCCTGTAAGAAGGACTTTGTTTGCCTGTAAGAAGGACTTGATTTGCCTGTAAGAAGGACTTTATGCCTGTAAGAAGGACTTGATTTGCCTATAAGAAGGACTTTGTGCCTGTAAGAAGGACTTGATTTGCCTGTAAGAAGGACTTTGTGCCTGTAAGAAGGACTTGGTTTGCCTGTAAGAAGGACTTAGTTTGCCTGTAAGAAGGACTTGATTTGCCTGTAAGAAGGACTTTAGGCCTGTAAGAAGGACTTTGCGCCTGTAAGAAGGACTTGATTTGCCTGTAAGAAGGACTTGCTTTGCATGTAGGAAGAACTTTGTTTGCCTGTAAGTAGGACTTGATTTGCCTGTAAGAAGGACTTGGTTTGCTTGTAAGAAGGACTTAGTTTGCCTGTAAGAAGGGCTTGGTGTACCTCAAAGGGTGCCATTCTGAAATCTGGGGAGACCAGGAATCCTGCAGAAGCTCAAACCCAAATTATATTCTCCTGTCGCTTTAGGAATAAACCAAAGAGGCAGAGATCAAAAGGTCTCGAACATTTCTGTCCTTGAGACAAATCATGCTTTATTGAAGAAGGTGGATACCTGTATATACCGCAATGGATTCGAGTATCCCAACAACCGTCAGAATTCATTCTCTTGAAAGGTTCAGGTTGAAGATATACTTACCTGAGAATTTGGAAGAAATGCTTGGTGGCTTCTCGACAACCAGGCTTGTTCATTCAATAATCGCCGAATGAATTTCAAGACTTTGGAAGGTAACTCAAACACCGAGAATGTGTTGCCTGTCAAGCAATGTCAGAGCTAACATGTGCAAGTATTTTCATCAATGCGTTCATTGGTTCATACAAAATTGTTCAGCTAAGTTTGCCATGATTAAAGGCAGTCTCTGTAATAACTCATGATGCAATCGATTAACATATGGATCATGTATTGCATTACCACTTCTGTTTAAGGAGGTTCTTATAGTATGAACACCTCGAATGTAATCTGAATGGGGGACTTCATTCCGAAAGGGCTTTCTCTCACTCTGGAGAAAGGCTGTTTATCTATAGATTAAAATGTTAGACCTGTGTGGAAATGGTTTGCCTTTCCTCATCATGTTATGCCCCATTTTGCACATTTGATGTCTCCTATGCAGTTTATGCTCTAAGTTGGAGTTGGTAAATTAAACATGCGGAATGGTCATACATAATTCATAAAATGTGTAAACACAATGCCGATGTGACAATTTTTTAGCATCATGTGTGTTTATATAATGTGCAAACATGGGCGGATTTGAATTGCCCCTGGTGTGTGGGTGGATCGAACAAATTGGGAAGCCCACTCCTTATGTCGAGGAGCGGTTTGTCTCAAGTTTTGCCCCTGCACGATGAGGCATATGGGTGAGGGAGCATTTTGGTTTGTTTAGTGACAGCGACCACCATGGTTTAGCGGTTAAATGCCCCTGCAAAAAGCAAAGAAATTATTCGAGATAAGGAAGACATATTTGCTTTTTCGCTTTAGAGCTTGCGATCAACTTGCCCCATTTTTCACCAAAATAGATCTTGTCAGATGATCATCATTTTCTTTTGGATTTGTCTCCTTCAACATGTTACATGTTAGTATAAATATTTCCTGTAAAAAGAAAAGGAGACATATCAACCAGTATTAAAAGGGATAAATTGGAAACGATACTGATTTACCCTTCATCTTGAATGCCTTGGACAAGTCTTTTACCAATTTTGCCGGATTGAGTTTTCTTCGACTTTTGTTGGATGCTTCACCATTAAGCCGAGAATGTGGCAAAATATTGACTTCGGTATTACTCGTCGAGTATTCCTTGGGGATCGAACTCGGGATATTTCGGACCTACTGTCATCCCCCATACCATTCGGTCCATTGGACCGTAGGTGTCCATGGGGCTTTCTTTTCAAAGGTTAATCCTTGGGGATAACGCGGCCCTGTTGTATCACCTTGGGCCTTGTTACGGTATTTCTCGAGGTAATTTGCAATCCCTGTTAAGAATGGAATAAAACAATTCAGGACTTGTGATGATTATGAACAAATTAGAACGATACAGAATTACCCATGTCTGAGATTTGTTCGGGTCTCTCGTTCGCACTTTCTTTTGTCTGAAGCTGTTCATTTCGTGGTAATGTCCACAAGTTGATTTGCCCCAATTTAGTCCAACCAAGGAATTTCGTTTTTGGGTCTTTTTGCAAATTCCTGAAAATATGAGGGGCTTAATTTTAAAACTTGGAGCAACTGAGGGTAAATTGAAACGATACGGAGTTACCCTTCAGGTTTATGCAGATTTTTACTCGCCATCAATTCGTCGCGAGGTTGGTGAGGTGGCGGATTCGAGCATTTAATAGGGGGAAGTCGGATTATTACTCCTTGCTTTTACACATTCACAAAAGCAGAAAAACACATCACGCAAGGAAATAAAACACATTCACTCATTCAGGATCAGTTCTGCTTCCTCTGCAGGCTCTCCCATGATCAGCTGGCTTCATCCCGGATTAGGTATGCATCGGCCATATTGAAGGTCTGGTGGTCACTGGCTGAACAAGTGCATCACAGTCCCGATGCTTTATCGATATCAAACTGATTGATTATGGCGAAAAGATGATCGTCAATGTCTGCTTTGTGGTGATCTATCCCTTCTTCCTCGGGAGGTATTGATGCTGATCCAGTATCATTGGTCCTTTTGTACCCTGCTCCAACAGAACTCGATCCTGTTATAAACTGGTTTAACTCACCTCTTAAACGTGCATTTTCGATCCTCAGATCATACATTTCATCGAGGGTGAGGAGGAGGCTATTGCAATTGGGGCAGGTGGCGGAGTCAAAAGTCTTTTTATACATCTTGTTATCCGCTCGGAGGTTTTCATTTTCAACTCTTAGAAACTCGGCTTCGTTGTGCTCATGACGAGCCTTCATTCGGGTTCGCCTATTTTGAAACTAGAACTTGATTTGCAAAGGTTCAAGTCCTAACTCTTGACTCAGTTCCATTTTCTGTTTGCCGTCTGGCATAGGGCATGTTCTGAAGAAATCCTCAAGCCTTTGTACCTGCTCCTTAGTATGGCGACGGTAACGCTTCTTTTGACCCTTACCGTTATTGTCCTTATCTTTACTGAGATCTTGGACGTTGTCGGCGGAAGGGCCAGTCTCCATAGGCTCGATCCCAAACATGGCTTCGAACTCTTCCTCTCCCATATTCAGCAGGCAATAATAGCTCTCGAGAGTATTGGGTTGAGATATCTTCGATTTGGTTGATGATTTCTCAAGATTTGCTACTCGCTTCCGGTGTTTTCACTCTCTTTGAATTTTTCTGAGCGATTGCCTATGCCTTAAGACCCTCTTCCGAGCATGGCGTCTCTTTTAAAATTAAACGTTGGTTTAGCAATTATATTGCTTCTCCTGTGGGTCCGGCCTTTCTCAATCCTCTTTTCTTATCGTGTCTCTTACTAGGCTCGTCTCCTTCCATCTTTTCGTGATAGGGAGCCCTTATCGTTATCTCCACCGTCGATTTTGCTGGCGAGTCCCTCAATAAAGACGAGCCGTCTCCTCTTTTCTGCCGAAAATTTCTTTGCCTACCACTCGGCTCATTTTTTTCTTCTCTCTTTTTCAAAGTGGTGGCGTCCCCTCAAACCCCTTTTTTTTCAAAGATGTCGAATCTGCTTGGCTCGAGATTGGAGACGAGTAGCGGAGGTGATACTGATAGAGAATGGTAGACAGGAAAATCTGGCCAGTAGAGACTTCCCCTGCAAAAATGAAAGAGAATGCGGCAGTATATGTTCTTCATATTCTAGAAAAATTGGAACGATACTGTTTTACCCTTGTGTGTACTTCCATTGAATTTGAATTGAGGAAGTTCCTTCATTTGGGCTGGATTGAATTGTATGTCCCGAGTTGCCCTTCACTTTGAGCTTGCCACATAAGTGCTTTGCTTAGTTGGGCCTTGTTTTCTTTCGGGTTACCTTGGACCATCATCATTTTCTATGCCATCAGGTCCGTGGACCGGAGGGCTCCTTTAATTTGAAGGTTACCTTCAAGGCAAATGAGTCATATCACATTTCATTGGGTCATTTCATTTTGCGACACTCTTGAGGCAATTTGCAATCCCCTGGGTGAGAATGGAACAAATCCAATTTAGCATTTTACAATGATTGAGGGTAAATTGGAACGACACACAGTTACCCGTCTTCGAGCTCGCCTGGGCTTTTCACTTGAAATTTCCCTACGTGAGGCCATTCAACATTTCTCATTATGGCAGTCAGCGACATTGCCACAAATTGATCCGCCCTGAGTCTAGCATAAAAAGGGATTCACGCATTCGACAGGATAAAAACAAATTACCCCATTGCCCCTGAATTAAATCTAGACACCTAGAAAGCTGGAAATATCATACGTAGGGGAATTAAGCATGAAATGAAAGGTGCACTTATTCAAGGTCAGTTCTGCCTCTCCTGTGGTTCTTCGATAATCAGCTAGTCTCGTGTTGGTTCGGGTGTGGATGACCGATGTTTGAGAGTCCCTACTCACTGGCTCCTGATCGCGGCTTGGGACGTCTGTCAACCCTAAACTAGTTGACCATGGCAGTAAGCTCATCATCTGGGTAATCTCTTGAACCTTCCAGCAATTGATACTCGAATAGGGCATTGTTGTTGGCAAATGCTGGCGGTAGATTTCTCATTCTGTCCTCGCCATGAGCAATTTGACTTCTCGTGCTGGAGCCTTCATCATTACTCGAGAAAGTGTGGGGATCACCAACTGTCCTGCTGCTAAAAACTCCTTCCATTCGAGGATTAGAAAAGTGGAAGTAATCAGGATAACTTCTTGTATGATTCTCTGGCTACGCAGGCACACTGATCATGGGATGAATTCTAGCCACAGGTTGGTGCTCAAACCAAGGAATCTGAATACACTGCCCTTGCGGTCTATACTCTTTAAGAGCATTAGGGTGATTCTGGGGGATACTTTGATTAACGCCTGGGGGATTGATGGCACGGCTATTGGCTTAGTTGATGATGGGAAATGGCTCGCCCCATGCTAACTTGCGGAACTTATGGTGGCGAGGAGACTTGACGTTCAAGCTTGGATTAGTCCCGCCTTGGTTTTCTTGATTCTGAGCTGCATTGTGTTCTCTCACCCTTTTTCTGTACTTCTGAAGATGACTCGAAACATTTCCTTTAGTGAGTCCCTCTACCTTCATAATTTCCAGTATATGTTGCGGCCGTGCCGAATCGATTCCTAGCTGCTGAACTGCATTAACAAACATACGATGCAGCTCGGGAGACCAACTCATCTTCTTTTTCCAGTTGCTTGGAACAATATTGAAGGCTTGATGATTGTTCTCTTGGTCGTGCAATTGCTTCCTCACCACGTGCTGCCATATGTTTTGAAGCATCTAAACCTTAACTGGTTTTGTTACGACGTCTTGGGCCCCGTGTAAGACAGCCTTCATTATGGTTTGCTGATCATCGCTTGCCGATATTACGACGACTGGCATGTTTAATTCAAAATTGATGAATTTCAAAAGAGTGAAAACATCCATGTCAATCCCTACCATGGCGGTGAGGATGATATCAAACTCGTCACTACTCCTCCTTAATACTTCTAAGGCCTCTGTCGCTTTTGCTTAAGCTAAAACCTTATACCGGCATTTTCTCAATACGGTAACAAGGATTGACAAAGAGACTGGATTATCGTCAATGGCCATGACCAGTAGACCCTCAGGGTAAGGAACTTCATCAGCTTTGACCAGGGTTGAACATGCGCCCGTTTCCCTAATGCTCGACATATTTCTGGATCTAGGACTACCGACTCGAGACCGCCTTAGGATGTCTTCTTGGACTTAAGGGATCACGGGATCGTCGATGGCTTCTTGTAACAGGCTTTGAAAGCCGATGATTTGATGGTGAAGGTTTTGAATTCCTCTCTCACGAGAACTCCTTCCTCTCTATCTTTCTCCTGCGAGTTCTTGCAGATAAACTCTCACTCTCACTATCAAATGAGGACAAGTTCTCTCTCTGGCAATAGCAACGACTTCCCTCTTCACGGGCAGCCCTATTAGATTTTTCGAGGGAGAAAATCTAACATTCAGCTTTTGATCAAAGGAGAAATCCTTGTTTCTCGCTCAGTTTATCATCTTCTTTCTTTTCGTGATAGAGGGCCCCTATCAAGATCTCCACCGTCGATTTACTGGCACGTCCTCCAATGAAGACAAGTCGTATCTCCTTTTCGCTAACGTTTACCGTGTCTTCCACTCAGCTCATCTTTCCGTCTTCTTTTTCAAAGTGACGGTGTCTCGTCAAACTTTCTGCGGAGATTTCGGACTCGCTTGGCTCGAGGTCGCCATCTGATGGGAATTCGAGCCAACGAGGGTGGTGCCAATAGAGAATGGTAGATAAGAGAAATCTTGATTGGTTGATACCGTCACTATGAAATCAATATTTACTTCAAAGCAGATTACCATCTTCGCATTCCGCTCATCTGCCTCACCTCTCCCCCTTTCTTTCGTATTCTGCTTTCAAAAATGGCCAATTCTCCTAACCATACCTTATCCGCCGAAGTCCTGGCTGGGTGGGAGAGACTCTACAATCTTCTTGGTAGAGGTTACGCTCATATAGCCAAAAACTCTACCGTTGAGGCTGAAATCCTCGGTTTATTCAGGACCGTGGACGCTGCTTCTGTTGAGGGTACCCAACTAGGGAAGGAGTATCGAAACTTCTCGACCCTCTTCATCAATTTTCCGGCTGCCTATAACCGCGCTTATGAGACGGTCCTTGTGACTGCCGTCGTAAGAACTCGTTACCAAGACCGGCACGAACGTCTGGAAACAGTCACATTTGTGGCTGTTAATCACAAGAAGGCCCTCAAGTTTGCCAACGATCAGCTGTCGTGGCTGGTTCGTGAGAGGGGAAAGTTGGTGGACCGTCTGGCCTTGGTTCGAACTTACTTCGAACAGGAGCCGGGCAATATTGTGATGAGGTACAAATGCGGTTGGCTGCAGGAGCGACTTGATGAGGCCAGTATGGCCCAGGCTAAGGAGAAGCGCGATCGCCTCTTCTTTAGGCTCGCGGAGCTTAATCCCGAGAGCGCCCGGTGCACCCAGAGCATCAACTGTTTGGAGAGTCAATTGAGCTCTTTCATAATGGTTATTAGAACCCAGTTTGGCTTTACCTTTCCTCTCTAGTGAGCTATTGTAAAACCTGTTGATGTATGGAATAAAAGGAATATTTCGCATGTCTATACTTTTGTTTTCCTGTCATCTCTTCTCCTGGGGAACGATTTAGGGTGCTGAAAATATTGAGGCTTAATCTTCTTCATGATGCTCTCGCGAGTTGTGGTAGACGATGATATCAAGAACATTATAGAGGCATTCAGTGTGGCTTTCCACCAGTCGCCTAGAGACCCGCATTCAATCATGTAAATTAATAAAGCTGCCACCACTCAATCAGTGTGCCAATAAATTCGGCCATTTGTTGCGTGCTCCACTTCAACCGTGTTTTGTTGCTTTCGGCGTCCACTCGTATGTATCGGGCACCTGTAGCATCAGGGGAGTGTCCTGTGGGCCACGTTCATTAATAAAACCTCGGTCCTCTAAAACCCTCCGCGTGTTTCAGATCCGAGGAAATTTTAAGATCGGTCTCTGGTTGATTTAATCAGGTTAAGGTACTTATTTCATGGTTTCTGATTATATAATCCATATTGTCTTTCAAAAGACGCAGGATCCTCTGCAATACATTAAATATGCCCCCGTGTTTAATTAGTATAAATCCACCGTCATATCAGAATACACTGCCCATACAAGTTTACGGATTGACACAACTTTGTCTGTCAAAGATGGACAGTGTTCGTTTGCCCCCCAAAATTAACGGTTGAAGCCTCGGTGTTTTTCGTCTTTTGGTATTTCTGAAGATGATTCTTGATATATTATTGAACTTAATTTTTACACCCGTTTGGGGTATCTAGGATCTCCCTGCAAAAGAAAAGGATATAATTAGTATGCGACACAAGGAATGTCGGTCAATGACTCCTATATTAGTCCAATTTGATTTTTTCTATTTTATAGAGAAATCAGAAAAAAAAAATTTCCTTAGGAAGAAATGGGTTAATTTCTGATACAGAATTTTTTTGCAGATTTATTACTCTTTTTTTATTATTTTTTTAAAGGAATGTGACAAAATCTCTTGACGTTTACTAAAATTTTTTAAGGAATTTCCTTTTTATCAAAATAAATTTTCAGAGGTAAATTTGTCAGGAAAATTTTATTTTTATTGAAGCAGGAAAGACATGACAGAAATCCTTTATTGGTTAACAAAATTCCCCCGAGACATTAGTCTAATTTTATTTAGAGAAAATTTTCTTAGAAAAACATGAGCGAATTTCTCGAAAAGAATTTTTGTTGCAAGTTTTTATAATTTGAAAGAATGTGATAAAATCACTTGATGTTTACCAAAGTTTTTTTTTGAAGGAATTTTTCTTTTTATCAAAATAAATTTTCAGAGGAAAATTTGTCAAGAAAATTTCATTTTTATTGAAGCAAGAAAAACATGACAAAAATCTCTTATTGGTCAATTAGTCTAATTTTATTAAGAGAAACTTTTCTTAGAAAAACATGAGCGAACTTCTCGAGAAGAATTTTCTTGCAAGTTTTTATAATTTGAAAAATGTGATAAAATCACTTGATGTCTACTATAGTTTTTTTTTAAGGAATTTTTCTTTTTATTGAAATAAATTTTCAGAGGAAAATTCTTTCAGGAAAATTTCATTTTTATTGAAGCAATAAAAACATGACAAAAATCCCTTATTGGTTAATAAAATTTCCATGAATGGATTTTTTCACATCATTTTTTCAAAAAAAAAATTAAAAGAAATGAGGGACAAATTTAATTTTTATTTTCTTTTAAAAGAATGGTCGTAATATCAAGCGCAAAAACTGACTAACACCTAGCATAGACCGACTGAAAATAAATACAAGATAAAATTAGAGAATTTACTTTTACCTTGGAGAAATGCAAATCACATAGTCATGCGCATGACTCAAATGAGGAGTGGACTCTAGAAAATAAAAGAAGGAGAGACAGGGTATGGACCTAAAAGGCCCCCACTATCTGAATTGACAACCTTACCCTCCGCGCAATCAAATCACAATGGGAAGAATTGTCAATTCAGATAATGAGCGGGATAAAATATGGTCAACCCAAGCGCAATCGACGCAAGAGCTTTGCATATTCGATCCCTATCTATGGTTACCTAGGAAAAATTTCGTGACTTGGGTTTAGACGCTTGTGTGTGCAGGTGTTGTGATCCTCAAAATATGCAAGACATGCACAACAATTGGTATCAAAACAGCGCTTCTAAAAATGTGTGAAATTAAACATAATCCCAACACCGAGCCTGCAAAACAAATGGGTTAGTCAAACACTCCGCCCCTTATAACTCCCATCCTGCAAAAACATATAACACCTATAGAATGAGTCCCAAGCAAGATCGCCAGAAGCGAGATATCCATGAAATTTTCATTGGCCTAAGTCCACTAAGACTTTTAAAATTTCGAAAAAAATTTAAGTATTCCAATTGGTATCTTTTTTCGAAAATTTAAAAATCTGTATCCCCAGTGGAGTCGCCAAGCTATCGCGACCCTCTAAAAAAATTTAAAATTTTAAAGGGGTTAACGGATTATTAGGTTAATTAGATTTGACTAACCTAACGCGGACCCTTCCAAGCTCTACCGAATCGCAACTTTGGTTTTTGTTTAAATGATTTTGAAATTTGGAGTCGCCACTAATCGTTCTTGGTAGGTCGATTAGAAACCTAAATAAATTAGTGGGAGAACTAATTTATTCCTGCGAATCAGAGATTATGAGCTCGGGGACTTGGTTACACTAGTTAATTAAAACTAATGCCCTTTCGGTACCTTAATTTCATGGATATCCTAATTCGGCAACTCAGGCTTGGTTTATTCCTAAGGCTCTAGTACGGTATTCTCTTTTGTGTTTTCACTTTTTAAATAGGATGCATGGATGGTATATATTTTTATTTGTTATATTTTTTTAAGTGTTAAAGATTTCCTGAAGCCGAAAGAGGGAGTATGTTAACGACTTCTGTGCAGTATTATGACCTACTTATCTTTTGGGTTTGATGATTCAAAAATTAAATTATAGGAAGTACATGATAGTAAATTAACACCTCCAATGGGAGGCCTAGCATTGGCTTGGCTCTTCCCTTTGGGATTTAAGGTACATGTATTTAAGTTGCAAGTATTTAAACTACTGTAAGTAAAAACCTCCAATGGGAGGCTAAGCATTGGCTTGGCTCTTCCCTTTGGGATTTAAGGTACAGGTATTTAAGTTGCAGGTATTTAACTACTGTAAGTAAAAACCTCCAATGGGAGGCTAAGCATTGGCTTAGCTCTTCCATTTGGGATTTAAGGTACAGGTATTTAAGTTGCAGGTATTTAACTACTGTAAGTAAAAACCTCCAATGGGAGGCTAAGCATTGGCTTGGCTCTTCCATTTGGGATTTAAGTTACAGGTATTTAAGTTGCAGGTATTTAACTACTGTAAGTAAAAACCTCCAATGGGAGGCTAAGCATTGGTTTGGCTCTTCCCTTTGGGATTTATGGTGTAGGTATATAAATTGCAAATGGACTTTGTCCTCTCCATCCTGGGGTATGAATTCTTTAAAATAAAATACAACGAATTGATTCAACGATTTGAAATTTGTGCGCGCTTGAGGACTCCTCCAAGCCAACTTTGTGCTTCCATAGGGTTGACCATTGATATAGAGCTGCGGTTTCCTGACATAAAATAGAGTGAAGTGTCAGTATACAAAATATGTGCTAATCTGCACCTAAAACCAGAAGAGTGGAAAGAGTATTTATCTCCCATTTTTTGGGAGGGATTTCTATAATTGATTTTCGCTCTCTATGTTCCCAATATAGAGAGTTTCTTTTGAATTAAGAGGGATTTTTAGTCACATATCAGTTGAGAAATCGGTGGACAGCTTAGGAGCTTGTCTGGGCTGATTTTTGCATCTCTACGAGATTTTTGCTGTTGACGTAGAGATATCCTTCTCCTGACATAAAATATGAAAAAAAAGAGATGGAGAAAGTGTATACAATTTGTGCTAATTTGCGAGTAAAACCATAAATAAATGAATAAATAAAAACACTTAGCTCGAATTTGCTTGCTCGTTGACGAGAATGAACTCTTGATTTATATTGATCGATGAAGGAATTTGTGATGATAACCCCTAGCTTTAAACTCCCATCATCTTCAAAATTCTCTCTCTTTTGGTATTTTCTTTCTCTCAAATTTTTCTTCAATCTCCCAAAACTCTCTCAAACATCCAAAATTTTCTCTCTAAAAAAATTCCTCCTCTCAAGCTCACTTCTTCCTCCTTTTATAATCTACTCATCTATCTCCCATTCTAATTTTTCCACTAACTCTATCTCCCATTCTAATTTCTCCACTAACTCTTCTTCATTTTCATCTTCCATTCTCCATCTCTATCTCACATTCTAATCTCTCCACTAACTCTTCTTCATCTTCATCTTCCCTTCTCCATATTTATCTCCCATTCTAATTTCTCCACTAACTCTTCTTCATCTCAACCTTCCCTTCTATATTCTTATCTTCCATTCTAATTTCTCTACTAACTCTTCTTCATCTCCATCTTCCCTTCTCTATTCTTATCTTATTTTCTCCATCCATTCTTCTCCAGCATCTCTTCTTCATCTCATCTTCTCCATCTTCCCTTCTCTATTCTAATTTATCCACTAACTCTTCTTTTTGTTATTTGTAAAATAATCCTTCAAGAGTTAGGTATTTGCACTATAGTCCTTGAATTTTAAGTATTTACAATTCAGTCCCTGAAAAAATATATTTCTTTAAGTCCAAATCTCCTCACAATTTTTGACACACCAAAATTTACCACATGTCAAATTTAAGCTCATTTCTTGCCGCTGAAAATAATGCAGAATTTAATTAAAGCCCTTTTGCAAAATTAAGTCATTCTGGGTATAATTGGGCCAAGATTAAAATTTAAAATATTAGAAGACAATGTCACAACTCATAAAAAGTGAAAATTAAAAATAAGTTGACTCAAATTAAATTTTTTTAGGCCCGATTCGAGATTATACTCGCGAAGGAACACATGACTCGAATTGGATTTTTCTGAATTTGTGATGGTCAATATGAAAATAGATTTAAAATAAAAATATTAACTATCTTTGTTTATTTTTTTGGCCTCAAATGTTATTTTTCCAAAATTTTCAAATATTTTTGTATTTTAAAAAAAATTAAAAAATATATATATAATATGAAAATTTATTTTTTGTTCAAAAATGGTTGCCTAGGCTTGGCCAAGGCTTCCAAAGTTGATTTTTCAATTTTCTCATTTTTTTCTTTATTTTTTGTTTTATGAATTTTCGAAAATAAAAATACTAAAAAATATCGAAAATTTGAAAAATTATTTTTTGGTCAAAATTGGTTCCCTAGGCTTGGCTAAGGTTTCCAAAGTTGATTTTTCAATTTTATGAATTTTTATGGATTTTCTATTAATTTTCGAGAATAAATAAATAAATAATACGTAAAAATACTGAAAATATGAAAAATCGTTTTTTGGTCAAAATTGGTTCCCTAGGCTTGGCTAAGGTCCCCAAAGTTGATTTTTCAATTTTATGAATTTTTATGAATTTTTTATTACTTTAGCAATAGAAAATATGATTAAAAATCAGGTGTCAACAGAAGTGCCTCAAGCCTCTTAGGTATAGAATGAGATTGTTGCAACTCCATTTAGGAAATTTGTTAGGGAGAGATGATCAGTTATACCGCCAGACTATATGGTCTATCCAGGAGAGCATGACTATGATAGTGATTCTATGATTGATCTAGTGACTTATGAAGGTGTTGTTTCTTGCCCTCAGTCAGATTTGTGAATGGATGTAATGAAAGGTAAGATGCAATCTATGAAGCATAATAGTGTTTGAGAACTTATTGAATTGCCTGAAGGTCACAAGCCCATCGGTTGCAAATGGGTGTACAAGATCAAAAGAGACTCCAGGAGAAAAATTGAGAAATTTAAAACCAGATTGGTGGCCAATTGTTTCACTCAGAGATAAGGAGTAGACTATGAAGTTACTTTTTCACCTGTCTTTTCTAAAGATTCTTTTAGAGTAATCATGGCATTAATAGCTCATTTTGATATGGAGTTACACCAGCTAGATGTTAAGACTGCTTTTCTGAATGGGGGCCTTAATGAAAAAGTTTATATGGTGCAATCCAAAGGTTTTGCAATAGATGATAAGCTTGTATATAAACTAAAAAGATCTATTTATGGCCTCAAGCAAGCTTCTAGATAATAGTACTTAAAGTTTCATAGCATTGTCACTTCATTCAATTTTGTTGAGAACAAAGTGGATTAATGTATATACTATAATATCAATGGAAGGAAATTTATTTTTCTCATAGTTTATGTAGACGATATTCTTCTTGCGAGTAGTGATCTTGGATTATTGCATAAGACAAAGTGAATGCTGTCAAAGAACTTTGATATAAAGGATCTTGGTGAAGCCTCTTTTGTCATTAATATTAAGATTCATAGGGATCGTTCTCGCCATATGTTAAGTTTGTCGCAGAGGGTATATCTTGATCGTTTTCTTAAAAGATACAATATGTAGAATTGCAAGTTAGGAATTGCTCCTATCCCGATCAAGACAGAGTCTAACCTTCTTATTTTGCGCGCACAACCCACCATTCATGTCAAATTCCTCGTATCATCTATGACCTGACCTACACGTGTCACTTGATTATGGGTTTTGCATTCTCATTGTATACGTGTGGTCTTTGATATGAACTTTTGGATTAGACATTCAAACACAACTTATAATGGGCAAAAAGTCTATACGTCGGATTTGGTTCTCATATTAATTATATTCTGATTATGAACCATTGCCACATGAGATTTTGATCTAGTTGTATTCATTGAAAATGAGGGTATTGTCCAAAAAAGTCCTGAACTTATTGTACTTTTATCAATTCAGTCCTAAACTTTTATAATTTTATTAATTGAGACTGAAACATTTTCACGTTTTTCCAATTGAGTCCCTACAGCTAATTTTCGATGGAAACCACTAATTTAGGCGTTGGCCGTCCTACATGGCATGGTCAATGCTAAGTTGGATAATTATTTTATTTCTTTTTTGTGTTTTACTTCTTTGCTTCTTCTTTTTTTTTAACCTTTTTCCCTCCTTCAGTCACCACTAGGCCTCGTCGATGGCTAGCGGAGTTCGGCGGCCTTAGGCGAGGGCCACCTTTGCCGGTTCTAGTGAGGGCTACCTCATTGGCCCCTGTGTGGGCGAGGGTTGCCCTTGCCAATCCAGAGAAGGGCGGCCATCAACGAGGCCCGGTAGTTGCTGGCGAAGGGAAGATGGGACAAAAAAAAAAGGACAAAAAGTAAAGAAGGAAAATAAAAAAAATAAAAATATTATTAAAAATTATTTACATAAGCATCGATTGTACTACATTAGATGGTGGCATCCGCGTTAGTGATTTCTGGCCAAAATTAGTCAAGTAAACTCAATTGGTACATCGAGAAAATGTTTAGAACTCAATTAACAAAATTAAATAATTTTCTCCATCGAAAAGCGAAAGGCAATTTCATATAGGAGGATTCTTAATTTATTCGGTATTTCACTTTTACAAGTTTGCAGGTGGAGCAAATCCAAGCAACCGAGGGACGAGCCCTGGATGTCGTTGATGCAAGTTTATTACCAAAGTTTGAACGCGTCTCAAATGATTTTTCACTGATCGAAGGGTGTTGATCCAAGAGTTCTATTTTAGTTTTCCTCTAAGTTACGGAATGGCAGGGAATTACCTTAGACAATGTGCCATCTAATATTTGTGTTCCAGCTTGCAAAATGTAAAGTAATGTGCCAAATATATATATATATATATGTTGGTAAAAGATGGAGCTCAATTAATTTTGCTTGTGACAGTTTTGACAAGATCCCTTCATTACTTAGAGGAAGCTTCTCCCGGGGTTATTGTGTAAAATATATGTTCCCTTTGTCAATTATACTAAACATAATGTTCACAGTTTATTATCGATAAATCTTAAGAGTGAATGACATAGATAGAATACTCTTTTAACTAGTTATGGTTAAATGGGTCATGAACATGTCGTATTAATACCCTTTATTAATTAAATGAGTTATACGGGTCAATTTCATGTTTGGTAGCTATATGACACGGTTACAAATCGTGTCGTGGGTTGACTCAACATTCATCCGAACACAATAAAGCTCAACAAAATGTGCCAACGTTTGTTGTGTTTGAGTCATGTAATCATGCTATATTAGAAATTATCACTTGTAATGTTATGATGGATCCTCGATAGAGCTAGGATACTAGCAAAGGGGTTGTTGTGCAATTTATATCTACTCGTCTAAAAGGTTTAGTCAAATATTTATTTTTATTACATGTGGGAATTGCACATTAGATGAATGCAAAACACAATGAAAAATATGCATTTATGGTTTATTGAGAGGACATAATAAAGAGTAGGACCAATGACACAAATATTTCTTGAATTTTAGCCCAACATACTATATCGTCCATGAACTTTTAATTTGTTCAATATTTTCCTTGAAATTTCGGCACATGTTCAATTTAGTCACTGAACTATACGAAAATGTTTAATGCTGTCCTTAAACTTAAATTAACATTGGATATTTTTATAATATGACAAGATTAAACTTACCATAAGTTTAGGGACAACATGAAACAAATTAAAAGTTGGACACTATTGCACATTGGGTAAAGTTTAGGGATAATATTTTACATTAGGCCAAAGTCTATAGATCATTTTTTTCATTATCCCGAAAGAATATTATCATAATAATTCCTATAAGTAGAGTTTCTTAGATTTGTTTTGTGAACTTTCATCTATTTTAGCAACATAAAAAAAATTCATGGTAATATCAGTCTTTCCCAAAGTTTTAAATCTTAATTTGATAAGAGGTAAAGGGTGTTTACTTTTATAAATTAATACATTTATGTCAAGACATAGATATTTCCTAATGGTTAGTAATCACGAAAAAGCAGAATAAACGAAATTTCGAGCAATATGTAAATTAAAAGAAAGGAGCAAATAGTAAACAGCTCATACCAAAAAATAAAATAAAAATAAAACAGTTAAAAATGTGAAAACGCAAAAAGATTGACCGCATGTTAAAGTGAAATTTAACGAATTGCCGTATTATAGTATGTTGTACGGTCCAACGACGTGTCTTCCAACACATTCCTCTCCGGCATTTTCTCAAATACCTCACGAAGTGAAACCAAATTAGTACTCCCCTTTGTAAATATGTGAATGAAGTATATGAACGAGCCTGGATAACCATTTCGAAACAATAATCACTAGAAAGGAAAAAACATCAAGCATATGAACGAAAGTATCAACCGCTTCAAACTCCACGAGATTATTGGCTAAGCAAGAGATCATGGAACTCCAAGAAACCAAGTCCGTCGTATAACCCATGTTTTTAAATTCCTCTCCGCCTCAGCTCGGTCATGGGATTTTGAATAGAGATTAAAGAGCAAGTAGAGAATCACCGAGTCGGGGTCGAGCTGGGAGTGAGCAAGCGCGATGGATGTGCCTCCCCAGCGCAAGCCCCCTGGAGCGAATGCAGGAGATGAGGAGGAGGTGGGAGGGGACCCCATCATGGGACATGATGTAGAGGTGGGAGATGCTCTGTGGAGGTGGCTGCTGTCGAGTGGGGTGATCAGGTGACGGCCGAGGGCTGGGGGTGAGAGGTTTTGGCGGGAAGGAGAGAGTTTGAATCTACTTGATATTGGACGTAAAGAGAGAGAGAGTCATTGGTCCTAAGTTGGATGGCGACCGTCCATTGATTTTTTCGCCCGTAATAGTCAAAAGGAAGAGTAATCTTACATATGTATAAATCTAGTCATGAGTTGGAAACTGTAAGGATGTGAAAGTATATTGCTTTAGGGTAAGATTCTCTTTTTCCTTCGTTTGGTTAGCATACCAGTGTGAACAGTTGTCCTGTATTTTTAAATAATTACTTGAAGTCCATTTGTTTGAAGGAAAAATTGTTCTCGAAAAATTAATTTTTAACTTCTCGGTGCATAGATGATAAAATCTAGTTGATGTACTGGACACAAGATTATATTAGGGGAAAACGACTTTCCCCTTTGGTTAAGAAGGAAATAACTTTCCCTAAATCTCAAAATAAAAGAAAAATGTCAAATTTTGTGTAACAAGATTTTTAATGAAAATATTTTTTTTCTTTATCACGAGATTTTCTAAATTGGACTTGTTACTTCTTTAAGCTCCGTTTTTTTTTTTTGCCAAAAAACTAAAAAATAAAAAACTATTTTTCTCATTTTTCGGCCTTTGGATCATCAAATATGCAGGTGTCACGGGCCGACAGATTCTGTCCGCGGAATTAACCCGTGCGACGTCTAGCAAGCCAAGCTAGACCAGCCTTTCCCCATATAGTTGTTCCATAGAACACTTAGGCGAATATCTTTCCCGTATTGGTTCATACCACGCCCAGCTCAGCTCGGGCATCCGTTACATCGAGTAAGACGCGTAGGACACTTTAGGCACCACAACTGGTTTCGGCCTGCCATGGCCATCATCAGGAGAGCGGCATCAGCTCCCGACCAGTTTGTACACGGGAGGCCAACCCCGCTTTCAGAGTTCCTAAGGATATATCTACTTAGCCAAGAACCCCTAGTACAAACCCGCCTGACGCCACTCACACGACCCAGCTGCCTCTTCCCCCCCTACACCGCTCACTCATCGTGATAACCCCCACAAGCTTCGCCCTCAATGGGACACCAGTGCGGGAGAACTTGCCCACCTGGGCCACGGAACTCCCGGTCCATGTCGTTCTCCCCCACTCAATCCGCAAACGCCCTCGTTGCGGGCTGTTCTATCGCTTCCTTGCATTCCAACCACCAATGCCACACCCTCGGGACTTACATGAATGGCAACGCTCGCCCAACAGAACAACTCTACCCCACTGATCTCCGCAGACCAATGGAGGTTCCTCCCTTGATGAAACGTGGCAGCGGACCCATCTTGAGATTCGCCGAATTGATCCAGGAACGTTATCCCATTTCAGTGAGTAACCCGGTTTCTTCCTATGCCCCCATTGCCATCCTAGAAGCTTGACGAGAGCCGCACCTTGTCCGAGCCCCTCTTGGCCCCGGCGATCACTCTCCGCCCTCAAAGGACCGGGAAGACCACAGGTAATCCCCGAATCACCCACCTACTGAAAGGATTCCTGCTCTGATACCACTTGTCACGGGCCGACAGATTCTGTCCGCGGAATTAACCCGTGCGGCGTCTTTAGCAAGCCAAGCTAGACCAGCCGTTCCCCATATAGTTGTTCCGTAGAACACTTAGGCGAATATCTTTCCCGTATTGGTTCATACCACGCCCAGCTCAGCTCGGGCATCCGTTACATCGAGTAAGACGCGTAGGACACTTTAGGCACCACAACTGGTTTCGGCCTGCCATGGCCATCATCAGGAGAGCGGCATCAGCTCCCGACCAGTTTGTACACGGGAGGCCAACCCCGCTTTCAGAGTTCCTAAGGATATATCTACTTAGCCAAGAACCCCTAGTACAAACCCGCCTGACGCCACTCACACGACCCAGCTGCCTCTTCCCCCCCTACACCGCTCACTCATCGTGATAACCCCCACAAGCTTCGCCCTCAATGGGACACCAGTGCGGGAGAACTTGCCCACCTGGGCCACGGAACTCCCGGTCCGTGTCATTCTCCCCCACTCAATCCGCAAACGCCCTCGTTGCGGGCTGTTCTATCGCTTCCTTGCGTTCCAATCACTAATGCCACACCCTCGGGACTTACATGAATGGCCACGCTCGCCCAACAGAACAACTCTACCCCACTGATCTCCGCAGACCAATGGAGGTTCCTCCCTTGATGAAGCGTGGTAGCGGACCCATCTTGAGATTCGCCGAATTGATCCAGGAACGTTATCCCATTTCAGTGAGCAACCCGGTTTCTTCCTATGCCCCCATTGCCATCCTAGAAGCTCGACGAGAGCCGCACCTTGTCCGAGCCC
This sequence comes from Psidium guajava, assembly GCA_016432845.1. Lineage (NCBI taxonomy): Eukaryota > Viridiplantae > Streptophyta > Magnoliopsida > Myrtales > Myrtaceae > Psidium > Psidium guajava. The sequence continues at coordinate 28,698,063 of CM028232.1, read as the reverse complement.
CTCTTGGCCCCGGCGATCACTCTCCGCCCTCAAAGGACCGGGAAGACCACAGGTTTTCCCCGAATCACCCACCTACTGAAAGGATTCCTGGCTCTGATACCACTTGTCACGGGCCGACAGATTCTGTCCGCAGAATTAACCCGTGCGACGTCTAGCAAGCCAAGCTAGACCAGCCTTTCCCCATATAGTTGTTCCATAGAACACTTAGGCGAATATCTTTCCCGTATTGGTTCATACCACGCCCAGCTCAGCTCGGGCATCCGTTACATCGAGTAAGACGCGTAGGACACTTTAGGCACCACAACTGGTTTCGGCCTGCCATGGCCATCATCAGGAGAGCGGCATCAGCTCCCGACCAGTTTGTACACGGGAGGCCAACCCCGCTTTCAGAGTTCCTAAGGATATATCTACTTAGCCAAGAACCCCTAGTACAAACCCGCCTGACGCCACTCACACGACCCAGCTGCCTCTTCCCCCCCTACACCGCTCACTCATCGTGATAACCCCCACAAGCTTCGCCCTCAATGGGACACCAGTGCGGGAGAACTTGCCCACCTGGGCCACGGAACTCCCGGTCCGTGTCATTCTCCCCCACTCAATCCGCAAACGCCCTCGTTGCGGGCTGTTCTATCGCTTCCTTGCGTTCCAATCACTAATGCCACACCCTCGGGACTTACATGAATGGCCACGCTCGCCCAACAGAACAACTCTACCCCACTGATCTCCGCAGACCAATGGAGGTTCCTCCCTTGATGAAGCGTGGTAGCGGACCCATCTTGAGATTCGCCGAATTGATCCAGGAACGTTATCCCATTTCAGTGAGCAACCCGGTTTCTTCCTATGCCCCCATTGCCATCCTAGAAGCTCGACGAGAGCCGCACCTTGTCCGAGCCCCTCTTGGCCCCGGCGATCACTCTCCGCCCTCAAAGGACCGGGAAGACCACAGGTTTTCCCCGAATCACCCACCTACTGAAATGATTCCTGGCTCTGATACCACTTGTCACGGGCCGACAGATTCTGTCCGCAGAATTAACCCGTGCGACGTCTAGCAAGCCAAGCTAGACCAGCCTTTCCCCATATAGTTGTTCCATAGAACACTTAGGCGAATATCTTTCCCGTATTGGTTCATACCACGCCCAGCTCAGCTCGGGCATCCGTTACATCGAGTAAGACGCGTAGGACACTTTAGGCACCACAACTGGTTTCGGCCTGCCATGGCCATCATCAGGAGAGCGGCATCAGCTCCCGACCAGTTTGTACACGGGAGGCCAACCCCGCTTTCAGAGTTCCTAAGGATATATCTACTTAGCCAAGAACCCCTAGTACAAACCCGCCTGACGCCACTCACACGACCCAGCTGCCTCTTCCCCCCCTACACCGCTCACTCATCGTGATAACCCCCACAAGCTTCGCCCTCAATGGGACACCAGTGCGGGAGAACTTGCCCACCTGGGCCACGGAACTCCCGGTCCGTGTCACAGGCGTGCAAGATTGAGGCAAGCATGCAATGTCTGTGCAGGCTTGGCTCTTAGAAAGCCCAACAAAAAGATCTAAATTTTTAGATCTAAATTCAACAAACATTTCTATAATGCAAAGTACCATTAAAAATATCTTTTCGATGAACATAATATGCAAGTGAAGTAACTTCTCCAGAGTAAATCCAGTCTATAGTCAGCTATATAAGCAACATAGTTCACCTATTTTTAAGACCACTGTGGCACATAATCATCCCAAATTATCCAATACATGAAAACATGCAATATCAAATGATGTAGTGATATAACACATAGCCTTGTCGTTCCAGCCAGTCTCCTTCCAGGTTCAGACAGTGTAAAGGTAAGAGCATAACTTAAGATACATGATATCACCGTGTAGTTGACTCGTGGGAAGTTTCATATGCATCTCATCTCCTAGCAAAAGGTGAAAAAAAAAAAACACGCATGAATTTAACACAATCGAACACAAGACTCACACAAATTTAGACTCCAATCTGTGATCATCGAGGATATAACTCGGTGATGGAAGCCTCGTTCACTGATTCTTGGTTTTGTCTGTTTTCGGATCGCGAAGCTGCGTCAGATTCAGGGATACTGTGCAAAATGAACGCGGGTCGTGATGGTAGGGGCAAGGTGGTGGAGTAACTATTGAGCATCAAGACCACCGCACCCATGGTTGGTCTGTCGGCCTCGATTTCTTGAACACACAGCAATCCAACATGAATGCACCTCAACATTTCGGTCCTCGAACCACTCGTCAGATTAGGATCTATGAGATTTGAGGATGTCCCTTCCCTCCAACTCCTCCATGCCTGCAACGAATCACAAAGGCAAACTCAGTATGGTAAGGACAGCTGCTTGACTCGTTCAAGTTCGGGTCCACCGCACTCTTTTCCGGCGATTCACTAGAGGAAGGAGAGTGCATCGGGAATATTTACTTACATAGCTAAGAAGGTCCTCCACCGTATCCCCATTGCAGAAGCGGCTACATTTTTTACCACTAATAATCTCTAGTAGCAACACCCCAAAACTAAACACATCTGACTTGACTGAGAACAAACCATGCATTGCATACTCTGGAGCCATGTAGCCACTGCATCATAGGAACAATGAGCACTTTAAACACAATCTCATTTAAATATGCTGTGCCTTTATATCTGCTAGCTGTTCAGATTATATGGAAAAGAGCGCAGGAAATATAACAATTTATTTTGATATACTCTGCTATCTATTACTTACTAAGTGCCAACAACCCTGCTTGTGGCGTCTTGAGTTTGATCCACCATGAATAGCCTTGCTGTACCAAAATCTGAAATTTTAGGGGTCATCTTTGCGTCAAGCAAAATATTGCTTGCTTTAAGATCCCGATGAATGATTCGAAGTTGAGAATCCTCGTGAAGATAAAGAAGCCCACGAGCAATGCCTCCTATTATCTTCTGACGCCTTTCCCAATCCAGCTGACAACGCCTAACAGGATCTGCATAGCATATTGACGAAAGGTTATAGAGGATGCGACTAAAGCAAGGTGACTTTCTAAATGCAGATTGGCAAGAACATGCGCTTCAATTACTCTTGAATCGGATGATGCTAGAAGAAAAATGGCACGACCATACCATATATAAAGTTATCCAGGCTTGAGTTTGGTAAGAACTCATATATAAGAAGCCTTTCTCTCCCCTCCAGGCAAAAGCCTAAGAGCCTAACCAAATTCCGGTGTTGAAGCCTTGCAACCAAGAGGACCTCGTTCTTAAATTGTTGATCACCCTGTCCCAAATCTACAGATGGCCTTTTTACCGCTATAACTTGTCCATTGGCCAATGTTCCCTGAAAAAGAATGCGAAAGCAGCCAAATACATGTGAATGTTTCGAATTCTTTCGTTATTTATGAATGAACAATTTGCAATGATTACCTTGTAAACTGTGCCAAATCCACCTTCTCCCAACTTATTTGCATTAGAGAAGTCATTTGTTGCCGCTTTGATGGTATTCAAGTCGTACTGCAGAGATTCTGCAGTTCTGATTTCATCTTCAGGTACAACTACAAAGTGGAAAGTCAGAAGTTGCTTATTGTCTAATTCCACATTATCGGTAAGCCTGTCTGCTGATTTAACATTTAATAGTACTTCATTCTCATTTAACAGTTGACATTCGAAGAAAAAGTTTGTCCTCTGGGTGATGGTAGAAAATAAAAGGTTTCCAGAGCAACAGGGAACTTTGATATCTATAGCCCACACTGAATCTGTCCTCGTTTAGTCAGAAATCGCCTACCTCTGAATTTCTGAAAAGTTACTAGCTTTTGCACATCCACGCTGAATCAATTGGCTGCTTATATGTTTCAAATAGGTTGTATTCACCCAGTACTTTATGGAAATCAGTCATGCAAAAGTAATCAGAACTTACTTTGGAAATTTTTCTTCAATCTTCTCGACCTCAAACAGATGCAAAATATTCCAGCAATTAAAAGAGATAATCCAACAGCTGGGATTGTGATAATGAGGGCAATACGACTGGACTTAGTGTCCTTTCCTGAAAAAGGAAGAGCTCTTATGTTAGAAAAGAAACTCCGGGAGGAGAGTGTTCAGACCCAATTACCAAAAATAAATTTTAGGAGGGTTTGCACATTTAAAGCATTCCTAGGTGTTATTCTATCAGTTTCCTGATGAAACTACTTCAGATGGTGATATTTAGATCCAAAGAAAGAAGACTCATGATGCCATCAGAAATATCATCAATTTCTCATCTGCTAGATATTTCATTCTTATGCCTTGTTCAAGAGGATACATAAGTGTCTCAGGAACTAATTACACTCAGAATCAAAAGTTGAATCACGTCATGCTTTAAAATCGGCTTTATGCAACCACACTCAAAGGAGGAGGGGTAGAGGAATGAGGGGAAGGAGAATCACAACCCCTAGTCTCTTGTAGGAGGAGCTCATTGGAGTTAAAAGCATGCTCGATCACGTCCATTATGATGTTTGTCCTACAGACAATTGAAAACACAAATTGAATGCCCTGGCACAGGTAACTGTACATTAAAAGGAAGTACCTTTAGTGGATGGGTTATTCGTTGGAGAAGGCGGAGGAGAAACTGGCGATTGTGGTGCCAGTGGTGGTGACGGTGCCAGGGACGGCTCATAAGCCGAAGGATCAAAAAAGCGGTATACCTCAAACCTGATATTGCAACTAGGATAAATAACCCTCCCTCCTTCTCTCTGATTACAACATTCAGGAATTTTTCCAATAGCTTTCACCAAACAATCGTCGCATTGTTGCGGCGACAGGTCTGGAGTGCACTGCACAAGTCCAAACAGAGTTTTGAAGTTTGGAGCTGTCGCATTTCCGACTGCAAATTTCCTGGTCGAATTGCCATTTGCAGCTCGGTCTCGCAAGCCATCCATCAGATTTCTCAAAACCTAGAAAATATAATCAAAACTATAAGCTACTGTCAAGACCCAAACCATAAAATCCTACTCAATCTTAATGCAATATGAATTGTCAGCTGCTCTCCAAGAAATGATACCCAAAATCAAATCCTCCTGTGAGACCCTGAAAAGCTATGTGCCAATCCCAATGGCTTACAGGAATCATATAAGTTCAAGAATTCAAGCCGAAAGGGGGAAAAAACACATTCTTTGAGAACAAGTCGCAGAGACAATAAAAAAAGGAACAAGAAAAAAAAAACATAATTAGCACCATGATATAAACATGTGCAATATTTTAATCAGGAACAACAACTGATTCATGTAAGTATTTAAAAGAAAGATGTCCGATCATAAGCATGTAAAAACAATAACTTTCCGTCTTCGAACCTGATTGAACTGATCGACATCGTTGGTGACGTTGTTGACGTTCCACATGTAGAAGGCAGGCGAGTCCTCCATGGTCCTAAAAATGGATCTATTCGAGTACCGAAGCATGCAGTATTCGTACCAGATGATCGCCTCCTTCTGCACCGGGCACCGGCTGGCGATCTCGGCGGCGGAGTCGTTCAGGCAGCTCCGGCAATCGGCGGCCCCGACGTCGCCTCTGCAGAGAGCGATGGCGTTGACGGCGTCGGGGCTCCGGCCGGATGATAGGTTGTAGAAGCCGTGACCGACGGCGGCGCTTGCTGCGGCGGAGGCGAGGAGGGTGTCGAGGTTAGCGTCGTAGGTGCTGTTGGCGGTGAAGTTGCCGGTGGTCCCGCAGAAGTTGTACAGAGGGTCGGCGCCATGGACGGAGGTGGCGAGAGCGAGGAGTGGGAGGAGAAGGAAGACGGAATGCCGGGGAGAGATCATCGGAAGCTTTCCTGAGTTTCAGTTCCGTCAGTGAGAGAGAGGGGGGGAGGGGATTCCGTGCGGGAAAGCACACAGCTTTGAACCAATCAGCGTCGACGTTGACTTCCGTCCTATGGACTTGATCGTTGACTTGACTGGTGAAAAAAAAAACCCCAAAGAACAAAGGGAAATTACAGAATTTACTTTGGAATTTTTTCTTGGGGGGTCAAACCCGGCTTTTTAATTGAATTCAGAATTTACTTTAAAAAATCGTTCTCTCAATTACGATAACATTGAATTCCTGATACAAGATACAAACCTCATCGCAAGATGAAGTGGGACATAAGTAATTCTTCTTCACATCGCATGAGAAGAAATACACGGTACGAAACCGGGGATCCGAGAGAATCAATCATCCCTCCACACTTTGATGCAAGAATGAAAGTTTTCAGCTTGGTTATTGTGGTGGAGATCCAACAAAGGGATTGGATTATATGATAAAAAAAAATATCAGTTGGTTTGCATCTGCCATTGAAATGTCTAAGTCCACCATTAAGACCAAGTCAAATTAAGTAAAGTATTTCGTGTTGACCAACCGAAGGTTCCATCAGTGGAAATTATCTAGAGATTGTCATAGACGCAATCAAACTAACATAAAACGTGTGAGTATGAACTGTCCAATATTAATCTTGTTTGACCTATCTCTTATTCATCATTTTTCTCTATCAGTAAGCATCTTAATAACTTCATACACGAACATTGTAAACTAGTTTTAATATAGCTAATATTATTAACAGTAACATTTATTCCCAATTTCCGTGGCTAATATTATTTTTCTCTACTTTCGGGTTAATTCCAACTTGCCTTCTATATTTCCGTGGTTGTCACAGTCAATGCCATAGACTTGATTTTTTGGCTCAGTCCGACCCAAAATTCTTCACGTGCCCAATTTCCGTTCGTTCAGCAAAATAATCGGCTTACACTGTTTTCCCTTGGGATAATTGTCCAAAAGTCCTAAATATGTCGTACGATGATCAATTTAGTCTTAAAATTTTCATTTTGGCCAATTTAGTCTTGAAACTTTTAACGATTTGTCAATTTTGTTATTCTGGCCAATTTTGATGGGAAACTGCCCACGTAGACATCGGCTATTTTATGTGGCCCGGCTAGTCCTGTTGTGGAAGATTTTTACAAATTTATAATTAAAATTTTTTCCAGTTTTTTTTTTATTTTCATTTTTTCCCTTTTCCTTCTAACCTGTGGTCGGCTTGGCGATGGCTAGTGACTAGCCATTGATAAAATAATTCAATGTGCCATAACTTGTACTTTGGGCTTTATTATTTCGCAGAAAATAAGTAATTTAAAAAATATTTTCCTAAAAGTGATCGATTGTATGGCTTGGAATAATTATTGCTGTAATATTAATGTGGAATAATAGGGTTTTACAAATTAAATCAATGCAAAAAGTTCAGAAAAATTACGATGAACGATAAAAGATACATAGATTAAGTGGTTCAGTCCGAATATCGGTACTTACATCCACGGAGAGAGCCAGTAAAAACAATCCATCATAATCGGAGAATCGAAATTATAATCACTCAATATGCTCATGTTTTTCGTACTTAAATTATATTCAAATTCAAAGCGTTTACAAATAAACAATTTAACTGCATATAGATAACTCACGGCACACAATTCTCGCGTTCAAGCCTAAGCCGGCGTACGAACGTCCGGTCCGTTCGTGTCTCTGCGCTTTCTTACGAATATGTCGGTTGCTAGTCATCTTTTATTTTAACATTAGCTTTTTGTAGTTTTTGAAATCAGACTCTGGCTATAAAAGCTACGCTCTCAAGCCCAATCTGCAAAAGGCTATGGAGTCTAACGTTTGAACTTCTTCACAGAATTTCCAGGACACTTGTTAAACAACTAATGATCAGAGAAAATTTTGCAATTTTGAAATGCATTACGGTGTTATGTAAAAGTGATCTTCCAAATAGAAGTTATTCCATATAAAATATGCTTAATACAATGGTTTGAATGCACTTGTTAACATGACTCTTAATACAAAGATGGAGAAATGTCTAGAGCTCAATCATAAAAAAATAAAAAAAAAAGTTTGATTCCTAATTGTCATACGAAACTCCAGACATTATCAATTTCGTAAACGAAAGGAATTGTGGTAACTGAACCAAACTTATCATGAACCCCATCTTGCCTCTTCCACTCGCCCAACAACCATTTCCGTCATGTCTTGTTATCCTCTCTCTTTTCAACTGATATGACAGGGAATAGGAACAAAGAAAGCAACAGCACTAAGAAAATTTCGCGAGCAAAGACTTTGACTGAACAAAATCTCTACAAAGGCAAAGGAGGGAAGCGAGTGCGAGGAGGGGAGATGTTTGACCGTCATGACAGGAAAACAGGGAGCGAAGAAAGCAAGAGCACCATGGAATTTAACGAGTAGAGACTTCGACTGGACAGAAGTCTCTATAAAAGAAAAGCAGAGAAGGGAGCGAAAAGACGACATCAAAGATGGCACAGACAGCTTCCTCTTCTTCCTCCTCTGCTTCATCGTTTCGTTCATGTTTTTCCGCCGTGAGATTTTGTAGCATTCTCTTGGTTGCGATAATCCTGCAGGTCACATCGTGCAAATTCAGCGCCGGTCAAGGTGCGTGCTCTTTGCATCTTAATCCGCTCAAAAAACTAAATGATTTCGAAATTTTAACTAAGCACCTTAGATTAGGCCTCTCTCTCACTTATTGACATCTGCATTTTTATCGGTATTCAAGTTATTATTCGGCAAATCGATGTGAGATGATCACTCTTTTTAATGACGCATTTACCATATTTCATGTTGTTTTACTTACGTCGGGATTGATGCTAACAGGTATAATTTTTAATAATATATTAATTTTTTGTTTCTTTTTTGTGTTTTCCTTCTTTATTTTTTTATTTTTACTTTTTTCCTTTTTCCCTCTGTCGGCCACCGCTGGGCCTCATAGATGGCTAGCAGAGGTTGGTGGCCTTAGGCAAGGGCTGCCTCGCTGGTGTTGTCAAGGGCTGCCTTATCGGCCTTTGTGTGGGTGAGGCTCGCTTCGCCAATCTAGCGAAGGGCGGCCGTCGACGAGGCCAAGTAGTGGCCGGAGTCAAAGACATTGACTAGATAGAAATCTCTATAAAAGAAAAAGCAGACAGATTCATATGAGACGATTTCAAAGCTTTAACTAAACATCTTATATTAGGCCTCTCTCTCACTGACATCTACGCTTTTATCGGTATTCCATGAATTATTCAACAAATCAATGTGAGATGAATGACTCTTTTTAATGAAGCATTTACCGTATTTCGTGTTGTTTTTTACCAACGTCAAAGACCACATTTTTTTACCCTATTTTATATATATTTACCACCTCGGAGAATGGTGTGTCTTGGGTACTATAGATATGCATGGCAACCCACGAGTAGAGATGTATTGTTAAATCTTTTGTTGCCGCCCTTACCTTGATCATGCTTCAAGAGGAAATATTAGAGAGTTAATGGGTTAAGACATGCACGAATAAGTGTATTAGAAAGTGGAGATGTTCTTACAAGAAACGGTCATAAAATCAGGACTCACTATGAGTTCAAAAATCTAATCTGTCTAAATAATCTACACGAACCAAAATTGCATTAGGGGCCTTAGCACATTAACGTTACCCCATGGGGTTTTTTCTTTTGTAATTTATCCTCATATTTATTGCCCAAATTAAAAAATGTGCACACTATTTCGGGCACCCAGTATTGCTAGCGTTACCAAATTTTCGTGACCAAAGACTTTTTGAACTGATATATTTATACGTATGCGCACACATACGTACATTTCTGAACTGATACTTTCTGTTTGGCTTTCAATCCATTGTCATGAACATGAGATTTACAGCAAATAATTGTTTGTTAAATTCTATAAGAAATGTAGCAGGGCTGTTGACTTCTTTCCACTTTTGCAATCTTTTTTTTTCTGAGTTTGCAGGTGGAGCTGGTGGAGGCGACCCACATAAGAGCCCAGGATGTTAATGGTTATTGTTTGTTGTGGGAGATCCTTAGGGTTTGCTTCAATGTATCACCACTTCGATATGGCAAGTTAGAATAATTTACTGGCAAAGCTTGTCGTTTTATTTCGGTTTGCATTCAGATTTTTACTGTATGGGTAATTTGCTATTTTTGCGTTCAGATGTTTACTGTATGAACAGATTGTCTTATATATACTAACAGTGATACCCCGCGGGCCTTCTGTTTTAGTTCTCCCAAGTTCAGGAACACAATAAAATAAGGAAAATCAGGCATGTATACAAATAAACGTGATCTTGCAGAATGAATAGGAAACCAATAAAGCTATTAAATGCAACATCAAGAAATTGTTGGAACCAAAAACAGTGATGATGACTTTGAAGTTTGGAATAAACGCGCAAACAAAGAACGGAGGGAGAACTTACTGAAATGCCAATTCTTTTGCTTCGGTGCATTTACTACTCTGAACTTCACAAATCACAATCTTTTGTACACAAGTCTAACAACATTAAATGAAGAAAGACATGAAAGTCATCAATAATGAAAACACACAAACAAAAAGTCAAATAAAACAAATGCAATAAATGCATCTGAAAGACTTCTTTTTCTTCAGTCCTCTTCAATAGCTCTCTTTCCTCGAATGCAATAGCTCTTCTTACCTTCGTTCCTATTTAATCGCATGCTGGCATTTAATGAGACTTCTCGTAGATTTCTTCGTTCTTGAGTCCATGCCCCATAATAAATCCCGACCGCTGGGTTTCCTTTTTGTCTTCACAGAAGAAATTGTCAACACGGCAATCAACGTTATAAATGTTTTAACAGAAATCCAGTACTGGCCTTTTCCTAGAGAGGAACTAAAATAGAATGTATACGTGTTTTAACGTGTAATTCTAAATTTTTTGAAGCACTTTCCTTGATGGATCAAGACCCTTTACTCGAACGAAGTAACTGTACTACAGTGAAAATAAAAAAGTCCAAATTGAGCATTGGTATAAAATCTCCTGGCAATGAAAACTCCCTTAAATTTTTTTTTTTATATTCAGTGCGTAAGTCCATACATTTTCGTACTATCACTCAAATCTTGCATAGATTGACTATTACATTTCTTCTTATCTAAACGCTAGGTGACTCATATTATGGAAATGCCAATTTAATTTATTCTTTTCTTAAATTCTATGACAACATTTCTTTATTTTTTTCCTTTTTTTTATCTGATTTCGATGCTAACTGTGGCATCACTTTTTGATTTTGTTTTTATTGGAATGAAGAACCATTCTCACATCACGTTTTAAGAGTGAGAATAACCAAATGCTGGCCATTTATCTTGAAATTACATTTTCATGGAATACATTTAGGGTTTTCCACGAAACAAACACAATGATGGTGTTCCTATTGAAGTCCAGGATGCTTTAAAGAAGATGAAGACTAGTAAAGCCTTAGGACCAGATGGTGTCCCTATTGAAGTATGGCGATACTTAGGGAATGTGGCAATAAGTTGGTTGACTAAACTGTTTAACAAGATTCTCCAAGCTAATAAGATGCCTAATGAATGGAGGAAGAGTATGATTGTGCCTATCTACAAGAATGTTGACACCTGATCTTTAATCATTTTTTCTATTGCTAAAGTAATAAAAAATCCATAAAAATTCATAAAATTGAAAAATCAACTTTGGGAACCTTAGCCAAGCCTAGGGAACGAATTTTGACCAAAAAATAATTTTTCATATTATATATATTTTAATTTTTTTAAAAAAATACAAAAATATTTGAAAATTTTGAAAAAATAACATTTGAGGCCAAAAAAATACATAAAGATAGTTAATATTTTTATTTTAAATCTATTTTCATATTGGCCATCGCAAATTCAGAAAAATCCAATTCGAGTCACGTGTTCCTTCACGAGTATAATCTCGAATCGAGCCTAAAAAAATTTAATTTGAGTCAACTTATTTTTAACTTTCACTTTTTATGAGTTGTGACATTGTCTTCTAATATTTTAAATTTTCATCTTGGCCCAATTATACCCAAAATGACTTAATTTTGCAAAAGGGCTTTAATTAAATTATGCATTATTTTCAGCGACAAGAAATGAGCTTAAATTTGACATGTGATAAATTTTGGTGTGTCAAAAATTGTGAGGAGATTTGGACTTAAAGAAATATATTTTTTCAGGGACTAAATTGTAAATACTTAAAATTCAAGGACTAAAGTGCAAATACCTAACTCTTGAAGGATTATTTTACAAATAATAAAAAGAAAAGTTAGTGGATAAATTAGAATAGAGAAGGGAAGATGAAGAGGAGGAGATGAAGAAGAGAAGTTGGAGAAGAATGGATGGAGAAAATAAGATAAGAATAGAGAAGGGAAGATGGAGATGAAGAAGAGTTAGTAGAGAAATTAGAATGGAAGATAAGAATAGAGAATGGAAGATGGAGATTAAGAAGAGTTAGTGGAGAAATTAGAATGGGAGATAAATATGGAGAAGGGAAGATGAAGATGAAGAAGAGTTAGTGGAGAGATTAGAATGTGAGATAGAGATGGAGAATGGAAGATGAAAATGAAGAAGAGTTAGTGGAGAAATTAGAATGGGAGATAGAGTTAGTGGGAAAATTAGAATGGGAGATAGATGAGTAGATTATAAAAGGAGAAAGAAGTGAGCTTGAGAAATGATTCTAGAGAGAGAAAATTTGAAGTGTTTGGGAGGATTTTTTTTGAGAGAAAATTTTGGATGTTTGAGAGAGTTTTGGGAGATTGAAGAAAAATTTGAGAGAAAGAAAATACCAAAAGAGAGAGAATTTTGAAGATGATGGGAGTTTAAAGCTAGGGGTTATCATCACAAATTCCTTCATCGATCAATATAAATCAAGAGTTCATCCTCGTCAACGAGAGACGGATATCTCTATGTCAACAGCAAAAATCTCGTAAAGATGCAAAAATCGGCCCAGACAAGCTTCTAAGCTGTCCACCGATTTCTCAACTGATCTGTGACTAAAAGTCTCTCTTAATTCAAAAGAAACTCTCTATATTGGTAACATAGAGAGCGAAAATCAATTATAGAAATCTTTCCCAAAAAAATGGGAGATAAGTACTCTTTCCACTCTTCTAGTTTTAGGTGCAGATTAGCACATATTTTGTATACTGACATTTCACTCTATTTTATGTCAGGAAGCCGCAGCTTTATATCAATGGTCAACCCTATGGAAACACAAAATCGGCTTGGAGAAGTCCTCAAGCGCGCACAAATTTCAAATTGTTGAATCAATTCGTTGTATTTTATTTTAAAGAATTCATACCCCAGAATGGAGAGGACAAAGTCCATCCGCAATTTAAATACCTGCACCATAAATCCCAAAGGGAAGAGCCAAGCCAATGCTTAGCCTCCCATTGGAGGTTTTTACTTACAGTAGTTAAATACCTGCAACTTAAATACCTGTACCTTAAATCCCAAAGGGAAGAGCCAAGCCAATGCTTAGCCTCCCATTGGAGGTTTTTACTTACAGTAGTTAAATACCTGCAACTTAAATACATGTACCTTAAATCCCAAAGGGAAGAGCCAAGCCAATGCTTAGCCTCCCATTGAAGGTTTTTACTTACAGTAGTTAAATACTTGCAACTTAAATACATGTACCTTAAATCCCAAAGGGAAGAGCCAAGCCAATGCTTAGCCTCCCATTGGAGGTTTTTACTTACAGTAGTTAAATACCTGCAACTTAAATACATGTACCTTAAATCCCAAAGGGAAGAGCCAAGCCAATGCTTAGCCTCCCATTGGAGGTTTTTACTTACAGTAGTTTAAATACTTGCAACTTAAATACCTGTACCTTAAATCCCAAAGGGAAGAGCCAAGCCAATGCTAGGCCTCCCATTAGAGGTGTTTATTCACTGTCATGTACTTCCTATAATTTAATTTTTGAATCATCAGACCCAAAAGATAAGTAGGTTGTAATACTGCACAGAAGTCGTTAACACACTCCTTCTTTCGGCTTCAGGGAATCTTTAACACTTAAAAAAATATAACAAATAAAAATATATACCATCCATGCATCCTATTTAAAAAGTGAAAACACAAAAGAGAATACCCTACTAGAGTCTTAGGAATAAATCAAGCCCGAGTTGCCAAATTAGGATATCCATGAAATTAAGGTACCGAAAGGACATTAGTTTTAATTAACTAGTGTAACCAAGTCCCCGAGCTCCTAATCTCTGGTTCGCAGGAATAAATTAGTTCTCCCGCTAATTTATTTAGGTTTCTAATCGACCTACCAAGAACGATTAGTGGCGACTCCAAATTTTAAAATCATTTAAACAAAAACCAAAGTTGCGATTCGGTAGGGCTTGGGAGGGTCCGCGTTAGGTTAGTCAAATCTAATTAACCTAATAATCCGTTAACCCCTTTTAAAATTTAAAATTTTTTTAGAGGGTCGCGACAGACTGGCGACTCCGCTGGGGAGAGAGATTTTTAAATTTTCGAAAAAAGATACCAATTGGAATACTTAAATTTTTTCGAAATTTTAAGAGTCTTAGTGGACTTAGGCCAATGAAAATTTCATGCATATCTCGCTTCTGGCGATATTGTTTGGGACTCATTCTATAGGTGTTATATGTTTTTGCAGGATGGGAGTTATAAGGGGCGGAGTGTTTGGCTAACCCCTTTGTTTTGCAGGCTCGGTGTTGGGTTTATTTGTTTAATTTCGCACATTTTTAGAAGCGCTGTTTTGATATCAATTGTTGTGCATGTCTTGCATACTCTGAGGATCACGACACCTGCACACACAAGCGTCTAAACCCAAGTCGCGAAATTCTTCCTAGAAAACCATAGATAGGGATCGAATATGCAAAGCTCTTACGTCGATTGCGCTCGGGTTGACCATATTTTATTCCGCTCATTATCTGAATTGACAATTCTTCCCATTGTGATTTGATTGCGCGGAGGGTAAGTTTGTCAATTCAGATAGTGGGAGCCTTTTTAGGTCCATACCTTGTCTCTCCTTCTTTTATTTTCTAGAGTCCACTCCTCACTTGAGTCATGCGCATGACTATGTGATTTGCATTTCTCCAAGGTAAAAGTAAGTTCTCTAATTTTATCTTGTATTTATTTTCGGTCGGTCCATGCTAGGTGTTAGTCAGTTTTTGAGCTTGATATTACGACCATTCTTTTTAAAAGAAAATAAAAATTAAATTTGTCCCTCATTTCTTTTAAAATTTTTTTTTGAAAAAATGATGTAAAAAAATCCCTTCATGGGAATTTTATTAACCAATAAAGGATTTTTGTCATATTTTTATTACTTCAATAAAAATGAAATTTTCCTGAAAAAATTTTCCTCTGAAAATTTCAATAAAAAGAAACATTCCTTAAAAAAAAACTCTAGTAGACATCAAGTGATTTTATCACATTTTTCAAATTATAAAAACTTGCAAGAAAATTCTTCTCGAGAAATTCGCTCATGTTTTTCTAAGAAAATTTTCTCTAAATAAAATTAGACTAATTGACCAATAAGAGATTTTTGTCATGTTTTTTTCTCTCCAATAAAAATGAAATTTTCCCGACAAATTTTCCTCTGAAAATTTATTTCGATAAAAAGAAAAATTCCTTTAAAAAAAACATCAAGTGATTTTATCACATTCTTTCAAATTATAAAAACTTGCAACAAAAATTCTTTCCGAGAAATTCGCTCATGTTTTTCTAAGAAAAGTTTCTCTAAATAAAATTAGACTAATGTCTCGGGGGAATTTCGTTAACCAATAAAGGATTTCTGTCATGTCTTTCCTGCTTCAATAAAAATAAAATTTTCCTGACAAATTTACCTCTGAAAATTTATTTTGATAAAAAGGAAATTCCTTCAAAAATTTTAGTAAACGTCAAGAGACTTTGTCACATTCCTTTAAAAAAATAAAAAAAAAAGAATAATAAATCTGAAAAAAATTCTGTATCAGAAATTAACCCATTTCTTCCTAAGGAAATTTTTTTTTTCTTTCTTCTGATTTCTCTATAAAATAGAAAAAATCAAATTGGACTAATATAGGAGTCATGGACCGACATTTCTTGTGTCGCATACTAATTATATCCTTTTCTTTTGCAGGGAGATCCTAGATACCCCAGACGGGTGTAAAAATTAAGTTCAATAATATATCAAGAATCATCTTCAGAAATACCAAAAGACGAAAAACACCGAGGCTTCAATCGTTAATTCTGGGGGGCAAACGAACATTGTCCATCTTTGACAGACAAAGTTGTGTCAATCCGTAAACTTGTATGGGCAGTGTATTCTGATATGACGGTGGATTTATACTGATTAAACATGGGGGCATATTTAATGTATTGCAGAGAATCCCGCGTCTTTTGAAAAACAATATGGATTATATAATCAGAACCCATGAAACAAATACCTTTACCTGATCAAATCAACCAGAGACCGGTCTTAAAATTTCCTCTTATCCGAAACATGCGGAGGGCTTTAGAGGACCGAGGTTCTATTAATGAACGTGGCCCACAGGAATTTCTCCCGACGCTACAGGCGACTGACACGAGCAAGTGGACGCCGAAAGAAACAAAATATGGATAAAAGTGGGCACACAACAGGTGGCCGGATTTACTACCAGCGCACTGATCGAGTGGTCATAGCGTTATTGTTCGTGATCTCAAGATGGATAGTGGGGGCCACCGCCGAACCCATCATCAATGTTCTCGATATCATCGTCTGGAGCAATTAAACAAGAACATCAAGAAGAACATTAAGCCTCGACATCTTCGGTACCTCAAATCGTTCTGTTATGCTATGCGGAAGAAACGATAGCAGGAAAATTAAAAAAAAACAAAACAAAACACGTGAAGCTTTTCTTTCATTCCATTCATCAAAGAGTATTACAATAACTCACTGGGGAGGAAAGGTAAAGCCAAACTGGGCCCTGATGACCATTACGAAAGAGCTCAACTGACTCTCCAAACAGTTGATGCTCTGGATGCACCGGGCGCTCTCGGGATCAAGCTCCGCGAGCATAAAGAAGAGGCGATCGCACTTCTCTTTAACCTGGGCCATAGTGGCCTCGTAATGCTCAACGGCAAACTCCAGGTCCGGAACCGCTGCCCTCTCGAAAGCAATGTCTGCCGTAATGTCATCAAGTCTCTCCTGCAGCCAACCACATTTACACCTCATCACAATATTGCCTGGCTCCTGTTCGGCGTAAGTTCGGACCAAGGCCAGACGGTCCACCAACTTTCCCCTCTCACGAACCAGCCACGAAAGCTGATCGTTGGCAAACTTGAGGGCCTTTTTGTGATTATCAGCCACAAACGTAACTGTTGCCAGACGCTCGTGCCGGTCTCGGTAACGGGCTTTCACGACGGCGGTCACAAGGACCGTCTCATAAGCACGGTTATAGGCAGCCAGAAAATTGATGAAGAGGGTCGAGAAGTTCCGGTACTCCTTCCCTAGTTGGGTACCCTCAACAGAAGCAGCGTCCACGGTCCTAAATAAACCGAGGATTTCAGCCTCAACGGTAGAGTTTTTGGCTATATGAGCGTAACCTCTACCAAGAAGATTGTAGAGTCTCTCCCACCCAGCTAGGACTTCGGCGGATAAGGTATGGTTAGGAGAATTGGCCATTTTTGAAAGCAGAATACGAAAGAAAGGGGGAGAGAGGTGAGGCAGATGAGCGGAATGCGAAGATGGTAATCTGCTTTGAAGTAAATATTGATTTCATAGTGACGGTATCAACCAGTCAAGATTTCTCTTATCTACCATTCTCTATTGGCACCACCCTCGTTGGCTCGAATTCCCATCAGATGGCGACTGCGAGCTAAGCGAGTCCGAAATCTCCGCAGAAAGTTTGACGAGACACCGCCACTTTGAAAAAGAAGACGGAAAGATGAGCTGAGTGGAAGACACGGCAAACGTTAGCGAAAAGGAGATACGACTTGTCTTCATTGGAGGACCCGCCAGTAAATCGACGGTGGAGATCTTGACAGGGGCCCTCTATCACGAAAAGAAAAAAGAAGACAAACTGAGCGAGAAATAAGGATTTCCCCTTTGATCAAAAGCTGAATATTAGATTTTCTCCCTCGGAAAATCTAATAGCGCTGCCCGTGAAGAGGGAAGTCGTTGCTATTGCCAGAGAGAGAACTTGTCCCCATTTGATAGTCAGAGTTCATTCGCAAGAACTCGCAGGAGAAAGATAGAGAGGAAGGAGTTCTCGTGGGAGAGGAATTCAAAACCTTCACCATCAAAGCATCGGCTTTCAAAGCCTGTTACGAGAAGGCATCAACGATCTCGTGATCCCTCAAGTCCGAGAAGACATCCCGAGGCGGTCTCGAATCGGCAGTCCTAGATCCAGAAATATGTCGAGTATTAGGGGAACGGGCGCATGTTCAACCCTGGTCAAAGCTGATGAAGTTCCTTACCCTAAGGGTCTACTGGTCATGGACATTGACGGTAATCCAGTCTCTCTGTCAATCCTTGTTACCGTATTAAGAAAATGCCGGTATAAGGTTGTAGCTCAAGCAAAGGCGACAGAGGCCTTAGAGATATTAAGGAGGAGTAGTGACCCGTTTGATATCGTCCTCACCGCCATGGTAGGGATTGATATGGATGTTTTCACTCTCTTGGAAGTCATCAATTCTAAATTAAACATGCCAGTCCTCGTAATATCGGCAAGCGATGATCAGCAAGCCCTAATGAAGGCTGTCTTAAATGGGGCCCAAGACGTCGTAACGAAACCAGTTAGAGTTCAGATGCTTCAAAACATATGGCAGCACGTGGTAAGGAAGCAATTGCACGACCATGAGAACAAGCATCAAGCCTTCAATTTTGTTCCAAGCAACTGGAGAAAGAAGATGAGTTGGTCTCCCGAGCTGCATCGTATGTTTGTTAATGCAGTTCAGCAGCTAGGAATAGATTCGGCACGGCCGCAACATATACTGGAAATTATGAAGGTAGAGGGACTCACTAAAGCAAATGTTTTGAGTTATCTTCAGAAGTACAGAAAAAGGGTGAGAGAACACAATGCAGCTCAGAATCAAGAAAACCAAGGCGGGACTGATCCAAGCCTGAACGTCGAGTCTCCTCGCCACCATAAGTTCCCCAGGTTAGCATGGGGCGAGCCACTTCCCATCATCAACCAAGCTAGTAGCTATGCCATCAATCCCCCAGGCGTTAATCAAAGTATCCCTCAGAATCACCCTAATGCTCTTCAAGAGTATAGACCGCAGGAGCAGTGTATTCAGATTCTTTGGTTTGAGCACCAACCTGTGGCTAGAACTTATCCCATGATCAGCGCGTCTGCGCAGCTAGAGAATCAGACAAGAAGTTATCCTGAGCACTTCCACTTCTCTAATCCTCGAATGGAAGGAGTTTTTGGCAGCAGGACAGTTGGTGATCCCCACACTTTCTCGAGTAATGATGAAGGCTCCAGCATGAGAAGTCAAATTGCTCATGGCGAGGACAGAATGAGAAATCTACCGCCAGCATTTGCCAACAACAATGCCCAATTCGAGCATCAGTTGCTGGAAGGTTCAAGAGATTACCCAGATGATGAGCTTACTGCCCTGGTCAACCAGTTTAGGGTTGACAGACGTCCCAAGCCGCGATCAGGAGCCAGTGAGTAGGGACTCTCAAACATCGGTTATCCACACCCGAACCAACACGAGACTAGCTGATTATCGAAGAGCCACAGGAGAGGTAGAACTGACCTTGAATAAGTGTACCTTTCATTTCATGCTTAATTCCCCTGCGTATGATATTTTCCAGCTTTCTAGGTGTCTCGATTTAATTCAAGGACAAGGGGGCAATTTATTTATCCCGTCGAATGCGTGAATCCCTTTTTATGCTAGATTTAGGGCGGATCAATTTGTGGCAACGTCGCTGACTGCCATAATGAGAAATGTTGAATGGCCTCACGTAGGGAAATTTCAAGTGAAAAGCCCAGGCGAGCTCGAAGACGGGTAACTGTGTGTCGTTCCAATTTACCCTCAATCGTTGCAAAATGCTAAATTGGATTTGTTTCATTCTCACCCAGGGGATTGCAAAGTGCCTCAAGAGTGTCGCAAAATGAAATGACCTAATGGAATGCGATAGGACTCATTCGCCTTCAAGGTAACCTTCAAATTAAAGGAGCCCTCCGGTCCACGGATCCAATGGCATGGAAAATGATGATGGTCCAAGGCAACCCGAAAGAAAACAAGGCCCAACTAAGCAAAGCACATATGTGGCAAGCTCAAAGTGAAGGGCAACTCGGGACATACAATTCAATCCAATCCAAATGAAGGAACTTCCTCAATTCAAATTCAATGGAAGTATACACAAGGGTAAAACAGTATCGTTCCAATTTTTCTAGAATATGAAGAACATATACTGCCGCATTCTCTTTCATTTTTGCAGGGGAAGTCTCTACTGGCCAAATTTTCCTGTCTACCATTCCCTATCAGTATCACCTCCGCTACTCGTCTCCAATCTCGAGCCAAGCAAATCCGACGTCTCTACGGAAAAGTTGGACGAGACGCCACTACTTTGAAAAAGAAAGGATAAAAAATAAGCTGAGTGGGAGACAAAGACATTTTCGGCAGAAAAGATATACGACTCGTCTTTATTGAAGAACTCGCCAGCAAATTGACAGTGGAGACAGCAACAAGGGGCCCCCTTCCACGGAAAGATGGAAGGAGACGAGCTGGGCGAGAGATACGATGAAAAGAAAATCGAGAAAGCCAGAACACTCGAGAGAGGAAATACAGTTGCTAAACCCACGTCTAATTTTAAAGGAGGCATCTTCTTGATAATTCTCATTCGTGCTCGAAAGAGAGACTCTTAAAGCATACGCAGTCTCCCAGAAAAATCCAGAGAGTGAAAATACAAGAAGAGATATCAAACTTTGAGAAATCGTTAACCAAATCGAAGATGTCTCAACCCAACACACTTGAAAGTTATCGTTACTTGCTGAATATGGGAGAGGAAGAGTTCGAAGCCATATTTGGGATCGAGCCTATGGAGCCCGGCCCTTCCACCGACGACGTCCAAGAGCCCGGTAAGGACAATGACAACAACGGTAAAGGTCAAAAGAAGCGTTACCGTCGCCATACTGAGGAGCAAGTACGAAAGCTTGAAGCTTTCTTCAGAACGTGCCTTATGCCAGACGGCAAACAAAAAATAGAACTGAGTCAAGAGCTAGGCCTTGAACCTTCGCAAATCAAGTTCTGGTTTCAAAATAGACGAACCCGAATGAAGACTCGTCATGAGCACAACGAAGCCGAGTTTCTAAGAGTTGAAAATGAAAACCTCAGAGCGGAAAACAAGATGTATAAAGAGACTTTTGACTCCGCCACCTGCCCCAACTGCAATAGCCTCCTCCTCACCCTCGATGAAATGTATGATCTGAGGATCGAAAATGCACGTTTAAGAGGTGAGTTAGACCAATTTATAACAGGATCGAGTTCTGTTGGAGCAGGGTACAAAAGGACCAATGATACTGGATCAGTATCAATACCTCCCGAGGAAGAAGGGACAGATCACCACCAAGCGGACATTGACGATGATCTTTTCGCCATAATCAACCAGTTTGATATCGGTAAAGCATCGGGACTGTGATGCACTTGTTCAGCTAGTGACCACCAGACCTTCTATATGGCCGATGCATACCTAATTTGGGATGAAGCCAGCTGATCATGGGAGAGCCTGTAGAGGAAGCAAAACTGATCCTGAATGAGTGAATGTGTTTTATTTCCTTGCGTGATATGTTTTTCTGCTTTTGTGAATGTGTAAAAGCAAGGAGTAATAATCCGACTTCCCCCTATTAAATGCTCGAATCCGCCACCTCACCAACCTCGCGACGAATTGATGGCGAGTAAAAATCTGGATAAACCTGAAGGGTAACTCCGTATCATTTCAATTTACCCTCAGTTGCTCCAAGTTTTAAAATTAAGCCCCTTCTATTCTCAGGAAATTGCAAATCGACCCGAGAACGCAATCATATCCGAATACAAGTTGAACAAAATTTGGGGGCAAATCGACTCATGGGCATTACCACGGGATGGACAGTTTCGGACAGAGGAAAGTACAAGCGAAAGACGCGAACAATCTCAGAAATGGGTAATTCTGTATCGTTCTAATGTGCACATAATCATCTCAAGTCTTGAATTGTCTTATTCCATTCTTAACAGGGATTGCAAATTACCTCGAGAAATACCGTAACATGGCATAAGGTGATACAACAAGGCTGCTTTATCCCCAAAGATTAACCTTTGAAAGGATAGCCCCATGGACATCTATGGTCCAATGGACCGAATGGTATGGGGGATGACAGTAGGTCCGTAATATCCCGAGTTCGATCCCCGAGGGTGGGGAATGTTGTATGTATTATAAATAAATGAAACAACTTTTTGTGCATTTCTTTTTGCAAGCAGGAATACTCGACGAGTAATACCGAAGTCAATATTTTGCTACCTTCTCGGCTTAATGGTGAAGCATCCAACAAAAGTCGAAGAAAACTCAATCCAGCAAAATTGGTAAAAGACTTGTCCAAGGCATTCAAGATGAAGGGTAAATCAGTATCGTTTCCAATTTATCCCTTTTAATACTGGTTGACATGTCTCCTTTTCTTTTCACAGGAAATATTTATACTAACATTTAACATGTTGAAGGAGACAAATCCAAAAGAAAAGTATGATCACCTGACAAGATCTATTCTGGTGAAAAATGGGGCAAATTGATCGCAAGCTCTGAAACGAAAAAGCAAATATGTCTTCCTTATCTCGTTTGGTTTCAAGAATAATTTCTCTGCTTCTTGCAGGGGCATTAAACAAACCAAAATGCTCCATCGCCCATATGCTTCATCGCGCAGGGGTAAAGTTTGAGACAAACCACCCCTCGACATAAGGAGTAGGCTTCCCAATTTGTTCGGTCCGCCCACATACCAGGGGCAATTTAAATTCGCCCATATTTGCACATTATATAAACACACGTGATGCTAAAAAATTGTCACATCTGCATTGTGCTTACACAGTTCATGAATTATGTATGACTATTCCGTGTGTTTAACTTACCAACTCCAACTTAGAGCATAAACTGCATAGGAGATATCAAATGTGCAGAATGGGGCATGACAGGATGAGGAAAGGCAAACCATTTCCACACAGGTCTAACATTTTGATCTACAGATAAACAGCCTTTCTCCAGAGTAAGAAAAAGCCATTTCGGAATGAAGTCCCCCATTCAGATTACATTCGAGGTGTTCATACTATAAGAACCTTCTTAAACAGAAGTGGTAATGCAATACATGATCTATATGTTGATCGATTGCATCATGAGTTATTACATAGACTGCCTTTAATCATGGCAAACTTAGCTGAACAATTTTGTATGAACCAATGAACGCATTGATGAAAATGCTTGCACATGTTAGCTCTGACATTGCCCGACAGGCAACACATTCCCGGTGTTTGAGTTACCTTCCAAAGTCTTGAAATTCATTCGGCGATTATTGAATGAACAAGCCTGGTTGTCCAGAAGCCACCAAGCATTTCTTCCAAATTCTCAGGTAAGTATATCTTCGACCAGAACCTTTCAAGAGAATGAATTCTGACGGTTGTTGGGATACTTGAATCCATTGCGGTATATACAGGTATCCACATTCTTCAATAAAGCATGATTTGTCTCAAGGACAGAAATGTTCGAGACCTTTTGATCTCTGCCTCTTTGGTTTATTCCTAAAACGACAGGAGAATATAATTTAGGTTTGAGCTTCTGCAGGATTCCTGGTCTCCCCAGATTTCAGAATGGCACCCTTTGAGGTACATAAAGTCCTTCTTATAGGCAAATCAAGTCCTTCTTACAGGCATAAAGTCCTTCTTACAAGCAAACCAAGTCCTTCTTATAGGCAAATCAAGTCCTTCTTACAGGCAAACCAAGTCCTTCTTATAGGCACCAAGTCCTTCCTACAGGCAAACCAAGTCCTTCTTACAGGCACAAAGTCCTTCTTACAGGCAAAGTAAGTCCTTTTTACAGGCAAATCAAGTCCTTCTTACAGGCACAAAGTCCTTCTTACAGGCAAACAAAGTCCTTCTTACAGGCAAACAAAGTCCTTCTTACAAGCAAATCAAGTCCTTCTTAAAGGCATAAAGTCCTTCTTACAGGCAAATCAAGTCCTTCTTATAGGCAAACTAAGTCCTTCTTACAGGCAAACTAAGTCCTTCTTACAGGCAAACCAAGTCCTTCTTACAGGCACAAAGTCCTTCTTACAGGCAAATCAAGTCCTTCTTACAGGCACAAAGTCCTTCTTACAGGCAAATCAAGTCCTTCTTACAGGCATAAAGTCCTTCTTACAGGCACAAAGTCCTTCTTACACGCAAATCAAGTCCTTCTTACAGGCACAAAGTCCTTCTTACAGGCATAAAGTCCTTCTTACAGGCAAATCAAGTCCTTCTTACAGGCATAAAGTCCTTCTTACAGGCAAACAAAGTCCTTCTTACAGGCAAATCAAGTCATTCTTACAGGCACAAAGTCCTTCTTACAGGCAAAGTAAGTCCTTTTTACAGGCAAACAAAGTCATTCTTACAGGCAAATCAAGTCATTCTTACAGGCAAAGCAAGTCCTTCTTA
Source organism: Psidium guajava (assembly GCA_016432845.1). NCBI lineage: Eukaryota > Viridiplantae > Streptophyta > Magnoliopsida > Myrtales > Myrtaceae > Psidium > Psidium guajava. Next base: position 28,673,687 of record CM028232.1, on the reverse strand, counting down.
CAGGCACAAAGTTCTTCTTACAAGCAAAGCACCAAGTCCTTTTTACTGGCACCAAGTCCTTTCTACAGGCACCAAGTCCTTCTTACAGGTATCTCCATGTGGTGACCTACCATACGGGTCAAATCTCAATCAAAATTTAATCAGTAGAATCCTTTTATTAGGAATCTACCATAGTACGACCCACCATACGGGTCAAATGGTATGACCCACCATACGGGTCAAATTTTAATTCAATTTTTAATCAGTAGAATCCTTTTATTAGGAATCTACCATGGGTTGATCCACCATACGGGTTCAAGTTCAACCACCCTAAAGTTTTTTTATATAACGAATCCTTAGGTTCTCATTTCATTTTCAGTGGAACAATCATGTCACGACTCTTTTTATTTCCTTGTATTGAGTCGATAAGAATCCAGGTGTCATCTCGTCTTTGAAATGAACCTCTACCGAGCTTCCTTTCAAAGAGGGGCAGCTGTTGACACCTGATCTTTAATCATTTTTTCTATTGCTAAAGTAATAAAAAATCCATAAAAATTCATAAAATTGAAAAATCAACTTTGGGAACCTTAGCCAAGCCTAGGGAACGAATTTTGACCAAAAAATAATTTTTCATATTATATATATTTTAATTTTTTTAAAAAAAATACAAAAATATTTGAAAATTTTGAAAAAATAACATTTGAGGCCAAAAAAATACACAAAGATAGTTAATATTTTTATTTTAAATCTATTTTCATATTGGCCATCGCAAATTCAGAAAAATCCAATTCGAGTCACGTGTTCCTTCACGAGTATAATCTCGAATCGGGCCTAAAAAAATTTAATTTGAGTCAACTTATTTTTAACTTTCACTTTTTATGAGTTGTGACATTGTCTTCTAATATTTTAAATTTTCATCTTGGCCCAATTATACCCAAAATGACTTAATTTTGCAAAAGGGCTTTAATTAAATTATGCATTATTTTCAGCGACAAGAAATGAGCTTAAATTTGACATGTGGTAAATTTTGGTGTGTCAAAAATTGTGAGGAGATTTGGACTTAAAGAAATATATTTTTTCAGGGACTGAATTGTAAATACTTAAAATTCAAGGACTAAAGTGCAAATACCTAACTCTTGAAGGATTATTTTACAAATAATAAAAAGAAAAGTTAGTGGATAAATTAGAATAGAGAAGGGAAGATGAAGAGGAGGAGATGAAGAAGAGAAGTTGGAGAAGAATGGATGGAGAAAATAAGATAAGAATAGAGAAGGGAAGATGGAGATGAAGAAGAGTTAGTAGAGAAATTAGAATGGAAGATAAGAATAGAGAAGGGAAGATGGAGATTAAGAAGAGTTAGTGGAGAAATTAGAATGGGAGATAAATATGGAGAAGGGAAGATGAAGATGAAGAAGAGTTAGTGGAGAGATTAGAATGTGAGATAGAGATGGAGAATGGAAGATGAAAATGAAGAAGAGTTAGTGGAGAAATTAGAATGGGAGATAGAGTTAGTGGAAAAATTAGAATGGGAGATAGATGAGTAGGTTATAAAAGGAGAAAGAAGTGAGCTTGAGAAATGATTCTAGAGAGAGAAAATTTGAAGTGTTTGGGAGGATTTTTTTTGAGAGAAAATTTTGGATGTTTGAGAGAGTTTTGGGAGATTGAAGAAAAATTTGAGAGAAAGAAAATACCAAAAGAGAGAGAATTTTGAAGATGATGGGAGTTCAAAGTTAGGGATTATCATCACAAATTCCTTCATCGATCAATATAAATCAAGAGTTCATCCTCGTCAACGAGAGAAGGATATCTCTACGTCAACAGCAAAAATCTCGTAGATATGCAAAAATCGGCCCAGACAAGCTCCTAAGCTGTCCACCGATTTCTCAACTGATCTGTGACTAAAAGTCCCTCTTAATTCAAAAGAAACTCTCTATATTGGAAACATAGAGAGCGAAAATCAATTATAGAAATCCCTCCCAAAAAAATGGGAGATAAGTACTCTTTCCACTCTTCTGGTTTTAGGTGCAGATTAGCACATATTTTGTATACTGACATTTCACTCTATTTTATGTCAGGAAGCCGCAGCTTTATATCAATGGTCAACCCTATGGAAGCACAAAATCGGCTTGGAGGAGTCCTCAAGCGCGCACAAATTTCAAATTGTTGAATCAATTCGTTGTATTTTATTTTAAAGAATTCATACCCCAGAATGGAGAGGACAAAGTCCATCCGCAATTTAAATACCTGCACCATAAATCCCAAAGGGAAGAGCCAAGCCAATGCTTAGCCTCTCATTGGAGGTTTTTACTTACAGTAGTTAAATACCTGCAACTTAAATACCTGTACCTTAAATCCCAAAGGGAAGAGCCAAGCCAATGCTTAGCCTCCCATTGGAGGTTTTTACTTACAGTAGTTAAATACCTGCAACTTAAATACCTGTACCTTAAATCCCAAAGGGAAGAGCCAAGCCAATGCTTAGCCTCCCATTGGAGGTTTTTACTTACAGTAGTTAAATACCTGCAACTTAAATACATGTACCTTAAATCCCAAAGGGAAGAGCCAAGCCAATGCTTAGCCTCCCATTGGAGGTTTTTACTTACAGTAGTTAAATACCTGCAACTTAAATACATGTACCTTAAATCCCAAAGGGAAGAGCCAAGCCAATGCTTAGCCTCCCATTGGAGGTTTTTACTTACAGTAGTTTAAATACTTGCAACTTAAATACCTGTACCTTAAATCCCAAAGGGAAGAGCCAAGCCAATGCTAGGCCTCCCATTGGAGGTGTTTATTCACTGTCATGTACTTCCTATAATTTAATTTTTGAATCATCAGACCCAAAAGATAAATAGGTTGTAATACTGCACAGAAATCGTTAACACACTCCTTCTTTCGGCTTCAGGGAATCTTTAACACTTAAAAAAATATAACAAATAAAAATATATACCATCCATGCATCCTATTTAAAAAGTGAAAACACAAAAGAGAATACCCTACTAGAGTCTTAGGAATAAATCAAGCCCGAGTTGCCAAATTAGGATATCCATGAAATTAAGGTACCGAAAGGGCATTTGTTTTAATTAACTAGTGTAACCAAGTCCCCGAGCTCCTAATCTCTGGTTCGCAGGAATAAATTAGTTCTCCCGCTAATTTATTTAGGTTTCTAATCGACCTACCAAGAACGATTAGTGGCGACTCCAAATTTTAAAATCATTTAAACAAAAACCAAAGTTGCGATTCAGTAAGGCTTGGGAGGGTCCGCGTTAGGTTAGTCAAATCTAATTAACCTAATAATCCGTTAACCCCTTTTAAAATTTAAAATTTTTTTAGAGGGTCGCGACAAAGAACAAGGGGGATATTCAGAACTGTAGCAACTATAGAGGCATTAAGCTTATGAGCCATACAATGAAATTGTGGGAAAGAGTTATTGAGCATCGTTTGAGAGTAGAAATCAAGGTCTCTGTAAATCAATTTGGATTTATGCCAGAAAGATCTACCATAGAGGCTATCTTCTTAATACGACAGTTGATGGAGAGATATCGAGAAAAGAAGAAGGATCTACATATGGTATTTATTGACCTCGAGAAGGCATACGATAGGGTCCCAAGAAAAGTTATGTGGTGGATTCTTGAGATGAAAAAAGTATCATTAAAGTATGTAGATGCAATCAAGGATATGTATGATGGTGTTACTACATGTGTGAAGGCATGTGATGGCACATCAAGTTATTTTCCGATCACAGTAGGTTTACATCAAGGTTCGGCTCTGAGTCCTTATCTTTTTGCACTAATTATGGATGAACTAACAAAAGATATTCAAGAGGAGGTGCTGTGGTGTATGCTGTTCGCAAATGATATTGTCCTTATTGATGAGACCAAGGCTGGGGTCAATGATAAATTAGAATTATGGATAAACAAGTTAGAGTCCAAATGATTTACGTTAAGTCGGAGTAAGACGGAATACATGAAGTGTGAGTTCGCCATGACAAGAGAAGGTGATCAAGAACCTGTGGATATGCTTGGACAGGAGGTACCTAAGAAAGATGCTTTCAGATACTTAGGATCAATTTTGCAAAAGAGGGGAGAGATTGACGAGGATGTTAGCCATAGAATTAAAGCAGGTTGAATGAAATGGCGCAGTGCATCCGGATTTTTGTGTGATCGCAAAATCCCTCTTAGGTTAAAGGGAAAATTTTATAGAACAGCAATAAGACTTGCAATGCTATACGGAGCTGAATGTTGGCCGGTACAAAAGCAACATGAGCATAAAATGGGAGTAGCAGAAATGAGAATGTTAAGGTGGATATGTGGTCATACAATGATGGATAAGATAAAAAATGACGATATTCGACGAAAAGTTGGAATAGCACCGGTGGCAGAGAAGATGAGAGAACATAGATTGAGATGGTTTGGACATATTCTTCGTAGACCCTTAGATGCTCCGATAAGAATAGAAGTGTGTTACCGAGAAAACGATATGAAGAAAGGACGAGGTCGGCCGAAACTTACTTGGGGGAAGGTAGTAAAACAAGATTTAATAGAGTGGGAAATAGATTGGCGTATGGTCTGCCTTAGGAAGGAGTGGAGGAAAGCTATCCGCATTGTAGAAGGGGGGATTTCCTATGTTCTAGAGTGCCTTGTTTAGTGCTTTCTATTTATTTATATGTTTGTTTATTTATTATTTTTTTATTTTTTATTTATTTTTTTTGGTAGCCATATTTTTACTTTTATATTTTTATATTTATTTTATATTTTATATTTTTATTTTTATATTTTTACTTTTATTTTATTATATTTTAAACTTTTCGCTTTGGATTCATCGACCGCCGACCCCAACTAATTTGGGATAAAGGTGATGTTGATGTTGATAATGTTGATCCCGTGTTTTGAAATTTGAAGTGTAGTCTTGAAGGGATTGACCCTAGGGAATGCAAACCAGGAGAATTAATGAGGTATAAGCAAGAAAATAACTGCCAGATGACAAATTAATGAGATTTCTGATGGCATGACAAGTCTTTCTTTCTTGGGTTAATGCAACGAAAAATCCCAAATTAATACACTTGTGAAAAATTTATTCCAAACTATTTTTTTAATCACAAAAAACTCAAAATTGATATATCTGTGATAAATTTATCATAAACTATTTTTTGACAATCAAAAACCGTAGATTAGTACATTTGTGACAAATTTACCATAAACTAAGATTTTTTACTATAAAAAACTCCAAACTGATGCACCTAAAATAAATTTACCTTCCGTTAAATTGAGTTAATATCATAAAAAATCTCAAATTGACACACCTATGACAAATAGAGAGTAAGAACCTCAAACTAGTATATCCATAAATTACCATGTACCATTGAACTCAACAAGTCAACGGTTAAATTTAACGAAAATTAATGGAAGGTAAATTTGGTACAAATGCAATTAGAGTTTTTTCGGGTCAAAAAATAGTTTGATTCCTAAATTGTCACATGAAACTTTAGACATTTATTAATTTCGTAAACGAAAGATATCATTGTAAATGAACCTAAATTATCATGAACCCCATCTTGCCTCTTCCCCTCACCCAACAACCATTTCCGCCATATCTTGTTATCCTCTCTCTTTTCAACTGATATGACAGGGAATTAGAACAAAGAAAGCAATAGCACTAAGAAAATTTCGCGGGCAAAGACTTTTGATTGAAAAAAATCTCTACAAAAGCGAAAGGAGGGAAGCGAGTGAGAGGACGAAAGACGTTTTACTGTCATCTAAATAGTACCGATACAGACACGCGACACGACACGACACGACATGCCAACACGTTAGTTCTAAAAAATATAAATTTTCGACATATTAGGACACATTATATATTAAACTTATAATTATTATTTTTATGATTTTTTACAAATATGAAGAATAAATTTTCTATCATGGGTACTTTTATAATTTGGCCTAGAGTATAGACCCTCGACAGAAACCTCTTCCTTACGTTTTGAAAAAATCTTTTGCTTGAGCCCAAAGTAGATTTCTCAAAATGTGCCTCTCTCTCTCTCCTATTAATTGAAGGAAATCTCCTCTCTCTCTCTCTCTCTCTCCTATTAATTGAAGAGAAATCCCAAAAGGAGAAAATGTAAAATCAAAGAAAAGAGGAGACCACATTTCCACCATCGCCTTCCCTCTGCTCTCCGTGTTCACCATCGTCCTCAGTGCATCGTTCAGTACACTTCGCCCCATCTATCTCTCTCTCTCTCTCTCCTTTCTGTTTCGCGAAGGAGCTGCCGACCGCCATGACTGCCTCATCTCTCTTCCGGCACTCTCTCGTTCTGTCCTCTGGCAGTCTTCGCTCTTTGATCCTGTGCGCCTGAAGCCCATTCTCTAATCGGGCGCTTGCCGAGCGTCACCGGCTCTCTCCCTCATCCCTCTCATAGCCCAAGATGCAGACATCTCCTCCCCCGATCTCTATCCTCCAGATCTCCACCATCCCTACCCTTCTTCCTCACCGACTCGCGTGTCCCCGGCGTGTCACTAGCGTTGAACACGTGTCGGAGCCGATGCGTGTCGGAGAGTGTCGGACTCGTGTCCGTGTCCAATACCGATACGCCGAGGGAGTTGCCGTGTCGGTGCTTCATAGCTTGTCATTTCAGGAAAATAGAGAGCGAAGAAAGCAAGAGCACCATGGAATTTAACGAGCAAAGACTTTCACTAGACAGAAATCTCTATAAAAGAAATGACAAGCGAAAAGACGACAACAAAGACGGCACATACGATTTCCTCTTCTCCTCCGTCGTTGCGTTCATGTTATTCCGCCATGAGATTTTGCAGCATTCTCTTGGTTGCGATAATCCTGCAAGTCACATTGTGCAAATTCGGTGGCAGTCATGGTACGTGCTCTTTGCGTCTAAATCCGCTCATCAAAACTTTAACTAAGTACCTTAGATTGGGCCTCTCTCTCATTTATTGACTTCTGCATTTTTATCGGTATTCAATGTATTATTTGGTAAATCAATGTCGGATTATCAACTCTTTTTAAGGGAAAATTTCGTTTAAGGACCCAAAGTGCTCTTGTTTTTTCAAATAAGGGTTCAAAGTGAATCACGTTTCAAATAAGGGCCTAAAATACCCTTTTTGTTTCAAAAGAGGGCCTGATCAAGGGTATTTTTGTCATTTCTTTTTTTTTATTTTTTTTTCTTTTCTTTTTTTCCTTTATTTCGCTGGTTTAGCCTCCGAGATGCTGTTCATCGTCTTCAACCCAGGGCTAGGGTACTATTCACGAGGGCCGCCCTCTGCTCGCCGGCTAGATCTGCCAAATCTGGAGAGACAGAGGCTCGCCTTGAGAAGAGAGAAGCCAAACGGTGATCACGGGGACTAAGGATTCGAGAAATCGAACAGCGTCGCGCTGTTGCTCTGCTGCTCGCCGCCGCCGCTCCTCTTCGGAGCCGTCTTGCACTAGAGCCTCGGGTTGCTCGGCATGGACGAGGCCGACGTGGTGGCAGTGGTTCGGCAGCGTAGGCTGGGGCTCGGCTACAGTTGCGACTGAGACTGGGAGGATATCTTCGCAAACGGAATAAACTGGGATGAACTGGGATCGATAGTTCATGGAGAGTGCTTCCTCGCGAAATTTTGTAAGATAGGGGTGGGAACGGAAATTTTGCGGATCCCAGTTGGAACAAGAGGGATTTGAGTCGAGAGACGAACATGATGCAACTGAAGTTTCCTTTTCCCTAGATTTATTACCAAGGAAATGAGGACAGATATGGGTATAGTTGTTCACAATCGAAAGTATGAACCTTCTGTCATAGTCTGGCATGCAAGTGAGCTTGGAGTGAAGTTTTGACAATAGCAGATTTTTTTTTCTTGTGTGCGAGCTCCTAGGGCGAGGCTTGGGTTGAGGAGACGATGAACAGTACCTTGGCCGTGGGTTGAAGACGATGAACAGTGTCTCGGAGGCTAAACCAGCGAAATAAAGGAAAAAAAGAAAAGAAAAAAAAGAAAATGACAAAAATACCCTTAATCAGGCCCTCTTTTGAAACAGAAAGGCTATTTCAGGCCCTTATTTAAAACGTGGTTCACTTTGGACCTTTATTTAAAAAAACAAGAGCAATTTGGGTCCTTAAATGAAATTTTCCCTCTTTTTAATGAAGCATTTACCATATTTTGTGTTGTTTTACCTATAACACGAACGACGCTAACAGATATAATTTTTAATAAAATATATTTTTTCTTTTTTGTGTTTTCCTTCTTTATTTTTTTTTTTGACTTTTTTTTTCCTCTATCGACCACAGCCGGGCCTTGTAGATTAGCTAGCGGAGGTTGGCAGCCTTAAGCAAGGGCCACCCTCGTCGGTGCTATCAAGGGCTGCCTTGTCAACCCCAATGTGGACAAGGTTCGCCCTCACCAATCTAGCGAAGGGCGGCCATCGACAAGGCTTGGTGGTGGCCAGCAAAGGGAAAAATGGGACAAAGAAAAAAAAAGAGAATAGAAAAAGAGTAAAGAAGGAAAATAGAAAAAATAAGAATATTATTAAAAATTATCAACATCGGCGCCGGTCATGCCATATTAGCCGATTGGCATCCACGTTAGTAATTTTCTATCAAAATTGGTTGGATAGACTCAATTGGTAAAATGTAAAAAGATTTAAAACTCAATTGGAAAAATTAAAAACTTTAGGATTTTTAGATAATTTTTCCCAAAAAGAGAAAGGAGATTTCGTATAGTATGATTATTAATCGATTCGGTATTTCATTTTTACGAGTTTGTAGGTGGAGTAAGTCCAAGCAAGCCGGGGCCGAGCCCTGGATGTCCTTGATGCAAGTTTATTACCAGAGTATGAATGTGTCTGAATTATGTATTGACAATAAATTTTTCTTTTTCAAAGGATTATTATCATTGTCAGGAGGATTTATGCCGATGCTCAAATGATTTTTCACCGTTCGAATCGTAATGATCCATGTGTTCGATTTTAGTTTTCCTCTAAGTTGCGGAATGGCAGGGAATTACCTTAGACAATTTTTAAATCCATATACTTCCTTCGATATCAATGTGCCATGTGATATTTGTGTTGCAGCTTGCAAAATATATAGTAATGCACCAAAAATCATTTCTTTTTAAAAGTTGGAGCTTAATTAATTTTGTGTGCATCAATTTCATCAAGATCTCTTTTTTAGTTAGAGGAAGTATCTACTAGTTATGGCTAAACGGGACATAAACATGTTGTGTTAATACTATATATTAATTAAACTGGTTATACGGGTCAATTTCATGCCCAATAGATGTATGACACAATTACTAATTGTGTCGTGGGTTGACTTGAAATTGATTCGAACAAGATAAAACTCAACAAAACTCGGCAACGATTTGTTGTGTTTGAGTCATGTTATCCTATTATACCAGAAATTGTCACTTATTATGTTATCTGATTTTGCTGGGTCCTCAATAGAGCTAGGACACTAACAAAGGGGTGGTTCTGCAACTTATATTTACCCGCCTAAAAGGTTTAGTTTATTTTTTTTTATTACAAGTGGGAATTGCATATTAGATCAATGTAATACGAAATGAAAAATATGCATTTATTTATTGAGAGGAAATAATAAAGACTTAGACAAATGACACAAATTTTTTTTTTCTAAACTTTAGTCTAATGTGTAATATCGTTACTAAACTTCTAAATAGTTCAATGTAGTTCCTGAACTTTAACTCAATGTGTAGTATCATCCCTGAGCCTTTCATTTATTCAAAGGAATCCATGAATTTTTTATTCATGTTTAACTTAGTCGTTGGATCATATGAAAATGTTCAATGTTGTCCTTGAACTTAGATTCATCGAAAGATAACATTTAATATTTTCATATAACCTAATGGCTAGATTAAACTTAACAAAAGTTCAAGGATTACATTAAACGAATTAAAAGTTGGACTAATATTACACATTGGGCTAAAAAGTTCAAGGACTATATTGGACAAATTAAAAGTTCAAGAACAATACTTTACATTAGGCTAAAGTTTATGAATCATTTGTATCATTATCCCTAAAAGAGTATTATGGAAATAATTTCTATAAGTAGAGTTTTTAAGATTTATTTTGTGAACTTTCATCTATTTTAGAAACATAAAAAATTCATCATAATATTAGTCTTTTTCCCAAAATTTAAATCTTAATTTTATCAGATTTCATGGGTTTTTACTTGTATAAATTAAGACATATATGTTAAGCATAGATATTTTCTAATGGTTAGTAATCACAAAAAGATATTAAAAGAAAGGAGTAAATATTAAAAAAGTTCATACCAAAAAAATAAAATAGAAACAAAACAGTAAAAAAAGTGAATGCATTTTCGTGTTTTGTAAACTTTTCATAATTAAGTTATCCGATATAAAATATGCTTAGTAAAATGTTTCGGAGACACTCCTTAACACGATAGTCAATATGAAAGGTTCGTGCTAGCCCAGTTCCCGAGATTGAATTTTTTTTTATTTATCTCACAACAATCCCCCCCGCCCCCCCTCTCTCTCTCTCCTGCAGAAAGAGCTTTTTGGTAATCAGAACCATATAATCACATGGAGCATGAATAAGTTTACAAGCAGTGAACCATGAATAGTTCTCTAGAATTGGACGTGTCATGCACGCGATTGAGTGTTGTGGCCATTGTCGTCGTCAAAGTCCAAGCTACCACGTTCCTCTCAGGCATTTTCTCAAATACCTTGCAAGCTGAAGTCAAATTAGTACTTACCCTTTGCAAATATGCCCATCAATGCACACCCAACACCCACAATGGAATCAAGATAGCCCCTTTTGATATTAAACCCAGAAGAGTGTATCAACAGGCGATGCATTCTCCGGAACCGAACAAGCCCGGATCACTGCTGCGAAACTGTAATCACTAGGAAAAAAGAAAAATCATCTTCAAGCATATGAACGAATGTAGGGACTGAGCAAGTGCGATGGATGCGCAGGGAGTGAATGCAAGAGTTGAGGAGGAGAGAGAATGGAAGGAGGTCAAGATGGGACACATCACGGGACATGAGCTCGAGGTGGGAGATTGCTTTGCGGAGGTGGCCACCATCGTGGTGGGTGATCAGGTGGCGGGCATGGGTGAGAGGGTTTTGCGGGAAGGAGAGAGCTTGAATCTGCTTGATATTGGACGGTGGAGAGAAGATACAGAGACCGATTGCTCCATTCAAGACGAGCTTGGTCGGTCATATCAAGAGCACTCAGGAAATAAGAAGTGCAAATAGATAGCCATGAGGCAATTCTTCTACAAAACACAGGAATTACACAAACGCAGAAATCATATGGGTTCACCTATTACAGAGTCAATTATGCTTCTGATGGAACAGTGTCCATTTCGCATTTCATTCACAGATGAAGGGGAAAAAAAAATTAAATGCCGCATGATTCCGTCGTTTCATTGTTATTCTGAAATCGGTACCCGTCAAAAATTGTTGGAGCACTGGATGATGTTGAGAATGATTCAAGTTCTATTTCAATGTCGACATCGTCAGCTGGCTTCTCGGACGGATACAAAAGTGGCTTTGGGGGCAGCTGCAATTTATCGATTTCTTCTTCAAGCATGTTTAGGACTCTCCTCATTGATGGCCGATCATCGGGCATTAGCTGTATGCACCAAAGAGCAACTATTACCATTTTTCTAGTTATCTCTCTTTCCTCTTCTACTTCTTCCACTTCAACTTCATTTTCTTTGCTGAGTTGATCATAAACCCACAAAGGGAAATAAATTTGACTTGAATGCTCAACATTTGCGTTTACATTCCTCCTCCTACCGGCCATTTCCATAAGCAACATCCCAAAACTATAAACATCAGCTTTATGAGAGACACCACCAATGTTCTTGTAGAATAGCTCAGGAGCCATATATCCCAAGGTTCCTCTTGCAGCTGTCAACGATACTATGTTGTGGTTCGCAGGATAAAGTCTTGCAAGCCCGAAGTCAGAAATTTTCGGAGTGAAATTTTGATCTAAAAGAATATTGTGAGGCTTGATGTCAAAATGTAGAATTTGCATCTCACATCCCCGATGTAGATATTCTATTCCCTTAGCCACTCCAAGAGAGATCTCGTATATTTTCTTATGATCAAGAAATCTACCATCATCTCTAGAGAAAATGTGCTTATCCAAAGATCCATTCGGCATGAAATCATACACAAGAGCTTGTTTGGAGCAATCGAAACAATAGCCAACAAGTTGCACGACATTGATGTGGTGGATCCTTCCAACGGAAGCCACTTCGCTCATAAAGTCTTGGCCATTAGATTTTGGTTTGTTCAAAATCTTAACCGCAATTTCATTGCCACTTCTAAGTGTTCCTCTGTACACAGAACCATATCCTCCTTCCCCTAATTTGTATTTGAAGTGTTTTGTGATTTTCTTGATGTCCGAGTAAGAGTACCTTATAGGTAGAAAGTTGTTATTAGCTTGAAGAAAGTCTTCGACCTTTGGATCTGTTGCTCGGTGCCTTCTCCTCCACTTATAGATTAGAAACATCAACACACATGGAGCTCCGAATACGAATTTTGCGGCGATGAAGTGAGCTGCGGAGAAAATTGCCCAAAGATTAGCATAATCTTTTCTTAGGTCTCTCTATTGATGCAAAAACTACGAGCAGAAAAGAATTGTCCATACCAAAGATAAAGAGGATGTTTCCAATTGTTACCCATGCCGCGTCCGCCAATATAGAATCGGCTACAGCAAAACAAGAAAATTCATTAAATTTTCTGAATATTGAACGACCAATCAATGAATAATAATTGAAACCAACAAAGGAAGGAATATAATGGATTAAATACGAAATTTGGTACCAATAAACTAGGCGAAGCAATTATATAAGAAAAAGGAAATGAACAAATAATGGATTCATATGCATAGACTTAGAAGGTTGTTTGGGGGCTTCTGTTCTCGATAGACCACTTTGATTAAATGTTAAAAAATCATTATGTTATTCAAAGTATGAAAATATCCACAGTATGTTTGAGACCAAAAGAGAAATGGCAAAACAATTTTGAGATAACCAATTAAAATACGAAATTGCATTTCGTCTTTTAAAAGTTGGCCTAATTGTCAAAACTGAACTTTATATTTAAGATCATCAAAATTTTTAATTTTATACAAAAGCTCTGCCAATAATTAGGATTTATTTATTTTACTGAAAAATAGTTATAACTCACTATTCACAAATATACATTTTTTGTGATATTATTCCTTGATGGGCCTTCTTAGTCTTGAACTACACCGGGGCGTTACTTCAAGACCTACTCTGGCTCCACGAGGCCTGAATCGGCCAGACGCGCACACTTTGAAGCCCGAGCCATTTGCCTTCTTGGTCATGGACAGAACTGGGCCAAAACATTGGCTTCTTCGGAAATTCATTAAGACCCGATCTGCTTAAACTTCGAATTTTTAACACATGTTCACATGGCCCATTAATGTTTAAATAATCCATATACAATCTGGTCCTAAAAGTACAAGTCAAACAATGGGTCGATGACCTATTTTGACACATCTACAAACGAATTCTGACTTGAGTGTATCGTCTATGAGTTATATGTGAGCAAACATCATCTGAACTAATAATATAATATGAGTTTCATCGTAGAAATATATGATCAATAATTCAAGTGAACTTGGTCTACATGGTCTATATACAAATATTCACAATATCATTCAAGAACAGCTTTTGCGATAGTTATCGAGACGTCTAAGAAAGAAAAGTTTCATGGAAAGATACTCACAACGGACGTAGTAGTGGTCGCACCCCCTCCCTCCATATCTGAAACCCAAGAAGCAAGACGAAACGTATATGAAGGATGAAAGCGAAACTTCCCCATAGGAGAGATCGAATCCCTCAGCCATCAGATTGTGGAGGTCCTTGTATGTTGTGCTCGCATTATTTTGATTCCCTTCCCGCCTCCAGAAGTCCGATGCCAATACCATCATGGTTATCGTGCAAGAATCCTTGATATCCCCTACCGTTACACCGGACACATTTTGTACAGCATACGAGTGCTCCTTCACTTTGGAAAAGTTGGGCGGCCGGTCGGCAGAGTATGCTCCATCGATACATGGTTTCGTATCGATATACGAAGCTAAAGTAACAGGTTGTGAACACTTCACGAAGATCACCCATGGTGGTGGTGGTGGGGGAAAAATTGCATCATACATATAGAAGTTGGAAGTATAGAAGCCATTGAGCTCGGAACGTGCTAAAGAATAACGAGGGAGGGACGAGCAATTGCCCTTTTGTAGTCCATCGTCAACCACCCTAATGCTACCGTCAAAGTTCTGCTCATCAGAATAGGAATTGTAATCGATGGACTTCACATAATATCGGCCGGGATTAAAATACATAACGGCGCGATTATCTTCGCAGGCTAGCTCAAACTTAGAGCGGCCGCAATGTTTCGAATCGCCTTTCAATCGGAAGGGATAACTTATGTTACGGATCTCGCCGCAAGATGAAACATGACATAAGTGATTCTTTTTCGTATCGCAACTTGTTCCTAATAGTAGAATATACAATATGAGCAGAAAGACACGGTACAAAACCTTGGATCCGAGAGACTTAGTCATCTCTCTACCGTTTGATGCAAGAATGGGACTTTTGGCTTGGTGATTGTGGTGGAGGCTCAAGAAGGGGATGCATTATATCGATCGAAAGGACCAGTTGGAATCATTTTTCTTTGAAATGTCCAAGTCAACTAGTAAGACAAAGTCAAGTTAAGAAAAGTATATTGTGCTGACCAATCGAGGGTTCCACGAGAGGAAATTATCCAGAGATTGTCATGGGGCGCAGTCAAGCTAACATAAAACGCGTGAATTAGTTGATAAATACCTTTCGCATTAATTAAGAAGGAAACTTCTCTGAGATTTCTATATTGGACATTTTTCACAAGTATCGTAAAAGTAAACCCTTATGCCCTAATTTGAATTAAAATCCTTGTAAGTGAGGCATCTGTCTTGTGATTTATTTTGAGGCCAATTTATCATCAGCCCTCTATTGTGTAGCCTGAAAATGAGAGCCTATAGTTATTTTGGATGACCGGTTTCCAATTCAATTCGACTTTATAAAAGAAAAATCCGGAGCCGAACCAGCCAGCTTTTAATTTCTAAGGACCGGGACCGGGGAATTCACAATAATGTCCATCCAGGGAAACAGAGAGATTAGAGTGAGATGGGGCTGGGGTCCGATCGGGTACTCTCTGGTCACACACGGTGGAAAAGAGAGACAAGGCGCCAAAATTGAAGGCATCTCCAGAGAGAAAAGAGTGGGGACTACTGACAGGCCGACAACGACAACACAAAGGAGACGAGGACAACACGGAAAAGAAAGACGAACAAGAAGAGGAAGCAGGGCAAGTGAGTAGGAACAAAGGACAAAAGAAGAGGTGGCAACACCCCACCCCCGGCAGACGTGTGGAAGAGGGAGCGCGGGTCGTGGTTACGAAAGAGTGGCTGAGCTGTCTACCTGCCCGAAGGCCCCACCCATCACGTCAAAGAGAGCGAATTGGGCAAGTGTACGCTTTGCCCGCAACGCTGCCCCTCGGACAAATGATTTATTTCTTCTTCTCGCGATTTTTCTCTTTTTATTTATTTATAATCTTCTCTAGTCTCGTGCGTGATTCACAGTTCATTTTCCATCCGGTGATGCCAGCTGTACCCGCGACAAGGTCCTCAGCCATCAACTCAATCAATCGCCCGTCAATCCTCACAACCCACAAATGAACCGATCGCTCTTGCACCGTCACATGGCTACCCCCACGTGGCGCGCCCCCATTCGAGGGATCGGGGGGCCTCGTATTGATCCCATCCCTCTCGCCGGGTTTCGAGTTAGCCATGATTTAATGATGAGACAAAGCGGGGAAGGGGGGACACGTGGCAAGATTTTAATGGTCTGTGAGGGAGGAAAAGGGACACGGTACGATGATGGGCGAGGGTTCTCAGCGACAGGTCTAAAAGCTTTGGGTTCACGCTGTCGTGGCTGTAGCTTCTGGAGGAACGGACGCGAAGCTTCTTTCCTTTCTTGCGAGGAAAGGAGGAATCATGGCTCCTAAAAAGCCTACCTCTTGCGTACGCGTGTTTCGGAGGACCCTCATGATTTCTCTCCTTCTCGGTGGCTGCTTTTTCGCGACTCCTTTTTCGTTTATTTTTTATTTGGTTTATGAGGTGTTGATGAAAACAATGGGACGGTCGAAATTTATTGGATCACGTACGTCAAAATCGAATGTCCATGATGCTTTTATGATGTTGTGGGCAATTTTTAGATCGATTTGAGGAAAGAATAGGTACCTTTCGCAAATGGAGCGCAAGTTTTGTGTCAAAGCTTTTTAGTTTTAATTTGAAAAAAAAAATCAATCCAATCTTGATGGAATCTTCCACACATGAAATCGAAAATCATCGATTTCAATTTTTGGGATCGGAGGACCCAATCATGCCTTTGGGAATTGCCCAAAATGGATCGGTTCAATTCGATCCAAGCGCTTCTTTTTGCACTTTCCTATTTTTAAGCGACAATTTTTTTTTTTGAGCTACAACTTTGCTAGGTCAAACCTATTATTTTCACGAGAAGTAGTCTTCATCCTAAGCATTTCTATCTGTTCTCGATGCTCAGTAAACTAGTTTTAATATGGCTAATATTACTAATGGTCGTTATATTCCCCATTCAGATCCGCTATCATGATCTCTACTTTTGGGTTAATTCCAAATTGCCCTCTATATTTTATTACTTTCAGGGTCGTCCTAGTCATTACCTTGTTATTTTTGCTAAGTCAACGCCGTCGACTTTGGCTTTTTTACTCAGTCCGACCCGAAAATCTTCCCGTGCTCAATTTCCGTTCAGTCGACAAACTAGTCGCCCTACACTACTTTCCTCCGAAATAATTATCCAAAAAATCATAAGCCTATTATCCATATACCATTGACACTGACATCGTCATTGTCACACGACACGATATGTCGACCCGTAACTTCTCAAAAAATAGAGAAAAATTGAAATTATTAGAGTATATAAATTAAATAACGTTTTCATATAACAGCTTAAGCTTTAAGAACAGTTGATAGTGATCTCACAAAATCTTACATGATATTAGAGCAGGGGATCTTAAATCCATATCTTTTCAGACCTCTATTTGCTCCATAATTAAATATTTCCATACTTAATACTAGACAAAAAGATCAAATTAAGCGTGAGGGGGAATATTAGAGCATATAAATTAAATTATTAGCAATGATCTTATAAAATCTTACGGTGACGCATTGTATATTGATTGTGCTTTTTTATATATAAATGAATAATTATCATTTTTATGATTATTCCACGACCGACGAGAAACACGATTTCACAAGTAAAGACTTCAACACAAGTTAGGAGTCGGAAGAATGTGAATGCCTTCACACAAGTTATCCTCCCTCTCTTTTCAGTTTTTAGTCATCGCCAGATCCATTATACGAATGTGAATGCCCTTCACACAAGTTAAGAGTAGGAAGAACGTTCAGCTGACATGACAGGAAAATAGGGCAAAGAAAGCAACAGCACTAGAAGATTTTGCGAGCAAAGACTTTGACTGAACTAAATTTCTACGAAAGCAAAGGAGAGAGGACGAGAGATGTTCAATTGTCATGACAGGAAAATTGATAGCGAAGAAAGCGAGAGGACCATGGAATTTGACGAGCAAGGACTTTTGACTGCAACAAAAACTCTACAGAGAAAAGCAGAGAAGAGAGTTGAAAAGACGGCAGCAAAGATGGCACCGAGGGCTTCTTCTTCCTCTCCTTCTTCCTCTTTCTCTTCTCCTTCTTCTTTCCGTTCACGTTATTCAGTCGCTAGATTTTGTAGCCTTCTCTTGCTTGCGATAATCCTGCAAGTCACGTTATGCAAATACATCGTTGGTCTTGGTGCGCACTCTTTGCATCTTAATCCGTTTAGGCGACTAGATGACTTTCCAAGCTTTAATTGGGAAAATGCTTCCTTGATAGTTAACTGTAAATTCACATACCATCACCGCATGTTTTACATAAAATAAATTATTAATTAAGAAATTATGTGATCAGAAATAACCGACATTACTATCAGATTAGTAGATTCCCTTTAATTAGGTACCTTAAATTTACGGGTCTCTCTCTCACTTATTTGCATTTGCATTTTGATTAAGCTTCAAGAGGAAATATTAGATACCATTGGTTAAGACATGCACGAAAAAGCAGAGATGCTTTAACTAGAGACAGTCAAATAATTGGAAATGAGCATGATTTTCAAAAATCAAATCTGTCAAAATAGTCTGCACAAACTAAAATCGCATAGGGACTTCAGCACATTAACATGACCCCATGGGATTTTTTCTTTTTGGTAATTTATCATAGTTTTTACTTTTCATTGTCTAAATTAAAAAAAAAAGTTGGACATTATTTTTATCGTCCAAAATTCCTAGGCAACTGTTTTTACCAGTTGAAATTATTATTTTCAATTGTTTTTCTTTAGGTTTTTGCTTTTCTGAGTTTGTTGGTGGATCTGGACCAGCTTGTGCTACGATAATAATCCTTTTACAATATCAAATATGAGTTTTCTATATTGATAATCATTTTATGATTTGGATTCAAATTAAGTATTGTAAAACGAGACTAGATCGTTGTACACGATCTAGTTTTTTTTTGGGTTTCGCGATCTTTCTTGGCAACTCGATCCCTAAATATATCCTTTTTCTAAGGCATGTAAAAGTGGGCTTTTACATGATTATATAGTACCACTTATATCAAATTCTTACCTAACCCATTTCTCTCCTTGATCATTCACGATTATATTCGTATATTTTAGTTTACAAATGAACGTGATCTTGCAGAATGAATAGGAACACAATAAACCTATTAGATGGAACACCCAAAAATTGGCAAAAGGACACATCAAGTGTCATTATTTGTATACGGCAATCACTTTGATGCCAATTTTTTTTTATCACTTAAGTGGGTTATTACTTGTATAAATTAAGACATATATGTTGAGACATAGATATTTTCTAATGGTTAGTAATCATGAAAAGACATAATGAAAAAAAAAATTCAAGCGACATGTATATTAAAAGAAAGGAGTAAATATTAAAACAGTTCATACCAAAAAATAAAATGGAAACAAAACAGTCAAAAAAGTGAATGCATCTTCGTGTTTTGTAAACTTTTCATAATTAAGTTATCCGATGTAAAATATGCTTAACAAAATGTTTCGGAGACACTCTTTAACACGATAGTTAATATGAAAGGTTTATGCTGGCCATGTTCCCGAGATTGAATTTTTTTATTTATCTCACAATATTCTCTCTCTCTCTCTCTTTCTGTCTACAGTGTCTTACTGCAACATTAACTTTTTGGTAATCAGAACCATATAATCACATGGAGCATGAATAAGTTTACGAGCAGTGAAACATGAATAATTCTCTAAAATTGAACGTGCCATGCACGCGATTGAGTGCTGGGGCCATTGGCGTCATCGAAGTCCAAGCTGCCACGTTCCTCTCGGGCATTTTCTCGAATACCTTACGAGCTGAAGCCAAATCGGTACTTACCCTTTGCAAACATGTCCTTCAAGGCACACCCAACACCCACATTGGAATCAAGATAGCCACTTTTGATATTAAACCCAGAAAACTGTATCAACAGGCGATGCATTCTCCGAAACCGAACAAGCCCGGATCACTGCTGCGAAACTATAATCACTAGGAAAAAACAAAAACCATCTTCAAGCATATGGACGGATGCAGGGATTGAGAAAGCGCGATGGACGCGTCTCCCCAGCGCAAGCACGCGAGGAGCGAATGCCTGAGTTGAGGAGGAGAGAGAATGGAAGGAGGTCAGGATGGGACACATCACGGGACATGAGGTCGAGGTGGGAGATTGCTCTGTGGAGGTGGCTGTCATCGAGGTGGGTGATCTGGTGGCGGTCGAGGGTGAGAAGTTTTTGCGGGAAGGAGAGAGCTTGAATCTGCTTGATAGTGGACAGTGGAGCGAAGATAGAGAGACTGATTGCTCCATACAAGATGAGCTTGGTCTGTCATATTAAGAGCACTCAGAAAATAAGCAGTGTAAATAGATAGCCATGAGGCAATTCTTCTACAAAACACGGGGAATTAACAAACGCAGAAATCATCTAGGTTCACCCATTACATAATCAATTATGCTTCCGATGGAACTGTGTCCATTTCGCGTTTCATTCACAGATGGAGAAAAAAAAATTAAACGCCGCATGATTTCGTCATTTCATTGTTATTCCAAAATTGGTACCCGCCAGAAGTTGTTGGTGCACTGGATGATGTTGAGGATGATTCAAGTTCTATTTCAATGTTGACATCATCAACTGGCTTCTCGGACGGATACAAAAGTGGCTTTGGGGGCAGCTGCAATTTATCGATTTCTCCTTCAAGCATGTTTAGGACTCTCCTCATTGATGGCCGATCATCGGGCATTAGCTGTATGCACCAGAGAGCTACTGTTACCATTTTTCTAGTTATCTCTCTTTCCTCTTCTACTTCTTCCACTTCAACTTCGTTTTCTTTGCCGAGTTGATCATAAACCCATAAAGGGAAATAAATTTGGCTTGAATGCTCAACATTTGCGTTTACATTCCTCCTCCTGCCGGCCATTTCCATAAGCAACATCCCAAAACTATAAACATCAGCTTTATGAGATACACCACCAATGTCCTTGTAGAATAGCTCAGGAGCCATATATCCCAAGGTTCCTCTTGCAGCTGTCAACGATACTATGTTGTGGTTCGCAGGATAAAGTCTTGCAAGCCCGAAGTCAGAAACTTTCGGAGTGAAATTTTGATCTAAAAGAATATTGTGAGGCTTAATGTCAAAATGTAGAATTTGCATGTCACATCCCTGATGTAGATATTCTATTCCCTTAGCCACACCAAGAGAGATCTCATATATTTTCTTGTGATCAAGAAATGTACCATCATCTCTAGAGAAAATGTGCTTATCCAAAGATCCATTTGGCATGAAATCGTACACAAGAGCTTGTTTGGAGTCATCGAAACAATAGCCAACAAGTTGCACGACATTGACGTGGTGGATTCTTCCAATGGTAGCCACTTCGCTCATAAAGTCTTGGCCATTAGATTTTGGTTTGTTCAAAATTTTAACCGCAATTTCATTGCCACTTCTAAGTGTTCCTCTGTACACGGAACCATATCCTCCTTCCCCTAATTTGTATTTGAAATGTTTCGTGATTTTCTTGATGTCTGAGTAAGAGTACCTTATAGGCAGAAAGTTGTTATTAGCTTGAAGAAATTCTTCGACCTTTGGATCCAATGCTCGGTGCCTTCTCCTCCACTTATAGATTAGAAACATCAACACACATGGAGCTCCAAGTATGAATTTGGCGGCAATGAAGTGAACTGCGGAGAAAATTGTCCAAAGATTAGCATAATCTTTTCTTAGGTCTCTCTATTGATGTGAAAACTGCGAGCAGAAAAGAATTATTCATACCAAAAATAAAGAGGATATTTGAAATTGTATTTAATGCAAGATTTGCGGTGATAAGCCCTGCAGATCTGTGTGCTGCAAAACGCGAAAATTCATTAAATGTTTCCAATAATATAAATTGGATTAAATTAAAAAAAAATTGGTACCAATAAAAAATGCCAAGCAAAAATATAAGAAATAAAATGTTAAAATAGAATGCCTAATTTATTTATTTTAACAGTTATCAAGTATGATAAATAGTTATAACTCGTTATGCACAAATCTGTGTTATTTTTAGTAATATTCCTGTGATGGGCCTTCTTGGTCGTGGACTACACTGGGGCCCTTCTTGGTCAGGGAAAAAAAAGTGGGCCGAAAAATGGCTTCTTCAGAAATTCAGTATGACCCACTTTGATTAAACTCTAAGTTTTTAACACACGTTTACATGACCCTTTAATGTTCACAAAATCCATTTACAATCTGGTCCTGAAAATACAAGTCAGGCAATGGGTCCATGATCCATTTTGACACCTCTCTATCGACTTCTTACTCGAGTTAGATCATGTAAACTCCGAACTGTATGGTCCACGAGTTATGTAAATGAACGTCATCTGAATTAATAATCATACAGGTCTCACCGTGGAACTATATAGTCAATGGTTCAGGTGGAGTTGGTCCACATGGTATATATATGAATATACACAATATGATTCAAGAATAGCTTTTATCAATGTAACCAAGAGGTAAGTTTCATGGAAAGACACTTACAGGTGTTATACTGTAGGCACGTCGTCTTTCCATATGTGAAACGCAAGAAGCAAACCGAATTTGATGGTGAAGACGGAAATTCGTTGTACAGGAGATCGAATCCCTCGGCCATCATATTGTGGAGGTCCTTGTATGGTGGGCTCACATTATGTTGATCCCCTTCCCCCCTCCAGAAATCCGATGCCAATACCATCATGGTTATGGTGCAAGAATCCTTGATATCCCCTACCGTTACACCGGACCCGTTTTGTACAGCATATGAGTACTCCTCCACACGGGAAAAATTAGGTGACAAGTCGGTCGAGTAAGCTCCATCGATACATGGTTTGGTGTCGATATACAAAGAAGAAGCAACGGGTTGTGAGCACTTCACGAAGACCACCGTTGCTAGTGAGGATTCATAAGAAGGATAATATGGATTGTATGCAATGGAGAAGCCTTTGAAGTTGGAACGCGCTAAAGAATAACGAGGGAGGGACGAGCAATTACCCTTTTGCAGTCCATCGTCAACCACTGTGATGTTACCATAAAAGATTTGCTCGTCAGAATAGAAATTGTAAGCGATCGACTTCACATAATATCGGCCGGGATACAAATATAGAACGGTGCGATTATCTTCGCAAGCTAGCTCATACTCAGAGCGGCCGCAACCTTTCGGATCGCCTTTCAGTCGGAAGGGATAGCTTATGTTACGGACCTCGCCGCAAGATGAAGCAGGACACAAGTGATTCTTTTTCGCATCGCAACTCGTCCCTAACAGTAGAATATGCGATATGAGCAGAAATACACGATACAAAACCATGGATCCGAGACACTTAGTCATCTCTCCACCGTTTGATGCAAGAATGAAACTTTTAGCTTGGTGATTGTGGTGGAGGCTCAACAAGGGGATGCTTTATATCGATCCAAAGGATCAGTTGGAATCATTTGACTTTGAAATGTCCAAGTCAATCAGTAAGACAAAGTCAAGTAAATAAATGCATGAATTAGTTGACAAATACCTTCCGCATTAATTAGGAAGGAAACTTGTCTATAATTTCTATATTGGACATTTTTCTCAAGTATTGTAAAAATGAACCCTTATGTCCTAATTTGAATTAAAATCCTTGTAAGTAAGGTATCCGTCTTGTGATTTATTTTGAGGTCAATATATCATCATCCCTATATTGTGAAGCCTGAAAATGAGAGCCTATAGTTATTATGGATGATCGATTTTCGATTTGATCCGACTCCATTCAAAAATCAAGAAGCGGACTGGCCAGCTCCTAATTTCTGCGATCGTGACCGATGAATGCATCCAGGGATTAGAGAGATGGGGTTGGGATTTGACCAGATACTCTCTGGTCACACGCGGCGGAGCGTGGAAAAGAGAGAAAAGACGACAAAAATGAAGGCATCTCCAGAGAGAAAGAGAGGGGACTACTGATAGGCCGACAACGACAACGCAAAGGAGACGAGGACGATAGGGAAAAGGATGACGAAAAAGAAGAGGAAGCAGAGCGTGTGAGTAGGAAAAAGGACAAAAGAAGAGGTGGCACCCACCCACGGCAGATGTGGGGAAGAGGGAGCGTGAGTCGGGGTTACGAAAGGGTGGCTAAGATTTGTGTTATGGCTTTTTAATTTTCACAGATTTCTAAGAAATTTGAAAAAAAAAATCGATCCAATCTGGATGGATTATTCCAGGCATGGAATCAGACTCGAAAATCATCGATTTTAATTTTTGGGAATTGAGAACCCCGTCATGCCCTTGGGAATTGCCCAAAATGGGTCGGTTCAGTCCGATCCGAATGCTTCTTATTGCGCGCCCCTATTTTCAAGTGGCAGATTTTTTGTTTTGGAGCTACAATTTCTCTGGGTCAAACCTATTATTTTCACGAGAAGTAGTTCTCGATGCTAAGTATACTAGTTTTAATATGGCTAATATTTACCAATGGTAGATATATTTCCCATTCTGGTCCACCATCATGATCTCTACTTTTGGGTTAATTCCAACTTGCCGTCTATATTTTATTATTTTCATGGTTGTCTTAGTCAATGCCTTGTTATTTTTGCACAGTCAACGCCGTAGACTTTGGCTTTTTGACTCAGTCCCGCGAGATTTTATGGCCTCCTCTTGCTTGCGATAATCCTGCGAGTCGCCTCATGCAAATGCAGCGTTGGTCTTGGTGCGTTCGCTTTGCACCTTAATCCGTTTAGTAAAGTAGATGACTTCAAAGCTATAATTAAAAAAAAAATACAATTAACCGCAAATTCATATATCATCGTCTCATATTTTGCATAAAATGATCATTGATTAAGAAGTCGTGTGGTCAGAAATAACTAATAGCATTGTCAAATTATTAGACGAGTATCTTCCCTTTAATGAAGTACCTTAGATTTGGGTCTCTCTCTCTCACTTATTTGCATATGCATTTTGATCAAGTTTCAAGAGGAAGTATTAGATAGTATGGGTTAAGACATGCACAAAAAAGTGGAGATGTTTTAATAAGAGACTCAAATAATTGGGACTAGACATGATTTTCTAAAATCAAATCTGTCAAAATAATCTGCACGAACCAAAATCGCATAGGGACCTCGGCACATTAACATGACACCATGGGATTTTTTTTCTTTTTGGTAATCTATCATAGTTTTTATTGTCTAAATTTAAAAAAAGTTTGGACATTATTTTCGGTGTCTAGTATTGCTAGGCAACTGTTTTTACCGGTTGAAATTATTATTTTCAAATTTTTTTCTTTAGCTTTTTGCTTTTCTGAGTTTGTAGATGGATCTGGACCACTCGTGGAGGCGACCCGCATAAGAACCTAGGATGTTAATGGTGTAAGTTCAGCACCCAAATCAAGCGATCAGAATGGTTATTTGTTGTTGTAGGAGATCCTTGGAGTTTTGCTTCGATGGTATCACAACTTTTATATGGAAAGTCAGAATAATTTATTGATTAGGCTTATCGTTTTATTTTTAAATATTGTTAGCTTGATAGTTTGATAGTACTATTAATTATCTTTATCGAGTATCACTACAAAGTGCTACAATAAGAATCCTTTTATAATATCAAGTATGATTTTTCTATATTGATAATCATTTTATGATTTGGATTCAAATTACGTATTGTAAAATGAGGCTAGGTCGTTGTACATGATTTAGTTATTTTTCGTTTCGTGATCTTTTGTGGCAGCTTGATCCCTAGATATATATTTTTTCTATGGTACGTGGGCTTTTAGATGATTATATAGTACCACTTATATCAAATTCTTACCTAACCCATTTTTCTCCATGATCATTCACAATTACATTCATATCTTTTAGTATACAAATGAATGTGATCTTGCAAAATGAATAGGAACACAATAAAGCTATTAAATGGAACACCCAAAAATCAACAAAAGGACACATCAAGTACTAATATTTGTATACGGTACTCATTTGGGTGCATATATATATTTTTTGGATCACTTAAGTGTTTTTTTTTTAAAACGATTATTTGCATGCCAACTCAGGTGAGCGTCACCGAAAATCTTATGTGATACCTACGTGGCTCACGGAAGGATCCCAATAGCAATAATAAAGCCAAAAATTAATTAAAAAATTCCACTTAATATTCAAAAATTAAAAAATAATCAAAAAAATTAAATTAATTAAATTAAATTTTTATTAAAAAAAAGGAAAAAGAAAAAAAGCATGCTGCAGTGGCAAGGGCGCAGTGGCTAGTGAGGGTGGGGATGGGCCGGCAGGGGTCGCCGAGCCCCAGCTAGTGGCCGGTGACCCCCGCTGATGGCTGGCGAGGGCTCGACCTCGCAGATCTGGGGAGGTCGAGCCTTGCCGCAGCTGGATGAGTAGCTGTTCTGGCTCATGGGGTTGCTCAGAGCTATTATGCGGCGGGGAAAAGCTGGCTTCTTGGGACACGTACTTGTAGAGATTGAACGACTAGAGCCTGTCCAAGATCGAAGGAGATCTGGTCAAGAAAGGCGTCTCCTTTTCACTTTCCCCCTCTTGTTCTTGCCCAAGCTCGAGGTTTTGCTGCCAGAACCCATAATGGGTCTCCATTTCAGCAGTTTTGCCAAAATGGGCCTTGGGTTCTTGGGATCTGTAGTTGTACAAGCTAATTAACTTGAGGCCCTGCAGCATTGGTGGAGATCTGGCGAGCTGTTGGGGTTTTAAGTTCTCCTGGTGCTGCTGCTGCGGCTGATGTTGGCGTGGCATCTATTCTTCTTCCTTGGGCTTGCGTGTTCTTAGGCTCGTGGTGATCAAAATGGCGCCAATCATGAGGTCGAGGGGCACCAAGAAAACGTTGGGCGTGACCCAGCTGTTAATGGTCGCCCAGATCGACAGTGGCTCGGTGTGGGGTCGTTGGGACTCAAGGACCCCGCTCGGCTTTCCCCATCCTCACCGGCCATCGTGGGCGATGCCCTCACATCTGCAACTTCTATTTATTTATTTAGCTTATTTTTTAGTTTAATTTTAATTTTTTTTAAATTTAACTTACTTTTAAGTTTAAAAGTCCACGTAGACACCACTGGCCTGATTTTTTTTAAATTGCCATGTATTGTAAAAAAAATTAAAAATAAATGACATCTAATTAGTTCATTGTAATGTCTCGCCATTGGCATTAAAGTGGTCGTTTTTTTTTCTCTGATTTGACACTTAAGTGATTAAAAACAATATTGGCATCAAAGCGAGTGCCGTACACAAATATTGACACTTGAGATATTCTTTTGCCCCCAAAAATCATTTACTGTCTTTTTCTTGGAGAAGAATTAAAATAGAATGCATACATGTTTTGTCTTGTGTAACTCTAAATTGTTTGAAGCACTTGTGCTGATGGTTCAAAACCCTTTACTCGAATGAAGTAACTGCACCTCAGTGAAAATAAAATTCGAAATTGAGCATTGGTAGAAAATCTCCTACACAATGAAAAACCATTTTAAAAAAAGTTGATTTCAATGCATAACTCCTGATATCTTCATACTATCACTCGAATCTTCGTACATTTATGCTTATCTAAACGCTAGGTGACTCATATTGTGGAAATGCCAATTTAGTACATTATTTTCTTAAATTCTATGATGACATTTCCTTTTTCCTTTCCTTTTTTTTTTTTTTATCGAATTTGGATGCTAACTGCGGTATCACTTTTTTATTACTTTTTTTAGAATGACGAACGATTCTCACATAACGTTTTATGAGCGAGAATAATCAAATGCTGGCCATTTATCTTGAAGTTAAATTTTCGTGGAATACATTTGGAATTTTTCACGAAACAAACCCATCATTTAACCTTAATATCATGGGTTTTTTGAAATTTAAAGTCTAATCTTGAAGGGATTGACCCCTCCTAAAACTTAGTTCCGGCAATTGGGTCTCAACACTGACGTCGACGAGTTATTGTCTAGCACAAGAGCTCTTCCTTTTTCAAGAAAGCATACTCACTCCATTGCTGGAATATCATGCATCAGTTACGAGATCAAGAAGATAGAAGAAAGATGTTGAACAGTAAATTCTGATTGCTTCTGCTTTGACTGATTGTTATAGAATACTCTACTCTGACGGTGAATAAAATCCTGTGTGAAAAATTTTAGCAGCCAATAGGGTCAGGCAGACTTCTTGAGAAATTGTTGAGAAAACTCAAAATGCTAATGCAATGATGTGCAAAAGCTACTGAAATTTTGAGAAACTTAGAGGTTGGTGATCGCTGACTAAATGATGACAGATTCAGTATTGGCAATAGATATCAAAGGTATTCACTATTGCAATTCTCAAACAGAATCCTGACAATGAAGATGTACCATGAAGTGTACACGCGCTCAAAATCTTCGCTACCCTGGACCTGGATCGGCAAGATCACTGTCGGTCAGAGACCACGGCAACGTTATCTTGCTAATAAGTTGGTCCACGTTGCTGGTAGATTGATCTGAGCTCAGGACACAAGGTGCCTGTTTGAACTTCTTCCCAGGAAAGAAGAATGAAGGTCTTTGAGACACTGGGATGCTGATAGACTCGCTGTTTAACATGAGAACAACTGAATCCATGGTAGGTTGGTCTCCCGTGTCGTCTTGCACGCAGAGCAAGCCAATGTGCATGCATCGGATCACTTCGTTCACGGAATATGCAATGCTTAACGCTGGGTCCACTACTTCCGACGGCATTCTGTTGCTCCAGTGCTTCCAAACCTAAAAGAATAGTTATGTCAGTAATTTTTGTTCAAAATACTGTTGTACTTCTATTAAAAGTGATGCTAAACCAAAAAAAAAAAGGGGCTTTATTAAGATGCTCACATAGCCTAGCAGGTCCTCATTGCAGGCCGATGCGAAGAATTGGCTGCTCTTTTTGCCAGTTATAATCTCCAGCATCAACACACCATAGCTGAAGACGCAGACTTTACGGAGAAGTGTCCAAACATCAGATACTCAGGAGATATGTAGTCACTACATTGAGCACAATATGTGAACAAAGAAATGAGGGGATGTTCGATTATGGATATAAATTGCCTGAAACAAATTAGGACAACAAGTCAGATTGGCCAACGTTGAACTTACTATGTTCCAACGATTCTGTTAGTGCTTCCTTGAGTCTGATCAGAACTGAAGATCCGGGCCGCACCAAAATCTGAGATTTTTGGGTTCATGTCAGCATCTAGCAGAATGTCGCTTGCTTTGAGATCACGGTGAATAATTTGAATCTTCATGAAGGTATAGCAGTCCGCGTGCCACCCCTACCATGACCTTGTAACATACCGACCAATCCAGTTGTCCGCTGAGCTAGGGATCTGTACATCAGTCAAAGAATTAATCCGTAAGTTGTGTAAACTCATATTGGCATTGTTACATATGTCTTGAATTTTTATGGTTGGGTCAGTTGATGACCTGACCCGATCCGACATACTCGATGTTTTTTTTTTGTGCGACCCGAAAATAGAGATTTAGTTTGCGACGCAAAGAGTTGGACCGATAGGGTTAGGGTTCTTTGGGGGCACTATTTATACTGAAAGTTGGGCCGAAATTTTTGGGCGCACTATTTATGCTGCGTTAGGGTTTTTTCACTGAGGAAAGTTTTTCCTTGTTTTGAGAGAATTAAGTGAGCTGTGTACTTTGTAATCCTTTCTTTCTTTTGATTATAGTGGAATTGAATTTCGCCTCGCCTGTGGACGTAAATCACTTTATGATCGAATCACGTAAATCCTCGTGTTCTGTATTCGTTCTTCCATATTTGTTTCAACAGGCATAATGCCTCATGCCCAGATAATCAACATATATTTGCTTTCATCAACTGTTGATCTTATTATTATTCATTTTCCCTATCTACTACTTCTTCAATAATGTTCTCATATCTCTGGTTTTTCTTCATTTAGCCAGAATAATAATTACTTCTCATTTTCTCTGAATGAAATATACCATTTAGACTGAAATGCTGATATGTTAACTTGGTGTAAAGGAGATAAAGAGAGGCAAACCAAATAACAGGAAGACGAGGCTGCCGTTGGGCACATATTCATAGACCAGTATTGTTTCATCTCTTTCCATGGAGAATCCCAGAAGCCTCACTAGGTTTCTGTGTTGAAGTTTGGCTACTAGCTCGACTTCGGTCTTGAATTCCTCGACTTCTTGTCCAGAGCTCCTAGATGGCCTCTTTGCTGCAATTTCTTGACCACCAGGTAGTGTACCCTGATGACAGAACAGACATAAAAAATCGAAATTTGCCCAAATTAGATGCATCTTATCGTTGCTTCAGTCTTGTGATACTTCTGGTTTTTACCAATATGAGATTGGGCATCGATATAGGAGAACCAGATATTAATCTCAGAGTTTTTCTGAGATTGGGCATCCAAAGTTGAATGATGTGACCGAACGTCTTAATTACCTTGTAAACCGGACCGAATCCACCTTCCCCTAACTTATTGTCCTTCGAGAACTTACTTGTGGCGGCCTCTATTGTTTGCAGATCAAATTGCAGGGAATGGAGTTCAGAAATTTGGCTCCTTACTGGCAGTAAAATAGTTTAGATATATTTAGACTTTTGAAATCAAATCGATAAGTCGTATGCATGCAATAGCATTGTTTCGCCAAGTTACCGATTGGATATTCTTCTATGCAACTTTCGCTGTCCCTTCTTACAACTCTTCTTCTTCTTCTTCCTCTTAGTAAATGCCGGACTATCATGTAAAAAAGTAGCGTCAATGCTACGGCTGCGGCAAGCATTGCAGCTGATTTTTTCAACTGAAAGAGCACTTGCCCTGCATTTGTAGCCGTAGTTTTTAGTATTATTGACAGACATGAAAGTATGGCTCATAGTCATAAAAATTTCATCTTCCAGCACATACGTAAGAACAAGATATACACCAATTCCTTTCGAAAGCTGTTTAAGATGATTAAATTGACTGTACTTAGCTGAAACGCGCAACGAGTGATCTAACTTTAAAACTTTGATTCGTAGCCGAATCAGAAGGAATAGAATTCTTTCGGTGGCAGAGAAACTCTAGTAACATCTTGAAGAGCAAAAACACAGCTTAAGCGGACGAGGTGAATTTGGCTGTGATTTAGAAGTAACAAGCATGATGATGAAGTTCTGAAAGATAAAGTATGAGGGTCTGCCTCACATTTCGAGCTGCTCCCGTAAAACGGGTAAACCTCGAACCAGACAAAGCAGCTCCGAAGCTCGGCCCCCGATCTTCCCCTTTTGGGGGCTTAAGAGGCTCGTTGTGGCGTTGTGAAGGCACTCCCGGCAATTGTTTGTGGAAAGATAAGGCACACACTGTGCGAACGTGTACAACTTTGTATCCCAAGTGAACCTGGGTTCTCGATTGCCGTACATCATAGGACGATGAGCAGCCTTTCTAGCCGCGTGAACCATCGTCTTGTTCAGTAGCTTCATGAAGTTGTCCGGCTTTGTTATGTTCTCTCCATTGCATCCGTACAGCCGAGGTTTCATTTCCACGGTCGAGGAGAAATTCGCATCAGAGTAGCGCAACATGCATTGATCGTATAACAGGATGGAGACTTTGGTCATGCTGCACACACGGTTTATTCGAGGCTTGCATCCTTAACGCATTCCGTGCACTCTTTCTTCGAGACATTGCCTTTGCACGTAAAGCTTCCATAGACGGCCTCACTCAAGCTCGCTCCACTCGAAGTGAAGAAGAACCCTTTATCGGCATACGAACCAGAGACGAGATCATCGAGAACACGATGCAGATTGGCTTGGCAGGTGCTATTGGTAGTGAAGGTGTAGGCCGGCGATTCCGGCACCCTAGGACCTCCGTAGTAGTATTCTAACAACAATACTGCCGTGAGATCGTGTTGGCGTACCTGATTTAGCATCCATCGTCGCGTGGCTTAGAAAACCAACGGTGGGAGCTCGGAACCTTCCCCTTTATGCCCTTCGGATCGCCTGGCGTCGATGGAACCGGCCTCACCTCGTCACTCTCTCTCCCGTGTGTCTTATGGAGGAGTATGGAGGAAGAAATGGCATTAGAAGAGGCTAAAGGGGGGGTCCAAGCCTTATATAAACTTCCAGCTGGGCCCTTCCATCACGGGCTGGGCCAGAATTCGGTCCACACCAACCAGGCCCATATTCGGCCCGTTAAGAATCCTTAAATCGTACTTTATTAAACCAATATCATATACAGTAAATTAATACCGTATACGATCAATTACAATTACAATTAAGGCGAGCCTACATACGGGAAATTCTAACATTCTCCCACTTGGGCGAGCCTTAATTGAAACTGTACTTTAGTGCGCGCCTTTATATTGGTTTAAGGATTAATCTTAACGGCCAATCCGATCCCATAAAGTCTTAAACACCGAATCATGCCAGTAACTGCGTCATCAGAGACAGAGCCATCCATGGTCACGAATGTTCTTAACTTTACTGATATGGATTTAATATGGTAGTGTGGCAATTGGATAACACCTCAAAAGAGATGTAGTTTATGTGTTATCCACTTTGTCGGACACCATTCTCTTTCTTTATGTGACACTAAACCTGACGTACCACTAGAGAATATCTGTATGGTTCCAATGAACCTACATATGTCTCAGCTTTATAGTTAACTTTTCTTTATGTGTAACAAGACATATAAACATGGCTAATATCCAAATGCCCATAGCTAATACTCGAGACTTACACATATCTCAAGATTTACTAGAATATGTATTTAACATTAATAGTGCTGCAGACACTTCAATACATATCTTTATATTACAAAATGTAATAAAAATACAGATGCAAACTTTATTAGAGCAAACCGAAATATGCCTCCCACTAAAACACAGCATCCAATGATGCCACTAAGCCCATACTAATGACATGTCGTTCAAAAACACATGGGCGAACTCCTTTAGTTAGTGGGTCTGCAACCATATCATCTGTAGAAACATGCTCTACTGCAACGTCGCCTTTCTGCACGGATTCCTTTATGGTCAAAAACTTGACCTCCATATGTTTAGACCCCTTAAGACTTCTATTGTTATTAATAAACAACACTGCAAAACTGTTGTCACAGTATAACTGTATGGGTCTTTCAAAAAAATCAAATACGGTCAACTCCCTGATGAGGTTCCGGAGCCAAATAGCCTGAGTAGCTGCTGAAAAGCGCGCTATGAACTCCGCTTGCATGGTCGAGGAGGATATAGATTTCTGTTTCTCACTTTTCCAAGATACTGCACCGCCCGCTAACATGAATATGTAGCATGTAGTCAATTTCTTGTCGTCTTGACACCCCGCAAAATCTGAATCCGAGTATCCAATAAGCTGCAGGTTCTGAACACGCCTGTATGTCATGATGTAGTCCCTTGTCCTCTTCAAGTACCTCAGGACCTTCTTGGCAGCAATCCAATGAGCATGTCCTGGATTCGACTGGTATCTGCCTAGAAGTCCTGTCGCAAAAGCGACGTCCGGCCTAGTACATACTTGAGCATACATGATGCTCCCAAGTGCACTAGCATAAGGTACATTCTGCATTTGGCATTTCTCCATCTCAGTCTGAGGACACTGCGAAAGATTCAACTTATCACCTTTACAGACAGGAACTATTCCCGGCTTGCAATCCTGCATGTTGAATCTCTCCAGAATACGATCTATATATGCCCTCTGAGATAATCCCAAAATATGGCGTGAATGATCCCTATGGATCTCAATGCCAAGGACAAAAGACGCCTCACCAAGATCCTTCATATCAAAATTCTTTGGCAGCATGCGCTTCGTCTCATGTAACAGATCAACGTCACTGCTCGCCAGTAGAATGTCATCCATAAAGAGAATAAGGAAAATGTATTCTCTCCCACTGACCTTGCAGTATATACACTGATCCACTTTATTTTCAACGAAGCCAAATGAAGTCACGACGCTATGAAACTTGAAATACCACTGTCTGGATGCTTGTTTAAGGCCATAGATCGACTTCTTTAATCTGCATACAAGGTCACTGGAATCATCAACCTCAAAACCTTCAGGTTGAATCATATAGACTTCTTCTTCAAGATCCCCATTCAGAAAGGCAGTCTTGACGTCCATCTGGTGTAACTCCATATCAAAATGAGCTACTAAAGCCATAATCACTCTGAAAGATTCTTTAGAAGAGACAGGAGAGAATGTTGATTCATAATCTACTCCCTCTCTTTGAGTGAAACCTTTGGCTACCAGTCTGGCTTTGAACTTCTCTACCTTTCCCTTGGAATCCTTCTTCGTCTTGTAGACCCATTTGCAGCCAATCGCCCTATGACCTGCAGGCAACTTCACGAGATCCCAAACTCCATTATGCTTCATGGACTGCAACTCATCCTGCATCGCATCCAACCACGGGTCTGAATGTTCACAACTAATAGCATCCTTATAAGTAACTGGATCAACTACACAGCCAATGTCATAATCCTGTTCACCCAAGTAGACCATATAATCCGGTGGAATCGCTGATCGTCTTTGCCTAATATACCTCCTTAGTGGAATTTCCTCAACTTGAATCTGTGGCTGTGGGGCTTGATTTACTTCATCAGGAATGGTATCAACCATAGGATCCTGAAACTCAACAGGTACAGTCTCCGGTATGGGAAGCTCCATAACAGTCTGTGATGGTAGAGACGATGAAGCAGTGTTTCCCGCCGTACTGTCACTTTCAATAGTCTCTGAACAGGTACCTTTTTCGGCTATGTCAAATTCCAAAAACTTGGCTGTCTGTGAATCTACAATCCTTTGGCCTCCATTAGGATTGTAAAATCTGTATCCCTTAGAATGATCTGGATAGGATACAAAATAACACCTTGTGGTCTTAGGATCCAACTTACTCAAAGCTGGATTATATAGTTTCACTTCTGCAGGACAACCCCAAACCTTAAAATGATTCAGGCTAGGTTTCCGTCCAGTCCATAATTCAAAAGGAGTCAGTGGAGCAGCCTTAGTGGGAACTCGATTCAGTATGTATAGCGCCGTCTTCAAAGCTTCAACCCAAAGGAACTTAGGCAGATTGGTCCTACTTATAATACTCCTCATCATATCCATTAGGGTGCGATTTCGCCTTTCGGCCACACCATTTTGCTCAGGGCTCCCAGGCATAGTAAACTGAGCTACTATCCCAGAATCCTCTAAGTATTTGGCAAATGGCCCTTTAAGCTGTCCAGCATCGCCATGTCTGCCATAATACTCACCACCACGGTCAGACCTCACAACCTTGATGACTTTCCCCAACTGTTTCTCGACTTCAGTCCGAAATATCTTGAATTTATCAAGAGACTCAAACTTTTCTTTAATCAAGTACAGATAACCATATCGGGAATAATCATCAATAAAAGTGATGAAATAATAATTTCTACACAAGGTTGGAGTATATGGTCCACTTATATCTGTATGTATGACCTCCAATAGGCCCGAAGTTCGGACTGCACCATTTTTCTTTATTTTGGTCATCTTGCCTTTACAACAGTCTACACAAGTTTTCAGGTCATCTTTAAGAGTAGGTAAAATGTCGGCTTTTACAAGCCTTTCTACTCTTTCCCTAGAAATGTGACCAAGATGTTTATGCTACAACTTGTAAGACTGCTCTTTAGGTAAAGGCATTTTGGAGACAACTCTTTCGCCTGTATAAGCTGCGTATATTTCATTGGGAGTTAAACATAATCTGTACAATCCATTGGACATATTGCAGTACCCAACCTGATTTGAATTATAGAACATAGAAACCACATTGTTCTTTATTTCAAAGGAGTAACCACATATGTCCAAACATGATACAGAAACTAAGTTCCGTCTGAAGGAAGGTACATAAAAAGTGTTTCTTAACATCAAATTAAAACCAGACTCTAGAATTAAAATGACATCTCCCACAAACTCAACAGCAGCTTTTATATTATCTCCCACTGTGAGTTTTGACTTGATGTGGCTAGCAACGACACCTAGAGGGGGGTGAATAGGTGCTTCTGATATATTTTGAGTTAAAAACACAAGCAAGCGTAGATGCTGAGTACCGAATCTAAACAAGTCGAGTATGCACAAAATGAAGGAGATCAGAAGGAGAAATGTGCACACAGATTTATAGTGGTTCGGTTATAGTAAGCCTACGTCCACTCTCCCACGATGACAGCCGATTGGCTGGATTTCACTATGAAGAATGTAAGGTTACAAAAATGATTTCTCTCAACAGTTTTTGCTCGTCTTTTTCAACTTGAATTTTTCATCTCTTACTTGAACAAACACCAACACCCTCCTTTTATACCCCTTTCACCTCGAACTAGCCGTTGCCAAGGTGCTCCACGAGATCACTCGTCAATCTTCAATCAACCCTTGATTGAGCGGGATAAACTTGGAAAGATGCTAGGTAGCCGTTGATGAAGAATTCTTGATACTTCAGATTCAGTCGTCCATACAACTAAATCTTCAGTTTCCACTTTCGTGAGATGTGAATCTTCTGAGAAAGGAAGGAAGGATAATATTCAATTAAGGATTTTGTCCTAATCAAGATGGACAATCATCCTGTAGATCGAATCCTTTCACTTCCCCTAATTTCCGAAATCGATCTGATCTTTGTCAATGTGGGTCTTCTTAGTCCAGCTGCAGAATCTGAATCCGTACAGAAACAGCTTTCAAACCATGTGAAGTCTCTGAAACTGATTCGATATTTCACAGTGAAACTAAGCTCTTAAAGATCCTCCTGTCGACGTCTCCCATAAGTCTTCTTGTGGTCTTTAATGACAATGCTGTCCTCCATCTGAATCCATTTGAGGCAGTCAAACACTTCATCTGAATTTCTCAGATGTAGACTCCTCCTTCTGATTCCATTAGGGGCACAAGCATAGACCTTCCTTCTGACCATTCAGAAGCACTATGGTGACGACTCTTCCTTGAGTCTGAACGCCAGGTGCGGGATATTCACAGTTCCTTTCACATCGTGATTTCTGTAATGAAGATATACTTCCATTAACTAGACTTCTTAAAACAAGTTTTGTCAGAATCAAAATTCTTAGCGAGATAGTTTCATCAACAATCTCCCCCTTTTTGATGAAGACAAAACTTCTTCGATTTAAAGCAATGGTAGAGTAGAATATTTTAGATTAAGCACGAAAGATTCTTTGAAATGAAACAATTATGTTATAAGAATCTTTTAATAGTAAAGGTGGATAAAAAAACTAGGAAGGTGCAACAAGGTGACATAAGAGCGATATATCTGCTTCTGAAAATGATGCTTCTGAAAACGATATCACCGTATCATGCTGCGGTTGCACATTTATAAGTTTAGCCACCTGCAATCGTTCATGCCACCTGCAGACAAATCATACTTTCTCCCCCTTTTTGTCATCAACAATAAGAGATAACTGTATACAAATTTAGAGATAAACAAAATAAATGAAGTTGAGAATTCAAAAACAATATCCATGAACAAAAATTAAGAATGAGTAGGCTCGTCATCATCCTCTTTGGCCTTATCTTGAGGTCTGCTTTTCGTGGATCTGACAATGGTGAAACTGTCCAGATCATCTATTTTCGCGCAAAGCAAACTACAAGTCTTCTTGACCAAAACTTCCAACGCAGCCAGTTTAGCTTCAACCTTAGTCTCAAATGCCTGCATCTGTTCTCTGTTTTCCTGTCTGAATCTGGCTTCATCCTTAACTTCTGTGCGCAGATTCTGAATATCTTGCTGAATTTGAAGTAAGAGACTGTCAGATTCTGGATGAGTAATGACAAGTTCTGAAGCATTTTCTGGTTGAGATTCAGATGGTTGTGGCTGTTCTGCAGCTGTTGATTCTGAAGGCTGTACATCAGATGTTGGTAGATCTGAGGCCTGTTCTTCAACAGAATGTTCTGAAGCCTGATCTTTACCTAGCTGTTCCGGAACTGTTGGATCGGAAGACTGTTTCTCAATTTGTGGTTCTGAATCCTGTTCTGGCAGATCTTCAGCCGTCTGTTCTTCTGAAATCTGTTCTCCAGCTGCTTGTTTTCTAGATGTTTAATCTGAAGGCTGTGTTTCAGCTAAAGGTGCAGAAGGCTGTGCTTCAGCCGTTGGTTCTGAAGGTTGAGAGGATGTATAACATTCTGAATTTCGACCTATGTTTGGGACTTGAATATAGAATGGATATGTCATGGATGCACTATTAATGAATTCCACTCGAAACTGATCACTTCGAGATAACTGACCAAAAGGGAAGGGCTATCTAGGAAAATAAGTACGTTGACCAATTGGTCGATACGCGTAACTCCTAACAGCCACCCGTTAGTTTGAGAATTTCATTGTAGCTGCTATCTTATTGATTTGGCCACGAATTGAGTTCCGAATAGGATAATCGATTTTCAAGAGCGTTGCAGTTGTTAAATTTGGATATTGACGAGAAAGGTTCGGAAATTAATAGTTTGGACTCGGAGTGCCGAGAAGGAAGGCAAAAATTAGAAATTTTTGTCGAGTCCCCGATTTGCTTTAGATTCAGTGGCTAAGGTGTGAGATGAATTTTAGCGAAGTCAGAAAAATTTTCCGAGACCATCTCGAGTTATTTTCCCTTCGCGATTGAGCCAAAATAACACCGATTCAGTCCCAATCAGTCCCGTTTTGGCACGAATTTTGAGGATTGACTAGTCAAACTTGCTCTCCAAGTTTTGACCAGATTGGATAAGCTTTGACCAACTTTTGGTCAAATCGATGAATAGTAACCGAGATATTTTATTATTTTATTTTATTTTATTATTTTCTTTTCTCAAATAGTGGGTTCTTTCTCTCTCTTCTTCTCCCCTTTTACGGCAGAAACCCCCACCCCCTCACTATTCCACCATAGAAACCACTTTCTCTCTCTTTTTCTCCCCTCTCATTTGGCTCCAAATTCTGGCTGCAGACTTCAACCGGCCGCTGACACAAATTCGTAAGTTGGATTCTCGTAATTTTTGGATATGTTGTAGTTCAATGTCTTACGGTTCTAACCCAACTTGAATCGCCTCAATCCGAGGTCGTTTGACCCTTCAAATGTATTTTCTCGTATCAGTCGACGAAACTGTTTTCTGGGTGCCGAATTTCTGTTTTAGCTCAAATTGATATATGTCGACCTCGGCTGCCCTTAGATCTCATTTCCATGTCAAATATGTGATTTCTAGTTCGTTTTGGTGCCTAAACAGCCCCCTCACAGCCCCGGTTCCTCTTGGTTTAGCCGTTCTCTTCCCTTGTCGTCGTGCGCCGCCGCCGGTCTCGGTTGTCGCCGGTTGTCCTTCGCCGTTTCAGCTTGTTTCCATAGCTTTTCAAGCTTCGTTTGGTAAGTTAAACCTCTATTCCTTGATTAGGATATTGAACTTGCCATGGATTAGCTTTAGGGTCCGATTCGGGGTAAATCGATTTAGAAAAATTGCCGGAAACGGCGTTATTGGTGGAAATCAATTTTGTGGAATGCTGTGATATGCAGTTTGGATGTGAATTTTTGTTGTATTGGTTGAATATAAGCTGGCGGTGTTGATTGGAGTGGGTCCCGTGAGGTTCGGGCCTCGAAAAATGAATTTTTGGGACATTTTCAACAAAAACGGGCCGAATAGTACTCTGGAATCACTGTTCACGACATTCTGTGTACTGTTCACGTGCTGCCCAATTTGATTTTGAATCAAGAATGACAATTCATGTGAGTCCCGTATGGCTTGAGTATTTAAAAGTGAGAAAATGAGGCATTTTTATCATAAACGGGCTCAGAAAATATTCCACGTGACTATTCCCGATGCCCGAGAGCTGTGGCTGAGTCCAAATAATATTTGTGGATTATCCACGTATGTCCACGTGCGATGATTTTGTGATTTTGGGTCCGACGTGGAATTTTTGGCAATAAAAATGAATATAATTGGGCATTTTTAAAATAATTGGGCACGTGAAATAAATTGATTGGTTTGTCCATGGTGTCGGCCATGTGAATTGATATTCTTGGGCACATGTTTTGAGTTATGGCCTAACGTACTTGGCCGATGATTTCTGTCCAAATGAATTTAAAGGATTTTACTGCCTGAAAGGCGAATGCGACGGTTTTCGCATGTTTAATTGCATATCATTGTGACATGGCGTAAAATGTAGCCATTGGCGTAAAATGTAGCCATAGAGGCGTAAAATGTAGCCTCGTGCGCCCTGATGCGTTTGACGCAGGGTAGCTGGAGTGATAAGCATGCCAACCTGAGGCGGTTCTTCTACGCGGGTTGGAGCACAGACCTGATGCGCCTAAATGACGCGGGTCGGACCTGGCGCCTATATGACTCGGGTCAAATTGGCTGTTAAGCCGAGGCTCAAGATTGAGCGTGCATGCATATGCGATTGCTGTGATTGTCCTGCTTGGACGTGTTTGGTTTAAATACCTAATGATTTTATATTGAGCC
The DNA here is from genome assembly GCA_016432845.1 of Psidium guajava. Taxonomy (NCBI): domain Eukaryota; kingdom Viridiplantae; phylum Streptophyta; class Magnoliopsida; order Myrtales; family Myrtaceae; genus Psidium; species Psidium guajava. The sequence continues at coordinate 28,633,692 of CM028232.1, read as the reverse complement.
ATTGATTGGCGATGATTTCGATATCCTGATTTTGTGTGGTCCCGGATTGGACCTGAGATTCGAACTGTATTGATGTTTGGCCATTTTATGGCGAGCTTTATATTGAACTGTGCTTGGTATTTTTCTGGCCCTATGATTTTGAGTTCCTGGATGAGGCTTGAGAGTTTAGTCTGGGGTTGTTTGGTGTCCTGAGAAGGGGATTAGGGGTTAGCTTGCTGAGATTCGTTCTCACGGGTGATTTCCCCATTTTTCAGACCCCAGGCCGCCGCAGTGAATGCGATCCTAGTAAGGCAGGGGATCGAGTTGGATATTGAGTCGGAAACTCAGCTTTTTCTTGGATCGGATGGTGGGGCGGATGTCGATGAGCACAGTTGGAGTTGAAGCCCCTTTTTGTAGAAATTTGTATGGTTTGCTTGTAGTCGAAGATAGAAATTGCCGACCTAAGCCCTTTTTGTTAAAGGTCGAGCTATAAGATGTAAAAGGGCGATAGAAGTTTTGATTTGTGCATATTAAATGTCGCCAAACCGATGTATATAAATATGATGTAATATAAGGAGTGGTTTGATGTAAATTAGATTGGTTGGTCTCTCTATCTATCCCTTTCCATGCATAAAGTTGAAGGAGCTCGTTTCCATTGCCGAAGGAGCTCGTTTCCATTGCCTAAGGAACTATGAGGTCGACTGGTTACAACGAGTTTCCTGGGCCGTCATGTTTGTGAACCATTCGATCGTACAGGTACGACAGGGATGTCGCAAGGCTCGTGGGTTCGGGGCGTAACAGGATGACTTCTCCTTAATTTTTTGTGGCTCCAATTTTCTGAAGATCCTCGAGAAAATACTCCTCACAGGAACTTCTTCCTGAAGAATAATTGGTAAATCCTCTTCTTGTAGTGCATCAAGAAGACTTATAACTCTAGCAGCTTCCATCTGCCGTTCAAAGAGTTCTTCTTCATCTTCCTCAGGCACTCCTTCAGTTGTTTCTAGAACCTCCCCCTGAGGTTGTGCACGAGGTACAGGAGTAGCTTCTGAACGTGGTTCTTCCTGTTCAACCTCCATGTTAACTTGTTTCTCAGTAGCTGAAGGTTCCTCTGCAAGTTTCTTCTTTTTCTCCTTCTGAGGTTTTGTTTTTGTCGTAGTAGACCCTGATTTCTTCTAAGGGGTCAACTTCCTCGTCTTCTTTGGAAATGCAGGGGGTGTTTCCTCATTGTCAGATTCAGAGCTGCTGCTCTGAATTGTCTTCTCCTTTCCCTTTGTTGCCATAACCTTTCTTCTCTTGGCTGATCTCTCATCCTGCTCAAAAATCACTGGTACTGCTCTTGACTTGTTGTACCACTTCCCATCTTTCAGCCTGAAACCCATCTTCTGAAGCATTTCAGCTCCACCAATTTTTACTGGAACTTTTGTCTCTGTAAGAGGTTTAGGCAGGATTTGATTGTGGTATCTGAAGATATCATGGATGAGAGTTGCATACGGCAGTTGACCTTTAGTCTTTTGCACAGTCCTATACATATGCAGTAAGACAACATGTGCAAGACTAAACTTGTATCCTGTCAACAGTGCCCACATCAATTTAGCCTCGAATCGTGAGGTGTCAGTCTTTGATGATGCTTTAGGTCGAAGTGACTCGATCACAATCTTGTGCATCATGATGTGCTTCAGGGGAAAATCATCATAGGCAATATGTGCCTTGGAATCTCTGGAGAAGTTTTCTTTCCCTGTCAGATATGCAAAAGGCTCATTTGGCTGGATATTGATAGGAGTAAACTCTCTGTATTTGACCCCCATTATATGAGCCAATTCATTATCCCTCAGATAGCAGAGTTTATCACCTATCTTGTAATACAGAGAATTTGCATTAAAGAAGGACAATGTAGAGTAGAAATAGGCAACCAAATCGGGATAAATAGGAGCCTTTCTCTCCACAAAATAATCCAGTTTGCATTTTTTTAGATGCACCTGCAGAGGAATTCCGACAGACTCCAAATAACCAAGATCAAAAACCCTGTGAGGCATAATACCTCTCTCTTTAAGAGTCTCAAATCTGTCATTGTGATCCGAATTCACAAAGAATTGATCAGTATAACCTTCTCTTCTGACAAAAACAGTTTTAAACTTCGCAAAGTTTTTAAACAGATACTCATCATCATCTTTCGACTCTTCTCCCTTTCCTTTCTCAGCCGATTCCTTAGGCACATTCCCTTTAGGAGATGTCCTTTTCGAGACTGATTTTTCAGGGACCACTTCCCTTTTTCCCTTTTTTATTGCCATAAACAGGGTGTCATCATCGCCCGGAATGACAGTTCTCAAAGGCTTGTTCAGACATTCTAAGTATTCTTCTTCACTAGAAAAATGATAAGTGTCCAGAAACTTACTGACACTGGTGTACACACCATCCCTTGCTTTCAGATTGTCATAAAGGTGCTTGATACGATGAGCCGTCTCAACTTTCTCATCGAAATACTCTCTTGTCTTCATTGTCGGAGATGATTCTGAAACTCGTGGTCGCTTCCCGACTCTCCGTGATCCTTCAGCCTGTTCAGATAGAGGACAAGATGTCCTTTTTGCCGTCGAGGATGATTTCGGAGCCATTTAGAAAGGCGAAAGTGATGAAGAAAAGATGAAGTCTTTTGAGAACTTGTGAAAAACTCGGAAGGGTTTAGGGTTTTTCAAAAAGAAGAGAATTCAATATTTAAAAGGCAGCACATAATAACGGTATTTTGGGCAACAGAATCAGAAATATTGCGAAAATATTTGAACGAATATAAAATATCAATCAAGAACGTATAAGTTAAAATAAATTAGAGAACGTACCTTTTGTCTTAGATTCTGTCATTCAAACAAAATTACTTACATGAAATTTTGAATGATTTGAAACCTTGCTCCCGAAGTATAATCTTCTTCTGAATCTGAAACTTTGATCTGACCTTTCAAGTTGCCATGCGTCTGAAAACCTAGTCTCTGAGATAACTTGGTCTGGATAGTTTCCTGTTTCTTATAGATCTTAACAAAAAGGGTTAGTGATTTATAGTCTATCATGAATAAAATGAAAACTTAACTTATCAAGTGGCTTGGTAAAAATATCTGCAAGTTGATTCTTCGTGTCCACATGATGAATCTGAACCTCTTGATTCTGAACATGATCTCGTATGAAGTGATGTTTTATCTCAATGTGCTTCGCTCTCGAGTGGAGTATAGGATTCTTGGTGAGATTGATTGCGCTTGTGTTGTCGCAAAGAATTTCCACATTTGAAGCTTCAATTCCATAATCCCTTAGTTGCTGCTTCAACCATAGAATCTGAGCACAACAACTTCCAAGAGATACATATTCTGCTTCTGCTGTTGATAGAGCCACGGTGCTTTGCTTCTTGGAAAACCATGAGATTAACATATCTCCCATTAATTGACACGTTCCAGAAGTGCTTTTTCTGTCAACTTTGCAACCTGCTAAGTCTGCATCTGAATATCCTTTTAGCACAAAAGTTGATCCCTTTGAGTACCATAGTCCGAGATTTGGATAAGTTCCAATGTATTTGATGATTCTCTTTAGAGCCGAGAGATGCGATTCCCTAGGACTGGATTGAAATCTTGCGCATAAGCAAACACTATACAAAATGTCAGGTCTTGATGCCGTAAGATACAGAAGTGAGCCAATCATGCTGCGATATAGCTTCTGATCCACTTCCTTTCCATCTTCATTATTTGTCCAATTTTGATGAATGGGCCATGGGAGTTTCCATCTTTTTGCTATTCTGCAATCCAAATTTCTTTACAATTTCCAGAGCATATTTCTCTTGATGAATAAAAATTCCTTTATCAGATTGATGAATCTGAAGTCCGAGAAAGAACTTTAGCTCTCCCATCATGCTCATTTCGAATTCATCCTGCATAGCTTTGGAGAAATTCTTACACAGAGCCTCGTTAGATGAACCAAATATTATATCATCAACATAAATCTGAGAGATCAAAAAATCTTTACCCTGCTTCTGAATAAACAGAGTAGTGTCAACTGTGCCTTTTGTGAACTTCTTTTGAGAAAGAAAGTTACTTAGCCTTTCATACCAGGCACGAGGAGCTTGTTTTAAACCATATAGAGCTTTGTTCAGCATATAGACTAGATCTTTTCCTCTTGGTTCTTCAAACCCTGGTGGTTGTACAACGTAAACTTCTTCCTTGATGTAGCCATTTAAGAAGGCACTCTTCACGTCCATTTGAAACAACTTAAAATCATTGTAACAAGCATACGCGAGAAGTAACCTGATGGCTTCTAACCTGGCAACTGGTGCATATGTCTCATCGTAATCTATCCCTTCTTCTTGGGAGTACCCTTTTGCAACCAGTCTTGCTTTGTTTCTGATTACTTTTCCCTTATCGTCCAGTTTGTTTCTGAAAACCCATTTTGTGCCGATGGCAGGTCTGTCTTTTGGTCTCGGTACTAATTTCCAGACGTTGTTGATCTTGAATTGCTGGAGCTCTTCTTGCATTGCATTTATCCAGTTTTCATCGATTAGAGCTTCTTCGACACTTTTTGGCTTCAATTCAGATACTAGTGCAAAGTTTCCTGATAACTCTCTTAACTTTGATCTGGTTCTTATACCTTCATCCAAATTTCCTATAATGAGATCCTTTGGATAACTAGACTTGTGCTTCCAGTTAGTGTTGAATCTTTCATCTTCTTCCGAAGTGTTAGAGTCGTTCTGCCTTTTTCCTTGATCTGAAGAAGTGGCTGCTTCGGGCTCATGAATCTGAATATCTCCTGAACCATTATTTTCTTCTGAGTTGAGATATATAGTTGGCGTTTGAATAGCTTCTTCCATGTCTCTTTCCTTCTGACTGCATTCTACGAACTTGACATTCATTGATTCTTCTACTGTTCGAGAGGATTTGTTGTAGACTCGAAAGGCTTTGCTGGTTGTTGAGTATCCAAGGAAGATTCCTTCATCTGATTTATCATCAAACTTGCCAACACGATCATTAGCATTTTTCAATATAAAGCATTTACTGCCAAATATATGAAAATATGAAAGATTGGGTTTCCTTTCTTTAAAAATTTCGTAAGGAGTCTTTTCAAGGATGGGTCTTAAGGAAACTCGATTTAAAATGTAACAAGCTGTTGAAACTGCTTCTGCCCAAAATGAGATGCAATTTTACTTTCAATAAGAAGAGTTCTACCCATTTCTTGTAAAGAGCGATTTTTCCTTTCAACGACCCCATTCTGTTGGGGTGTGTAAGGAGTAGAAAAGGTATGTTTGATTCCAGCATCATCACAGAAACTAGAGAAATCCTGGTTTTCAAACTCTCCACCGTGATCGGTTTTAATGCGGGAAATCATAAAACCTTTTTCGTTCTGAATTCTTTTTGAAAATTTAGCAAATGCAGCAAATGCATCACTCTTGTGTGCCAAGAAAATAACCCATGTGAATCTGGAGAAATCATCAACAATGACCATACAGTATTTCTTACCTCCAAGACTTAGAATCTTGTTTGGTCCAAAAAGGTCCATGTGAAGCAATTGTAATACACGATTAGTTGAAACATGATTTATGGGCTTAAAAGAACTTCTGACCTGCTTTCCCAGAGTGCATGCAGTGCAAAGTTCTGGCTGTTCAAATTTTGTTTGAGGTAATCCTCGTACCAAGTTTTTGGATGATAATTTCGAAATATGCTTAACACTTATGTGGCCAAGCTTCCTGTGCTAGAGATCATATTCATCTTTGACTGAGATGAGGCACTTAATTTCTTCAGATGCAACATCCAGAAGATAGATATTTCCATGCCGATATCCAGAAAAGCTCTGTTTATTGTCACTGCTAATACCTCATATCTTGAAAGCAGATTTTGTATCCAGAATCACATAGTTGACTTACCGAAATCAGATTGTATTTCAATCCTTTAACGAGAGATACATTGTTAATAATGAGATTTCCAATCTTAACTGATCCTAGTCCTATTACCTTACCTTTATTCTTACCTCCAAAAGATACGCTTTTGCCACTAAACATGGATAATTTAGTAAAGTTTTCTGGATTACCAGTCATATGACTTGAGCATCCGCTGTCCAGAAACCATTTCTTATTTCCCTTTCGATGTACCTGCAAGAAAAAGTAATCTTACCTTTGTTTTGGTACCCTCATTTACTGGGGTCCAGGGAAGTTAGTGTATGCAGATCTATTTACAGGTTTCCATACAAACATGCATTCCTTTTTGCTGTGATTTCTACCACCACAGTTTAAGCAACTTGTAGAGTAATAACTATCTGTTGATTCCTTGTTAGGATATTGTAGACTTGCATGCCTTCTATAGAAGTCTTGTGGATAATGAGATTGGAAAATTCTCTAAGAATAGTTAGTTCTAGGCATGTTCTGAGAACCTCAAATAGAATTATGATATGATCTATAATGATTTTGTAAATGATATGGCTTGTAATAATTATGTGAAAGTCTAGTATAATGGCTATATGAATGATGCGTTTGATATGGTTTTGTAGCCTGATTTTGGAAATGATTGTGAGGATAAAATTGCTTGTGAGATTGATGTGATGATTTAGTAAATTTCTTGGAAAAGTGTTGTTGATATGCAGACTTGGTAGGACGTTGTTTCAATCTGTTTTCAGAATTTGAAAAACTATTTTTAAGACTATCTTGATTTTCAAAACCAAGGCCAGATTTTTTGCCAAAAGGAATTTGGGTGGAAATGATATTTTCCAGATTTTTAGAACTTTGTGAAAACTTCTTATTTATGTTTTCAACTTTGGTTTTTAACAACTCGTTTTCTTTTAAAGTAAGATCGTGACTTTCCTTTAAAGAGTGGAATTCCTTTTGCAAAAACTCGATCTTATCTTTTTGATAAAGATCTTGCTTTTTCATGATTATGGCGTCTTTTTCAAAAGCTTCGATTTTATCTGTTTGAAAGATATCTTGCTGTTTCAAAGATTAATTTTCCTTTTTCAAAATTGAAATTCTTTTGAGAACTTCTTTGTAGTTTTTGCACAGCTCTGTTATGTATTCAGAAACATTATCAGGTAGCTCAGAAAGGTTTACCTCCGTATCTGATTCTGAGTCTGAATCTGAATTTGCCATGAGACATATGTTTGCATAGTCCTCGTCGCTTTCTTCAGAATCACTCAGTGTTTCTGCCTTCAAAGCTTTCTTATATTTTTTAAATTCGGCTTTGTCCTTCTTTAGCAGTGGACACTTGGGTTTAATATGCCCCACTTTCTTGCAATGAAAGCATACGACATCTTTGCTTTCCTGTTTGTCGTGACCAGACTGTTTTTGGTCGTTCCTTCTGAATGTCTTCTTTCCCTTGAAGAATCTACCTTTCTTGACCATCTTTCTGAACTTCTTTACCATTAATGCGAGCTCTTCATCGTCTTCATCTTCATCATTTGAATCTGAAATTTCATTATCAAAGTTAGATGAAAGAGCAATAGACTTCTTACCTTTTGAGATTTCTGGTTTGTTGTTGTTTCTCTCTGTCTCATATGATTGCAAAGTTCCAACTAACTCGTCTATGGATAGTGGTCTTATAGTTTGGCATTCCTGAATGGAAGGCTTGATGTAGTTCCAATCTTCGGTTAATCCTCGGAGGATTTTTCTGACTTGCATTGGTTCAGCCATCGGAGCGCCTTGTTGTGCAAGACCACTAGCCAGAATCTGAAACCTGTCAATCATCTCAGCAATTGTTTTGTCAGGTTTCATTTTAAAAGCTTCATAGTCACTCAGTAGTATACTGAGTTTAGTCTCTTTAACCCGATTAGTGCCCTGATATGTGACATGTAGTCTGTCCCATATCGCCTTCGCAGATTCTTCTTCTGCTACACGATTATAGATTGGTGAAGATAGAGCACAGAAAAGTGAGTGGACAGCTTTAGAGTCGAGTCCTTGTCTCTTGACTCTTTCAGTATCTGTAAGAGTTGCTGGGCTTTCTTCTGATCCCGTATTTGCGGAAATGATAGGGACCACTCCTCTAGTTACTACATCCCACATTTGATCATCCAAAGCTTTGATGAACCACTTCATTTTGTTGCACCAAACGTTGTAATCCTTCCCGTCGAAGTACGGTGGTTTGTTGTGGAATGATGAGTCACCAGAGCCTGAGAAGTTGTTGCTAGACATGATAGATCGTTAGCTCTGAAGTAGAACACTTCACAAGAGTGAGCAACCTGGCTCTGATACCAATTGATGTGGCTAGCAACGACACCTAGAGGGGGGGGTGAATAGGTGCTTCTGATCTATTTTGAGTTAAAATCGCAGGCAAGCACAGATGCTGAGTACTGAGTCTAAACAAGTCGAGTATGCACAAAATGAAGGAGATCAGAAGGAGAAATGTGCACACAGATTTATAGTGGTTCGGCTATAGTAAGCCTACGTCCACTCTCCCACGATGACAGCCGATTGGCTGGATTTCACTATGAAGAATGTAAGGTTGTAAAAATGATTTCACTCAACAGTTTTGCTCGTCTTTTTCAACTCGAATTTTTCATCTTTTTGAACAAACACCAATACCCTCCTTTTATACCCCTTTCACCTCGAACTAGCCGTTGCCAAGGTGCTCCATGAGATCACTCGTTAATCTTCAATCAACCCTTGATTGAGCGGGATAAACTTGGAAAGATGCTAGGTAACCGTTGATGAAGAATTCTGGATACTTCAGATTCAGTCGCCTATACAACTAAATCTTCAGTTTCCACTTTCGCGAGATGTAAATCTTCTGAGAAAGGAAGGAAGGATAATATTCAATCAAGGATTTTGTCCTAATCAAGATGGACAATCATCTTGTAGATCGAATCCTTTCACTTCCTGTAATTTCCGAAATCGATCTGATCTTTGTCAATCGTGGGTCTTCTTAGTCCAGTTGCAGAATCTGAATCCGTACAGAGGCAGCTTTCAAACCATGTGAAGTCTCTGAAACTGATTCGATATTTCACAGTGAAACTGAGCTCTTAAAGATCCTCCTGTCGACGTTTCCCATAAGTCTTCTTGTGGTCTTTAATGACAATGCTGTCCTCCATCTGAATCCATTTGAGGCAGTCAAACATTTCATCTGAATTTCTCAGATGTAGACTTCTCCTTCTGATTCCATTAGGAGCACAAGCATAGACCTTCCTTCTGACCATTCAGAAGCACTATGGTGACGACTCTTCCTTGAGTCTGAACGCCAGTTGTGGGATATTCACAGTTCCTTTCACATCGTGATTTCTGCAATGAATATATACTTCCATTAACTAGACTTCTTAAAACGAGTTTTGTCAGAATCAAAATTCTTAGCGGGATAGTTTCATCAACATGACTCATCCTGATTTGGCTTCCTCCGATTTATGAACCCCTGTATGGTAAATGCAACATGATTAGTCGCACCACTATCTAGCCACCACGAACTGGATGGGGCTTCAGATAGATTGGATTCATAAACCAGTGCCAAAGAATCAATACCTGTCTGCTCACGTTTAGACAGCCAGTTCTTATATTTAGCATAGTCCTTCTTCATGTGACCCGCTTTCTTACAGAAGAAACAGCGGTCACTATCCTTCTTAAAGAGTGATTTCTTAGGACCCAATTTTCCTAACGGACCAGTAGTGGGATGAGTAGCTTTATGAGTATGTGATTTAGGACCCTTGCCTTTCTTATTGGTGGAACTAGAGGCAACCAAGGCAAGGTTTCCCGTGTCCTTCCTCAATTTTTCTTCCTCTGAAACTGCTCTTGAAATCATATCATTTATAGACCAATTTTCATCCTGAGAGTTGAAGTTGGTCTTAAGGATTCCAAACTCAGAGGGAAGGGTGTTTAGGGCTTGGTGTACCAGCACATTTTCAGCGATTACAGAACCTAAGGCATTTATTTTAGTGTGCAAATCCAGCATTCTTAGGATGTAATCTCTAACACCTCCCACACCCGTATACTTCATATTGAAGAGTTGTTGAATAAGTGTTCCAACCTGAGCATTAAATGACACTCGGTACCTGGCTTGCAAGGCTTCCATCATTTGTTTTGCGGTGTAGTCAGTTGGGAGGCCGCTCAGCAGATGTTCCTGGATGGATCTTCTCATTGACAGTAAGCAGATCCTATTGCTCCTTTCCCAGGCGGCCAAATGCGCCTTCTCAGACCCTTCACTGGTCTCCACGGGAACAACAGGTTTATCTTCAGTAAGAGCAATATGAACATCGGCTATTTCCATGGCAAACAAGAAAATCCTGCCTCCATTTCTTGAAATTTGAACCATTCAGAACCTTTATTACGGAGTTGCCACTCACAGAAAAGGCGACTGAAAAGTAAACAATATTCACCATTAGCATTATGTAAGCACAGTGTAACTTTAAATCCTTAAAAGTACACATTTTAGAGAATTACACACATCATCATATAATCACCTTAGGGCAGAATATATGACATGCAATTGTAAATTCTCTACATGACAACGACCATGAGAATATATTCCAATTTTTCGTGAAACACCACATTTGGGTGTATGAATCACTAGAATTGGTCACCTCCCAATCATATGTTGTTCATGTATCCCTCCATGATCTGACATACGATTACCTCCTTTGGGAGTATAACCATATATCAAAACAGGAGACATCCCACCACAATGTGAGACTGATATTTCTCCAATTTGACTGAGTGTGCCACTTCGGCGGTCACAACCCAATTAAATCTTTGAAACTTTCTCACACCAGGGATATAAACTTTATGGCTCACATTTACCATACTGTGTGATTTTAAACTTGATGACATGGGCAATTGTCATTGAAATCACAGCCAGCGCTAATGGAATTGTTTCACTGAAAAAATGAGTCTTAAAATTTTTGTTTGTGCTCTACTTAATTCTACACAATCCTTATGTGGTATTCTACATTTGAGCCAACCATATTATCTCCAAAAACCATATGGAAATAATCAAAATGAAAATGACGAAAATGCCCCTGAATTTTGTACTTGCACAAGGGTTTTTCGCATTTTTCAAGACCTGAGAGGGCTCAAAAAATTAATTTGAATATACCACAGTGTAGAAAATTTCCATACGAGCACAACGGTGAAAAAATCACCCCAATCGGACCAATAGTTAACGACCGGTCAACGGCTAACAATCAACGCTAACAGTCAACGGTTAACAACCGGTCAGTTTCTAATGGTCAATTGCTTAACAGCCAGTCAACGTCCAACGGTCAACAACTGACCGGTCAACGTCTAATGGTCAACCGCTAACAGCCAGTCAACGTCCAACGGTCAACAACTGACCGGTCAACGTCTAATGGTCAACCGCTAACAGCCAGTCAACATCCAACGGTCAACAACTAACCGCCGGTCAACTATCAACTACCTGTCAGCGTCTAACGGTCAACGCGCCAGCTAATGGTCAACGGAGCCACGCGCCGCGGCGCGAAACTTCAGGCGGAGCGTGTGGGCGCGTACGGCGTCCTCCGGCGGCCCGTGACCCATCAAAACGTTTGTCTCGACGAGACGAACGCAAACATGCCATCAAAATTCAATTTTACCATACCAAAAATCACGAAATCATGGCAGAACCCGTATGTGCTAAAACCGAGCTACGGCGGCTCTGATACCAACTGTTGGTCGGCGATCCCGACACCCTAGGACCTCCGTAGTCGTATTCTAACAACAATACAGCCGTGAGATCGTGTTGGCGTACCTGATTTAGCATCCATCGTCGCGTGGCTTAGAAAACCAACGGTGGGAGCTCGGAACCTTCCCCTTTATGCCCTCCGGATCGCCTGGCGTCGATGGAACCGGCCTCACCTCGTCACTCTCTCTCCCGTGTGTCTTATGGAGGAGTATGGAGGAAGAAATGGCATTAGAAGAGGCTAAAGGGGGGGTCCAAGCCTTATATAAACTTCCAGCTGGGCCCTTCCATCACGGGCTAGGCCGGAATCGGCCCACATCAACCAGGCCCATATTCGGCCCGTTAAGAATCCTTAAATCGTACTTTATTAAACCAATACCGTATACAGTAAATTAATACCGTATACGATCAATTACAATTACAATTAAGGCGAGCCCACATACGGGAAATTCTAACATAAGGTGCTTGAATTTGAGCAGTAAGGCATGCTCATGGTGAGTGTGCATTCAGCAGCTTTGACGGAGAAATAGCTGAGTGTCCAAAGACGTAGAAGCAGTGACATTGGCATATTTTCTCCTCACTTAACCAACTTTTCTCCAATAAGATTACCAACTAGTTTTGATGTACCAACTCTAAGCTTGATATTAACGTATAAGTATGCAAAATAGAGTTGGTAACGTAAACTTGTTGGTAACTTAATGGAACAACAGCTAGTTAGTCACTCCAATCAGAGTTGGTGCTTTTTAAAAAAGTGTTAGTGAATTTTAAGAAGTTGATAACCAAGATAAAAAAAAAATGAAAATGATAACCACAACAGAAAATTTGGTAAATGAAAAATAAATAAATAAAGGACAAATATGCTAGAATGCTTGCTCTAGAACTTTTAAATAGTGCAATCAAGTTCTAAAACATGGCTAATTAGTACAATAAAAGACTTCCATTAACATTGTCTAGTTTGAGTAGTGGAAAAATGCATAACGATGGCACTTATCTTATAAGACGTTTAATCAGTTTTGTGATGAACTTGTAACCGTAGGAATTGGCAATTAGTATATGGTTTTAATTTGACATCCTCATAAGATTTTGAATTTAGATTTGATTAAAGAAATTAAGTTTTTGTTTAATAATAGTCTAATACTAGTTCTGTAACTCTATCTAAGTGCAAATACTAAAACTGGTCAAAAGTGTAACTTCTACGCGTCAATTTGCGAGCGCTGGCTCGGCATATTCCATCCACATTTTGACGGGGGATTGAGTTTAATCCTCAAATTGTTGCTGGACATAAGTTTGGGGGAGTAAACTATAATGAAGCATAGTATAGAGACCAAAACTTAATTAGATAAGAGCATGTTACGATATTATCCTCTATTTAATTGAAAGGTAGGTGTGTTTCCAACGTCGGTGGTGAAAATCTTGACCCGACCACCAACGAATCGCATATTAGGACACATAATTGAGTTCCTTAGTCAAGAATGTGGTCAATACATTGTCTCTAGTCTGTCCTCCGTCGTCAAAGATTAATTATCCTGGTGCCTCCACGCTAGTAAAATTATGTCTGTAAACCTAATGAAGCATACTATAGAGACCAAAACTTAATTAGGATAATAGCATGGGAACAAATTAATTAGGACGCACCGGAATAATTAATCTTTGACGACTTAGGACAGACAAGGGACAATGTATCGACCAGATTCTTGATTAGGGAACTCAATTATGTGTCCTAATATGCCATTCTTTGGTGGTAGGGTCCAAGCTTTTCACCAGCGACGTTGGAAACATACCTACCTTTCAATTAAATAGAGGATAATATCATAGAATAGAATCGAAATTAAATATAGGCTACAAGGATCACCTCGTGCAAATGCCAGGGTCTAATTTAATTCATGACTATTCCACCAAAGTAAATTACCAAAAAAAATTCCCATCTTTATTGTATTTGTGCCAATTCATTCCTAATTCTTTTAATTGTGCCAATTGAGTTCTAAACATTTTTCAGTTGATACTTTTTACAAAGTGTTAGCAAATTTAAGGGGTCAATAATCGCGGGGAAAATGGAAAATCTTAACCCAATAGAAAAGTTGGTGAAATTAGATAATAAAAAACAATAACAAAGGAAAAATGTACAATAAGACCTAAAACTTGTCGTAAAAATATAATTAAGTTTTAAAACTTGTAAATAGTGCAGTCAACTTGATGAATTAGCACAATAATGAACTTCCAGTAACTCCGTCTATTTGAGCAATAAAAAATGCTTAACGTGGTATTTTTTTAAATATTTTTTTGAAAATAGTTTATTTAATAATTTAATATTTCTAAGGAAAATGCTAACTTGAACAAATATTAACTTCAATTACCAATGAAAAATATTGGCGAGTCAAGTCTATAATAATCCATGTACAAGCACTATCTTATATGTGAAATAAAGCATTTGAGTTGGGCGACATTATGACAAATGAGGCATCGTCATAGCCTACCTGAGGAGGATTATTATAAGCTCTATGTACTTAAACGCTCTTATCATCCATTGGCTTAGACTTTTTAGATTGTAGATTTGCAAAATGGCAGGACATGGAACGAGAGAAGAGATAGAGCTATGAGCTAGGTAAAATCCCATGCTACGTAAGCACGGGTTGATTTTCTCTTTCATAAACAATCAGGTTGCAACCCCTTTAAGGGCCGTCATAAGGGCCCGATACCTATCATGAAATATTCGATTTGAGCCATGAACTACTCTATACCACCCATGATTCAAATGTTTGAGGTCAAGATATATGCTTCAGAAGTCTCTCTGCCCGAGATATGTTGTAAGTAGGTGACGCAATCGAGAGGTTCAAAGGCTTGCTTCATACGTGAATCGAACTTGTGACCTCATTGAAATGTGTCGCCTCTACCACTAGGGCGGCTGCTATGGTGGTTAAACATGGGTTGGTTAAGGAGGCGACCTTACGCTCACCCGAGAATCTTACGCGTCACGGTTTGTTGAAAAGGAAAGGACAAGTGAGTAGTGCGGAATGTTAAATTTTAACCCTTGTACCTTCTTTTAGTTGCGAAACTGGTCCTCAGAAAAGTTTTCCAAGTCATGAATTCTGACGCACTTAAACCCTTGTACCTTTTTTCAGTTACTAACTATTTTCTTGGGTAACGAGAATATTTTCCAAGTCATGAATTTTTCATGAAATAAATGCACATTTACTTTAAGTTGAATTTTGTCCATAAATTGTACCCAGAGATAAGTGACGGGATTGAGTGCGTCAAAATTATAGTACATGGATCAAAATTCAATCGTGTGAAAGAAAAAGGACGAGTTTTCATAATTTCTACTACAACTTTAGTACGCACGAAGCACTAGTCCTTGGTTGTGGACCATCTCAAGTGATAGTCCTTTCAACCAAATCTTATTCATCAAATCAATTTCTCGAAATCTTTTATGGGGATATCCATTTTCCTATCCTCGAGATACATGTAATTCAGAAGAATATGTGTTAGACCTATTGCTCGTATTATCATAATGAGTATGAAAGTTTCATCAGTCATATGAATGCGACACTTCACATCCATATCTTTGGACAAATAAAATGTTTATCGGTCTTGGAGAATGTTAACTCACTCGAGAAAACGTGGTCGGACCCTTCATTAGTTATAGCCTATAAAAACTCCCTTCTTTTTTGAATCTCGTTGACTAACTTCCTTCATGTGATTCACGTTCAAGGAAGGTCATAACATCGTCTCAAGGGGTTTGAACTCGCCCCCAACTGCGCGGCCGAAGCTGCAGCCAACTAATGAAGCAACATCCTATGGGGATTGTCCCCTCACTTATCTCATACCACATTACTGGAGCGATATGGCGCTTTGACAATTTGAATCACAACACTCCTCCTTAGTTATTTTTTTTTCATTAATACCAAGAAAAATCACAAATTGATATACATGGGACAAATTTATTTCAAATTAATTTTTTGACAATCAAAAACCCCAAACTGATGCACTTATGACAAATTTAACCCAACCTAATTTTTTTACTACCAAAAACTCTAAATTGGTATATTTGTAACAAATTTACCTCCCATTAGTTGCCGTTAAATTGGATTAATCCCATGAAAGATCCTAAACTGGTACACCAGTGAAAAACAAAGGGTAAAAACCTTAAATCAACACACCTGTCAACTGTCATGTGTCATCCACCTTAGTAATTTGATGCTAGAATTTAACGGAAAGTAACAGGGAGGAAATTTGTCACAATTATATCAATTTGGGATTTTTTTGGGTCAAAACATTAGTTTGTGGCAAGTCACAAGTATATCAGTTTAGGTTTTTAGTGTCACTAACCCTAAAAAAAATATGTCCACATTAATGCTGATCGTGTCACATAAGACGGCACGAGTTCATGTCAGTAAATTCTAGGTAAAATTGACTAGATAGAATCAATCAACACAAATACAAAATGTTTGGGCTTAAATTGATCAATTTGAAAGTTTAGGCATGAATTGGTACCACTATAATAGGTTTCGTACTTCTCGCAATCCCCGTGAGCTATGCATAAAAGGGGGGAAATTAACAAAAAAAAAAAAGGTCCTAAACCTATTATAATTGTGCGAATTCAGTTCTAAACATTTTGCAATTATGTCGATTTAGACCATCCGACATATTTTAGCCGGCCGATGACCTAATATTTTAATATGTTTTTGATTTTTTTTTCTTTTTTTTTTGCCCCCTTCCTCTTTGACTTCCCTGTTCTACCTCTAACCAATCATCAGACCTCAATGACTAACTAGAGGATGACTGGCAAGGCTTTGATCAAGCGAGCTCGAGCCTTGCCAGCCTAGATTTGGTGAGGCGAGCCTTGCCGATCGATCCCTTGCAAAGTCGCTCTGTGAAGAAAAACCCAACAGCCTTGACAACGATCCAACCTAGTTGAACCTATAGTCATCACTTAGACTGAACCCTTGTTGCAGTATCTGTTTCTTTCTTAAGAAAATTCTTTAATGAAGTTGAGCATTGGAAATTCAAGTTGAGATAAGTTTATACAAGACAATATCTAAATTAAGGAGGAGCAAACCTAATGCTGAAACTCACAAATGAGGGAAAAATTATTGAGATGCACATGTGAGTTATGTTAGAGATCTCCTACATTACAAAATTGATGTGGTGTTGGGCAATTAATATATACCCTAGCTGACTGTAACTCAATAACTTAAGATTTTGAGTAAATGTGGGTTCAACTGAATATGTTGACAGCCTCAGACTTGGGCTTCCTATTAGTAATCTCCCCGATCAACGTATCAAACTTCTGCTGCACTCTCCCAACATTATCTACTACTGAAAATTCTCAGCGCAAAAAGATTCTGCAAAAGGATTGTAGGATCCTCTGAACGTGCCTTCTATGAAGAAATTGAATCTCGTGAACATCAATTCAAACTTTTCATAAGTGGCTTTCGATGCAGGTGGAAGGACGAAGTTTGAGCAAGGAGGACCTAAAAGCTCCGCTGAGGAGGGATTTCCTGCTGGAACATTGGGAATGCGATTGTCCATCGGATGAAGAATGTTGAGCTTGCAGCTGTCATAGGAGAATTATAAATCCTTCCGGCGTTTCTCTACGAGTTTGCAGGCGGAGAAGATCCAGGCAACCCAAGGCGGAGCCCCGGATGTCGTTGATGCAGGTTTATCACCAAAGTGTAAATGCGTCTGGAACCATGGTGCCCAAAGAATCCAATTTCTCGATTTCGGACGAATTTATGTTGTCAAACGACGTCATAGGGTCCAATCTCACTTTCTGGCCAAGCAGCACCTTTCCGCATACGGTATTCAAACTATTTTTTTAAATGAGTATGGAGTTTCAAAAACGTAGTGCATTTTGTCGTACCTTCTATACACAAAGCAATACCACACAAACAGTTCGAGAATTTCAATGAACGACCGAGATTTGTACTTTCACTGATTCGTGAGGATCGGATCCTTGGGGTTTTTCAGAAGTATTATCCCTACCATGGTTTGCCATGGATATGTGGCCCCTCGCTGAGGCCACGATCTTGATCATGCTGGACCAGGCGAAGGATGTGTCGGCTGGGGCAGATTTGAATTTTTTTAAAAAAAGAATTTCTATTTTTTTATCCGGTTAGCACGAGAAGAGGTACATGCAACCGCCAGTTTATAAGGTTAACAGCAGCATTTTCTTAAAATGCAGGGCCAATTTGAACAAAAAATCTGTCTAATCGAGGGACCGATAATCCAACCTAAGTTGTCATTTGATTCTTTGTCTCTTCCACGCGCCCAAGAACAGCGTCATCATTATAATCCTTTCTCCCTCTTTTCAGTCTTGACAGTCATGCGAATGTGAAAGCCCTTAATACAAGTTAGGAGTAAGGAAAATGTTCAACTGATTAAAACAGAGCAAAGAATGCAACAGCACTATAAAATTTCATGGGCAATGACTTTGACTGAACAAAATCTCTATAAAACAAAAGGAGAGAAGGGAGTGCAAAGACGAGAGCAAAGATGGCACAGAGGGCTGCTGCTTCTTCTTCTTCTTCTTCTTCTTTCAGTTCATATTATTCCTTGGTGAGATTTTGTTGTCTTCTCTTGGTTGTGATAATCCTTAAGGGCAGTAGTTCATGCAGAGATATTGATCCACAAGGTGCGTTTTTTCCTCTTCATCTTAATGCTCCCAGAAATATTTATTGGCGTGCTCACGTGAGATTTAACAGCCAATAAATCTTTAAATTTGACTAGTTGTGCAAGAGAATTATTAGTAGTAATTTATCATCATCATCATTATTATTATTTTTAATTTTTTCTTTTTTTGGAGAATGTAGGTGACGGAATTCCAGATCGCAATCCGACTCCGAGCCCCGGGTGTCGCTGAGGCATGTAAGCCACCTAAATACAAATGTATCCGGGAAAATTTGAGTCATTATGCATTGACATCTCATTCTTTTGTGCACTAGATTATTACTGTCGAAAACAAATTTACACTGACCAAAATTATGTTGTTACTATTAATTGCAGGAGTTCCGTCGTTCGGAATGAAGGGTGTCGTGCAATCACAAATGTCGCTCCATCTAATTAATTAGAATTTTCATAAATATTAATTTTCCTTATTTTTGCCTTTTATATGTTCCCCAAAGTACTGTATGTACTCCATATTGGACCCATGCACTCTCGAGCAAATATTACATGGTCGTTAAAACCATGAAAAATAAGTCGATTTAGATTATCATTATACGAGGCCCACGATGAGATCCACATGTATTCCCATTCAAACAAAGTGCCTTGGTGCAACTGTAACCAATGAATTTAGATGATCGCGTGAAATTGTATAAATTTGATATGATTTCTCGATCTCGAATTGCAATAGTTCTTTGAGAATTTTGAAAAAAACTCAATCTATTAACAATAATTATTTGGCAATGCATGGAGCACCATTTTGAGGGATTCCCCCACAAAAAAAAAAGAAAAAGAAAAATTGATTTAGCATGATTTGGATAGTGAAGAGTTGCTTCGGAAAATCTCTACGGATGTTACGCAAGTGAAGATGCAGACTAGTCACAAGCATGTCTTGCCCGAAATAGAACGTATGAAAACGCCATCGCATCAGATTTCGAATGCCAACTTCATGGGTCAACATAATATTAAGCCATTCTGTATGTCATTGGAGGTCTGAGTGGAACTTAAATAATCAC
Source organism: Psidium guajava (assembly GCA_016432845.1). Lineage (NCBI taxonomy): Eukaryota > Viridiplantae > Streptophyta > Magnoliopsida > Myrtales > Myrtaceae > Psidium > Psidium guajava. The sequence continues at coordinate 28,614,437 of CM028232.1, read as the reverse complement.
TTGAAAAGTTATGGCATTAAAATGACACCATAATTTTCCTTTTTCTCTATTGTTATGTGATCGGTTTTTACAACTCTTTGGGTTGTGCTTTGTAAAGTTTGTTCAAAAGTCTTTTGTTCATGATATGCTACAGTCCGATCTCACTTTCTGGCCAAACAGCACTTTTCAGTTCATCGTATGCCACTAAACTCATTCATTTGCTTCTTCATTGGTCAGCCAATGGCGTATATAAAAAAATTTATAATTCACGCGTAATTTTTAGCTTTTGATAATTGCATATTTTCAAATGAACATCAGCGGCACAAACTCATATGAGCAAGGAGTTTGAATGGCTTCTCGAGGGACCAATGCACCATACTAGGATTGCCGTACTGTAGTACATTTTGTCGTACCTTCTATACAAAATGCAATACCACACCAGCAGTTCAAGAATTTTAACGAACAACGGGAATTTGTTCTTTATGGTCGAATTGTCACTGAATCCTGAGGATCAGATCACTAGGGTTTTTTTTAGAAGTGCCCTATATGAGTATTATCTCCATCATAATTTGCCATGTGTATCCGGGCCCTCGCCCAAGGCTGCGATCTCGATTATGCCGGACTAGGTGGAGTATCTATCTATTGGAGTTATCTAACATTGGTTCTGAAAGGAGTTGGTAATCGATTTATAAATGTAAGGAAAAGTCTCATCCTTTAAGCTAACCCAAATTACCGACAAGGCTAGACCTAACAGTCACACGAGAGAGATACGAGTTGTTGCGTCTCTAACCTAGGCCCAATGTGTGAGGGGGGAGATTATTAAAGTCATCTCATATTGGTTATGAAAGAGGTTGATGGGTGATTTATAAATATAAGGAAAGCTTCATTTTTCGAGCTAGCTTTTAGGACGAGAGAGATTCAAGACCACCCAACAGCACATTTGAGTTTTTTCTCCCTTTTTTTTTTAAATCCGGTTATCGAGAGAAAAAGTACATATAACCATCAGTTTATAAGGTTAACAGCAGCGTTTTCTTTTTCTAAAATGAAGGACCAATTTGAACAAAAAATTTTGTCTAATAGAGAGACCGATAATCGAACCTAACTTATCATTTCCTTCTTCGTCTCTTCCACTCACCCAAGAACAATCCCATCATTAAAATCCTTTCTCTCTCTTTTCAGTCTTAGCAGCTATGCGAATGTGAAAGCCCTTAATACAAGTTAGGAGTAAGGAAAATGTTCAACTGTTATGACAGTAAAATAAAGCAAAGAGTGCAACCGCACTATAAAATTTCATGGGCAATGACTTTGACTGAACAAAATCTCTATAAAACAAAAGGAGAGAAGAGAGTGAAAAGACCAGAGCAAAGATGGAACCGAGGGCTTCTTCTTCTTTATCATCTTTCAGTTCATATTATTCCCTTGTGAGATTCTGTTGTCTGCTCTTGGTTGTGATAATCCTTGAAGCCATTTCATGCAGAGGCCTTGATCCAGAAGGTGCGTTTTTCACTGTATCTTAATGCGCCAAGAAAAATTTATTGGCTTGTTCAACTTGCCCTTGTCACGCGAGATTTAGCAACCAATGAATTGCTAAATTCGACTAGTTGCGCAAGGGAATTATTAGTAATTTTTGGACTTTTTTTTTTAAATGTAGGTGAGGGAATTCCAAATCGCAATCCAAGTCCGAGCCCCGGATGTCGTTGATGCATGTAAGCCACCTAAATACAGATATGTCTGGGAAAATTTGTGTCGTTATGCATTTATATCACATTTTCTTGTACACCATATTATTACTGTCGTTATGTTATTATTATTAATTGCAGGTCAGTCGCTCGGAATGAAGGGTGTCGTGCAATAACAGCCCTTGCTCCTGTTAATTAACTACAATATCATAATCTCATTTGTCTTATTTTTCTTTTTATGTTTTGCCCAAAGTATTGTATGTATTCCATATTGGACCAATAATTCTCGAGCAGATATTACGTGGTCTTTAAACCCATGTAACATAAGTCGATTTAGATTGTTATTATACGAGGCCCATGGTAGGATCCACATGAATTTTAATTCAAACAAAGTGACTTGGTGCAGCTGCAACCAATGAATTTAAATGATCACAAAGAATTGTATAAATTTGATATGATTTCTTGATCTCGAATTGCAATAATCCTTTGAGAATTCCGAAAATACTCAATCTATTAATAATAATTATTTGGCAATGCATGGAGCAACGTTTTGACGGATTCCCCACAAAAAGAAAAAAAGTGGTTTAGCACGATTTTTTATTTAAGAGTTTCTACGGAAAACCTCTTTAAATAATACGTGAGTGAAGATGCAGACTAGTCATAAATATAGGATAAGGGCACTGTGTTTTTGTGAATTATTGCAAATTGTTGAATCATGTCCTTTTTCTTGGGCAATTGGTTCCTAAATTATGTAATTTTTGTTCGAATTGGTCCTTCATTTTCAAGAAAAGAAAAAGGAAATGATGCCTTGATTTAGATAAACTAGTAGTTAAATATATCTTTTCTTATGATAGCTGGATAAAAATAGTATAAAATTGAAAAAGAAAAACTCAAATCGAGAGAGAGAGAGAGGGGGAGGGAAGTCATCACTGCTCAGGCATTGGCGAGGTCCATCCAGCCCTATCAACTAAGTACCACTAACACAGATATACGATATGCGAGACGACATGACACGCGATACGCGAGACAACACGACATGCCAACACGTCATTTAAAAAAAAGAATTTCAATACATTGGGACACGTTATATATTAAATGAATATTTTTATACATGCATGAGAATTTATTATGGATGTATAAAAATATTAGTGGTGAGTTTCTTCTTTTTATTTTTATTTTTCTTATGTTAAGAATTCACGATTATGTTCTTTTTGGGCCGACTGAATATATTAATTTTGAGATGACTAGATATATAAGTTATGTATATATATTTTTGATATATTTAAATTTTGACAATGTTTAAAATTGATCCCATGCATTTCTGGATGTTGAACTCGCGTGTTACTGATGTGTCCAAAGTGCTAATCACATGTTGATCGCGTGTCGGATGTCCAATACATGCCCAACACAACACAGAGGTCCCCAAAGAGTGTGCGCCTCTTAGCCTACCAATCTTTGGCAACAGCAAGGCTACAAGGAGAGACAGAGAGAGGGCAAAAGCATCCATTGAAATTCTTGATTTTTTTGGTACGTTCGTGCCCCATGAAGCCATATAAATCCCTGTTGACACCTGATTTTTAATCATTTTTTCTATTGCTAAAGTAATAAAAAATCCATAAAAATTCATAAAATTGAAAAATCAACTTTGGGGACCTTAGCCAAGCCTACGCAACCATTTTTGAACAAAAAAAAATTTCATATTATATATATTTTTAATTTTTTTTTAAAAAATACAAAAATACTTGAAAATTTTGGAAAAATAACATTTGAGGCCAAAAAAAAATACACAAAGATAGTTAATATTTTTATTTTAAATATATTTTCATATTGGCCATCGCAAATTCAGAAAAATCCAATTCGAGTCACATGTTCCTTCAAGAGTATAATCTTGAATCGGGCCTAAAAAAATTTAATTTGAGTCAACTTATTTTTAATTTTCACTTTTTATGAGTTGTGACATTGTCTTCTAATATTTTAAATTTTCATCTTGGCCCAATTATACCCAGAATGACTTAATTTTGCAAAAGGGCTTTAATTAAATTCTGCATTATTTTCAACGGCAAGAAATGAGCTTAAATTTGACATGTGGTAAATTTTGGTGTGTCAAAAATTGTGAGGAGATTTGGACTTAAAGAAATATATTTTTTCAGGGACTAAATTGTAAATACTTAAAATTCAAGGACTAGAGTGCAAATACTTAACTCTTGAAGGATTATTTTACAAATAACAAAAAGAAGAGTTAGTGGATAAATTAGAATAGAGAAGGGAAGATGGAGAAGAGGAGATGAAGAAGAGAAGTTGGAGAAGAATGGATGGAGAAAATAAGATAAGAATAGAGAATGGAAGATGGAGAAGAGTTAGTAGAGAAATTAGAATGGAAGATAAGAATAGAGAAGGGAAGATGGAGATGAAGAAGAGTTAGTGGAGAAATTAGAATGGGAGATAAATATGGAGAAGGGAAGATGAAGATGAAGAAGAGTTAGTGGAGAGATTAGAATGTGAGATAGAGATGGAGAATGGAAGATGAAAATGAAGAAGAGTTAGTGGAGAAATTAGAATGGGAGATAGAGTTAGTGGAAAAATTAGAATGGGAGATAGATGAGTAGATTATAAAAGGAGGAAGAAGTGAGCTTGGGGATGGAGATTTTTGAGAGAGAAAATTTGAAGTGTTTGAGAGGAATTTTTTTGGAGAGAAAATTTTGGATGTTTGAGAGAGTTTTGGGAGATTGAAGAAAAATTCGAGAGAAAGAAAATACCAAAAGAGAGAGAATTTTGAAGATGATGGGAGTTTAAAGCTAGGGGTTATCATCACAAATTCCTTCATCGATTAATATAAATCAAGAGTTCATCCTCGTCAACGAGCAAGCAAATTTGAGCTAAGTGTTTTTATTTATTCATTTATTTATGGTTTTACTCGCAAATTAGCACAAATTGTATGCACTTTCTCCATCTCTTTTTTTTTCTCCATATTTTATGTCAGGAGAAGGATATCTCTACGTCAACAGCAAAAATCTCGTAGAGATGCAAAAATCGGCCCAGACAAGCTCCTAAGCTGTCCACCGATTTCTCAACTGATCTGTGACTAAAAGTCCCTCTTAATTCAAAAGAAACTCTCTATATTGGGAACATAGAGAGCGAAAATCAATTATAGAAATCCCTCCCAAAAAACGGGAGATAAGTACTCTTTCCACTCTTCTGGTTTTAGGTGCAGATTAGCACATATTTTGTATACTGACACTTCACTCTATTTTATGTCAGGAAGCCGCAACTCGATATCAATGGTCAACCCTATGGAAGCACAAAATCGGCTTGGAGAAGTCCTCAAGCGCATACAAATTTCAAATTGTTAAATCAATTCGTTGTATTTTATTTTAAAGAATTCATACCCCAGAATGGAGAGGACAAAGTCCATCCGCAACTTAAATACCTGCACCATAAATCCCAAAGGGAAGAGCCAAGCCAATGCTTAGCCTCCCATTGGAGGTTTTTACTTACAGTAGTTAAATACATGCAACTTAAATACATGTACCTTAAATCCCAAAGGGAAGAGCCAAGCCAATGCTTAGCCTCCCATTGGAGGTTTTTACTTACAGTAGTTAAATACCTGCAACTTAAATACCTGTACCTTAAATCCCAAAGGGAAGAGCCAAGCCAATGCTTAGCCTCCCATTGGAGGTTTTTACTTACAGTAGTCAAATACCTGCAACTTAAATACCTGTACCTTAAATCCCAAAGGGAAGAGCCAAGCCAATGCTTAGCCTCCCATTGGAGGTTTTTTACTTACAGTAGTTTAAATACTTGCAACTTAAATACCTGTACCTTAAATCCCAAAGGGAAGAGCCAAGCCAATGTTAGGCCTCCCATTGGAGGTGTTTATTCACTGTCATGTACTTCCTATAATTTAATTTTTGAATCATCAAACCCAAAAGATGAGTAGGTCGTAATACTGCACAGAAGTTGTTAACACACTCCCTCTTACGGCTTCAGGGAATCTTTAACACTTAAAAAAATATAACAAATAAAAATATATACCATCCATGCATCCTATTTAAAAAGTGAAAACACAAAAGAGAATACCCTATTAAAGCCTTAGGAATAGACCAAGCCTGAGTTGCCGAATTAGGATATCCATGAAATTAAGGTACCGAAAGGGCATTAGTTTTAATTAACTAGTGTAACCAAGTCTCCGAGCTCATAATCTCTGGTTCGCAGGAATAAATTAGTTCTCCCGCTAATTTATTTAGGTTTCTAATCGACCTACCAAGAACGATTAGTGGCGACTCCAAATTTCAAAATCATTTAAACAAAAACCAAAGTTGCGATTCGGTAGGGCTTGGGAGGGTCCGCGTTAGGTTAGTCAAATCTAATTAACCTAATAATCCGTTAACCCCTTTAAAATTTTAAATTTTTTTAGAGGGTCGCGACAGCTTGGCGACTCCGCTGGGGACTAGAGATTTTTAAATTTTCGAAAAAGATACCAATTGGAATACTTAAATTTTTTCGAAATTTTAAAAGTCTTAGTGGACTTAGGCCAATGAAAATTTCATGGATATCCCGCTTCTGGCGATCTTGCTTGGGACTCATTCTATATGTGTTATATGTTTTTGCAGGATGGGAGTTATAAGGGGCGGAGTGTTTGGGTAACCCATTTGTTTTGCAGGCTCGGTGTTGGGATTATGTTTAATTTCACACATTTTTAGAAGCGCTGTTTTGATATCAATTGTTGTGCATGTCTTGCATATTCTGAGGATCACAACACCTGCACACACAAGCGTCTAAACCCAAGTCGCGAAATTTTTCCTAGGTAACCATAGATAGGGATCGAATATACAACGCTCTTGCGTCGATTGCGCTTGGGTTGACCATATTTTATCCCGCTCATTATCTGAATTGACAATTCTTCCCATTGTGATTTGATTGCGCGGAGGGTAAGGTTGTCAATTCAGATAGTGGGGGCCTTTCAGGTCCATACCCTGTCTCTCCTTCTTTTATTTTCTAGAGTCCACTCCTCACTTGAGTCATGCGCATGACTATGTGATTTGCATTTCTCCAAGGTAAAAGTAAGTTCTCTAATTTTATCTTGTATTTATTTTCGGTCGGTCCATGCTAGGTGTTAGTTAGTTCTTGAGCTTGATATTACGACCATTCTTTTAAAAGAAAATAAAAATTAAATTCGTCCGTCATTTCTTTTTAAAAAATTTTTTTTTGAAAAAATGATGTGAAAAAATCCCTTCATGGGAATTTTATTAACCAATAAGGGATTTTTGTCATGTTTTTATTGCTTCAATAAAAATGAAATTTTCCTGAAAAAATTTTCCTCTGAAAATTTATTTCAATAAAAAGAAAAATTCCTTAAAAAAAACTCTAGTAGACATCAAGTGATTTTATCACATTTTTCAAATTATAAAAACTTGCAAGAAAATTCTTCTCGAGAAATTCGCTCATGTTTTTCTAAGAAAAGTTTCTCTAAATAAAATTAGACTAATGTCTCGGGGGAATTGTATTGACCAATAAGAAATTTTTATCATGTTTTTCTTGCTTCAATAAAAATGAAATTTTCTTGACAAATTTTCCTCTGAAAATTTATTTCGATAAAAAGAAAAATTCCTTTAAAAAAAACTTTGGTAAACATCAAGTGATTTTATCACATTCTTTCAAATTATAAAAACTTGCAACAAAAATTCTTTTCGAGAAATTCGCTCATGTTTTTCTAAGAAAATTTTCTCTAAATAAAATTAGACTAATGTCTCGGGGGAATTTTGTTAACCAATAAAGGATTTCTGTTATGTCTTTCCTGCTTCAATAAAAATAAAATTTTCCTGATAAATTTACCTCTGAAAATTTATTTTGATAAAAAGGAAATTCCTTAAAAAATTTTAGTAAACATCAAGAGATTTTGTCACATTCCTTTAAAAAAATAATAAAAAAAGAGTAATAAATCTGCAAAAAAAAAAATTCTGTATCAGAAATTAACCCATTTCTTCCTAAGAAATTTTTTTTTTCTGATTTCTCTATAAAATAGAAAAAATAAAATTGGACTAATATAGGAGTCATGGACCGACATTCCTTATGTCGCATACTAATTATATCTTTTTCTTTTGCAGGGAGATCCTAGATACCCCAGACGGGTGTAAAAATTAAGTTCAATAATATATCAAGAATCATCTTCAAATACCAAAAGACGAAAAATACCGAGGCTTCAACCGTTAATTCAGGAGGGCAAACGAACACTGTCTACCTTTGACAGATAGAGTTGTGTCAATTCGTAAACTTGTATGGGCAGTGTATTCTGATATGACGGTGGACTTATACTAATTAAACACGGGGGCATATTTAATGTATTACAGAGGATCCCGCGTCTTTTGAAAGACAATATGGATTATATAATCAGAAACCATGAAATAAGTACCTTAACCTGATTAAATCAACCAGAGACCGATCTTAAAATTTCCTCGGATCCGAAACACGCGAAGGGTTTTAGAGGACCGAGGTTCTATTAATGAATGTGACCCACAAGTATTTCTCCCAATGCTACAGGCGCTCGACAAGAGCAAGTGGGCACCGAAAGAAACAAAACACGGTTGAAGTGGGGCACGCAACAAATCGCCGAATTTATTGGCACACTAATTAAGTGGTGGTAGCTTTATTAATTTACATGATTGAACGCGGGTCTCTAGGCGGCTGGTGGAAAGCCACACTGAATGCCTCTCTAATGTTCTTGATATCATCGTCTACCGCAACCCGCGAGAGCATCATGAAGAAGATTAAACCTAGACGAATACGTCTACTTAGTTTCATCGCACGTTCTCGCCTTTTGTCGATGTCCAAAATTAATGCACAAGCTAGAAGTAATCATTTCCCTTTCCCCCCTATTAAATGCTCAGAGCCGTTAACCGCACCAAACTCGAAAAAATTAATATCGAGACGAAATGTGCGTAAATTTGAAGGGTAAATCCGTATCGTTCCAATTTACCCTTAAATTGCTCCGGTTTTAAATTTGATCCCTTCTATTTTCAGGAATTTGCAAAAGCGACTCGAGAATACAGTTGTATCCAAAAACCAAATTTCCTGGTCGGGCTAAATTGGGGGCAAATCAACTCATGGACATTACCACGGGATGGACAGCTTCGGTTAAAGAAAAATACAAGCGAAAGATCCGAACAATCTCAGACATGGGTAATTCTGTATCGTTCTAATTTGCACATAATCATCTCGAGTCCTGAATTTTTTTATTCCATTCTTAACAGGGATTGCAAATTACCTCGAGAAATATCGTAACAAGGCCCAAGGTGATACAACAGGGCCGCGTTATCCCCAAGGATTAACCTTTGAAAAGAAAACCCCATGGACACCTATGGTCCAATGGACCGAATGGTATGGAGGATGACAGTAGGTCTGAAATATCCCGAGTTCGATCTCCAAAGTGGGGAATGTTGTATGTATTATAAATAAATGAAACAACTTTTTGTGTATTTCTTTTTGCAAGCAGAAATACTTGACGAGTAATACCGAAGTCAATATTTTGCCACATTCTCGGCTTAATGGTGAAGCATCCAACAAAAGTCGAAGAAAACTCAACCCAGCAAAATTGGTAAAAGACTTGTCCAAGGCATTCAAGATGAAGGGTAAATCAGTATCGTTTCCAATTTATCCCTTTTAATACCGGTTGACATGTCTCCTTTTCTTGTTACAAGAAATATTTATACTAACATGTAACATGTTGGAGGAGACAAATCCAAAAGAAAATGATGATCATTTGACAAGATCTATTCTGGTGAAAAATGGGGGGCATTTAACTGCTAAACCATGGCGGTCGCTGTCACTAAACAAACCAAAATGCTCCCTCACCCATATGCCTCATCGTGCAGGGGCAAAACTTGAGACAAACCGCTCCTCGACATAAGGAGTGGGCTTCCCAATTTGTTCAATCCACCCACATACCAGGGGCAATTCAAATCCGCCCATGTTTGCACATTATATAAATACACATGATGCTAAAAATTGTCACATCGGCATTGTGTTTACACATTTCATGAATTATGTATGATTATTCCGCATGTTTAATTTACCAACTCCAACTTAGAGCATAAACTGCATAGGAGACATCAAATGTGCAAAATGAGGCATAACAGGATGAGGAAAGTTAAATCATTTCTACACACGGGTCTAACATTTTAATCTACAGATAAACAGCCTTTCTCTAGAGTGAGAGAAAGCCCCTTCGGACTAAAGTCCCCCATTCAGATTACATTCGAGGCGTTCATATTATGAGAACCTCCTTAAATAGAATTGGTAATGCAAACTTGACAGAATAGTTTTGCATGATCCACATTTTGATTGATTGCATCATGAGTTATCAAACAGACTACTTCTAATCATTGCCAACTTAGCTGAACAATTTTGTATGAACCAATGAACGCATTGATGAAAATGCTTGCACATGTTAGCTCTGACATTGCCTGACAGGCAACACATTCCCGGTGTTTGAGTTACCTTCCAAAGTCTTGAAATTCATTCGGCGATTATTGAATGAACAAGCCTGATTGTCGAGAAGCCACCAAGCATTTCTTCCAAATTCTCAGGTAAGTATATCTTCAACCTGAACCTTTCAAGAGAATGAATTCTGACGGTTGTTGGGGTACTCGAATCCATTGCGGTATATATAGGTATCCACCTTCTTCAATAAAGCATGATTTGTCTCAAGGACAGAAATGTTCGAGACCTTTTGATCTCTGCCTCTTTGGTTTATTCCAAAAGCGACAGGAGAATATAATTTGGGTTTGAGCTTCCGTAGGATTCCTGGTCTCCCCAGATTTCAGAATGGCACCCTTTGAGGTACACCAAGCCCTTCTTACAGGCAAACTAAGTCCTTTTTACAGGCAAACCAAGTCCTTCTTATAGGCAAACCAAGTCCTTCTTACAGGCATAAAGTCCTTCTTACAGGCAAACTAAGTCCTTCTTATAGGCAAACCAAGTCCTTCTTACAGGCATAAAGTCCTTCTTACAGGCAAACTAAGTCCTTCTTACAGGCAAACCAAGTCCTTCTTACAGGCACAAAGTCCTTCTTACAGGCAAACCAAGTCCTTCTTACAGACATAAAGTCCTTCTTACAGGTAAATCAAGTCCTTCTTACAGGCAAACAAAGTCCTTCTTATAGGCAAAACAAGTCTTTCTTACAGGCAAATCAAGTCCTTCTTACAGGTACAAAGTCCTTCTTATAGGCACAAAGTCCTTCTTACAGGCAAATCAAGTCCTTCTTACAGGCATAAAGTCCTTCTTACAGGCAAATCAAGTCCTTCTTACAAGCAAACTAAGTCATTCTTACAGGCAAACCAAGTCTTTCTTACAGGCACAAAGTCCTTCTTATAGGCAAATCAAGTCCTTCTTACAGGCAAGCTAAGTCCTTCTTACAGGCAAACCAAGTCCTTCTTACAAGCACCAAGTCCTTCTTACAGGCAAATCAAGTCCTTCTTACAGGCACAAAGTCCTTCTTACAGGCACAAAGTCTTTCTTACAGGCAAATCAAGTCCTTCTTACAGGCACAAAGTCCTTCTTACAGGCAAATCAAGTCCTTCTTACAGGCATAAAGTCCTTCTTACAGGCAAACAAAGTCCTTCTTACAGGCAAACAAAGTCCTTCTTACAGGCAAACTAAGTCCTTCTTACAGGCACAAAGTCCTTCTTACAGGCAAAGCAAGTCCTTCTTACAGGCAAATCAAGTCCTTCTTACAGGCAAACTAAGTCCTTTTTACAGGCAAATCAAGTCCTTTTTACAGGCACAAGTCCTTTTTACAGACACCAAGTCCTTCTTACAGGCAAATCAAGTCCTTCTTACAGGCATAAAGTCCTTCTTACAGGCAAACAAAGTCCTTCTTACAGGCAACGCAAGTCCTTCTTACAGGCACAAAGTCCTTCTTACAGGCAAAGTAAGTCCTTCTTACAGGCAAATCAAGTCCTTCTTACAGGCAAATTAAGTCCTTTTTACAGGCAAATCAAGTCCTTCTTACAGGCACAAGTCCTTTTTACAGACACCAAGTCCTTTCTACAGGTACCAAGTCCTTCTTACAGGTATCTCCATGGGGTGACCTACCATACGGGTCAAATCTCAATCAAAATTTAATTAGTAGAATCCTTTTATTAGGAATCTACCATGGTACGACCCACCATACGGGTCAAATGGTATGACCCACCATACGGGTCAAATTTTAATTCAATTTTTAATCAGTAGAATCCTTTTATTAGGAATATACTATGGGTTGATCCACCATACGGGTTCAAGTTCAACCACCCTAAAGTTTTTTTATATAACGAATCCTTAGGTTCTCATTTCATTTTCAGTGGAACATTCATGTCACGACTCTTTTTATTTCCTTGTATTGAGTCGATTAGAATTCAGGTGTCATCTCGTCTTTGAAATGAACCTCTACCGAGCTTCCTTTCAAAGAGGGGTAGCTGTTGACACCTGATTTTTAATCATTTTTTCTATTGCTAAAGTAATAAAAAATCCATAAAAATTCATAAAATTGAAAAATCAACTTTGGGGACCTTAGCCAAGCCTAGGCAACCATTTTTGAACAAAAAAAATTTCATATTATATATATTATTAATTTTTTTAAAAAAATACAAAAATACTTGAAAATTTTGGAAAAATAAAATTTGAGGCCAAAAAAAAATACACAAAGATAATTAATATTTTTATTTTAAATCTATTTTCATATTGGCCATCGCAAATTCAGAAAAATCCAATTCGAGTCACGTGTTCCTTCACGAGTATAATCTTGAATCGGGCCTAAAAAAATTTAATTTGAGTCAACTTATTTTTAATTTTCACTTTTTATGAGTTGTGACATTGTCTTCTAATATTTTAAATTTTCATCTTGGCCCAATTATACCCAGAATGACTTAATTTTGCAAAAGGGCTTTAATTAAATTCTGCATTATTTTCAACGGCAAGAAATGAGCTTAAATTTGACATGTGGTAAATTTTGGTGTGTCAAAAATTGTGAGGAGATTTGGACTTAAAGAAATATATTTTTTCAGGGACTAAATTGTAAATACTTAAAATTCAAGGACTAGAGTGCAAATACTTAACTCTTGAAGGATTATTTTACAAATAACAAAAAGAAGAGTTAGTGGATAAATTAGAATAGAGAAGGGAAGATGGAGAAGAGGAGATGAAGAAGAGAAGTTGGAGAAGAATGGATGGAGAAAATAAGATAAGAATAGAGAATGGAAGATGGAGAAGAGTTAGTAGAGAAATTAGATGGAAGATAAGAATAGAGAAGGGAAGATGGAGATGAAGAAGAGTTAGTGGAGAAATTAGAATGGGAGATAAATATGGAGAAGGGAAGATGAAGATGAAGAAGAGTTAGTGGAGAGATTAGAATGTGAGATAGAGATGGAGAATGGAAGATGAAAATGAAGAAGAGTTAGTGGAGAAATTAGAATGGGAGATAGAGTTAGTGGAAAAATTAGAATGGGAGATAGATGAGTAGATTATAAAAGGAGGAAGAAGTGAGCTTGGGGATGGAGATTTTTGAGAGAGAAAATTTGAAGTATTTGAGAGGAATTTTTTTGGAGAGAAAATTTTGGATGTTTGAGAGAGTTTTGGGAGATTGAAGAAAAATTCGAGAGAAAGAAAATACCAAAAGAGAGAGAATTTTGAAGATGATGGGAGTTTAAAGCTAGGGGTTATCATCACAAATTCCTTCATCGATTAATATAAATCAAGAGTTCATCCTCGTCAACGAGCAAGCAAATTCGAGCTAAGTGTTTTTATTTATTTATTTATTTATGATTTTACTCGCAAATTAGCACAAATTGTATGCACTTTCTCCCTCTCTTTTTTCTCTCCATATTATATGTCAGGAGAATGATATCTCTACGTCAACAGCAAAAATCTCGTAGAGATGCAAAAATCGGCCCAGACAAGCTCCTAAGCTGTCCACCGATTTCTCAACTGATCTGTGACTAAAAGTCCCTCTTAATTCAAAAGAAACTCTCTATATTGGGAACATAGAGAGCGAAAATCAATTATAGAAATCCCTCCCAAAAAACGGGAGATAAGTACTCTTTCCACTCTTCTGGTTTTAGGTGCAGATTAGCACATATTTTGTATACTGACACTTCACTCTATTTTATGTCAGGAAGCCGCAACTCTATATCAATGGTCAACCCTATGGAAGCACAAAATCGGCTTGGAGAAGTCCTCAAGCGCATACAAATTTCAAATTGTTAAATCAATTCGTTGTATTTTATTTTAAAGAATTCATACCCCAGAATGGAGAGGACAAAGTCCATCCGCAACTTAAATACCTGCACCATAAATCCCAAAGGGAAGAGCCAAGCCAATGCTTAGCCTCCCATTGGAGGTTTTTACTTACAGTAGTTAAATACATGCAACTTAAATACATGTACCTTAAATCCCAAAGGGAAGAGCCAAGCCAATGCTTAGCCTCCCATTGGAGGTTTTTACTTACAGTAGTTAAATACCTGCAACTTAAATACCTGTACCTTAAATCCCAAAGGGAAGAGCCAAGCCAATGCTTAGCCTCCCATTGGAGGTTTTTACTTACAGTAGTCAAATACCTGCAACTTAAATACCTGTACCTTAAATCCCAAAGGGAAGAGCCAAGCCAATGCTTAGCCTCCCATTGGAGGTTTTTTACTTACAGTAGTTTAAATACTTGCAACTTAAATACCTGTACCTTAAATCCCAAAGGGAAGAGCCAAGCCAATGTTAGGCCTCCCATTGGAGGTGTTTATTCACTGTCATGTACTTCCTATAATTTAATTTTTGAATCATCAAACCCAAAAGATGAGTAGGTCGTAATACTGCACAGAAGTTGTTAACACACTCCCTCTTACGGCTTCAGGGAATCTTTAACACTTAAAAAAATATAACAAATAAAAATATATACCATCCATGCATCCTATTTAAAAAGTGAAAACACAAAAGAGAATACCCTATTAAAGCCTTAGGAATAGACCAAGCCTGAGTTGCCGAATTAGGATATCCATGAAATTAAGGTACCGAAAGGGCATTAGTTTTAATTAACTAGTGTAACCAAGTCTCCGAGCTCATAATCTCTGGTTCGCAGGAATAAATTAGTTCTCCCGCTAATTTATTTAGGTTTCTAATCGACCTACCAAGAACGATTAGTGGCGACTCCAAATTTCAAAATCATTTAAACAAAAATCAAAGTTGCGATTCGGTAGGGCTTGGGAGGGTCCGCGTTAGGTTAGTCAAATCTAATTAACCTAATAATCCGTTAACCCCTTTAAAATTTTAAATTTTTTTAGAGGGTCGCGACAATCCCAAACTCGTACAAGTTTGTATCATTAAAGTAAATGAATAGTCATGTCATTGTTTCAACTTAAGTTGTATTTGTTTCATGAGAAATTAACGATTTGAAAAATATTTTTTCAAAAATGATTGCCTATCTCATCTACAAAAATGAATAAAAATACTTTCAACGTACACGAAAATATACAAACATAAATTATTATTATGTTGATAATGAAAATATTTTTCATTGATTGATTATTTCATGCGATTCAAGCAATCATTTTATTGCTCATGAACCGAACAGAATCTTTATTAGTTGCTACAATAAGAAAAGGCCAAAATATACCATGAAACTCGTGAATATTTCAATTAATCTCATAATTTTAATTTTTTTTTGTGTTATCCACTAACCCAAATTTTCCATTGTCTCCTCATGTAAGTTAAGAAATCAGGAAAATGGTGGGAATGCCACCTTTTCCCCATCTTCCGCTTCATTTCCTTCTTCCTTGGTCATCACGAATGGCGTATTAAAAGATGTTTGAAGAGACCACAAAGTGAAAAGTGATATTTGGCCAGAAAGTGAGATTGGACTGTGGAATTTCCATGATCGGAATGCTGATTACAGAAAGATGGCACGGAATGCTGCTTTTTTTCCTCTTCTTCCTCCTCCTCCTCCTCCTCCTTCAGCTTTCATCGTTCCTTGGTGGGATTTATTTGCCTTCTCTGGGTTGTGATCCTTCTCGGCAAGTCATGCAGAAGAGGTGCGTGTGTCTCTTCCTGTTTTGAACCGCATCATCAAGCGGAAATCTTGTGTCTGGGTCTTGCACTCGTTGGCTTTTCTGGTTAGCTGTTGTCACATGAGATTTCGAAGATAATTAATCGTTAACGGTGCATTCATTTCGTAAAGAATGAATGAAAATAATTGTTCGAATCACTTGCAAAAATAAATGAACAAGAACTATTTTCAAATCGTTCGCGAAATTGTTATGAAAATATTTAAGCAATCATTTTTTGGGAAAACTTTGTCTTTCGCGAAAAACGATTTATGTGGAAAGCATTTTTCTAAAAATAATAGCTAGTGTCACTTATAAAGATAAATGAACAATAAATGTTCTCATTGTTCATTAAGAATGATTAAAGTAAGGAAAATATTTTTTAAATTATTACTTTTCGTGAAATGAACGGAACCTAAATTTTATTAGCTACCTAGATAATCAATTGTCAACGACGCGTTTGGTTCAAAATGCTTACTTTTCCACTTTTCTTTTGTCGTTGACATATATTGTAGGAGGTCCTTCGTTCTGGTTCGTCACCAGAACTTTATAAACCCAATTTCCCTTATTTTTTCAGTTTAACCCAAAGTTGGGGAACCGGGAGTTTGCTATAAATGAATAGAGTAATGCAGAATGTCAAAGTTGCTCTTTTCCTTTTTCATTTGGCGTCTTTTCTAGCTGCTGTTTACAAGGCGACTATCTGATTGTATGGGCTATCCTTTGTCCGAAAGAGCTAAAAAAAAATGTTCTTCAATATACTTCGTTCGAAGCCACAAGTCACTTTTGAAGTAAACCTGATCGTGGATATGGCGGCTTACCAGACTGCCCAACGATATAGGCTAACTCAGCAAAGAAAATAGGCCTGTTTAAAATGGACCTGGCCAAAAACTTCAGGACTTGATCAATTTCATGGCCAAGCAGGGAAGGGAGTGTACAAGCCTGGGAGAGAGCTCCACATGCAGACATAACACATGTATGCATACACCTTCCCCCTCAACCCAAGAGGGAGGGAGCCTGGAGGGAGGGAGGGAGGCTTTGACAGAGGTTGATTGTAGGGCGCCGAAATCGGCGGCGGTGGTTGGAGGTACACCCGACCACGGTTTTAGGTCATCCGAAAAGAAAAGGGAAAAACAAGAAAATCCTCATCGATCATTCTAAGGCATTATAGATGTACAATCATCCACATTATATAAGTTAATGATGCGAACTTACTCTCTGAAGTTAGAAAATACTTCCCCACGCTAAAAACTTTGAATAACTATTGGAGCACATTTTACCAAGTCAGCAAGCACTTGCCCTTTGTCTGGGGAAAATGTAACCAAAGACAGGAAAATAAGCAAATAGACTGGTAAAAAAAATAGTGGGGGAAAAATATTTTTCCCTTGACCTTGTTCTGATGGAAAGGAAATGGGCAAGTGTGTCAAAATTGTACTGAAAACCAAACCTAACTGCTAACTGAATCAAACTACACTGAAAATTTCGTGCATCTTAGTTTAGTTCATTTTTTTCATTCAGATAGTTGAAAAATTACGGTTCTTTTTTTTTTCCTCCAGTTCGGTTATTTTGGTCTGGTTCGGTTCGCTTGACCAAATCCCACTTAAAATCTTGAAAACAATAATTCTTCTACTATTTCATTTTTCCTTCTTTTCTTTTAGTCTTTTCTTTTTTGAGGGTAAGGGCTGGAGGGGGTTGCTTGCCACGTGGCGAGAGATCACAGCCCCTCGATGAGGCCAGGAAGAGCGTTGCTGCCCTCGCCTATGCCAAGTTGTCATCATGGGCCATAACCCCCTCATTTAGGGGCCAATGACCGCCTTCGACCCTCTCCATGGGCCTCTGGCCCTCAACCGCTGTCGGCTTTGGAACAATAAAGAAAGAAAGAAAATGGAAAATAAATAATAATAATAAATCAAACTAAAAAATCAAAGATCGAATCGAATGGAATTGAATTTTTGGTTCAATTCAGGACGAAATTCGATTCAATTCAAGCTTACACTCTAATGGTTCAGTTCGGTGCCATCTTCTTGAAAAAATAGACAAAGCTGAATTATTAACATCCCTAGAAATGGGACAGTGAAAGTGAATAGGAAAAGATTACTACATTTCAAAAGTAACAATATCTGTCCTTCCCATAATTACAGAAATGCCATTTCGAAATGTGAAATCTCGTCCCTTTTTTCTTTTCTTTATTTTTTCTCTCAAATTTGAATGGGATGTTGCGGATTTTCTTCACCACGAAAAGACCACCGAATTTCTGCAAGAGTCTGACATTTCAAAAGCCATCATTTCCATGTTACTGCCGTATAACTATGAATGGGCCAACCCGATAATCCATAATCTAATAATCCATACGAAGTTTCCTGGACTTTAGCAACGAGAAAGCCTTCACTAATTTTCAGACCACCCACAGCAATCACCGTACAGTTTAAATTTTTAGAATAGTTAGTAATGATCCCACAAAATTTCATGGCACATATGATATATATTAAATCAAATCAATCACATTTCAAGAATTTATGAGATTGATCCTAGTTATCAATAAAATACATAATCCTCACAATTTATGCTCTGCGATTGATTCTATCCGCTACGACACTCAATAAAGCTACCGCACCCGGTAAACTAAACCTAGACATTGTTTTCTCCGCTTAGACCCGTTCCAACAAGAGTTTTCAAAATCTTCGACACTGTTCTAACCAAAAAAAGCACAGGTGTCTAGAGCAAAAGGCTTCCTTAAGCCGCAAAAAACACCTGAATTCTATATATTATCCGAGGGAAGCCAGTCAAGATGTTTCTTTTGACAACGTTAAATCATGTAGATATGTCAGACCTACCACCACCACCAGCTAAAGCGATTAATCTAATTGAACGAAACTGGAATGAGTCTCTGCAGACTTGGAACTGGGTTTCTTGTTTGCCTATTCCCTTTTGAGCCTTACATATCATTCCCAATGAATCTGTGTGGTAAGCAATGACTTCGCGGAAGAAATCTACGCCCTTCGCTGTTGTCGTCATCGTCGCCGCGTTTGTGCTCATCGAATTCGGACCGGTCACCAGCCAACCGACCTACAATTACCATTTCTGTTTAGGCTCGTCCAATGACACAGCAAACTCTACTTTCAGCTCCAATCTTGCCTCCCTTTTGGATTCTTTATCCGCCGGAGCATCCGCGAACAACAGCTTCTACAAGAACGGCTCGAGCGGCATCTTCGGCCTTTTCCTCTGCCGGGGCGATGTTCTGAGCAGCTCCTGCCAGTCCTGCGTCGAGAACGCGACTCAGATGCTCCCCCAACGATGCCCGTCCAACCGGACAGCGATCATATGGTTTGACGAGTGCATGCTGCGGTACTCGGACACCGACTTCTTTGGGGCGATAGCGACGGACCCGAGGGTCTTCATGTGGAATGTCCAGAACCGGAACTATACATCACCCGATGATCCGGATGTGAACGCTCTAGCTTTGATATACAATCTCGTGGCTAATGCTCCGTATGCTCCTACGATGTATGGAGCGCAGGAATCTAACGGAGGCGATGGCTCACAGCAAAGATATGGACTTGTGCAGTGTAGTAGAGACATCAACAGTACTCAGTGCAGCTCTTGTTTGGCTCGGCTGACAGAGGATATCAAGCAGTGCTGTGAAGGGAAAAGGGGTTGGCGAATTTTGAGCCCAAGCTGTAATCTCCGGTACGAGGATTACCTTTTCTATCAGCAGCAGGCGGCTTCACCTCAACCGGCTCCGAGTGCGACCCCGCCTTCATCTACAGATAAAGGTCAGTACTGAGAAAAGCATATGCAATGTAACGCCAGCTCTTTCCGGGGACTGGAAAAGTAGGCATAGTTTAATTTACAAGCATAACTCGTAGAACTAACAATGTTGATGCTTAGAACGTGTGCGATCCCTGTTGTTTACGTGGTGATGGACATTCGTTTGCTGCTTCCTCTGCTCTAAAAGCAGGCTCTGACAAGGGCTCCTTGTGTTTAAAGCATTATTGGTTGAGTCGATCGGAACGAGTTTGGGAAATGATGTCTTGCTAGACATGGAAGAGAAGTTGTCATTTCCTAATGTAAACCTTAGACCGAGTCCACTACAGTAATTTGGTTTTTCAGATATATGTTTGATTCAATTCTGGTCACTAGTTTGCTCTGTATAAATGGAAATTTAAGGTATCAGATGTGAGTTAATACGTGCCTCTTGTCATGGTAAGTTTGTTTCTGCTGAATTCCAATAATAGCGGCTAGAGAATCACTTCCTTTAGGCTCGCACTCTGTCATTCAAGTTCATCAGCAATTAGGACTGTAGTCACATTAGCATTAGCATTGTTCCTGATCCCTAGCTTGATGCACTAATTGAAAGCAGGAAACGGAGGAAAAAACACGACAAAGATCATAGCCATCACTCTGTCATTGATTTCAGCAGTGGCAGCACTTCTGGTGTCTTGTTACTTCTTCTCCAGGCGTATAAAGAGTCGGCAAGGAGGTACGTGTGATGGACAAATCCACTAATGGGCAACACTAGTTTAGTCTTACTCTAAACACATAGTGATTATACAGATGGAGGAACAAGTGAAGAAATACTTTTACGAAGCATGGAGGATGCTGCACAGATGACGAGCTTGAAGGAGAGAAGAGGGCACAATGGATTCCAAGACGAAGGCGGTGAGATGCGCTATTTCGACCTGCCTACCATAGTAACAGCTACAAACCAGTTCGCCAATGCTAATAAGCTTGGAGAAGGTGGCTTCGGGCCAGTCTACAAGGTCAGGAAACTTACTTTCCATGATGGACTGACATAGTTCATACTGATGTCTACTCTCATGTCACGTGATATCCTCGTCTCCAATTTACTCTCCCTAACTCCTTGTTGGGGAACATGACTACTGAATGCAGGGCAAGCTACCTGACGGGAAAGAAATTGCAGTGAAGAGGCTTTCGATGAGATCGAACCAAGGCATTGAAGAGTTCAAGAACGAAGTGATGGTCATTGCTAAGCTTCAACACCGAAATCTAGTGAGGCTACTGGGGTGCTGCTTAGAGGGAGGCGAAAAGCTTCTTGTATACGAATACCTGGCCAACCGCAGTCTCGATGCCTTCCTATTTGGTTCAGGCTCTTACCTCTATCTTTCCATTTGTTTAGCTATTTTGTTCTCTATGAAGAATTGCTCACTATGTACAAAAAAAAAAAAAATTCCAATTTGCACAAGGCAGATCCTGTGAAAAGGAGGGAATTAGATTGGACAAAGCGTTCAAACATTATCAAGGGAATAGCGAGGGGCCTTCTATATCTGCATGAGGATTCTCGGTTCAAGATCATCCATCGAGATTTGAAAGCGAGTAATGTGCTATTGGATGACGAAATGAACCCGAAGATATCCGACTTTGGCACTGCTAGAATCTTTGGGGGCAATCAAATCGAAGCTAACACTAACAGGATCGTCGGGACATAGTGAGTGACCCCCATTTGCACATTTCCAATGAGTTCATTGTTATGGAAAAACCTGGATCATGTGATTGTCTCACTTGGTTGGAACACATTAAAAGGATGAGCCAACCTGATTTAACTTCCCAATATATGTCCTTCAATTTGGCTTTCTTTCCCTTGGTTCAAATTCTCTCTTTTCTTCCTTATGAGTCTTGGTTATTGACAGTGGGTACATGGCGCCGGAATACGCTATGGAGGGACTATTCTCAGTGAAATCCGATGTTTACAGCTTCGGGGTCTTGCTGCTCGAAATCCTCAGCGGACGAAAGTGCAGCTCGGTTTTTAACAACCATGAGCATAGTCAGAGCCTATTATCAAACGTGAGCTCCGTGTTTCTTCTATCTTTCGCAATTCGACCATATTGAATGCGTAAAATCTCTGCTTCCTTTCTCAGTTGAAAACTAAGAGAAATAAGATTTTGACAGGCATGGCTACTGTGGAACGAAGGGAAAGGGACAGAGCTAGTAGATGCAAACTTGATTGGATCGTGTCCGAGCAACGAAGCTCTAAGATTGATCCACATATCGCTGCTGTGCGTTCAGGAGGATCCCAATTTTAGGCCTACCATGTCGACGGTGACCCTCATGCTTGGGAGCGAGTCGGACCTTCCTCACCCGAAATCGCCTCCCTTCTCCATAGGCAGATCTTTCATGTCGGATCAATCTTCCACCGGCATGGGCACTGGATGCCTCTCTTCTGATAAATCTTTAGCAAGTGCATCCAGCTGATCATTATTTCGGTGTGTAACAAAATTTTGTGCGCTAAAGTTCACGAGATTTAATCATCCCAACCTTTATATGCATGTAGGTAGTCTCCTCCTCGATACAGTACTACGGCTGGAAATTTTTAGTTTCATTTGACATGACTTATGCTGTACAAGGTTTCTCTTCTCGATTACGAGGTACCAGTTCCAACATAGGATCCAAGAAAGAATTAAAGACAAAATGAGCTTACAGAAAGTGTCTGTCATGAAGTGATCAGATGTGGCAGACCGGATATGACAATGACCCTTTTGGATATCTGGTCCAATCTCATGCTCTCGAACCCTAGCCTCATCCAGAAGTGTATTTCCAAGCGCATGGGGATCAAAGGGTTAGAAAAGCGAGGCAGGTCGCGTAGGCTTTGATCTTTATGTAAATGTCCTTGAATTCGAGCATTTCCCAGAGAAAGGAGTTCCGCAAAATCCTGAAAATCTAAGACATGGCAGCAATTGAATTATGTGAGAGAAAATTTCACCCTTTAATAATAAACTTTCTAAAAGTTTTATGTGAATTGTGACGCTTCTGATAAGAAATAGGATAAAATTCTTGTAATTAGATCGTGACCGGTGACTAATGGGGAATCAATCTGAGTGGACCATAAATGATCCCGACAGCGGAATAATTCCGCATGCTTTGGCAACAGAACGAAAAAAAATAAATAAATTGTCTGCAAAAGGAGATTTTGTGTGTGTGTGTGTGGATATTTTAGTGTCCTAAAAAAGTGAATACAAATTAAGAATTTGAGGATAGTACGAGATCACTCGATAGATATCTTGACCAACTGAATTATGATTTGGTGCACTCGATAAGAAACCCAATTGACGGCACATCTTTCCTTACACCTGTTTTGTATTTTTGTGGAACTTTTTAAAAGCCTGTGTTTTTTTGACAAGGACGTTCGTTTGATTTGGCTTTGCATTGTGCTTATTTAATGAATAAAGTACCATTGTTTAAACATTGAATCACAATGGAGAAGATTTTGTTTAAAAATGAATATTTTTCATAGAGATCTAGATTTTTGACATGTGATTTTACTTCGTCTGGTAGGATAAGTCCAGATAATAAAAAAAAAAATTTCCCCCTGTTTCTCATTGATAGCTATCAAATCGTTGTCAATTTACAGGACATAACTGGGGCCTTGCTTCCAATTATAATGTAAAATCATGTCATCAAGACCAAAAAAAAAAGAGAAGAGAAATTCATAAATTCTCTATTTTTTTTAATGATACATCATATGTAGATGTTCTCTGTGTGGAGAGTCGTTAATCATTAGTAATTGGTAAAATTTCAAAAAAAAAAAAGGTCTCAAGTGCCCTCATTTTCTTAAATAAAGGCAGGAAGTAGACATTGTTTTAAATAAAGGCAAGAAGTAGACCTCATTATATCAAAAAAGGGCTTAAAGTACATATTGTTTCAAATAAAGGTTTGAAATGACTATATTAGACCTCCCATGTGTGATTTTTCTTTTTTTTTCTTGACTTTTTGTTTTTATTTTTTAATTTAATTTAAAAAAATTAGATTAAATTTACATTTTGATAAAAGTACCCTTGATTGGCCCGAAAATTTGGCCTACCAACCGAGATTAGACTCTTATTTGAAACAACTACTGTCATTCAGGCCCTTCTTTAAGACAAAAATAGCACTTCACGCTTGTATTTAAAACAAAGTCCACTTCATATCCTTACTTGAGAAAATAAAAGTAATTGTGGCCTTTTCTTGAAATTTTTTCTCAGTAATTTGAAACATAAAATTTAATAAATCTGAAATTGTGTGAATCCACAGTGCATTATGCCTCATTCATTTGCCATAAAAAGTCACTTTTTTTCTACTTAATAAAAAAAAAACACATTCCAAATGAACGATTTTGTCGGAAGGCTTGGCTAGCGATGGCGATTGGTGGCGAGTTTAGGGCTCAAGTTGTTGCCAAATCGGAGCTCAGATTGAAGCTTAGGGAGTAAGATAGGTCGAAATCATGTTTAGAGACGCAATAATGCAAGGGACTGGGAGCCCGGGGTCAAATTCCCATCATCAAGCCAGACAAGTCAAGTAGCCCATACTAATAATTAGGCATGATTTTAGCTACCGGACTTCCCAACCAAACGCCGAATATTTTGTAATTATATTAATTCAGTCCATCGAATAAATTTTAGTCGACTGGCGTGAACGACAACGCTGGCCAGCTGACAACCTAATATCTCAATGATTTTTTTTTTAATTTTTTTAAATATATCAAGAACGACGGCAAGGCTAATCGTCCAGGTCAAGAAATCTCCATGCACATTGTGCGGCCCTTAACACTCCCGTCTTTACAAAAGAAAATACCCGATAACGTAAACTAGTCTGTCGGAACAACCTCTCGTAGAGAGACATGTTCAAATATATTGTCCTGATCCCACAATTGGGACAGGCTAATACGTGAGTTCGTGGAGAGAGTATGGCTACCTCTCCCTGTTCCAATATTAGTCGAAGAGAAACGAGTTGTTTCTAACTTTTACAGCGTGTGCGCTTTAGTGAAAATTCCGTGCGGCGCTAGAGTCGTCAACAGGGAGGTTTGAATCCCATATCCTTGCCCGAAATGTAGTCGTTCCAGACCTCAACAGCTCCGAAGCCGGTGATGAGAACGGTACTCAATCCCATCACAATGCTGACCGAGAACACGATGAGCGACGCCCTCCCGTATTCTGTTACGGCCCTCTGAACCACGATTATTCCCACAAGCGACGCGACGAAGCAGATGAAGGAAAATGTCAGGGCGATCTCTGTGTGCTCCATCCCTAATAGTATATACTGGAGCGCCGACATTGTGGACGAGAAGAAAACCATGAACGAGCAAGTCGCTGCTGTAATCTGCAAGGTGAAGTGCAGGTTATGGCTAACAACATCTGAATCAGGCTCGGCCTTTGATAAACGCTATGATTCGAAGTTGGTGGGGGCGGTTTTCTACCATTGGCTTCGTCATAGACGGGAAACATTAAAATGAGTTCACCTAATAATATATCCAAGCTCGTGCGAGGAACAGGTAAGAGTCACAAATGTTATTTTGACCAAGAAGTTACCTCAGGGGCAATTCCCACTTGCAGCAGGAGTGGGCTTATAAGCATACCACCGCCTATTCCGAAAATTCCGCCCAGAAGTCCAGCCGAGAGTGCCATTATCGGAAAAATAAGCCTGTCGGCGGGTCCTTCTCCATTCGGTTCATCAATGGCCTGTACAAAAGAACCACATCTTAATCAGCTTCAAGTAATCGAGCTAATTTACTACAACTACTTTGACGTTTCTTATCAATCTTTTTCTGTATATAACCAAAAACCTGCTGGCTCAAGACTGGATGTCGAATGCTTTCTTTCCTGAAAAGAATCCAAGAAGTGAAGGCCACAGCTACTGGAATCTGAACGGATGAGAGTATCCAATATCCTGGACCACATGGCTCAATTGGGATGATACTCTGCACATAATTTAAAGAAGATGCACATTAAATCTTTAGTATAAAGTTGGAGGAAAAGATAACATTGCAGGACGGTCATATGAAGAATCTTTCCAAGGACTTACGACAAGACAAGAATGGAGGACCGTGCTATCAATGCAGTGGTTTCCTGGCAACATCCGAGTTTGCTATAGCTACCGAAGCATATTTGTTGGTTTCTCCCTAGGTTTCATTTCCTAGTTCACTTCCATCGGCTGACACTAAAGATTTAGAGCAAGCTAATGAGTCATCATCTTATAGACACCTACTCTGTATGAGTTGACTGTGGAACTTCAGTTTGGAAAAAGAAAAGACAAAAGAAAATGCTTTCAATGTAACACCAGAATGAATGACAAAAGATCTGTTAAAAGGACCCTTCTAAGGAGATTTTCATTCTCAGTACTTGGATTTGTTTTGTAGTAAACAATTCTCATCTTAAGCTTCAAGCCTATCAGTCCTCTTTTGCTCGATCAAACATCAACTTCCAGTAATATGTTTGAAATTTTTTTTAAAAAAAAATGCATATGTATATCTAAGATAATAAAAAAAATTTAAACTCCTGACATTAGGAAACAAATTTGCTGTTCTGTAATGTCCCCCGCCTGAGCAACAAGTTCTTTTGAAAAATTCTTTTCAAGTCTGAGAAAATATCATTCTTACGACAAATACATAACCATCCTAATTAACAGTTACTTAAAAAAATCAGTTGAAGGTGACACATTAGATAAGAACAGGGCAAAAAAGATCCAGCATGATTTGTCTCTATATTCTGCCTGATCTGTAATTGAATAAAATAAAGGATCAAAATGAAAATATCATGGATAGATCTTTTTTGGTATGCTGTATTCATTTACATAATTCTATAACAGGGACGTGATACTTCTTTAGCCCTATCTAGTATCTAAGATGATGATGGAGTTAAAAGGAGATGAAAACAGAACAACAAAAAAAGTGTAAACAGAAGAAACACACCTGTCCATATCGATTTCCACAAAGAACATACACCAGGGAGAATGAAAACCAGACCAGAACCAAAACCCCCAATTTCATCCATGGCAACTTCTCTTGACATTTTGGTTCAACATGCAAGAGAGGCTCTTTTGCAGTTTTGGCTACCTCTGACCCACCAAAAAATCCCTCTCGCACGGACCCATTTTCCAAGTGCACTATCTCTCTCCCTTCCTCTGACTCCAATTTCCAATACAAGACCCCATTTTTGCAGGTCTTAAAGGTGGACCAAGCAAGAAAGACCGCAAATAGCACAGTGACGAGCCACTCAGGGAAGACAACATTGCATATGACCCCAATACTCACTCCCAACAGCATGCATGGCTCGGAGAGGAGCGCAATGTCATAGTCGATCAAGCACTTGCCACCAAACTTGGGGTTCTTTATGATCAAGTAGCAGATGACATTAGCAGTTGACCCTCCAGTGACCATGAAAGCTGAGAAGCTTGAGGCTGTCTTGAGCTGGAGGCCTGCAACTATAGCAAGAATTGGTATGAAAAGCCCACCTCCACCGATCCCACCCGCGCTTGAAATAGCAGCCGCTACGAAGCACAAGACACCCGCTTGCACCACTGGAGGTGAAAAAGACTTAAACTTGACATGGGTCTCTTGAGATTTCGTCATCTGGGTGTGTCTCCATTGTTGAGTTTGGTTGGAAAGTTCGTGACTTTCGGTGATTCTTGAGATGGGTCCCGTTTCATTAGCATGCGAAAGGCTTACGATTGTGAAGAAGAAGAAGAAGAAGAAGAAGAAGAGGGCCGAGAGTAGGAATTGATTCTTCATCCTGGGGGACTTTGGTAAGCGAACAAAAACTGAAACTGCACTCCCCTTTATAGACAGGCGTCGGGAACGATCCTTGGCCTTCTGCCTGGCATTAGTGACGAAACCGACGACAAGCGGGCAAATAAATATAGAGTTCCAAGGTGATCAGCACAGCCAAAAGTGGGGCAGACTACCCACCTGTCGTAATATCATTCGAGTTTGGTAAGGAAATGCAAATATTGCAATTCGTCGATACTAAAACGTGGCCCATTGTTTTTGTTTTTTTTCCCCCTCGAAAACGTGTCTCCATTCATGAACGGATTAAGGTTCCGCCCACTTCCAGAATTGGGAACTTCTGTTTACCCTTGATGACTAAAAAGTCTCAAAGTTAGTGGAAAATCATGAGAGAGAGAGAGAGTCATGCCAAATTGTGTTCTTGTTAAATCGTATCCTGGTCATCTTAAACTAAGAGAAGTTCTCACAAAGTTGAATTCAAGTTCTAAACAAAATACGTTAAATTATACGTGTGCCGACTGATTGAATGCTAAGAATTTGACTCGAGATCATGAGGCTTATTACCAATCTCCGACTGTCGCCGTGGCCAACGACCGACAAAGGAAGAAAGAAAAAATAATTAAAGTAAAATAAAAGAAGCCTCTAGATATAATTTCCTCCTGTTTCTCATGTAGTCTTTACTCACCCACCATTCCTATCAAATCGTTGTCAAATTAGGAGACATAACTGAGTTAGGGCTTTGCTTCCAATTATAATATAAGATAACAAATTTTTTTTTTTACGAAATTCGCTTCTTCTTTTTTGATAATACACCAAACGTACGGATGTTCACATGTGTGTAGTGTCGTTAGCCATTACAAATTTGAAACAAAAAAATTAATAATTCTAAAATAGTTTGAATACAAAGTGCATGTGCCTCATTCATGTGCCATAAAAACCAACTTATTGAACTTAATTATAAAAAATTAACCAAAAGAAAAATTAATTTTAAATTTTTTTTTATGATAAATGGCACCTTCGCAAGGCTTGACTAGCAGTGGCCATTGGTGTTGAGTTTGCGCTTCAAATTTCTACCAAATCAGAGAAAACTCTAAAATTATTGTATATATACCCATTCGATCGTAACCCCTTCCGTTGAACTAATTTACAACTAAATATTTGCATGAGATATTAATTCAATCAATCTAGCCAATTTTGACAAAAAAAATCGTGAATGCCGGTATCATACGTGGCACAATCAGTATTGACGTGAGATATTTTATAATTTTTTACATAAATCTTAGTAAATTTTTCATTTTTTTTTAATTTTTTAAATTGTGGCCGACAAGGATCGCTGCCCTTGCCCAAGCCATCACAGGCAAAGGGCGAGGGCTTGGTGACTTGGGAAGCTTTAAATAACTGATAATTGGGATGCTTACGATTTATCTTGAAATTGATATTTTCTCAGACGTGAAAAGAATTTTGTGGGAAAACTTGTTGTTCATCCAGGGGACATCACATCATGCTACAGAACAGCAAATCTGTCTCCTTCGTGTTCTATAATTCAAGGATGACTCGCTTGATTCTTGAACGTGGGACTCATGTGGGTCCAGATTTTTTATATTCAAATCCACCTTGTAAATCCCGTGAAAGTCTGAATTTCAGAAGTTTTAAAAAATAATAATAATAATAATTGTACGTTTGCTTTTCGAGCAGATTACTGGAAGTTGATATTTGATCGGGCGAAAGAGGATTGATAGACTTGACGCTTAAGACGAGGGTATTTTACTACAGAACGAAGCCAAGTACTATGAAAGGAAAGCTCCACAGACATCTCCAAAGAAGATGGAGAAATTTCATTCATTATTGCTTGTTTTTGTCTCCTTAGAAGAGTCCCTTTTAGCAGATCTTTTGCCATTTATTCTGGGGCAAGCTTCTTCCTGTTTCTTTTCTTTTCCCAAAGTGAAGTTTCTCTCATTCAACTCAGACAGAGTACGTGTCTATGAATGGTGACTCGTTAGCTTGCTCTAAATCTTAAGTGTCAGCTGATGGAAGTATACTACTTAGACTTAAATATCAGTTTGAGTTGCTTTCAGTGAATGCAACTTGGAAGATGCTCCATGCTAGCAAACGCATAGGAAGAAACCAACAAATAAGCTCCGTCGTCGCAATCCCGGATGTTGCCACCCACGAAACCCCTATCTTGATAACACGGTCCTCCTTTCTTATCTTATATGAGAAATGACCGCTATATGAGGATGGTACCACTCATCTTTGGTCCCCTGCACCATTTCTCGCTTAAACTTTAAATCACACTAGCTCGCCGCTAGACTTTCTTTCTTTTCCTTTTCCACGATCCTGAGCAAATCCTCGTAAAGATTCTTCATATGACTGCCCAGCAATATTACCTTTTCCTCCAACTTTATACCACAGATTCAATGTGGTTGTTCTTTGAAATTATGTGCAGAGTATCGTCCCAGTTCAGCCCCGTGGTCCAGGATATTGAATTTTCTCATCCGTTCAGATTCCACTAGCTGTGGCCTTCACTTCGTGGATTCTTTGCAGGAAAGAAAGCATTCGACATCGAGTCTCAAGCCAGCAGGTGTCTGGTTATATACAGAAAGAGGTTACATACAGAAAGAGATTACTAAGAACGCGAAAAAGTAGTCGTAGTAAATTAACCCGATTACTTGAAGTTCATTTAGATGTGGTTCTTGTTTAAAGGACATTGATGACCCGAACAAAGAAGGGCCCGCCAACAGGACTATTTTTCCGGTAGCGGCACTCTTAGCCAGACTCCTGGGCGGAATTTTCGGAATAGGCGGTGGAATGCTTATCAGCCCACCACTCCTGCAAATGGGAATTGCCTCTGAGGTAACTTCTCGGTCAAAATATCGTTTGCGACTCTACCTGTTCCTCGCACGAGCTGGGAGACTTTGTTAGGTGAAGTCGTTCCAGTATAATGGCGGATCAAAGTGTTTCTGAAAGGCCAAAGCCCAATTGAGATTTTGTTAAGCCATAACCTGCGCTTCATCTTGCAGGTTACAGCAGCGACTCGCTCGCTCGCTCATGGTTTTCTTCTCGTCCACGATGTCGGCGCTCCAGTATATCCCACTGGGGATGGAGCGCACGGATACCGCCCTGATATTTTCCTTTATCTGCTTCGTGGCGTCACTTGTGGGAATAATCATGGTTCACAGGGCGTCCCTCACCGTGTCCTCGGTCAGCAGTGTGATGGTATTGAGTACAGTTCTCATCACCCGGTTCGGAGCTGTTGAGGTCTGGAACGACTACGTTTCGGGCAAGTATATGGGATTCAAACCTCCCTGTTGACGACTCTAGAGCGCACACGTTGGAAAAGCTAGAAACAGCTCGTTTCTCTTCCGCTAATATGGAATAGGTAAAGAGTTAGGCGTACTCTCCACGAGCTCACGCGATAGCCTCTCCCCTTTGTGGGATCAGGGCAACGTATTTGAACACGTCTCTCTACAGGAGATAGTTCCGACAGACAAGTTTACCCTATCCGGTATTTTCTTGTTTAAGGACGGGAGCGGAAGGGGCTGTGCATGGAGATATCATGACCTGGAAAGATGATCCTCTTCAGAATCTCGTATGACAAAATATGATAATCAATGCCATGAGATTGACTTTTGAATACTAAGAAAACAACAGAGGACTCACTCAATTCCACGACGCGATCCCGAAACCCTGATCGAAATGGTAGAACGACGCGGGGATAGAGAAGTCAATATCCAATAAGAGACTCAAGTACCAGAATGTAGAGAGAAACTGACTAGCGGGATCCTCCTGATTATTGAAAACCCAGATTTTACGAATTGAAAAAAAAAACAAATAAAGGGAAAACTGAATTGTGAAGTTTGATTTTTGAGAGAATTACACATTACATAGCATGCCCAGGAATGGTTTTATCTGTTGATTATCTAATGGCACATACTGTCAACAATAAAAGGACAAACACTAAAAGAATAATTCCAATTTTCATTTCTATCACTACGAAAAATCATCCCTCATTCAGCTCCACCG
This sequence comes from Psidium guajava, assembly GCA_016432845.1. Classification (NCBI taxonomy): domain Eukaryota; kingdom Viridiplantae; phylum Streptophyta; class Magnoliopsida; order Myrtales; family Myrtaceae; genus Psidium; species Psidium guajava. The sequence goes on along the minus strand of CM028232.1, from coordinate 28,583,208 downwards.
AGACATTCATAAAGAAACTCTAAGCTTATTCACTAACACACTTCGATGGTAAAATGAAACAGAAAGGTCAAACAATGTAAGACTTGAAACATCTGTGTCACCTTCATTTGCCTGAATAGCTTCCTCCGTGGATTGAACAACATCTTTCAGCAACAGTACGCCCATCCTGTAGTTCAGTGCTTTACCATATCCTTTCAATATAAAGACCTCCAAGTCATCGGTCCACTCCAGCAAAGCAATCTTACCAAATGAAATACCAAGGGAAGTAAAACATAAAATCGTCAAAGAAGAAAAGCTCCTCAAACTTCAAAAAATACTTAAGCTTGACAAATAAAGAATTCAAATTTGCGACCGACACCACTAAAGTCACGGTTTCATAAACCTTAAGACATTCACAGAAATCCACCACGTGAATGATTAATTATTTGACAAAATGTACCTTATACTAAGCATGTTGCCAAAATAGATGTTCAATATAAGCAAAAACCAACAGTTCAAATTAAAGTTGTGACCAGAGCTCAAAGTAGGCACCCACGAGATACCTAAATAATAGGTTCCAGGGGGGGA